>CM068985.1:41404295-42824696 GCA_035357415.1 Ophraella communa | reverse complement strand
TAAAAAGTATTTTATTAAATGTTTTTTTTTACTAAAATATATAGAATTAAAAAATAAAAACATAAAAAACCCAATAAAATCCACTAATAAAACCCAAAAGAGCCCCGTGTGGTTGGTTTTATAAACACCACCCGGGTTTTTTCCATCCCTGAATTAATTTCATAATTTTTTTAGTCACAAATTTGTTACATTAAGAAGTTATTTTCTGGATTTTTCAAAAAAATTAAATATTTATTTTAATAGATAATTTTACAACTTTATTGTTTAATTGTTCCAACTGATTAAGGGTTGGATGCCCAGTGGGTGCCTCAAAAAACCCGGTGGGTTTTTTTTGGGTAAAACCCGCTTATAAAAGTGGGGTTTTTGAAAAGTTTTTTAAATAAAATTCCTTATACCCATATATTTTAATATTGTTGTATTTTGTATAAAACATACAAATAAATTTAATAAAAATACGTTCTGTATTTTACCTATTTGCATTTCTTATTTTATAATAATTGTTAAGCAAAAGGTGGTATAAATACTTGAATTTTTCTTTTAAAAATTATTTTTTTAAATGTTTTTTTTTTTTATATAAAATTAAAAAATAAAAAATCCAATAAAACCCACTTATAAAACCCAAAAGAGCCCCGTGTGGTTGGTTTTATATACACAACCCGGGTTTTTTTCCAACCCTGAACTAAACCAACAGCCTCGATCCAAATAAAATCAAAAAAATTCAATTTCAGTATAATATACAACAGTTACGTAAAAACAATTAAAATATTTATTAAGCACCTATTAAAATTTATCGCCATCTCGATTTCGGTAAACCTAACTAAAAATTCTTAATGAAAATAAATGTAAATTATTGGTTTTATTCTACCACTCGATCTATTGAGCAATTAAAGAACTATTTTCTACTATTAGTTACTACTAATTTTTTTTATATCCAACTAAACTTGTTTTAAATTTAACTGTGCTTTATTTTTATTACATTAATCACCATGTTTTCTTTTATATGTTCTAAGAAACCTTAAATAAAATTAATCAAGTTTACAGATGGGCGTTAGTTAACTGGTTGCCTAGTTATTTTATTGTACAACTATAATAATTGAATTTTTTTTACCACCTAAAACTTTATCCTACTTGAACAAAGAAATTAATTTACCATAAAGAATCTTTTAAAAGTAAATTTTTCATTATCAAAATTATTTTAACAATTTTTACTCGATAGGCTCAGTAGGTACTAAAATTTTAACAAAAAACGAACCCTTTGTTTGTGTTGAAATTTTATTTTTAATTATCGCACACAAATTACACTAAAAATCGTTATTAAAATCCTTGTAAAAAGAACACACTGATCACTACAACGATTATTCAAACTCGCCCGAACTTAAAAATCGCCATTTTTCACTTAAAACCTTCAAAAGGTATTCGATACAATGAAAATAATCGCGCACAATTCGAAAACAATTCACTCTCAAATCGCCTGCGGTTCCGGTCGTATTTTTTGAGGTCGAAAACACTTGCGATTGGACAGATTATTTAAGAGTCGGTTCATCTTTGAAGAAAGTGAACGTAGCCTTATTCTGTTCTCTTGTATTTTTCGTTCATCGTGGTCGTTGTGTTACGGTCAACGACTTTAATATATTCAGAGTTCGCGAATAAATAATACGATTCGTTCGTTGTTGCAGTTTCGCGCGTTACGATGCTCGCACAACGCCAGCCAAACGTAGAATGCGAGTAATCGTCAGAGTCGACGAGGAAAACTCACTCGGCATTCCTCTATCTACTCACCACCGATTAGTTGGGAGACTACCGCGACGTTGCCATATCGCCGAGAATATTTCAATGGCATTTATTGCTGGGTTACATATCGGATTTGAATAGTATGAATGTGATATCTGGCGTTATTATAATAGTCGTTTAACTAGTTTTATCACAAAATAAAACTTTGAAACGCTGTACACACGAGAGTGTACTTATTCAAACATTGTGTTTGGATTGTTTACTTATTCGTGTATATAGTGTGCGAGATATTTTTAATTCTTTCTCGGTGTTGTAAACAGAAATATATCGCTCGGATGGATGGATGGATATATAAGTGCATATTATTGTTGCTTTTATTAATTTTTAATGTGAACGTGTAACACGGTCTAATAACCTGTTCGAACGGTTGTGTTCAAAGGGGATACTTTTTTTACTGGTAACGTACATATTTTTTTTATTAATTGTATGTAAAAATAAACAATGGGTTTTGAAAGCGCAGGTGCTTACAGCTGATTCGCTGATTGAGTTAACCTATAATTACGCCATGTTGGTGATTTTTATGTTTTATTCGCGTTTTACATCTATAAAACTGTATTTAAAGTTGTGAAATAACTGTAGCGTTTATAGGATTAATGACTGAACCAAGTTTCTCGTTTTTTTTGTCTTTAACTTTATTGGTTTACCGTTCTGTGTTAAAATTATTTATTGGGTACGATAAGTCATCAATTTAAGTTGTTTTAGTTTCTTTTTAAATACGAAATATGCAATATCATCTTTACTCAACATATTTTTACATGACGTTACATTATTTTTACCAAAAAAGTCAAAAAAATATGTCGAAACGTTAAACTAAAAGTGTCATTTCTACTTTGTACGTTTTTTATTGGTTACGGTGTTCTGATTAAAAATTAAAGAATTCAAATGTTAGAGAAGTTCAAATAGTGACAGTTACTAATAAAAAAGGCGTCCTTATTTTGACATTTTTGACAAGTGCGCATGCTTAGTGACAAACTTTATTAAACAAAACTTTTTACAGTAAAAGTACATTTTGGAAAGTAATACATTGCAAAATGAGATGCATTGTTGATATTCTAGCTGGTATCACTTTAATGCAAAAATTAACATAAAAAAAATTAATATCATGTTGTTACCGAAATTCGCTACAATACAATCAAAAACTAAAATGTAATGCAAAACATAATAAAATGTAGAACACGAAAAAGAACTATGAATGTTAATGAAGTAGATGTTCAAAATGTTCTCCGCGAACGTCTTGACAACATCCTAATCTCAAATAGAACTGTCTTCTAACATTATTTAACATATCAGGCGTGATCGACCTAATCGCAAGCGTTATTCGTTCTTTTAAGTCATTTAAATCAGAAGGTTTAGTTTTGTACACATGGCTCTTCACATATCCCCATAAAAAGAAATCTAATAATGTAAGATCAGGTGATCGCGCTGGCCATTCAATCGATCCTCGCCTCCCTATCCACCGATTGGGAAATATTGTATCGAGGTACTGCCGGACATTAAGTTGGTAATGTGGTGGTGCTCCATCCTGCTGAAACCATATCGTATTCGCTGGAACTTGAGGATTACCTGGATCAGGATATAAATTTGCCAACGTTGGAATGACATCATTTTGAAGTAGTGCCAAATAATTGTTGCCATTCAAGTTGCCCGCAATAAAAAAGGGACCAATGATATTGTTCTCTACAATCCCTGCCCAAACATTAACCTTTTGAGGGTATTTAGTGTGTTCTTCTCTCATCCAGTGACGATTTTTCGTGGATCAGTAGGGGCAATTTTGCCGTAAAAAGTACACTCATCAGAAAACATAACGTCTTCTAATTGGATAATATTGTTATCCAACATGTCCATCATTTGCTCACAAAAAAAAGTTCTCCTATCAAAATCGTCTTCCATGAGCACCTGAGTAGGTATCATCTTATACGGATGCAATTTATTTTCTTTTAATATGTTTGCTATCGATGTATGGCTAGCATTGAATGTAGTGGATGCCTGTCTACTCGATGTATGTGGGTTTTCCTGAAACTCAAGCAACAAATCTAATTTGAGTTCATCACTCAGTGCATTGGCAGCTGCTTTTTTTTATCTGCCTTACATGACCAAACTCGCGAAACTGCTTTTCTATTTTACTTATTGTTCCTTGGGATATAGGCGGTAAATTAGGAAATTTCTCATGAAATAGGCGAGTTACCTCCTGTTGTGTTCGGATGTTATCTCCGTAACCAATCATTTGTAAAACTGTTATTTTATGCATATCTGTTAATCTAACCATTTTTCAGAATTGAATTGAACAAACTTTATACTTAAATTACAACAATGACAACTTAAATAAAACAATTTACTACTGCTTGTTAAAATAGCGTTGCCACGGAAATTCTTTAAAGTTTTTTGATGGTTACCATCTAAAAACCACATTGCTATGGTTTTTGTTCACTTTCTCATTATCAAGACCTAAACGGGAAATAAGTTTTAAGTATATTGTAATAAATTTCGAGTATATTTTAGCGAATTTCGGTAACAACATGGTTTTAATTTTTATTATGTTACTTTTTGCGTTAAATTTAAAAACAATAACATTTTTGAATAGAGAATGAAGAGACCTTTCAAATGATATATCACAAGCCTATACTTGTATAAATATGTACAGTAACCGAAATAATGAATTTATTCCATTTGGCTTTTACAAACTGTATTACTTAATTAGTTTTTTTTTTGATTTCCGTAAAAAAACAAAATACTGACAAGGGTTGTTTTTGGAAAAAGCGCTTCAACTATAAATTATAAGGTAAATCAAGTTATTATTTTTGCTAGAATGCATGGCGTTATTTTAGTTGAACGTTTTTTAATGGTATTTTTCCTTGAACGGATTGAAAAGGAACAGGTAGCGGCAACGCCGTTGTCGATTTATACGAAAAATAAACCAAAGTCTGGCCGAAGCCGAAAGAGCAAAGTCATGCGCGGTAGCGCGACGGCAAACGAGTGCGGCGCCAGCTGATAGCTGAAGGCGGTGTTGCCAGAGCCAATGGCCTCGATGAATGGCATTGCAAGGTCTGTCTCGGTGCAGTGCAGTGCTAGTGTGGTGGATATGTAGACATGTGCGGTGATAGAAAGTTCGAGCGCTATGGAAGGGCTCCTCCAGGCTCTCCTGGTCCAGCGATATTGCTACAATTTCGGCTACCAGGTAGGCTAACCGTGATAACGTTTTATAAAAAACTCTCAATTCCCATATATATACCTAAAACACGTGTTCCCGACGCCCATAGGCCTCTTGTGTTGACCTACTCTCAAGTTTCTCATTGATTTTACACGACTAGACATAGACTGTGTTGTGGGGGATATATTAACGTGCGCTACCGTAAATCGACTGATAATTAAAACTCGTTCGATTTTGATTTTTATTCTGGATTATTTTTTTATTTTACGTCGCTTGTTTTTCAGTTTTTGAGGTTAGATAATGGCGGCTGTCGTGTATGTTTACTGTTTACGAAGCCAATTACGATTAAGTAGTATAGGTTATGGTTCTTTCTTTTTGATATTAAACAAATTAATTAAATTCGTAGATATTTGAATCCATTTTATATTTTTAAATATTTTACTGCAGTGAATATTTAAGCTTTTATAGTTACTGAAAAGTCATTGTAAGAATAAATCGTCATATTATCATCAAATGCAGGTCTGAATGAAAACGGGACACATCCGAATTTGGGTTCATTTAATCTCGCAGTTTTTAATGAAGGGGAAGACTGATTTAACCAGTTTTAAAACGTATCTCAAATATAGTCGCATGAAGAATGCTCGATATCAAAATGTATTAAAAATACGTTTTAAAAAAACTCATTTATATATCGTGTACTAATTGTATTTACGTCTAATTTAATTCCGTACAGTTATTTCATAAAAACTGTTATCGATTTTCACGGTTGAACATTAGTAATTACTATCAGCGTTAAAAATAGAATAAAACCTTTCGAATTTATATATTTGTTGCTGTTGCTGTTGTTGCTTTATCTACCTACGTTTCATGTTTTTGTTAAAATCAATAACGTCAAAGAAACAATATTCGTACATATAAACTGCGGAAGTTGTCAATTTTATTGCATTTATATTGGATTTTATTGGAGTTTATTATAAGTGGGTGTTTTTCTGATTTGCGTCAAACTCTTGAAATATCTATCGCGATATTTATTTGCTGTATTTGACAATATTTTAGCATATTTGCTGGACGTGATGTACGTTTAATTATTGTTGGGCGTGGTCTACCTACATAGTTTTTTTTTTGTAAGGTAACGTCTTGTCTTAGTCTACAGTGTCAAAGGCTTTGCGCTAATCCATAACTATAGGGTTAGGATACGATTGTTGTTGTGTTAGTGAAAAATATCGTAATAAAAAGTACAATGGGCTAAAAATTGGCTAAATATTAAAGCAATATTTTTCCTGGAGTAAACAAGAATTTCTTTACTCCTTAATCTTCAATCGCTCTAACAACACACAGTTATAAATAAAATTTGTTGTTTTATAATGTCCAAATGGTTTGAACATCTTGTGTTATCCTAAAATGGTTTATAAATGATCAAAACTAGCGTCACATCAATTTTGAACATGTTTATAGTCTATATAGAAAGGACAAGGACTAATAAATTATTCATTTAAGTAGATTTCATAGACGTACCAAAATATATTTTAAGAGGGTATACCGTAAGGTACATTTTGTATTGAACGAATGAGTTGCAGCTATGCTAAATAATATATACGATTTAGGTCAGAGGTAACGGGATGTACTGATTTTAATAAAAAAAGTGATAGAGGTACATAAATTTTAATAAGTTTGATAAAGAAAGGCAACACAGTTTATTCATAATAGAAATCAAACCAATCTGTAACAATAATTATTTTATATATTTTTGTTCTTTTTGTAAGAAGATTAATTCAAACTTTGAATATTGTCACAAATAAATTACAATGAAATATATTTTTAAAAAATTAATTAAAGTCAAGATAGCAAGATATCGTTACAATTTTTATTAAATTCAAAGAAGCAAAATTAATATTTTTTAATTGTATTACTCCTATATGTAGTGTTTGAGGAATTTTTCTCAGAAATTTTAAATGGCAAATGGCATACTGTAATCGGCTTAATACGATTACACCTATTTACAGATTATTCGATTATTGAGAGGGATTTTCCAACCAACCCAGTTTTCTTAGAAACATTATCGGGAATATTATTTTAAAAGAAAGTAGGTACATTAAATCAGTACTTAGTATTAGTTCTTTGAGTAAAGTTGTATGAAGTTGTATGGTTTACATAATATTGTAAACAGTTGGAATATATTTAAAACATTTGTTGAATGTTAATTGTGCAAGTACCAAACAATGTCGATAAGCCTAGGACCATCTAAACGACCAAAAACAGGTCCATTATCTTTAAATAAAAAAACTCTGATATTGAATTGTTATATATCATTGATAAACAAGGATCCAAGTGCAAGTGTTGATGATATTGTGGAATTAACGGCTGCTAAATCAACAATTTATAGATTACTAAAAGAAAGCAAGAATGGAACTCTTCAACCCCCTAAAACTCCTTCAGGCCGAAAACCAATTGAGATCGATGAGTCATTAAAACAAAGACTAAGGCGTAAAGTCCATGGATTTTACTTACGAAAGGAAATTCCAACACTTGACAAAATTATGACATCAGTGCAAGAAGATAGGGACTATACAAAATTCTCCAGAATAACATTATGCAAACTTTTGAAAGATGTGGGTTTCAGATATACAAAACATAATAGAAAATCTCTCTGGATAGATAAACCGGAAATAGTTTTTTGGAGAAGAGACTATTTAAGAAGCATTCGACATGCCAGAGAACAAAATTTTAAAATCTTCTACTTAGACGAAACATGGATAAATGCTAGATATACAGTTTCCAAATCTTGGCAAGATGAAAACATTAAAAGCGGAAAGCAGGCATTCGTGGAAGGTTTGTCGTTAGGTTTGCAGCCACCATCTGGAAAAGGAAAAAGACTTATCATTGTCCATGTTGGAAGTTCTGAAGGTTTTGTTGATGGTGTATTATTAACTTTTATTTCAAAACGCACGGGGGACTATCACGAAGATATGATAGGGGATGTCTTCGAGGAATGGTTTGTTCAAATGTTGGATCTGATTCCAAAAGGGGCTGTTATTGTTATGGACAACGCAAGTTACCATTCACGGTTACGAGAAGCATTGCCCACAAGTCGTTGGCGTAAAGCAGAGCTTTTGGAGTGGCTTATTTCGAAAAATGTTAAGTTTCCAAAAGATCCACTAAGGAAAGAACTTTACAGAATTGCAAAAATGAACAAGAATAAATACAAAACCTACATTGTAGAAGAAATGGCTTCTTCTCGTGGTATATCAGTTCTTCGACTTCCCCCTTATCATTGTGAACTTAATCCCATAGAATTAATATATGATCAGGTAAAGGGGGAAGTTGGAAAAAAAATACTACTTTTAAAATAAACGATGTTGTGAAATTGTTTGAAAGTGCTGTAAGTCATGTTAGTAAGGAAAATTGGATAAACTGTATCGAGCATGTTATCAAAGTAGAGACAAATATGTGGAAAATTGACAATACCTATTATTATTAATGTCAACAACGATTCTTCCTCTTCCGAGTCGGATATAGAATAAAATGTAAGTAATAAATGTATTCCAATAATTATTTCTTTTCATTTTTTATTATATTATAATTTAAAACGTATTTTTTTCCCAAAATATACACCACTGCAGTGCGTTATTGTTTCTCTGCTAATCCTTTAACAATGAAGAAACCCTAAACTTTGCTACAACTGAAACAAATACGGGGTCGATCTACCTGGTTTTTAGATTTACGGAAGAAATGTAATTTAAAGTAAGAGATTTATCAAAAATTTCATGGTGCTCCCATGCATACTTAATTAGGGTTTATTACTCCTCGTACTTTTTGTACAGACTATAAAATCATAATAGCAATCTTATTAGGCATTCAAACGGACTACAGGGTGAACCGTCACTAAAATTCTGATACTATCATAGTTTGCATGACAAAACGTTAATTTTTTAACAATTTTACAAGCGACTAGTAAAAAGAAACCAACAATAGCTCGAACAGAAATAAATAATATTAACACCAGTCAATTTGTTGAAATTTACATCACAGTGGATGGATTGCTTAATTTCTTGTATTTAATTAATCGATCGGCAACATTTTATGCCATTTTAAAATAGAATTATTGTCGAACGAGAATAACGGTAACCTTGAAGATTGAAATACTATGAATAACACAAAAAAAAAGCAGCACACACCACGGCCATTCGACATCTACATACGATTTCTTTGTCGTCATGTGAGAGTAAATAGGGACTGGTTCGAAATCGAAATTCTTTGTCTTACGATCAGTTGAATTTTTTTTCGGTACATCTGTACTTCGAAATGGCCTTCATATACTTACTCTATTCAATCAGAATTTAACCTACCCGACGCAACGCTCGGGTACGTATTAAAGTTTTAGACAGGGGCGGAGCTGATGGAAGTTTTTTTGGTTTTAATAATTTTAGAAATTATTAATTAGGAAAGCAAGAAAAAGAGCTGGTGTGACACAGCCTGCTTTATTCAACCTGTATGTTCAATATGAAAATAGAAAAATTGAGGGAAGTACTTTAAAATACTAAAAGTATAAAAATACAGGGAAAAAAGATAGACATGGTCAGATGATATTACCCTGGTAACAAAAGGCAAGGAGCAGCTGACATTGGCCCTCGCATTGGCCTTAAATACCGTGTAAAACGTGTGTAAAAAATATAAAAATCAACAAAGCAAAGACCAAAGTAATGGTAGTAAGTACTGATGAGACTATTCTTAACAAAGTTTAAGGTTTTTCATGCCAGGGAAGCAGAATTATTTCTGATGGAAGGGGTATGGAGATCACACCAAGCAAGAATACCTTTAAACCAGAAATTCAAAATCTTCGAATCAAGCAACATAAGTCTAGAGTTAAGGAAGCGGCTGCTAAAGACACTGGTGTGTAACATTCTACCTGGTGTATAAGAGAAAAAGGCCACAACAAATTAAAATATTTTGGGGTGTATGTTACGTATATCATGGCACAAATGAAGAAGTGCTCGATCTAGTGGACGAGATAAGAGTCCTAATGGCTTCTATACAAAAACGAAGATCACTCTGGATTGGGCACAAACTACTCCACGAAAATCTTGTCACTGTGAAAGTATATTTTCTCTAAGATATAAATAATTATTGCTGATAATGTAAAATAGTTAGGTGCTTGAGATTACCGTACTTGATCTCTATCTATTATTAATTTATGTCGTTATGAGGTACACGAAATGGATAAAAATAGTTCTACTTAATGCCAAAACTGTAAAATACCATTGGTACTCGAATCCGATGACGTAATAAATAGAAAGTAGATCATTACAGATATACTACATCCATTATTAATGATAATAATAACGAGAAATAATTACGCTACTGTAATCTGAAATGAATATCTCTTAAACGTCAGCAAGATGGTACCGAAATATTAAATTTCCTTTGCTGCAATCGTTTTTAATTGTATATAATATTTTTAAAAGTTTTTATTTGTGTCAACCTCTTGAAATATTCTTTTTTAATTGATTCAATACTTTGTTTTTACGTATAACGGTTTGTAAGAAAGTAATTTAGTGTAAATTAATTGTAAGAATATGAAAAAATAATATATTTTATTTGGGGGGGCCAAGGCTAGTAAAAATATTTACTTTTGGTGTTTTATAATTGGTTTTACTTGCAATTTGGAGAGCGTTTAAACTGAATAAAAGTGGGATTACTAAATATAATGAATAAATGATATTAAAAAAATTATTTTTAGGATTTTTTTTTATTTTCTGACCATCATTACATCTTGTTGCTAAATAATTTTTCTAACTTGTGCAAATATGTCGCCGGAAATGGCGTTGCACGCTTCAACAATTAGCCGTTTCAAAATTTCGATATTAAGACATTGTAAGTGCCTCTAGAAAAAAAAATGCAATATCAATTATTATGACTGGACGTAAAACTACAAGGTGTAATCGAATAATTGATGGAATGACTTTGTAACAATATTAGTTCCTCAAAGACGCCAATTTGTAACCCTTTTTAGTCCCAAAAAGGCAGGGAGCCAATTTGTAACTAAAAAAACTCTTCAAAAGAGATCCCGGGTAAGAGACCCTCTCCAGGGGATGGTTCGATTCCAAGTTAATGCTCACTACAGGAAGGATTGGGATGTATAAGTAATAAGGGCGCCACTATCTTTTTGAACGCTATCGATTAAGCAAACAAACTGCACAAAAACTAAGGTGAGAAAGATAGAAACACCTTGTAATTACTTTAATTAAACAACAAATTAAGAAGCTATTTGAAATAAAGACCGACCACGCTACACCCTTAAGACTTATAGTCTGTTTTTTAAAAATATACTGGAGTTGTAAAAAGAAGACTTAACTTTAGGTTTCTGTGCTGTCTAGGAGGGCGGGTTTTTTTTCTTCGTGGAGAGATGAAAGTTTCTTTAATGGTTCTGGCTGCTTGGGATGTAATAGTTTTCTTAACAGCTCAGAAGTGGCTTGAAGGACTGTCTTTACATAAGCGGTAACTGAGGGTCTAAATTTAGCGGTATCTTGGCGGTAACTTGACTCCAACTTAACGGGTTGTGTCTTTCAACAACCAAAAGGGGAAATTTCACAAGATGAGTACTCGAGCGTTTTTTCAGGCTCTTCAGACGAGCGTATTAGTTGAAAAGGATATGAAATTGTCGTATTGGCCTATATATGGTCTTTCTCAAAACGGAAATCGTGTTTTTGTCATTTGTCAGCAAAAATGCGTTCGTTATTTAATTACAAGCAAGGGACGCGTTCTTTGATTGGCCTCGTTCAAACAGATAAATAGTTAGCGTCTATAAGGGGACTCTCGTGTACAGTAGCATTAACAGTGAATCGGGGTCGGTTTTAACGGTAATAATAGCGGTATCGTTTACGGAATAATAGTGCAAGGTGACATGACGATAGACATGTTACAATTTCATATCTTGTTTGGTATAATTAATTACAAACTTTTATTTTCAAAATTTGGTTCTTAATATGCTCTAAATTTTAAGAATATGTTTAATTTGAGAAGGGGGGAGTCTGAAAGATTCTTTCACTCTCAGACGTCATTAGGTTCATTGTGGCTCCTCGCTAGCCTGTCCCTTTAATTCCTACTGATTTGAACATCTTAACTTATGTATAACCCTATAGCTCTTGTTTGAAAGCATCCTTTGAAAGGTCCCCATGTGGAGATAGCCCTTCAAACCATTTGTTTGCTTAATCGTAAACGAACAAAAAGATAGTGGCGCCCTTATTACTTATACATCACAATCCTTTCTATAGTAAGCATTAACTTGGAGTCGAGCCACCCCCTGGAGAGGGTCTATTAGGCGGGATCTCTTTTGGGAGAGCTTTGTAGTTACAAATTGGCTCCCTGCATTTTTGGGAACTATTAAAGGTTACAAACTTCTGATCTGAAATTAAAAACTGCTTCTCCGCACAACCGTATTTATACTACACCACTGCTTCTAGCGGGTTCGGAAACGACTGGAACATGTCCAGCCCAGAGTTCTTTTGCGTTCGAGAAGCTTCAGAGTCGCTGATCGGCAGTTTGCAGCTTAAGTAACCTACAGTGGCGGCTGTCTTGATCTTTTAAAAGGAGACTCGCATTACAGTATTGAATTTACTTACTATTTTAGTTTTGCTAGGCATTTCCATTTCCTAATATACATTTATGAATTCTCCAAAATCAAAAACACAGCAAAATATTTCGACTACAACAGTTTTACCATTTTTTAACTGAAACTCGTGGCATGTTCCAAGATTAATGTCAAGAAACGTACCCATTTGGCAACATTGCCAGCGATACGAAATAATAAAACATACAAATTTAATATTTTTGTGTAGTTTTATCGTACAAGGTTGTTGGTATTCCGTTTAATAAAAATGTGTATTTAAAATGAACGGATTTACGTATAAAATATCGATTCACCATAATATACAGACTAGGGTACAGCATCGTCAAAAGTTTCAGGACAACTTTACCTGTTCGAGAAAACCCACATTGAACTTACAACTGAGAGACAAATGCCATTTATTGAATGCATGGGCGGTGGCTGTGGTAAAGTCTAAGCAATTTAAATTAATTCGACGGTGTGATGTAATTTTTTGGTAACAGTAGTTGAAACAGAGTCATTTAATCGGATATAATACAGGCAAGGAGGTTAAATCTCGAAGCAGTATGTAATTACAGGTAAATATGTAGTAGATATTGGAAGTTGGTTGAATTTTGTTAAGAAAGGTGTACAGTACTCGAGTAAACTTCCGATACTGGCGAAAAAGATTGGGTGGGCTAAGAGCTTGGAATTTCATGGGGAGGGAGTCGAAAAAAAAACTTAACCAATCGATAAATTATCGTTTTTTATTATAAAAATGGGAATTACAATTTTTCATAAAAATCAACCCTTTCCGAGTAATAGAGCAAGGAATATCTGAAAAAATGTTAGTCTTATAAAAAAATGATCACCATCATTTTGCAAGATGAAAAAATGAAGAAAATGGGGCATATTCCACAAAAACTCGTTTTTGAACTTTTTTTCAAAAGTTACACCCCCTAATGGTTAACCTAGAAACTTGAAATTTATTTCCAGTGATTTCTTTTGGCCACTTTCACCAAGGAAATTTTTCTTCTAAAGTTATAACATGAACAGTTCCAAAATTTATAAAAAAAATGAAAAAAACAGTTAGTTTTATCCTATTTACAGGATGTTTCATAAATTTTTGACATTATAGTCGTAATCAGTTACCCAAAAAATCCTATTTTCACCAAAAATGTATATAATATTGCCAGAGATATTAAATATTTAATTACACTGGTCACAAAAATCTGGTATTGCCACCTCTGGCTCTAATAACATCTTCTCATTGTTCTATTAAAACATTTTCCATTTTATCAAGGTTGTCTGGAGCGATATTACGAGTTCTTATGCGCCTGTCCAGGTAGTACCAAACATGTTCAATTGGGTATATGTCTGGACTAACTGCTGGCCAATGTAAAAATAATAATGGACACAAAAAGTTATCTCATAAACACTGAAACTTTTTGTCAAATGTTAAATCAAGCAAGTGATATTGGCATAGTTGCTGTAATATTTATTGTCGTAAATATTTTTTGATTTTGTGAATTGTCATCAGTTGTCAATTGTAATTTTTACTTTTGAATACCAAATTATGGCTCACCTAAATGAAACATAACGCATAGAAATATTAATTCTTAGCGGATGTGGAGATAAAAAAAGAACACAGAACGAGGTATGCAATTTATTCAACGCAAAATATCCAGATAGACCCATCAGCCAATCAACAGTAAGTAAAATAGTGCGAAAATTTGGAGAAACTGGGCATGTTAAACATATTCCAAACGCTGGGCGTCCTAAAATTGAAGACAATGATGTTTTATTAAATGCCCATGACAATCCTCACAGTAGTTCAACACAAATGGGTGAATATGCTGGAGATTCCCAACGATCGGTATTAAGTATTTAAAAAAAAAAAGAAAAATACCATCCCTACAAAATTTAACTACACCAGGAATTAAACGACGACGCTCCCGATCGCCGGCTTCAATTTTCTGAAATTATGCAGGATTTATGTATCGGCAATCCACGTTTCATCAATCAAATCCTCTTTTCCGATGAAGCCACATTTTTTTTACATGGTACCGTGATTCGTCAAAATTGCAGGTGTTGGAGTCAAGAAAACCCACATTGGATGACTGAGGTACACACGCAATATCCTCAGAAAGTGAATGTATGGGCAGGGATCATCGATGACAGAATCATCGGCCCTTTTTTCTTTGAAGAAAATCTAACAGGAGAACGTTATTTAACTTTTTTGAGAAATCAACTTATACCTGTCCTTGCTAACATGTATCCAAATGCCAATAATACAAATTTACCCAGTGACAATATCTGGTTTCAACAAGAGGGAGCCCCTCCTCATTACGCACGTGAAGTACGTCAATTTTTAAATAATTGCTTTCCCAGGAGATGGATCGGAAGACGAGGTTTTATAGAGTGGCCAGCAAGGTCGCCAGATCTAACACCTCTAGACTTTTTCCTGTGGGGTTACATAAAATCAAAAGTTTATGTCAATAGACCCCAAAATTTGCAGAACTTAAAAGATAGAATTAGGCATGAAATGAGTCTCATTACTCCAGAAGTCATCCGCAATGTACTTGATGAATGTGTCCGTAGATTCGCATATTGTCAAGAAACCGATGGATGGCATTTGGAACATTTAATTTAAAATATTTATTATGCATAATTTGGTTACTTTAAGGTACGTTATGAATTAAATCATTAGTTGTAATTTGGTTGAATTTAAATAAAAAAAAAATGTTTTTGTACCCTTAAAAAAATATTTTAGTTTCTATTTAAAAAAATTAACGATTACGTCACTACACCCACACCGGTGACGTCATCCTTACTCCATGTACGTTATAACATGGGTATTTTATAACAAAAATCGACCTGTTTCGGGATTACCCTCAAAACTCGACGGTTCTCGAAATAATGACGATATTCCATAATTTAGCCGTCCCCTGTATTTAATTTTACTTTGAATTTGTCTTGGCCCTCTACAGTTACAAAATAACAAATCCGGCCCTCCACAAAATTATGTTGCTCTCGATGTTGTAGGGCTTAGAAAACGCTGAAATAAATATTGTAATTGATTTTATGAATAAATTAAAATGGATCTTGGACCAAGTTAGTTTTGAAACTTCCGTCGAATAAAATATTGTTCGACGGATGTAGGTACAATCCCGTTCAAAAACGCGACTGTACTATGTCGCATCCCGTTTCTGACTTCTACATATTATGTTCTCATGTGTGTATATATATGTAAGTGCAACCAGAAGTGTGAGTGTACTTGAAGAAAAGGTCGCAGCAGCGTCGTTGAAAATGAGGATGGGATGCTCGAGGGGTTAGCGGGGTGTCCAATCTGACACATCTGGAATAATCGATATTGCTACCAGAACCCTCTCTCTTTCCCGTTTGTCCCGCGATGTTCCTTGAAAGTTTCTTCCATTCCGGAAGGGTATAACATACAGGGAGTGGTCGAAAAAAAATGGGTACACTGAGAAAATGGAATTTCTTGTAAATAAATCCATATACATAAAAATTTGTTCATATTTCTTTTGAAATGAGATGAAATATGTGAAGGCAATTCTTCCATTCCGGAAGGGTATAACATACAGGGAGTGGTCGAAAAAAAAATGCGTACACTGAGAAAATGGAATTTCTTGTAAATAAATCCATAAACGTAAAAATTTGTTCATATTTCTTTTGAAATGAGATGAAATATGTGAAGGCAATTCTTCCATTCCGGAAGGGTATAACATACAGGGAGTGGTCGAAAAAAAATGGGTACACTGAGAAAATGGAATTTCTTGTAAATAAATCCATATACATAAAAATTTGTTCATATTTCTTTTGAAATGAGATGAAATATGTGAAGGCAATCATAGTTCGGCGATTGTGTGGTAACTTGTTAAATTAAGGAATATTATTTATTGCTATTATCACGAACGTCAATTTTCCAAACTGTGACACGAATTCGTGATGATAATTCGTGATTTCTCCTTCTTACGGAAACTGAATATTGTTGTGAGATTACAAATAAGATTGATTTTAAAAAGAAATCTTAAAACACGTCAATTTTAATTTTTCAATGGCCATCAACTGCTATAGATGTGTTGGACATTACGTCATTAGACGATTTTTTTAAATACAAACCGAGTCACGTGACAGCTCATTTGAAAGGTCTCCTTATCGCCTTTGCAACAATGTAATCATTTTAATATTTATTTCTACAGGGTTAACCAAAACAGTTGGTTTATTAATACAATTAACTTTGAATAAATGTTTACTTAAATACAATTAAATTACAACAAATGTTCAAATTGCCGATCTTCAGTAATAATACAATGAGAATGGCGAGCAGTAAATTCTTTCCTAACGTTTTCGAGGACTTCAGGTGTTATTTGTGCAATTTCCGTTCGGATTCGCTCCTTCAACTCTTCTACGTTATTCGGTCTTTAAATATCCTCATAAAAAAAGTCTAACGGAGTCAAATCTGGATACCTTGGTTGCCATTCCATAGGCCCTCTTCTACATATCCACTTTTCTGGGAAAACGTTATTAAGGTAATTTCGTACACCAACGCCATAGTGTGGGGGAGTCCCATCCCGTTGGTACCATAAATCATTTCTATTTGGAAACAGCTGATTTAGCTGTGGCAACAGATAATTTTGAAAAAATTCCAGATAAGTACCTGCAGTTAGGTTTTCCTCAAAAAAATATGTCCCTACAATTTGATTGTTTATAATGCTGGCCCAAACATTCATCTTCTCGGGATATTGTGTCCTATACTCTTCCATCCAATGTGGATTTTTACTTGCCCAATATCGACATGTCTGGCGATTTACGTGACCGTTCAGCATAAAAAACGCTTCTTCAGAAAAAAGTATCTTTTGTATGAAACCCGGATCTCTGATACATTGTTCCATAACGATTTCGCAGAATTCGATTCTTCTATCATCTTCCAATAGCTCCTGGACTAGATGTACTTTGTATAGATGCCACTTCTCCTTTTTTAGCACTCTTACAACAGCTTGGTGGACATTATTATCTAGTGCGACCTGTCTAGAACTGGTATAAGGATTTTCTTGAAACGCCAGTAAAACGTCCAATTTTTTGGCTTCGGATATTGATGTTCTACCACTTCTGGGAAGATCTTTAACATGGCCCGTTTCTCTAAACCTTTTTCAATTTTACTTACTGTTGATTGAGTAATTGGATCGCGATTAGAGTATTTAACATTATGCTGTTATTAATGTCTGCAAAAACTCGAATAGTAAAAATTTGACGTCTATTATTTGACAGATTCACAGACCATTGACGAATATAGACGAGTCAATGACAATATTGATTTAAATATTTTTGTAAAAATAACTCCGAGTACTTACTACAATAATTAATTTCAAATTATAATGTAGCATTGTTTTTATCAATGTATTTTTTTTTCGGAACCAACAATAAACACTATTTTGTTTTATTCCCAGTGTATTTTAGTTCAGTGAATGAATATTTATTGTAATTCCATGTTTACCTAACAAAGTTCATAATTTTGGTTAACACTGTAGAAATAAATATTCAAATGATTACATTGTTGCAAAGGCGATAAGGAGACCTTTCTAATGACCTCGGTTTGTATTTAAAAAAATAGTAGATGACGTCATTACGCCATCACTAATGACGTAATGTCCAAATCTATAGCAGTTGATGGCCATTCAAAAAAATAAAATTAAAGTGTTTTAAGATTTTTTTTTTAAGTCATCTGTTTCTGAAATAATGAATTTAGTCCATACATTTGCATGGTACTGTATATTGGAAAGCAACGGGCATAAAACAGAGCCCTGTGGAAGACCTTTGTGTTCTTAAAAGTATATTATTTCTCATCCCTATATAAATTTTTATTTTCATTTTCAGTGAATCTTTTAATTGCGTCCTCGTCTATAACCAAATTTCTAAAATGTTATGTAATTTTAAAAGGTTCAAAGAAAAACACTAAGTCGATCCCACAATTTTTTATTTAATAATGAAAGTTACTTGTAACTAGTTTCGGTCTACCAGACCATCATCAGGAGAAAAACCATAAATCTTGGAACATCAGCACTTAAGCAGACATTAGTGGATAAGTAAGACACATGAAAAATTGGGGAAAGAAAATATTAAAAAGAATGGTATTTAAATTCATAAAAATATTTCAAAAAAATGTTTAGTAAGAAACATAATGTTAAGGGCACGTGCCCTTGCATGATTTACGTAATTTTATTTCATATTTTGCAAAGAGTATTTTAGTATAGGGATAGAAATTTAAAACAGTTTCTTTCTTATTATTTTTTATTTGTTATTTATATAATAAAAAAGTTTTTTTAGTGTCTGTTTATTTCTGCGTGTCCTATAATAACAAAGTGCAGAATGTGCACTTTTATCGCGAGTATCGTTGGACGAAAGACGAAATTGTGCATCGACATACCAATCCACAGTTCACAGCCATAGCCGCGATATCAACGAGATTTCACGACTTTCAAAAAAAATGGCCGGCCATCGTTTTGCTTGTGCAAAGTGTACGTAGTTAGTATACGTACCCATCGGCATAGCGGCGTTAGGGTCGATAACCTACATTATTTAGCATTCTATTATGTGTCTTGTGTACCTGAACTCAATGGTCGTCGAGTGTACATAATACTCACTCTCACACACACAAAACACAAGAAAACACAAACATAACACAAAACTCTTGCTTGCTCTCGCAGGCTACGATGGAGTGAGTAGCTTTATTAGCCGTTCTAAAAATGTCGTCCCTCTCTTCGGACCCGAGTTATTCTAGCTATTAGGTAGTAGGCTGTGCATTGAATTGCATTGATTTAATCCGTCAGAAAATTATCTCTAAATGTCCGTCCTCGGAGATGGTCGAGATATTCGTTCATTTCGCCGAGAATCAGAGATAGTGAATAAGTAAATAATTTTTTTTAATCGTCAGTTCGGTCGTCGATGTTGGTTTCTATTAAATTTGTGTGTCAAATGTGCTGTTATTGTGCAGTGATATCGCCGATATGGCTGTCTTCTGTCTATTGGTAAGATAAATAATAACGTAAATGCCATGATTCATTCATATATATGTTGGTTTGGAAAAAAAATATTAGGTTAAGTGTTCTGACAGTCGATTACAGTTCCATCTACGAACTGAAATGAAAACTATTTCAATAAAATCATTCACTTGATTAGAAAAAGTTTTCAAAACATTTTAAAATTTAAATCTTGCTACTTTTTATATTAATTATTCAAACTTTGTTATTTATCCACTGGGTTGTTTTTGTTTTTTATCACTAAAAGCACGTTTTCTCAACAACATCACAGTTTAAACAAATTTAAACAAATTTTCTCGGTAAAATTGCAATATTTTCTCTTGTTATTTCTCGTATTTGTAATCGGTGTATTTTACAAATGGACGACCAACAAATTACGCACATGAAAAACTTGTCCTAAAAATAAAATATTCTATTAATAAAAATCGATGACTCTTTTTTTTTAAAGTTGTGTACATAATGTGAGACCACTAAAAACCTGAACAGTTGAAAAATTTAATATAATGTTGCTTAAAAACGATAAGTCAG
Source organism: Ophraella communa (assembly GCA_035357415.1). Lineage (NCBI taxonomy): Eukaryota > Metazoa > Arthropoda > Insecta > Coleoptera > Chrysomelidae > Ophraella > Ophraella communa. Next base: position 42,804,586 of record CM068985.1, on the reverse strand, counting down.
TCGAAAGTCTATCAGCTGGTAATCAGTATGCGGTGTTGCCGTACCTCACGATTCCTAAACAGGTAAATAAAATTTTAACAGAAAGTCTTTTATAAATGCGCGTTTGATTTGAAAAAAGGGGGTGTCATGTCGTGTATAATAAGGGCTCCGGATGTCACAAGTCATAGACGTACGTAATATAAAAATAATATAATTATTGTATGTATAAATCTGATTTTTTATGGAAATTAAAGTTTCTCATTATAATCTGCAAAGTTAAAAGTTTAACAACAAAATATATGTTACGCGGTAAGGTCAACTTTACGAATAAATAATTTGCATAGAACGTATATTAACATATTTGTTATATAAATTTAAATTGTTGTTTGTTAATCTTAAACTTTATGACACTAAAGTAGGATTTTGTGGAAAATTACTTTAATTTTATCGTTGAAATGTAAGATTTCTCATAATGTTGCTTGAAAAAGTTATTTAGAGCAATCTTAAACATCAAAAAATATTAATTACTCTGAAATTCGAATAAATTTTTTTAGCTAAGTGACATAAAATTCCAAACACCCAGTTTAAATGATTTTATTTTAATAAAATTCGGTGAATTTATTTATTTTACTGAAATAAACAATTGATAAAATTTTCTGTCTTATCGGTTGAAGATTCCGGTTTTTTAAACTGCTTTTTTTGAAATCCACTAACTAACCAAAAATGAAAATATAGTTAGTTCGAAGATGGTTTGGGAATGCCTAGGCAAACTAAATGAACTAGGCCAGAAGAAAACTGTCACCCTCCTATGGGTCCCGGGTAACATAGGAATAGAGGGGAATGAAACAGCAGATAATCTGGCAAAAAAAGGAGCTGAAACCCTACATTTGGGACCACAGAACCATCTTGTGAGATCAGCAGTAGAGTAATCTTAGGAAAACTAAGGGAAGAAATGGAGAAGGAAAAATCCAAGTACTGGAATCAGCTGGAAGGATTGAGGCAATCTAAGATACTACTGAGGAACTATGATCAGAAGAGATCTCTTAGCTGTCTCAACCTCAGTAAAAAAAGCTCCGGGAATATTAACCGAGCATTGCCGGTTAAGAAGCCACATGAAGAAACTAGGGTTAGCAGATGAAGCAAAGTGCAGATTCTGTGAGGAAGAGGATGAAACCTCAACACACATACTCTCAGAATGCCCTGCCTTGCAAAATTCTAGGGCTAGATACCTAGGAGCACATGAAATAGAGGAAGGGGATCGATGTTCTAAACTTCCTCAGGAAAATAGGACTCGAAGAGCTGCTATAGGTCTGAGAAAATATCAGAACATGGCAAGTAAGGGTGGACACAATAGATCCTATAGGTCGTAGTGTAATTATCAGAGAACGGTCACTCTGGGATCAGGATTGGATCTTGGGCTTTTTTTAATATTCATTGGTTTCATAAATCCATCCTATGTTATCTTTGATAGATACTTATTCTTACATTTTGATTGAAATCTTGCTTCCCATATCTTTTTTCACTGTTCTACTTTGCTCAATTCTATTAAAGCTTCTCCACCAGCTAAACTGTTTTTTAATACAATCTAGGGTAGATTCTATTTGTAATTCATCTCTTACTGCATTTTTTCTTAGTCTGTATTTTCTTGTAATTTTTAGCAGCTCTTTTTGTCCTATTTTCCTAAGAAAGTTTAGGACATCATTGGGCTTCAAATCAAATAGATCCTCTTCTTCTATTTCCTGTGCTTCTAGGTATCTGGCCCTAGAATTCTGCAAGCCAGGGCTTTTCTCAACTATGTGTATGGAGGTTTCGTCCTCTTCATCACAGAATATCCAATGCCCGGGTAATATTCCCTTTCAAATCCGGAGCATTTGTTTTATTAAAGTTAAGGCAGCTCTTTTGGTCATAGTTCCCCAGAAGTATCTTAGCTTGTCCTAGTCCTTTGGGCTGATTCCAGTACTGAATTTTTCCTTCTTCATTTCTTTTCTTAGATTTTCTAAAATTGATACATGCACCGGCTAGTCTCTGAATATTTTCCTTGTAGTATTCAGATTAACTCTTGTGTCCCAAGCCTCTGACCCATATGTCTCACTATTGCCATGTACATCCTCTGCAGATTCCTTAATTCCTTGAACTCTTTTTTTGTACCAACTAATTGGCCCAAAACCTTAAATGTACAACAATAGTATAATGGTAAAAAATAAAAACTTTATTTGTGGACCTATATTAATTTTTTTACTGAAGCACACAAAAAAAGTTTCGGCATAATTCTATGCCTTGTACAAACCAGTTCTTGGTGAATAATAATTTAAAAATTTCAAACCCTTTTCTTCAATGTTATGGATTTATTTTAAATTAAACATTCCAAGAAAGGTTCGATCATGCTCTGTACGGTCTTTGTGACTCAGTTGGTTACAAAATAATTTAAAGTAGGTAGACTTTTAAAGTTCGACGACATGAGTGCGAGATAAAATGTTTAAATCAACTTTTGTGAATAAGTCGACTACGAATACTTTCCTGTAAATCAACCGTGTGAGTCATTATTATTTTTAGAACATAATATATATATAAATGTAAACCCTATGCGTTTGTTTGAAACTACGTTTTATTCTAGAATACTTTATCGGGAAATAACTAAAAATACTTTGGACTTCCCTCGACCATCAACCAATCGAACGAAGATCTAATGATTTTTTTGTTCCTGTAAACTCGATTTGTACAAATTTTTAAATGGCGAAATTCAATTTCAATAATAAATACTTCCAATGATACAAAATCAAGATATTTCCTTTAGCATATGAGGTGTTTCGACAAATTTTACTAATCTTACTAGTTTTTAAATTTTAATTTTACATTTTCCAACATAAAAATGCAGTGCTGCAGTAATTTGGTCCATCAGTGTATCCTCATGTAACCCATAATTATAAATTGTTTAGAAATCTTTTTCTTCATCCTTTTTTGTGATATATCCTGGATGATAACTTACCCAATTATGCACTTTTGGTGGAAATGGTCTTGCTCTTTGCAATATTTCCTCTTTGTAGTATAGAATAGATTATTTCTGCATACATTTTACAGAATAGCTTATATTTTTACTGCTGTATCTAACTTTTTTTTATAGCCTCTTATTTCAAAACACAGGATTTAATTATTTTTGCTTTGGGATAGCAACCAAGCTTGGGACACACTCAGGAAACCTATTATGGTTGTATTAGGAGATATCCAGGATGCTAATATTTCTTTGTTTTGATTTTTATGTAAAGTTCCATGTATAGATTAAATTGAGCTGCCCTATGTATGAATTAGGGGTGATAAGTACACTGCGATCTATAGGATCTATTGTGTCCCCCCTTACTTGCCAAGTTCTGATGTTTTTTCAGATTTATAGCAGCTCTTCGAGTCCTATTTTCCTGAGGAAGTTTAGGACATCGTCGGGCTTCAAATCAGGTAGATCCCCTCTTCTATTTCATGTGCTCCTAGGTATCTGGCCCTAGAATTTTGCAAGGCAGGGCATTCTGAGAGTATGTGTATTGAGGTTTCATCCTCTTCCTCACAGAATCTGCACTTTGCTTCATCTGCTAACCCTAGTTTCTTCACCGGCAATGCCCGGTTAATATTCCCGTTAGGATTCGGAGCCTTTTTTTACTGAGGTTGAGGCAGCTAAGAGATCTCTTCTGGTCATAGTTCCGCAGTAGTATCTTAGATTGCCTCAGTCCTTCCAGCTGATTCTAGTACTTGGATTTTTCTTTCTCCATTCCCTCTTTCTAGTATACAGTGCGGTTCTAAAGTCCCTTCTCCCCCTTGAGCCCGAAGATGGATCTTAAATATCTCTTCTGCATTATCTGCACTCTCCCTGCATTGACTGAGTTCCCCCAAAAAATAATACCGTATCTAATTCTGGAGAGTACGTGTGCATGGTACACAGTCAGTGCTGCCTCGATACAAATACCTTGACAGTTCACTTGACAGCTTCTGTATACGACTTTTCCAATCCAATCTTTGATCTATGGTTACTCCCAGGGAAGTTATATTGGTGTTAGAGATGCTGTATGTTGAAGTATCAGTTTGTCTACCAGAGAATTTTATTATTTGTGTCTTTTCAATATTCATTTGTAGATTATTCGTGCTGCAATTCAACAAGAGACTCTCCAAGATGGCTCTCGATTTTTTTTTCCTCTTTTTCTGTTATTATGAGCGTTGTGTCATCAGCGTACATCACCATTTGATCCTTTATTATTTCAGGTAGGTCATTTGTATAAAGGATGTACAAAAGAGGACCCAGGATGGACCCCTGTGGAACGCCCCTTTCGACCATCATGGCATCTGAAACAACTTTGGCTCCTTTTTCATTCTTGTAGTATATAAACAATTTAAAGTTGTTAATGAACAAATACATTTTGGGAGTTCTCCACTATTAAGTTGTTTACATTAAGTTTTGGTAAATATCAGCACGAGTTTTCTATATCATTGCGCACTTAGGCTGATCTTGGAGGGAAATACATATATCCAAGATAATCCCTTAGCGGAGGGGTGGTTATGTTTTTTTGCGATTTGTGACAAAAGAATGCATCCTATTGTAAAAAGTCGAATGAAAAAGTTTTTGGAAATAAAAAATCTACAACTTATGTAATAATCATTTTTGCCCTAACCTCAAAAATTTCCGAAAAAAATCCAAAAAACAGTTTTTTTGGTTTTTAATTTTTTTCTTTTACAAAAATGGTTCGATTGGGCTGACAGTTTGATCAAATATACTTTGTGCTATTCTAAAAGTACTGCATTTTTTTCATTAAGAAATATTCAGCCGTTATAATAAAATTTCACTTAAAAACAAATTTGATAATTTTTAATCGCCAATTTGAAACATTTTTCAAAAAGGGCTCATTTTTTTCGTTTTTTTTTTGTTTATTTTGAAGAAATGTAATAAAAAAATATGTAGTTTAATTGAAAAAAACTGAAGAAAAATTGAAAATAAACAAATTTTTGACATTTTTCATTATACTTTATATTATGGCATCACTGTATAACATTACATGATTTACATGATTTACAATATCAAAGTTATAAAACAGCCATAATAAAATCAAATTTCAAATTAGAAAAACTGCAACCAACATTGCCACAATTTTTATACTAAGGGTGAAAAATAAAAATTAAACATTTGTTTTCCTATATAAAGTTAGGATTTATCAATAAATTTTTTTTAATAAACTTGAACGTTTAAATTGTTTAAATGCATTGTTGTTTCACCTATTTTTTTTTAAGAGTTACCAAAGTATGTTGTGGCCTACAAATAAAATAATCAAAATTACTTTATGATAGCTGAATGTATGTCTGACTGTATTGATATTTAATTATTAGGTTCTAATTGTTACACATAACATATTATGATTATTGATTTACACAACCAGTTTAAAAAAAAACTCGATAATGTAAATGTGTTCTTGTTCGTCAGTATTGTTGTGTGATATCCACAGTGATTAAACTCGGAATTTTAATATTAAGTAATCGTGAAAAATGACGTCCGAAATTACGGACGGCAAAGGCGAGGAAGAAAGTGCTGAAAATAAGAAAAGTTCTACAAAGAAAAACGTAGAAGAAAATATGGAAACTTTAAACGATAAAATGAAGCACAAAGATAAATATGTGAGTGAAGTGATAGTGAGTAAAAATCTTAAAGAAACAAGTCTAGATAAACGAGAAGAAATCGTGGCAATAATAGTTGTAGAGGGTAAAAAAATTGATGAGACCAAATTTATTCAAGTAAATGAGAAAAACTGTAGTAAAGACATCGGCGAAGAAAAACTTAATAGCAGTAACGAAAAGGTGAGAGAACTGATGTAATTTCAGCGAAAACAACACTTCGACGAGTTATGTACACTATTTTTTCTACGACCACAATTATTACATAAATTTAGATAAGAATATTTCTAGTAGTGTGATATAATAAATGTATTATGCTGTGGCATGTATGCTATCAGCTATTTTCAATTTTCACTAGATTTTTTATAATGAGCATAGATATACTCGGAAATAGTCTACTAAAACACACCTAATAATAATCTAATTTATGTGGAATGCTAAAAATTTTTATTTTTTACAGACACTTTTTTTGAATCTATTTTTAAAATCTACAAAATATTATTTTTGGGTTAGCAAAACTCGTTTTTTTTTTGTTTGGACGATTCATACCATTGCAAAGTGTGATTATTAAATCAGGTTACTGGATAGAGACATTAACACGTATATATGACAATCTGGAACTTTACAGGATTACATTGGTATTTCTAAAACCTTTTTTAATTTTTTTTTATATATTTTATAATTTTTCCTGTGCTGTGTTTTTTCCAGTTTGATTTTTTTTGTGAATATCTTGTCTCGGTTTTTTTTATTTTGATTTGTTTTTTTTTCTTCAAGCTGTGAAAATTATTTTCATTTTCTCTTTTCATCATGTTCTTTTACTTTGTTTTATTTCCTAGTTTAATGGTAAAGCGAGTGCTGCAATTCAGAGCTGCAAATTTCCTTTCTGCCCCTGTGGAACACTACAATTTTTCTACAACCACACTTTTTGCTAAAAATGAAACTCTTGTCCAAACAAATTTATTACAATTTTAACTATTTTCTAAGAGGTTGATTGTCGTTATAGAAAAGAATATTTTTACACATTTATATAGAAAATATTTTCGTTTAAGAGTGTATTGAAATTTAAAGCATTCAAAAGTTGTTACCTTAACGATAATAAAACTTTTGGCGACTGTTCTATATAAGTGACCGTCTATTTTTAAACACATATAGTATTTGAGGAAAGTTCAAATACCATCATTAAGAGTTGTAGCCAACGTAATTTTTTTAGTAGTGGTTTTCTGCACCAAATAAATATTTTATACATTCGCTGTTAAATTATAAGCACACATTACAAGTAGGTACGCATTACGAATTTAATTTAACAAATTAAATTAAAAAAATTTGTCATACATCTTATTAAGGTTTCTTTTAATTTCGTGTGAATCATGTGAGAATGTGATCATGTGAGTAATTTTACACGTCATCAAGGCCTCGGTAATTCAATATCTGTGTGTTGTTGTTTTTTGAAAATATTTAATTTGAGTAACAAATTGACGAAAGTATTTTTGGTGGTTATTACTTCGATTACTACTGGAGAATTTGCTGGCTTTGATAATATTTGAATATTTCAACAGGGCTTACCAACCCAAATATTAGAGAACTTTTGCATTCAATTTGCACAGTTTTAAGAAAAACATCGACAATATCTATAGTGTATTTGAAAATCAAGAGAGAGTAAATTCCCAGAAATGTTTTGCAGTTATCAGTGTTAAAGGCAGTAAACCATAGACGTGCGTTTTCAAAATTAAATTATATAATATGGAAATAGAAATATTTAATTTGTTTTAGTTATTTATACCTAGATTACCAATTTTAGATAGATAAACATAATTCGTAAGTGGTGATTTAATTTGGGTAAAATGAAGAAAAAGTCAATATTATTTTAGGCATTTTGTTTTAGGCATATGTTTATTTACAAAATATGTATATAATATGTACAGATAATTACAATTACTTATAAATGAATATGAGGAGCTAAAAAAACAATTAAGTAGGTATATGAGAAAAAAAAACCAACCGCAAGGATAAAATTTGACGAGCAACATGCTAAAAAAACGACAATATTAAATCTTAAAAAATAAAAATCTAAAAATAAAATTAAAGTACATAAATTAATAATTTTAAAGTTATGGTTCCTCGCACTCTGTGTCAGAAGATTCACCATCTGATTCTAGAGAAATTGCAATGGGTTCTATAGTAATATCAATTATGTTATCTAGCTCCCACATTTTTTTTTTATTTCTGTAACGTGTCTAATACATTTTTGCCAATTTTCACTTGTTACTTCAGATATTGCCTTATTGAAGAGGTTTTTAACATCTGATAATTTAAAAGTAGTGTTATTTCTGGCAACATAACCTTTAATTTGAGCCCATATCAATTCTATCGGATTCAGCTCACAATGGTAGGGTGGTAAACGAAGGATTTCAATTTCTCGTTTTTTGGCTATCTCCTCAATATTATATTTTTTATAATTTTGCTTATGTTTTTTTAGCATTAGTTAACAATTCTGACCTCAGCATTGTATTGTAATAGGCTAAATTTTTAGAAGATAACTATTTTGCAATTTTATCCTTTTTCCATTTAGTGGTTGGTAAAGATTCAAGTAATCTGGAGTGGTAACTTGCATTGTCCATTACAATAACCGATCCTTTTGGTATGAATTGAATCATCTGTTCAAAATATTCCTCAAACACGTCTCCATTCATTTCTTCGTGATAATCAACGGTTTTTTTTATTCAAATAAGAGTAAACCATTCTCAAGAAAACCGTTTGTACTGTCTATATAACAAATAATTATTCTTTTACCTTTTCCTATAGGTTCCCTAAAACCAGTAGTATATCCTTCTAGAAAAGCTTGATGGGATGATTTTATATTTTTGTCTTTCCAAACTCTTCCTACACAATGTCCTTCATTAACCCATGTTTCATCTAAATAATAAATGTTTTTATTTTGAGCTTAAACTTGTTGTATTCTTCTGAGGTACTGTCTTCTCCAACAACATACAATTTCTTCAGAATCAATTAGCATTGAGTGTCTGCCCATTTTTTCAAATTTAACTCATGTAACGTTTTCCATAGTTTATCCCGGCTTATTGTGGGTAAATCAACATCATTCGTAATGGCTTGCAAAACTTTATTTAAAGTTGGTATTAGCTTGTTTATAAAAAATGAGTGAACAAGCTTACGAATAGCATTTTTAATAAACTCGTCCATGTTGACTTTTAATAGTTTTTGTCTACCTGGTTTCGGCTTTGGTGAGGTTACTCCACCTGATTTTTCCTCCTTTAGAACTCTATATATTGTAGATTTTCCATATCCCATTGCCTTAGATGTTGTTTCAACTACACTGTCAATAGTGTTTGAGGGATTTTGATGTTTAAAATAGTGGTACACATTCACTACAGCACTCTTTTCATTGAGCGATAAATGGTCTAGTTTTAATTTTTTCACTGGCGTATACTCACAAACTGCTTTATCGAAAATCAAATAACTGCATTTCTAGAAACTTAAGCACTTTTTAAGTCAAAATATCTGTCATTAGAAGCTGTTGCCATTCGGAGGTCGTTAAATAACAATTATCCTTTTCTAATCTGGTTACGCCTATGACGCACGTTAATCCTCTTAGGCCTACTGTAGTAACAATGAAAGATCATAAAATAATGTGATAGTCCAAGAAATTTAATAAATTTTGTATTGAAATTAACAAAAACAATTTAGAATGCATTACAAATATTGAAGTTTTACCGCACGTACTGTACTATAGTTTTGCATAGATACCGAATTAGTTTTTATTCTGGGAATTTACTCTCTCTTGATTTTCAAATACAGTATAGATATAAACACCTTTTAGTTAAAAAGTTAGGTTGGGTGACAAATAAACCTTATCAAGCTTAATCTCTAGATTTTTATTACGTGACTAAATATTCTCCATTGTGTTTTTTAAACTCGGTAAATTTCTACCCGAAATTCACGCTATCCTAATCAGTGTTGGAAATAAAATGCTAGATAGATTTAAATGTTCAATATCATTCTAAGATGACCTTGAGAGCCTTGCCGCAGAATTAATGGTATGCGGAAAAACACCCAATTCCAAAATGTGGTTCCCAATATCACAACACTGATAAAATTGTGGTTAAAATTTTGGGCGTGAATGTATGTTGATGAAGAAACATGAGAAATATGCCTGCTACATCATCGACGGACGAAATAGAAGAGGTTAATCACGATCGGCAACATCGCTTAATTTTTTTGTTCCTGCTGCGCAACTCTAACGGATAAACAATCGTAACAAATTTGTTTGTGCATACAAGCGTAAAAATAATTGTTACTGGGTTTAAAAAGCTTGATTGTTTAATTGAAATAGGTAGGTATCATTGAGGAACGACGACATAGAGATATATTTATTCAATTAAATAATTTTTCATTGGTTATAGTAGACCGACGAACCGGGAAATTGTATGCTTTTGTTGCTGAATGTTTGTTTATTTAAGAATGTATCGAATTTGGCCCGATATTGTTCCAAAATTGTAGAGAGCGAGTCATAGTTTGATGGGTTTTTTTTGGGTTTTTTCCACCGAGTGTTCAAAGAATTTAAGGGTGATTTTAAGAAACTGGATAATATCAACGACTGGTGTTTTTGTAAACTATACTTAAGGTAGATGTAATGTTGTAGTTTGTCTACTTTTCTAACGGTAGATAGGCGATATAACTGGCAGCAATGCTATTGTTAGAATATTCTCCTTTGCGTTTTTTCAGGGATATAATGTTTTTTGATGTATAAACAATAAGGTCAATAGATATCAAGTGTCATCTTACATTTATAATCAGGAAAATCTTATGGGAATGAGCGAATGAGTCACTAAGTTCTGGTCTGACAGATTGCCATATATTGAAGTTATATTTTGTTTTGAGTGAATTTTAATTTTAATTTGTCTGGTGATATCTCGGGTGATATTCATAGAATGAAGGTTTAAAACTGTTGCAGTGCTTGTAACATTACAGGTAGTTGAAGTACAAGAGATGGATTGTATTCAATATTCTCTTCTGGAAGGGTTTTTGTACAATGAAAATGGTTTTTTGTACTAATCTACTTTATACAGTGTGTATTTAGGCTTTATTTTATATTATAAACAACTTTCTTTTATATAAATTTTTGTGTAAAATAAAAAATAATGGTACTTCTCTCTTGAGGTATTTTCATGTTTTCTTAATTTGGCAACACACTGTAGATCCAATCTAAGATTTTTCAGTGTTATTCTCATTTTTAAAAGAAGCAGAATTTTTTGTAAAGAATGACTTTTTGTCGTAAAATGAATAATAAAAATTTTTCTCCTATAGGCAACCCCATCCGTGGACACACTGTATGCAACATAATTGTGAATGAGTTGTTCAGTTGTCCTGACTGTGAAGGCTTGGATTAAATGAAATTTGAAGTTTTTGCATTGGTACTGATCCTGTGGATTATATGGTTAGGTTAGGTTAGGTTAGGTTAGGTTAGGTTAGGCTGATCCTGTGGATTTCTGTAACTACTTCATCATCACCAGGATCTTTATTTTTGCTCATTTTCTTTAAAGCATTTTGATTTTCATTTGTAGAAATACCTGGCACATTTTTTCGATTCTTGATTTTGGATATTTAATTGGAAAAACTTTATTTTATTGAATGTCAGTTGATTTTTGGTTAGAGTTTAGTAAAGAACTCTAAAACTATGTTAATATTAGACGTAGATTTTTTTACAAATTCCAAGTGGACAGTTTTTGAATCAAGATCGATTCTTCCAATTGGGGTGAACGTTAAGAAAGAGTCTGATGAAATCTTTGGTCCTCCTTTTTCCATTAATATCAAGAATAGTATAACTGGGCATAAATTTTCGTTGGATGAATTTCTTACCAACCATTTGCTGCTTGCCAAACTTTTTGACCCGCCTTGAGTTGTTTTCGAAAAAATGCTGTTGTATTTAATTCAACCCGTAAATTCTCCCATATCAATTTCCTTCTAGAAAAAGTTAATCTTGCAGTTTACGGCCTCATTGCTTCTGCAAGCAAGTTCAAATGAGCAAAGGTGAAAAAACTTTTTTGTATGCTCCTTTGGAGGGTTTCTTCATGTTAGCTTTTGATCATTTTTAATATTTCTTCGTTGGATAATGCTTTTGAACTGAATTTTGGTGAAATGATCCTCGAGAATTTTTGCTAGTTCCGTGATGGTAAGACATTTTTCCAGTGTAAAATTTCTTACCCCTAGGAACTGCGAGAATTGGTTTGGACTTCTGCGTGTTCAATTGGACATTTTCCGTAACCAATCTTGATATTTCGTCTGGATTCATTATTCCATTTCAAAATTATGAAGACGCTTCAATGACGTTGTGAAACTGACAACTATAGAAATACCAGACACCTTAGTAACGGATCTGTCATAATTTGTTCGCTGAGGTATTACGTATTGTCAATATGAAACGTGGCGTTGCTATGCAGTTTTGTCAGTTAAAAATAGTTTAGTGAAATAGTTAACAAAATGTCATTTTTCCGGTCGTTTTCTTCAAAGAATTTCGATATTCATTTGTGGAAATACCTGAAACATCTTCATATTCTTGATTTTAGACTTTCCTTTGAAGAATTCTGTTTTATTAAATGTCTTTGGGTTTTTATTCGTACAAAAACTCTGTTAATATTTGATTTATATTTTTTACAAATAAATTTTTCTGAATTTTCCAAGAAAATATCATTTTTCCGTTCGCGTATGCCGGTAAATTCAAAATTTTGTCAAAAAGTGCTCCCCGTTTTACTTGCCCTTCATTAATATTTTCATTTATACAGGGTGTTTCTTAAGTAATCTAAAATATTATATGGGGCGCTTCGTTACTCAATTTTAAGACGAAAAGTTCATATAAACATGTGTGATAGGTGTTGTCGTTTATGAGATACAGGGTGTTGAATTTATTGTAATAAGTCAGTGCTGATTGTACGTGAAATTAATTTTTCCCGGTGACGCTACTGGTTTTTAGAAGTAATACGCAAAAACATGCTTATTCTAAGTGGCCTTTGAAATAATGTTGACAAGTGTCAAATTTGAAAACCAACGCAAAAATCGTACATTTTTATTTGATTGACTATGTGCTTAGTTAATAACTATGCCAGTGTTTACTAATGTTGAAATGGCTAATATGCATTTTTTGTACGGATTAGCGAATGGTAATGCCTTAGAAGCTAGACGTACGTATGCCCAGCGTTATCCAAATAATCGTTTACCATGTTCAGATACGTTTACTAAGTTACATATTATTCGTTTACAAGAAACTGGAACTTTTGCTAAATCGAAGAATATTATTGGACGACCCAGAACTGTGAGAAATCCCCAATTGGAAAACCAGATTCTTCAAATTATTGACCAACATCCAGAAACGAGTACAAGAAAAGTTGCAGATGAAGTAAATGTTAGTAACAAAACTGTTTGGAATATTCTAAAAGATAATTTATTGTATCCATATCACGTTCAACGTGTTCAACATTTGTTACCTACTGACTATCCATTACGCATACAGTATTGTCAATGGATTTTACGTGAAATCGCGAACAATCCGAATTTTGTGGCCAATATTCTATTTACGGATGAAGCCAACTTTTCTAGACATGGGATTATGAATTTTCATAATGACCACATATGGGCAGATGTAAATCCACATACCATAAGTGTAAAACGATTTCAACAAACATTTTCGGTCAATGTTTGGCTTGGCATCATCGATGATTATTTAATTGGACCATTTTTCCTTCCTGTACGGTTAACCGGTGAGACATACCAACATTTTCTAGAAAATGAACTTCCACTTCTTTTGGAAGATGTACCTATTATTATTAGAAGGCGCATGTGGTTCATGCATGACGGAGCTCCTCCACATTTTTCAGTGATTGTACGCGAGTTTTTAAATAATGTTTTTCCAGACCATTGGATCGGACGAGGATCTCCACACCCGTGGCCCCCTAGATCACCTGGACACAATCCTCTGGATTTTTGTGTGTGGGGATATTTGAAATCGCTTGTTTACACAACACTGATATTAAACGTACAAGATCTTCAAAATCGTATCATAGACGGCTGTAATGTTATTCGTAACAATCCTGGTGTCTTCGAACGTATTCGACAATCCATTAGACATCGAGCGGATTCTTGCATTTTAGCTGGAGGTGGACATTTTGAACATTTGCTCTGAAATGTATTATTTTTTCTTTATGTTTAACACATGTTGCTTGTAATAAAATAATAAAAAAATATAAATCAGTAGCGTCACCAAGAAAAATTAATTTCACGTACAACACCCTGTATCTCATAAACGACAACACCTATCACACATGTTTATATGAACTTTTCGTCTTAAAATTGAGTAACGAAGCGCCCCATATAATATTTTAGATTACTTAAGAAACACCCTGTATTTATTTTCCAACCTACACAAACCAAATACAAATTACATTACGAAATTAACATTCCTTTATACACCTTTATTATTAAATAACGGAAAATTTGGTATTCTCTAGATAATAGGTCGCGATACGTAAACGGAAACCTGTTAACAATAAATTTTTTCGACTTCTGGCTCGCTTATCTTTTTTATCTATCGGCTGTATATACCAGTAATGACGTTCCACATTTTCAAACCAAATCAAACACAATCCGACTCAAAAACAAAGATCGGTTTAAATATATATTTATTTATAAATTGTACGGCGAACGTAGGCTAATTATCAATTCATGCAATTTGTTAAATAAAAAAAAAATGTAAATGTACGATATTTAATCGGCCAGTGTGCGGGAATTCGCGACTAGGAGATAATTCGATACGATTTTCTTTTCTCTCTGTTATAAATAATCGCTATTTTTTTTGTGTGTGTGTCTTTGTTTTCGTTCTTTTTATGTGCTTAGCCACGGTACGATTTACATTGGTAAGTTTCAATTTTGTTGTACTATCGTTATTGAAAACATTTCCTCCGATATCGTCGAGTAATTAAAATGTGGTAATTGTTGGAGAAATCATTTTTCTAGAATAAATTCATACCTAACCGTATTATGTACTGAAACTCTAAATATATATTGAAGGTAAAACCTTTTAAAAACATTTTATTGTAATAAAATGTCGATTTTTTTGAAATTAGGTCAATACTTCGTACTAATTCATCATTTGACGGAAAATGAGAAGACTTTTTATATTGCATTTATTAATTAACCTTTAGCTATAATTCTGTTATGTAAAAGTTTTGATTCAGTATGTAATTATTTGACAAGTAACAAGATGATAAAAAATACATACAGATTCGTCATTATGTCATATCTATTTTAGTAAATTCCACTTATTTTGTGAAGAACTATTTAGTACCAACATTAATTTTTTATCGATATTAGAGTATAACGTTTAATTAATGGATTACATACAAAGATTTTGTTTTCCATTTACTACAAATAATTAAAATATCAGCCTTGGTAGTGGTCATAGTATTAAACATCTACAATTATGTAGTTATCAAAAGTTCTGACTCTCTCTATCATACTTGTATCGCATTGACAAAAATAACTTGGATTACTGGTAAATTTATTCAGTAAATTTTTTTCATAACAAATATATATATATAGCGTATAATATACAATGTTTGGCGTTATCTATTTGATTTCTTTTTTTTTTTATTTTATGTTAAGTATCTAAGTACGAAGCGATTTAATCATTTTTGTGTTGGTGAGTTTTTGCATGTTACTATCCTTTGTAAAAACGTACGTTTATTTTTAATAATAACGTTTCGTGGGTTTTCGATGCATTTATTTTTTTTTTAAAGGCGGTCGAAACAAAATGTGTGTTTTATTGCGTATACGGGGTTGGGATAAAGTATGGAACCAAGTAAATATCTTTTAAACGAAAAGAAAGATATTTATGAAAATTTGCAGGTAAGTGTAATGGAACAAAACGCATCTGATGTACATTTTTTTTAATAATAATATACTTCCATCAACTTTTTTAATTTAAATGGGACACCCTATATATTTTTACAGATTTTGAAAGAGCTTGTTATTTTGAATTCATCCATACTGAGTTTAATGTAAACAAATTTGTAAAAACGAGGAATAACTCACTGTTAGTAGTACAATAGATGTACATTTCATTATTTTAGAATAATGAGAAACAAAATTATTTCAAATGTTCAAAATGCTCGCCGTTTATTTGCTGACAATATGCCATCGTATTAACAATTTCTTGAGTCACTCTTTCCAAGACTTCTCCACGTATTAGTTCACATTCATCAATAATTCTTTGTCTCAATTCCTGTAAGTTTGTTGGTCGTCTAACGTAAACACGTGATTTTAGATAACCCCAAAGAAAAAACTAACGGGCTAAGATCCGGAGAACGAGCAGGCCACTCTATGAATCCTCTACGTCCAATCCATCGATTTGGAAAATTCGCATCCAGAAAATCCCTAACCCGTCTATTATAGTGGGGAGGTGCTCCATGTTGTTAAATCCAAATATTTTGTGGTAATTGCCCATTCTGTTGAAGTGCAGGAATAATTTCGTTATTTAGTAGATCCAAATACTTGTCACCATTCAAGTTTCCGTCGATAAAGAATGAGCCTATAAGCTTATTTTCGACAATTCCCATCCAAACATTTAACTTCTGTGGATGCTGAGTATGTGCTTCATGAATCCAAAGAGGATTCTCATTTGACCAATACCTTGAGTTATGGCGATTAACTGTTCCATTTAAACAAAAAGTTGCCTCATCGGAAAAAACTATGCTAGAAGCAAAATTTTTGTCGACATTACAGATGTCCATTAGCCGTTCGCAAAATTCCAGTCGTCGTCGGTCAAAATCATCGTATGACAATTCTTGAACCAACTGTACCTTATACGGATAATACTTTTCACTTTTTAATATCTTTCCTACAGAACGTCGACTGATACCATGGTTTAGTGCCAAATTTGTGGTGGAAGTTTGAGGTGATTCTTCTAAATCGATTGCAATATTTTGTTTAACAGTTTCGTTCGTTGCAGTCTGCGGTCTTCCAGGTTTTAGCAAATTTTTTACCATCCCAGTAGTATTAAAACGTTGTACGCTCTTTTTTCACTTAATTGAACCATTCTAAATTGTGCAATTTATTTCCGTCAATTAGAATTTGACACTTGAAGAACAAAAAACGTACTAAACAGTACTTGTTTATTTATTACTATGCATACAAACAACATCAATTAGTTTATCTAAATAGTTTTTTGCTCTAATGCTAAAAACTCAAAGGAGGTTGGTTAAAGTGCTATATTTTTCGTTTTTACAATTTTTTTTACACTAAACTCAGTATGTATGAATTCAAAATAACAAGCTCTGTAAAAATATATAGGGTGTCCAATTTAAATTAAAGAAGTTGATGGCATTTCCGGTTAAACCGGAAGTATATTATTATCAAAAAAATGTACATCAGATGCGTTTTGTTCCATTGCACTTACCTGCAAATTTTCATAAATATCGTTCTTTTCGTTTAAAAGATATTTACTTGGTTCCATACTTTATCCCAACCCTGTATAAGTGAATTGATGTTTAAAAAATAGAGGTTGAAACGTTATTTCGATATAGTTACTTTTGCAGAGAGTTTTCGTTGTCTAGAATTCTTGTAACTATTAGTCTAGTCTAGAGAAGTAACTTTCTTGATAAAAATAGTTGGAATTGATTTAAAATTATGGAGTTTGGTTTATCGGATTCAGAATTGGGTTCTGAGTATTGGGAATTTTAAAATTTTTCTGCCTTTTAAGTTTCAATTGTTATTAGCAAAATATAAAAAGGCAAAATGGTGGTCTTGGTTTTTTTGACAATAACTAAACTATATAATAATAACGACGTTATTGAAAAAGATCCTAAAGGATTAAAAAAAGTCTTAATCACAGGAGTTGTATTTTTATACCTTTAATTTTCCGTTGAAAATAATTTTTTTTATATTGTTCAATGTAAATTTAAAAATCTTAACTGTCTTAACTAGACACTCGAAGGAATATAGCTACGACGTAAAAAAATTAAGTAGATTTTTTTAAAGTTATTCAATTGTTAACTAACTGATTGTTTACTTATGTAGCTAAAATAAAATCTGTTTTTATAATTTCAATAATATACCTATATTTTTTTTCTCTGGTAGCCTGTTTCTAATTTACACTGTTAACAAATTTCTGCAGTAAAAATTTACGAAAAATCTGGATTTTTCATTTTTTTATTAAGATTTCAACGGAAAATTATTAGATATAAATAATGTTTCATAGTTATTGCCAAAAAATTATGACCATCTTTTTGTCTTTTTGTTAATAACAATTGAAACTTTTAAAGGGAGAAAAATTCAAAGATTCTTCATTTACAGAATTTAATTTTGAATCTCATTTCTCGATTGGACTAAGTAACTAAAAATTTATTTTATGTTGTAGATACATATAGAGAGGTACAAATATTTGTTAAAATTTTAATATTATTTTATTTTTGGGCTATTTTTAAACATATTTACAAACAGCATTTGTGTGGTTTTCTCACAAACAAGACGTATAATATATCAATGTAGGTGTGAAGATAAAACTTATTTGTTATTTGATTCTGCGGGTTGGTGGTTTTACTTGAAATTTTATTTCACCAACTTCATACTGTTCTTTCGTATTAAAATAAAATTAGTAATCAGATTTTAACCCCATTTATTTGGTCGTTTACAATACTTCTTTTTAGTATGCAATAGATTTATAAATGATAAGATTTTGATATCATATTACACAGCAACTAATTGGTCTTATCCTCGAGGTGTGTACTATATTTTTTCTACAACTGACTTGAGTGAGATTTTAAAAGAATTGTTGATATTATTTCCCACAAAGTATTTTATTAGGGTTCGTTTTTGTTTGAATTATGTACATTTATATTTATATATTTACAGTTATATGTAATACTGAATTATAATTGAAATAATTATGGATTGTTCATTCCCGGATATAATTAGATTTATTGCTCATTACAATTCACAAACTGTTAAACGACAAAATTATTGGAAATTTGATTTTTAGAATTTGGAGACAAAATTCACTAAATATTACATATCTCATTATTTTTTTAAATTTCATCAGTGGCTGCCTTTAATTTGGAACACACGTGTGTTTTAAATGAACTTCTACCTACTTGCTTTCAAATACCTAATTATTAGTTTAAAATGGAGGGAATAGAAAAAATATTTAATTATTGATATCTATATGTTTTAAAACCTATTTTGTTTACTTACTTTTATTTGATTTGTGGATTTGTATCATGGCAGTTTAAAAACAGGTCATTGGTTAAAAAAGTGGTTTCCAAATAATAATTATTATTAGGTTTGTTCCAACCAAGCAAAGAACCGTTCTAGAACGGTAATATTACCACTCACGAGACCAAATTAGTACACTGCGCAACTCAGTACACCACTGCGCACAAAAATTACTATTTTAGAACGGTTCTCAGCTTGGTTGGAACAGACCTATTATATCTAATGTTATTGATATTTTGATATTAGTTATATTCAAAAAGATTTCAGATTTTAATCATTCTAAGGATTATTAATTTGATACAGATGGCATTGACATTAAATATTAAATTTTTTTTATTTAATTGTGATTTTTTGTGTTCTATTTCTTATAAATTTATTTTCTAGTCCCATTCCTGAAATTTAAAAACTTCTTTTATAATTTTTATTTAATTTTAGATATTTTTTACCAAGTATTTAGCGGGTTTTTGTTTTTGTTTGGATTTTTATTTAACATTTGAAAGTGATATTTCCATTTACGTAATAAACAATGCTTTTGGTGATTATTTGTTAAAATCATTTTGTTTTTTTTTGTTGCAGATGTCAGCTGGATCTCAGATACAGATGGCACCACAGTCAACAGTAAACACAACTCAACCCGTACATAGCCAAGACTCCAATATGAGTACAGGTAACTGAAATTTACTTTTACATCAATATTATGCATTATCATACATCCTCGTTTCTATTAATTGCTAACGTTAGCTTACGGTTTTCGAAATTAATGCAAAACTGATTTGGCAATCGTGGGATAAATTTTAAATTCAGTACCCTGGGTTATTTATTAATAATTTAAAAACAATTTTAATTGTTCAATATCTACAGACTACGTAAATTTCCATGACAAGCTATTAAATAGTTAATGTATTTTTCTGATTTAATTAACGAAAATTTTGGGATCGTTTGTTGATTTGTTGATTAACTTAGCAATAATAGAAACCCATTTTCACTATTATTGTTATTAATTGTTTCGAACGTTAACAAAAAATACCATTTGAGGTGACATATATAGTTAACAATATATTGGAAATGTACCGATCGCCGTTATTAATATAAAATGGTTTTTGACAGAGGTAATACGTTTATTAGAAAGTTGTTTTAATTACTTCGATTAACATTTTTATGGACCACTGGAAGGGGGAGGACGTATCATACTAATTTACTTGATTAGTAGGAAATTTTTCATACCAACTTATTGCGTATGTCTTCGTAATTATATAAACATGTCTTGTATATACAGAAGTTTGGGTCAGTATAGAGTAAAAGTGTTTGAAAATGGAAGTCGTTATCAAACTTGGCTCAATTCTAAACAATATAAGTTTTTTACAAACTTTTCTCACATTTCTTTAAATAGTTGTCGTTTATTAGGATTAAAAATTACCAATTTCAATTTGTTCTTAACTAGAATCTTCTTAAACGTTTGGAGAATCACTAAGCTATTCCTGTAACGACGCCAAAATGCTTTTGGCGATTCCTACCTTCAAATATTTTCATACTATAAGTTTTCTGTAATTCCCTGTAAAATTTACCGAATAACTGATGGGAAAATAATAGGACAGCCCACAGCCCTGTTCCCTTATTAACATGAAATTTAATTCAACTCTGTATAAAGCTCTTTTTCTGATCATTCTTGTTTAATAAGACATTCTTCTATTGCCTAGGCTATTTTTTCATTACCTTAAATAAATCTTGTTACACAACCCCACAATTAAAAGCATACGTGACAATAAGATATTCATCCTATATCTGGGTTAAAATCCCTCATACTCTTTGTTCAAAATTTAAATTTTTCAAATTTAAAACTGCCTAGCCGCCTGTCAAAATATAGATGTTCGTCCAATGATGGTTAATTCAAAAAAACTAATGGATTCTTTCAAATCACGAGATTTTAAGTTTAAATCGCCTTTTTGTTGAAAAACAAGAAATTAATAAATTTTGATAGATCCTATTTGTATTATTTACATTTCAAAATTTCTCGTGTGCAGTACGTTTGTTTAATTTTTCATTTGGAAGTGTCTAGAAACATTTTTAGTAAAAATACCCCAGAACAAACAGCTCAAATCGTGGCTTTCTAGAGTCTTAAGAAGATTTAGAGAAACTGGAAGTTATAATAGAACACCAGTTCCAGGACGTCCCAGGTGTACTAATCCTGCAGATGACCGTTATTTAAGAATTCAGACTTTGCGAACTCGTCATATTACAGACAAACTAGAAGCATTCGAAATGTGGTGTTACCTTAGAATGTGCTAAATCGGATGAAGCATCTATAAAAAAAAAGAAGAAGCAGTGATAAGGCGCCACCTCTCTCTTTATGCAATATTGCAGCTGTGGGATCCTCAGCATCGCCTCTAGGACTGCTGTTATCATTGTCCCTGTTATTCTTAGATAAACCAACCCTTGCACTTTTTGCAATTTAGCACATGCTGTTAATTGCTGAATTTTCGACCACTATGCAACTGAAGCTTAGTTAACCATGGGCTTGGTAATCATTTAAAATGCCGGGTCATCTGCATTATCTTAGATCGTATTACTATACAGTTTTAATGGTAGGTCGTTGTTGACCAAGGACCCCAGCAGGGGTGGTACAATTCTTCCTTTTTGCTCCAACCACGGTCTTTAATTCCCCTTCCAAGTTAGCTTCAACAATTCTGGTTCTTAAGATTGACTTTATCCAATTTACACTAGTGAGGATTCTTATAGTGGGATTCTGAGCACATCTGTAAGGTTTGTAAGAAAAAATCTGTAAAAATTAACATGGCAAAGCCAACCCTAGGCCTTACAGATTCTGTAAATTATACAAAATGCTCAGAATAGCACTAGTAGCTCCTCTTTTCAAAAGCTCTCTCTATGTCAATGGTTTCTTCTCTATCCTTTTGTAGAGCGTGGACTTTTAGTTGTAGTCTGCCGATCTATCGAAAGCCTATTAAGTGTCCGAAGCTGAGTTGTTCTACTAACAGGTCGGCTGAAAAGTCCCCGGTCTACCATAGTAAAACACAATATTTTGACAAAATTCATTTTTTTTTATTCAACATAGTTGCCTTCAAGGGCGATACAGCGATTATAGCGACCTCCCAACTTTTCGATACCATTTTTGTAGTACTCCTTCGGTTTGTCCTCAAAATAGGCTTCAGAGAAAAGGAAAAAGTCGCTGGGGGCTATATCTGGAGAATACGGTGGGTGAGGAAGCAATTCGAAGCCCAATTCATGCAATTTTGCCATCGTTTTCGATGATTTGTGACACGGTGCATTGTCTTGATGAAACAACACTTTTTTCTTCTTCATATGGGGCCGTTCTTTCGCGATTTCGGTCTTCAATCGCTCCAATAATGCACAGTAATAGTCTTCCAAATAGTCGATGAACAATATACCGTGTGTATCCTAAAAAAACTGAGGCCATAACTTTGCCAGCTGACTGTTAAGTCTTTCCACGCTTTGGTGGCGGATCACCGGCCGCAGTCCACTCGGCTGACTGTCGATTGGACTCAGGCGTGTAGTGATTGAGCCAAGCTTCATCCATAGTCACATATCGACGCAAAAAATCGGGTTTATTACGACTTAACAGCTGCAAACACTGCTCAGAATCATCAATTCGTTGTTGTTTTTGGTCGATTGTGAGCACGCGCGGCACCCATTTCGCACAGAGCTTCCGCATACCCAAATATTCGTGAACGATATGTCCAACACGTTCCTTAGATATCTTTAGAGTGTCAGCTATCTCGATCATATTCACTTTACGGTCACTCAAAATCATTTTGTGGATTTTTTTGATATTTTCGTCGGTAACCACCTCTTTTGGACGTCCACTGCGTTCACCGTCTTCGGTGCTCATTTCACCACGCTTGAATTTTGCGTACCACTCAATGATTGTTGATTTTCCTGGCGCAGAGTCCGGAAACTCATTATCAAGCCAAGCTTTTGCTTCAACTGTATTTTTTCCTTTCAAATAACAATATTTAATAAGCACACGAAATTCTTTTTTTTCCATCTTTTTGAAAATAACAAAAGTTGCTTCACTAAAAATGCAATATCTCACAAACTAATAGTCCGACAGCTGTCAAATTTTTACACGAATCTTTTGAAGGTTGATACCATCTAAAAATGAAATGGATTTAATTCTAGTGTCGTCATCTATAGGTCAGACCAGGGACTTTTCAGCCGACCTGTTATGATCCTATTTTAAGAGTACTATTATTTTTTTTCATATAAATACCTATATCGAAATCATGTAAAATTTGTATTTTTCTAACCCGAAAAATGTACTCATATTTTGGATGGGATGATATCTTAATATATGTAGTTAGTAGAGCTTTTACAGATGCAAAAATCCAAATAAACAACCGAACAATTCAGAAACTAAAAAAAATATAATCTAAAAATAACTCCGAAACGGAAATACAATTTTTGAGGTGATCTAATATGGTTTGAAAAGTAGACGTTTTCAAGGACATATTCGGCGATGACGTCTATACTTTCATTCCACACAATAATTTTGTCGCTAGGCAATATATAATCGAAGCCCATATGTTTTCTAAAATTGTTGTAACGCTAATTATTGTAACGCATTATCAGTAAACAATATATATAAAATGGAAAAATACCAATTACAAAAGAATAATATTTTCGTCAAGGTCGTCGTCGTTCAAGATTATAAATGAATGTATCAAATTCAATAAAAAAGGATTCTTTTTATTAAAATAGTTAATTTTAATTTTTATATTGAATATTACAGTTTATAAATTTAACAAAAGCTTGAATCGGTTTGTCGTCCACTTACATGGCAACGTTTTTTTCATACACGCCCAACTTTTTCGGCTATAATATTCTTGTATTTTTTAATACATTATTCCGTCTACTGTTGGTCTAAAAAATTAGTGATATCAAAATCTGAAGGTAGGTAGACGAAGACAGCTTTCGATCATTTCATACCTACGTGTTATAAATAGAATTCAGTTCCCAGTATTCCGACTCTGAATCGCACCGTCTCTCTTTCTTCTATCGTTCGCTTTCACTCTCTCTTTCCTTTACCCTCTTCCATGAAAAATACATGAGTAAACATTTCAATAAGCTACAAAAGTCTTATAGACCGATATTTTTAGATTGGTTAGTAAATGTAGTATGCATATAATATATATTTATGTATTAACATATTTACAAGTTACGAGATATTACAAACCTCCATTTTAAAACGATAATATAATTAGGCGACGATCGACGACTTGGCATTTAATGAAAATTTGTCGTTGGTGGAATCTCCCGTTGAATTTGTATACGAGGAGTTGGACAAAAGTTAAAATTTAAAACTGGTAGTGCAGTATACTGACTAAACTTTAGGCTTCTATTTAGACAAAAAATTGGATTGTTTGTTCAAATATTGTACGAATTTTGTATACTTTTATGTTAACCAATAATGTCTTAACTTTAACAAGGAATTAACTCTGTTATGAAAATGGATTTGTGGAATTATTTGGTCCCGTAAGCACTAAATTTTGAATAAAAATCTTCATGGGTTAAATGTCCTTCTTCGATACTGAAATTGCATCAGTTAGGGCATGAAATATACGGCCGAGGTACAGACAACATTTTTTAGGCGACTGTCACATTATTTTTTTATTCCTGTGCCTGAAAAGAAAATTATAAATTCACAAATACTTTTAGATGTGAATTGATCTAATAATAAACTGTTGGGTAGTGATAATGATAAATTATTATTAATATAATTAAAAAGTATTAACAAACTCAATTTTTTAATCGAACATAGATTCCACGATTCCATAAAAATATTACATTGTTTTAGATGGACATTCCTGAATTTTTCTGTTAATAAATTTAATGTTCGTAAATTTCCAGCTAGATACCCACTATTAGCATTTATTGCGAATGTGCTTTTTACAGTTTTTATTAAATGTTTTGTAATTGTTATATTAATAATTTACAAACTCTGAAAATTAGTTAAACCGTCTATGGTAAACCGTCTTTAAAAGCTTTGACATGGAACATTAAGAGGTATGTGCATGGAACACAAAACTTTATAACCTCAGGTAAATGTCGAAACAAAAAGAAAATTATGTTTAAAAGCACAATCCTTATATAAAAATTATTAAAATTGATCCAAAGCTATAACGAAGAAACTCCAAATGGAGTACAGAGTTTTTTCACCTTTGCTCATTTGAGCTTACTTGGAGAGGCAACGAGGCCGTAACCTGCAAGATTTACTTTTTCCAGAAGGAATTTGATAATTTTTTTCATAAATAACTCGAGGCGGGTCAAAAATTTCGAAGTAGCAAATAGTTGGTAAGAAATTTATTAAACGAAGATTTATGTCCAGTTAAAAAAAGAGAAGACCAATGATTTTATCATACAGACTCTCACCGGAAGAATGGATCTTTGTTGGAGAACTGCCCACGTGGATTTAACACCGCCCAAGTGGACAAAGATGTTAGCTGAAAAAAAATTTAAATAGACATAAAATAACAAACCATTCTCATCGATCTTCAGCTGTGACAGCCTTGTTTAACCAAGGTGTTGATGAACAGGAGTTAAAATTAAAATCTTCAGCTCCAGATATCACCATAAGAAATTAATGGAGAATCTCAGAACAACAAACGAAACCAGACCTTAGTTTTTTATTAAAAAGCTCTTTCTTTCGTTCTTTAACGTACATATTATGTTGGACTTTCACAGAGTAAGGGTTGTAATAAAATTCTTCGTTTATTATTTTTTAATGTCACCATTATAAAATTAATTTAAATTGTTAGGTAAAAATTCTTGTTTTTAACTTGTGAAAAATGTTTGTAATGTATTTCGCTTGGTTTAAGCCTGATGATGACTTCTAAATAGGCCGAAACTAGTAACGTTATACTACCTAATTAAAATTGTTAAGATTGTTTTTTTTTTCCCTCTTTCATTTACTATAATTTAAATTGTTTTCCTCTATATTGAGATTAAAAAAATATCTCACACTGGTTAGCAATAATAGCATTAGCCTCGACGCAGTTGACTGTCATCGTAATGCAAGATTTGAGTAAATGTCAAATTTATTGCTGTCACGTTTCAATTCGAAAAAGATCGTGAATTTTTCCAGTGATTCAGAATTAGAATGTGAAAATACAAAATATATTACAAAAAGTATAAACTGGAAAATGTCCTACCAAAAAATTAAAGAATAAATTATGAAAATTATTGTAAACTGTTCACGGATTTAAAACCATTGATCGTGGAGAAAGTATAGTCTGCTACTCGTTTAGAATGAAAATTTGTGATTTCTCGCATCGAATTTACATTTTCGCCTTGTTAAAAAATAAAATAATATATACCCATCTCTGATTTACTATGTTTATTCGATTAAATCAATTATATTCTTTTCATCAAAAACCTATTCAAATTATTAATAGCTGTTCTTCCTTGTGGTTTTCTAAAAAATTAGCTGTTCCTTTAAAAATTTCTTTTATTCTATTAATAATCAAAAGTAATTAAGAGAGAGTTATTTTTTCTGTAAATTATCAAAAATTCCGTAAAATATTGCGTAAATGTGAAAACACATCTGGATTTAAAATAACGGTTCGCCCATTACAAGTAGAAAGGTATTAAAAAATGCGTTTAAAAAAAATTTGCCATGATTTTTTCTAATTTTAAATTTAAACTAGGTGACCTCACGTTTTTTAACTGGACCACAATTAATTTCCATATTTATAAACATCCCCTACCTATTTTATTTTATCATGGAAAACCCTGGAGAAATAGCTGATGCCACTTCGATCATTACCATGTTAACAAAATACGAGGGTATCTATGCCCAAGCCTTTGCTGATGACGTCAGCATAGTTGTAAACGGTAGATTCGGGGCCACTGTGTCCGAGAGAATGCAGCTGGCACTGAGGATTACCGAAAAATGGTGCAAACAAGAGGGATTGTCAACTAATCCGGCAAAAACCTCCGTGATAGCGTTCACCCTCAGAAGGAACCTTGACTTGAGGGAACTTCGTATGTGGGGCCAAACGCTAAAGTTTAAAGGGGAAGTCAAATACCTAGGGGTAACCCTAGATAGCAAACTAACCCTTTCCAACCACATTAGAAACACAACAGATAAAGGCCTAAGAGCTCTCTGGGCATGCAGAAGAGCTGTGGGCAATACGTGGGGGCTTAAACCCAGTATGATGCACTGGCTCTATACGAGGGTGGTGGCACCCATCATAACTTATTGTTCTGTTGTGTGGTGGCATAAAGCGAGATGCTCAGTAGCATCTAGACAGCTAGGCAGGGTACAGAGAGTAGCCTGTCTAGCCATAACCGGGGCGATGAGAACAACGCCCACGGCGGCCCTGGAAGCTATGCTGGGATTACCTCCACTACATCTTATTGTGGAAAGGGAAGCACTGGCAGCTGCTTACAGGCTGAAAATAAACAACGAATGGGGCAGGGCGATCCCTAGGTACCATTCCACAATCTCGAAAGAGATTGAACATAATCAATTACTGAGCATGCCCTCAGATAGAATACCTATCTGCTACGACCTTTCCAAACCATATACGGTTCATATTCCGGATAGGGACGAAGCTCGTACCAAGACTAGGAAACAACATGAATCCGTTTGGTACACAGACGGATCCAAAACAAGCACCAGCACTGGGATTGGAATCTACAATGAAAATACAGGGAAGACGTATAGTCTCAACCTGGGTTCAGTAGAGACTATCCTGCAAGCTGAAGTGGTTGCCATCAACACATGCTCGGAAATCATCCTGAACGAGACAGTCCCTAACAGGACTGTCAGGATCAGAAGTGATAGCCAAGCAGCTCTCAAAGCAATAGAGAGCGTACACACTGCGTCACGAACAGTGAAGCACTGCCAAGGAACTGTAGCTGAACTGGCACAACGCCACAAGGTTATCCTTGAATGGGTACCAGGACACACAGGGATTCTTGGAAATGAAAAAGCTGACCTCCTAGCCAGGGAAGCTTCAGAAGGAACCCTGATCGGACCTCTTCCCACATGTGGGGTCTCATACCAACATGTGAGGGAAACAATAGAGGAACGACTAAGGGAACAACATAAGAAACTCTGGATGGAACTGCCTGGACTCAGGCAATCCAGATTATTCATAACAGGTCCATCCAGGGAGAAAACTACAGAACTACTCAGCCTAAGTAGAACCCAATTGAGAAAGGCAGTGGGACTGCTTACAGGACACTGCCATCTCCGAAAACACATGAACATAATAGGACTCGCTGAGGACCCATTATGCAGAAAATGTGGTGAGGAAGACGAAACTCCTCTTCACGTAATATGTCACTGTCCGAGCCTTAAGTGGCTTAGACAGAGACACTTTGGCATTCAGTTTCCTGAGCCAGAGGAAATCGTGAAAGCGAATATCAGGGATATTCTAGAATACATGAAGGAAACGAACCTGGTATGATTACTTCAGGGGGGTACAATGAGCCTAGAGCTCCAGTACATGCATGAAACGCACCCCAGAAGAATAGAATGTTAACAAAATGGCCTTCTGGCAAAAGATTAAGTTAAACTTGGTAGATTTGTAACTTGTAGTTAGGGTGTTGTCAACTTGCACCCTTTGAGATTTACAAAAATTAAAAAATTTGCAAAGCAGACTTGACAGTTTTTTAAACAAGTAAAAACTACTTCCTGCTTTATATGTCCCACGAATTATTTTTTAAATTTACAATATTTACTCAATATTAAAGGCTCTTGTACATACAGCTCTGCAATTTAAGAAGTATTTACCTTGTACTGATAACGAGTCTGATGACCCAATAACGAAACCGACATGCGAGTAGTATGACTCCCTTTCATTTGCAAAACAACAGCGATGGTCCTAAGCATCGAACATCACATTTTCTATTAAACTATAATTCAATGTAGTTCAGGAAGTAGTTGTTTCTTCTTCAGAACACGGTTAAGCAAAGGGAGTGCAGTAAAAGTAAATTTTAATTATTGACTGCCCTCGTATATTTAAATTTGTTGAGTACTACTAAAACATTTTGCATAAATCTTGACACTAACTCTGTACATTTCGTTAATAAGCTAAAAGATCTTATATATTTTATATTAAGAACACACTTTTTTTCAACTATTACAGGTATTGTAAGCATAATGTAAAATCTATCGGATTTGGTGAAAGTTAACTGCAAATTACGATGTAAAATATACGTATTCAACTTAAAATATTAACATCGATGAGTTTGTACGATTTTATACTGTATTTTAAGACTGCATACGTACACAGTATCTATATATCTAGTTCAGAATGGTGTTAAATGTTAAAAATAAAACCAGGCTATTATTATTACGTTTGGATCGAAATTTTATGGAAAGTGTCTCATTATTGTTTGAAACACTCGACTGTGATACCATTCTAAACGTCAAATTGCAATAGAAACTTCTGAATTCATTAGATCGCGGATGATTCTATTATTATTATTCAATTTTTTTTATACGAATTTAAAACGTGTCAATTTTTTAAAGAAATCTATCTAGTAATGAGACGATGTTTTTTTTTATTTTCTTTTCAGTAGTTTTGCATTGCTAATCTGAGCTTTGTTTCTGAAGGTTCCTCTCATAGTGACAAAGAGCTGGATCCGAATACTCCCGAAAAAATACCCAGGACACCGAGCGAGCGGAAGCGGAAACGGAAAGCGGAAGACAGCGGCGGCGGAGGAGGAGGAGGAGGAGGTGTGGGTGGACAACCGCTAGCGAAGGGGGCTGTTCGTAATCAAAATTCAGATAAAAAGATCAACGAATACTTCAAACATTCGGGTAACAGTCATAGTCCAATTAGGCACGGCGGAGCAAAAAGTCCGTCACCTCAACAACCCTACGCAATGGTAAGGACCAAATTTAATAATATATCAGACTCATTAAACTTTAATATTGATTCCTAGGAATAACACTACAGAATAAATAGTAAGTCATACAGAAGCGAAATTTTTGTTGCTTACTTCCTTTCCGATTTTTATGACCTTCATCGTTGTTTATTACTCTGGGAAATTTCACTAATTTCCACTTGGTACCTCTAAAAAAGTATAATACATAATAATTTGAAAACTATTTTGTTTGAAACTTGTATTTATGTATAAATTAAGGGTGATAAGTACACTGCGACCTATAGTATCTATTGTGTACCTCCTTACTTGCCAAATTCTGATGTTTTTTCAGATTTATAGCAGCTCTTCGAGTCCTATTTTCCTGAGGAAGTTTAGGACATCGTCGGGCTTCAAATCAGGTAGATCCCCCTCTTCTATTTCATGTGCTCCTAGGTATCTGGTGCAAGGTAGGGTACTCTTGAGGTTTCATCCTCTTCCTCACATAATCTGCACTTTGCTTCATCTGCTAACCCTAGTTTCTTCATGTGGCTTCTTAACCGACAATGCCCGTTTAATATTCCCGTTAGAATTCGGAGCCTTTTCTTACTGAGGTTGAGGCAGCTAAGAGATCTCTTCTGGTCATAGTTCCCCAGTAGTATCTTAGATTGCCTCAGTCCTTCCAGCTGATTCCAGTACTTGGATTTTTCCTTCTCCATTTCTTGTCTTAGTTTTCCTAAGATTACTCTACTGCTGGGGTTTCAGCTCCTTTTTTTGCCAGCTTGTCTGCTGTTTCGTTCTGCCTAGTTCATTTAGTTTGCCTAGGCATTCCCAAACCATCTTCGAACTGATTATATTTGAGCTCAGCGCTTTGATGGCTGCTTGACTATCCGACTATGATCTCACTGAAGGAATATGGAACTCCATTCCTTGGAAGAGGATCGACTATGATCTCACTGGAGGAATATGGAACTCCATTCCTTGGAAGAGGATCGACTATGATCTCACTGGAGGAATATGGAACTCCATTCCTTGGAAGAGGATCGAATATGATCTCCCGGGAGGAATATGCCAGGACTGAGGCACCTGACAGAGCAAAATGTTCGATGTTCTCGTTTACCAATATAGCTTTTGCGAGGTTAAATTTGGTCTCCTCTATGGAAGGATTCTCCAAAATCTAACAGAATACAGTTGTCAAGAGGAGGAGGAACAATCTGGGTTCAGAGCTGATAGAACATGCACCGATAACGTTTACTGTTTAAAACAATTGTTAGAGAAAATTATTATTGTCTGCGTTAGTTTCTTCCAATATTGAATTCCACACATCTTTCGATGGCGCGGACTTCTGCTTGAAAGATGCTCGGATATGTGCCCAAGCTTTCTGAGTATTTGGCTCTCGGTCCAAAAACTCCTATCCCAGTTCCCTCGTCTAGCTTGGAACCGTCCGTATACCACTTTAGGGTATTCTGGTTTAAATTCTTTATGGTGTCTCCATCCCATTCAGATTTATTACTCAACTTTGTAATGAATTTTCTCACAAAGTTGAATTTCTTTGGCATATCATCTTGGGGCATTTCCCAAGTTTGATCAAATTAAAGTGACCGAGGTTTTTTCCCTGATAATTCCTTCTTTGATCATTCTATATATCGTTTTCTTCCTTATACTTTCTAGCAGAATGTGCAGTGGGGTCAAGTTTAAAATCACCTCCATTGCAGCAGTGGGGCAAGTTCCCATTGCTCCAGTGATACATGAACAGGCTAGTCTCTGAATCTTCGAGAGATTTTTCCTCGTCGTATTCAAATTAGATCTTGCGCCCCAAGCCACTGCCCTATATGTGATTACTGGTCTCACTATTGCTGTGTACATCCATTGCAGAATACGTGGGCTGCATCCCTTATTTGAAACTTGGATTTTGGAGTAAAAATAGTTTATATTTTCTTAAATTAAAGTATAAGCTTGGGTTCATTTTCACATTGTGCATTACACTATTAAATAAAGAGCCAATTAGGGATATTCTCGGGTATTATTTTAAGTTTTAAGCATAATAAACAAATTTCACTAGCTAGTATGGGTATTTGTCACAAAAAATAATTGAATGATTACTTCAATTAATATTAAACTAATGGAACTAGCTTATATCTTAAGAAGACATTAGTAGGTATCTTCTTTTTTTCTTTTTAGAGATTATATATTTAATATGAAAATAAAATCATAGAATATTCTATACTAAGTGTAATAAATGATGATTAAAACGAACATCTTTCATATTATTCAAAAACTATGACAACTTGAAAAAACATATTACTTCAAACTAATCAAAAATATTTTTTCCAAACTATAACTCTACAAAATAAATCCTTTAATAGGCGTTCTTTACCTTATATTAATACTATTTTTTTTCCTATCAAATGCTTTATCTAAAGTCTAAAGTGTGTTAGCAGCTTTTCACCAGTTTTTGAAAATCTTAAGCATGGTTTACATTGATGAACATTAATAGAGTTTGAATATTCACATACATATTTAAAAGTATTAAAAAACATTGGTTCATATCTACATCTATCTACAATCTGTGTAATAACTTCTTAAGTATTCTGTTGTTTTGAAAAAACGACAGTCCTCCTTACAATTCATATTTTTTTAATGTAAATAACTTTCTCAAATGTTTCTCAAATTGTATTGTTGTAGAATTGAACTTGGATCAATTTTGAAATGGAATAGTTTTTGAGTAAGTCTTTTTAGTGTACCTCCTATGTGGAAATTATTAAAATACAATATTTTTCCATGATCAAGGTATAGTCTTTCCAATATTAATTGCTAAAATCCATTTAAAAGTGTCATAGAGACTACCAGTCAAGAGAGAGCTGGGTTCCGAAGATACATAGTGGATGTTTAACGGAACAAATATGTTGTTTTCATGCCATTCTTTCTACTTTGAAGCCTAGTAAACTAAGTCACTCTGTATGACACTTTTAAATGGATTTTAGCAATTAATATTGGAAAGACTATAAAAATTGGAATCATAAGGATCACAGCTTTCCCTTCTCTATATTTTGAGTATTCTGTGATAACACATTGAAGCAATGACATTCAGATAAAAATAAAAAAAATTTAACTTGACAAACTGAGTCTTTCTGTTAATCCTTTTTGACTTGCAGTTTTAAAAGTTATGGGATATTTTATTTTTACAATTAATGATATATTTTTATTAATCTAATATATAATAGTCGTTTTCTTTGCAGTTACCTCCTTCACCACAACAAGTGGGGATGTCTTCCCCACAAGTTTGTAATACAGCTTTTGAATTTTACAAACAACCGTTGAGGGTGCCACCCCAAACTATGGTTCACAAATTTATACAGGTCAGTATAGAACCGGTTTTTTTGTGTGTGTGTCCATATACAAAACTCTGTTCTCTTGTAGCAATTTTTTAGATGAATAAACCAATAAGTTCTTTTGGTTGTTTTCTACAGAGTGATTTTTTTTCAATGGCACATTGGCTAAACCAGTTCAAATTGAATTCCAAAAATTTTGTTTTAAGGTTATTTTGTCAGCGGTCTTTTGAAAGAAAATATAGGCTTATAGTTCATTTTAAAGCATTATAAAAATACACCGTAATCAAAAAAATAAGCAAAGCAAATACTACATCTTAAACTGTGTTAAATTTTAAATTATTTCTAAATACACTCAGGGCAAATTAAAAGTTTCCAACAAATATTTTTAAGGTTTAATAGAGCAGGCACAAAAACTGTGCTCTAAATTCTATATCTAGTATTGTTTTCTTTGGTTTTTTAGATGCTTATAGTTTGAGTTATATTTAAAAAAGTAATATTATTTTAATTGTTTCTCAACTTGAAATAAATATTAAGAACATTCACTATATATGGTGAAAGTTTGTTTGGATAAAATGCTAAGACATATCTCCAAGAAATGACAACAATGTGGCATATTACCATTAAATCTGTGACGATTAATTGATTGATTAAAGTTGATTTTGTATGTTGCAGACTGACTTAACATGTCAAAGGATACAGGAGTTCGAAACTCAGGCGTCCTCGGACTTAGAAATCGCTAATACTAAAATAGATGAATTAAAACGGGCTAACGAAGAACTGAGGCATCAGATATCGACGCAACAGAAATCCATAGACCAACACAAGCAGCAAGTGAATAAGTGTATAGAAGTTGTCAAAAAACTGCTCAAAGAAAAAAGTTCGATAGAGAAAAAGGAAGCGAGACAAAAGTGTATGCAAAATAGGTTAAGGTTAGGACAGTTTGTGACGCAAAGGGTGGGCGCGACTTTCCAGGAAAATTGGACGGACGGTCACGCGTTTCAGGAACTAGCAAGGTAAATAAATAACTTTTTGCAACCGAAGTATACCCCCAACTAACAAGGAGCGAAATTTCCAACTTCTGTCAATTTCTTTTTTGTTTGAAATCGCATAGTTTATAATCAGGCCGGTTCTACACCCTACCAGCGCCATAGGCACAACCAAGAGTGGTATTTGCTGCCCTCTGTACGTTCAGGCAGCAATTACAGCCTCGGGTTGTTAATGCCCTTGTGACACAATATATTATTTATTACTTTGTCGTATACTTCATTTTCTACAAGTTTCAATGCTTTGTAGCACCAATCAGGTCTAAATCTTGATTTTGAAGAGTTTTACTTGTTTTATAAACTCTCTCAAGAATTTCATCCCAGATCAAAGTTAATAACATGGTTTGGAAATTTCCAAGTGTTTTTAGAAACCCAGGGGCTGTGCATTGTGTTTCAGGTATCTAAGTATTGTATTTGATTAGCTCTTGTGTCACTCAGGAGTTTTACAAGTTTTCTATGATTTTTCTTTGATTGTCCTTTGTTTTTATTTTTAATATGACATTTTAGGATGTTCCACCTGTACAAATGTAAAAAAAAGGATATTGTGTTGTCATTTACCAGCACTGTCATGCCCATAGTCAACAAAAAAGTATTGTAATTGTTTCAAAGACTTAAATCTGTACCATTTTTCTTCATACAGAGCAGAGGCTGGTGTATAACCCCTTACCCCCATGGACATTTTCGACATGTATTTTAAGATTTTTGGTGTTTGGGAATTACAGCATATCTATGAAAAATACGAAAACATTATGAAAACTACCAAATCTTTAATCTCTTAGAATTATTTGCTTCTAATTCCAGGGGATTGTAATAAATTCCTTGTTAATGGTAAAAATAAGGAACAACTGATTAATCTGCTAAATAATAAATGGTTAGGTTAGGTTAGGTTAGGTTAGGTTAGGTTAGGTTAGGTTAGGTTAGGTTAGGTTAGGTTAGGTCAGGTCAGGTCTCAGCACCAATAGTCCCACTGCTAACACGGGAAGAATCTTTACGTATCACATAGTAATAAGTGAACTTGTTTTACTAATGAAAGCGGATTATCTATCAAACATATTAAAACACAAGAAGACCTATGTTCTGTACAAGAGGAAGCAGATACTAAAATAATATTACATTGCTTGCTTCAAAATATTCTCAAGACAATTTACTCATCAGACTTATATCCAAGGACACAGTAACATAGTAATCTTTGATACAGGAACTGGGGGCAATCGAAGGAACATGAATGTCACCGTCAATTCTCATCATTTAAGTGTAGAAATGAGCCAAGATATGTTGAATTTGACACCGCCACTTCATTTTTTGGTCATGTAAGATAGATAGATAGATAGATGTTTAAGAGGTGGCCAGAAGCCTATTCCACTGCGACCTTTTCAGATCTATTGTGGTCCTCGAAAAACTAGATTACATCCCCCAGTCCGACTCTCTTAACGAAGTCTATAAGCTTTGAGACTGTAACCTTCATGTAGTCCCTTGCCAATGGATATTCTTCTCCTAAAGTCAGGAACCGCATATTTACCAGTCCGTCGCACTGACATAAGATGTGCTCTGGTGTTTCCTCTTCTAGGTGACAGAATCTGCACAGATCCGTCTCTGTCAACCCCATCAGCTTAAGATGCCTGTTTAGCTTACAGTGCCCCGTCAATAGACTTACTACAATTTTGACCGTATTCCTGTCTTTACTCAATAAGTCTGACGTAAACTTTTGCGAATGTTCCATTATGAACTGTTTCGCTTGCCTTTGTCCTGGTGAATTCCACCACCATTCCCGTGATTTTTGTGCCACCCATGTTTTCATGGCCGTCTTTATTATATTTTTTGCAATGCCGCAGAAGGGTTCCGGTCCAATAAAAGGCATTGATGAGCCTAGTTTAGCCATTTCATCTGCCTTTTCATTGCCTTTTAGACCCCTATGCCCTGGTACCCAAGCTACCGTAACCTTGCTACGATCCCCCAGAGTATTCAGAGCATGCACACAGTCCCATACTAGCCTAGAATTGACCTCTACAGAATCTAGTGCCCTTAGCACCGCCTGACTGTCTGTGAAGATGGCTATTGAACGGTACGTCCTATCCAGCCTTTTAATTTCTTCTACACAATAGTGAATTGCCGTGATTTCTGCTTGAAAAATCGTGGCATTTTGGGATAGACTTACTGGGAATGTTATCCCTTGTTTCCTTCCGACTACGCCGGCTCCCACGCCATACGGCGTCTTTGAGCCGTCCGTGTACCAGGTTGACTCCGCCTCTACGGGTACACCTTTTTTCCAGTCTTCCCTACCTGGTATAACTATTTTAAATTTATTGGCAAAGCTATATCTCGTGACTGTTGCGTCAATGGGTTGCCCCAAAATGTTATCCGCTTTTAGTTCCTTGATTAGCTTACCGTTATCAGCCCCATGCGATTGGCTTATGTGCTGCTGATTATGTATTAATCTGTGCATGGCTGCTCTCGCTTCGCCCTGTAAAGGTATCTGTGAAATCTAAATTGGGAAAGTTTTCATAGTTTGTACCTGTCCTTGCATCATTAGAAGTATCACCAATAGTGATGAGCAAATGCAAGACCAAGACCAAGAGCGGGTTAGTCTTGGTCTTGGTCTTGCATACAAGGTCTTGGTCTTGCAGTCAAATAAGCAATCTTGGTCTTGGTCTTGTTCTTGCAGGGTCCAATCTTGGTCTTGGTCTTGGTCTTGCAGTCAAATAAGCAATCTTGGTCTTGGTCTTGCAGTCAAATAAGCAATCTTGGTCTTGGTCTTGTTCTTGCAGGGTCCAGTCTTGGTCTTGGTCTTGCAGTCAAATAAGCAATCTTGGTCTTGGTCTTGTTCTTGCAGTCAAATAAGCAATCTTGGTCTTGGTCTTGGTCTTGCAGTCAAATAAGCAATCTTGGTCTTGTTCTTGCAGCCAAATAAGCAATCTTGGTCTTGGTCTTGTTCTTGCAGGGTCCAGTCTTGGTCTTGTTCTTGCAGTCAAATAAGCAATCTTGGTCTTGATCTTGTTCTTGCAGGGTCCAGTCTTGGTCTTGCAGTCAAATAAGCAATCTTGGTCTTGGTCTTGTTCTTGCAGTCAAATAAGCAATCTTGGTCTTGGTCTTGCAGTCAAATAAGCAATCTTGGTCTTGGTCTTGTTCTTGCAGTCAAATAAGCAATCTTGTTCTTGGTCTTGTTCTTGCAGGGTCCAGTCTTGGTCTTGGTCTTGCATTTTCTGGATGATATTGGCTGGAATTTATAGTCGAGCCTCGAGAAAGGAGGAGTCCTTAAGGACTCCGAGAAAAATTTTGTATTTTGACCATACGAACATCAAAGGATTTTCGCTTCTTGTTTATTGGGATATTCCCACTATAACATCTCTATTATGTCATGATGATACAACTTGATCCAGATACATCCTATGATGGTCAAAATTTGTTTCAAGACGGGACTGAATTTTTAATACAACACATTCTCGTCTGTAATATTTGCTTATTTTAGTAACTCATTTTGTTTTGTTTATTTTTAGGCGGCAAGAAGAAATAACGGCGGAGCGGGAGGAGATAGATAGGCAGAAAAAATTATTGTTAAAGAAAAGGCCTTCGAATAACGAGAGCGGTAGAAAAAGGAATAATTCTAGTGCGTTGTTAAACGGAACGGATTCCGGTTTCCTCAAACCGGACGCGGTACCCGGTTCGTTTACGTTACAAGAATACTACGAGGCGGACGAAATTCTAAAATTGAGGCAAAACGCCTTGAAGAAAGAAGACGCCGATCTACAGCTCGAAATGGAGAAATTGGAGAGGGAGCGAAACTTGCATATTAGAGAGTTGAAACGTATCCACAACGAGGACCAGAGTAGGTTTAATAATCATCCAGTACTCAATGACAGGTAAAGAATCTTTTTTTTTTAACTCTATCGTCTCTAATTAAATTGTGTTTTTTTTGTAGGTATCTACTGTTAATGTTGTTAGGCAAAGGGGGGTTCAGCGAAGTGCACAAGGCGTTTGATCTCAAAGAACAGCGGTACGTTGCCTGCAAAGTGCATCAGCTCAATAAGGACTGGAAAGAAGATAAAAAAGCCAACTATATAAAGTGAGTGGTAACGTTTACTTATATTACTATGCTAGGGTTTGTTGTGTAATCTTTGAAAACCCCCCAATAAAAGCTTTCCTTTCACATATTCTAAATTACACTTGTACTGTCATCAACGAAAGTGGCCTGACAAATTTGACCTGGAATTGAATGAACCTAAAAGATCGCGGACAGACTTACCCTAGTTTTATACAGCGAATAAGATAAAATAACCCAGACAACAATTTTACATTCTTTGGAACAAGGCTGTTCTATTAACACGCGTAAATACCGTTCAGTACATGATCAGAATGTGATTGTCACCTCAAAAGGCCGTACCAAATTACTTGATATGTATATGCAAAGAATGTTCTGAAGTATGTAAAGATCAAATTCTCAGCATTAGACGGTAATATTCTATTTTAGTCCAAAGAAGAACGTTCTTAGAATATGTCTTGATACTACTCAGTGCATGATAAGGATATTATATTCAGGTGATAAAATTGTTCTGGTAGTACGTAAATAGCATATCCTCAGTATTACCATATATTTTTACTGTACACAGTTTAGACTACTACTGCATGAACTTTACTGTCTATCACGAGTTTCGATAACCAAGTTTTATTCTTCAAATATCAAAAGTAATCTTGTAACTGGCTGATCCAAACAAAAGGAATGAACATCGCACATTATATTCACGTCCCCAAAAGAATATTTCTTTCATCGTTTGTGCAACATATTGTTATCATATCATCATATCACTTTCAGTGGAATAAATGTTGGGTATTTAAAAATTACATGATACGAACATGTTAAGAATGTGCCATAAAGAACATACAAATTTACAAGAAAAGGAACGTGAAATGGAGATGTTGAGGATGTACCTTTCAGAATGTTCGAAAACGTAATTCATGGGCATATTCTTAGAATGTGAATGTACCATTAGTGTTATGTGGGAAGGAACAAGATATAGTGCTCTATTCCTCTAAAAAATATGAGAAAAGCTGATTTTAACTCTGTAATAAAGTCAACATGGAAAAAAATGGATATAGTGTTGTATCCCTCCGAGGTACAGCTTTATTTCGAGCTATTCCTCAAAGTAAGAATTTTTCTCAAGTAAAATTATATGAATTATAAAGCAAAAGATCTGAAATACTATCACAAGAAGAGTCCTATTCTGCAAACCTTATTATTAAGGTGAGCAAATACATAATAATATAATTCCTACAATAGGAGCGATGTTTTCTAAAACGTCTGCTGGTGCGGTAATAAACGTGCTGCTGGGATTCAATTTTCAGCAAAAACTGTGTGTCACACGTGCACAAATGCCCACTTTCCGCCCTTGTGACACAATATATACCTTGTCCAGTATAAATATAGTTGCACGTCAAAGCTGTCGGAACGAGACTATGTTGCCAAGCATTTAAAATAGTATTAGAATCTAGTATAAATATCAAACGAAGTTTCTCTGATATTCTTCTTTTTATTTGAGTACAAAATTTAGCTAGATCAGTTCTACAGATAATTAGAAAAAAAAGATTAGGTGTGATAGCCCAAACAAAACTTATTTTAGTGAGATTTTATTAAAAGAATTTTATTTTAATGTTAATACCGCAGCACTAAATTAGAATTTTATATTTTAATGATTCTGAACTATTTAAGTATTAATAAGGTATGTATAAATTAGTAATAAGGAAAATATATGTAATAGTTCACTTAATTGTTCTAAAATGTTTCATAAACATTAAATTTATTTATTATCTAAAATAACTAGCTAATATCAATGGCGCAATTGTGCCAACATATAAAATATTTTAGCACTAGTTATGTTCGTTTGAAGTTTATATTTTATTAGTCCAGTTTTGATATAAAATGAATTACGAAACCTTTCTTAAAGCATTTATTTATTATTTATTATTAATAAAAAATCATCAATTTGTAAACAAACTTTTTCCCTTATATCATTTATTCATCTATCATCATTTATTTAATGTGATGTATCAAATACATAAGAATAGCTAGTGTTGAATATTTCCTTATATATAAATGTACAGGTTTATCTACTCATTATGTGATTAATCTTTTAATTGTATCTTGATCCTCTAAAGTTGTCATTGCATTTGTCTTGATTGATCAAGACTTGGATAGTACGCCTTAGGATTTGCCGGGTGTTTGTTTTAGTCTTAAGCTTGTATTTTTATATTATTTTTAGGTTTTTAAATGACAGCCGTTTTAGTTTTTTTAACACTTTTTTATTATATATTTTTTTGACAAACTCCAATTATCCATGATATCTAGACAAATTACAAAATTACATTTTGTCAGCCTTATTCATTCAAAGTGCGTTCTTTTAAAATTTTTTCTTGTATCATTCAATAAACTTTAATCTTTAATCTATGATTCTTGTTTTATCTTAAGATGTGTAATTTTATAATTTATTAAAATCTGTATTGATTAATATTGGTTTTCTTTTTCAGACACGCGTTGAGGGAGTACAATATACATAAGGCGTTAGATCATCCACGTGTAGTTAAATTGTATGATGTGTTTGAAATAGATGCGAATTCTTTTTGTACTGTTCTAGAATACTGTGATGGACACGATCTTGATTTTTATCTGAAGCAGGTTAGTAAATTAATCATGATCAATTATTTTTCTCTCCGACACATATCAATCAGCAAAGCATTACTTTTCCTGCCTAGGCAGCAAAGTGGTTACTTAATAATCCATAAATCGTTTATAATTTCCTTCATATTTCATCCGAGACTTCTCCGGCAACAAATTCAACTTCTATCAAATTTTATTTTAATTGAACACCACAAGAAAAATAAAAAGATTGTGGAAATTATAATAATTTGCAAATACAATATCCTCCTATATCATTATGAACAATCTGAGAGAAAATTATATGTTCAACTCGGCAGTAAAGTAGATTGACTGTCTTAGCTGAATTCCTAGCCTCGGCAGTCAATCTAATAACTATTTTCTCGTAAAATACAGAGATATTGTAGATTCTTGAAACTCACATCTTTTTTTTTTTAAATGATTAGATACATTATCAAGATTTTTTATCACCACCTTTATCTAGAGAGTATATTTCTAAATATATTGCTCATTTCCAGAAAGTTTTTCCAGGTGATACATTTTTATAAAACTTTTAGCTTGATTCCATCAATAAGTTTTCTGTTCTCTTTGGCTCATAAGTAAAAGAACTAAGAGCTTTTAGAGCCTTTAGAGGTACGCTGTCAAATGCCTTACGGTAGTCAACAAAAGCCTTAGGATCATAGAGTCAATAACAAGTTGTCCTTTGCATCCCTGGTGACCACGTTTACATCCCTTTTGCTCCTCTGCCAAAATGTTATTTTGGTCAACATGCCTGTAGATTCGGTTTATAATGCAAGATATTTTGCGAAGGGTACTTTGTGTTAGCTGTTTTGGGAAGCATATTGGTTAAACCATGAGTAAGATAGGCAGGAATGTCTTCTGGATGTTGAAGAATGTGTGTAAATTTTGATGCCATTACCTCGTGTAACCTGTAAAATTTTTTGTACCAGAAATTTTGGATATTATCAATTCTTGAAAGATAATACGTGTTTGTCCTTTAAGTGCTTCTATGGAGACTCTCCTAGACACTAAGTCTAGCCATCCTAGCCTGGAAGATTTTGGGGCGTTACCATTGAATTTAAATAACTGAAAATCCGGTTCTAACACACCCAATCCAGCACTTTTATATATCTTGGATCCTAACCTAACTTAACCTAACCTAACCTAACCTAACCTAACCTAACCTAACCTAACCTAACCTAACCTAACCTAACCTAACCACTTCCAGCTCTAATTCGACTTCTCTAAGGCTGCTGCGGAGCAAGTTGCCATTGCTCCCTATTATTTCTAGATCACTTTTCCACTTTTGCAGCACAGCACATGCCGTTGATTGATACATTTTTGACCATCATACAAGTAAACGATGACCATGGGTTTTATAATCGTTTGGTATCACCAGAAGTTCATTTGCGATTTCAAACCCAATCTCTTCCCAAATATAAGGCTTTGGAGAATATTTTTCCAACTGTCAAATCAGTTTTCTATCCAGGATCACTACTAGATATTTAATTTCCTTGGAAAATTATAGTTTGATAGTGAATTGAATTAAAATTGTTTTAATTGGATTGATCTTTAATTTCTAGATTCTTTTACACCATTTCTATTTTTGTTTTAAAAATGATACGACAAAAAAAAACTGTTGTTCAAGTCTTGATATGACGTTTTTTTTTTAAATTTGTAGCATAAAACGATACCTGAAAGGGAGGCGAGATCGATCATAATGCAGGTCGTCTCTGCTTTGAAGTACCTGAACGAGATTAAACCTCCTGTGATCCATTACGATCTGAAACCGGGTAATATCCTATTGACTGAAGGTAATGTCTGCGGTGAAATCAAGATAACCGATTTCGGTTTGAGTAAAGTGATGGATGAGGAAAACTACAACCCTGATCATGGTATGGATTTGACGTCTCAGGGCGCTGGCACATACTGGTAAGTTCTTCGTTGCTTATCAACAATCAATAGTTTAATTTATGCTTATCTTTGTCTAAAATTGTTTATTTTCACACTTTTAAGCTTATACTCCATTGACAATCAACGCAAGTAATAAAACCTTCTAAAACCAGTAAACCATAGACGTGCAACTAAGATTTGAAATAATTTATAAATAATTTTAAAATGGGTAAATTGTGTAATATTTTTAGCTAGAAAAATTCTAAAAAGATCGAATGTTTGATGATCTTAACCTTGTATAATTGGAAGAAATTAAAATAAATCAATTTCTTGTGAAGGCCGATGATTCAAGTAGTTTTTTAACTTCTTAAATAATTTTTCAACAAAAAACTAATACAGTTCTGACATTAAAGAAAACGGAATA
Source organism: Ophraella communa (assembly GCA_035357415.1). Lineage (NCBI taxonomy): Eukaryota > Metazoa > Arthropoda > Insecta > Coleoptera > Chrysomelidae > Ophraella > Ophraella communa. The sequence continues at coordinate 42,761,506 of CM068985.1, read as the reverse complement.
CTTTCCATCAGCGATAATAGTTTTTTAGAATCAAATTTACCAAAATTGTTTTCGTTATTCTTAAACAATGGATATTTTAAAAGTGTTTTAAAAAAATTAATTTATGATACTACTACAATGGCCCCTAGAACCAGTTGATAGATTATTATAAAAAGGAAAATACCAAAATCAATGTCACAGATTTTTATTATCAAAACTATAGAACAGCGACTAGTTTCGGCCTATAAGCAGGCCATCATCAGGCTAGAAAAAACATATGGATGAGGTAAAACAATTACAGATTACATTAAATTAAATCAAATTAAAAAGATAATTGCTCGACAAGGTATGTGGTGAAACTAGTGAACAAAAGATGTGACATCAAAATTAAATAGCTAAGATCTAAGGGAAAATATGTAAGAAAAGACAGGACATTAAAGTCTAAAAATGGCATTATTAATACAATTTGAAGAACTTAAGTTCATCAGAAAACAAAATAGATCTTTGTTGCAAAAGAGAGCACATTAAGGATGAATAAAATTCTTATCCAAATCAGAGGTAGGAGTGAAAGGAGCCATTTTTTCAAACAATTTTCCAAAATAAAAATAGCCAAGAACAACCACCTAAAAATTTATAACTTCGATAATACTCCAATAGGTCGTATGTCATAAATTTTTCATATTTTTCTTGATATAAATTATAAACCGTTCGCTTTATAACATCTTTTGTAGCATCGTCAACATTTGCATATTTTTTTTTGTTTTTCCGCACCTGCGAATGATCTATAACGTCACCGCGCTTAATAACCCGAGAAATAGTGTTAATAGAAATTTTAGTTAACGTATTAATTCACTTTTGTATAACCGCATCTGATTTTTTATTATCTTCATTTTTCAAACACCGATACATATTTAAAATAACCCTCTGACACTGAATGTATAAATCTGTATTGCAAAATTCGCTACTAACCTCACCTGTTGGCGATATCATATCTTCTGAATTTTAATTTTGATCTGGATTTCCATTTTCTGATTCAAAATGTCTCCAAAATGCTGCCATAATATATGTAACTAATTTAAGGTTATCAATTAATATGGGCTAAAATTAAGTACAATACGTAAACCAATTATTAAAAATGAATTATCGAAACAAATATATATCTAAAGTTAATACTAAACAGCCCCAAATAAAAATCTGGACTCTCCGCCTCCGCACTAGACACCGACTTTATGAGCTAGATGAAAAAACTGCCGCAAAAAATAACCCCGAAACCCTTGCACGCAACAGAATACAGCGAACCATTAAAAGCCGTCAACAAGTCGCGTGTGTACTTCACTTGTTTTCGCGCTGTACAACTACCAGTCTAGAGAGAGCTTGAATTCCGACGATACAGAGTGTATGTTGAACGGCACAAATATGTTGTTTTCATGCCATTCTTTCTACTTTGAAGCCTAGTAATCTAACTCACTCTGTATGACACTTTTAAATGGATTTTAGCAATTAGTATTGGAAAGACATCAGGCAAGAATCAAAAATGGTTCTAACGAAGTGTGATTATAACTATTTTTGATTCTTCCCTGATACCATTGTTTCCTTTATAGCCTGATGATGGTCTAAGGACCGAAACATGCCGCTTTTACAGTTATAAGCTTCTTTATTATTAAAATTGTGGATTTACCTTTTCAATATAGATTAAATGTTTAGCAAGTTTACTGGTTAGTTTTATGAAGTTCCTATAGATTGTTGATTCATCGATAAAATTCTTCAATATCGTTTTGGCATCTAAGATGCAAATACACCCAATAGATGGTGCTGTATTTTGTTTCTTAGAATATACATTTCTTTTCCTTAATCTATAATTACTGAGCCTCAGCAACGCGTGGCTGGATCAAAAGCACGACTAGAAGCAACACTAAAACTTGTTCTGTGGTAACCTAACCAGGGATTATAGAGAGAGTCGCTTGTTGTAATACAGAGCTGCATAGAGAGAGTAATGATTGTGAATGCAGCAATTACTGAGCCTCAGCTACGCGTAGTTGGATCAATAGTACGACCAGAAGCAAGACTATGAATTGATCTCTGGTAACCTAACCAGGGATTATAGAGAGGGTCGCCTATTGTAATACAGAGCTGCAAGGAGAGAGTAATTATTGTGAATGCAGTAATTACTGAGCCTCAGCAACGCGTAGTTGGATCAACAGTACGACCAGAAGCAAGACTATGAATTGGTCTCTGGTAACTTAACCAGGGATTATAGAGAGGGTCTTCTATTGTAATACAGAGCTGCAAAGAGAGAGTAATGATTGTGAATGCAGTAATTACTGAGCCTCAGCAACGCGTAGTTGGATCAACAGTACGACCAGAAGCAAGACTATGAATTGTTTTTTGGTAACTTAACCAGGGATTATAGAAAGGGTCGCCTATTGTAATGCAGAGCTGCATAGAGAGAGTAATGATTGTGAATGCAGCAATTACTGAGCCTCAGCTACGCGTAGTTGGATCAATAGTACGACCAGAAGCAAGACTATGAATTGGTCTCTGGTAACTTAACCAGGGATTATAGAGAGGGTCTTCTATTGTAATACAGAGCTGCAAAGAGAGAGTAATGATTGTGAATGCAGTAATTACTGAGCCTCAGCAACGCGTGGCTGGGTCAGAAGCACGATCAGAAGCAAGACCATGAGTTGTTTTCTGGTAACCTAACCAGGGATTATAGAGAGGGCGCCTATTGTAATACAGAGCTGCAAAGAGAGAGTAATGATTGTGAATGCAGTAATTACTGAGCCTCAGCTACGCGTAGTTGGATCAATAGTACGACCAGAAGCAAGACTATGAATTGGTCTCTGGTAACCTAACCAGGGATTATAGAGAGGGTCGCTTGTTGTAATACAGAGCTGCATAGAGAGAGTAATGATTGTGAATGCAGTAATTACTGAGCTTCAGCAAGGCGTGGCTGGGTCAGAAGCACGATCAGAAGCAAGACTATGAATGGACTAGTTTAGTGATATTTTTTTATATTTGCATCTTATAAAATAGGTTTTTAGTGGTTCAACTGTACAAATAAAATTTTTATAAAATTAATCCTCTAGCCATAATCGGCTTTTGAAATTTAAATTTAATGGTTACATACGTCATAAGTGGTAAGTGACGTGTTTCAATAAGATTGGTAGAAAATTTGCGATGTTGTCGATATGCTTTAATATTAACCGAGAAACTGATCTCTCTCTCTTATTTGTTGTCATTAAAAAGAGATAAACATATCGATATTTTTGTTCTCTGATTGACACTTTATCCAATAAGGAGTAAAACACTAAACAAAATATTCTGTCATTTTCGTTAGTTTAATTTGTTGTTTGGTTGTGTTTGGTTTATTGTTTGAGTTGTTTTTTTTAATTTAACAAGTTATTTTAACGTATTATCAAAAATGTTTTCTGGATTTACCAAAGCAGATTCTAGAAATCTACCACAAGTAGATTTTCAAATGGTCATGGATTTTTTTTCTTCAAATACTCAACATTTTCTGTCCTGTCATTATATCTTGTCAACTGGTACAATCAGTTAGTCACAGAACACGGTGTTTTGTGCCGCCAGTTCTTTGAGAATACTTGAAACAAACGTAGGTAAAATATGACAACGTTGACTTTTAAACACACTTCATTATTGGTTATTAGTTGGCGCTACGTTTAAAACTTACTAATTATTTATTGCTAAATTTTAGGAAATGAAAAAAATTAATTGCAAAATGAATACCATTATAAGTAAGTAGGTATCTTATCCTAAATATATATTACTATCATTTTGATTAATATGATCCTACTAAACTAGTCCATTGTTTTTTGGTAACCTAACCAGGGATTATAGAGAGGGTCGCCTATTGTAATACAGAGCTGCAAAAAGAGAGTAATAATTGTGAATGGAGTATAGTTATTAGTTTTCTTGGTCGTCGTTGTTATTAATTATTGTTTATTATTATTTTAGGTATCTTCCACCGGAATGTTTCGTAGTCGGTAAGAATCCTCCGAAGATTTCATCGAAAGTGGACGTGTGGAGCGTAGGCGTGATATTCTACCAGTGTCTGTACGGCAAGAAACCGTTCGGACACAATCAGTCGCAAGCGACCATCTTAGAAGAGAACACCATCTTGAAAGCTACTGAAGTGCAGTTTGCTAACAAGCCGGCCGTTACCAATGAGGCGAAAAGCTTCATACGTAGCTGTCTGGCGTACAGAAAGGAGGATCGTATCGATGTCCTTTCGCTGGCGAGACACGAATACCTCCAACCGCCGATGCCTAAACATTCGAGATTAACGTCGAATCAACAGCAGCAGCAGCAACAACAGCAGCAGCAGCAACAACAATCGGCATCGTTTTCGGCGGGTATCTTCGGAGCCATGAACGCCTCGTCGTCGTCTTAGTAGACCAGATCCCGGGGACGAAAAAATCAGACCTCGAACAAAAGGAAAAAATTACAAGTAGACGTTTTATGATTTTTAAACTGTCGCGTTAAATGGAGGGTAAAAATTTTGGTGCTGAACGCGAATATATGGTGTTTTATTTATATGTCGAGGCGAGTTCTTTTTTGTTTTCATTTTTTTTATACAACTGCAAACCGTAGCGAGAAACTGGAGGGTTTAATTTTACATTATTTGTACTTGGATGCAAAATTTTCATAAAAAATATCAACACTATTCACGTTTTCTCGCTATCCTGTAGTACGTTGTGGTCTAATTTTTTTTTAGTAATTCAGTACCGAAGTTGCGTTTTGTAATGTCTACTTTCCATTTGATATATATAGAACAAAGTCTATTTCGAATTGTTGCCGTTTGTTTAAAGTTGAAAAAAGTCCCCAGGATCTGGCCTATAGTGCAAGTGCTGTGTTTAATATAAGTTATTAACGAGAAACTTGACTTTTACTCAAAGATAGTGTTAAATATATATAAAAATCCTTCTGTATTAGAAGAAAGACTTTCGTTTTTTTTTTATTAATTAGACTGATTTTTTGTTTTTTTTTTCTTCTGGTTGAGTGAGAACGTTGTGAAGTATTTAAATTGACACACGATAGTGCGGATTCAAACGTTTTGAAACCAATGCTTAGCTTCTTCCCATAATCCCCCGGAATTTTACTGTTTTGGACGGTTGACACACGATCGGGATTTCGAGAATTTTTTCGTTTTATTATTTCGTTTTAGAAACTATTTTTAAACTGAAATTCGTGGGTTGTTTTAATCAAAAATCGAAAATAAACATAAATTTTTGTCGTTTTTGACATACAATTTATGAATTTGCTAATATATTGGAAATTTTTAATGATCTTTTAGATTTTTTAGTATTCAATTCAGCAAAATCTCTCTTTTCTTTGTTAAGTTTATCAACATCAATTTTTATTGTTAAATGTACCGTCAAATGTGGTAAAGTGGATAAAAAATTGAGGTTTTTTAAAAATATTTCGGTACACAAATCTTTGGAGTACTAATATTTAAAATCTTTAGTACCTTCCCTTTAATATTGCCAAATTTTACCTATTTTTTGTTTATAATTTTTAAACTATTAACGGTCAAATGTTGTAATGTAAATTTTTACGTAAAATTCATTGTAAAAATGTGTGGGGTAAAGTGGATATCGTTTTAAAAATTAGTTTTCCGAAAAAATTTGTTAAAAAAGAAATAAACCAAACTTTATAGGGGTTTTAAACTGTTTATTAAATACAAAACAAATTTTTATTTTTAATGTAGCCCAACAAACTTTTTAGTTTTAATAGAAAAGTTAATGGCTGATACACTTTAAAACGTAAAAAACAAAAGATTTAAATAAAATAAATTAAATTAAAAAAATTAACTCGAAATAAACAAAAATAATCATTAACTCAACAAAATTATTCTACTGAAGGGAAATCCGCATTCAAAAATAAATGTTTTCCATGGTTAAAGTTAACTTTTGTACAATTTGTTCCCTATTGACAGTTGTTATGTCAGCAACAACAGGGTAAAGAAAAAATATGTTTTTTTTTGCCGTTTTGTTTTCTTAATGCATTTATGACATTTTTTCCAACCAAATTTTCTATTTTCCAACCAAATTTTCTATTTTGCCAACAAATTTTCTGTCACTTTTATTTGTAAAAAAATTCACTGTCACGTAACCACCGATTTCTAAATTTTTTTCCGCACGATTCTCCTCTTCTCTGTCAGAGTCTGAGTTTGTTTCCAATGGGTTTTCAGGATTTTCCAGGACGTTGTCTTCGTCCGTTTCTTCTTCCAAGGATCTGTTAATATCTCTGGCTGAAATGCTTTTACCTGCCATTTTTCCCCCAGTGTTTGGTTACCATCTTTGAGTCCTGCTCTGTAAGACTCTAAGTGACTTACAAGGGCTTCGGACCAGGCTTTTTCCATGGGATCTTCCATAGGGACATTTCCGCCTGCATTTCAAGGAATTTTGCAAAGGACAGCGTTGGGATTAAACGCCTTAAATCCTGAAATCGATTTTTTTCCAGAATTCACACCAACTTTCTCGATTGGCTCTTTTAAAAGCTTTGGATACACGGCCTTTGGAATAACCCCCCGGTTTTTCTGCTTCCATGCCTCCGATACATTTCGCCTTGCTGCCTTTAGGGGCCGAAAATAGGCCACATCAAGTGGCTGTAATAAGTGGGTGGAATTTGGGGGCAATGATACAAAACGAATGTCATTGGATTCGCATGCTAAGAGTTAGATGGCTGCTCAAATTATCGCCTTAGGCCCAATCAATTTTTTTGTGTGCGGGATAAGAATATTGTGGAACCAATCTTCAAATATTGCAGAATCGAACCATCCACTGGTGGTTCTGCTGAGCCAGGGTCATCGACAAAATTGATTTCATCATAATTTATGATGTTACATGGTGGTTTTTTGAAGCTCAGAAAAATAATTATTGAGCATCTCATAGTCGACGGATGCTCTAACTCTTTTAGTGTTTTCAGCCAAATTTAATGGTAAGATTAGGGTTTCTTGCCATAAATGCTCTGAACCAATCCAAACCCGGTAAATTATCTGTAAATCTTTTCTCTCGGCGTCCCAGATTATTTAGATATTGGTGAACAATTAATCTTATGTCGGTTGATTTTAATGGAAATCCCCCGAGTTTGCACAAATAAGTAAGTAATTTTTCCTCAGCCTCCGGAAAAACTGGCTGTCTGCCAGATTTTAAAGGATGCTTACCATGAACCCGGTTGTACAAGGTTGTGTATGGTACGCCATATTGTTCTGCAGCTTCCCAGACATTTAATGTTGACCGCCACCACTGCCCTTATTAGAAATAATTGTAATTTTTTTTACCGGCTGGCCCAATTTTCTTTTTATATACTCTTGGCATATTTCTGAAAACAACAATAACAAAAATAAGAAAACATATTCCAATCTAATGTCTTCTTTCAAAATCCTGTGATCCACCCCACAAAGTTGATATTTTTTATAATTCCGCGAAAAAATAATGGTGTAATTTTTTGTTTGTAAACTCGCACTGAATATTGTGATCTACATACAGTATATAATTACCTCAAATAGCCAAAAAACCCGTGTGGTGTATACTTTCTTTACTGCACGTCAATCTTTTCAACCAACAACAATTTTACGGCAAACACGGAATAAACAGTTTACTTAACATAAATTTTACTCCTGCAATCCTTTTTTTCAATTTTTTACATTATTATACCTTTTATGCTCTAATTTTTCGATTATTCCGAAGATTTTTGTTCTATTTATTGACATTTTCTCTTGCGATTAAAATTTTTATGTAAACTTATCTGAACATTCCATATTCGAATTCAAAAACCAACAAAAATGTTTGTTACTGTCGATTTTTGATAAAACCACGCCTAACGAAATCCTTTTTCGTGTGTGATCCGTTCACTACTGTCCAATTACTTGAAAAGTAAGTGCAAAAACAAACCGATAGTCGTACGTTTCTTTTTTTTATATATATATATTTAAAATCTTTATATATATAGAGAGAGAAATTTTTTTAAGTTATTTTATGAAAGTGCCCTTGCTTTGTATCATAGTAAAACATTGTTTTGCAATCCTTTCCCCGACTCTTCCCTCATCCCCCCCCGATTACCTTGTTCTCTCATTATTCATAATAATAATAATAATAGCGTAATGTGTACAAAAGATTCAGATAAATTTGTTTCGTACAGTAAGATGTGTGATTGTCGACATTTTCTCAAAAAGGTAGGGTCGGGTTAAAAGTGCGCCGAAATTTTCTTAAAACTACTTTCTATGTTTAAAAAAGATCTTGACATAATCTACAAAGGCGCTGAAAGTCTTTCTTTCTTGTTATTTTTGGAAAGTTTTTGGTCCTAAAACGTAATCTTGTTTAATTTTCGAAAAATGATACATCTTACTAGACGAAACGGATACTTTTCACTAGATATGGCTTGTTAGACACAAACTCATTTTCTGTTTGGGTTTGTGATTTAACGGAAAAAAAATATAAAATAAAAATTAGCAGCTTTTGAGACGTTCGCAATTGATTTTGCATCAATTTGTTCGAGAACTTTTTATTATCATACTTTATTCAAATGAAATTCGAAAGATATCTCTATAATGATAAACGATTTCGGGTTGATGGTTTCTACTGTATGTAGAAAAATCTGGTTTCGTTATAAACAGATACATTTTTTTTAAGTAAGCGATTTGTAAGAAAAACTTTTTACAAAAAATAACATTTAAGCACTACACCAATTGGTGTATTCGGTATCAGCTAACGATTCATGATTTAGCACGCTGGATAAATTAGTGTTCAAACTTTTTTTATAGTGCTGGGTACATTTGACATGGTTTTTATGGTTTACATAGTTTTTATTTACTAAAATTGACATCAAATTCGAAATATTTACCAAAAATAAAGAGGTAAGCCAAAATAGCCATCATATCTTCAGGATTTATCTTAGCAATTTTATGTACAACCCCTGGATAGAACATTAATTTGTCTTATCTTTTTAATTTGGTAGGTACTAAAATTGACAACAATTTCTATTTCAAAACGGGTTTTGCCGAAATAGCTAAAATATCTTCACGATTTTATCCCAGCCTTATCTTGAACCTTTGGATAGAAAAAGGATATTTCTATTAAACTTTTTCCTTAAAAATTTAATATTTTATATACTTGATATCCCATTGAATCATTTTGCTACACAATTAAAAGCACCATTCCAATCTCTTTTGTAAATACCAGTTCCAGTCTTCTGTGGACCTTTAGGTTTCCTCAAGTAAACCAGGTTTTGACGCTATCTATCCATCTGATTAAATCAGTGATCATTCCTCATTCATCGAGGTTCAGTTTTCTTAAAAAGCCAAATTTAACTTTTCCAAGTTATCACAAAACTAAAGCCTTTAGCTTTTGGCAAGCTTGTATTTTTGGTTTTCTTTAGATATATATTTTTTTTTCAATGTCGTTTCATAAAACTTAGCATCCTCTGCGCCACTTGTTTTCAGACCTTTTAGAATTTTTCTGTTGTTCTCCTCACTTTTGCTTTCCTATCCCGATTCTTCACCCTCTTTGTCTAAGCCTAACCTAACCTAACCTAACCTAACTTAACCTAACCTATTTATCCCATTAAATCATTTTGCTACACAATTAAAAGCACCATTTCAATCTCTTTTGTACCTACCAGTTCCAGTCTTCTGTGGGCCTTTGGGTTTCCTCAAGTAAACCAGGTTTTGACGCCATCTATCCATCTGCTCTAAATCAGTGATCATTCCTCATTCATCGAGGTTCAGTTTTCTTAAAGAATCAAATTTAACTTTTCTAAGTTATCATAAAAATAAAGTTTTTGGTAAGCTTGTATTTTCGGCTTTCTTTAGAGAAATCTTTTTCCTATGTCGTTTCCAGCCTCTGCTCGACTTGTTTTAAGACCTTTTGGAATTTTCCTGTTGTTTCCCTCATTTTTGCTTTCCTTTCCTGATTCTTCACCATTTCTTTGTCTAAACCTAACCTAACCTAACCTTTTTTTTAAGGGAACCTTATCTTGTATGGCCAGGTAGTGTGGGACTCAGGATTCAATACCCACTAAAAAGCACCTCTGTACTCCCAGATACACCAGGAACTGTATTTTATGCTTACATCTGATGCCCCCGGAGTCCGCTTAATCTAGTCGCTCTAGCGTTCTATGCCTACTTTTTATGAACCTTTCCTCCTCCTTCTTCTTACTCATAATCGTTTTTATTATGCCGTGTCCCAAGTTCCAGTTTTCAATTTTTTTTCCATCATCCAGCAAATTATGTTTTCAGGTGTAATGTTTATATCTGCTATTTCTGTAGTATATCGGCGCCATCTTGGGCATACGCATAGGGTACGTTCAGGGTCGTATCTTTCTTCACAGTATGCGCACCTGTCGGACATTGTCTTGCCGATCTTATGTGTGTAGCTTGCGAAGCTACCGTGACCTGTCAGAAATTGGGTAAGAAAGTACTCCGGCCTCCTAAATCCGCATTTTAGCCAAGGTTCCAAAGTTGGAATTAAACGCTTGGTCCATTGGGCCGTATTTGTATTTTCCGTCCACCTCTGCTGTCACTTTCTCATGGTTTTTTCTCTCTCGGCTTTTGCTGCTTCCCCATTCGGAGGAAGCCCTAACCTAACCTAACCTAACTTAACCTAACCTAACCTATTTAGATGGTACAAAAGAGTTCTTTTTATTTAGTAAATTTTTGCAACATGTCTGCAAGAGTATGTTCCTTTGGTAATGTCATTTAAAGTTTTTTTAACATCACCTTCATCTATGTCGTACCATGTTTACAGCTAAAAATATTATTACCTCAACACATTTTGACATATTTGGGGCAAATTTGACATACTTCTCTTCAACTTATTATGTGAAATCTGGACTACCACAAGATATACCAACCTCTGTCCAACTTGTTTTCAAGCCTTTTGGAATTTTCATGTTGTTTCCCTCACTTTTGCTTTCCTTTCCTGATTCTTCACCAACTCTTTGTCTCAACCTAACCTAACCTAACCTAACTTAATCTAACCTAATCTATTTAGATGGCACAAAAGAGTTCTTTTTATTTAGTAAATTTTTGCAGCATGTCTGCAAGAGTATGTTCCTTTGGTAATGTCATTTAAAGTTTTTTTAACATCACCTTCATCTTAAAGTTTTTTTAACATCACCTTCATCTATGTCGTACCATGTTTACAGCTAAAAATATTATTACCTCAACCCATTTTGAAATATTTGGAGCAAATTTGACATACTTCTCTTCAACTTATTATGTGAAATCTGGACTACCACAAGATATACCAACCTCTGTCCAACTTGTTTTCAGGCCTTTTGGAATTTTCATGTTGTTTCCCTCACTTTTGCTTTCCTTTCCTGATTCTTCACCAACTCTTTGTCTAAACCTAACCTAACCTAGTCTAACCTAACCTATTTAGATGGTACAAAAGAGTTCTTTTTATTTAGTAAATTTTGCAGCATGTCTGCAAGAGTTCCTTTGGTAATGTCATTTAAAGTTTTTTTTAACATCACCTTCATCTATGTCGTACCATATTTACAGCTAAAAATATTATTACCTCAACACATTTTGACATATTTGGGGCAAATTTGACATACTTCTCTTCAACTTATTATGTGAAATCTGGACTACCACAAGATATACCAACCTCTGTCCAACTTGTTTTCAGGCCTTTTGGAATTTTCATGTTGTTTCCCTCACTTTTGCTTTCCTTTCCTGATTTTTCACCAACTCTTTGTCTCAACCTAACCTAACCTAACCTAACATAACCTAACTTTAACCTAACCTAACCTAACTTAACCTGTCTAAACCTAACCTATTTAGATGGCACAAAAAAGTTCTTTTTATTTAGTAAATTTTTCAGCATGTTCTTTGGTAATGTTATTTAAAGCTTTTTTAACCTTCATTTATGTCGTACCCTATTTACAGCTGAAAATATTATTACCTCAACACATTTTGACATTTTTGGGACAAATTTGACATACTTCTCTTCAACTTATTATGTGAAATCTGTCCCATCACAAGATATACCGAAATTGATGAATTTTTCTAAAAATATTATTATTTCTAGATAATATTCAAAAATTGACGAAAACTATTTTGTTATTGAGTTAAATTGGCTGAGATAGTTATAAAAATGTTATTAAATTAAAAAAAAAAACATTTTATTGTTGATTCCCATAATTTGAACTAAAATGAGGCTCTTTTTGTCCCACTGTCGAATGTGCCCACATTTTCCTATTTTGTTAAATAAATATTAAAAAAAAACAGAAAATTTAGACATTTTGAAATAAAACTTGTAATTATTACTGACCTAACCATCTTAATTATATTTAGAAACGAATTTTTCAGTAATTCACTTTTTTTCTTCTTTACATTTTACTATTTTATTACATTTTCAACTGTTTCTCTATATTATTATTATTAATTATATTTAGAAACGAATTTTCCGGAATTCTCTTATTTTCTTCTTTATATTTTACTCTTTTTATTACATTTTCAACTGTTTCTCTATATAAATACTATCAATTTTGATCAATAACTTTATTTAACTTTATACAAATGTTTTGCTTTATTGTTTTACATTTTATATTCAATTTATTTAAACTAAGATCCCTGTTGCAATATTTATACATATATACTGACACTTTTTGTCGATCTTTTTATTAAATTTTTAAATCTACATTTACAGATTTTTTAAAAGGTCAGATAAGACCCTTAACTTGATTCAACTTTAACCTCGTCTAAAAATAACTTTAGCAATAACTTATTTATTAAAATGGTTTTAAAACGATCTAAAGATTGTTGACTTTTATAGTTTTACGACTCATTATCAGTATTACAATAAATATTTATTGTTTATTATGTAAAAATGATCGACGTCGATTACGGATATCTGGAATGAAACAAGTTTTTAAATAATGGAATTTTATAAATTTTGTAAAAATTCTTTTAAACGTTAATTATTGGAGCACGCTGTTTTTGAGTTTGATGCTAAATCAATGTAAAAAAAAATCTCGATATTCAAAACAACTTAGTATAATAATTATGTGTATATAAATGACGGCTTAAAACATTTTTGAATATCTTTGAGATTGTTGCTGATCGTCTTGAATCCCATACAAGATCAAATTTTTAAGCTGATAAATCTGAGAGGATTTCGACAAAACTTGCTTTAGCTTAGTCATATTTTTTTTTTATTGAATTTGATAGTGTACAGGCTTCGAAATACTGCAGTAAGTAACGGCCAGTTTTGTAAACTCCTCCAAACGATCAATGTAAATATCTTGTAACATTTGTGCTGCAATATTACGGTCTAGGTCCGAATTTTGGAAAAATTTTCCTAAAAACAATTCAAGTACACACCGTTCTAGCTGCTGTTGGAGTTTTGTGATGTTTTTGTACATCACTGCCATCTTTTGCTAAAATTTTTATTGTATTAGTTAAAGCTTGGTTTATTTGCTACTACGGCACAAGTAAGCCTTACTTACTTCACAATTTTTAATTTAAATGTGCATAAATATCACAAAACGACAATGGTAGATAGAATTTTTCCTTTATTTGAAATGAAACTTGTTTTTTTTGGAAGTTTTTCGAAATTTTTGGCTCTAGGCGAATAAGCAAAGTATGTCCATATGGTTAAAAAAAACTCGCAACTAAAATTACATGTTACTTATTTATACTGTGCTGTTTGTGTAAAAAAAAATCTAGTGGTAATCGCTCACCACGGACTTTTGTGATAAGAATAGTTAAAAAAGTCATGTTCTAGAAAGCAAAAAAAATGTATCGTTATATTGTTTATTGTATTGTACCTATACCTTTTTATTTTATACAATCGTTCACAGTTTCTTTTCTTTTGGTATATTCTACCGTTTGTACATATAGTGTGTATATTACTACACAGTAAAGTTTTCAAAATTAATTTAATTTATTTTTCCTGCGATTTTATTATTAAAAAAATATAAGTTCTACTAATTTAAAAAGACTTTTTCTCTTACTTCTTCGACATCATCTTGTCCAGATCACGGAAAGATTGCGATGACAATTTCTTTATCTTGCTGCTTAAGATCTACCATGTACAAGAATAATATACGGGGTTGGGATAAAGTATGGAACCAAGTAAATATCTTTTAAACGAAAAGAACGATATTTATGAAAATTTGCAGGTAAGTGCAATGGAACAAAACGCATCTGATGTACATTTAATTTAATTTAAATGGGACACCCTATATATTTTTACAGATTTTGAAAGAGCTTGTTATTTTGAATACATATATACTGAGTTTAGTGTAAACAAATTTGTAAAAACGAGGAATAACTCACTGTTAGTAGTACAATAATGTACATTTCATTATTTTAGAGTAATGAGAAACAAAATTACTTCAAATGTTCAAAATGCTCGCCGTTTACTTGCTGACAATATTCCATCCTATTAACAAATTCTTGAGGCACTCTTTCCAAGACTTCTCCACGTATTAGTTCACATTCATCAATAATTCTTTGTCTCAATTCCTATAAGTTTGTTGGTCGTCTAACGTAAACACGTGATTTTAGATAACCCAAAGAAAAAAATCTAACGGGCTAAGATCCGGAGAACGAGCAGGCCACTCTATGAATCATCTACGTCCAATCCGTCGATTTGGAAAATTCGTATCCAGAAAATCCCTAACCCGTTTATCCTAGTGGGGAAGTGCTCCATCTTTTTGAAACCAAATATTTTGTGGTAATTGCCCATTCTGTTGAAGTGCAGGAATAATTTCGTTATTTAGTAGATCCAAATACTTGTCACCATTCAAGTTTCCGTCGATAAAAAATTTTCTGATTAACATCGCAGGGCTATGACTCTTTATTTGTGTATCTTCTGTAAATATAAAAATAAATTCCTATTTTCTTTGGTCACGTATGAACGGCTGAAACGATTTCACAATTTTTTTGTTGTGTTTTTTATTATCAGAAGGTTTTTATGAAAGAAAAAATACAAAAAATTGCGCAGGAAATCAGAAACTTTAAGAATACTTATAATGCTATTAATCTAACCTTGGCACTTTTTACAATGTAAACTTTTTTAATGTAACATGACATTTGACATAGAATTGACAGAATGCAAATATCATCAAAGTTTATAGGCGCCTTTTTTCATGGTTAAAATTTATACACAACATAACAATGATTACGTTTTTATGTTCTTTCGTACTGTTTACACTCATGCTATCATAAAATTTCATGTAGTAATCCCCTTGCTACAATTGATATTTTCATGTTATCGGCTCACAATATTGGTGTTCTATGGGTTAACAAAGTATAGACACGCCTTTTTTATTTAATTTAAATCGTAGTAAGTAAAAATTTAATGTTGGGACTTTCACATTTTGTAAACAACTCTGTCAATTGTATTTTATATGCTGTGGTTACTATTAATATTAAGGCCCAGTTTCACCAAACAGTTTATCTTAGTTTTAAAAATAACCTACAATTTTTATTGCGATTTTTCACCGCACCGCAAATTGCAATTGTCTGGTAATCGGAATTATTTTTATGGACCGGCAAAAAATAAATAATCTCGATTATCAGAGTTAATCGCAGTAATCGCGGTGTAATAAAAAATTGCAATTAAAATTTAGGTTACTTCTAAATCTAAGATTAACTGTTTGGTGAAACTGGGCCTAAGCCATTAGGCCTAATATTAATAGTTCAATTTAATATGGAGTTTTGGTAAGTTTAGATAGACTAACATGAACGTTAATTATCTGGAGAAGTTTTTTTCAAACAATTATAAAAAAGTGGATGGCCACAGTTTTTATTTGGTGTATTGGAATTGTTTTAAATAAAAACCATTTTCGTAGAAAAAACTATGTTCAAACCTAAGTTGGTTTATACAATAACGTTCAACTTCCTTTTTTTTAGAAAAGGGGTGGAAACTTGATTCAAGGTTCTTTATAACCCAATATTTACAGTAAATAACCAATTTGCAATAATTTAAACATAAAAAAGTAACAGTACTGTCAAACGATACTACTGTCTGACAATTGACAATGGCTCATTGCAAAATTTCCTCCATGGCCACCAGATGTCATATCAGAGGATGTGAACAAGAAGAGGAAACAACTTAAGACTAGGGGGATCGTCGACTATTTCAAATCGGTAGGTTGGACAACGAACTAAAAGGGCAGATTCAGGGGGAAGCACAAAGGAACTAATGATGTCAAAGCGCTGTTGATGATTTTGGGCTTCACCCTTCTAACAGAATATTAAAAAAATAACTTCTTCAGACGAAATATACCCTTATAAAAAGCCAATAATGAAGCTGTAAAGAATAGTTACTTTCCTCCAAGCTTATATCATATTTCATATTATAGTGAGAAATGATCAATTTTACGAACGTAAAACTATGCAGAAAGGGGTGTTTTCAATAAGAGCTGAAGATAATATACAATTTTAACTTACAACATTTTAACATTAGAACGTTTACATTTTTCCATATTGAAGAGTGATATGCTAATTTCTCTGTGCTTTTTTCTTCAACAGCTAGCAGGTGTTATTGGTCAACATTGATAAATTTAGGGGTTTTGGTTTAATTTTAGATTTAATTCATTTTTAACTTTCTAACTGAAAAATTGTACCCAACTTTATAGGGCTTATAATAAGAGTACAATAGCACTTGAGTCAAATAAATTATCATTAATAATAATAACGTGTACTTTTTACAACAGATAGGGTGAAATTAAATCAAACATTGTGAAAATAAAAAATAATATCTATCATCGAACAACTATTGTTGTTAACTTATTCCTGCTGTGATTATGTAAGCACATAAATAAAAAAATACGATATTAGATTATCCATGTATATTCAGTAGACATTTTTGTTATAATGACAATGTAACAGTGAATAGGTGGTTAAAAACAGGGACAAAATACACAATGTAAGTAGGTACAATTTACATTATTTAGTTGCATTTATTTAGTTCAAATAATTCTATAATTAAATTTACTTTAAAGTAACAAATTGGTTGTATTTAATAAGTATAAATTTAAAGGTGCATTTGTTAAATAAAACTTTGTTGGTCGTTGATGCGTAGCGGAGAACCTTCAAGGAAGGTCTGATAGGATTGAGACTTTAAATAGAGAAGAAAAATCTGTCACTAAGGGAAAAATAATCCATCATGATAAGTTCACGTTAAGGTGACTACAAGTTACGAACGTAATAATAAGGGGACTCCGGATAGGTGCAATTCGCAATGTATTTGTTTTGACTAGGCTATCATCGCCGCCATGATAGGTCACATTTAGTTACATTTGTTTTTCGATGTTTGGCAACCTTAAACCACGTTCTGTAATACTTATTTTATCTCTTTCTATCATTGTGTGAACAACAGTGATAATATGTGTCGTTAAAAAAGTAAATATTCAGTCTTTCGAATTTGATAGTTTTTTCTTTATATATCTTTTTCTAGTTATTATGTTTTTGGTTAATAGTTATAGTTTATAGTAGTTTTGATTTATTGGATACTTTTAATTAGTTTAATAATAGTTTAGTGTTTGTGTTGTAAGATGCCCCAATGCTTTGTTGCTGGTTGTTCCAATACAACATTAAAATCAACAAATCAACAAATGGTAGTCACATTTCATTGGTAAGTTTTATATTTAATATATTTTTTACCTCATTTTAACGGTGTAGATTTCCAAAATTGCTTAAAAAGGTATGGTTGACAAGCAGGTTGCATTTTAAAATCCCTATTTTATTCGATTTTTGTTACTTTTAATAAACTAATATTGTTTAAAAGTAAAATGCTGGTAGTGAAAAAATATGAGCCTCGGTAGAAAAGTGTATTAATGTCTCGGATCCATTAAAAACCTCGAAGCTTCACTACCTTGGCCCATAATTACTATTTTTTGTATCCCACTTTAAAAATGATTTTTTAGAAAACTACTTTTACATTTTAAAAAATAAATTAGAATCATTATAAATATTGTTGACAAGTTCTCAATCTGTTATCATTCTGAAAAATACTGGTATTTTATTGAATTTATTAGACGAATACACTTAAAAACTAGTTAAATATTTCTAAAAAAAAGCTAAGGCCGGACCTTAACACATGACCTGTCATGGCGACGAACATCGATCTGTCACAACTTGACACAGAACCTAACCTAACCTATTCTTACGTTCGTGCCAAGAATGATAAACATTTTACCAGGATTGCTTAATCCCATAAGACGTACGTTCGCCAAAAAATCGATCGCACGTGACGTCACTGCAGTCCTCGGCCGTATTAAAACGATTTTATGAGAATATTTATTATAAATTATAAGTGTTTAATCTTAAAAATCCAAATAGTGGTACGTTAGTATTACAGAAATCATAAAAATACTGTCTAATTCCTATTATTTCCATGCATTTATATCTTAGACCATATTATGGTCTAAGATTTATATGGTAAACGTTATAATGAAGGACTGCAGTGACGTCACACAGCTGGCGGACAAATCAGCCCGATTAGGCAATCCTGGTAAATGTTTATCGTTCTTGCGTTCGTACTACAACTACAGGACGTCTATTCTTGAACAATGAGCGGCATAGATTTATGACGAATGATCACATGGGCGATCGTCGTTATATTCTTGACCCGTGATCCGATATTATCAATCGCATGAAAATCATACGCCCCGGATCGCATGGTCCGACATAGGTGAGCAAAGTCGAATGAATTGGCTCACGTTTATTTATTGAAATTTTTTTTAATACTGTCATTACACTGTCATAGAGAAATTATAATAAGTGAGTTTGAGTGGTTTTTTCGGTGTTTTTAATCGGATGGACATGGAGAACTATTATTTTTGGCACGTAATGATGGAGGATTTACGGGAGGCAGAGTGACACGCGACTGACTCATATTTATATAATTTCAATGCTAACGAATTTACTAACCAGACTACCTTTTTTATTATTGGTAATATGACATAAAAAATACAGGAAATAATTAATGACATAAAATTATGACAGCCGTACAAAAAATATATGCCAAAAATAACTAAAAAGTAGATCTTTTGTATCAAATAATGCTGGCAACAACGCAATAATTTTGAACGTTCACATGAAGGTTCAAGAATTAGTCGATTTCGACCGTGGGATCCGATAGATCGCACGGGATAGATCCCATCGATCGAGAGAAACATCGGATCGTATGATTTTCAAGAATAGGGCCCCATTTGGGAGGTGCAGCAACTTCGGTTGATTGAGATCGGGTTCAAGTATAGTTTATATGCCAGCTAATCAC
This sequence comes from Ophraella communa, assembly GCA_035357415.1. Taxonomy (NCBI): domain Eukaryota; kingdom Metazoa; phylum Arthropoda; class Insecta; order Coleoptera; family Chrysomelidae; genus Ophraella; species Ophraella communa. Next base: position 42,742,265 of record CM068985.1, on the reverse strand, counting down.
AACATTACATTTTGTGGTACACTTTTCGCCATTCCTTGTAATTAACAACTTTTGCAACTGTACATAAATTAAACAAGAAATATATTAAATGTCAGCTGTCACTCCTGTCAGTTGTCATTGTTGTCAACTCAAGCCGAGTTCATAGACTTTATTTCCACTACCAAAAAAGTACAGTCGAGTCCAGTCAACCCACTTTCAACTCAATCCGTGTTTACATGAAATTGAACTTGGGTCCAACTCCGCATTTGCGACTATGCCATTACTACTAGACAATAGGCTAAAGGGACCTGGTGCATGCGCCTGAAGGCATACTCCCTGGAGAAGGCATCCATTGCAGCAAAGTTTTGCGAACTTTCTAAATGATCTCTTTCCCAAAATTTTGATTATCGACGTGGATACTTGTGGTTTTACTGTATTTCACAGGGAAAAGAAAAAGTACACAATTTTTTATCTCAACTTTTATTGTAAAATGACAAAGAATAACTCTAAAACTTTTCAGAATCAATATATGTCTGATATAGAGATAATATGTATCTGAATACATGATAATATATAGATGTATTGACTAAGTAAATAAATATACATCTTATATTTTTGCAGATCAAATCATGCTATATTTTTTTTTTCACCTAACACAACTTTTTTGTTCACCAACAGAACTGGCCGATCTTTTTTCTAATGATATTTTAATACTGATCTTGGCACCCACATAATTTTAAATCGATTCTATATAAATTTGAAAACTGAAGAATTTTTAAATCACTTGAGGAACCTTAGAAGATAAATTTATTAATTCTTACGTCTAGATATTTAATTTTACATAAATAAATCTGCGGCTTTCCCATTTTTTTTTCTTATTTTAATTTATACAAGAAACCTGAAGTGTTAGTATATATTTTTTAACAAATTAAAAAATAATTATCAGGCATTAATAACACTGATAAATGTTGGTATTTTTAATCAAATATCTCAGAAGTAAGAATTACTTGTTTTACCCTGTGTGTGACTGATTCAAAAGGAGAAATGGCGTGTTACAAGAAAAAACTGTCTTGTGCAAAAAATCCATCATTATATGTTTGTTTTTTTTGTTAATTCAATTTGTGCCCATAAGTTTAAGCTAAACTCTACATTATTCCTAAAAGTTATCTACTATGTAAATAGAAGGTTTGTTGGGTTTTTTAGAATCAAATTTAATCAATTTTTTAATCATTAATTACATTGAAATAATTAACTATTGGTTCACTATTAGAACTAGCTGTTCAAATTTCAGTATTTGATAAATTGCATTACATCAAAGATTGGTTTGCTGAAATTATTTCTTTGTATATCTTACTGAAATTTTTATTCATATAACTGATATGTGTATTCATTTTTAATTCCTTAGATTTAAACTGATCAATATGTTGCTCAGTTTATATTATGAATTAGTGAAGGAATAATTTTGTATTAGCTGAGAAATTATTTACCAACTGGAATCTTTTTATCGCAGAATTTGAAGAAGCGTTTAATTTGACGCTTTAATCTACTTTGTCTATATTATTTCAATGTACTTCGAAACCAATTATTAACATAATTAGTTACTAGCTTTTCGACTGATAATACTAGAAAACCCTACACAAACTGAGAGTACAATGTGTGGATAGATATAGATATATGTAATAATGATAAAATGATTTTTTTTTGTTTTGCAACATTTCAAATAGATATTTTATCTTCAATGATTTGTTTCAACTTGATCCCACAGTCGCAGGCACGGAGGCCATTAGCGTTTATTTTGCAAAAATTTTCAACGCATGTGCCAGTTCGCACTCGAAATTAGCACTAATAATACAGGGTTTTGGGTACCATATATATATAGTAGCGTTTTAGAGTTCTCAGATTCATCTTTTTGTTTTTCGATTAAATGTTTTTCTAACAATGAGTACAATCTGCCATCTGCCCAATAAATGTGAATATGTTTCTTAACCTGATGTTCTAGTAATTTGAAAAATTACAAATTTACAACTATTAAGCAAAAACTTTTCAAATTAAATTTATTCAAGATTGTAATCTTGATTTGTTGATGTTGGTATTACACATTTGAGTTTGACAGCTAAATTATGAATACCTATTTAGCTGGATCATAAAATTTATCTTATATTTATATTTTTTGCTGAAATTATTTCGGGTTCTCTTTAGAATTAACATAAAGGATTAACTAAAAAAAGAAATATTTGTCTGTAAAATTTCACACAAACTTGTGTCTGTCTAATCTAAACAATCAGTACATCCAATAGCGCGAACAAAAAGTTCCTAAACCAATGCCACAAAGTAAATTTAGTTAGTTAGGCGAATTATAAAAATGACATTTTTATGTATCATGATTTTCTTCTACCCTGGATATATTTTTTTCAAAATAGCACATGCAATAGATTTTTTAGTTTTATTCAATATATTCTTTATTAACCTATAGATATTATTGATTGTCAAAGCTTAAATACTATGATATTGTAAATTTCTAAATTGGTTATCTGTTACATGTACTATTTGAAAACCTGTCAATGTTATTTCTATAATTGCACAAAATTTTACATAAGTTTTTTTTTTCAATTATAGTTTGGTTCAAATTTGCTAAAAATAATTCAAAATACTGGATTGTAATTTTTGCTCCAAAAAGAGTACATATTTTTTTATACATTCCACTGGTTTAAAGCAATCATAGGATTCAATGTCGCTTATTTTTGATAATCTAAAAGTGGCGTTTCATTGATTAATAGTATATTACGTAACGTGTGTGGTAAATAGCACTTTACGCACTCATTCGTGCGTAAAATTTCAGATTCCGATGAAGAACTTGATTGTTTTCCGCAGTTTTGGTGACATTTATAACATTTTTAACAGCTTAGGTACATTTTCACTGCACAATACAGTAAAGCAGCGGTTCTCAAACTGCTATGATTATTCGATGCCTCCCCATTTGATTTCAAACAATTTTGCGCTGCACGTTAAACTACGAGAATTGATTAGCCAATCCCGGGAATTAAAATAAGACTAGGCAACACTGTATTTCCAAAGCTGGTATAGGTATAGTCATAAGTGCATGACGCGGCGGACGATGATGTTTCGCGTTTACAGGTGCAGCTTGCAAATATAGATAATTTTTTGAGTGGAGCCAAACGAAAACTAAAACAGGAAGAACCTTGTACTTCAACTGCTTTAGGAGGATATAAGTCAAAAACCCGAAGATATGACCTTGGACTTCGACTGGTTTAAGAAGGTTTGTTTATACAGCAATCAGAAACCTGAATACTGTAAACAGTCTTCTTTGGTATATTTGATTTGATAATTTCATTAATATTCTCATCAGTATTACAACCTTAGAATATAAAAACTAAGGAAGGAGCCTAACACCTTTCCCAAGTTAGTAGTTTACGACGGAAATTACGTCACAGCGGCCATTTGCAAATACCATATTATATGATTCATCATTATTGTTATTGACGGTTTTTTTGACATTTGATACATTACTGTTTTATTGTTTAAGAAACTAGAATTCAGAGACGTACATATATGCAATTTATTTACGTAAGTGATTTACTGAATATGCTCAGCTATGTAATGTTTATATATGTATTTAATAAAAGTGTATATAGAAATATGGATTATAAAATGTATTACGTTTTAAAACTTTCTTACATCAGTATTTTTATTTTTGAAATTGATACAACATTTTATCATTAATGAAAATTGATACGCCACTGACAAACCGGAAACTGCTGACGCCATTTTTAAACACCATCTAGGACTATTGGTGTTTATGTATAACGCTCCTTCCTTCGTTTTTATATTCTAAGATTACAACCAAATCGTGACATTTTGAAATATTGAATATTTGGTATCCATAGCTACATGATTGAGTGAAACACCCCATGGGATCTGTTTTCAGTGTAATGTTGGTTTTATCGGTTGTATTCAATTAGATGACCACAAATTAATTGATTTCATTGGATTTCTAATTGATCAAAAAATTTTCAAGCAAAGTGTCGGATGTTCGTACAGAAAATTCTGACAATCCGACAGTCAAAACTGTTTGCGGATAAATCTCAAGTAAATTGTCCAAGATTTGTTCTGTGACTAACAAATTATTTGTAACGATACCGATCATTGATTGATTTTAATTTTTAATCAGTCAGTTTGAATTTAACGACCTACATTATGCATCCTCTACAGATTCCGATATTGAAGATATTCTTGAAGAGAGAATAAAACCTAACCATAAAAACTTTATTAATCAAAAAGTGCTACAATATAATGATGAAGAATTTATAGAGCATTTTAGAGTCAGTCCGGCAGTTGCCAATGAATCATCAACACTGTCAGAATACCAAAAGAATACACACAAAATTTGTGTTCTGTGATACCGTCTACTTATAATAGATGTTCACACAGGATATTTACAAATTATCGACAGATCAGGGACAAGTCCATAATAAGTTGTCACCAACCTGTTATATCCACAACATGTTGGAAACTTGTCAGGGATTTTTTATATGAACGAACCTAGAGGATGTAAGTCAAAATCCCGAAGATATGATCAAGCTTGGGGTTGACAAGCAATAAAATTTTGCTTTTTTTACTTGGAACTATTAGCTGCTGATAGTTTGAACCTCAATAAATTTAAGAGGCGCCTAGAAACATTTTAAAAGGAATATATTAGTAGAACGTGAATTTTTCAAGGAAAAACTCAAATCATATTAACAGTAGACAAATTTTCAGAAAACGCTCGTAGTGTAGACACTGTTTAGTGAAAGCTATAATAATAATCGATGACCATCCTCTTTTTATGATTTTCTGATTCAGACTTGAGCACGCCAAGTAGAGCAACTCTTTTATATAATGTTTTCATCAAGCAGCTTTTTAACTTCATTAAATATAAAATGGGAATCTTGTTCAGAATGTTTACGAGTTTTTGTTGCAATAGGTCTACAATTTGAAGATAAATTTGCAAAAAGCGATGGTGGATCAATGGTTGCTGAAGATACAAATGATACAATCTATCAAAGAATTTCGAAAAATCAATCAATTGACTCCAATAATGAATCTCATTTAATTTTTTACATCAGATTGTGCAAAGTTTGGCAAAAAGTGAGAATGAATATTTTGCAAACTTATTGAAGGAAAAACTACAGCAAATGAATTATTCGGGATTACAAATATTGTTATCAAGAGAATCACACAAAATTGTAAATTTTCATTTAAATAAAACACATTTTGGAACAGTTTTTACCACATGAAGGCTCCTTTTCAATTTAAAAGAGACTGGCCGTTATATCTTTTTTGAAAAAATATGTTAGTTATGAGTTCACATTTTTCTTGTGTGGAACTGTTGAGAAAAATTTTCGTTTCAAATATAGGTTAGGTTAGGTTAGGTTAGGTTAGGTGAGGTTAGGTTAGGTTGTTGAGAAAAATGTTCGTTTCAAATAAAGGTTTTTAAATGTTTGTACCTTGAGATCGACATCACATTTGTAGACTGATTGTTAGCGACTTCTTGAATAAATCTGAGAACCCATCCACAGTACATTTATATATTTGGTAAAAAATGCAAAAAATAAAAAAAAAACTGGCTAATATTATAAAGAAACATTTAATTAACACAAAAGTCATAAGAATGTAAAAGATAAATGCAAGAATACAAAATTAATTTTAAGAACTAAAAACGTTAAAATGAAAACAAAACCTGAGAAGCGGTTTACAAAACAAAACAGTGGCTAATAAACTACTACAAAACAAAGAAAAATGATTAAAAAAAAAAGAATCAAAAACTTTCAACTTTTTGTGCGCATACTTAATAAACGAATAAGTTAAAAAAATATATTTTTCAACACATACATGTTTATGTAGATAAGTAGATATTGACTTCGAATTTGGCAAAAATGCTGCGTGTCTTCTTACATAAATATGCACCGTTCACCCGTTTAGCTCTTTAGATCGACGTAGAGAAAGTTGACATCCAACAAACATAATTTTTAAAATAATCGGAACATACAAGAAAAAAGAACTCATTAAGTTGTGTGTTTGAACTTTCTTTACGCTACCGCTTCAAATTTTTATTTTAATAAAGAGCTAAACTGTCACACGAGACATTTTCTTTACCTTGTATGTATAAAATTGTTTTTTAGTTTTTTATTTTTCATTTAATTTCCGTAGAAATGAGAAATATAGAGAGAAGTAGTAAAAGATCACGCGTTTACACATTCAGTATTTTGCAAGAAGTATGATTTTCATGATTGTCAAAGAGTGTATATAATATATTAGTAGATAGAATAAGAAATGTATAGTATCTATTTTATTTTATATTTAAGAACGTGTAGCGTGAAAAATTTGTATTGCGCGTATACGAAAAACTCTAGCACCCTTTATTTTCTCAACCTGTTAAAGTTTCTCGTATACACCTACACGTTTGCGACCACCGCCCGTCGAACATTCAAACGTTACAAATTCGTTCAAAATTTTTGACGGTCACCGCGTAGCGTCCTCTATCGGCAACACTTAACTAGAGATTCACTAAGAGATAATATAATACGAAAAAATTCGCGATTGCCGAATAAAAATAAATGAGAAAACTGAAATATTTGTTATCTATGAAACGTTTCTTCCCGATGATACAGTATGTATATATTTTATTTATAATTATGTAGAGAAAGACGTCCATATCTCTAGGGTAGAACTAAACCCTGTGGTATTCCTATACTAATCACTGTCTAAATCTAACTTTACGTCTAGTAATTCCGCGACATTACTAATAATACTAGCCATATATATAATACTATTCGGAAAAAGTTCTTAATTTCGAACAGGACCCCCCCACGTCAATTTTTTTCATTTTTAGTCGCAAAAACCGTTATATTTTTTCAAAGTTTCAATTGAAAACTGTTTGGTGGTGATTTTAACAATTCCAAACATATATTTGGCTGGGGTATATCACAACATTTAGGATGATATTCGAAATAAAGTAAACGTGGAGGAGGAGACCCACCCCAAAGGGTTTTGCTTGTATGTTTTGCAGGTTTTTTTTTATCTATACAACATGGATAAACATTTCTATAAACTTACAAAAAATAACATTGCCGCGCATATTCAACTATAAATTCTAATAATAATAATAATCAATTTTTTTTTTAAATATTTTGCTAACAGTATTAAAGCTTTTGTCAATACTGAATACTAAACGCAAAACGCTAAGAATGAAGAGAGACATAATTAATATATATACGAGTAAGATATTAGAAAACTAAACGAATTCGAAGGTAAAAAGAGAACATACTGTATAAAGTGTAAAATACCAACTTAAAAACTAATACTTAACAAATACATGAATTTTTTGTGATAACACATTTTCAGTGTATCGTTTAATCAAAAAAGTTTTGGGCCTCTCTGTGAATAATTCCAAAATCATCAGATAAAACTAACAACACAATAACCAATAAATTGTTTTTATTTAATTCGGTTACTTTAAATGTGGCAGTACACAACAAACAAATTTTTCATTTCTATAATAACAAAAAAAAACACGTCAGTAATTTAGAAATTAAAACACAGAGTGACCCAACAAAGCTAAATTATGCAAAAAATACATAACAGTCTATATAATATATCAATAAATAAGCGCAGTGTTACAACTCTTTCATTTAGCTACCATGTCATTTTAACACCGTCAAAACGGTCCAATTTTTTTTAAAGTTTTCTTCTTAAAATGGAATGAATACTGTTTTGTTTTGGGATATAACAAACGCCTCTTATATACTAGACTTTGAGAACGAGACTCTTAAATGATTCGAGTCGGACAGCTGATAGTTGTGCATCTTAATTAGAGCCACTACGGCTTCTTCCATGCTGGGCAGCTGGATTAAAGCCATCTTCTTGTCTTTGCTAAAAGTACAAAACAATTTAGATTAATATATGAACATACATCAACACACAGATTGAAACTAACACACAAATCAAGAAACAGTTTTGCAATGTCATCACAATTGGTTTTTCTATTAAGTTTTCTATTAAGACTATGATAAGTAAGAGCTCTGTGGACCTTTCTATTTATATTGTAAAAAAGTGGATGGTGAAAGTGTTTTATAGAAAAAATATTTTGTTATCTAATGTGTTACTGACTTCTGACAATGGACTAGTTTAGTAGGATCATATTAATCAAAATGATAGCAATATATATTTAGGATAAGATACCTACTTACTTATATTGGTATTCATTTTGCAATTAATTTTTCTCATTTCGTAAAATTTAGCAATAAATAATTAGTAAGTTTTAAACGTAGCGCCAACTAATAACCAATAATGAAGTGTGTTTAAAAGTCAACGTTGTCACATTTTAGCTACGTTCGTTTCAAGTATTCTCAAAGAACTGGCGGCACAAAACACCGTGTTCTGTGACTAACTGATTGTACCAGTTGACAAGATATATGACAGGAGAGAAAATCGTTTTTATCTGTAATAAACAAACAAGACCCCTATTCTTGACGGTGATAGAATAGAACAGCCAATAGAAAGTGGGCGTAGTTCTATTGAATATGCCAAAACCGTATTCTTGAAATTCGTTCTCTCACTGTACCGATAGAAGGGTTGCTCTCCGAGAGAACAATTCTATTCTATTCTATTCTTCTGGGGTGCGTTTCATGCATGTACTGGAGCTCTAGGCTCATTGTTCCCCCCTGAAGTAATCATACCAGGTTCGTTTCCTTCATGTATTCTAGAATGTCCCTGATATTCGCTTTCACGATTTCCTCTGGCTCAGGAAACTGAATGCCAAAGTGTCTCTGTCTAAGCCACTTAAGGCTCGGACAGTGACATATTACGTGAAGAGGAGTTTCGTCTTCCTCACCACATTTTCTGCATAATGGGTCCTCAGCGAGTCCTATTATGTTCATGTGTTTTCGGAGATGACAGTGTCCTGTGAGCAGTCCCACTGCCTTTCTCAATTGGGTTCTACTTAGGCTGAGTAGTTCTGTAGTTTTCTCCCTGGATGGACCTGTTATGAATAATCTGGATTGCCTGAGTCCAGGCAGTTCCATCCAGAGTTTCTTATGTTGTTCCCTTAGTCGTTCCTCTATTGTTTCCCTTACATGTTGGTATGAGACCACACATGTGGGAAGAGGTCCGATCAGGGTTCCTTCTGAAGCTTCCCTGGCTAGGAGGTCAGCTTTTTCATTTCCAAGAATCCCTGTGTGTCCTGGTACCCATTCAAGGATAACCTTGTGGCGTTGTGCCAGTTCAGCTACAGTTCCTTGGCAGTGCTTCACTGTTCGTGACGCAGTGTGTACGCTCTCTATTGCTTTGAGAGCTGCTTGGCTATTACTTCTGATCCTGACAGTCCTGTTAGGGACTGTCTCGTTCAGGATGATTTCCGAGCATGTGTTGATGGCAACCACTTCAGCTTGCAGGATAGTCTCTACTGAACCCAGGTTGAGACTATACGTCTTCCCTGTATTTTCATTGTAGATTCCAATCCCAGTGCTGGTGCTTGTTTTGGATCCGTCTGTGTACCAAACGGATTCATGTTGTTTCCTAGTCTTGGTACGAGCTTCGTCCCTATCCGGAATATGAACCGTATATGGTTTGGAAAGGTCGTAGCAGATAGGTATTCTATCTGAGGGCATGCTCAGTAATTGATTATGTTCAATCTCTTTCGAGATTGTGGAATGGTACCTAGGGATCGCCCTGCCCCATTCGTTGTTTATTTTCAGCCTATAAGCAGCTGCCAGTGCTTCCCTTTCCACAATAAGATGTAGTGGAGGTAGTCCCAGCATAGCTTCCAGGGCCGCCGTGGGCTCCTCCAGACCTCCAGTTCATAGGGATATAGCTCAGTGCCAAGCTAGCCCTGAGTAGTCGGCACATTGGTCCCTCGATGATTTCCCTGCCCTGTTGCAACAGTGTTGGGAAGATACCGTCTGGTCCCGCAGCTTTGTATGGGTGAAAGGATTTTATCGCCCATGCAAGTCTGGTTCTGTTCACGATTTTGTTGGCAAGGGCCCAGCTGTCCCTGGATGCCTTCCTACGGAGTGCCCCTGAACAGATGTGCCCCTGCTCCGTGACAGGTTCACATACCGGGAAGTGTAATTTTAGAAGAAGATCTAAAGTCTCCTCACCGGTCGTTGTGTATTCCCCTTTTTCATTCTTCAGAGATCCTACCCTACCCATGGTGTCCCTCTGGAGAGTTTTTCTCAGCTTGGAGCATTCTGGAAGACTGTCAATGTCCTCACAGAATTTTCTCCAAGAGTTTTCTTTGGCTTTGCGAATCGCATAGCCATATTCTCTCCTTTTAGCCTTATAGGCTTCCCAGCCATTTGTTCTTTTGGCCAGGTTGAAGAGTCTTCTCACTTCTGTCCTGAGACTCGAGAGGTCTTTGGTCCACCATACAGTGTCCCTATTAGCCCTCTTCCTTTTCTCTGGGCAGTTTCTGTTATAGGAATCCATAAGACCTCCAGTCAGTTGTTCTGAGAGGAGGTCTATTTCAGCCACATTCTTTGGGGCTGGGAAGCATTCGCTTAGACGAGAGAACAATTACTTCTATTGGTTATTTTTGAAGGAACCGCTATAACACCAAGAGAAGGTGTTAGGGATTTTTATTTTCGAACCAAAAATAGTATAGAAGTAATTTCTTTCATAAACCAAACACAACCAAACAACAAATTAAACTAACGAAAATGACAGAATCTTTTGTTTAGTGTTTTACTCCTTATTTGATAAAGTGTCAATCAGAGAACAAAAATATCGATATGTTTATCTCTTTTTAGTGACAACAAATAAGAGAGAGAGAGGGATAAGTTTCTCGGTTAATATTAAAGCATATCGACAACATCGCAAATTTTCTACCAATCTTATTGAAACACGTCACTTACCACTTATGACGTATGTAGAGGATTAATTTTATAAAAATTTTATTTATACAGTTGAACCACTAAAAACTTATTTTATAAGATGCAAATATAAAAAAAAATCACTAAACTAGTCCATTGACAATGGGCCATGGCTAGATTTCCCATCTGGCCACCAGATGTCATCCCTCTTATGAAGAATAGCAAATAGTTAAAAAGGTCCCTAAGTAATATCTTAAGTGTTCAGACAATGATAAAAATAAAAGGGAACCAGAAACAAACGCAGACGGTAAGCTGCAATAATTTACCTATGCAGGTTTTGACTGTAAGAGAAGGAAATCACAATTTATGTGAAGCCTGCGGTTTCTAGTACTGGAAAAGGAAAAGCAGGAAAAACTGATGAACTTCATTAAAAGGGCCAGGGCTAGATGAGTTGCTTTAAATAGATCTGCAAAGCCAATTTATAGTGTGTAATCTGTAAAACAATACATACGGGAAAAATTTGAATGCCTTTACTGTAAAACCATTTTTCGTGAACGCTTCCTTGATATCCTCTTCGTTAACTGTAGCTGGAATGTTGCTCAAGTGTAGTGTGGACGATGGTGGGTAAATATTTTGGTAGTTCTTGGATCCGGGTTTCTTGAACCTATGCAACGGACTCTGACTGTAGTCTTTGGTTAGACCCGCATCTGGTTGACCTTCTTTGGGCATTTGTACGCTCTGGTGCTTGCTCAACATCACTCGAATATTTTTACCGAACACTTTTAGTTTGTCCATGTGTGTTATAGCTGAAAAATAAGATGACAAAAAATAAGTTTTCCATATAAATCTTTTGTGAAATAAATTACTTACCTAAGTGGGCTTGATGAGGTTCTGCAAGTTGAACCAATGCCGAATCTTTTTTGTTGTACAAAATTTTGACTCTTTGCACGTCGCCGTACACTCCTAAAACGTAAATATATAAATACGATTAGCATTAGATACAATAAAATCACAAATCACAAAATATATATATAAAAAAAAAGGAAAAACGATCTAGTTTTAAGAAAAGGTTGTTCAAGTAAAAACATAAAAAACACTAGCATAAATTACTTAAACAATAACAGTGAAAATCGAATGACAAATAACATGCAAAACGTGTAGAAAATCAAGATTCTTTTACACATTTCTACGAAAAATACACAGAAGGGAGAATTATTTAAAATTTTGAAAATATAAAAATTTAATGTCTCAAGCAGTAAGCTTTTTAAACCACAAACAGTAGAAACATAAACGCATAATTAATATAAATAATTTTAATAATAATAATGTAATAAAAAGTAAACGAATCAGAGAGTCGCTAACAATGTAATATTCGTCATCTGAAACTAAGGGAAACATGGTGCTACTTTATGTCCTCAGTATCCAATGAGTAATCCTTAATTATTTAAATTTAACATAATAGAGAACTAACAGGACATTTTAATTAAGCTGATTAAAACATAAGAAAAGGTAGAGTACCGAACAATAAATATGTCTATTCAAGCAGCAGTTAAACAGCTGATTTCAAACAGTCTGAAACGTGCGCAGAGAGTAATAGCTTTTTCTTTTGAGATTAGTAGAAAGTGAAATGAGTGCGCCCTCGGTGCACACTGAAATTGCTCTTGCACTACCCCAGTTTTTACTTCGCACTGGCAACGGACAATTTCAGGGCGAACTGCGTGTTTCTGACATTTCAAAAGAATGCGTTTGATTCAATGCACTTTTTTGGTTATTATTGGTACTTGAATTTTTTTAGAAAGAGAAATTATAGTGCGGTTGTTTCAACTTGAGCTTGATCGTTGAACCCTTGAACCTAACCTGTTCGTATTACCTTGTAAATTTGTTGTATTATGGTATTGCCCCGAGTCGAATAGTCAGAGCAGTTTTTGGTACCCTCAGGTCACATCGAGAGCGAGCAATCTGTTCAAAAGAACTTGCATGACATATTGCGAGTAAATTAAGCACACTTAATAGTTTTTACTGATTTATTGCCATTAAATTACACAAACTTAACAAAAATATCGAATAGGGAAATAAAACCTTGTTATTATCATGAACCGCCTTTTTCGATCTGTCGACTGTCATCCCTGGAACGCACGGAACATCTGTCATCAGCTGGTGCCTGGCCTGCACCTTCTAGCATCGCGGCAACCGGTGTGTGGGTGATGGTGGCTACATAACCATCCGCCACATCTGTATCTGTAATTCTGGAAGGGTGGGTCGCTCCACACTGCTCTTAGATCACATTTGGGCCATCGTGCTTCCTTCTGAGATTGAGCCTAACCTATAGGCTCGTCAACCATCCTACCTGTTTAAAGTAGGTGATAACGTCACCTGTAGGCAGCTCCCTCAAGTTGGCATGTGTTAGCCAGTTCTTGCCCAATACAGAAAGTCTTATTTGAGTGAGTGCCGGACAATCACAAGGGACGTGCTCAACTGTCTCATCCTCTTGTTCACATCCTCTACATAGTGGGCTGTCAGATAAACCCAACCTGTTCAGATGTTTTCGTAAATGACAATGGCCAGTAAGTATACCTGTGACCAACTGCAGGTCCTTTCTGGTCATGGCCACGTATTTCTTGGCTGCTCCGCTATTCGGATACTTCAGAAGTTCTTTGGATAGTATGCAACCTTTTTCTTCGTCCCATCTTCCCCTGAATTTGTCAAGGGAGCGTTCCTTTACTAGGTCAACCACCGGTGATGTCTGCAAGCTGACAAGACTACCGGGTCCCAAGAGCCTTTGGGAGGCAGCTTTTCTAGCCAACGAGTCAGCTATGCGGTTGCCTTTTGAAATTCCATCCGCCACATGCTCTCCCTAATGTCATTTCCATAGAACACACAACTAGCTCTCAGTGTGCACTCAGTGCGTTGCTCTGATCTCAAAAGAAAACGCAGAAACAATATTTAAACTTTTTAGTTATGATTAACTAATTTAGATTTCAAATTTATATTCAAATTTAAATTTATCAAGTTTTATTTCACATTTTTAATGTGTGCTAATTGGCATAGGTACTTTTTTGATAACTCTAAAACCAATTATTCCCTATTAACAGTATTACAGTACATTTTTATAAATAAACAAACACAACAACATCTAAAGTTTGTTGTTACATGTTACTTTGACTTGGAAAAAAGAGAATATATTAAATTGATGTCCAAGCTAGCAGTTATTTCATTTTTAGAAAATTAAATATTCACAAGAGTTGCTCTATTTTAATGAAAAGTTGTGATTATGTCGATGTAACGAGTTATTAAAAATGCCTAGGATAAAATTAAATTAAGATAGCGACTCTCCTTATAACTGAATCTCCAATTTACTTTAGAGTACCATAAAATGAATCTATTAATATTAATAATACCAAATAAAAATAAAAGAGAACAATAATAACTGGAAAGTAAATTGGACTCAACTCTGTTATTTTAAAGTTATTTATTTTAGTAAAAAGATAGTTAAAAATTTGTTAAAAGAACAGAGTTTTAAAATAATCTCGACTAGCTAGATACATTTTATGTAAATTAAACAAAAAGAACTCTGTTCTCCACTATAAACAAGGATTTGTTGCGAACATAAAGATCTAAAAATAAAAAATAAATTGTAATCTGTCAGTTAGTTATGTATGTATCTATCTAGCACTAGAAGAAATATAATTAAGTGTGAAAACATACCAAATAGTGTAAAGAGAGCGTCAGGCGTGACCATCTACAATAGAAAAAGATGACAGTAGGATGTAACGTGGCACAAAGAGGTAGCGTATATGCCACCGGAGGGGCAGCAAATGTAAAAAAAAAGAAAAAAAACAGCATTAGAATTTTTTTTATTTAAAAAACCTTTATATAGATCAAACGAAAGAAATCAAAATTTAAATTTAAACACAAATTAGTTTATAAGGCTCGTCGTGTGTTTTAGTAAAATAAAAATTTGTATTTCTAAAACCAAATTTAAATAAATCGGACGCTGTATAAATTTAGTTCAGATTTTCCACTATTTTTCATAAAAATGGTACACCCAGAAGAAACTATTTTATTAAAATTAACCATACCTGTTCAACCAAACAAATTAATACAAATTTAACAATTTCTATAATTTTGTTCTGTTTTTTTCATCAAATATGCAGAGGTACTAAATAAAAATTTATGCTGAATTTCTTGGTGTACCATTTTTTATGATAACTATATTTATAACCTCAAAATAAACCTTATGAAAATATTTGAGTTAAACAGTAACTGTTTTTTTGGCAGTAAACATTACTATTAAAAATACTGTTTAGAATTACAAACCAGATTAAAATAAGAGCCTTATAAACATCACATAGCATGTCTTGCATTTGTTTTGTAGAAAAGAAAGATTATAGATTAATAGAGCATGAAAAGGTTTTTTAATGATTAGATGATAAATACTATATACATTTTTTTCATCCCAAAAAAAGCATTTAATATATTTATAGATATATTTTTAATGTAACACTTTTAAAACATATTAATTTAAATGATTTATTTTTTTTTTTTAAAAAAGCACACATTTTCCGATCTACGGAAAACTACACATTACTAAATTACATGTTTTTTACGAGTACCTACTTTATGAAACGAAAAACAAAAGAAAAATCAATAACTAATTTTAATTATAACCCGTCACCAAACTATCAAAAATAAATCTATTCATTAATTTTATTCTTTTAGATATGTATATGTGACGCCTTTTATCTTAAATGTTGGAAATATGGTCAGTAACCATAAAAAAAGGGATTAATCAGATTGGTTAGGTTAGGTTAGGTTAGGTTAGGTTAGTATAATACTAGGAGTTGAAAGGACTGTATTATACAAAATATTCACTAAATAATAATTAATGACTCATATTGAAAAGAAAAACTAAATATATTATTAACAATTGTTACTTAGTTATAGAAATTCATTTTACTTCACGCGCTTGAAGAAAAAAATAGTAAATATCTATTTACACGGACTAGAATACCTTTCCTTGGTATTCTAGTCACTCCTACTGATACAATTTACAATTTTACTTCGAAAACTGCAATATTTAGTAGAAATAAAGGGTTTTAACAAAAATATTCGCCAGAAGATGTTGCACCTAGTAATTTAATAATTATTTAAGCAACAAGTGTATTAATAAGAGCTATTAACACAGCTGGTTGCTGCACGTGTGTATAAATGTATGTTTGGTTGTCTACACCACAGGAAACTGTCAAATACACATTTTGAAACTCATATGAGCAATGCATGTTGTGTTGCATATTAAATTAAAATAGTTAATTAATTGAAACCAATTCATTAATAAGAGGAAATAGTTACAATTGTATTAATAAGGTAGATCAATTGATAACAAGGTAGGTATACCAGATAAATATGTTGTTTTTAATTTTGTAAGAATAACGACTGAAAGTTTTTCATTTGGCAACTAGACGAATGTCAAGGAAATGGTGCATTAATAATAGTCGACCATGTTAGGCTACATTATTTATTTATGCTTATTTTTATTCTAATAAAATGACTATCAATGTTTGCAAAAATATCAATCATGGTACTGACTGTTTCCCAAAAGAATAACTTAAGATAAAAGGCATCGCATACATAATTTTTGTCACAAATCAAAACGTTATTTTTTCATTATTTCGAAATTATACTGACCTCTTCGTTAAGGTTACTGACCAAGAGTACAGTAGCCATAGCTAGTCCGGGAGTGGTTAAACCTCTCAAACCAGGCGCAGTTTGTCCAAGCGCGAAATTACCAAGACCTGGAAGTCCTCCTGCTACAGCGCCCGGGTATGGTGCAGCTAAAGGTGACGCCAAACCGTGCATAAAAGGACTGTTCAAAACTCCCGGCGTACCAGAAAGAATTGAATCTAAAAATACAAAAAAAAAATTACGATAAATCTATAAGGGTTAATCTGCAACACGGGAAACTGTGAAACAAATATAAAAATAATTCGATTTTTGTTTTCCTTCGATATTTGAAAGTTATAGAAAAACGCGTCAGATGTGTTAGTTAGGTTAGGTTAGGTTAGGTTAGGTTAGGTTAGGTTAGGTTAGGTTAGGTTAGGTTAGGTTAGGTTAGGTTAGGTTAGGTTAGGTTAGGTTAGGTTAGGTTAGGTTAGGTTAGGTTAGGTTAGGTTAGGTTAGGTTAGGTTAGGTTAGGTTAGGTTAGGTTAGGTTAAGTTAGGTTAGGTTAGGTTAGGTTAGGTTAGGTTAGGTTAGGTTAGGTTAGGTTAGGTTAGTGTAAGTGTAAGGAACAAAAAAGAAGAGATTTAAACGTTGGAAGAAATCAGACAATCAAAAATACTTTTGGGAAATTTTCAGTAATTGTTGCAGTATTGGAAAAATTAGATATGAAGTTTGAGGAGAATTCGCACTAGACATTGACAGAACAAGTATCTGAATACTGAAGTATCACGCTCCATAGCAGAGGTTGTCTTAATTCCTAAGACCGGGAAGAAAGACTATAGAATAGCCAAATCCTTTGAGCAATTAGTGTCATATAATTTCTGTTGAAAACAATGAAAGAAGGAAGCTTAAATAAAGCAGCACGTTTTCCACTCAGGTCAGCAACCTTACAGGTAAGGTGAGTTGACAGAGTCAGCTCTCCATGCCATGGTGCAAAAGGTGGAATTTAGCTGTCTTTGTTGGCGTAGAAGGCGCTTCGACAAGGCTTTATTGAGAATGAATTGCTGTCTAAAGGAACCCTACGAACACTGGTTTTCTGGATAATATCCGGACTCAGAAGCAGCAAGATCACAGCAACAATAGAAGGCTCCTCCATGCGGAAGACGGCTGTTTCCAGGGTAACTGCCTCTCACCGCGCCTGTGCAACCTTATCATGGATGACCTCCTGGAAAAGGCTTACTTAAGAAGGATTCTACGCAAAGTTATGGTTAAAGAGATATAAAGCAAGAAACAACACTACCTTTAAATTAAATAGTGCAGTAGAAACTGTTAATGAACACATAACTGATGAATTATGTCAAACATACTATAAAAGATCAAAGTAACATAGAAGATATGGACCAAATTATAGAGAAAACATTTAATATTGAACCAAGGATTATAGAGAGGGTCATACATTCTTTTTGGCAAAACTTTTAGAACATCGATAGATAATATACCGAGATTATTTGGACCAGTTATTACATTCCAATACAAACCTGCTAATCTTTCTCTAGCCAACCGAGGTTGCGTGGCCAGCAACAAAATATCGGCTCCCAATCCTCCGGCTAAACCGCCAGTTAAAGCCAATTGATCACCTCCATCTCCGGTAGGTAGATTCGGGTTGGTATAGTCTCGAGACTTGTCGTTATTGTATTTAACGTTCAACGAAGACATCTTCGAATAATCGATGCGCAACGTGCAACAGCTGTTGTAGATGTTTTGACCATCCAAAGCTTGTTTAGCAGATTGGGCAGATTGCGTGTCGGGATACTGTATAAGAGCTTGGAAAGAATCTGAAATAACATTAATTAGTAGATAAGAATGTATGTATCCCCAATAACAACGGCTTAAGTATGTGATCTAGAAAATACAAGTACTTACTGTTCTTGGTGAAAGTCACAATCTTCAACACTTTTCCGAATCTTTGAAATATCTGAAACAAATCATTAAATTTAGCTCATGTATAATAAAGCCCATAAGCCGTCGTAATTTTCATTATGACAGCAGAAAAACTCGTAGTTTTTTCAAAGACAGAGTTTATTTTGTTGAATTCGCCAGGCAACAAAATTCTCATCGATATGTCGAGCAAAAAAGCTCTAATATCATTATAAGTGAAAAAAAAGCTCGATAACAAATTGGCATCGTTGATTTTGATCAAATTTAATCAAAACCAATACAAATGTCACCAAAATAAACGGTTTATTAATATAATCGAATGGCTGCGTAATGTCGTTTTAATTAAATTTGTGTACGAGCTAAAAAGTGTCGAAATTAAAATGCGCATCGCATATTTCTCACCAATATATAGGGATTGTTTATAAACTTCTATATATATAAGAAAATAAATATACGCCAAAATAAACACAAAGTAATTGATTTTATAATTTCTGTATAATTATTTGTTGGATTAGTTTGTTTATTTATTTTATATTGCAATACATCTCTTATAATTTTGGAATGGACGTTCTTTAAGTAAAAATTGCATCAAAAATAATTAATTTTCTTTTTCCTCCTTTGGTAATTTAGTGGAATTTTACACCGTTTTATTTATGACGTTTCATGTACATTTATGAAGAACGGGAGCTGAAAAGCGCCAGCACAACAATGATGTTGCCAACATAATTACATTTTTACGTCCAAGTTTACGATTTCCAAATTGTTTCCCACACTCCCTCACCCGGTTTTATATACTCGGAAAAACGACAATTCGCGCAGGATTTACAAAACTAATCAAAATGTAATCGGATCTTACCAAATGTAAAACGTCTAAACTGATCGGATATATCATATGTTCGATGATAACCCTAAGAACTGTATTAGGTCCACCCTGTATGTCCTGTCCGTTAGTAACTGGCGTGGAATTTGTAGCTGGAGTTCCCGAGTTGCTCGTAATTGCTTGTGCTGCTTGTAGGGCCGCCTGCGCCGAAGCATTCTGCAACAAAACACATTTATTATATTTCAAGGTACCGTCTGTTTTAACGCTACGCACATTTCGACGATTTATAGTTAGCAGCAGTCAACGACGAATTATCAAAACTAGATAACCGGCTATTAGTTTTGTAATATTTCGTAGATAAAGTATAGTATATTACTCGTCGGTTAAAGTCAATTACGCCCTCGCAACCGGCTATTAGTTTTGTACTATGTCGTAGATAAAGTATAGTATGGTACTCGTAGATTAAAGTCAATTAGGCCCTCGCAACGTTATCACACTCGGCACTTTAATAAACCTTGTCTATAATATGAATTAGTAAAGGTATCCACATTTTTATAAAACGATTAAGAAATTTTTCAATTAAAAAATAAATTGCCTAATCCAATATAGGTAAATTGATAGGATTCGAACCTTTTAATTTTCAAAATTTCGATTTCTAACGTCAATAAAAATGTTAAAAGTAATTATCTCCAATAAAATAAATATTACAGATTGATTATATTATACGTTTACTTTTTTTTCACCAATTGATACAGAATCTTCAAATACAAATTCCAATTAACGAATCTCCCTTTTAGAAAAAACATCTGAACAGTTTTCAATTAAAAATTTGTATGCGTACCTTAATGACTTTCCAGTGACAATTTTTAATTCGCAATGATCTTTCGTTAATTGCACAAAAACAAAAAAAAATACCGGGGGTATTCTCGCAAACGATTTTCTCTTTCCTGACCTTCAATTTTCCGTTTTTAATGATTCAATTTGCGAGCTTAATTCCGAGTATATTGTGTCAGATGTGCGGGACGTGGAAGCTGGAGAAGTAGGAGGAGGGCAAAAGGGAAACAAGAAACGAACCTAATGAACTTCGGAATTTTTTAGTACCTACAATCTTGAAATGTTGCTAATTGTTTTTATAAATTAAACAAAAAACATTGATGCTCAAATATGAAGCTAATTAAAATAACAGGTCGGCTGAAAAGTCCCCGGTCTACCATAGTAAAACACAATATTTTGACAAAATTCATTTTTTTTATTCGATATATTTGCCTTCAAGGACGATACAGCGATTATAGCGACCTTCCAACTTTTCGATACCATTTTTGTAGTACTCCTTCGGTTTATCCTCAAAATAGGCTTCAGTTTCGGCGATTACCTCAGTATCAGAGCCAAATTTTTTTCCCGCAAGCATTCTCTTCAGGTCAGAGAAAAGGAAAAAATCGCTGGGGGCTAGATCTGGAGAATACGGTGGGTGAGGAAGCAATTCGAAGCCCAATTCATGCAATTTTGCCATCGTTTTCGATGATTTGTGACACGGTGCATTGTCTTGATGAAACAACACTTTTTTCTTCTTCATATTAGGCCGTTTTTTCGCGATTTCGGTCTTCAATCGCTCCAATAATGCACAGTAATAGTTGCTGTTGATTGTTTGTCCCTTTTCCAAATAGTCGATGAACAATATACCGTGTGTATCCCAAAAAACTGAGGCCATAACTTTGTCAGCTGACTGTTGAGTCTTTCCACGCTTTGGTGGCGGTTCACCGGCCGCAGTCCACTCAGCTGACTGTCGATTGGACTCAGGCGTGTAGTGATGGAGCCAAGTTTCATCCATAGTCACATATCGACGCAAAAAATCGGGTTTATTACGACTTAACAGCTGCAAACACTGCTCAGAATCATCAATTCGTTGCTGTTTTTGGTCGATTGTGAGCACGCGCGGCACCCATTTCGCACAGAGCTTCCGCATACCCAAATATTCGTGAACGATATGTCCAACACGTTCCTTAGATATCTTTAGAGTGTCAGTTATCTCGATCATATTCACTTTACGGTCACTCAAAATCATTTTGTGGATTTTTTGATATTTTCGTCGGTAACCACCTCTTTTGGGCGTCCACTGCGTTCACCGTCTTCGGTGCTCATTTCACCACGCTTGAATTTTGCGTAACAGTCAATGATTGATGATTTTCCTGGCGCAGAGTCCGGAAACCCATTATCAAGCCAAGCTTTTGCTTCAACTGTATTTTTTCCTTTCAAATAACAATATTTAATAAGCACACGAAATTCTTTTTTTCCATCTTTTTGAAAATAACAAAAGTTGCTTCACTAAAAATGCAATATCTCACAAACTAATAGTCCGACAGCTGTCAAATTTTTACACGAATCTTTTGAAGGTTGATACTATCTAAAAATGAAATGGATTTAATTCTAGTGTCGTCATCTATAGGTCAGACCGGGGACTTTAATAATATATCTGCTCCTTTTAAGATAGTTTCTATTAAGTTTTCATCTTCTCTTGGGACTCGGTAAAGGCTTGATAAAAATGATGAGTGCCAATATCTACATCTTTAATATATAAGAAAGTAATGTTGGAAAACTTTAATTTAAATAAATGGCGTAAAGAGCTACTTTCTCAACAAATTCTTAAAATAATGAAATTTTTAATCCACTACGTAGCTTTACTGTGACATTGCAAAATTGTATCAAATTAAAGACTTTTAGTTTATTATGTTTATCAACTCTGGAGCAAACCTCTGGAGAATGAAGAAAAATGTTAATGAAAAATTTCCTTACTGTCAGTTTGTCTTAAAATTAAACGCCTTTATAGTCGAGGCAATGGGGGATTTTTGGATAGCTGCGTTGAAATATGACATCGACCAACACCTTGTAGGCCGAGGGTTTTCCAGACACAATTGAAAAATATATATTAAATAAGAACATAGGGACCTATCCCAGTTAGTTTATAGTTTATTAAAAGAAAATTGACTCTAAAACTGTAATATATAAAAGGTTAAGTTTGTTACTGAAGATAACTTGATTATCGAAACTCATGCCGGTTTCTGTCAAATATCTTGGTGTAGAAACGTAAATAATGCAACATTGTCTGTTAGTTTAAGACCATTTTCGATCATAACTTTAAATAATATCTGCCCTAAAGCCTGCAAAATGTCCCAAAATGAGAAACAATTGTCTCTTGGAAATAAGTAGATTCGGTAAAACGCCATCGTAAGGGTATCTTTGTCTAGTTTACGTCGCATCTTTAAATAAAACTAGATCAATTTCGTTCGTTTCATCTCTCTCTTTTACCCATCATATCGCTTTCATTGTTGCGAATGGCAAATTCCACTTTACGGTGTATTTTTTTTTATTTTTACTTTGTGCGACCGACTGCTGCGATGTTTTAAACTGCAGCAGTCTTTCAATTCCCAAAAGATTTTAGTGTTTTTACACACCAAGAAAATTGCTACATAGTTTTAAACTTTGTCAAATTATTATTGAAGCCAAGCTCATGTTTAAATATTTTTTTTATTTTACAAAATTTGTAGATCAGCTAATAATTTATAAGTATTGAAACTGTTTGCCTCTTTTATTAAGAATTGGTTAAAAATAGAGACATGTTGCACCTATTTTTATTGATTTTCATAACGCGTTTGACACGATCGAAAAAGATTGTACAATTTATAGAAGTACTGAATGACGACAGCAGAATCCCAGGTGACGGCCAGAACACCTTATAAATGTAGGCCAACTTTCGGTTGGGATAAAATTGATACAGTAAAGGGGTTATAGCAAATTCTCTTGGCTTTTTAATGGTGTCAAGTACAAGTTGCTAGGATTTTTAGTTTTTGAGTCATTACTTAAAATGTGAAACCATGTCAGAACGCTCGATTCACTAGTCGCAACCAGCCAAAATAATTTTTTTACAATAAAAAGTTGGATAAAAAGTTTTGCTTTTTCTGACCTAATAAATAACAATTGACGTGGCATAAAAAAATATGTAATGTTGTCGATGACTGAGAGAGAGAGAAAGCTAAGAAGGTCACCTGTCAATTGTGTCAATTTTCCTTTGGTAGAAATTGTGTACTTATGCTGATTGCTGAATTGTGTTCCTTGTTAAATTTATACTTACATTGAAAGAATTGTTTTATTTTAATTTTATGTCATTAGTGACATTATATCAAAAAAATTATCTGTTACTGAAGCCGGCTCTGTTGTGAATGTTTTACATCGTAAATGTCATTCATTAGATTAATACATTATTTTCGAACTAAGTGCAAAAATTCGTACGGTTTTAATAAAACTGGCTATAAAATGAGACTGATTTCAAAAAACTTTTAATTTTATTAAATTTTATGGGGTTCCAGAACGAGCAAAACTTTTTCACAAGAATGACATTTTTCAATAAAACTAATATTTAAACATTTTCCACGATGTTTCTTAAGTTTTTTTGTAACCAATTTAACACCTAAATTCACATAATATGTATATAGAGACCAGTTTCTAATTATTTATTGTAGAAGACGATAAATTTACGATTTTATCGTCAAGTTCAGGTGATATTAGATATTAAACCAAAAAAGGATTGTTTTCGAAGACGAACTTGATGAAAAATTACATTTAATTTTAAGCGGTATATATATCTTAAAAAATAAAATTTCTTTTGCGGTGTTATGAAGTGAAAATGGAGGTCGCGGAAAATGCGGAAAATCTCATTAGACTTGCTAAGGTAAAGTAGTATAGAGAAAAGGTACATTCGAAAGGCAACACTTAGTTTCAATCAGTAGCAACCCCAACGGGCGCCCGCCGTTCTCTCCAACGTTCCTCCTTAAAACGAACGAGTTTTTGCATAGAAAAAGGATTTTCGAGACATCCTGCCAGCGCCGTAGGGCCTTTCAAACCTAAATGTATATCTTCAGCTAGAGAACGGAAATAAAAAAACGACAAACAAATATTGCATCTCGACAATTTTAGATAAAATAAATTTGTCTCCTTTATTTTAATGATTTTACAAATTCAATAACAAACCCTTCTCTTTTTGATATCAATTTTTATACAAAAGGTATGCAAATTATTTCTTCGTCTTTCTCTTAAATATATCTATAGCATACCAACCCTTTTCTCTATCGAGCGCTTTTAAATCAAAATAAATGTCTTGCTTTAAAACGTTTTATTTAAACTTACGATGACGAATCCAATTGTATTGTCTCGAAATCTGTGTTAAATGACGGTGGTAAAACTGTATAATGAGCCACAGCTTGGGACGACAGGCCCATTAAAACGGGTAAAATGCCATAAAGAAGAGAGCTTTCCTTTGGAAAAGATGGAAAATCGACTCGTTGAAATATTATAAACGAATAGGAAAAAGAAAATTTACTTGTTACTGGTTTTAAACAAAAGTGCTGGAATTTAATTATTGAAAAACGATAAACATAAATAGAATACTATTGACAAAGAGTCTACTACTATTACAAAACATTTTTGTATGACTGACAATCGAACTTTTCAAAAACTGTTATAAAAAAAATTAAGAAAAACGTAGGTCGAAATATAATTCAATATCAATATATATATAGCGGCCAAAAACACCCCTAGAGGGGTTATGCCGTACCAAGTGGTACTCTCTAGATCCATTTTGCGGGGTGGATCAATCCCCGATTCTTTGTTTATATTCTATCTGCTATTTCTCTCCATATTTTTCTGTCAGCTGCCTTTTCCTTCCACTTGTTAATTCCTGCTGCCTTTAGGTCTTCCTTTACTTCTTGCAACCATGTTGTTCTGGGTCTGCTCTAAAAACGTGACCTAGCCACCGTACTCTCTGTTGCTTTATTTTCTGAACCACATTTTCCTTTATCTCTAGTTGTATTTCCTGATTCGTTCTACTTCTAAATTCATTTTCATTTATCTTGACTGGTCCCAATATTAATCTAATTGCTTTTCTTTCAACTAAAGAAATGTATGGCCCAAATTAGAATTAAAAGCATAAATACAATTGTCTTTTGTAAAAACAATATTTACAAAACTGACACGCAGAGCACAACACGAAAAACACACAGAAATGTTTCCTTATTTCTTTGTGTTCCATGGTTATACTCGTTGAAATTCGTATTATGTAGATGATATTAATAAAACCCATTGCTTATTTTCTGTCATTTTTCAAATCATTCTGTTGTTCAAGTATGAAGGTTACAAGGAAGGAAAACCCAATTTATTGTATTAAAAGTGTCCATCGAAAAAAATGGTGGCGCCATATAGTAGCAAGGACCTTACAAATAGTAACGTCAACACAAGCGAAAACTTGTTGCAGCAAAGCAACATCAACTGACTCCTTTTACAAAATTTTAATAAATAAGATTACATGGTCGTGGAAAAAATAAAGTCTGTTATACGGTTAGAATAAAAGTTCGAACTACTAACCCTTTTGCAGAATACACTATTCTTTATAGCAAGACGCGTATTGTATCTACTAATTATTTTAAAAAGTCAGTGTTTGTATAAAATTCCAATTTTGTACCCTTCTACTAATTAATTATTTTAATTAAAAAAAAAGTTAGGTCTTCACTTAATGAATTCTTTAACAAATGATCTTAAAAACTAATTATCTTTTGGAAAAATAAAGGTATGTCAATTACTTCATCAAGCTAAATTGAATACTGTTCTTTTTTTGTTAATTAGGAAAGCAATTTAAAATTAATTTTTTATTTTTAGCTAAATAAACTGGAATTAAAACTACCCACTTAATGAATTAAATTAATATTTTAGTATTTTTTCTGTGATGCACCCTTCTCCACCTTCCTCGAGTCAGCGGTTCTCAAACTGTCATACTTTTTATTTCAAACAGTTTTGCACCCAGCGTTGAACTGCGATAATTAGACAATTTAGGGAAGAACCTTTTATTTCAACTGATATTCAACTAAGGATATGAGTCTAAAGTGCGAAATTATGACCAGGCACTTGAATTTAACGAGGAAAAACTCATTTTATTACATAAAAAACAGAAGACAAATTTTCAGAAAACGTTAGCAATGAATTGAAAAAACTCCACGCTTTAGCAGAGCAACTTATTCTGCCCTAGATCCAATTTAATCTGATACATTAGATTCTATTAGAGTATCACAATATGTGTAGCCTTTCTGTTTTGCAAACTTATTGAAGGAAGCAAAGAATTATCATGAATCACAAATAATGCTGCTGCAGAGAATTTGCAGTAAATAAATTGTCTTGATGGAGTCTTCCAAATGGTTATCACGTGGTATCAATTGAGAAATGGTTTAGTGGTATTTTTGAAAGAAACTCCAGGAAAAGACTTGAATGTTTTTGATTTGAGTGAAAGCATTGAATAATTTTGCAAAGAAATGCATTTATGGAAAAACAGGTAAAAAAATGTCTTTGATATGTTTCCCACATTGTGTGTAGAAGTATACAGGATTTTTCACTAGAAAATAACCATAAATAAATTGTCTTGATGGAGTCATCCAGATGGTTATCACGTGGTATCAATTGAGAAATGGTTTAGTGGTATTTTTGAAGGAAACTCCAGGAAAAGACTTGAATGTTTTTGATTTGAGTGAAAGCATTGAATGATTTTGCAAAGAAATGCATTTATGGAAAAACAGGTAAAAAAATGTCTTTGATATGTTTACCACATTGTGTGTAGAAGTATACAGGATTTTTCACTAGAAAATAACCATAAAATTGTAATGTTATAAACCACAGAGGGTCATTTAGAAAACCCGAGTGCGGTTTTCTGACGATATTGTTGTTCCAGAAGAAGATATCAATTTGTCCAATTGGAAATGGGTTTGTAATCTATCTGAAGGAAAACCTAATGGCCTATCATCACTGGAGGAAAAAAACAACTAATAGACGTTCTATCTAACGGAAAATGGAATTTATTATCAAATATTTAACAAATTTCTGGGTTAAATTTTTAAATACGACTTCTCAGTTAAAAAAACTGTAACTAAATAAGTCCCAAAAGGGCAGGGAGCCAATTTGTAACTAAATTACTTCTAAATTTAGGGGTATCTTGACTGTAACTCGACTCAAACTTAGAGGTATCTTGACTGTAACTCGACTCAAACTTAGAGATGTCAGGCTCCAACTTAGAGATGCCAGGTTCCCACTTAGAGGGTTGTATCTTGCAACAACCAATTTCACAAGATGAGTGCTTGAGGGTTTGTTCAAACTCTTCAGACGAGAGTATCAGTTGAAAAGGATATAAAATTGCTTGGCGATTCATTAAATAGACTAGCTCAAGACGGAATTTGTGTTTTATGTCATTTGTCAGAAGAGATGCGTTCTTTATTTGGCCTCGTTCAAACAGATAAATAGTTAGCGTCTACAAGGGGTGTCTCGTGCACAGTAGCATTAACAGTGAATCGGGGTCGGTTTTAACGGTAATAATAGCGGTTACAAAACCAAAGCTAAACCCTCGTTTTCGAATTAATAAAAAATGTTTTCTGGTTGATAAATGTTTTGATTTGAAAAAAAATTCGAGCCCAAGTGAAAATAATCTGAGAGATTAATATATAAATAGTAGTAAGTAAAGCTAAGGTTTGCACCATTATTACGAATCTGTATATTTACTAAAGGGAACATTAACTATTTTATAACACGTTTTAAATAAAAATTTGTCTTTAAATCAAAATCTGCCGTCCAAATCCAAGGTACATTTATTTTTTAATCGTTAATTACATTACCCAAGTATGCGTTCCTCGTCCCTCAATTAAATTAATTCTGATTACGCCAAAAAGCAAGCGTTAAATACGCCTTTTTAAAATTAATTTTTAAAATCCTTTATTTTTGTTGTTTCGTTCGCTCGCTCTTTGGTTCGCATCTACGAAATATTCCCTCTACCCACCGAAAAAAAAAAACAACGTTAGATATTCTTAATTGACGTTGATTTTCATATACATAAACAAAAAAAAATGTACACGGTGGCGGCGGCGGGAGCGGTCGTACGTAGGTAACCTCTCCGCGAAAAAACAAACAACCGAAACACAACCGGTTACTCGTAATTAGTAAAATGATGGGGTATGGCATGAAAAGCGAATAAAATATCCCATTTCATTAACGCCCGCTTTGTACAAACTGGCAGGCCATTTAAATTTCAACCCTTCACCCTTAATTCTCTCCCCTTTTCCCTGTTCACTCATCAGCACTCTCTGAAAACTTATAAATTTAATCCATTTATAAACAAAAACACAAAAAAATTAACAATAATAATAATATATGAAATGCGGAAGATGACCAAAACAAAGCGTAGCATATTATGCTGATTAAAATTAAATAAATGTAATTCAAGTAAGTATATTAAGGTTCACGTTTCATTTAAAACATTTCACCCCAATTTGCGGTACAAATTTAATAATACAAATAAGCGTAAACGAACGTTAGGTACAAAATAGAATTTTGTTTTGTTGTAATCCGTTTGCGCTTTCCGGAGGATGTCGGAAAGAGAAACATACGGTATGGTTATGGTTATTCCTTCAACGGACAGCGAGGCGTTCACTGGCCATTGTTATGGAAAACAGGAGAAGATTTATGCTTCACGGGTATTTGTGTGGCACGTATCGTCTTTCATATATGATCGACTGATTTTGATTTATTCAAAACTAGTTGTTTGTTGACACGAAAGACTTCAATTTTAAAATTTTAAAACAGACGTTTCACACATTGATAGCTTCATAGTAACTTGACGAATGTTTATGAGTAATGATAATAATACCTCCATCTATTAATCTTCTTGGACATTAATTTCTTGAACCGTCGAACGTGTTATCGTCATTAAACATACATTTAGACTAAAAAATGCGCAATTGAAAAAGAATCACCTAACTTAACCTAACCTAACCTAACCTAACCTAACCTAACCTAACCTAACCTAACCTAACCTAACCTAACCTAACCTAACCTAACCTAACCTAACCTAACCTAACCTAACCTGTCTTTTTCCCTAGTACCCAAGCATTCAAGCATTTATCGAATTTGTTCCAAATTTTACCGTATATTAGAGCTACAGCAACGAAGACTTTTTTTCAACCAAGAATAACATAACCTGTTGCCAAATTTCTGAATAAAGTATTCATTTCGAAAGAGTTTTTGGCATCAATCATTATTTTATGACGACAAATTTCCTGTAAACTTGTTTTTCATAGGTAGTTTGGCAACGTTGGATGCCAAGTGGATATGAAACATTATCAGACCAATAAGGACACCCCTTAACAAGTCCTGTTATGGATTGTTTAAAATCGGTTATGAAATTTCATGATTTCGAACAACGAATCAACTCATAAATCGCATTTATAATAGTTTTGATGGGATGCAAAAATTAATTAGGTACCTACTGTAACAATACGATGATGTAATTCAAAGTCCAATGTTTAATATCAGTCCAGTCTCCTATTGCCCCTTTTTGAAATCATCAACATGTTTCAGTTATTAATGGCTGTGTTCCAGGATATTTTTCGAAAATATAAATGTAAGATATTTGTGTGAAGAGTGCCAATAAATTCAACAAAAATATACACATTATTTTATTCCTACTTCGAATTTGATTTAAAGCTTTTTACGTTTTAAGATGTTTTTTCTGTTTTTATTCCTTTAGGATATCCATATTTTTAAGTTATACTCCTTTAAGAAAAAATAACGAGAATAGACACTCGCGTATCATCGTAACACAAAAGTAACAGTAAAATACAATAGAATATCTATTATTTGCGCATGTTGGCACGCTCATCGTCTCTCTGTTACATATTTCTAGTTTTTACATTCACAACACGTGCTTTAGTTTCATACAATTGCGAATTATATACATTATATTCAGAAGTGATTTAAATTGAATATTTTTATTAATATTGTTGATTTACTGTCATTTTTAATTGTCAACTGTCATTTTGAGCTGTCAACTGTCATTTTTCAGCTGTCAACTGTCATTTTGAACTGTCAAATGTCATAAAATCACTGCGTGCCGAGCGAAGCGAGGTTCGCAGCACATTTTTAACTGTCAACTGTCATTTTTAACTGTCAAATGTCAATTTCTAGCTGTCTAACCCAAGATAATTCAGTCTAACCCAAGATAATTTAGTCTAACCCAAGCTAATTTAGTCTAACCCAAGATAATTTAGTCTAACCCAAGATAATTTAGTATAACCTAAGATAACTTAAACTAACCTAACCTAACCCAAGTTCAACTGTCAATTTTAATTGATTTTTTATAATCTTTTTTCTGTCATTTACTTTTTTTTGATAAATAATTATTCAAACTGACAACAGCGCTTTTTAAATTCCATGATAAGAGGCGTTACATATAGGTTAATATAAAAATAAAGAAACACTTTATAATGAAAGTGTATATATAAACTAGTACATTATATTCAGAAGTGATTTAAATTGAATATTTTTATTAATATTGTTGACTATTGGTAAATATTGCTGGAAAAAATTGAGCTTATATATTATACTCTATCAATTACTCCAATATAATTGAGGTTAAATTAGATGAAATTGGATTCAAAATTGATAATTCTCATTCTCATTCTCATTCTCATTCTCATTCTCATTCTCATTCTCATTCTCATTCTCATTCTCATTCTCATTCTCATTCTCATTCTCATTCTCATTCTCATTCTCATTCTCATTCTCATTCTCATTCTCATTCTCATTCTCATTCTCATTCTCATTCTCATTCTCATTCTAATCAATGTCATGATAACCATTCTAGAACAATTTTTTAAATCTTATTTTTATATAAACACCATTTTTTTTAAACTGATAGGTAGCTAATATTTAATTAAAATATACAAATAACTGATTTCAAACAATTTCATACCAAATGATTTATTTTAAACAAATATTTTTTAAAATATCAGATGTAGACATCCAATTACACATCCAGGAAATTTTGCATTACCTTATTAAAGAAATTTAAAAACTTTTTCTTATTTATAAGTTTTCTAAACGTTTTTCTAACCTCAAAAATAATAATCCGCTATTAAATAATTAACCTATCTTTATCTCGTCATGTTTAACACAGTAGTGTGGCTAAAAGTTTCCACGATACCTTTACGAAAGAAAACTTTAAAGAAGAGTATAAAATTTGTCTGGGAACATTCAACAGCTCATGTTTCTTGAAAACTTCACTAAAATGTCGTAGAAAACGATTTAACCGGTCTAATTCTACAGTCTTTTGAGGTTTATAAAAATATATTTTACCAATCTTGATATTTTTTAAAGTAAACATAAAACAATGTGTACAAATATTAATAAATTAAGATAAAATCATTTAAATTGTCTATGTCTATATAAATTGCATTAAAATATGTACGAAACCATAATGCTAGTCGTGTCAAAATTATTTTATTAATAAAAATAAAAAAAAGTTATAGTAACCTTGTGTTAAATCTCTAAAGAAATTCTTATATACACTGAGAAACTGTGTTTCTGTATGGGATAAAAATTGCCTTCCATCATTACCTTTTAAAATACACTACACTGTTCTTTTTATTAATGTCTTAAATAATTCTCTCCGATTTTCTCGTACCAAAAGATATAAGAGAATATTTGCGAGATAAAAGCTCGTACGCATTCATTAAATAATCTTCTTGTTAAAGTCTTTTGTTGAGTGGATTTTACCAACTTGATTACATCCAAAAATTTTCCTACAAACATCAAAGTTTATTCCGCTCCAGATATACTTATATACTCTAATTGTTAAATACTTTCCCCTTTCTCTTAACACTGTTTTGGTAATTCTTTAAATTTTAACAATAAAGTTTAAAAATTATCCTCTAACAGAAAATAAAGAAAGATAGAGATTTTGTTTGTATCAAATTCCCAGTTTTTATTCAATAAGGCAAAGGGATGTTACTCAAATATTTTCAAGTATTCTTGGTATGTTCATTTTGCTCAAGGTCATGATTTAATTTACATCGACTGTTCTACTTGTATTTGATAGGCATACAAGGAATTTGTAACGTTGCCATCTTGTATTTTCCAACAGCAACGTTGGTTGAGTGGTATGTCACAGAAAGTTTGGTGCAAATTTAGAAATTTGACGTTTAAATTCAGATAAAGTTTATTATGAATCAAAAAAAGGCATAGATACTGGTAACTAAGTATAAACACCTTTTAGATGAATGTAAAATTTTCATTATAAACTCAGTGTGTGTGTATAGTGAGTGCTGCAAGGGTAAATAAATACCTTTATATCATTAAAAAAGGAAATTAAATCCAGTATCCAGAATCCAACGTACAATATTCGATAACTGTTATAATTTGGGATATTTAGTAGCAGTGACCCATCGTGGAACAGTGAATTTACGAAAGGAACCGTAGTTTGGTACAATTCATTCTCAATCGGCATTTTTGGAGTCTCAAAATTCAGCAGTATCAACGTTTGACGTTACAGATAAAATTTTGTTAAGTGAACATTTTTTTTGCCTTATAATTGAACTCTAATTTTTGCAAATCAATGTTAATCTTATTTTAAATTTATATGTATTTATTGTACGTTTGTCAGCAAGGTGAATTATGTTTTTTTCTTCGATATTTAGTAAGTTGTTTGTAAAATTAATTTCGTTACTTTAAAAAACCCAATTTTAATGATGTACTGATACTTTTAAAGGAATTCATAATCGAATCCGTACAAAAACTGTGTGTTGACATTAATTTTCTAAAATGGTCGTCGCGGAAACTTTTCAAAGAACGTATTTTTTTTTTCGTAAAAGGGTGTTTAAATGGTTTGCTGCCCCATTTTTCGATTCGTCATTCTCTTGCGGCACCTTTAAAAGTGTTTTAACTGCGCTAAAGTATTCATTTGTCTTTGCTTTTTTATTTTCACTTTTGAACTGAAATGTTTTCTTAAAACAATGGAATCTATTTAATGGAACAAATTAATTTTTCGGCAAGCTCGAGAGACAGCTTTTTATTATTTACTCGAACGAGTAAAAGTCAACTGGAATTATTTTTCTTCTTCAAGGTGAATTTAGAAATTGATTAAACATTCGCTTTTTTAAATTTAAATAATTATTTGGCGCGGAGTGTGTTTTGCAAACGTTTAGTATAAATCCCTAAACCCCGCATCGACTAAAAGTTGTATGTATGTATGTATGTATGTATGTATGTATGTATGTATGTATGTATGTATGTATGTATGTATGTATGTATGTGTCAGGGGTGATAATCACACTGCGACCCATAGGATCTATTGTGTCCCCCTTACTTGCCATGTTCTGATATTCTCTCAGACCTATAGCAGCTCTTCGAGTCCTATTTTCCTGAGGAAGTTTAGGACATCGTCGGGCTTCAATTCAGGTAGATCCCCCTCTTCTATTTTATGTGCTCCTAGATATCTAGCCCTAGAATTTTGCAAAGCAGGGCATTCTGCGAGTATGTGTATTGAGGTTTCATCCTCTTCCTCACAGAATCTGCACTTTGCTTCATCTGCTAACCCTAGTTTCTTCATGTGGCTTCTTAACCGGCAATGCCCGGTTAATATTCCCGTTTTTTTACTGAGGTTGAGGCAGCTAAGAGATCTCTTCTGGTCATAGTTCCCCAGTAGTATCTTAGATTGCCTCAGTCCTTCCAGCTGATTCCAGTACTTGGATTTTTCCTTCTCCATTTCTTCCCCTAGTTTTCCTAAGATTACTTTACTGCTGATCCCACAAGATGGTTCTGGTCCCAAATGTGGGGTTTCAGCTCCTTTTTTTGCCAGCTTATCTGCTGTTACATTCCCCTCTATTCCTATGTGTCCCGGGACCCATAGGAGGGTGACAGTGTTCTTCTGGCCTAGTTCATTTAGTTTGCCTAGGCATTCCCACACCATCTTGGAACTGATTATATTTGAGCTCAGTGCTTTGATGGCTGCTTGACTATCCGACATGATCACAATCTCTTGTCTGCGGTAGTTCCTTCCAATATTGAATTCCACACATCTTTCGATGGCGCGGACTTCTGCTTGAAAAATGCTCGGGTATGTGCCCAAGCTTTCTGAGTATTTGGCTCTCGGTCCAAAAACTCCTATCCCGGTTCCCTCGTCTAGCTTGGAACCGTCCGTATACCACTTTATGGTATTCTGATTTAAATTCTGTATGGTGTCTTCATCCCATTCAGATTTATTACCCAACCTTGTGATGAATTTTCTCACAAAGTTGAATTTCTTTGGCATATCATCTTGGGGCATTTCCCAAGTTTGATCAAAATGAAGTGATCGGGGTTTTTCCCTGATAATTCCTTCTTTGATCATTCTATATATCGTTTTCTTCCTTACACTTTCTAACAGAATGTGCAGTGGGGTTACGTTTAAAATCACCTCCATTGCAGCAGTGGGGCAAGTTCCCATTGCTCCAGTGATACATGAACAGGCTAGTCTCTGAATCTTCGAGAGGTTTTTCCTCGTCGTATTCAGATTAGCCCTTACGCCCCAAGCCACTGCCCCATATGTGATTACTGGTCTCACTATTGCTGTATACATCCATTGCAGGATACGTGGGTTACATCCCCAGTTCTTCCCTGCAATGTTCCTACACACCATGAGGGCCTTGGTTGCTTTGTGTATTACTTCGTCTTCGTGTTTGTTCCAGAGTAACCTACTATCTAGGATTAGCCCTAGATATTTGATCCTGTTTTCCACTCGACGATGTTCTCCCCTATTCTTATGATCTTTAGATTAGGTTTCTTTTTCCTTGTAAAGGCTACTAGTGTGGTTTTGGTGGGGTTAATGCTGAGTCCCACCGAGTCACACCATTGTTTCGCAATGTTCAGTCCTCTTTGAACAATGTCACAGAGGACATTTTCATACTTCCCTTTTGCCATGATAACCATGTCGTCGGAATACCCTTGACATGGTATGCCTTCCCTATTCAATTGACAGAGCAGACTGTCCACAGTGAGACTCCACATAAGAGGGGATGCAACTCCCCCCTGTGGACAGCCTCTGGTCACATTAATGAAGATAGTGTCTTGTCCTGCCTCCATTTCTGCGATTCTTGTAGATAGCAGTTGCGACATCCAGATGGAAGTCGTTCTATTTACTCCTTTCTCAATCAGTGCTCTTTTGACTGCCTCATGTGGCGTATTGTCAAAGGCCCCTTCTATGTCTAGAAAGGCACATACCACGGTCTCTTTTTTATTCAGAGCGTCTTGGATTTCGTCAGTCAGTTGTATTAAAGCGGTTTCCGTGGACTTTCCCGCTTGGTCGACTAAAAGTTAACATTTCAGTGGGTTTACCGAAAAAGCATAAAATTTGACTGGATACTTAAAGTATTACCAGGTATTAAGACAGTGAGTTAATTTTAATAATATTAAAATAGTAAGTAATGTGACATTTCCAATGTCAACTATCGACAAACTGATTTGATTGCTTAAAGTATAACTTACCCTTACTTACGTCTAGAACATTCTTTATAACTTGTAGGTACCTTATTTTTGCGTGACTATATCTATAATTTATTTATTTTTATTATATTTATGATATCAATCATTACCTTTCCAAATTGATGAAATTATAAAGAGATCCATTTCGTCAACGTATCTTCCAATATATTCAATATATTTCTCTCTCCGTGCTATCTACGCGCGTCGTCAAGAATATAATATATAAAGAATATTATTAATGTCAAGAATATGAATTTAGTAACGTTTTATTTTTCAAACACGCTTCACGAAATATATTAAACGTAAAAAAATATTAGACTCAAAATTTGGAAATTTGGCAAGTTCAATTTACATAATAAATATTTATGTTTTATAAAATAATAAAAAAAAACACAAACTCAACAAATATTTCTTTTTTTTTGAGCGATTGACAAATTGTGTGGGATTCAACGTGAACAAATTTTTTTGACCGTCAAATATTTAGGCAATATTGAATGTATGATGGTCCCACTAATGTCTAAGGTTGTTTCAATCACACGATAGGTCATATGACGATTTTGCAATACCTGTTCGCGCATAGCATCAAAACTAGATTTTTATGGGAAGCCCTTAATAAACAAGGTAAATTTTGCAAGCTGATTATTATTGTCAATATTGTAGTTTAGTAGAAGATTATTTTTTATAGGTTGTTCTAATCAATGGAGTACCTGTAGACGTGATGAATTGATAAAAAGTAGTTGTAAAGGTAATGAAGACAAAGAATCTCTTTTATTAGTTACTATTCGTGATTCTAATAAAGTTAACGATTTAAAAATAACTTCATTTTATTAAGTGATTGTAGAAAAAACGTTGTATGTATTACAAGCATAAAGTGACAGTGTTAATCTCAAGCAATAACGTATCACTTTTCGCCTTTAATACGTAAATAACTAAATGAAGACTTGCTACCTTCCTATGTATAACTTAAAACTAATTTAGAACACATGGCATGTGCCATGGACATAATAATCTCTAAAGACTGAAATTTTCGGAAAGTTATTTGCATGCGTTATAAGATAAATCAAAGAGAGGCTTAAAACTGCCCATATACGCTTAGTTCGGGATATGCAGTACATTATTAAGGGAAGAAATATTCGAGTGAGTAAATAATTCGCAATTTTCACAAAAAATACTAAAACGTAAAACTGTAAACCACTTGTCTCTAAATGCAATTAATTAAAACCGAAAATTTGTTAATAAAAACCGCACAATTTGTAAATGTAATGTATGCGGTTTTTGCATTTGCTGGATGGATTGTATCGTATGTAATATACGAATCATTTATGAATTTTATTTACGCAGCCAATTTGGTAAAAATTTGATATTTTTTTAAAATTATTATTCTATAATATCACGTTTAATGAAATCCGTAGCTGTTTTTAACTTTTTCTCGTCTAAATAAAATTAGTTTTGCAGGTTGAAGCTGAAAGTTTAAAACAACGACGAAATACTGGCACAATTTAGTTAGTGAAGGTTCCTTGGCTATTTAGAAAATTGCATTTAAGCTTTCTTTACAGTTTTTTAAACATATAAACTGTCGAGAATAACGTAAAAAGTCAAGTAAAACAAAAGAAGTTAACTTTAACATCAAACAAAAAGTTACGGATTCCACTAAGGCACTAGATTTTCAATTTAAATACAGGATGTCCCGAAAAGAATCGTCATATTAGGTCGGCTGAAAAGTCCCCAGTCTGACCTATAGATGACGACACTAGAATTAAATCCATTTCATTTTTAGATAGTATCAACCTTCAAAAGATTCGTGTAAAAATTTGACAGCTGTCGGACTATTAGTTTGTGAGATATTGCATTTTTAGTGAAGCAACTTTTGTAATTTTCAAAAAGATGGAAAAAAAAGAATTTCGTGTGCTTATTAAATATTATTATTTGAAAAGAAAAAATACAGTTGAAGCAAAAGCTTGACTTGATAATGAGTTTCCGGACTCTGCGCGCCAGGAAAATCAACAATCATTGACTGGTACGCAAAATTCAAGCGTGGTGAAATGAGCACCGAAGACGGTGAACACAGTGGACGCCCAAAAGAGGTGGTTACCGACGAAAATATCAAAAAAATCCACAAAATGATTTTGAGTGACCGTAAAGTGAATATGATCGAGATAGCTAACACTCTAAAGATATCTAAGGAACGTGTTGGACATATCGTTCACGAATATTTGGGTATGCGGAAGCTCTGTGCGAAATGGGTGCCGCGCGTGCTCACAATCGACCAAAAACAGCAACGAATTGATGATTCTAAGCAGTGTTTGCAGCTGTTAAGTCGTAATAAACCCGATATGTGACTATGGATGAAACTTGGCTCCATCACTACACGCCTGAGTCCAATCGACAGTCAGCTGAGTGGACTGCGCGGCCGGTGAACCGCCACCAAAGCGTGGAAAGACTCAACAGTCAGCTGGCAAAGTTATGGCCTCAGTTTTTTGGGATACACACGGTATATTGTTCATCGACTATTTGGAAAAGGGAAAAACAATCAACAGCGACTATTACTGTGTATTATTGGAGCGATTGAAGACCGAAATCGCGAAAAAACGGCCCCATATGAAGAAGAAAAAAGTGTTGTTTCATCAAGACAATGCACCGTGTCACAAATCATCGAAAACGATGGCAAAATTGCATGAATTGGGCTTCGAATTGCTTCCTCACCCACCGTATTCTCCAGATCTAGCCCCCAGCGACTTTTTCCTTTTCTCTGACCTGAAGAGAATGCTCGCGGGAAAAAAATTTGGCTCTGATACTGAGGTAATCGCCGAAACTGAAGCCTATTTTGAGGACAAACCGAAGGAGTACTACAAAAATGGTATCGAAAAGTTGGAAGGTCGCTATAATCGCTGTATCGCCCTTGAAGGCAACTATGTTGAACAAAAAAAAAGGGATTTTGTCAAAATATTGTGTTTTACTATGGTAGACCGGGGACTTTTCAGCCGACCTGTTAAATTATACTACAGATTCTGGGGTAAAAAATATGTTGACTGAACCACACAAAAAAATTTACTCTAAAACAGTATTAAAATATTAAAAATGTATGAAAATTTGTAGGAAATACTAGTAGAGAATACCCAATAAATTAGAAACAGTTGCATTCAATGATTTTGATTTATTATGGATTTTTAGAGGGTTTCAACACCCCTTTCGCCCCCAAACTTTTTAGGGCTATAATTTAACAAAATATGGATCACCACTGTAATCAAACGTCTATTTTTAAACTGTTTTGTCTCTCTGTATATCTTTGTAAATTTTTTATTATGGAAGATACAGCCACCCTTTAAAATGCCAATTTTAAAAGATACAAATAATGAAAATGTTATTAAATTACGAATGTATAGATATTTTTAAAACTGATGTGAACAGTAAACTGTTTGTTTGATGAAAAAAAAAGTCAAAACGGATAAAAAAATGGATGTAGCAATTAAATTTTAATTATTATCGGATGATGGACTTAAAATGCGGATCGAATGATAAACGTGGTATTAGATGTTAATTAGATAAAATTTGGTGTGCAAATGTAATAATCCGATTACACGTTCCGCGTCACAGAAAATACAATTCAATCCAATTTGAAAAACAGAGAGAATAAATGAATCTCTAATTCCATCTGAAATATTAGTACATACATCATATACCGAATCTACTCCAATTAAATATCAAAACACTAATCAATTAACACTAGGGATGGGTAATTCAAATTTACAAAAAGGAATTTGTACAAATTGTACATTTTTTAACGTACAGCGTCATTTTCAAAGTCTGCATCAGATGGGTTTTTCGATAAAAATTTATTCCTAAAACTAAAAACGCACCAACAAAATGTGGCGTAAGAAGAGTAATATACGAGGTGCAGTCAAAAATTTGATTTTAAATCAAGAGTTAAGTGCCATTATTTCAGTAAACATCACTAAAACAAATGAATGTTTGACATAAAAAGCTTAAACATTAAACCAATCAATGTGAAACATTTGCTAACGACTTATTACATAGTTGTAGTTATTGTTTATTTTACCACAATTTGATAATAAATATACTAAGCGACATAAAAATCTACACCCTCTTCTAATTTTCCCTTGGTATTCATACAACAAATGTTCCATTATAAAAAGGCCATTGCTGTAATTTCCATTCGATTTTTCAATAATATCAATAATGGTATCTTTTGTATACCTTCTTTATTACTTTTGCGTCAAAAGTACGAGGGTATTGTTGCCTTTATTATTCACGATATTTTTGTCGTTACTACAATCTACACAATTAAGAAAAAAAAAGTAATAACTTATCGATACTCAACTTATTTACCTTTCCAAACAACGACACAATCGGTAATGATAATGATGATTTAGTTTGTATTTCCATTAATCTGCGCCATGGCGTTTTATACCTACACATACATATCCGTCGGTTTCCCAATATTGACGTCTACGACATTTTAATCTATAAATAAAGGCGTCTACAGTACCTTAATTTATTTTAGATTGAGGCTACAAGTCACTGTCACACACATTAATTTCCCATTACAGTTGCTTTACTAACTTTTCCGATTGAAAACTTTAAAACACCCTTCAATGATAAGATGGTTTACATATTAGCCCTCTGAATTAAGGTAAGGATTAAGGATTCTAAAATAGGTCAAGAGTGGTAGAAAATTAAGAGAATCAAAAGCACGTAGCACGAGTCCTCTACAAATTAGGAATATATCCTCTACAACGCTAATTAACTCAGCGTTCTAGAATTCAAGTATAGTTTGTTCAACTATCTTTTGCCGTTACGTCATAATTGGTGCAGTATTCTGCTGGTTTACGTTTTATAGCGGCTTGTATACAGCTACGGAGGCCGTTCACCGCATCCTAACCTCCACTGTTTCTTATCTGCAGTGTCTTTTTCCTCTAGGTTCCTTTTTTTCATTGCCTCTCTTATTTCCGAATTCCAACTTTTCCTAGGTCTTCATCTTTTTCTTCTTTGTTCTGGCTTCCATTCCCATATTCTATGTGGAATCCTGTTTGCACCCATTCTCAGTAATTCGATCAAAAATTGTTTTCTTACATGCTCTCCTCCAAAACATCATCTCGGTAGCCTCTTGTTTAGTTAGTTGCCATACCTCTGAGCCATAGGTGGCGCTACCTACTACGAACGTACTGAAAATATGTTTCTTGGTTTTTCTTGAGAGATTATCATTCCTGATTTTGTTCCTGAGTATCTCGTCCATCAGCTGTTAGTGTGACTCCAAGATATTTATATGTTCTAGGGTTTCTTTATCTGTTATTATATCGTGGCCATTTGCACCAATTGCCATATATTTTGTTTTTTCTACATTTCTAATTCTTCTATCACTATAAATAGATGAAAATATTTTCATTAAATATTTCACTCTTCAAACCCACCCACACTCCAATTTTCATGCTACCACTATAGTTTCAATATATTTGCTGCTTTAATTTTCCCCGCCTGGTACATTAGCCAAAGGGTATATAAAATTTTAGGAAAATTCATGATTGAAAGCCCGCTATTTATTCTATTTTTCGATTCGACGTTGTAAATACATTGTAAACAATTGTTTTAATGCTGTTTTATATCGTTTCGAAATTGTTTGTTTTAAATTATTGGAGCACGTTCCATTGGAAATCGCAACGAAATTAATTTGGGTCCAGCCACAAGGTAATCTGGCTGCCATTCGTATTCAAGTTCTCTTACATAATAAGATACTCGGAGTATTGTTTCCGGAACAACATTTTTTAAACCTCGAAACAATACGAAAATTACTTAACGGAATAAAAGATGGTTCAAAAAAGGCAAATAAAATACGAGATGCATTTTTTTTGGTTAAATTTAAAGGTTTTGGAATACACTTTTTATAAATTGCTTGGTTATCTCATTTAAAACAATAGCATTTGTATAGTCTCGAATATAAATGTAAAAAAATATAGGCCCACCAAGAACAAATCAATATCTCCAAAATTTTTGTCATTGGGGTAAGAACATAAAAAAAAATAACTTTGGATGCTGGAAGGTTTTTACACCAAAACCAATTTTGCAATCTTTACCAAAGGAGAATTGACAGATTGAGTCAATGAGAGGCTTCAATAAGTTTTTTTTATCCGAGTCTACCAGAACGTTTACAAATATTGACGAGATATGAATGAAATCGAACCTTTTCTTCATATCTAACTTCCTAAGGTCTATTAAGAATAATGAAAAACTCTTCGTTTTACCAAAACTTCCAATATTTATTTAAAAAATTGCTTTATTAACTTTAATGACAGCCGTTAATAAAGCAATTTTTTAAATAAATATTGGAAGTTTTGGTAAAACGAAGAGTTTTTCATTATTCTTAATAAGATGGACTTCCAAAAAGTAAGGGTTAGTACAATCAATTCCTAAGGTCTATTTTTTATTTCAATTTACCGTATTATAAAATAATATTCTAATATACAGGGTGAATTAATTTCGAGTAGGTAACGACGCCACCGTCATTTTTTTTAATGGGAAACCGTCATTATATCTGGTGAGAATTGGTAGAAGTAAATCTATTGAATAGCCAGCGAGGTCCCCAAATTTAAATCCTTTGGATTATTTTATGTGGGACCATATCAATAATGTTTTACCAACAGAACCAGCAAAATATTCAAGAATCGAAATAGACAATTTTAAAAGCAATAAACAATATTTCTCAAGATATAATAAACAAGGTTCAACAAGAATTTGTGTTGGTGATTCCCCATGTATTTTAGAATATTTTATATCATTCAATTTATCTTTCCAAATATGGCTTAACCGTAATAGATAAATGTAACTAATGGGTTGTTAGTATCATTTCCCAAACTATGTGAATGATTTAAACAATTTCTTCTTTCTCGAAACTCCTTATAGTTCTGGAGGTTATGTAAAATTTTCTAAATCACGATTTTACCAAACAACTTTCTACAAATTAGCTGCCATACAACCTAGCGATTTTGAAAGACTTTTTGAAGAGAAAGATACATATTTTCTACCCAAACTCCCACTAGGATAACAACTAGGACCAAAAACTTAGTTGGAAAAATGGAAAAATTCAAAATTTTATATACGAGGAAAGGCAAAAAGTTGGAATAAAGGTCCTAGACAATAAATACAAACTTGACCAAAATATTCTTTTATAGGTAACCTTGGTAACCTAAAGAAACGTGCTTGTGGAAACTAATAAAATTATGAGTATTAATCACTGCCAGAGTGATATTCGGAAGACATTTTTTGGCATTTTAGATTAATTTGTCGATATTTTCGAGATTTAATTCGCCAAATCGCGGCATGTTTAAATTTCAAATGCTCAAAAGTTTGACATTTGACGTAACATCATGCAGTTAAGCCAGGTTTATAGTTTGAAATAGTTGTTCTTCAATGGACTAGTTTAGTGATTTTTTTTATATTTGCATCTTATAAAATAGGTTTTTAGTGGTTCAACTGTACAAATAAAATTTTTATAAAATTAATCCTCTAGCCATAATCGGCTTTTGAAATTTAAATTTAATGGTTACATACGTCACAAGTGGTAAGTGACGTGTTTCAATAAGATTGGTAGAAAATTTGCGATGTTGTCGATATGCTTTAATATTAACCGAGAAACTTATCTCCCTCTCTTATTTGTTGTCATTAAAAAGAGATAAACATATCGATATTTTTGTTCTCTGATTGACACTTTATCAAATAAGGAGTAAAACACTAAACAAAATATTCTGTCATTTTCGTTAGTTTAATTTGTTGTTTGGTTGTGTTTGGTTTATGAAAGAAATTACTTCTATACTATTTTTGGTTCGAAAATAAAAATCCCTAACACCTTCTCTTGGTGTTATAGCGGTTCCTTCAAAAATAACCAATAGAAGTTATTGTTTTCTCGGGGAGCAACAGTGAGAGAACGAATTTCAAGAATACGGTTTTGGCATTTTCAATAGAACCACACCCACTTTCTATTGGCTGTTCTATTTTATCACCGTCAAGAATAGGGGTCTTGTTTGTTTATTACAGATAAACACGATTTTCTCTCCTGTCATATATCTTGTCAACTGGTACAGTTAGTCACAGAACACGGTGTTTTGTGCCGCCAGTTCTTTGAGAATACTTGAAACGAACGTAGCTAAAATATGACAACGTTGACTTTTAAACAAACTTCATTATTGGTTATTAGTTGGCGCTACGTTTAAAACTTACTAATTATTTATTGCTAAATTTTACGAAATGAGAAAAATAACTTGCAAAATGAATACCAATATAAGTAAGTAGGTATCTTATCCTAAATATATATTGCTATCATTTTGATTAATATGATCCTACTAAACTAGTCCATTAGGACATGTAGAAAAGCATAAAATTCGTGTTTCGATTGCGATT
Organism: Ophraella communa; assembly: GCA_035357415.1. NCBI lineage: Eukaryota > Metazoa > Arthropoda > Insecta > Coleoptera > Chrysomelidae > Ophraella > Ophraella communa. The sequence goes on along the minus strand of CM068985.1, from coordinate 42,698,225 downwards.
TTTATTAAATAAATCATTATTATTATATTATAAAGTATTTATTAAAATATAACCTCCGATTTGATAGTTTCCCTAGGGCTATTATCAGTCCAATCAAGCGTTGATTGATAAGTATTCCGATGCCAAAACTTTTCAAATTAAAAATCTTAGAATATTAACAAAAAAAATAAAATACCTAAACTTGATCCTGTTAAATATTGCATAATCAATTTCTCTTCTCGTTTTATTGAAACGATAATAGGGTATTTTCATTTGATTACCCATGATAAATTTTTATCTAAAAATCTTCGCAGATTATTAAAAACGTCGGTATCAATCAATTACAAGGAATCCAACTTCAAAGTCCTTGTTCTGTTCTGATTCTTGTAGGGGCGCGCCGAACTGAAAAATCGCCCCAGAAAAATTTAATGATGCGTTGAAATTTTCTTCTTCTTGGCTTTTTCCGACAAGAGAGTTAGTTTAAGGACTATAAAAGTATTCGTTCGATATTCGCGCCGCGTCGAATTCTTGCCACGTAATTTATCGTAAATTCGAATTTTGCGAATTGATCGTATATAGTTAAAAAATTGTAAGGAAAAAACTCACCGCATTGGAATGTGTTTGATCCGTCTTCAGTTCCTTGTGATTGGAGTACTGTACATATACCGCACGACCGCGCAACTGGGCTATGCAACTGGCGAAATAGTTGACCATTGTTGTGGCCGATTGTTCGTCGCCCATTTCCAAAAACGCCTGGTTCTTTCCTTTCAATACTAGGACGTTCGTTACCCGGCCAAAGGGGAGACCCAAGTGGATGATTTCAGCTTCGGATACATCGCTGGGGATGTTTCGGATGTGAATTACTCTAGACGGTTTGCCTACGTTTTGTTCTAGTTTAACCTGCAACAATTCAACAACATTCATAAGTCGTCGATGGAAAAAAACAATACTTTAAAGTTATATGCACACAGAAAAAATTGTATGCAAAGTTCAGATTGAGAAATTCTATTTTTCACCTGAACTTGCTCTAGAAAAAATGTTGTGCTGCACACGACGATAAAATTGCATTATCTTCTCGAGCACTCTTGTACTGCGTATGTATTAAATGAAAAGGAGCAAAAAAATGTCTCGTTTTCTTGATACATTTTTTGAAAAAGGAAGAACCCCGCCTTCATACATATTATTTTCAAATAAAAATAACGCAAAAGCTATTAGAATTTTTGTAAATTTAATCAAATACTTTCAAAGGAGATTCTTTTGAAAAGTATTCGGATACAAACTTTTTCGACTTTTATATATTTAAAGTATCGAGAGTAGGTAAAAAAAAAAAATTAAATAAATATAAGAAATATGGCATCTTTCTGATTAAATAAAAAGGGATAGGTATACATCATCAGGTACAAGCTATAACGAAATTAAAACCGGAGAGTTCTTCTCATGATTTTCAAAAAGCACTTATTTTAATTGTAATTGAAATATATGGCAGTTATTTAAATCTTTTTTTTTTAAATGATATTTTAAATTTTAAAAAACTGAAAGTACGAACAAATTTTCGTATAACATAATCAAATAATTTCAGGTTGATTTCATGATAAAACCTGTTCATAGATTTAAGAAAGTGACTAAGGGGATTATTGAAGGGTCAATTTTATCAAATGAATCGTCAATTTACCTGATTCAGAATAGAAGGGTCAAATAATTAGATGAATCTATACTGTATTTGAAAATCAAGAGAGAGTAAATTCCCAGAATAAAAATTAATTCGGTATGCAAAACTATAGTACAGTACGTGCGGTAAAACTTCAATATTTGTAATGCATTCTAAATTGTTTTTGTTAATTTCAATACAAAATTTATTAAATTTCTTGGACTATCACATTATTTTATGATCTTTCATTGTTACTACAGTAGGCCTAAGAGGATTAACGTGCGTCATAGGCGTAACCAGATTAGAAAGGGATAATTGTTATTTAACGACCTCCGAATGGCAACAGCTTCTAATGACAGATATTTTGACTTAAATAGTGCTTAAGTTTCTAGAAATGCAGTTATTGGATTTTCGACAAACGTGACAATTAGCAGTGACTAAAAATGGAAGCAGTTTGTGAGTATACGCCAGTGAAAAAATTAAAACTAGACCATTTATCGCTCAATGAAAAGAGTGCTGTAGTGAATGTGTACCACTATTTTAAACATCAAAATCCCTCAAACACTATTGACAGTCTAGTTGAAACAACATCTAAGGCAATGGTTTATGGAAAATATACAATATATAGAGTTCTAAAGGAGGAAAAATCAGGTGGAGTAACCTCACCAAAGCCGAAACCATGTAGACAAAAACTATTAAAAGTCAACGTGGACGAGTTTTTTAAAAATGCTATTCGTAAGCTTGTTCACTCATTTTTTATAAACAAGCAAATACCAACTTTAGATAAAGTTTTGCAAGCCATTACGAATGATGTTGATTTACCCACAATAAGCCGGGATAAACTATGGAAAACGTTACATGAGTTAAACTTTAAATTTGAAAAAATGGGCAGACACTCAATGCTAATTGATTCTGAAGAAATTGTATGTTGGAGAAGACAGTACCTTAGAGGAATACAACAAGTTAAAGCTCAAAATAAAAACATTTATTATTTAGATGAAACATGGGTTAATGAAGGACATTGTGTAGGAAGAGTTTGGAAAGACAAAAATATAAAATCATCCCATCAAGCTTTTCTAGAAGGATATACTACTGGTTTTAAGGAACCTATAGGAAAAGGTAAAAGATTAATTATTTGTCATATAGGCAGTACAAACGGTTTTCTTGAGAATGGTTTACTCTTATTTGAATAAAAAAAACCGTTGATTATCACAAAGAAATGAATGGAGACGTGTTTGAGGAATATTTTGAACAGATGATTCAATTCATACCAAAGGGATCGGTTATTATAATGAACAATGCAAGTTACCACTCCAGATTACTTGAACCTTTACCAACCACTAAATGGAAAAAGGATGAAATTGCAAAATAGTTATCTTCTAAAAATTTAGCCTTTGACAATACAATGCTGAGGACAGAATTTTTAACTATTGCTAAAAAACATAAGCAAAATTATAAAAAATATAATATTGAGGAGATAGCTAAAAAACGAGAAATTGAAATCCTTCGTTTACCACCCTACCATTGTGAGCTGAATCCGATAGAATTGATATGGGCTCAAGTTAAAGGTTGTGTTGCCAGAAATAACACTACTTTTAAATTATCAGATGTTAAAAATCTCTTCAATAAGGCAATATCTGAAGTGACAAGTGAAAATTGGCAAAAATGTATTAGACACGTTACAGAAATAAAAAAAAAAATGTGGGAGCTAGATAACATAATTGATATTACTATAGAACCCATTGCAATTTCTCTAGAATCAGATGGTGAATCTTCTGACACAGAGTGCGAGGAACCATAACTTTAAAATTATTAATTTATGTACTTTAATTTTATTTTTAGATTTTTATTTTTTAATATTTAATATTGTCGTATTTTTTGCATGTTGCTCGTCAAATTTTATCCTTGCGGTTGGTTTTTTTTTTCTCATATATCTACTTAATTTTAGCTCCTTATATTAATTTATAAGTAATTGTAATTATCTGTACATATTATATACATATTTTGTAAATAAACATATGCCTAAAACAAAATGCCTAAAATAATATTGACTTTTTTACCTAAATTAAATTACTACTTACGAATTATGTTTATCTATCTAAAATTGGTAATCTAGGTATAAATAACTAAAACAAATTAAATATTTCTATTTCCATATTAATTTAATTTTGAAAACGCACGTCTATGGTTTACTGCCTTTAACACTGATAACTGCAAAACATTTCTGGGAATTTACTCTCTCTTGATTTTCAAATACACTATAGTCGGTAAAATTTTAATTTCATATCTTCAAGGGGGTTTCACTAATGGAAGCAAAATTTGCACAATTGATCTGCACTATTGAGTGGATAAGCAGACTTCCAACGTTGCTAGAAACTGTTCTTAATTCTTGATTAATATTATTATTAGTTCAGATACACAGACATGCCTAATCTCTCTGTTGGTTTCAATACCCAATCGCGATTGTTCATCAAGAAATAAAAAAAAGGCTTACTTCGTAAAAATTAGCAATTTACGTTTAAAAAAAAAGGTCCCATGCGATTAATTAAATCAAAAACGAGAAAGGTGCACTCTCTCATCATCATCCTCCTGCGATCCCTACATTAAAAGTAAAACTTTTTATCTTTTAATGCCTCGAAAATGCAAAAAAAATCCATTCTCATCGTTAAAAAACAAGAGAGAGAGACATACTACTACAACGGTGTAATAGACTTTAAATCTATATCCGCAAATAAAAGAATCGTAATACGTGAAATTTCACATTATTTAACTCGCATGAAAAGGGAACAAAAAAATAAAACGGGGAAAACCATTTTCCATTTTCGAGAAAGAAATTCCCAATGAAATTACTCTTCGATTTTGTTTTGCCGGGTAAGTAAAACGAACTGAAACAAATACTGTTGAACTCTAATCCTTATTTAATGAAAAAAAAAACAACCAAACAAAACAAAAACGAAACACATTAAAAACTACTTTACGTCGAAACACGTCAAAATCTGGTAGTTACGTGTGCAGAACCAAACATTATAACAATTACTACATTATGTTTTATCATTTGTCTAATTTACACCAAACTATAGGCTGCTGCTTTTTTATAGGTATATTCATAAAGATTTGACATTGTTTCAATTCCGAATGTAAAATACATTTTTCTATTTTTAACATACAAAGTGACACTATTTAAAATTAAAAAAAAAATATTGTGTGGAACACGTTAAGAAACGTCTGTATGTATAACGAAATTTTTGATTTCCATGCATTTTCCTAACGTTTTCAATTTTGCTTAATGTTAAATATCGATCAGGTATTGTATGTCTATGGATAAACGGTTCAACAGCCAAGGCAAACAGTAAAACAAAGGATTTGAGTGCAATTATATTGATGCAAATACTCTTATCACATTCTGTTAACAACCTCGGTAAGCCTCTTATAATTGAGACACCTGATACTGACGTTTTTACTGTACCATTGACAAACTTTGAATGATAACGGGAAAAGTTGATTTTATATATCGGAAAAATTAGAATTGGAATCGTTTCCAGATGTTATATATTAATCATATTCTTATGAAAAAATTATGTAAGGCAAATCAAGCGTTGAATAGCAGAGATACAGGGTTATATTAAGTTGGGTGTCATTCTTTGCAAGATTTCTCCAGGTATTAGTTCACATTTATCAATAATTATTATTATTTGTCTCAAATCCTGGTATAATCAATTTCCTTCTGGAAAAAGTTAATCTTTCTTCTGGGGTGCGTTTCATGCATGTACTGGAGCTCTAGGCTCATTGTACCCCCCTGAAGTAATCATACCAGGTTCGTTTCCTTCATGTATTCTAGAACGTCCCTGATATTCGCTTTCACGATTTCCTCTGGCTCAGGAAACTGAATGCCAAAGTGTCTCCGTCTAAGCCACTTAACGCTCGGACAGTGACATATTACGTGAAGAGGAGTTTCGTCTTCCTCACCACATTTTCTGCATAATGGGTCCTCAGCGAGTCCCATTATGTTCATGTGTTTTCGGAGATGGCAGTGTCCTGTAAGCAGTCCCACTGCCTTTCTCAATTGGGTTCTACTTAGGCTGAGTAGTTCTGTAGTTTTCTCCCTGGATGGACCTGTTATGAATAATCTGGATTGCCTGAGTCCAGGCAGTTCCATCCAGAGTTTCTTATGTTGTTCCCTTAGTCGTTCCTCTATTGTTTCCCTTACATGTTGGTATGAGACACCACATGTGGGAAGAGGTCCGATCAGGGTTCCTTCTAAAGCTTCCCTGGCTAGGAGGTCAGCTTTTTCATTTCCAAGAATCCCTGTGTGTCCTGGTACCCATTCAAGGATAACCTTGTGGCGTTGTGCCAGTTCAGCTACAGTTCCTTGGCAGTGCTTCACTGTTCGTGACGCAGTGTGTACGCTCTCTATTGCTTTGAGAGCTGCTTGGCTATCACTTCTGATCCTGACAGTCCTGTTAGGGACTGTCTCGTTCAGGATGATTTCCGAGCATGTATTGATGGCAACCACTTCAGCTTGCAGGATAGTCTCTACTGAACCCAGGTTGAGACTATACGTCTTCCCTGTATTTTCATTGTAGATTCCAATCCCAGTGCTGGTGCTTGTTTTGGATCCGTCTGTGTACCAAACGGATTCATGTTGTTTCCTAGTCTTGGTACGAGCTTCGTCCCTATCCGGAATATGAACCGTATATGGTTTGGAAAGGTCGTAGCAGATAGGTATTCTATCTGAGGGCATGCTCAGTAATTGATTATGTTCAATCTCTTTCGAGATTGTGGAATGGTACCTAGGGATCGCCCTGCCCCATTCGTTGTTTATTTTCAGCCTGTAAGCAGCTGCCAGTGCTTCCCTTTCCACAATAAGATGTAGTGGAGGTAGTCCCAGCATAGCTTCCAGGGCCGCCGTGGGCGTTGTTCTCATCGCCCCGGTTATGGCTAGACAGGCTACTCTCTGTACCCTGCCTAGCTGTCTAGATGCTACTGAGCATCTCGCTTTATGCCACCACACAACAGAACAATAGGTTATGATGGGTGCCACCACCCTCGTATAGAGCCAGTGCATCATACTGGGTTTAAGCTCCCACGTATTGCCCACAGCTCTTCTGCATGCCCAGAGAGCTCTTAGGCCTTTATCTGTTGTGTTTCTAATGTGGTTGGAAAGGGTTAGTTTGCTATCTAGGGTTACCCCTAGGTATTTGACTTCCAACTGACAACTATAGAAATACCAGACACCTTAGTAACGGATCTGTCTGAGATATTACGTATTAAAAATAGTCTAGTGAAATTTTTCCTTCCAAACTTGGTTTGTATGAATTAAAAATTTGTTTTTCAATGTTCTAGAAAACGAATTCTAAATTACTATAAGATGCTACAACTATTGTTTCCAAAAATTTCATATTTCTTGGATATCAGACTAAGAAAATATACATGTTCGCTATATTCGTGATTTTTGTGGGAATCATAAAAATAAAAATTCTGTAAAATTGTCTAGTCTGCATTTTCATTGATTCTTTAACGAAAATCCTTCGACAAAGCGAATAACACCGATCTTCTTTTCAGATAAACAAGTTTTTTATCGCAACGTATAAGATATTTGAATTTTTTATGACCATCACTTTTTACTACTTTCCATTTTACAAAAAAGAGACAGCTTTTACGGCAAAAAGTCTAGTTAAATATGTATAAAAAAACCATTTAACGGTTTTCCGAATTTTCATGTTTCTACTAAACGATATTTAATGAGAAAATCAATAACATACTATTAATATTTGATAAGTAGAAAAACATAAAATTGTTTCCTCCAATTCTACCAATACGACACCTATTTGTACAAAAATAGACCATCTGTGACATATGGGGTATACTTATACACACACTCCAAAAATGTTTTGCATAATTTGATATGCACTAAACAACTAGTGACTGGCATCATTGTACAAAGATAGACATCAGGAATGATGAAAATATTGCAAAATTAATTTTAAATATTCATTTTTCTACCGCTGATGCTCTGAGGTCTTGTAGGGTTCGTGTAGGTTGTTGCAGAGTCTAAATTTTTTTCTTTAGCATATCCCATCAACCCATCCTACCGCAAGGGTAGTTTGTGTGGCTTTCCTCAGCCAAAATAACAATCCTAGCATGATTGAAGCTGATATTACTTGTAGATTCATTATAATCAGAAAATATAAGAAAAAATAGGCAAAAATAATAGAAAAATTAACAAAATAATTTAAAATTAAAAGATTACAGTTAAAAAAACCTCCAGTTGCATTTCAGATGACATGAAAAACATTTTTGAGTGTGTGTAGATGTATATCAGTTGGGAAAAAGAATTAGGAAAGTAATTTTAGGTTTTTGACACATTACTTCCAATTCTTGTTACATTCTTTAACAAAACAATTTAAAAAATACACAAAATAGATACAAAACAAACCTAATTGTGAATACAAAAGTAAAAAAAGAGCTAACATTTCGGTAATTAAGCAAATTCGATATTTCAATGTAACGTACGAATGGCAATTCATCATTCCATCAAGCATTTTCCATAGTCTATTGAAAATTAAAAAAAAAACACCGTTCTCAAACTTTCTGTATAAATTTTCCAGTTCTTTTGTACCTACGTATATCATAAGGGGTTTTAATTTTAATTAACCGGAAAACAATTTTCGACTTTTTACGTATCAAAAAACTTCACTGCATCGAGTTTACAAACGAAATATAAAATCCAGGAAAAGGCTGCAAGCGAAAAGTAGAAAAATTCAATTATTCTTCGGAATGGAAGTTGTATTTTGATCATCGGACAATAATTTTTAAAATGTTACCTTAAATTTTATAAAAATTAAAATTATTTACCATTAGAATATTTAAATTACGTGTTCCATTAAAAAATCGACGATATTTGCATTTTTTTTAAACATTGTGTATTAATACGACTAGCTGGCCACTAAATAGTGACTCTTCGTTTTCAAAAGGTTACATTTGCAATATAATAAAGGGTTCAAACGTTATCATGAAAAACTTTAAAGAAAGCAAACAAACTATCGACGAAAATTCCGACCTCTTCTCAAGAAAGTCATTTTTAATCCCAAATGGCAATATTTTCACAGAAAGTTGTAAATAAAATGAAAATAAACGGCGAACAGCAAAAACTCTTCTTCTAAAATTTTGTTTCGTCGAAAAACAAGAAAAGTGCGGAGCTTTAAAAAATCCTCCATTTTACTCCGACAATAGATGGAAAGTTTCTGTTTCAATACAAAAACCTTTTCTACAGGTAATGAGCCGACATTATAACGGGTGTGTCGGCCGTTGCAATTATCTTGTATAGAAATAAATGGCGACTCTTGCAAACTACCATAAATAAAGACCTGGTTAGATTAATTATTACGGCACAATAAAGATTTTTGTTGCTTTACTTCCCATCTCCCGTTTTACGTCCAAGAGAATTAGCTATTGTCTCTATTTTATTACGCAGTTTTTAATGGCTAATAGCTCAACTAACAATCACGACATGGTACACATTGCTGAAATATTCTTTTACCGAAAAATTATTTTTGTTAAAATTTTGTTTCCTGTATCTCCTAAAAAGGCAATACAGTAATATTTTTCTAATTGACAACTGAAATAGGGTAGTAGCCAATTTTTGGAAATCCCTTTTGTGTTACTCAGTGTGCTGTATCAAAAATTTAAAAAAATTCCAAGACACAAATGATGTGAAGGATCGTCCCAGAAGTGGAAGAAGTCGATGTACAACAGCAGCACAAGACCGGCAGATAACATTGATAGCTCGAAGAAATCGACAGGAATCTACAAGTGGCATATCCAGAGAAATTGCTACACTTGAAGGACTGAATATCTCAAGGCAAACAATTACACGAAGTTTAAATGCGATAAATTTGTATCGCAGAAGACCTCTACGTGTTCCCAAACTAACCTATCAACAAAAAATTGTAAGGTTGCAATGGGCTCAAGAAAAGTTACACCATGGTCCTAACTGGAATTACGTGATGTTCTGTGATGAATCAAGAATTGTCTTGGTTTCTGATTCGCGAAGAACGCTAGTTTGGAAGGCCCCTGGACGACAAGCCCGATTAGAAACAGCCCAACCACGTGTTCCATTTGAAGGTGGGAGTATTATGTTTTGGAGTGGTATTATGAGGGGTACACGGACCTCCTGGTTTTGGACAGAAGAATCACTGGTGCTGTGTACATCGAGGAAGTTTTAAATCCTGTTGTGCGTCTATTCCGGGGGGCGGTAGGTGATGGATTTGTGATTATGCATGACCATCAAATTCCCCTGACATGAACATCATTGAACATGCCTGGGACATTCTTAAAACACGCATTTAGAAGCGAAACCCTCCCCCAATTACTCTACGAGAACTGAAAGATGCTGCTCGTGAAGAATGGGAGAGAATTTCGCAAACCCAGCTCGACCATTTAATCGATAGCATGCCACATCGCCTACAGTTAGTCATACAGGCCCATGGAGGAAATACTGATTATTAATTTTATTTAAAAACCTCCAAAACACTCCAAAACGAATTTCGTGCAGGTCGTCCAACATCAGTTGTTGTTCCTAAAACCAGTGATGCTGTGCGCAAACTGATATTGCAGGATAGTCATTGTGAGATTGAGACAACCTTAGGCATTAGTGGAACCAACATACATTCAATATTGCATAAATATTTGTACACCAATAAATGTTTTAACCTTCAAAAATTTATTTCTTAAATAAGATCGATTAATATTAAAACACTATCCACTAATTTTCTCACAATAATTAATAAACAATGGGCTTTTGTTAGCTAGCAAAGCTCGATGATAATACCAACTTGTTGTTCCTACAATTTCCAGTATATAATCAATCACTTAGCATCCAACAACTCCATCGATCACGTATTATAAAGTTCAGAAATAGTTTCTCTATGCTTAGATACAACATAATACTCCAACACAATACATTATCCGTACATGTTGATATGTTTTAGTCCAGTTAAAGTATATCTTAGAATTCAATTACCAAATTTTGAAAACAAACAATAATTGGCGATAACAACTTAGGTAAAAACTTAATCCAAGGTGTGTGAATCGAGACTATAGTTAAAAACAAGACAATTTATTATTTAGAAAAGAAATGGGTAAATGCTGGCCATACAAAATTAAAATTTGAGTGACATCTTTAAAGAAGGATCCTAAAAAAATCCGTCAGGTAATTTAAGTTATAATATAACTAATATCTCTGATATTTCAATAATTTCTGCAATTATTTCCGCTACCAGTAATCGTTTCTGTTCTGGCCAATGTGGTGATAATTTAAGAGTAAAATATGTCATCAATATTTGCATGGAAAAGAGCTATAATAGGAAATGTATGCGTTGGAATAATACCAAGTTCTAGCAGACTTAAATGTTCTTGGCGGACCAAATATGATAAAGCTTTTGTTATAATTTCGGGTGTCACTCCATTAAAATTCTTATTTAAGCATCCTATAAGAGATTGGCGAGATGTTATATCTTGTTTGGTAATTTTGCTTACTTCTACTGGCTACTTCCAGTAAACTGACTTTTGGAGAAGGAAGAAAAAGAATTCTTTGCAGAAATTATTAAAATATAGATTAGAATACTATTACGACCCCAAAAGTTGTGCTTTTAGGTCCTAGAGGTTTATAATATAACTACTATGAGGTGGATGAAATCTGCATAGGATAGATATGTACAATAAAAAAACACAGTTTTGTCCAAAATCACCTGGAATAATGTATATATTAGTGCAACTGGAAGAAAGGGTTGGAAGGGAATTGAAGTTTTACCATGGACAACACAATCTCCAGACCTTAATCCTATTTAAGATTGTACAGGAAATGCTTTAACGTAGAATTACTCTAAATATGAATAACATTTATGGACCGGTTCTATTTCGAAATCTGAGAACAGAGTGGGCTAGTGTACCAAATATGTAGAGCAGTAAGAAACCAATGTGGAGGTCACATTTTGTATTAATTTTGATTTTTCACTTTTTGAGACTCCAAACGAAAGTGTGGCCACCAAATGTAGCAGATATGGTTCTGAATCAAGGAAATGGTTAAAAGGTAGCTAAGAATCTCAAAGAAATGGTAGCAGCCTTGGAATTTATTCAACAATATCCATAGACACCTATATGGTCCTCATACCAATAGAATTCTTGGACAAGTGGATCATTATTTGACAAAATTTATAAAGAATAATGGCTGTTTTAGAACTTTAGAGCTTCCCTACATAGTTTTAAGATAAACAATATTGTATAAGTCCAAGAATGAAGATGCTGACTATTGCTGATAATTTATTTTCCAAACGTCTTCAGTTTACTATAGGTAGATAGAAATAATTTTTAAAGGATAATAAAAAACTCTTCGTTTTAACAAAACTTCCAATATTAGCTGTTTCGCTATGAAGCATCGTCAGATTGACATTTAAATGTCATAGAGAAACAGCTAATATTGGAAGTTTTGTTAAAACGAAGAGTTTTTTATTATCCTTAATAAGATGGACTTCCAAAAAGTAAGGGTTAGTACAATCAATATAATTTTTAAAGACCAATTCTTTAACAATCTCTATTAATAGGTCATTTAATAAAAAGAAACGTTGTCCAATATTAAGTTTAAACATTTGTAGGACTCGTTACACATTTCGGTCCAACATAGGGATTTGGTAACAAACAAATATACAAAAGAATGATGCAATAAATAAAAAATAAACTCATATTTTCATATTTATCATTGTCGAGAACGGTTTATAGTCTGTTAGACGTTCACCGTTTGACGTAATCTTAATCAATTTTGCTTGTTTCCGGTGCACAAGTGAATCTGTCTCTGCCAGTTTATATCCCATCCGATTTTATTAGACACAAAACAGCTTGAACAAACCACCAAATCCGGAAAATATTTAGTCGGGATAGAGGAAACGTAATCTGTTATACTACAGTTCTCTTTCTCTAATTAGTCCAGTAAAAAATAAGCTATTCGTCCGGCCTCGATTCGCCAGAAAAAAGAAATACGGTTAACTAGCAAAAATTTACTTTTGGTGTAAAAAAATCACACTTTTTTATCAATGTAAAGTGTAATTTTGTGTATTTAGCACTTTGTTAACATCCTACTTGAGGGTGGTTAAGTTTATTTATATTATATTCCCAAAAATAATCAATACTTTTCCACTTTTACATAGTCCAACTTTGTGCATAATTATCGCACAGACACAATATGTTGTATTTTTATACAATAGACAGTGGATGGTAAACTTTGCTATTAATTTTGATGTTTACTCTTTTAATAAATCTGTTTCGTAATGAGAAAACTTCTGAAACTTGTAAAATTTCCAACTTACTCCTTCTGTTAATTATTTTCCTTCATTATTTCAAGAAGAATGCCATGCCAACCGACGATTGAATGCCATGCCAACCGACCATTGGCCATTGTCCGTCCACCCTTTCTCCATCAAACTCTACACTTCGCTAGCATTCATTGTTTCCATAACACCGAAAATCGAAAGATGAGAGAACAAATTTAAAACTAACAATGGCTAACCTCGTCCTATAAACTTTGATATTCCATTTAATATATACAACAAAACGGGAGTACGCCAAACTTTGGGAAAACTTCTTTTTCCATTCGGTACAAGATGAACTGTTATAGAGAGATAAAATCTCTTTTCTGATCTCCCGTTGTAATAGAAACACAATAGACAATAGCCAACCCCGGGTTTTTGTATTATCAAGTTGGAAAACACGAAGAAGGGACTGGGAGTTTAAAAATAAATATATAAAAAACAACGGCAGCGGCCTTGAAGGTTAAGAAGCTAAGAAAAAGTTTTTAATAACTGATGTATCGTAAAAATTTAGCTTCGTGAAGTAACCATCTTACATTTCTGAAAAAAATACCTAAAGGTTAGGTTAGGTTAGGTTAGTTTTCAATTATTCGCTTTGAAGTTTTAATAAGCTACTATTGTTGGTGTTAAAAAATTATTTACCCAAATTAGGACGCAGAAAAACTGCATTAACTGACAAATATTTAGATGTTTGTGTAATGTTAGAAGAAGATCCCCATTTAAGAACTAGACAAATGTCCAGGGAAGGTAAGGTTAGTTTAAGAGTAGTTAGCCATGATTGGAGTTCCAACTAACTATATGCATGGTGTAAGGTAATACCTAAATAATGTGTTTCCTAGAAGATGGATTGGATGGCTTGGTTTTATCGAATGGCCCCCTAGATCACCCGATATGAATCCTCTAGACTGTTTTCTGTGGGGTCACTTAAAAAATACTGTTTATCAGACAAAACTTGACAATATTCAGAAATTAAAATCCAGGATTACCGTAGAGATAAAACTAATTAAACTGTCAGGCATGTTGCAAAATGTTTTGTTTGTTGCACTCAAGTAATCGAACAATATTTTCAGCGTCTACTGTAATAGCCTTTATTTTATATTTTTTTATAGTTCCTAGCCTAAAGATTTGTTTTCAGTTACTGCATTATTATAATAAAGTTTAAATTATTGCGATTTCCTTATAATATGCTATTAAAGTGTTACTTTACCTACCCTTACGGTAGAGTTGCTGAAACAACATTTTAAGATTAGGTATAGAAAAACAAATGTTGTGTACTTACTTTTTTGGCATTTTCTTGGTTGTTGTTATCAGAATGTGGTGCGGAAGGAGCCATGACCGATACGTTAGACTGTGATAGTAATTCGTCGCTACCTCTCTGAAAAAAAAACACAAAGTGTTGCTTACAAAGTGGTTATTTCCTTTTAATTACAGAACGCTAAACATCCAAAGTTATAATTTGCTTAAACACCACCCGTTTTTCGTTAAAATGAAAGCAAACTAGAGACGTTATTTGCTTATTTGCACTAGTATATTTCCATGGAAATTATCCAGAGCTTCGTAAACTGTTGGGACCGTAAAATTCTGTCTACTCCCTTATACTAACTACACTTTTTCTAATGTGTATAATGGAGCAACGACCGCGAAACTTGAAAAACCATAAAACACCAACTTCCAGAAAATGAAAATATCTTAAACACAAGCGCGTAAGATGAAATTTAATCTTACACGGAAAAAATCTTAGATATTATTGAATATACTATAGTGGTTTAATTTAAATTTAAATCCGTGACATAAATTTTTGAATTCTAGCTTGCTTTCTTCACAAAATCTTGACCCTTCTTGCAATATCGACAAAATCATTAAAAAGCTATCAGCTACAACAAAGACAATTTATTATAATATTTTACTCTTTGGTAGTTACCAAACAGCTTTCCAATCAGAAACATTTGCTAACCTCAAAGCAGCAGAACTAATAGAAGAACGGGACAACTCTGGAAGTTCCGATAGCTTCAGGGCCACCAGGACGATACTACTCCAGACCTCAGGATGAAACGTAACTCTACAATGGGTACAGGGACATAACGATAAAATGGGCAACGTGTGGTTAGATGATCTCGCTAGACAGGGAGCCAATAAATCTTGCTACGGACCCGGACCATTATAACAATGGTCAGCGACGTGTTTTCAAATTTTTAACAAAAATGCTTTAATTTTATTTGAAACTGTATAAATACCAGACGACTCGTAAGATTATAAACCATTTATATTTAAAAAATGAATTAGCTAGGACTTACTAATAAGGTCAGAAAAAAACTTTTCCGACGACTATACTGAAATATTTCACTTGTAAATCGCTCACTGATTAGTAAATATAGTATATTATACACTAGTTTCTATTTCGCACTAGTTACTATGGAAATTAGTGCACAATATGTTCATTTTGAACAAACAAATACAAGAACATAACTAATGTCTCCAGAGTATGATCTTATGTCTCCAAATAACCAATTTTGACAGTTGGTTGTCAGTATAGGTAACAAAAGTCAATATAGTATCATAATATAAGTGAATTTTTACTTAAAATACTTTTACTAACATTTCAGAAACAGCAAATGATGTGTGCCAAATTAATACCGGAAAAATCGAAAAAAAAACACCAACTCGCATATAATTCGTTCATTCAATGGCCTAAAGAGCATATAAAACAAATTCACTTACTGAAAATATTCTGTTGGTGTATTTTGGTATTATCTACAAAAAATTTAAACCTTCAACATTATGGGCACAGTATTCTATGTTAGACTAACATTTAATAACTGCAGTAATTTTACCATCAATGTTGTTAACTAGTAAAGGAACTTTGATTATTGTAATAACAAGCTAGCTTCTCTTTATAAATATTTCAGTATGGTCGTAAGAAAAGTATAGTGTACAACACACATGGAATGTTCATTTTCCACTCGCTACGCTCATGGCACAAACATTCGTATCGGTAAAATGGGTTTCATTCCATGCTTGTTGCACAATGTACGTATAAAATCTTTGACGACGTTCATTAAAACAGAACTTGAGTGATTGCTGGACGTTGAGTTTGTCCAATATTTCTGCAGACAACAGAGAAGTTGGGGGGTTTCTGGGCTGGCTGAGGGAGGATTCGCCTTTAACTGGCGGTTTAATGCAATTACAACAATGTTGGGATTGCCTGATGTTTTAGGGAGTGGATTTGGCCGTGGAGAATTTCATTCCTGTTGAGGAATGTCCACAGGTATTTTTGGCCTGTAAGCTTTTTTGGAAGGTTTCTGAGGTTGAAGGTTTGGATGGGATTTGTGTTTTTTGGTTTAGGGGATGGTGGTATGGTCGTGGGTTTTTGGGAAATGGAGTTGTTGGACGGATTTGATGGGCAGAGTCGTGTTGAACTCGCATTTGAGGGTGTTGAACTAACTCCTGGGTGGGAGGGTGTTGAACTAACTCCGTAAGATCTAACTCCAGGAAGGAGTTAGATCTTACGGATGCTGTGTAGTAATTTTTTTGGGGCTGTTTGAACTGGAAGGTGCACTGGAGGATTTGAGAAGATGAAGCTCTTCACGAAGAAGGGAGGTTTGCTCAGATAGAGCTGGTATTTAGGAGCGGAACTCCTTATCTCTTGACATTGTATTTAAGTATAACCTTGTTCAAATTTATAAGAAATGGGACCAACAAAAATTAAAGTACCACTAAATGAATCAGCACCTCTAGAGGAATCATAATGAATAAATTTGGAACCAAGTTAATAGCATAATAGATTGTTAATAGCAATTTGTTTTACAATGTTTATTTATATATATTTATAAAAGATGAGGGAGTTAGAAGGATATTTCGATTACTACAACAAAATTTTGTGACATTTCTGTTGGTAAATCTTTGCAGACCAGACAGACAGTATAATATGGTGTGAGTGTACGACACTGGTTGTTAATACGAAAGGTCTGCAATGTCAGTACACGTACGTATAGTGTACGTAGTTTCGGTGCTTACAAATGCACTGTGTAACACACTTGATGCTGTGTCGCCTCTTGACGCCAGTCATTATTTCTCTTTCACTCTCACTGTCTCTCTCTGTTTCCTTCTCTTACTCTGATATTAAAATCCGTTAAGAGCCTTTTGTGTTTTCATGAACGGAAACACACTTTCCGACTCACTCCTCTATTCTCTAAGCGACCGTTTTGGCATTTACGATCACTCAAGATTATATGGTTAAATATAGACAGGCTGCCTGGGTTATTGTTGCTGGCCACTTAATCCAAATATAATATATTATATATCTGGAAATACATAAACTTTTTCACGATATTTTTTTAGGGGTTGTTAAGTTTTTATATATAAGTACGTGTGTAAAATTTTAGTAACTGAAAAAAGTATACGTTTAGATACATTTTTTATAAAGAACGACAAGGTCAAAATTTTTTCTCAAAGAAAAAAAAAAATTATATAAACCCAAAGTAGATAGATAAAATTCTTGGTTGGATTAATTTTTTTCACTCAGTTTGCTTATCCAATTTTTGAACATTTGTTTAAAATGGTCGGGTTGATGGTACAGGAAACTTAACATTTTACCTCCAATACTTTGGTCCTGCATGACATGAAATTTTAAAAGAAGGATATATTGTGGGGTTTAATTTTGTTAAATCTATAAAATTATATTTTCTTAAAGTATTTGTGTGAAACGTGTTGCCTATAGCGGTACGCCTACGACAACAATATGATCTCCCACAATATTTTCTTAAAAAAAATATGACGCCAATGAAATTAAATTAAACCAAGCTGCTCAAAGCAATGAGACTCTTAAAAATTTTTATGATTAAAAACAAATAACGAAAAAGATACTTAAGTAGTTCCTCCGGTCACTGTATGACGTCACCCGCTCAGGTTACTGGTGTAGGTTCAAGTTCTGCGATTATTCCCTCTAGTCAAATTCTGTGTTTTGTGAGGTTAAAGTTCTGAGACGTTACAGCTGATTGAAGTAAATTAAGAAGTGATCGTTCTCGTTAAATAAATTTCCAGATTAATTTATGTTTGAAATAAACAGAAATTCAAAAGAGATATTTATTGTTCAATGTCGCTAAAAGAAAATGTATTAGAAAGATTCCAAAATGAATTGGTGTTACAGGTGAGTACAATTTATTTTTTATACTTTATTCCTATGGAATGTACCTTAAATGAAAATATAGCGTGTTCTTAGTTGTGAAACAGTATTCTTCAATTGAACTGTAAGAATGTGAAAATAACTGAATATCCTGTTCTCTCTTCCAAGAACAGACTACATCAAAGTTGTAGCACGTGCTAATTTAAATAAAACCTTTATAATACGAATAAATTTTGACAATAAATATGGATCTCGTACAAATGAATTAGTGATAAAACAAAAAATTAGTATGAAATTCTACAGTTCATCGAAAATGTTAAACATTGAAATAGAGCAATAATAATTGTTGAAATTCTAGAGTTTATCGAAAATGTCTAACATTAAAATAGAACAATAATAATTGACATCACCTTAAAAATGTTCAGAATTTGGTCCATGTGTGGATGTTGTGGAGTCCTGGTACTTAATTCTTGCTAAATATGTGTTGGAGCAAAATTGGCCCCAAATACCTCAAATGTAGAATCCTTACAACTGCTGTCACCTTCAAATGGACAGGAATATGTTCCTTAAGGCTTAAATAACTTGCTTGCTCTCCTGGAACTGCTGGTATTGGATGCCAATACACTTTGGCCCCAATTTCTTGTCAGGTATGTTAAATTTTTTATGGAAATACACTTTTATATCACACTTTATCGTTTTAAGTATTTATCTTGCATTATTATGCGTTAATTGTTTAATTTTACCTATAAAAATTTTAATTTTATCAGGACAAATTTCTTACCCTCCTTTCGCTTTCAGGAACAAAAAACAAGAAAGAGATTTTAGATTCAACAGAACCATGGTTACCGAAAATTCTTTTGTTTTCCCAGCTTTCCTTTTGAACAAAAATAAATAAATTTATGTTGGCAATGAAAGCAAAGTTACTAAAAAAATATCAGTTTTTTATGTTGGTGACTGGTAAGCTCAAATGATGTTTATTGGAACCTTGTTGTACAGGGTGATTTTATTTTAGTGAGATTTGGAATTCTAAAATTATTCCTACTGATTTTGGGAGTGATCACAAATTTGTCCTTAACATCTAGAAATTAAAACTAATCAATTATTTTCAAGGTACAATTTAAGAAATTTATAAAATTTATGGAATAATTATCTGGAATAAATTAAACTCAACTTGTAGTTTTGCTATTATCTTTCTTTCTATTAATTTAGTTGCATAAAAAAATCGAACAAAGACTTATAATGATTTTTAATTATTGTTTCCCCCCGAATGTTGTACACCAATTCAGTATCTTTTTCATAATATTTATAAATAAACATGCTCATTTGTATACTACTTCTAATGCAACCGTAACAATATATTGCACAGAAGAGCGCCAAAGCTTTGGGCTAGTTGCCACTCTATCTCGGGGATATGGACATTTTTATTTAGTATGCCCAATTGTAGTTTAAGTTTAAAGTGAAAATCGATTTTTCAACTGACGATACTAAAAAATTTAAATAATTACTATATTGTAGCTTTTTTAATGACGTAGATTTTTTATACAGAGAATATTTTTGGCTAGATATAGCTTTTTAAAACATTTATTTACGAATTAGGACCACCTTTTTTGAGCCCTCTAATCTCACTGCCTTTAAAAACCAAGGGGTCTTAAAGAACACAATTTACAGATCCTTGCAGTTTTTAAAAAATCCTACAAAAAAAAACAGAAAAACCGGTTAAAAACATCGATTTTTTCATCTAAAAATCGTTAATTTCAATCAATAACAATTTGAAAGATATTCGTTTTATAAAAAAATGTATATAACCTTTTTACTTTTCCAATTCGTTACTGTGGTTAAATTATAATCAAACATGTCCATCCCCAAAGCTTTGGCGCCTCGGTTCAGTATAAATTTTGACCCTTGGGCTGTTACCTACCCTCTTTTAAAACTTCAAGTAAATCCATGCAGGACCAAAGAATTGCCAGGTTTTACCTTTTTTTTGAACTTACATTTCTTGTACTATTATCCCTTTTTTTTGTTTTAATGATACAGAGTAATAAACTTTATCATATGAACTATAAGATAAATAATAGCAAAATTAGGATTCATTATGTCTAATCCAAAGCAGTCAATGTGAAGTACCTACATAGATATCAAAAATATAACGTTGGGTCTATATTTTTTCCTATTCTCATCTTTGTCATATTTATATATTATTACTTTAAGTTGAAAAATATTTTTATCAACCCACACATGTTATTTGATTCCAAATATTTTCATCACTTCTTTTTGTTGAATAAATAACTGAAAAAATGTTTCAAACTTTCTCCAAATCTCGTTTGAAATTTGACACTCTTTAATTTGGTTAATTGAGAGAACGATGTGCGTTCTCTCTATATGCTGAATTTTCCGGATATTTATTTTTTCCTTTTTCCATTTCTGTGTGTAATAAATTTCCTTCCCCAATTATTCTGATTAAGTTTCCATTAAATGAAAGTAACATTTTTAATTGCCAAAATGTAATGCTGTATATATAGGTGAAACAAAAAGAAATTTTGAAGTAAGATTCAATGAACATTTAAGAGCATATAGATTAAAACCACCAGATAAGTCAGATAAGTCATACAAAACATGTTCTGGAACATCCAACCTCACACCAATAACATCCAAATACTACACACTTGTAATAAAAAACAAAATTTAGATTTCCTCGAAGAACTTGAAATCAAAAGACATCTAGCAGATCCACAATATAAAGTAGTTAATGAACAAATAAATCTTGGAAGTTCTCCACTATTGAACTGTTTACTTTGATTGAGTCTTCATTTTATACAAAGATAAGATGTAATTGTAACACAAATATATTAAGTTATTGTAAAGATCAGCATGATATAGTTTTTTCCTGGTTTTTCTATATCATTGCACAGTTATACTGAGGGAAGTACATTCAGGATAATCCCTTAGGGCTATTAACATCTAGCTACAAACAAACAAAATGTAACTTAAATATCAATCTGACGATGCTAATTCTAGCTAAACGGCTGTCATTGTGATTTAAAACCTAATTTTTTCAATTAAACAAGTTAAAAAGAAGTAGATCATCCATGTATCAAATGTGACAAACCAATGAATAAAGGAAAAGTACCAAAATCAGTGTCACAGGTTTTTATTACAAATTTACAGGAACAGCGACTAGTTTCGGTCTATAAGCAGGCCATCATCAGGCTAGAAAAAACAGGTAAGAGGTAAAAAACATGCAGATTACAATGCGGTTAACAACAGACCTACCTTAAAAATTAGATACATGTATTGTTCACTAGATCATATGATCGATCGAACCAACCAAATTTAATTTTTAATATATTTTTAATATTTAATATAGGACATAAATAGGTTTCGTAATTTTTCTATCATTACCTATTGTTTCTATACCTGTTTTCGACAGCAGTACAACTTCATCATATAAAAAGTAGTTTAATAATAGTACCTGCTTGAAATAAAAATTTTATGCCAATTAAACAATAAATTATCCTTTTAATAATTATTATAATAATAAATAACTTGAAACTTTGTTTAATTTAAAAGATAGTATCTTTTGTATGCTTGTAGAAAAAATATTGCACAAATTCACCTTAATATTTCCAAATCACAAACACTTATTACGGATTATTTGTTAAAAATTATTTATGTGAAACACAAAAAATATACAATTACTCGGATGGCTCATTTCTACCTGTAAGACAGAGGCTCAAATGCAAGCAAGGGTTCTACAAATAGATTCCCCTTATTCTTTTTATTCCTTACGCTTGAATATAAATTTCTGTGTATCTATTCCAAGTTAGAATCCTTCATAGATGACATACCTATGCATTACTCCGAGTGTGACATTTCAATTCTCATTGTTTCGAGTGGTTCAAACAAAAAATTCACCACATTTTATTTTTGTTCCGTAGAAAACATATTGCAACAATGCTCGTTTTAAAAAGTCGACAAGAAACGATGGCGACATTTTAAAAACATTAAATTTCCCGTCTTAGATGCTGCGACTTCACTTTCTCTTAACGTGATTTTTCCAAGAATAATTGTCTCCCGGTTTAGCTCCAAAAACGAGGGATGTATACTGGCTTAGGAGCAGGGATTTCCTCTCAAATAGAGGGATTATCTCCACCGTGATGTTACTATTTGACTTGACGTGAATATATAAAACAATTACAGAGAAAAAAGTTGATTGTGTAGTCTGTATTTGTGAGTTCTGTCGTCTTATACTGTTGAAAATGGACGAAAAAACAAATTGCACTAGAAAGGATGCCCCAAAGAGGAAAAACCAAAACAAAATTTGATTCACGTCACTAATTTCGTCTTAATTTCAGATTTTCACATTTTACAGTTAAATATATACAATAATTAATGTTTTTTCTTCCGAAACAAAAAGCTGTAACCCATTTTAATGGTTAATAGGGAGTTTTAAAACATTACATTACGCAGGTAAACCATTTTCCATTAAACCATAAAATCGTCGTGTAAATCTTTGGCTAGTATCTTAATCATGGCCGCCTACTCCATCTTATACCGCCAACATTCCACACCGAACTATTTATAACAATTCCAATTACACCGTTTCTTTGTCTTTCTTCCCTTCTTACCTTTATTCGTCGACACTTTTTTTTTTTGCTTTATACGCCCCGCGTCGCTATGCTCATAAAATTGATGGCTTAACGTCTATGTAATCCAGATGAAACGCCTTATTAAATAAGAGACAGGAAAAAGCTGGATGGGCGGAGGGCGAGAGGGACGGAGTTGATTAAATGTGTCGTTTTCAAAATTAGCATACTAAAAATTAAGTTAGTAAATCATTGGAGTTATGCACGCCAAGTTGCTAACGTCTTAGTATCAAGTTGAAATACAAAAAAATGCAATATTTCTATAAATAGACTTTTTAGAAATGATATTTTAATACGAATTACCAAACGAGAGCTGTAAATTTAATGTTGTCTGTTGGATTTCATTTAAATAAATGTCTGATAAGTACATAATGCAACGGAATTACAGATAGGATAGAGACCTGAAAAAGAAAAGAAGAATCCGACAGGGTAGTGACATGAATTTCGTTATTTAGTAGTTAAGATTAGTGTGGATATTTGTTCTGGATGTATCTGTATTGGTTTATCTAGAACTTGCAAATTCAGAAATGTACACGGGGAATTATTTCCGTCGTTCTTCAGCTACTACGTTCGCAAATTCTGGAGCTGATCTATTTTGATGCTAAAATAACTCCTGTATCAAGTACCATTACAGCAAATATTTCAAGAGTTCTAAATATATAAAACATGCAGAAAATATTATACATTAATACTGAGAGACAATGAAATATTTGATGCAGCCACATATAAATCCTGTCATTGATTTAAATATAATTCAGATTCGAAATCGGAATGTAAATTTGGAAATGATAAAGGAAATATTTATAAATATTAAATATGTATTAAAACACAACATTTTCTACAATTAATTTGCTTTAAAATACCTGAGCAATCTGTCCAACAGTATAATACTTTATCTAAAAATTAAAAATATAATAAGCACTATCTACAAAAAAATAACACATACTTATCCCAATTAGATTACAATCTCCCAAATACTCTTCCAACTTGTGCCCATAACTTTGCCCCTTGGATTCTCTCACCCATCAACTTGAATACTGACTGATCTTACCAAATATAATAAAAATGAAACTCACTCAACTTCTACAATATCCGTCGTAAATACCAAAGTTCGGAGTTTATCTACACTGACGCATCAGTAAACCAGTAGGTTCATCAGTAGTCACAACAACGACAATATTAAAATATCGTCTCCCAGAAGAATGCAGTGTTTACACAGGAGAACTATATGCAATCCACCAAGCTTTGCTGTATACTTTGAGTAACCTAAAACCACAGTATGTAATATGCTCAGATTCACTCGTTAAAATCGATAGAACAACTTTATGCAAGAATTCCGCTATAGTTCAACAAGTTCACAACAACTGTTACATCAGCTCTCTCTCCTGAAAGTGGAAATTATCCTAGTATATGTACCTTCACACGTTGGAATCCCTGGAAATGATAGTGCAGATAAATCACCAGACTTCTGATGTATACGCATCCATAGTGATATCCAAAAATTTCCTCAAGGAGCTGATCAGAAAAAAGAGACAAACCGACTGGAGTAATGAGCCATCCATACTTAAAATATCCAAACCTAAAGCCTAGGGTTCACTACCTTTACCATCAAAGCGACAACAGCAAATTAAAATTTCAAGATTAAGACTAGGACACACCCGTTTAACAAAACAATATCTGCTGACCAAAGAAGAGCCCACCAAATGTGACAGATGCGACAGAGACCTAACTGTTAAACACATTTTAATAGAATGTCCAAAATATCAAAAAGAGAGGAAAAGGAATAATATATCAAACCAAATAAGAGACCGTACCGAAGATTCAGAACAAATCCAAAGGACCCTCCAATAAGACATTAATGTGTAAACAATCATAGTAACAACATTACACATATCTAATTCGGTGTTTTCATTAGAATTAAATCAATGAAATTCCTTTGTAATCATACAGTAAATTATAAATATTTAATCCTAAACTCATTACAACGCAACAATTCTGGTTATTTTTTATATAATATCAAATTGAAATAAGTTAAAATCGATAAATTTAAATAGAAGTCGAAACGCACCTTCATTGGTCGTGACGTCAAGACTCATATCGATGACAGTTTGTTTACATTTAATGTGAGAGAGTTGGACTTTTATTTTTGATTTTATTGTGAATTATTGGTTTAATTTGTGTTATGCAATTATAAAATGTCGTCAGTAGGGTTTGTGAAAGCATTGTAAAACAATTTACCATCCTTAGACATTTTCATGGTTAGGTTAGGTTGGGTTAGGTTAGGTTTGATTGCAGCTGAATTTCGAAATGTAAAAGCAACAGCGTAAATACTTATTTTGTGCTTTTTGCATTAAAAAATGTCTAACTGACTTATTTTTATGAAAATCAACAAAAAATAAAGAAAAGAGATGAATAAATATAAATAAAAAACTTCGCACAATCTCGCAGATACACTGTTTACAATAAAATGATGGCGCTTTCAATGACACATATGAGTAGTGACGTAGGCCACCCGCCAAAAGTCGTTTACGCGGCAAATTTCTGAATTTAAATTTGAGGATGGAATAACTATGCTACAAAATTTTTTTAATATAAGTTTTTTTGGTTTTTGGGGTAATTGATTACTGTTCTGTCTTCCTGCATGATTTTGAAAAAAATGGAAAACACCGAATTATAGTTATACAGTAGGATTGTAACTGCTAATGACCCCTAGCGGTCGAAGCAATAGCTAAATAAAATTTTTTTGATTTTTTACATTTCAAACTGCAATTATTATGCAATAAATTTTTTATATTTGGCGAATTACGGTTCTGCCAGCCATCAGATTGAACTAAAATCTAAAACGTAATGCAATGATTCGCTTAAAATCCTCTACGACGTCAAAATTAATGACGTACTGAAAGAAAGGTTCGGCGCGAACTATAAAAACCCGTTTTATAATATTTGAAACACACGACGACTTTGTGTGCATTATACAAAGTATTAATTTAGCTCATAAGGAAAGTTTTAAAAAAAATATGTATGTGGGGAATGAATACAAAAACTCTAATGTTCGTCAGAGTTAACAAACATCCATTTTTCAGTTTCGCGCGTCTACAGACACATACACACACACACGCAACGGTAATCATTTTTTACCTCTCGGTAATGTCTCCATAAATTTTCCAGCAAGCTGACGTGACGTCGACAAATTAGTTGGAGAACAACGCACACACACACACTGGTTGCGTTTGTTCGATTCCCGAGATGGAGAAAAGTGTAACTAAAAGACCAGCAAAAGAAAGTTATTTTTTACGGAAAGTAATTTGTACTTCTTGTTTTAGTTTTATTACATTTGCACTGGGAATGCGAATAATAAAACTATTGTTTATGGATATGCACAAAAATATTTTGATTTTAACTGTTTTCAAAATATTGTTAACTTTTAAACACTTACATCAATTAAATTTCAAAGTAATTGATCGATTATTTGTAAAATTAGTCGTATTAATAAATTTGTTAATTTACTTCTGACTGGGATACACATGAAAGCATTTTTCCTTTCAGAAAAAGTTTGGCAGAGTGTCAAGTAAAGGGGAAATTATGGAAAAAATCTCGTAGAGAATGGGACAACACAAAAGGGGTTACTTAGTTACCCAAAAGAGCACTCAGCCAATGGCTTTCCTGGAAAAGACCAGAATCTTAATCGATTATCTCCAAAAAGGAAAAACCATTACAGGAGCATACTACGCATCATTACTTGACAAGCTGAAGAAAGAAATTGCGGAACAACGGCCACATTTGCAGAAAAAAAAGAATTTTGTGGGAGAAGTGTCTAGACTTACAAGGAGACTATGTAGAAAAATAAAAATTAATTTGAAGAAAAAATGTCTAGCATCTTTGTTAGGTCGGAAACTTTTCAGACAACCCTCGTATATCGAGGATGTACATACACAAAAAGAGGTAACCAAGCAAACAGACTCTAATACAAATAGAGCTGAAAGAGTTAGAATTTTGTACCAGTTAAATAATGACTTACAATTAACGGACCCAAAACTAAACCCTGTGGTACACACCACTATTTATAGTGAGATTAGTGGAATTTTTGTCTTCCATGGAAGGCCACGAATGCCATAAAAATTAAGTTTACTCAAAAAATTTTGTGTAATTAACGCAGTCAAATGCCTTGGCAAAATCGCAAAAGACGGTAGCTGTATAGAATTTATTTTTAAAGGACAGAAAACATTGCGTCAACAGTGCATTTTTTCGACAGAAAACCAAATTGTTGAGAACTTAAAATGTTTTTAATTATTTAAGATAAAGTGGCAATAGATAGAATCGATCTATAATTGCAAGTTTTCCTTTTATCACCACCTCTATGGAAGGGAATAATAATGGATGTCTTAAGACCATTCGGAGAGACATAATTTTCACAAAAAATAATAAAAAACTCTTGTTTTAACTCAACTCCCAAGTTTAATTGAAAAAATTAGGTTTATAATCACATTTACAGCTGTTTCGCTAAAAAACTAGCATCGTCATTTATCAACGAAGTTAAAATGTCAATGACTACCTCAGGAATCTTCAAGAAGACTTATTTTGGACTTAAATAATGGTTTGAAGAAAAAAAACTATTGGAGGTCTTTCTAGTTGCAAGTAAATAAGAAGAGCCTTCACCACTGTGAGGTATCGAGTCGATAATAGAGTTTGGTATTTGATTGCTTTTTCTTGGGAACTGTTTTGAAATTTATATAAGTTAACTTTTAGTTGCCAGTAGTGAAGAAGAAAACATGTTTGGTAGAAAATATGACCAGTTAGGTATAGATCATAGATTTTATTCAAAAATAAAACAGTGCCAAAATTTCAAATTTAAATAATCGACAGCGCAAATTAGACGCAGCTCTGGAGCTGCGGAGTTACTATAATTTTTAATAATCAGCTATAAAAAACCCACTTATTCTTTCAAGCTTGAAGTCAATTACTTTAAAACCGTTTTTTCAGATGAGCAAAGGGGAAAATAATAAAAAAAAACAAAGAATGAACGCCAAAACTTACGGAAAAACACACTTCAAATTTTCTTATCGAATGTCTTGTTTATTAAAAGTGGCAAAAACTTCGACAAGAACTTCCACCCAGCTACAACACCGCTACCCCATTTTTCGCAATCGCACTAGAAAAATTTAAAAATCTCTTAAAACTTCGTGTAAATACTTTAAGTTTTCGTCCCCTACATCCAATGTTTCCGCTGCAAGAAAGAAAATTTACAGTCTCCGTATTCGAAAATTGTTTTTCATGTAAATTATACTCCTTGTTCGGGGGACTCCTTGAATAAGTACACTCCGTTTCTAAGAAAAACTTTTAAAGTTTGGACTGGAAGGCGACTAAATTTTAAACTAGTTATCTCCATCTCGGATAATACGCAAAGACTACCTGATGTACATCATGGAAAATAGCGCCTAATTAGATAGGCTAAAATTGAATTCAGTTATTTTTCCTTTTAAATTTTGAAAAACTTTTGTAGATAAAAAGTTAGAAACATTCACCAAACCGTTTCCGTAAATGCTAACTAGTCGCCAAAATTTATTACTTTTATTTTAATAATCAATTGGTTAATTGGTTAAGAGAAATAGTCATCCAGTTCATAACAGTGTTAATAGTTTTTAATTCTCTTCCTACTTTAAAATTTAGAGATTAACGACACCCATTTTAAAGAAGCAGCAAAATCAGTGGGATTATTGTGAAGTAAGTTATTAATGCAAAAACAAAATTCATGATAACAACAAGAGAAACTAGAAAAGGACACTGACAAAAAGAGAAAAAGAAAGACTTGAAAAATGGAAAGAAAAAGTTTTGAAAGAAATAAATAAGGCACCAAAATTAGAAAGGAAATTCAAAGTAAACAGTCAAGCTCTTGTTTAAACCGGAAAAGTATTCTAAAACATACTGTAAATAGGAAAATTAAAGGAAAACACTCAAAGGTAGACCAACAAATATATGGATGTATCTAATCAATCAATATATTAAGAATATAACCATTACAAAAGAAAAAATAATACAAAAGATAGGATAGTATTGGTTTTCTATCGTTAAAGAAACCAACAACTTATTTTACCCTTAAAACAAAAGATTACTTTCGTTAAGGGATGAAAAATCAGAAAGTAACACATTAACTATAAAACTATGGCCAATAATAGTGGACATAGGCGTGAATTGAGTATAATAGAACTGTAGGGCGATATGGGAAAAGGTCTTTATCTGCACTGCCTAATTTAATCTGTTATATCAGTTGAAGAGCAGGGTATAAGATGCCCTGAATCGACTGGTGAAATGATGGTGGTACGATTTTGACCATATAGACTTTAGTTCTTGTTTGCAAAATAAAGTTTTTCCATTGTACACCAAGTTTTGTGTTCTTAATAGTTTACTAAAAGTAGTTGCAAGTTCTTTATGAATCCTAGTAAATGGAAAATTATTTGTTCTAAATTATTTACACACTAACATTTACGTAAAAGTATTGAAGTTTTGAAGAAGCGGGCGAAGGTTCAAGAAAACCAAAAATTCAGATGAATTATCATTTAAAAGAAAAAAAGTGCATGTATTGTTCTTTAGAAGAACATAACCAACACTGGTAGAAACAAGCACACTATGAAAACCAAAGAAAAGGGTTTTAGCTAGAAAAAGCATGTTAGAAAGTATATTTTGTTAAGAAGAAGCGATATTTTAATATGTAAGAGACATTTCATAAGAACAATAAAAGAAATAAGAAAAATATATTATCTGGATAAAACTTGTATCAAAGAGGGCCATGCACCAAAAAATGTTGCAGGATGAAACTGTTACAAGTCCAAAACAGTCGTTTTTAAGTGATCTATCTACTGGTTTAATGGTTCGAAAAAATGAAACATCTTTGTCTGCAACTTTGCAAATATAACGCACAATGCAAGTTATCAGTCGACACTTGTAGAAAATTTCTAATTGTCTAAAAAAATCTTCTCAAATTTGTCTGAATTCAAAAAATATCACGTTTAATCCCGGAGAACTTTGTATAGTTTGTTCAACCATCTTTTTCCATTACGTCATACATTGTCCAACTTTGTAGCTTATGACATCATTAACGTATTTCCTATTTAATGTCGAGGTGAATCTTTATTTTTGACAGTTTAGTTGTCATATTTTGCATCATTACATGTCATTTATCATAATTTTGAAATATAAAAGAAAAAACAGCCAAATACGTCACCGATTATGACGTAACGGAAAAATATGGTTGAACAAACTATACCTTGTTTCCTTTTCCTAAGGAGAAAATTAAAAAATATGCAACAGATGAAATTCTCACCATATCATTGTGAACTAAACACATTTGAACTAATATAGGCACAGATAAAGGTATACCTATAGCTATAGGTTACGAATTCTTTTTTAATTTATTATTCTCTTTCATAAAAATAGACTACTAAAGTTAGAAACTGTAAAAAAATGATCTAGCAGACAATATTTCCATATATTACTTAATAGAAGCTAGTGTTCTTGATTTGCAAAGAGCATTTTCAATTCTTTTCTTCGATAAATTCTGTATAGAAACATACATTTGCACACACTCGCATATCCGAGATGTAAATCTTATACAAACGGAAAAGGATAACATAAATAAATTTTCTTATATAGGGTGATACACACGTTATTGTTACAAACTCTCAATTCGCCAAAAATTTGATTTCTAACTTGACTTGACACATAACCAAATATTTTATTCAATCATCATTCATAACCACCTAGTCGATGCTCAAAACATTATAAAAATCAAACTTTCATCAATACAAAACTTGATGGTTACTTGTATCTCCCTATAGGTGATATATATATAGCAAGAAAAGATTTATTTTTTATTTTTTTTTTTTGTTTTCCTTATTTTTGAATCATCAGAGATACCTCTCTCAGTGCCTCGAAGAAAACTATTCAGAAATTTATGGGATTTCCGAGCGAGCATTGAGTGCGTTGCTACATAAGATACGGGGTGTGCGTTTGTTTAATGATTTATTCACAAACAAAGTGATTTAATCTCGACGCAAGCTACAGATCAATCTTATTTTCGCTGCGATGAAACTGTTCAAACATTTACAACCGAACAAATGATCTTTTGTAGTAAGAGGAAAATATATATATCATCGAGGCCATCGTATATCTTTTAAAAAACTTTGTTTCTACCGGAATTTATTCTACATAAACAACAGTTTTAACGTAGTTAAGAGTCCTATTGAACGTAACATTTCAATAATTATGCTCCTTCATTTATTTCGAAAATCTGCCACACCAGTTAGATTTAGATGACTTCAGAAATTTAACATCATATTTTCTTGTGTAAAATTAAAGAAATTCTTCAAACCAGGAAAGAAAGTAATTGTTATTTATTTGATACAAATGTATCACTGGAAAACCGCATCCAAAACATCTTTCTTTCAAACGAAGAAAACCAATTCTCAATGAAACAGAAAGTATAGAGGACTGGGTGTACAAATTGATGATGCAGCTTATTTAACCCTCAATTCGCCGATGATCAAGACCTTAGATATTTGGCAAGAAAACTGAAAGAAGAGTTTGAAAGATGAGACCTTTGATTGAATCTTCACAAAACTCTTAGGCAACAATCAAACCATAAAAGAGTGTGACAATATTTGGTATACATTTTAACAAAGAATGGACAGACGATGCTAAGATAAAATCTAGAATAAATAAGGCAAGACATATAATAGTCACTGAATGGAAAACTATGATGGAGTAAAGAGGTAAGTAAATAAAGAAAATAAAGAATATATGACACCAAGATTAAAAATGTATCAGAAACTTGGCGATTAAAAGAGCAAATGAAGAGGAAAATTGAATCTACACAAATGGATGTAGTAAGAGTAGAGAATAAAGGAGTTAATAACAACATGTATAGAACGAAAACAACTAATATGGTATGGACATGTCCAAAGAATATCAAAAGAGAGACTGCCAAAAAAGGTAATGAGATGGATACCAGCAGAAAATCCAAAAAGGTGATAGCCAATAAAAAACATGGATGAAAGGGATAAAGAGAATCCAAGATAAAGTACAAAGCAATAGTACTGCAGTCCAAATAAACTTCAAAGATTCGAACACAGTGCTACGAATTATATGCCTCGAGGATCAGAAATAATGCAGAAATCTGGAAATTATACAAAGACACGCTGAAATCTAGGATACATGATTGGGCAGGACATGTAGCAAGAACACAAGAAGAAAAGATGCTATCCAGAACAGTCTTTATCAATTATGGTGGACCAAGAAGGAAGGAAAGACCGAAAAAAAGGTGGATAGAGGACTATCAAAGTCTGGTTCAAGTTGAGGAAACCTAGAGACACCACAGAAGACTGGACCTCATATACACAAAATAGATTGGAATGGCAGAACATGGTGAATGGAAATCAAAGGTCACGCAATGGCAAATGGGTCGTAGGACGTTCAAAGCCTAAAAGCAGCCACTAGTTTCTAACTAACATGAAGGCCATCATCAGGACAGTTATGTTTAAGCAGAAATATAATCAATATTACTACATATAGAGTATAATATACCTTACAAAGTAGAATATATAAAATTGATCTTGTTTGTTGCTCTTTGACAATATTCGCTCACGAAATTTTAACAAAATTTCATTCGTATAAATTGCCAAGCAACAAACTTTCATACCAGTCTCTTATGATATTATATACGAAAATGTATTGCAATTTTTTTAAACTCTAAGAGTATTGTCTGATTAATATTAACAAAATAACATCCGTTGTAAATTTTGAACATAAAAAATTCCAATAATGTTTTTTGGCTTTTTTCATCATTATTTAAACAACATCCTGTACACAAAACATATTTATCAAAACGGAATTTCCCAGTACTAGAAAATAAGTGAAATGGAGTACGTAATCTTCTGTTAAAATTCAAATTTAATAACTGCAAATACAGTCTGCACCCACTCGACTACATCGTTATAAATTACTTACAGAAATTCCATAGCGAAACGTAAATTCTAAAATTGGTAAAATCGTTTTGTATAGTTCGTTATTTCTATCGAATAAATCATATTTTGTAATAATGATGAGTGTTGCTCTGTTTTCGAGTACCATTCAAATTTGCGGCATAGACTTTGTTAGCCCTATAATATACGTTACGTTACCTTAGTTAAATGGTTAAAAAAAACATAATAAAAAACACTCAACTAGGTTCATTAAATGATGTTTCTGTAAAATGAACTAGTCTAAAATGGATATATGAATGTATCGTACTGTATAAGTGGATGATAGTTAGTATTCCTTTCATTGTGTTTGTATAAATATGTTGAAAAATGAAAATGGTCTAATTTTTACATTTCTAAATAGACAAAGTATGCATTAGATCTCGCAAAAATTATGAAAACCGTTTAAAATAATTTTTTTAGGGCAAAAACTAAAGTACTAAACCAAGTTTGCTCAAAATCCCTTGACAAACAAATTCAATGGGCTCTAGGAAGACATACAAATGTAGTTGAGATGGAGCAGATTGTTATAACTACAGCAGCAATCGGATTTGTCATTCATACAAGCACTATTGAATCGGAAACAGAGCTAAAATGTCACCTAGCCCTGATTAGGGCAGCTGGGAACAATCAAGTCAGAGTTAACTGGAAAAAGGTAAGAAAGAAAGTACCTTCATAGCCATAAGTCAAGGATAACTAATCCAAAGTCTCACTCACATCATCCCATCTCATCTTAAGAAAGTAGAGACGACATAGAAGACTCTTGAAGGAGTTACTTATTCACCCAAACTAGTACCCAGTCAAAGTCTTCAAAAACACTTATACATAATAAAAGTAAGACCAAGAACAAGAATAGGACTGCTGAGTTCTCTCCAGTAAACGCAAATCCTCCTTTTTTAACGAGTGCTAGCCAACAAGAAGGACTCCCTTGAAGGAAGTCGTGAACTGCTTCAAATCAGTAGGTTAGAGGACGAACCAAAGCGGCAGGCTCAGGATGATGGATCTAATGAGGTCTGCTAAGTACAGATAAAGCTATTGGAAATCAGTAAATTTATTAAAGAAGCGCCAGATCATACCTATATCTAATGACAAAATTATTCTTACAATAACGTAATTTTCAGCATAGAATTTTCCAATTTATTCAAATTATTTTTAGGTAACCTTAATCTAATGAATTATATTCTATGAAAACTGAAAATTTAGAAGATTACAATGGAGCTCTTATAGTGAAAATACCTTTTACAAAAACAAAAAACTTATATGCCTAAAATTTTAGTTACTATAAAATTTGAACAAGTTGTTATTTTATCAATTTATTATGTCACAATCGTGACTCACCAAAACGTGATGAGGACGTGAATTGTGAAGTAGTGAGTAAGAAGAGCTCCAAAAAAGATTGTGCAAAATAAATGCTGTAAACCAGACAATTATTTTATCAAGAGTATCACGACTAAGACTAAAGTAATGAAGGTCTACATTCAGAGGCACCAGGATCTGGATATTTTCAAAAAATACATACATCTAGGACACAACATCAAAACTTGGAAAAGAGAATTAATCTCACCTGGATTTGGAAAGCATAGCTATATCTTTCGAAATAGGAAGGTTTAGGACATAGTGACAACATACGGACTTATATTAGGAAGTTCCAACCATCTTTAGGTCTAGCAAAGATAATTAGAGAGAGCTATTCTTGTAGTTGAGTCTGAGATACAGGATTAGAAATGACGAAATATAGAGAAAAACGAAGGTAGCGAGATTATCGTGGAGTGTGGCAGGACAAATTGACAGGAAAAACGTAAAATAAATCAAAACACTAGCGTCCAAGAGATTAA
This sequence comes from Ophraella communa, assembly GCA_035357415.1. Taxonomy (NCBI): domain Eukaryota; kingdom Metazoa; phylum Arthropoda; class Insecta; order Coleoptera; family Chrysomelidae; genus Ophraella; species Ophraella communa. The sequence goes on along the minus strand of CM068985.1, from coordinate 42,663,628 downwards.
AATTGAAGTGTATGGGGTCCTCACACGAGATAGCCAGACGATATCTAGAAACAAGCCCGGAAAAACTGGATCCAAATAACTGGAAGATACCTTTGTTTAGGAGTAAATATCTAGAGGCAAAAGCAGATGAAGAATCGCGAAAATCGGTGTATAGATTAATTGAGGCGATCAGAAGCAAAGGGATGTAAGTGACTTTTCCACAAAAACTGAGTTAAGTGCACAGTCACATTATTAAAGCACAATTTTATTTGGTGGCAAAGGGATATACATGAATTCTTTTCTAGTAGCGACATCTATCCGCTAAAAGAAAAAGTACTTAGCAATTTCTTCAACGTACTTTGAGGCAAAGGGATGTATGTGCACTCATATCTCTTTGCCTCCAAATCACAGATCAAATAATGTTATTGTTTTCATGCGTTGGTGTGTACTGCGTATTTGTGACAGTGTTTTAAGCAATATTATTCAATAGAACATATCATCGCATTTAGCGACAACGCAGGGGGTCAAAATAAAAATAACAACATTATAAAATTCTGGAGGCATATTGTTCAGACAACATCCATTCGTAGAGTCGACCACAAATTTTTAATTACTGGTCACTCTTATATGGAGTGTGACCAAGATTTCGGACTGATCGAGAAGTCAAAGAAGAAAAATCAATATGTTTTTGTTCCGAATGATTGGAGCAACATAGTTGCTCAAGCAAGTCGAAAGTTTACAGTTGTACGAATGAGAAATGAAGATTTTGTGTCAGTTGAACAAATGAAAAGGGAGATAAAAGACAGTATTCCAGGGATACGTAATATTCAGTGGTTCCGGCTGGACAAAGATAAACCCAATATTCTTCAATACAAGAACACTTTGAATGAGGAAATGGATTTTGAGCAATTTGACCTTAGAAAACAGAAAAAGGGCCGTCCAAATACGCAATTCGACCTCACGTTATTGCATCCTGAGCCACCATCTATAAAAACCGCAAAATACCAAAACCTTCAACAACTCCTTCAGTTTATTCCCCCCATCTACCATAACTTTTATTCATCACTAAAACACCAAGGAAGTGCGAGAAAAACTGTAACGGCAACAAAGGAAAATGGAGAAGTAGAAGTCAACAGTAGCCAAAGAGACACTGTTGTAGAAAATTCTGAAGATGTTTCAGCTGAATGGGAGTCTGATGATGAGTAGAAAAAATAAAAACTGTCGGTGCTCTCTGATCTATATTAAAACTTTTGATTATTTCGTGTTGTTTGGTTTTTTGTCAATAAACTTTTGATTTCATCAGCCTGGTATTTTACTATTTTGCAATAATTTACGAAAACCCTTTATATAGAAAATTGCTTGCATCCAAGTTAGCATTCATAGATTAAGAAAATAAGATTTATACTGTAAAGGTTATTCATAAATTAAGTGCTAAATAAAAATAAATTCTACGTTTAGATGCAAAGGGGTGTAAGTATTACCACCCTTTTCTTTAAGCCCTGTATTTTTAAAATTACCCACTTAAATGCATTAAAATTTATAAAAATAATCTTTAAAAATATATTGGAAAGTAAAAAAAAATAGATTGTGTTTTTTAAATGCCCGTGATTTTTTACAGAGCTTAAACTTTGAACCTGTTTTTCTCAAAATACCAAAACCTGAACTTACACCCCTTTGCTTCTGACCGCCTCAATTAAGAATGCCTTCCGATAGAGGAACAAGAATAAGTATTAAGTATTTTGAGGGATCCGATGATTAGTTACAAGAAATGCTACTTATATCCATTCAAAATATTAAGAACTGCCCTTTGGATATGGACAGCAGTCTTTTGGAAAAACAGTGGTTTCCAGAAACCCTTTTACCAAAAATTGTAGATATCTTACAGAGAAAACCATCAAACAAGAGTATGTAGTTGACCAATTGGCATAACAGACAGTAGACATCATGTTTATAGGTTGCCCACATACTGCGGGTTAACTCTAATTGAGCTGCTGTAAAAAAGAAGATGGCAAGTAAGAAATAAATGTATTAGATTCGGAAAATCTGTGAAACATTAAAAATTTAATCCATTGCTATTAAATTACTTACCCCCAATGTCAGGAAACTATCAATTTCAGAAGAGAATGCAAAAACTTACCTGCAACAGAAAAAAATGCATTAATAATATGTTTTTAAATAAAAATATTTTACATTAAAAAATAAAAACTTTTTCTTTTGATTAACGGTCGAATATTTCAATCTGCCCCCATATATATGTGTATTCACATACTTTTATCTATCCCAAAGTGCTCGACTGTGACCCCTTTTTCAATATTCCCACTTTCAAGAAAATGTTTTTGAATAATAATACTCGTGGCGTTCTCCCAAATGGACCCATTCACACGCTAATGTATGAATACTCTTTCAAGTTGTTTGCTCGAGAAACTGAACTTTGACACGGAGATTTGTAACGAATTTGTAAAAAGAAAAAACTTTTCTACGAGACAGTCGAATAACTTTTCTCTTCTTCTTATTTTCTATTCAATTTGAATTTGTATAAAAAAAAAGGTGAATGTTTTGTTGCCGTTCACGCCTCGGGATCCTCGTTATCATGATAATGGAGTGTTGTTTTTTCTATAAATTTGCGTTTGGTTAACTTTAATGTGAGTAAATTTAAGTAAAAACACAATCCTTTTTGGTTTTGAATAATTGATAAGTGCACTAAAGCAGTTGAGACTATGAAAAACCTGCAATGACCCTAGTCACTGACTTTTGACAGATAAATATACAGGTTTGGTTTTATATATCAACGAAAACACCAATGCTTAGCATTAGCTGATGACATAGTACCAAGAATTGAAAGAAATAGCAAAAAGATTAGAAGCCAAAGCAAGAAAGGAATATACAAAAAACGAATAGAGAATAGACAGACCGAGAATAGTTACAAGGACAATATCTTGAAGTTTTCACAGAAGGAAGGAACATATAAATTCACAGAAGTAGAAAGATTCCAGTATTTAGGTGGGGTATTCACCAGGAAATCAAATCTGAAGAAAGAAATTCAAAAGAGAATTATGGCTGGTATCGTCTATATTCTCTGGACAAGTTATTGAGGAGTAAAAAAATTTCTAGAAAGCCTAAGATCAGAATATATAAGACAGTAAAAAGAATATCGTAGGGATCATAAAATCGTAAAGATTGAGATGGTTGGGACATATCCAACGCATGCCGGGCAAAAAAGATACTGAAAAAGACATAGAACAACTTAAAATTCAAAGGAGCCAACAAAATATGAGTAAACCAAGCCATGGACCTTCTAGGCCTGGAGAGCTTTGCTTTAGCCTAGGAGTTCGTCCTAATAACCCCACTGGGATAAATAAATAAAACAATTAACATTATAATAAAAACCTTTTGACTTCACTAGATATTAAACAAACAGATTAAAAACATGATTTATAAATATTGTTACAGTATTCAAATAAATTTTAAGCTAAATCACTCTGCTATTATTCATGATTTTGCAATTTTAAATGAACAACAAAAGTATCTGATAAATTGAATAGTTTCAAAGGCGTATTATAAAGAATTTGATCAAATAATTAATTTTAATTGAACTTTTATGGTTGTATTGTACAGAAAATCTTACGAAATCTCTCGTAGGTAGGCCTCAGCATTAACACAAATACCTATAATACCTATAGCGAAGCTAATTATTTAAAAATCTTACCGCGAAGGCCGGTTTCCTTTTTCTATCCACCAAACTCATGCTCGTATTTTAAAAATATGTTAAATTGTTCACAAATTGTTCACTCAATAAGATGAATCACAATGAAACTTCAACTTTCAATTTGTTGATTAAACAGAGGAATCGCGACAAACGATCAGCGCAAGCTTCAACAAAATTAATTTGACAATACGAAAATGCGTGAAACGTCAAATGGTATCGATTCATAGAACCTCTAAAAAGATGACGTCATACTTTGACATTTTCATTGTTGCAACGTTAATAAATTTACAATAGTAAAAACATCGCACAGATGTCATTTTACAGGCTAGAAGTTTTTACAACGTAAATTTATAGGTTATTAAAATTTAAGAATTGCAAATTAAAAATCACATTAAAAAAAGTACGAGTTTTTGTTGTAATTGAAGAATTTTACGTGTCATAGGTATTGGTAGTGTAAAGTTGCGGAGATTTAAATTAAATTCTGCGGAAATGATTTTTACAATACCGGGCATATATTTCAAAAAAAAAGAACGCCTGCTGTATTTGGTTTATTTTTCTAGCAACTCAGTCAAACGATATAGTTTGGAGAATAAAAATTGAGACCGTATAATTTTTGTTGTATCAAATTTTATTAACATTATTCGTAGTATGATTGAAATGATAAAATATGGTGACAAAAGAACGAGGTTTTATATGTTTAAACAAACATTTTTTTATTCATACCTCAATTATAACATGTAAAAAGTGTTTTATCAATTTACTATTATTATAACTACTTGCTTTTTCATTGCGATCTAGCAAATTAAATATGCAACATTTTTAAGTGCAGTCTTTAATTATTATTCTTCAGTCCGAAGGTATATTAGGTCTTTATTCTAGACAATTATAATTTGCATTATATTCTATCTGTCTGGATTGAAACACTTTTCCTTGGTCTTGGGGTAATGTATTTTCTAAAAAATCTTTAATAGTCAATAGTCATTCCTTGCATGTTTTTTACGACAGTGAAAACTCGATTCCTACGTGTTTATGAATCAGGAATAGTAAGTAATAAAAGAGATTCTTGATTCTTTGTCTTTAATATCTTTACAACTCATTTTTATTAATTCATCACGTCTACAGTTACCAGCAATTCTAATACTTAAAACAACGAAAAAAAATCTTCCACTAAACTAGAATATTGACAAAAATCAGCTTGTTGTGTATTTCTTTAGGGGCTTTGCATAAAAATCTGGATATTTAGCTTTGTGAAAAGGTTTTTGACTTTTGGGGGTTTATATTCAATCGCTTGTTCAAAATCATCGCTTTTGCAAAACTTTTGATTTCAAGAGGTGTACTCAGGAGATAATGGCAGACAATCTGGAATCTGGAAGAAAAAAACTAAATTTTTGATTGTCTCAAAAACACAACATGAAAATGAAAGATTAATGATAGAGCAAACCCAAATAGAAAAAGTAGGGACATACAAATATCTTGGAACCTGGTTCGATTACAAAAATGACCAATACAAAGACAAATTTTCCGAGAATTGAAAGTGCAAGACAAGCATTTATAAAAATAAAGACAAAGCTTATTGGGTCACATAACCAGAGGAAAAAATTTGAGCTGCTGAGAATTATTATGCAAGGAAAAAGTATAGGAAGAAGACGCATCTCCTGGATGAAGAACCTTAGAGAATGGTTTAACTGTAGTTCATTACAACTTTTCAGAGCAACAGCCAACAAAGTGACCATAGCCATTATAATATCCAACCTCCGATAGAAACTTTAAGAAGAGGAAGACTCAGGATATCAATATCACTATTTTCCACAATCTTCGTTAGGTATATCTAAATTGAAAGCGCAAAGAGTGAAACTACTAACAGGTCGGCTGAAAAGTCCCCGGTCTTACCTATAGATGACGACACTAGAATTAAATCCATTTCATTTTTAGATAGTATCAACCTTCAAAAGATTCGTGTAAAAATTTGACAGCTGTCGGACTATTAGTGCATTTTTAGTGAAGCAACTTTTGTTATTTTCAAAAAGATGGAAAAAAAAGAATTTCGTGTGCTTATTAAATATTGCTATTTGAAAGGAAAAAATACAGTTGAAGCAAAAGATTGGCTTGATAATGAGTTTCCGGACTCTGCACCAGGAATATCAACAATCATTGACTGGTACGCAAAATTCAAGCGTGGTGAAATGAGCACCGAAGACGGTGAACGCAGTGGACGCCCAAAAGAGGTGGTTACCGACGAAAATATCAAAAAAATCCACAAAATGATTTTGAGTGACCGTAAAGTGAATATGATCGAGATAGCTGACACTCTAAAGATATCTAAGGAACGTGTTGGACATATCGTTCACGAATATTTGGGTATGCGGAAGCTCTGTGCGAAATGGGTGCCGCGCGTGCTCACAATCGACCAAAAACAGCAACGAATTGATGATTCTGAGCAGTGTTTGCAGCTGTTAAGTCGTAATAAACCCGATTTTTTGCGTCGATATGTGACTATGGATGAAACGGCTCCATCACTACACGCCTGAGTCCAATCGACAGTCAGCTGAGTGGACTGCAGCCGGTGAACCGCCACCAAAGCGTGGAAAGACTCAACAGTCAGCTGGCAAAGTTATGGCCTCAGTTTTTTGGGATACACACGGTATATTGTTCATCGACTATTTGGAAAAAGGAAAAACAATCAACAGCGACTATTACTGTGCATTATTGGAACGATTGAAGACCGAAATCGCGAAAAAACGGCCCCATATGAAGAAGAAAAAAGTGTTGTTTCATCAAGACAATGCACCGTGTCACAAATCATCAAAAACGATGGCAAAATTGCATGAATTGGGCTTCGAATTGCTTCCTCATCCACCGTATTCTCCAGATCTAGCCCCCAGCGACTTTTTCCTTTTCTCTGACCTGAAGAGAATGCTCGCGGGAAAAAAATTTGGCTCTGAAACTGAGGTAATCGCCGAAACTGAAGCCTATGTTGAGGACAAACCGAAGGAGTACTACAAAAATGGTATCGAAAAGTTGGAAGGTCGCTATAATCGCTGTATCGCCCTTGAAGGCAACTATGTTGAATAAAAAAAAATTAATTTTGTCACTATTATATCTTAGTTTGAATGTTCAACTTATTTGTATTGTATTGATTCACTGGTGACCGAATTTTCACTTCTAAAGGAAACTGATTTGCTTGAAATAATAATAAGAAACTCAGTTGGGTTTAGAAAAAGTAAAACACAGACTTATGTCCATTTGCATCAACAGATTTAAGTAGCCCTTAGATATAAGGACCCCTTAATACGTGAATTTGGTTTGCAGGAACCTCAAGAACAACTTAATATTAACTTAACCTAGTTAGAAATTAAGAAAGGGCCAGGACCGTAAGAAAGACTAACTTTTGCAAGGGAAAATGTTCCATACTGAGGATGATCAATAGGTAATGTTTGGTAGAGGCAAAAGTACAAAATGCAAGAGTACCAAATTAACTGGAGATTGAGAATATTCATAGACTTTCATGGGTAGCAAATGTATTTTGTAATACACTTCTTGACAATGCCTCAATGTGACAAAATATAATATATGGAAAGATGGCACGAGATGGCATTTAATGAAAAAAAGAGGATAAGTAAAGAAAACTGAAGATTTACAGATGTTACTGTAACCTATCTGAATCCCATCGTCATGTAAATCGACGTATTTATTATTATTAGATAATTCAAAATCGATTATTTCCAATCTACAGTTCTTGTTCCCTTTTCACACAGAAATGGAATTAGATTTGCCCGTTTTACGTTTCGATATTTCGTCAGCAAGATTTAAGAAGATTAGTAAATTAATATCTGTTGGAGGTTTCGTTCGGCTTGCTTTTCCCCAAATGAAAAGCTATCTATTAATCTTTATTTAACCCCGGAATATTTACATAGGAAGTTTATATAGAGTAAAAAACAGATAAAATTGGAATTTGATTTTATATCTGATATACCAGCGGAATGTTTCCCGAGTTTTAACAAGGCAGTGGGTCGCGGTAATGGAAATTTAAATCTTCGCTTGATTTTACCTCTAAAACTCATAAAATAGAAAGAACGTTGGATTAATTAAAGGATCTGTCTTTATTAAAGTAAAAGAATGATGAAAAAGTGTCTATCGACGTGAACAGCTGTGCCATTAATTAATAGAAGACTTTATATTAATGGATAAATCATTGATTCTTCAAATTTCTAATAAGTACAAAAAGAAAATAGGGTGTTCTTTTTGCGCTGACTATTTTAATAAAAACATTAGATCCTTCAGTTATCAATACAGGTTATGTCTTCTACTTCAGAACCTCTAGAACCAAAGGAATGCTTCAGAAGGTCTTCATCTGCGTCCTTGCTAGCAAAATCAGAAGAAAAAACAACCCCTATAAAGAAGAACAGAGCTAAGGGTTGGTTACTAGACTCCTTAACATCGCAAGGTATTTATACCAGCACTTGTTCCAATTGTACTTTTCATATTAATTATTTAAAAATTTATTTACGCACTCTATTTAATGTTTAGAGTCTCTTAAGCTGCTTGGAGACACTTTTAGAAAAAAATGAACACCATTTAATCCTTTTTTAACTATTTGCTTATCCGGAGTTATTTGGTTGTGCGATTCTGCCGAAGTAGTAAAATAAAATCGACAGCTAGAGCCTTCCTGTAACTTTTTCACAGACGATTTAAACCCTCTGCAGAATTTGTCGAATATCGTAGATACCTGTCGAACATTCGGTGGAAAATACAATGTTATCGAGCATTCTCAGACTTGCTTTCCCCTTATGTATTATACGAAATTTATATTTACGATTTATCCAGCAACATTTCGACATTTTTGCGAACAAGATTTAAGAAGATTAACGGAAAGGGAACGTAGCACAACAAAACTGTACGCGTATATTTTGGAGAAAAGAATAAATTCTGTATTTTCCTTTTAATTCGTATATACGTTATGGTAGCTATGGTTTTTTTTTAATGTAAAATATGTTATAAAATAAAACCAACCTTTATTTTGATGTTATTCGATCAAAGTGGGGGTCTCAACCTAGCACCCCCCCTTTTACAAGGTTATTTTTCTCGATTATCACGGTGGTACAAATTTTAATTTTTGCGGTACAAATTAGCCTTTAAGTAGCTCTTAATTATGGGCTACTTTTTTTTTAATTTAGTCAATGTGGGCTTGATTGACATGTTTACGTATTCTAAAGGTAAACTAGACTGTCAGTTGACATTTCAAGAGAAGCGATACGCACACTCTGGTGGCTCTAATGTAAACTAGTTTCTGCCACATTGTTTCCTAACCACACTTTTGTATTGTTTACCATTGTTTTTTATTATTATAGATAGTGCCTTTCTTTAAAACGTTTTTATTTGTTCGATACAATTTAGTGTTAACAAAATGCCTTTTGAAGGGCTAGACGACCCATCTGCCTGTATAACGACATCTAATAATAATTGATTTTCTGTGCCATAGTGCAATTTCTTGGCCAAAAGTGATACTGATAGTAAGAGACACGTTTAAAAGGCTTAAACCACGCTCTATATACTCGAAACACAAAATAAAGTAAACAATGATATATTGGAGAAAGAGCGACGTGGTAGAAAGTATAGTTTGCTCTTCCATTCTTTGCCGTTACGTCATAATCGGTGACGTATTCTATACGTTATCTCTATGTTATATTCTATTTAAAAACCAGAAGTAATTTGAAGTTGGCATTTCTGTAGATTTTTGATTGGTTAGATAGGAGTCAGTTTCACACAGCACTTTTTAGCTTGACATCTCATAATAATTGACAGTTCTGACCACCGAATACGGAACTACGAATAGAAATGAAAGCAAATATACCCCCGCCAAAACTTAATATTTTTAACACAACCATAGGATGGCGCTGATCGTTGCGTCTACTCATTTTAATTGTTCTATTTTTCGGAAGAGGTCTCTCTACTAATACTATTAACGACAATACTTTTTAATTTAACAGATCTGTATCAATCTGTTTTTGGTGAGAAACAGTTTTAAGAAAATTAAGAAAAGAGACAGTAGTTCTGAGAATCAGGAAAAGAGCAGGAGTTTTGTATTCAGTTTTTTTAGTTTTGTTGGTGTATGTCATCTTTGGTTTTGTGCTTTCAAATAATTCTGTCCCTAAAATGGATTCAAACTATCAACCCCCCTTATCTAAAAGGAAATGTTGTGTACCTACATGTACAAATCGTGAAGGCAAAATGCATCGTTTTCCAAAAAATGAACCAAGTGTGTTTAGTGAGTGGATTTTAAAGATACAGTCTTTAAATTATAAAGACTTGTCAGTTGAAGATATTTATAAAAAATATATATTTTGTAAGGAACATTTTTCTAGTAACTGTAAAGTTTTAGGTACCAAAAGAGGTCTTATAAGAACAGCAGTTCCAACTTTAAATTTACCTGGTAAATGAATAAATCAAATTGTAATTTATAAAGAAAGAAAACCTGTACTAGCAGATCATGCAAACGTTTTTATGCTGAAAGGACTGTATAAACAGTGGAAGCAACCATTATCTTTTACATTTAGTGAAGGACCTCATAAATCCATGGCATTAAAAAATTTGCTGAAGGTTCTAATCTGCAAATGTCAAAGTATAGGGTTGAAGGTAGTATCGACAGTTTGTGACCAAAGTAAAAATAATGTCGGAGCTATGACTGCTAATGAGTGAAACGAAGGAGGAATACTTAAAAAGAAAAGAAGAGAATAAAAATTTTGGTTTTGTGATCAATGACCAAGAAATTATTCCCATATTTGATGTCCCTCATATTTTCAAGTGTTTGAGAAATAATCTTTTGAAACATGACTTGTATTTTAAGCAAAATAAATAAATAAATGATCATTTTTTGATTGTAAACATATATATTTACTTTAGTTTCGTTGAAATGTAGCTGTCTATTTTATCGCAGAGTACTTCTTATTGACAGATAGATGGCACTAGATATAAATTTAAGGAATCTGTATTATCGACAATACTTTTTAACACAACCGCTGCTACTCGATGTCGCATACGGATCTAGAAAGTAACTAGGTTCTTGCCATTCTATTCGTAGTTCTGTATTCGGTGGTTCTGACACTGGTATATATGTAATATATTTGTTATAGCTGTTTGTTTACATATTATCTGAGTAGATAGGCTATCTGCGTTCGGTGACATGGCGGAGGCAGTAACATGGGAATCTCCTTAAGAAAATCGGCAAAAAAGCTAAGGTCTAAAAACGTCGAAATTGGCTCATTCAAAGTCACACTCGTGAGCGATCAACGGACACAAGCCAGCCTCCAACGAGACGTATACAAGTAAGGTCAAAAGGGCATTAACGGGTGGGCAAGCAAGTCAAAAAGGCCAACAAATAGATCACGTGACACACCTTCTATGACGTCACTTACAAGTATGGTTAAAAAGGCCTTTTGCGCACAATTTTCACTGGCGGATATATGAAAAAGACGCGTTTAGGTATACTGCGCACCACGCCATTTAGGCACTGCCGAATTAAAAATTATCGAGACCCGATAAGAATGTTAGAATAACAAAAATTATTTGCAAACCCCGATAAGAAAAACCACAGATTCTCTTTGCAGTCAATTATCTTGAAATATGGAAATTTTTAATAATTTTGGTTTTTTAATATCTGAAGACATCTTTTTCTCGCGACTTTTCTGTTATACTCTGTATACACGTGCCGGTTTTTGACTGCAAAGAGAATCTGTGTGGTTTTTCTTATCGGGGTCTGCAAATAATTTTTGTTATTCTAACATAAAAAACAACATAAAAACGTAATGTTTATGATATCTACAAATGTTTATCATAAAGGAAAGTGCCTATAAACTTTGATGATATTTGCAGTACGTATTCTGTCAACGCGTGGTGGAATTCATTTTTATATAAACAGATTACGGCTAATTCTATTGTATCACTATTGTAGTAGATTTATTGTTTATTGAATACTAGTTATTATTTTGTTCTTTCCAATGTAATTCAGACCGAGATTAGCTGCTCGATTTCATGTTTGGTGGTTTGCTTTTTATTGGATCTTCCCTATTAGACCATGCACATTTTGTATGAAAGATATTTGTTAGTATTCTTAATTCATCTAATTTTTATTTTCTCGTTCTTTATTTGATTTACGTAATGTTTTAAAGCAATTAAGCTATACTAAAAAACTCAAATAAAATTTTCATAACTTTCAAACTCCTTCATGGAAAATTCGTTTATTAACTTCAAATTTTAATTTTCTCAAAATTGTTTATAACTGTCCTCTTCCTTTTTCCTCATCTTCGGCGACCATTTCCATTAAAAAAAATCCTTTTCTCTCTTTACTTATTAAAATACAATTACTCGTAGAGGTCTCACTGAAAAACTCATTTCATTATATTTTTATTTTTTATTTTAAGAGAATTTTCCTCGGATTTATAATCAACTTCTATTAAAATTACCCAGGAGGTTGTTGTTTGCGTTTTGTTGTTGTTTTTTCGGCCTTTTATATACTTAAGAATGCTCCAATTATAATTGGTATATTCTTTGCGGCGGAATTATTCATGTCGAGGAATTTTTAATACTCCAAACAAAAGGGTTACTCGAGTAACAGTTGGGATAAATCAGGACCGGATATACAGGGTGTCCCATAACTAATGGACAATAGAAGAACTGTAGAAAGGGGTGATAAAAATAAGTCGTTTGATACAAACATGCACCAGTAAAATGGTAATAGTAAGCGAGATATGGGGCGTTAAAGTTGACAAAATATTTTTGAAAATTCGTAATATTTAGAAAACAACTGAATGTATTGGTCTCAAAATTGGTTTTTAATGGTAATAAGCATGATATTGCTTTAATTTTTAATAATACTTCTAGATGGCGCTGGTTACACAGTTAAAATTTGATAGATCAGCGGTATAATGTGCATTTTATTAAAAAATTAAAAAAACTGCATCATTTTTAAACAAAAATGGTATACTTGTTCAATTCCCATATTTTAAGTCGTTTTCAAGATATTGCATTGGTTGTTCAAATTACAAATTACATTGGTTGTTCAAAGAATACAATTTAATTGGAAAAAGAAAAGAAAAAAAAAACAATAATTACATTTATTTCATTAAATGTTGAAAGTGACCACCGTTTACTTCAATACATTTTCGTAAACTTTTTTGTAAATGTTGTCTTACTTTAAAAAACATCGCGTTGCCATTTTTTAAAGTATTTGCGGCTTCATGAATTTTTGCTAATAGTTCGTTTTGGTTATGAATTTCACTATTGTAGACTAACGATTTTAGATATCCCCATACATAAAAGTCCAAAGGATTAAATTCTGGGGAACGAGGCGGCCAAGGAAACTCACTGCCCCGTCCAATCCAACGATGCGGAAAATTGTTATTTAAATTCTCCCGGACTATAAGTGGATAATGTGGGGGAGCACCGTCCTGCATAAACCACATATCCTGCCTTACAATTAAAGGAACTTCATCAAGTAAAATGTCTAAATCATTTTGCAAAAATTCTAAATAATTTACCGCATTTAATCTGTTAGGGAGTTCAAATGGACCAATGAAATTATCGCCAATGATTCCACACCAGATGTTGATTGAAAACTGATGCTGAAAATGAGTTTCTTTGTATTGATGAGGATTAGCAAAATCTGCGTGTGAATGTAGCCTCGTCCGTAAACAGTACTTTTTTTAAAAATATTGGATCTGGATTGACCTTATCGAGCATTGATTGACAAAATTATAGTCTCCTTGGTAAGTCATTGGGTAATAAATTTTGTACAGGCGTGAAATGATATGGGTACAATTTTTCTGTATGTACAATTCTTGACACACTTGATTTACTTACACCAGTAGCTGCCTGCAAGCGCCGAGTACTTAATTTTCAGGATTTTCTATAATTCTTCTTAAAATTTCATTTTCCATATCAGCTGCAATTATTTTAGGTGGACCACCAGAATTTTTCTTACGAAAAGAGCAGCTTTCACCTAAATTGGAGTACAATCTTTGACATTTTTTACGACTGGGTACAATTCGGTTTGGATATAACCGCACATATCGTCTAACTGCAGCACATGCATTATAATTTACTTGTGCATAAACACAAATCATATCCCTTAGTTCATTATTTGTAAATTCATTGCCTCTAGGTATTTTTAATGAAAGCCGTATTGTTAGTTCACAAGTTAAAAACACAGTAATGACAACTTTTCGCTTTTAACTAGTAAATTAATGACAGTTCTTTTAATGGTCACAGCCCTCTTTAAAATATTCTAGTAATCAAGTTGCAGTGTAATGATATATGCACTGCAATATTAAAATAGCAATATCTTGAAAACGACTTAAAATATGGGTATTGAACAAGTATACCTTTTTTGTTTCAAAATGATGCAGTTTTTATTATTAAAAATTAAGGCAATATCATGCTTATTACCATTAAAAACCATAGTATATCAATTTTGAGACCAATACATTCAGTTGTTTTCTAAAAATTACGAATTTTCAAAAATATTTTGTCAACTTTAACGCCCCATATCTCGCTTATCTACTATTAAAATTTTACTAGTGCATGTTTGTATCAAACGACTTATTTTTATCACCCCTTTCTACAGTTTTTATATTGTCCATTAGTTATGAGACACCCTGTAAAACCACTCATTAGTTGTTCGAATATTCTTACAGGTTTTTGGTCTATTTTTTAATAATTTCAATTTATTTTTTCTTTTAAGATCCTTTATAAAAATTTATAGTATGTTTCTTTAAATAAATCTCTATTTTATTAAATTTTTCTAATAACCTACAGCCGATTCTGTGATTCTTTCTATTTTTTAAATATTCTCCTTTGTATAATTGCAAAGAACAGACCCAAAAAGCGCTTGACAAAAGAATCTCTAATTTTATAATTAAATAAAAATACGCTCGAGGTAAAAACTTGTCTTTGGAAAACTGAAGAACCTATTTTTTTCGGACATAATTAATTTAACGAAACACAACAGACTGTATTATTGTCTTATGGAAATTCCGTAAATAGATTATCGAAAATGAGATACGCACTCTTGAAATTATGGCGAGAGCGAGCTGTGGTCGGATCCACCATAATTTTGATGTGGTGGAATTTGGCGAGAACGCGGCTTGAAAATTTGGAAAATGTCTAAATAATCCCCAAATATGAAGCGCCCGAATCGATCGATCGAAATGATCCCCTTCTGTAGCGAACAGTCCATAAATGGGGATCAATTAATTTGTCTCTGGCCACACATAAATTGGCTTAATGTATTTTGTGTGTGCTCGCAAACACTAAAACCCTTCGTGTATAAGGGCTAAGAGCCTTTTGTTTTACAACATTTATTTGAGACTAGATTCCATGGCGGTAGGTCTCCAGGGAAAAAGGGCGCAACGTAAAAATCGATCAGAACGGATATTTTTTATTAATTACAAAACACGGGAAGGCCATTAAATCTATGGCAAAATAATATATTTAAAGCAAAAGCCACAGCTAGGGATTTTTCCGGCTGAAAGTTTATACAGAGCTTCGTTTTGACGAGACACCCAACTTTTACACTATTGGCAGTAATAGTTTTCTAACCAACTTCGTAAAATACGCGAGATAGTAATATTTTTCGAACTATGGTGGTAAAATAGTTCTGCAAAATATATAGTGCAGTCGAATTACCTTTTTTTCATGACTTATGTCCGAATTGAGGTAGCTAAGTGGAAAGGGGTAGGTTTGATAATTACGAATCGAAAGGCGACCATCCAAGATCTTAGATGCGTGCGAGGGGTGCGTGGTAGGGGTGGAAAGGGGGTGAAAACGGTTTTTTGCAATTTGCAGCGTAAATACGCATTTTATTGAAAAAAGTTAAATGGAAAAGTTGTAGTTAATAAAAAAAATCGACAACTTTTGTCTGAAACATTTTTTCACATAACCTAAAAATAAAGGCTAAAAAAGCGAAGAACCATAATTTTCGTTTTTTATTTTTTACTCAGCGAAAAATCAATATTTTGTTATGAAATTCAGTAAAGTGATAGCTTTTTGTATCCCAAAAAAGTAAATTTTTTTTTTTACGATAACTCAATTTTTTTTCGACATATTAACGATTTTCGAAAAAAAGACCTCATTTTGTAACGGCTCCCAAGGTCCGAATTTTTATTTTAGACGCCTCTTGAAGGTCTCATTTTTTTCGTAATGACTTTAATTTTCATATACAATAATAAAAAAATACTACTCCTAGCAAAAAAAATCGTTTAAAATCGAAAAAACTGAAAAATTCATAATTTTTCACGCGTATCTTTTTCCTACCCTTCTACACGTTATATTACTCTCAAAAATATTTCATGTACATGCATTTAATTTATCACACCTTATTGCAGTTTGTAGGATTAAAATAAAGGAAATTATGGACGTCTATATTGATTAAAAAAATAAAAAAAATTATTTTATACGTGCATACGATGAATTATACAAAGAAAGTACAATTTTACTGTTTCTTATTTTTAATTATATCTCGCCCTTTTGACTTGCGAATTACATTCTTTTTCCTCTTGTATTTCTACTTCATCGTCATCTTCATCATTTTCGTCTTCATTTTCATCATCTCCGTCTTAATCTTTATCATGTTCGTCTTCATCTTCATTATCATTTTCTGATTCTTCTTCGTCAGATTCGACATTTTCTTCCTCTTCTAGCATGCGATTCTCATCTTGAAATGCATCGTTTTGGTCAACGTGTTCTGAAGGATGTACATCGGCAATTTCTGTGATTGATTGCTCGATATTAGTACAATCATTAACGCCGTAGCAATTCGAGCATAAATTCGTACACTTTAAACCGTGTTTTCGACAACTGCATCTTGAAGAACTGCAACCTTTTTTGCAACTGCAGGAAATTTTTTTTAGCAGACTGTCTGGAATTAACTGAAATATTTTTGAGAGTAATATAACGTGTAGAAGGGTAGGAAAAAGATAGGCGTGAAAAATTATGAATATTTCAGTTTTTTCGATTTTAAACGATTTTTTTTGCTAGGAGTAGTATTTTTTATTATTGTATATGAAAATTAAAGTCATTACGAAAAAAATGAGACCTTCAAGAGGCGTCTAAAATAAAAATTCGGACCTTGGGAGCCGTTACAAAATGAGGTCTTTTTTTCGAAAATCGTTAATATGTCGAAAAAAAATTGAGTTATCGTAAATAAAAAAAAGTTTCCTTTTTTGGGATACAAAAAGCTATCACTGTACTGAATTTCATAACAAAATATTGATTTTTCGCTGAGTAAAAAATAAAAAACGAAAATTATGGTTTTTCGCTTTTTTAGCCTTTATTTTTAGGTTATGTGAAAAAATATTTTAGACAAAAGTTGTCGATTTTTTTATTATCTACAACTTTTCCATTTAACTTTTTTCAATAAAATGCGTATTTACGCTGCAAATGGCAAAAAACCGTTTTCACCTCCTTTCCACCCCTACCACGCACCCCTCGCACGCATCTAAGATCTTGGATGGTCGCCTTTCGATTTGTATTTATCAAACCTACCCCTTTCCACTTAGCTACCTCAATTCGGACTTAAGTCATAAATTGGTCAGTTTTTCACGTAATTCGGCTGCACTAATAGCATCTATAATTTTTGGCATTGTGCACGTGCAGTACAAAAATTATTGTTTATTGGCAGTTTTGGTGGTTTTGTTAAGAACCATTTAAATAATTGGGTTCAGGAGATTTAGTGAATACATTCCTGGGTAAGTACCAACATACTTTTACAGTAAAAAGCAGCCTCTTGTGATCTCGGTCAATTTCAAAATTCCCCAAACCGATTATATGGAAATTCCCATGGTATTTACGGACACCTTTATAATGCGGCCGCGGCCAAATAATCTCAAAATTTGAAAGCATCAAATGGATGGTTGGAAAGTTTCTGCAAGCGCCATAATATAACGTTTAAATCAATTTATGGTGAGTCTGCAGAGCTTAATTTGGACGACATAGAGGATTGGAAAACCAAGTTACCATTGATATTAAGTACACATTTTACAGGAAATTAGGGTTTATATTTCACAATTATGTAAGTATCTTACCCTGGTTACAGTTAAGAAGCAAATTCAGCTAGTGTATACGTTATACAGTGTTTTTAGATTTATTTTGGGAATTGAAAACTCAATAATTTCTCTACACATCAAATTAATTTTGAAATATTCGAATGGTGAACCTTTTTTTACACGCCCTTGTCGGACAGTCAACTTCTGTGTTGGCAAAGAACTAAATAATAGGTACTTTTAATGAATTTTTAATTACTTTTTCAGCTGTTCGAATGCCCATTGTTACCGTTTTAGATCTGATAGACTGGCCGACTTCTTTCGTTTGATACTTTCAATAAAGTAACATGAGATTAACTCTTTTTTATTGCTCGGTTAATTTGAAAAAAAGTGGCGTGGATATTGGCTCAAAGAGAAAGGTGGAAATAATTTTCGTAATTTACGGGATTCAGGTGAAACCGCCAATTTTTTTTTACGCTAAGGCATTAAAAAGTAATTAGTTAAAAAAGTTTGCTTTTTATTAATACATAGAATATACAGTACTTTTCAGATAATAGTATCCACCTATAATAACTTTTGTAACAATCCAAAAAAGAGGGTAGATGATGGAGTGGCCACTTAGGTCACCAGATTTAACACCCCTAGACTTCTTTTAAGAGTGCTATCTAGTCAAACTGTTAGAAAAAGGTTGCATACATGTAATTTAAGAGCCAGAAGGCGTAGTTCACATCCACGGTTGGTTAAGACTTGGTTTAAATGATTTGCTGAGAAAAACCCATCACCGAGAAGAATTTCCCGATCTTCGAAAGGAGAAGGCACTATAGAAGAAGAAGAAAGGCTCTTCAGGACGTCGAAGAAAAGTCTGTACCATTGACCAATGAACGGCGAGTGTTTAACCAAATATTTCAATCTCTGCAAAGAAGAGTCTTGTATGAACAGCATGGAACATCTCCACGTCGAAAGTTCAAATTTATCGGCAATTTTCCTAACCAAATTCAAATAGGTGAACGTGAAAGAAAACTTGATTGTGAACTGAATCTAAGGGCTATGAGTGTTTTTAAAACAGTGTGCATGTGAAATTTTAACATGGAACATCTAGGTTATGGAAAAACGGTTTTGATTGTCGGTTCACTTTCATTATAGAAGCGATTCATTAAAAAATGTAAATCCGCAAGGGTGAAATTTTGCATCTATGCAACTGTGTATAAAAAGTGACGAACAGTATAGGATTTATCAATAACTGTTAAAAAAATAACCAGGGAATCTACTGCTATGAAATCTGCAGCTAATGTCTAGAAATAATAATAAAATATTTCCTTATGAAACTTGGGGATTAATGGTTTTTTTATTGTAAATTACATTTTTTCTTTTGGTATATTGTTATTTTTTAAAAGTTAACTAAATTTAAATCATATCACAAATTGACGCCCAACGTCATAATATGGTTACAAAACATGCAATATATAACTGAGTCTATGTAAAACACAATCATATAGCCCTAATTATTTTAGAAGTTTATTTTAAATAGTTAGAACTAGTGATGAGCGAGACTGGTCTTGGTCTTGCGGTCTTGGTCTTGGTCTTGCAGAAAATGCAAGACCAAGACCAAGACCAAGACCAACTTCAGGCTGCAAGAACAAGACCAAGACCGAGCAGTGCAAGACTTATGCAAGACCAAGACTTAGCATTGCAAGATATACGCAAGACCAAGACCAAGCCTGCAAGAGTCTTGCGGTCTTGCGTCATTTAAACATATAAACCGAAAAATAAAGCAGCCATGGATTATTTTAAACTCTAAAGCTTTGGTTTCCAAGGATAGCGGTGCCGCAATAAAGCGGCCGTAATTTGAAGACCGTTCAAGACGGCCGCTATCGGTGAGCACAGATGTAAAGTATGAGTTTAACGTTATCGACTACCTAAATCCATTTTTTTATTTGCCTTTGTTTTTTGTGTATATAGTTTGTTTTATATCTCGTGTTTAGTTTCATTATTTGACAATAATTAGAGTGTTTCTGTGTTAAAAGCAAAAAATGGATGATTTGGACTTGGCAATGATAATATTTTTGGAAGACAAGCCTTCATCGGAAGAAGAAACGAAAAGGTCAGAAAAAAGTAAGATTTTTAAGAAACTGAAAACTGAAGTGGTCTACGAAATCTTAATATGTCGTATGTCGTCACCTTCAAACAAATGATGAAAAATTTATCTTTGCAAAAATGGCACGTGATTTTTTGTCTGGTTACTGTGTGTCAATTGTTGGGCAACGAAACTAAAATAGATTTTACCTATATCTATTCGAAGCATTTATCCTATTTTTGTTTTTCATTATTTGAATCAAAAGAAAAAAATATTTTGTAATATTTATACATATAGTAGGTACTTTTTTCTAACAGTTGTGAAAACTTAGTATTTAGTTGTTGTTAAAATATATCTTTCCAAAATATTGACATAAGCTCTATTATTGGTAATGTATTCTACCTATTGTTTTTATTCATCAACACCAAACAAAGTTTTAGTTTATTTCAAATCCCAGCTAATAGGCCTGCAAAGAATAATTTTTTTTAGAGAGACGCAAAATTCAGTGACTTTAATATTCAAATATATTTCCAAACTCATAAATAAAATTATTAAATGTTAGATTTCACGTCTGATTCTATATATTATTATTATTGACACATTTTAAAACTGTATTCTAAGAAAATTGTCAAAATGAATATAAAATAAAAAAAAATTCTACAAGCATGCGTAAAACAACATTTTAATTCAGGCAATATTTTTATTAATTAGAGATGTTTTCCGATAACCTTTTTGACAAATTATTGTATTATTATCTTTATTTTGTTGGACTTCATACAAATAGTAAAAAAATTACAAAAAAATAGGGATTTTTAAAATCATAGTTTATTAAATCACCCCTGTAAACCTTACTCAAAGCAACAACAAACTCACCTGTTTTGGGGTTGCTATAGCTACAGTCGTGTATTTATTGACACTATGAAAGATTTAATTGTCACAATCGCATCTTTTCAAGTATCTAAATAATTTTCGAGGTGATTTTGCTTTTAAAAAAAATATTGATCCTAACTCTTGCGCAAATTAACATTTCCGCACTTGTTAGGATAATAACTATTTCATACTTGATTTATCGCTACAATGTAATATAAAGAAAACAAAATTTTTATAGTGAAAAATACTATCCCTTTCTTTACTTGTAATGATTTTAAAAACTATTTTTCCTTTTTTTTGTAAAAATGGCCCCGGTAAATCTAAAAAAAAGTGCAAGACTTGCAAGAGTCTTGGTGCAAGACTTGCAAGAGTCTTGGTGCAAGACCAAGACCAAGACCATGACTGGACCCTGCAACAACAAGACCAAGACCAAGACTGCTTATTTGACTGCAAGACCAAGACCAAGACCAAGACTAACCCGGTCTTGGTCTTGGTCTTGCATTTGCTCATCACTAGTTAGAACCTTTTTTGTATAAATATAACAATCAACAACTTGACTTTTTTTTAAACATACAAATTTTACTGATAACTTTTTGTGCTAATAATAAATAATTATTGATTCAGTTACAATAAAATCACCAAAATTGATACTTTATATTAAGAGTCAATTAACTATCCTTTTATAGTCCTTATTTTGCCGATATTTTAGAAGTAAATAGAATTTCTTTTATATTTTATAGAATATAGATATAGATAGATACACAAGAGGCAATTTATTTTACAAGACGAACTCGAGGATCTTTGTTATGAAAACTTAGTTTCTTTTATTATTTATATTTATTTTTAGTAAGCAGTATAATTTAAATACGAAATTGCCACGAAAGGAAAAGGTATTTTTCGGTTGAAATACGTTCCTGTTCTAGATATCGGTTTTAAATAAAAAAATCCTCAGTCAGTCAACATTCGAATACTCAGAAACACCATCATCCCACGTTCAACCGCATCAGGTTGAATCAAAAAGAAATATCGCAATCATGTTAATGCGTTCCATTAGATACGAAACGTATGCGAATTTGTAAAGGTTGATTTATCTATTCGTGTGTGCGTTTTCGCGCATTGAAAAGCGTCAAAACAAATTGGGATCTTTTTCCTTTCCGGGAGTGTGTTTTTTTTGGATAATTTAAGTTTAATACTTCTGAAAATGAAAGAGATAAATACAAACCCAAAATATACACGTTCTAGTAATAATTGCTTTAATATTTATTAAAAATAAAAGTTTTTAAACAGAACTATTTTAAAAACTGCTTGTTAAAAACTCAATAACATTTTGACGCATAACAATAAAACAAAAAATCGTAGACACTTCTAGTTTACGTAGTTAAAAAGCCAAGAGAATTTCCTACAAACCCTGAAAATTTCAATTTTCTTTAGTAATTTCCACCACTTTTATCCTATCCGAAAAATCATCTTCGTAAAATCGACTTTTTTCCATACATATACCTTCCTTCGAAAAAATGAAAATTTTCGAAATCTCTCCGAATGAGCTGAAAATCTGGATTAAGACTAATTTGACCCTCCTAAAAACTAATCTGCCATCAGAAAAATTCTAAAAAATTTATCTTGCCTTGTAGCGACTAGTGAATCGATCGTTAAGACATTGTCTCAGATTTTGAAGCATAACTCAAAAGCAAAAAATCATAGCCACTTCTAGTTTACACAGTTACAAAGCCAAAAAATTTCCTACAAACCATTAAAATTTCAATTTTCTAAAGTAATTTCTAACAATTTTATCCTAACCGAAAAATGACCTTCGCAAAATCGACTTTTTTCCATACATACATTCCATACATTATCTGTGAATGAGGAGGTCTTTCAAGTCAGATATTACTAACTATGGGGAAGAAAACCCCACGAGAGGGAATAATTGTACAGTTTATTCTACTGACCTACACGTTAATTTCTTTAGGCTTTGAATTTTGAAGAAAACAAGAAAACATTATTATCCTCTAAGAATTGATTTCTAAATGACAGTCAACCTATTAAACATAAAGTTTATTTAACATTTTCATATCATTAATTACGTATTATATTTGTAACTTGATACTTTTGGTTATTAACCTTTGTTAATATTTAAGTAAATATTACGTTTTAATTAATGTAGGTACTGTCAAGTTTTAGTTTCGACTTTGTAACTTTAGTTCAAGTTAAGTTACAAGTTAGAGTTTCACATCGTAATTTCTCTGCGTGAAACAAATTTGTTAGTTTAGTAGATATATTTGTTTTTAATAAAACAAAGTTTCTGTTATCCCAAACCTTTAGGTAGTAGTTAATGCTGAAGAGTAACGAAATAGAAATTACAGGAATAAAAGATTAAAACCAATAATCCTTTGAACATTTTTCATATTGTTGGCAGCTAATTCTGTGTACATTTTTGATCTTTTCGCGTCCCCCTTTGTATAGCTCGGAAAAAAGTTAATAAAACGTAACAGTGGTCCAATGCAACTGCCGCAATCAATTAGTTCAATTCGTAAATTTTCGTTATTAAAGGTTAAAAACTGGATTTTATATCCTAGAATATACCATAAACATACTTTTACGTCGGTCAGTAATAAGTTTCCGGTCTGACATTGAAAACGTTGCTTGCAGCTGATGAAGGTTAAGATTTGTAATTACACTGAGAAAAATGGATTGAAGTCGACGTAATAAAATATTATGCAAACACTGTGAAATACTCTGCTTACAACTAATAAAATAGTGCGCATTACTCTAAATAGTGACAGGAATGTATATTTATTCTGCAGGGCATTAAACTTCATTGTGCAAGAAACCTCATCAAAACTTTATGTTCAAATGTCGTATCTTTTATCGTGCAAGAACTATTATGCATAGTAAAATTATGGATTTAACATCATAATTTACAGTGATCAAAGCACAATAAATTATGACGTCTTAAATTCACCATATAATATAGTTTTTTGCATAGAAAATTACGGTGCAAAGAGTTGCACCATAAAATTCGATGCAATGCATGTATATATTTAAAACTACGCAGAAAATTTTATAGTGACATTCCCGATTATTTGCATAATAAGTACATTAATCCTGAGGAACAATAAAATTTAGTACGTATGCACGTTGAAGAATCGTGCCAGGTTGAAAAAATTATTGCTTAGCACAAAAATGTTTGAAAATTCACTAAAATGTATTGTGCGTATGCACTAAACATTACGTGCATTTTGAGAATTCATAAAAAAATATGGTGCGTATGCATATAAACATTACATGCATGCAACAAATCGGGGGAATCCGGGGGGGAATCCAAACCAAACACCACACACCATTCTGTGCTGTGACCTCCGCGCGTGAGTGTCGTTCAATACTTCTATATTAAATTTTGCTGTGTTGTGTTGTGTGAAATGGACGAGTTACTGAGAAAGTTATATTTAATTAAGTTTATGTTTAATCTAGATTAAGATTAACTTTCTTATGGAAAATAAATGTTTGTATGATTTTAAGATTTTTTAAATTACCTACATAGTACATATATATACCTGCTCTAGACTCTGTGTGATTAGATTATTACTATGTGAATTTCAGCACTTTTTTCTGCACTGTACTGTGACATGTGTGGATATTTTTTAGGATTAGCAACAAATATTTGCACGGTGTTTCTAAACGGTGAAATTATATTCATAATCAGATTAGTCTTTGGACAGGTAGGTATCTTCAGTCAAAATTGATAGTCCAAACAAAAAAAAAAATTTTACACAAAAAATCGGGCGTTTTTTTGACTCTCCTTAAACAAATCGTTCACTACGAGTATTTTTCGGTAAAGTCAAAAAAAATTACCAAATTTTTTTGTTTTACCTATCTTTTCTGACTGACACAGAATACCTCTCCGAACACTTTATTTGATTATACAGAGTGTAATGTAAGGGAAAGCTTTTCGAATTTTTAACAATGTCTTTAGTAGGCCATCATCCCAAACAACGTACAGCAAGAATTTTTTGTCGAAAACGAAAAAAAAAAATCGACTCTCCATACAAATAAAACAAATCAGTTTGTATGAAGAGCCAAAAGTTTTTTTTGTTTCCCACAAAAAAATCAGGACGATGATCTGAAGACATTGTTAAAGTTTTCGGAAAGTTGTCTCTTACACCCTTTATTATTTATTTAATCGTCCGAAAATACCGTGTAGAGATTAAGTGCTGATCCTGAAAAATATCAATCCCGTCACGATATTAAATAGTGCGGAAAAAATACTAGGGCACGTAAAAGGATCATGCCCAGCTAAAAAAGCACTATGAAATTTAGTGCAGTCGCATATAAAGATATGCTTCCAGCAGCAAATAATATCATGCGCAGGCACGATATATTATAGGGTACGACCTGCTACGCATCAAAAAGTAAAATGCAAAGGCACATAATAGGATTATGAATGCATTATAATATAAAATGCTGTCAATTACGTATTTTAAACAGTGCACTTTATATTTTCGTTCATTAGAGTTATACAATATGATGTCTTGACCTATATCTTATAGTGCGAGCAGCAAATAAGTTTGTGACGTCGCTAATTGGCGGAGGAACCATAATTTTATGTGCACCACGGCAGAATAACTTTATGTGTAGGCACGATTGTTGAAAAAAGTGTGCATGCACAATAGTTTATAGTGCCTCATTTTTCTCAGTGTACCGAGAGAATTCAATACATTCTTTTGTTGTAACCAAAAGACCATCAGCGTGAAGAAACTTCGATGGAAATCCATTTCTTTTATACAGTATAGTTGTTGCTTCTTTTTTTTTATTAAGAGTTCAAATTATTGTTACATAAAAATATTCGACAGTAAATATTGTACGTCTTTTTTTCCAATCAAATAACAACAAGTATAGTCTACTACTCACAATTTTCAGAACACTCCATTTTTTACCGGACCATTTTGTTAAATTTTTTGTCATCCATCTTGCTCTTTCGGTAATAAATATTTATGTGGAGAAGCGGAAAATCAAAAATTTATCGAACGAGAGGTAATTTATATCAATTGTTCTTTCGAGACCTTTACATTTCCAGTATTCCAGTATATATATAATATATCTGGACTTCCTACACGGATATTTATGACGATAGAGAACATACATTCATCAATACTGCATTTTAAATGATCTCTCTATTCCCAGAATAGACGTTTTCAAAGTACATGAGACGTAATGGCATTTACTATGAACGATCCACTTGTACATGCATCTTCATTCATAAGTACCCCTTAAAATGTTTGGGAAATCGTCTTTGACTTGTCAATTTAATAAGGAATGTCTATTAGGAACTCAGCTGAAAGAAAGGAAGGTTGTTAAGTTTTTCAATCAGTGATTTGAAACCTTAACGTATTAATTATTTAGAGATAAATTTAACCAGCCAATAAAATGTTTATTTACCAAATAAACTAAATGGTAAAATTGCAACCCATCAAATTCGTAGCAATACTTGAATAGACAAACATTTTTCTTGAATGTTGTGAATTATTTCTTAAGGTTTACTGTGGATTAGGTACCTGGAGAAGTCAGTGATTGTATATCAAGCAGAAATTGCTCCTATACAATGTTACGCTGGAAAAGCTTGTTTGAAACTGAGAGTATGCGCTCATCAGTTGGGAAGCTGCACTAGGCTAACAAGGTACTAAGGCAAAAGGGATCAGGGGCAATTAGAAGGCTGACAAGTTGGCCCAGGAAGGTGTCAACACCCCACTGATACGACCTTAGGTGCACCTAGACATAAAAGCGGTAAGTGTGTTCCTCATCAAAAAAGAATTCTCTTTAGTTCAATATCTGCAGTTGTGAAGTATGGATTTTTATTCCATAAAACAATATTTTTAATGTTCCGAGGGATTGTTAGCAGTATTTTTTTTGAGATATTGAGGAGATAGCTCAATGATCCAACCCCCAACCTAGAGAGATCTATATAATGGCTCAAACTGGAAATGAAAACTGGAAATTTCCTAGCAGGCAGCTTCGGCATTACCAAGGGTCTTAAGCAGGGATGTCTCCAACATTATTTAAGGTCTATATCTCAGCAGCCTAGACAAAGGAAACGTAAGAGGAATACATAGAATCCTACAAGCACGAAGAGCTATAACTTGTCCAAATGAAATCCTCTGGAACAAAGAAATATCAAAGAAAAGGAATTTTAATATCTACGAAACCATTATTAAAAGCAATCTACTCTATGGAACAGAGAATAGAGAATCATTCAGAAATACAGCAAAAAGGTTAAAGCTATAGAAATGGTAGCTATCAGGGGATTGCTGAGAGTATTAAGAGAATTTTTCGTATGTATGATTTTGGCACTATAGATAAGTACTAAATCTAGCTTTACACACGTTCCAAACTATGTGTTTTCCTTGCGACCAAATGTGGGATATTGCTCTTAAATTTAATACTAACATAAGACATGAATCTAACGTTTCGTAAAACGGGAATTTAATCCGGTGCTCTACCGACTCTAGCTGTATAGGTATATACGGTAACAATAGTCTTGATAAAAAATGTTTATTCCCTCCAATTTACCTTCCAACAAAAATTTCAGACATTTCCGTTTTACTTGTTTAGATTCGATGTATATAAATCTGCACCGAAGCCTTATCTCTGTGTGTGTTTGTTTGCGTTATCTAGAGGAAGCTTCCCTCTTTGTTGATTGAAAACAATAAGGCGAATTTAGCTCGCTGGAAAATGATCTTATCTTTATATAGAGAGAGATATTGCTTTTAGTAGGACACGAATTCGTGGAAAAGTAAACGTTGTAACTTGTATGTCAGTGGACAAAAAAAAATCCAACAGGTGGTAACTGAACGTAAAATACCTACCATTATTTTCAGAGAAATAATTGAAATATAGATGGACCTCCTATTTTATCAGAAACTTTAATCGAACCTGGTCGTATGAGAATTGTAGCTTGTATATCATTAATGAAAATCCCCATTTTTTTGCATTTTTTTCCAGTTGTTTAAGATTTCCTCTACAAATATATTTAAAAAGAGTAGAGAAAGGCAGCATCTTTTTCGACTTGTGGTACGGCTAAATCCTTTTCCATTATATCTAAAAGTTCTTCCACTGATATATCGTATTTAAGCAAAAAATTTAGAACGTATTTTAATTTTTATTGTCGAGCTATTTACATTAAAATCGTGACAAATAAAACCATTATTGTTGAACTGCGTGTTGCGAAACATTGAACCGTTGCTCCAAACGTAAAAACTAATTCGAGTGTAGGTATTATTAATAGTTTTCCTTTAATAAAATCAAATTTAGAAACGTACCATTACAATTCTGTATGACTTGCTTTCATAAACAAATTTTCAAACGTTCTTAGAACTAACAGACAATAATAACATATACATAGAATTCAGACAGGCGTTGCGTTGTTGTATATGTAAACCACGTGCACATCGCTGCTGTCTTTTTTTAAATATAGCGTGCTTTGATTTTCCAACATTCAATATTAGGTTTATTTTAGAGCAAGATCTAAAAGAACACGTGCCCTTTTTTAGGCGATTAACCCGTTAAAAGGTTAGAACTAATTGAAATACGTTCTAATACTTATAGTGCAGGGCATAGTGGCACATTCCTTTGTAAAATTAGATCTAATTAGTATTCCTAACAGTTTACATATTCAATTTTCAAATTGTATATCGTAAGAAATGAGTTTTTCACAGACCAATAAATTTTATATAAAAAGAACATATGTTCATCAGACTGTTGGAGTTATAGTTTGGGGTGCTATAGCTTATGGTTCGAGATCACCCTTATATATACAGGGTGTTTCTTAAGTAATCTAAAATATTATATGGGGCGCTACGTTACTCAATTTTAAGACGAAAAGTTCATATAAACATGTGTGATAGGTGTTGTCGTTTATGAGATACAGGGTGTTGAATTTATTGTAATAAGTCAGTTCTGATTGTACGTGAAATTAATTTTTCCCGGTGACGCTACTGGTTTTTAGAAGTAATATGCAAAAACATGCTTATTCTAAGTGGCCTTTGAAATAATGTTGACAAGTGTCAAATTTGAAAACCAACGCAAAAATCGTACATTTTTATTTGATTGACTCTGTGTTTAGTTAATAACTATGCCAGTGTTTACTAATGTTGAAATGGCTAATATGCATTTTTTGTACGGATTAGCGAATGGTAATGCCTTAGAAGCTAGACATACGTATGCCCAGCGTTATCCAAATAATCGTTTACCATGTTCAGATACGTTTACTAAGTTACATATTCGTTTACAAGAAACTGGAACTTTTGCTAAATCGAAGAATATTATTGGACGACCCAGAACTGTGAAAAATCCCCAATTTGAAAACCAGATTCTTCAAATTATTGACCAACATCCAGAAACGAGTACAAGAAAAGTTGCAGATGAAGTAAATGTTAGTAACAAAACTGTTTGGAATATTCTAAAAGATAATTTATTGTATCCATATCACGTTCAACGTGTTCAACATTTGTTACCTACTGACTATCCATTACGCATACAGTATTGTCAATGGATTTTACGTGAAATCGCGAACAATCCGAATTTTGTGGCCAATATTCTATTTACGGATGAAGCCAACTTTTCTAGACATGGGATTATGAATTTTCATAATGACCACATATGGGCAGATGTAAATCCACATACCATAAGTGTAAAACGATTTCAACAAACATTTTCGGTCAATGTTTGGCTTGGCATCATCGATGATTATTTAATTGGACCATTTTTCCTTCCTGTACGGTTAACCGGTGAGACATACCAACATTTTCTAGAAAATGAACTTCCACTTCTTTTGGAAGATGTACCTATTATTATTAGAAGGCGCATGTGGTTCATGCATGACGGAGCTCCTCCACATTTTTCAGTGATTGTACGCGAGTTTTTAAATAATGTTTTTCCAGGCCATTGGATCGGACGAGGATCTCCACACCCGTGGCCCCCTAGATCACCTGGACACAATCCTCTGGATTTTTGTGTGTGGGGATATTTGAAATCGCTTGTTTACACAACACTGATATTAAACGTACAAGATCTTCAAAATCGTATCATAGACAGCTGTAATGTTATTCGTAACAATCCTGGTATCTTCGAACGTATTCGACAATCCATTAGACATCGAGTGGATTCTTGCATTTTAGCTGGAGGTGGACATTTTGAACATTTGCTCTGAAATGTATTATTTTTTCTTTATGTTTAACACATGTTGCTTGTAATAAAATAATAAAAAAATATAAATCAGTAGCGTCACCAAGAAAAATTAATTTCACGTACAACACCCTGTATCTCATAAACGACAACACCTATCACACATGTTTATATGAACTTTTCGTCTTAAAATTGAGTAAAGAAGCGCCCCATATAATATTTTAGATTACTTAAGAAACACCCTGTATATATTAAAAGTAATCTTTAATCGTTTCCTTTTTTTATTTAATTAGAATATTTGTCAGTACCACTTGGTTTTAATTGTTAACTAAACTTGATGTTTATAAAAGCCCACCTTTGTGAGATGCCATCAAAAATTGATATAATTATTTCGTAATTTTAAAACAGTATTTCAGAATAGATTTGGATTATTAAAATGTTAAATGCACTTTCAGGTGACAAATATTTTAATCTTACTCTCATCTCGGTGTAGTAGTTATCAGATGACTACTGTGTCTTTTTGAATTATGCAAACTATGCCTTGCACTATTACACGTGCCACAAAAGTGGCGTACAAAATCAATAGAGGTACACCCACCGAAAAATGGGCCATTGTAGTGTTTTCTATTGTAGCATTAAGGTTAATGGACTAATCTTTTTATAATTTCTTAATTAACAGACCCGACTATATTAAAACGTTGTGTGATTGTTGTATTTTTAAAGCATTCACTTAATCTAAATCAAAAAAGGCAATTAAAATTATCTTGTATAAACCATTTAAATTTCAGGAAGTAATAAAAAAAGTTTTTATGAAGATAATACATACGTGGAATCTTAAATTATGTATTTTTATAGCCGTTAAAATTTACTCACAAAAGTGATTCAGTTATTGTTTTTAAATGTTGTTAATAAATTATGTTAAACCAAAAAGTTAGTTCTTTGTAAAAGATTATTTCTGTGTTCCCAGAACTTATGTCTGTTGGTAAATTTTAGTCAAAATTAATTCTAATCTACAGATTATTTTGAAAGTTGTTGGTCCTTTTTTGTCCTAAGAAAAACGTATGTTGTTAAAAATGTAATGTAAAAACTATAAAAAAGTGCAACTAGTTTCGGTCTTAGACCATCATCAGGCTAAAAATAAAAAGATACAGTAAGGTAAGGATTAAGACAACAACTATAACAATAAATGGTGGTAGCAAAGATGTAGGATCTTTTATATTAACTAAGCGAGAAATATAGTTGTTAGTTTCTAAAGCAAAATCGATATTATATTTCTTAAAAACATTAGATAACTTGTATGAAATATATCCCACATATAACAATGAACAAACAAAGTTTTTTGATGACATTGCAGTATTGTCGTGTATAATGCTAAAAGAAAGTCTGAATTTACAGCAAAAATCAAAATAACACTTATCAGTCCCATGCTAGACGAGGGAACTGGGATAGGAGTTTTTGGACCGAGAGCCAAATACTCAGAAAGCTTGGGCACATACCCGAGTATCTTTCAAGCAGAAGTCCGCGCCATCGAAAGATGTGTGGAATTCAATATTGGAAGAAACTACCGCAGACAAGAAATTGTGATCGTCGGATAGTCAAGCAGCCATCAAAGCGCTGAGCTCAAATATAATCAGTTCGAAGATGGTTTGGGAATGCCTAGGCAAACTAAATGAACTGGGCCAGAAGAACACTGTCACCCTTCTATGGACACATAGGAATAGAGGGGAACGAAACAGCAGACAAGCTGGCAAAAAAGGTGCTGAAACCCCACATTTGGGACCAGAACCATCTTGTGGGATCAGCAGTAGAGGAATCTTAGGAAAACTAAGGGAAAAAATGGAGAATGAAAAATCAAAGTACTGGAATCAGCAGGAAGGACTGAGTCAATCTAAGATACTACTGGGGAACTATGACCAGAAGAGATCTCTTAGCTGCCTCAACCTCAGTAAAAAAAGGCTCCGAATTCTAACGGGAATATTAACCGGGCATTGCCGGTTAAGAAGCCAAATGAAGAAACTAGGGTTAGCAGATGAAGCAAAGTGCAGATTCTGTGAGGAAGAGGATGAAACCTCAATACACATACTCTCAGAATGCCTTGCCTTGCAGAATTCTAGGAGCACATGAAATAGAAGAAGGGGATCTACCTGATTTGAAGCCCGACGATGTCCTAAACTTCCTCAGGAAAATAGGACTCGAGGAGCTGCTATAAATCTGAGAAAACATCAGAACATGGCAAGTAAGGGGGGACACAATAGATCCTATAGGTTGCAGTGTACTTATCACCCCTATCCCATTGGATAATGGTTGTTAACTGCCAAATATTTGATTATATTAATCTCTCTATTAAAAGAAACTCGAGATGAAGGTAGGGAAAACATCTATGAAAGAAGGATCTAAAAGCAGTTTTTGGAAAAGGGGATGGAATGAGTCTATAGAAGGTTTTCTATAGACATCAAAAGAAAAAGAACCATTAACTAAGTCCTTAGTTATTAAAATATCCAAGAAACAAATCTGGTTATTAGTTCCCATTTCAATAGAAAATGTAATTCTAGGTTGAGAATTTATATAAATAAGAAAGTCGTCTATATGCCTCTAAATTGATATTTGATATCAGCCACATTGAAGTTATGGATCATTCTTTCGAAAAACATTGTTTTTGAATGTACTTTTCAACAAAAAATATATAAAAACTATTGTATGTTCAAAGTTATATAATATCTTTTAGTTTATTCAGAAAAAATAACGATTTTATCATAATTAAGTTATTTTGAACCACTTTTTTTATCCACAACATAACACATCCCAGTACATTTTGCTTTTCGGCTTGTAAACCTTCCAGACATTTTTTCGAATATAGAAATGTTTTAAAAATATTTTATTCATTCCAAATTTCCTAATAATATTTAAGATATTTCAGCCACAAATTATGAAATCTGCACAAACGAAATGAAAAAATTGTCTATATGAAAAAGGGTAACTCGACAGCCTTTTTAAAAAAAGATGTTTATAAATCTAAAGTGAATTATTTCATAATGTCAAATTAGGTATGTCAAATTACCAAAAAAGGGATCATACTTAAACTAAAACCGAAATTTCAGCTTTAAAAGCAATCAAAAGAAACGATTTTTAGAAGATCGCCATTGTGTATTGTTTTTTCATAAAAAAATAACTAGGAAAAGCAAATAATTATTGTAAAAAGTATGGAAATTAAAAACATACTACTTACAATAAAAACTGGTTATTTTATTGAAATTCAGTGTGTAATATTACAAATTATACTCATTCCAGCCTGGTATTCCACCTACGAAAGAAATCACTGCAGTTTTCATGGTTTCTAAGGTGGTAGAACATTTTTCCATGCTTCAACTACATATTCAGAAGATGTGAAACATTTAATGGTATAAATATAAGCCAAATATTTGGTTTATCCTGGCGATTTACTATTCCGACATCAACCAATTGGTTTATTATTAGTTTTATTCTATTTTAGCTTCATCTCGAATCAAAAATAAGCAGAATTGGAAACTCTAAAACAAATTGGTATTGACGAACGCATAAAATTAAATAAATGTGTCTGAATATACTTTTTGCACTATTTCACCAAGCATAAAGTCTGTAGTAATGAAAGGTAATCTTATATTGTTTGACTGCTGTGCATATTCGCTGCGGCGTATATATTCTTGTTATTTTATTGTCGTCTGTATACTCGATTCTGGTTTACTGGAAAACAAGCAACAAGGATTTATTTGTCGGGATAAACATTTCCTCTTAACCACGTTTTGTACAAACAAAATCTTAATATAATGTCTCGTCTGTACACGCTTTCAAGTTTAAATGCTTTTATTAAAATATCTGCCCTCACTCAACTTAGATACACCGAAAACGACAGGGTAGGACTCGAAAAAATCCACCTACTTTGTTAATAGAATTACATAAATACCAAATTTGGAGAATTCACCCTCAAAAACACACTAATACGTCGATCATAGTGGAAAAGGCGTTCTATGTTGTTGAAATCAAAATAAAATAGAGAAATTCAGATTGTGAATTTATTTCAGACAGTTGGCAAATATTTCCTTTGTTTTTAATGATTGTTCATATATAATTTACGGAGTCCCTGTACTCCGTCATCATTACAGGCACTTTTTAAGTTTTTTTTCATATCTACAGATTTCTGTGAGAATAGCGCATGGCGCGCGTAGTCACTCCTTTTTATCTCACCGACAGGACCATTCATCACGGTCTTCTCTCAACGTAATACACGTTTTATACGAAAAGCAAAATAATAAAAAAAAAAGAAGAAGATCGGAGCATCATCGTCGAATGATAAATGTTTTGCCATTAAGGTCGAAATGTCATTTGTGAAAAAGCCCCTACTCAGCACGCCACCGCCAAATAAATTAAACAAAAATAAAATATGTCCTTAGAGAAAAGTCTCCCGCAACTTTTCCAGTTAATCATTCCTCCAAGAAAGGAGCAACAAGACGCTGCGATGGCAAAATGAGTTTCGATTCATTTGACGGTAGAAAAATATTTTTACCTCTTGTTGCTCTCCTTTAGAACTTTCCGTGCCTTTGTTGGCAGGAAAAAAACAGTGTGTTAGTTAAAAACTATTTTTTCCAAAGCCCTGTAATGTTTCATCTCAAAAATATGGTCTTACATGCGAGGAAAATGAGACAGCGCCGTTTTTTAATGAATCTGTGCTAAAATTGGAGAAATAGGACTCATTGAAAGACCCTTATTTCGAATATATTCTTTGCTATCAGTATTAATTTAATTTAAAATACAAAAAAATAATAAATGTAAAAACAAAATTACCCAATTAAGAATAATGAAAAACTCTTCGTTTTACCAAAACTTCCAATATTTA
This sequence comes from Ophraella communa, assembly GCA_035357415.1. Taxonomy (NCBI): domain Eukaryota; kingdom Metazoa; phylum Arthropoda; class Insecta; order Coleoptera; family Chrysomelidae; genus Ophraella; species Ophraella communa. The sequence continues at coordinate 42,628,922 of CM068985.1, read as the reverse complement.
TTTAAAAAATCTTGCTTTATTAACTTTAATGACAACCGTTTCGCTAGACTTAGCATCGTCAGATTGACATATTGAAGTTACATTTTGTTTATTTGTAGCTAGGTACCTGATGTTTATTAGGTAGTTATAAGGCTAGACCAAGTATGGAAGTAATAAGACATAACAATATTAAAGCCTAGATGTTATGAGCCCTAAGGGATTATCCTGGATGTACTTCCCTCTAAGATCAGTATAACTATGCAATGATATAGAAAAACCAGGAAAAAAATATAATCATGCTGATCTTAACAATAACTTAAAATATTTGTGTTACAATTACGTCTTATCTATGTATAAAATGAAGACTCAATCAAAGCATACACTTTAAAAGTGGAGAACTTCCCAGATTTATTTGTTCATTAACAACTTTAAATTGTGGATCTGCTAGATGTCTTTTTATTTCAAGTTCTTCAAGGAAATCTAACTTTTTTTTTTATTACAAATGTGTAGTATTTGGATATCATTGGTGTGAAAGAGTGAGGTTGGATGTTCAAGTAGGTGTTTTGCATAATTTGACTTATCTGGTTGTTTTAATCTATATGCTCTTAAGTGTTCATTAAATCTTACTTCAAAATTTCTTTGTGTTTGACCTATATATACAGCATTACATTTTGGACAATTAATTTTGTAAACACCAGATTTTTTTAATTTAGGTAATTTTGTTTTTACATTTAACAATTTTGTACCAACATTATTTTGTGTTTTAAATGATATTATTGCTGATGTTTTCGAAGATATTATTTTTGAAATTTTATTGGAAATACTTCCACAATATGTAATATTTTTATAACTTTTAATTTCTTTAGTTTGTTTAGGAAATATTAGTTGTAGTGCCACTTTCTGTTCTTTTTTATTTATTAATGTATTTATCAAATGAATTGGGTAGCCATTAGATGTAGCTATTTGTTTTATGATATAAATTTCTTTATCAAAGTTAATTTTGTCCATTGGAATTGAAAATGCCCTATGTATCATAGAATTATAAGCTGCTAATTTATGTGTTATAATAATATCATTTAAAACACAAAATAATGTTGGTACAAAATTGTTAAACGTAAAAACAAAATTACCTAAATTAAAAAAATCTGGTGTTTACAAAATTAATTGTCCAAAGTGTAATGCTGTATATATAGGTCAAACACAAAGAAATTTTGAAGTAAGATTTAACGAACATTTAAGAGCATATAGATTAAAACAACCAGATAAGTCAAATTATGCAAAACACCTACTTGAACATCCAACCTCACTCTTTCACACTAATGACATCCAAATACTACACATTTGTAATAAAAAACAAAATTTAGATTTCCTTGAAGAACTTGAAATAAAAAGACATCTAGCAGATCCACAATTTAAAGTTGTTAATGAACAAATAAATCTGGGAAGTTCTCCACTTTTAAAGTGTTTGCTTTGATTGAGTCTTCATTTTATACATAGATAAGACGTAATTGTAACACAAATATATTAAGTTATTGTAAAGATCAGCATGATATAGTTTTTTCCTGGTTTTTCTATATCATTGCACAGTTATACTGATCTTAGAGGGAAGTACATCCAGGATAATCCCTTAGGGCTCATAACATCTAGGCTTTAATATTGTTATGTCTTATTATTTCCTTACTTGGTCTAGCCTTATAACTACCTAATAAACATCAGGTACCTAGCTACAAATAAACAAAATGTAACTTCAATATGTCAATCTGACGATGCTAAGTCTAGCGAAACGGCTGTCATTAAAGTTAATAAAGCAAAATTTTTTAAATAAATATTGGAAGTTTTGGTTAAACGAAGAGTTTTTTATTATTCTTAATAAGATGGACTTCCAAAAAGTAAGGGTTAGTACAATCAAAATTACCCAAATTAAAAAAATCTGGTGTCTCCAAGGTGTGTTACAGAATTATGTGATTCTGTGTGATGTTATTAAATGATCCTATTTATAGAAAGAGTTGTTATTGGATTAAAAACTTATTTTTTTACCATAGGAATTCGAAAATCTAACTTTCCACAAGTGTAGATTATTAGTTTATACCAAAAATGGAAATAGACTTGCGAATATTGTTTTTTGAATATTTTTTTCGCTAAAGATGACCAAAAAAATAATCCTATCGATTGTAGCCAAGTTCATAACCCTAAATTTCTTATTGTGGAGTGTATTTACTTAAAAGTGAACCACTGAACGGAAAAATCGCATTAATTTCGTCACAAAAACCAAATTTCCGACGACTCATCTATCATAAAACACAATTCTATTTTGGATAAATGGCTAAGTCCATTCTTTATGTTCTTAAATCTGCATGTTCGGTTCCAGATATCCCTTGCATCCTTCACTAATGGCTTTCCGCGATTCGCATGACCAATCCTATAATTCTCAAGGCCCCAATCTTTTTTGATCTGCTTCAGCGGCCTTCCGAAGTACGTCGTTATGGGCACGATTATTTTTGAAGGAAGGGAAAAGGAAAATAAAGGAGGTAAAAGAATATAATGGTAAAATGGTGAAATAAGGATCCCCGAGGTGTTAAATTCTGAGGACGGTAAGACAGAGGGATATGCAATTTTAAAGCAAATCCAGGAAAATCGGAAAATAAATTTAGCGACCGTTATTTATTTTTAAAGATACTAGAAAAGATTCGTGCCTCGTGGTTTCGTCATGCTTCAGAAACTGCTCGGCTTGTAGCATGTAAGCAACAATCAAAATTAAAGTTTTTCAGTAAATCAACGAAATAAAGAACCTGGGGAAAAGTGAATGAGTGATAAATAGAAAAGCGACTGCGAAATGAAGTTGGAAAACTTTGTCTGAATAAAAAAGTAAAATTTATCGCGAAACAATGTCTGAAAATTGTTTTTCAAACAGTCACTGTTTGAATCCATTTTAAAAGTTCTTGGGTCGAACTTTTAAAAAACATATTTAATAATTTGTTTCTTAAAATCTGTACCTACCAAAAAATTACTCAGCGGGATTTATACAAGCATTAACATTACTGTAGAACAAAAATCACAATGCTTTATTTGTTAGAAGTATTAGTTGCTTCGTTAACTAAGAAGAATGCTGTCAAAATACAGGTGTTGCAACGAAAAATGGAAAAAACAATGCTAGGAATCAGGCTCTCCAATAAAATCCCTAACCGAACCATGCGAAATAAAATAAGAGTAAGAGATGCCCTTGATACTATTCTTCATTAGAAATGGAAATGGGCAGGCCAGGTGGCCAGAATGAAAAATGGCAGATGGGCGAAAAGATTATAGAATTGCAACTAAGATCCGAAGCCTTTAGAAGCAGAGGCAAGAAACTGGTCCAAACTGCACAAGATCGGAATGCGTGACAAAATTTGAAGGATGCTTTTGTTCAACAGTGCACAGTATAAACTCGAGATGATGATATTTCAGTAAATAGCTTGATATTTTTGAGGAAAAACTAAGATCATTTAAATAACAGAAGACAAATTTTTAGAAAACGCTTGCAGTAGAAGAGAAAGTTCAGTTAGCATTATGTAAAGTTGCTTAAAAGGTAGCTAAATAGCAGAGCAACCTATTGGGCTGTTTCTAATCGTCCTGGGGCCCTCTGAACTAGTGTTCTTCACGAATCAAAAACCAAGCCAATTCTTTATTCATCAGAGAACATCACGTAATTCCAGTTAGGACCATGATTTGTTGAGCCCATTGCAACTTTACAATTTTTTGTTGATAGGTTAGTTTGGGAGCACGTAGAGGTTTTCTGCGATACAAATTTACCGCATTTAATCTTCGTGTTATTGTTGGCCTTGAGATATTCAGTCCTTCAAGTCTAGCAATTTCTCTTGTAGATTCCGATTTCTTCGAGCTATCAATGTTATCTGCCGGTCTTGTGCTGCTGTTGTACATCGACTTCTGCCACTTCTGGGACGATCCTTCACATCATTTGTGTCTTGGAATTTTGTTTTAATTTTTGATACAACACCCTGAGTAACACCAACAATATTCGCGATATCACTTTGACTAAAGCCCTGTTGTAACAAAGCAATTACTCTAGACCTATTAAAATATGATATTATCTATCTGGGCATTTTTAAACAGCTCAAATGAAATTTAAACAAGAATTAGAATAATGTGAAAGCACCCAAATCAATTAAATATGACCAAATTAATACAAAAACGAACCAAATTTAGTAATATTTTGATTTAAAAACGCTTTAAAATAAATATCAACAAGAGTATTTAAAAAACCAAAGGCGTAGATATATTATTTCTAAATATTACAAACTTTTGGACATATGTGTATCTACTGATATTTAGGAGAATCTCGAATCTCAGCTAGTTAGAAAATTATTTATTATTCAATTTGATGAAACAACTGACTCCAATAATTAATCTCAATTAATGAGATTCTGTAGGAACATGACAATAAATGAAAAACGAACTATTTAGGATTGCAAATAACTGTGTTGGTATTTGCATTTGCCAGTCTCTAAGCACTGGTCTAAATATTGTTTAGTAAGTAAATTCTTTTAAAAAAACTTTCTCAATGGTAGATATAAAAAAAAAACTTTGGACCGGTTGCATAAATGCTTGTTAAACCTATATTACAACATTATGTCAACTTTTGACAAGTGTAAGTGAAAAGATAGCGAGTGCGCGGTAATTTCAAATTTATTTATATTTAGATGAAGTTTATCATGCAGTGTTGTCAGCTGAAATCATCTTTCCCATAAGCTAGATACTTAGATTTTAGTTCATTTAATTTGATTATAAAAAATACTAATTGTAATTGTAATTTTCTACTTGTGAATGCAGATTAAGAATATTTAAAACTTATTAGGTTTGAATAATTTTAAATATTCGACCATAAGAATTGTATAAATCGGTTTTTCTATACAATTAAATTATCTTAACGTTTTAATTACAATTTCTGTTACCAATTTATACTATATGGTTGTTAATTTTAGTTAATAGTACTCAAAGCCGTGAAATTATACTCTTTTATGAATTAATTTATTGTGCGGGTCAACGTATCGCACCCAAAGTCGTCCACGCTACTCCGATGCTGTAATTTTCCAAGGTTACCAACATTGTATGCTTCGCTTGTTTTATTCTTTATTCATTAATACTGTATTAAAACAATAATGTGTTGATTCGGATCAGGAAATCGCTTTTTTAAATAACGAATATTAAGATAAATGTAGAATTATACCTTCAATAGTATTGGTACATACTGTTCTTCAAAGACCTGAAGAGTCTTTATGTTGACATAATACACTAAAATTCCCAACAACTTTTACAATTACAGTTTTTTGGGGAATGCCTTGTTAAAATGTAAACATGGGCCATTATCCTGTCCTCTTTCCACACTCGTCTAGTTATTTTTTGTGTCATAGTTGGCAATTATGTGCATTTTATTAGACAATTTTGAAATTAACTAAGACCGTGACAGAACATAGAACTTCAGATCATAACATAACCTAAAAGAAATTATTTAAATTTCAAACTTGAAATATCTGACATATGTCATTTCAATCAGTACCAACATAATTTAATGAACACAAAAAGTACTAATTGTTGAATAATTTTATTTAAAAAGAATAAATAAATGCATTATAAAAAATATTGTGTAAAACTATTTCTTACGTTCGCGATTTCACAATTTTGAACTGTAATTTGAAAAAGTTTACAGTAATAATAAAAGATTGTACCTACTAAAACCTAAAATTATTTCTACTCCATTTACTATCCACCTCACCATAATATGCTATAAAATAGTAGTACAATTTAATAAAAAAAATTACATCAATTAGATGAAAGCTAACCATTAAAAAGTTATGTGATAATGAAATAATTATTGGAATTAGAGAAACTTAATTCGAGATTGCTGTACTTTGGATCATATACTTGAACAATTTTCCATTTGAACAAACTTAAAATAGTTAATAGGCTGTGAAATTATCATTTCTTGAGTGCACATATGCTGCACAATAAAGTTAATGCATTGCATATGCTGCACGAGGAGGTTCAAGCCGATGAATTGAATTTATTTTTTCGGGACAAGCTGGACATCCTAAATAAAGTCCCTTTGTTCAGATTTTCTGTTGGGAAAAAAGACATTTTTCCGATTTTTACCCTCTAGCTATGTAGTAGCTACAAAGACAGAATCGTTGACGGAATCTCGTACACATAGTGGTAAGTAATGAAAAATCCACTCTCTAAAGAAAAATTTTATTTAATTTTTTTTCCGAGGAATACGACTCTAATTGCTACAAGAATTTAATTAAAAGAAAACTGAGACTGTGCAACATTTATATACTTAGTATAGCTCCCAGGCTTCAATTATATAAGTTTAAAAGGTTCAAAAGGACTACGCTGAAAAAGGACGAAATGATATTCCAATTAAAGGTATATGTCGCAAATTTAATTCAAAACGAAAGATTATTGTTCAAATAAATAAAATGTGAAGGTTTTGTAATAGTTTGTAGGAAAATTTTGTATGATCAAATACTGTTATAGTTCATTTATTTGGAGTTGGTAGCTAAGAAGAGTTATTAAATCGTAAAATGTTGTAAACAAGACCTTAAATATTTAATTCTTACTTTTTAATGTTGCATAATTTCATTTTACTTTTAATTCGAATTATGGTTTAAAAAAACTTCTGTTTTACGGTCATGGGATCTATTCAGCTATCTATTGTGACAATATTATCTAGGATTTCTATTGTGTTTGGGTTAGTTAATCCCTAATTATAGGGTCGACTCTTTAAAAAATAACAGCAATAACAACTCCGAGAAAGAAGCTGATATCCAGAAAAAGATGAATTAAATAGGGGTTTCACATTGGAAATGGCGAGTTCTTTTCCTAGTTGAGAGTTTGAGGAATATAATTTTTGTCTTGAATATAATTTTTGTGCTAACAAAAACGAATTTTGCTCGTTTAAATTGGTAAAATAATAAACCGAGATTATTATTAAAACTTTTTGTAGTAGCGGAACGTAAAAAAATCTCTAGAAAAAAAAACCTAGTAGCGTCTCTCGTTTTATTTTAAATTATTAATTTTTAAATAAAAATTTAATCGAATGAAAACGTAGCCCGCAAAGCCGCTGGCTACTAACGCAAAGCTCGGAAACGGCAAGTCGATATAAAAAATAATAAAGAAGAAATGATATTATTCAAATCGAGAAACTCGACGAATTTTTTATGATGCCATTAATAAAATACGTCTTTTCCCATTTCGCCCTATTTAATAAGTTACCGTAATATGAATATTTAGTTTAAATTTCATTTCAACATCATTCGCAGAAAGAAAAACTATTCTTTTTTTAATTTTTGAGAGAGGGACCGTAAATTGAATTATTATAAAGCGTAATTGTTTTAGAACAAAGCATTGTCTTTTCTTAAACAGTGCGGTCCATATGTATGGAATAAATTCATTTGTAGCGTTATTATGTACTATATGAAAAAAACCTGAAACAGGTCGATTTTTATTCTTAAATTGACACTTTACAGTATGAAAATATTATCCCCCTCCAGCACCCCTTCGGAATTATAAGGACCCCCTCGAAAATTTTAAATTACAAAGGGGGTCATGTGGCACCTCGTTGGAAAGGGATTTTAGTCCTCTGTTCAGCAATATAAAGTTTTTTAAGTTTGGTGCAATCATAACTGAGAAAATTGATTTTTAAGATGTAAAATTTTGATAATATCTCTAACACAAAACTTTACGTAGAATGGAGATAATAATGTCACATAATGATTAGAATGTATTTTTCAATGTATTTGACACTTAAGTTAAATGTTCAAAATGACCACCATTCACTTCTTGACAATAACCGAGGCGATATTGTTTGGTCTATTAAAATAACTTTAGAAATAATCAGGTATTTTCGTATCTGTTCTGCTAAACATTAGGAAAAAACTTTGAAGATATTAAAATAATAGTCAAAAAACTAAATAAACAATTGATATAAATCTAGTAGGCTGCTGTCATTTAGGTATTTAAAGTTACTAAAAGACGTCAGTATAATATTTGTGTGCGTATTAAATTTAATTATGGGTCATTTGTCCGAGACTCGAAGAATAAACATTTTAATTATGATTGGTTGTGGTAATAATACCAGAACTTAAAAGGAGGTTTGTGAAATTTTTAATAATAAATACCCTGGTCAACACGTTTCGCAGTCTACAGTCAGCAAAATTGAAAAAAAGTTTCGTGAAACTGGACATGTAAAAAATATTGAAAAACCAGGTAGAAATGTTCAATTTACTGATGAAAAAAAGTTAGATGTACTTCTAGAGATTGAGGAAAATCCGCATAAGACAACTCGAGAACTTGCCGCCGACAATGATGTAAGTAAATCATCTATTTTGAGAGTTCTGCATAAAGAAAAATACCACCCTTACAAAGTTCAGTTAGTTCAGGAGTTAAATGAAGATGATCCTGATAGAAGGCAAGAATTCTGTGAATTGACGATGGATAGAATGAACGCAGATTTGCAGTTCATAAACAAAATAGTTTTTTCTGATGAAGCGACGTTTCATTTAAACGGAACGGTTAACAAACAGAACTGTAGATATTGGAGCAGAGAAAATCCTCACTGGATGTGTGAAGCTCCTAAAAAAGTTAACGTTTGGGCTGGTATCATTAACAATAAAATTATTGGCCCTTATTTTTTTGAGGGCACAGTTACTGGTGAGGTTTATCTAGATTTTTTGATTAACTTTTTAGTGCCTACATTACAAAAGAGTTTTTCCTGATGTTAATCATCCAAATGAGATAAATCGATCTATTTACTACCAACAAGACGGAGCTCCACCGCATTTTGCACGTAATGTTAGAAATTATTTAAACGAGGTTTTTTCCAATAGGTGGATAGGAAGACGTGGGGCAATCGAATGGCCGGCTAGATCCCCCGATTTGACTCCTCTCGATTACTTCTTATGGGGTTATTTAAAATCTAAAGTATATTTTAATAGACCAAACAATATTGCTGATTTAAAAGTTAGGATAACGGAAGAAATTAACAAAATAACCCCCGAGGTCATACGAGAATTCCAATATCGCCTCGGTTATTGTCAAGAAGTGAATGGTGGTCATTTTGAGCATTTAATTTAAGTGTCAAATACACTGAAAAACACATTCTAATTATTATGTGACATTATTATCTTCATTCTACGTAAAGTTTTATGTTAGAGACATTATCAAAATTTTTACATCTTAAAAATCAATTTTCTCAGTTATGATTGCACCAAACTTAAAAAACTTTATATTGCTGAACAGAGGACTAAAATCCCTTTCCAACGAGGTGCCACACGACCCCCTTTGTAATTTAAAATTTTCGAGGGGGTGCTTATAATTCCGAAGGGGTGCTGGAGGGGGATAATATTTTCATACTGTAAATTGTCAATTTAAGAATAAAAATCGACCTGTTTCAGGTTTTTTTCATATAGTACATAATAACGCTACAAATGAATTTATTCCATACATATGGACCGCACTGTATGGTAGAGTAACGAGGGTACAATTTTAAATAAATCAAATAGATTATTTTAAATTACGTACTACTCAAAATCCATATAATAAATCATCCATCTCAATATTGTCTTCTAACTTTTGTCTGGGACTGAGTTTTATCAAAACACCCTACATAAAAAAAGATTTCAGTAGCGTCAAACTACTAATTTCCCAAAAAAAGAAATTCTACAATTTAGAATAGTAATATTGCAAATTATCAACCAACGGGTAACATTGATGTGTCATCATAATATTTTCAAAACAGTTATGGACCATCTTTTTTCTGATCCTCTACAACCACATATTTTTAGAAATTTTGTTAATATCAAGGTAAATTATAAAAGCAAATGTTAAAACTTACTTACGAAACTGCATACGTTAATTGAAAACTCACCTGCAACAAAAAAACAACAAAATGAAAGTTTGTCTCTAAATTTTTATCCATTTTGGAAATTTAACAACATTATATACACATTTATGTAATTAATACCGTAGATGATGTTACGGAGAGAAAATCTCGTACAGTCATGTTTACAATCCTCCAGCGTTTATACCAATAAAAAGGTTATGTATATGTATATCTATATATATATAGTATGCATATACCGGTTGTTGGAAGATTAAATTTTGTTCGTTTAATGTTACATCATAGTCGTAATACTATTTTGATGTCGGTTATTGTTACAGTTTGCATTGGGGTTTATCAGGTACAAGGTAGCGACCATTATACAATTTACAGAAAAACAAATTTAACAATTATTATGTTTGAAAGTAGTTTATTTAATTAAAATTAAAAATCAAAAAATAATGGGCATAAATAATGAAAATAACAAAAAAAAAGTAACAAAATAAAAAATTTAAACGATAAATTTAACATTTTAGTATTTGATATTGCCACCTCTGGCTCTAATAACATCTTTCAATCTCAGTGGAAGGCTTCTTATCAGGTCACTTATGTAATCCAAATCTAAATTTTCCCACTCTTCTATTAAAACATTTTCCATCTCATCAAGGTTGCCTGGAGCGATATTACGAATTCTTATGCGTCTGTCCAGGTAGTCCCGCAAACATGTTCAATTGGATTTAGGTCTTGTAAGCAATAAACCGATTGCAGAAGGGTCTTTAAGAAGATTTATGGTTGATGTCATTTCCTCCAAGAGTTTGGTCCTTTTAATTTTGCTGCTCGTTATCAGCAGGAGTTTTTATAGACTGTAGACAGACGGTTCTTATGTAAGAATCTCAAGTTGTAAGTCTATACACTTCTCCCAGCGATGCTCCCAACTCTTCAACCCGTCCAAATATTACTCGGCGTCTTTCTTTGCAAAATAGTTGTTTACGAAGGTGATGACCTCCTCATTCGACGAAAATCTCTGTCCTCCGAGCGCAACTTTTAGCTTAGGGAACAAAAAAAAGTCGCTTGGGGCTAGATCTGGTGAGTAAGAAGGGTGGTCAAGCAGTTCAAACCGTAATTCGTGGATTTTCGTCATGGCAACCGCTGAGGTGTGAGACGGCGCATTGTCTTGGTGAAACAAAATTCTTTTTTCTGCAAATATGGCCGTTTTTCCGCAATCTCTGCCTTCAGCTTGTCAAGTAATGATGCGTAGTATGGTCCTGTAATGGTTTTTCCTTTTTGAAGATAATCGATTAAGATAACTCCATGAATATCCCAGAAAACAGTTGCCATTACTTTCCCAGTCGAAGGAACAACCTTTGCTTTTTCTGGAGCCGATTCCCCCTTCGCAGTCCATTGTTTTGATTGTGTTTTTGTTTCTGGAGTATAATGGTGTATCCAAGTTTCATCTACAGTAATTAATCTGCGCCAACAGAGAGTTGGAAATGTTCATTCGAACACGTTTTTGGTCCAAAGTGAGCAAACGCGGCACCCAACACGCGGATAGCTTTCTCTTACCTAAATCTTGATTCAATATGTGACAAACACGTTCTTTGGACATGTTTATAGCTTCTGCTATCTCTCTAATTTTAATTCGCCGGTTGTCTAGCACCATTTGGTGAACTTGAGCGATATTATCGTCAGTGGTAGCAGTTTTTGGACGTTCCGAACGTTCATCGTCACCCAAGCTGGTACGGCCATATTTCAATTCAGCAGTCCAAAATTTCACGGTGGTAAATGATAGTGCAGAGTCCCCGTACACAGCGTCCAACTCGTCTTTGATTTGGGTAGGCGTATTTCCCTTCAAATACAAATATGTAGACAGTTCGATACTCGATTTTTTCCATTTTCATAAAAACACTCACATCGACTTACTCAAATGATTGTCAAACAACAACTGCGCGTCCAAAATGACTGAAATATTAGTGGGTACCTTTCAAAGGATTCGCAAACACGTAAACTTTTGTTTACGAGTGCTGCCATCTTCATGTTGAGGTAGGAAACTTTTCACACAACACTCATATATACGGGCATGGTCTTATATTGCAACAAGTCCGACGATTTTCCCCAAAATGGTACACACTAAAGGATATATCTTTCTATCTAGCCAACCATCATTTAGCTCAGTCGAAGCAATTTTTTAAAATAATTTCACCAAAACATCTTTCCATCAAGTGATAATGGTAGTTGCTTGGAATTTGCCGTCTTCAAATTTCAGCTTAGAGCTGAGTTGAATCATTTGCTGCTTCGGTTTACTTTTTGACTCTTTATACTTTGAGATAACTCATCTTATTGATTGGAAATTTGCTGGAAGAACTAATTTCTTTTAATTTCCCCACGCGTGGCATCAATTTGTAACCCACTTGAATACAAAGTCTCACACAAACCAATGAATACGAATTTGTAATAAGGAAAACAATTTAAACTTTCTTGAAAAACTTAAATGAAAATACCTAGCAGATCAGCTATTATTTATGTATGTTAATAAACAAATAAATCTTGGTGGTTCTCCACTATTAAACTATTTAATTTTATTGACGGCTGCGTTTTACAAAAGTGCTATCCACCTATAATCAACAATGTTGATAACTTTATTTTAAAATAGAATCCTTAATTATTGAAATTGATTGTGTTAACCTCTACTGTTTGGAAGTTCATCTTACTAAGAACAATAAATAACTGAACAGTTAAACTAAACTTCCACTATTTATTTGAAAAATTCACTTTAAAATTCAATTACAGCTGTTTCGCTATAACTAGCATCGTCAGATTGACATATTGAAATTACATTTTGTTTGTTTGTAACTAGGTGCTTGATGTTGATAAGGAGTTAAGGCTAGACCAAGTAAGGAAGTAATAAGACATAACAATATTAAAGCCTAGATGTTATTAGCCCTAAGGGATTATCCTGGATGTATTTCCCTCTAAGATCAGTATAACTATGCAATGATATAGAAAAACCAGGAAAAAACTATATCATGCTGATCTTTACAATAACTTAATATATTTATGTTACAATAATGTCTTATCTATGTATAAAATGAAAACTCAATCAAAGTAAACAGTTTAATAGTGGAGAACTTCCAAGATTTATTTGTTCATTAACTACTTTAAACTGTTGATCTGCTAGATGTCTTTTAATTTCAAGTTCTTCTAGAAAATCTAAATTTTGTTTTTTATCACAAATGTGTAGTATATGAATGTCATTGGTGTGTATAAGTGAGTTTGGATGTTCCAGTAGGTGTTTTGCATAGTTCGACTTATCTGGTTGTTGTAATCTATACCTATGCTCTTAAGTGTTCATTAAATCTTACTTCAAAATTTCTTTGTGTTTGACCTATATATACAGCATTACACTTTGGACAATTTTGTTCCAATATTATTTTGTGTTTTAAATGATATTAATGCTGATGTTGCCGAAGATATTTTTTTTGAAATTGCATTGGAAATACTTCCACAATATGTAATACTTTTATAGCTTTTAATTTCTTTAGTTTGTTTTGGAAATATTACTTCTAGTGACACTTTTTGTTCTTTCCTATTAATTAATGTATTTATCAAATGAATTGGGTAGCCATTAGATGTAGCTATTTGTTTTATGATCTCAATTTCTTTATTAAAATTATTTTTGTTCATTGGAATTGAAAATGCTCTATGTATCATGAAATTATAAGCTGCTAATTTATGTGATGAATGTTGTATGTATTGAAACAAAGAGCTATTATAATTTATAATACATTTAAGTTGCTTCCATTTCATCTCCCCTTTGTATCCTCTTACCACAGCCGAATAAACCTTTCCAAAGTGCTACTGTCCTTCCTCTGGCCTCTGTTAAGGTGTTGTGTCTGCTCGACAGCTTAAAATGCCTTCAGGGGTAAATAGAATTAGTTACATTGTGACAGAATCAAATTTGATCATCGGCCTTCTGTTCCAAACCCTTTTTGCTACATAACAAACTATTTACGTTTATGTCAAGATTGTTTCAAAATTATGTCGCATTAATCATAACTTGAAGATTTATTCTAATATTTTATGTCGCATTTTCCACCAAAAATTTACGTAGTTATTAGAAAGAGGCTCTCCCGACAAAAGGGGCATAAATAATTAACCGGCACCAGATGTATTCACGTTTCTGTCGCCCTTAACGTTTTCCACACTTTCCCCAAACGTGGCATCGGTGGTAAAATTTTCTAACATACAATATACAAAAATAATGGCCAATTTTACATTAAAGCGTTAATTTATATTAGAAGCTTTTACTCTCGGTTTGGAAAATATTACATCGAAGTTTAAAAGAAAGTTTGTAGCTAACTTCAGCGGATACAAACCATTTAAATAACACCGCATTGTGGAAGTTGCTTCGCGCTTATCAACTTTGAATATACCAATAAATAAATTATTAACGTATCGTGAAGTACAGTTTTACTAATAAACTTGCTATCAAGTTTATGAAATAACGTAGATAAGTCTTTAACCTATCTAAGAAAACGTTTTAATTCGATTATTCAAGATAGTTTTCTTCCAGGACGATGCAGCGGTTAACGCCATACCATTTTTGTCTTTTACTTTATAATAGACCTCTGTTTCTGCTATTACTTCTTCATTGGTTCTAAATTTGTTTCCAAAGAGCATCCTCTTTGAATGTATGAATGTATGAATGAGTTAGGGGTGATGATTACACTGCGACCCATAGGATCTATTGTGTCCCCCCTTACTTGCCATGTTCTGATGTTTTCTCAGATTTATAGCAGCTCTTCGAATCCTATTTTCCTGAGGAAGTTTAGGACATCGTCGGGCTTCAAATCAGGTAGATCCCCTTCCTCTATTTCATGTGCTCCTAGGTATCTAGCCCTAGAATTTTGCAAGGCAGGACATTCTGAGAGTATATGTATTGAGGTTTCATTCTCTTCCTCACAGAATCTGGACTTTGCTTCATGTGCTAACCCTAGTTTCTTCATGTGGCTTCTTAACCGGCAATGCCCGGTTAATATTCCCGTTAGAATACGAAGCCTTTTTTTACTGAGGTTGAGGCAGCTAAGAGATCTCTTCTGGTCATAGTTCCCCAGTAGTATCTTAGATTGCCTCAGCCCTTCCAGCTGATTCCAGTACTCGGATTTTTCTTTCTCCATTTCCTCCCTTAGTTTTCCTATTACTCTACTGCTTATCCCACAAGATGGTTCTGGTCCCAAATGTGGGGTTTCAGCACCTTTTTTTGCCAGCTTATCTGCTGTTTCATTCCCCTCTATTCCTATGTGTCCCGGGACCCATAGGAGGGTGACAGTGTTCTTCTGGCCTAGTTCATTTAGTTTGCCTAGGCATTCCCAAACCATCTTCGAACTGATTATATTTGAACTCAGCGCTTTGATGGCTGCTTGACTATCCGACATGATCACAATCTCTTGTCTGCGATAGTTTCTTCCAATATTGAATTCCACACATCTTTTGATGGCGCGGACTTCTGCTTGAAAGATGCTCGGGTATGTGCCCAAGCTTTCTGAGTATTTGGCTCTCGGTCCAAAAACTCCTATCCCAGTTCCCTCGTCTAGCTTGGAACCGTCCGTATACCACTTTATGGTATTCTGGTTTAAATTCTGTATGGTGTCTTCATCCCATTCAGATTTATTACTCAACTTTGTGATGAATTTTCTCACAAAGTTGAATTTCTTTGGCATATCATCTTGGAACATTTCCCAAGTTGGATCAAATTGAAATGATCGAGGTTTTTCCCTGATAATTCCTTCTTTGATCATTCTGAATACTGTTTTATTCCCTACATTTTCTAGCTAAATTTGCAGTGGGGTCAAATTTAGAATCACTTGAACCACTATGAACAATATACCATGTGTATCCCAGAATAAAGAGGCCATAACTTTGCTTGCCGATTGTTGTTTATCCATTGCCACATGTTTTCTGGTGTAACCGCCTCTTTTGGGAGTCCACTGCATTGTGACCACCTTTAAATTCACCAAATTAATATTTTATCATTGGTTTGCACAGTATTTTCCTCATCAAAAAGCAGTGATGATCACTCCCATTTTATTACCTTCATATTTTTTTTTAAATCTGATTTCTGATCTGCAGTTAGTGCATAATGTTACAGTAAGTACTCAAACTGTTAGAAGGCGTTTACAAGAGTCTAATTTACATGCTAGCAGACCAAAAGAGTTCCACTATTATCACGTGGCAATCGCGCTTCAAGATTAGTTTGGATACAAGACCATGAAAAGTGGACTAGAGAATAATGGTCAAGGATATTGTTTACTGATGAATCCAGGTTTGTTTTTCATCCAGACAATAGAAGAAGAGTTTGGAGACCACCAGGTCCACTGCCACATTTGCAGCATGCAAATGAAGTATACAGTCATCGAGGTGGTACAGTAATGATATGATGGAAAAGAATTAGTTTTAAGAAGATCAAATAATTACTTCGATCTGTTGTGCTTCTATATGCTGCAGCAATCAGACCGTAATTTTTGTTGGGATAATTTTGGATTATTTGGAAAATGAGTTTCCCTTCCAATCTCCCGGCCTTAATCCAATGAGTTGTTTGTTCTACTTGATACATTTTGCGATAAGTACCTTAGATATTAACAAATTATAGTTTGTCCCAAATTCCCTTTCGAAAAACCTGCCTGTTCTTTCGAAAATAATTCCTGGTTGAATAGACCTGTAATATTCTCAATAGCATCAGCCAACCCTTTACCTTCGCACGGGATTTACCCTCATCTTTCCATCTAATTTTCTTTCCGTAACCACAACTAAGTAAATCAAGCAAAATCCACTTTATTTGTATCTACCCAAAAGCTGCCTTCGTAGGCGCCATCTATCATTTCATCCGGAAATTACGTATACATTTAATTTACCTACCCGATTTAATTCAATATGAAAATGGATCGCAATAAATGTTTGTATATAAATGTAGGTATGAGGTGATTTGGAGTTATTTTTAATGCTTTTTAAAAGTTTTATATATTATAGCGTATTGGTTTTTATATAAATAAATAAATAGATGTTATTATTAAAATGTCGAATGAAGTTATAAAAAATAATGGTACATAAAAATGGTATTTAAACAACAATTCCCGTTTTAAATAGACTGTTCAATAAAATTTTAATGTGGTTGGAATGTTATCGGATTGGTTCAATTCAATTTTTGCTATATTTAAAAAAATAAAGCAATGTATTATTAAAAACTATTTACAGTGCATTTTTTTAGAAGAGATACTAAGATAAGCCGTTTATTAAATAATAGACAAAGTTATTTTTTAAAATTAAAGATTTGGTATTAACAAAAAATTATTTTAAATTTATATAAGAATACTAGCTGACAATGTGAACTTTGTATCAGCGCAAAAATTTTTTTTACAACTTTTGATTCGTGATTATCAACCAATTCTATCATAGGATGGCAGAAATGGAAACTTTAACAACGAAGTACAATGGCACACCCTTTCCTTTAAACGATATAATGTAATTTTTACTGTCAAATGTTATTTTAGCTGTCAACTGTCATTTTTCCGCTATCAATTGTAATTTTTCAGCTGTCAACTGTCATTTTTGATATTCGAATATCATTTATAACTGTCTTATGTCAATTTTTACTCTTAAATGTGTTTTTTAACTGTCTTATGTAATTTTTTTACACTCAAAGATCATTTTTTAGCTGCCAACTGTCATTTTTAGCTGTCAACTGTCATTTTTAATTTTAAAGATCATTTTCCAGCTATCAATTAAAAGTCATATTTAACTGTCAAATCTCATTGTCAGCAATTAATGGTAGATGTAATGAAATTTAAAAATGGTATACTTTGTATGTATTTTGTTTCTGCGAACCTCGCTGCGCTCGGCACGCAGTGATGGGTTTTTAAAATATAGTCTGTATCACAATGATGTAGTTGATAAAACTATGTACGATACTGTAAATTTAGTGAAAAAATAATAGTGTATCATTCATTTTTAAAAATTTGTGAATTTTAAATACTTTTAACCTTTAACTATTTAAAAAAAATGTATTTAAAAATAAATTTGGAAAATGTGACTATTAAATACCATTTCTATTGATGAGATGGGTAATTATATAGTAAAGATTATTCTTAATTTACATGATATATATAATATACTTAATTATGGACTATGATCATAATACTATATAAATAATTATAAAAAACTCACTCAAACTTTAACACAAATTTTGACAATGCCACACCCTTTTCTTCAAACGATCTAATGATGTTTATAAATGGCTTTGTTCTGTTCATTTGTTATTGGATCGGCCAATGAAAATACCATGCGCATAAAACATTTTTTAACGATTTAACCAATCATATCATAGGATGACAGAAATGAAAACTTTGACAACGAAGTACAATGACACACCCTTTCCTTCAAACGATCTAATGTAATTTTTACTGTCAAATGTCATTTTAGATGTCAACTATCATTTTTCCGCTACCAACTGTAATTTTTCAGCTACCAACTGTCATTTTTGACATTCGAATAAAATTTATAACTGTCTTATGTCAATTTTTACTCTTAAATATAAACAATTAGTTTTTTTTAGCTGAATTTTCGGGTTTTCCAAAAATTTTTTTTCTAAACCATCCCTAAACTATAGCAAAAAAACAAAAAAAAAAATTTGAAAATCGGTCTTGCCGTTTTTGAGTTTTTGCGAGACTAACGCACAGCAATTCATTTTTATATATATAGATTTCTAGAATCTAGGGTTCTAGGGTTCTGCTCATCAAAAAGTTTTATGGAATTACACTTGATATGAACTGGGCGCCCTCTCCTAGAGTCATATAAAAAAACAAACTAATGAGATTAATCAGGTACCAAAACATATTCGTATAGAATTTCATTGCAATGTTGCCAGTAGTATTGACAAAATCTTTAAAAATGTGTAAACCCTAAATATATTTCAGTTTTTATCTATTTCGGAGACGAGGTTACCTTACCATCCTGTATATCAAAGCACAAGATATATTTTCTTTGGAAATTGGTGGATTTGTATATTAAACATTTTTGTATTGATTTGTAGTCAAGCAAAAATGAATCAGATCTTTTACAGAGAAAAAAAATTAATTTATAGGTTCGTTATTTTCACATAGTTTTCCCAAAAATAACAGATCTTTGATACATGTTATTATTTTTGTATTGGAAATATTTGTTCCATTTTATTTTCCCACACTGTATAAATAAAGTAAGAAATGTTAACTACTGCCATCGAAGAGTAGATATTTGATATTTAATTCCACATACAGAAATATTCTAAAACTTAGTTTCATGAAAATCTTTGTTTGAAATATGAAACGATTTTATTACAAACCTTCATACTTTCAATTTGTCGAGTAATCTAATAAAAAGTCGTGATTTAATATTTCTCATTCAACAGCGACTCTATATTCGATGCGAATGAAATTTGAAGAAAAACTTAACTACTTACTTTAGATTGTACAAAAAATAAAGAGATTGATTGAACAGGTTCAATTTTGCACGTGAAAAGAAACTATTCAAGGAATAATATTTCTGGTTATAGGAAAATATGGAAAACCTTCGTTTCCATAATAAAGCCCACCACTCCATCAACTGAAATAAATTGGTTCTTGTTGTATACGTCAGACAGTAAAGTCTATATTTATGCAACTCACAGGTATGTTTGTTAAATATTAAACAACTTCCAAAGTAGTTTAATCGTACTTCAAAATAAATTCTTGTTACATTTAGCAATGGTAGTTATTATTTGGTTTTGAAAAATGAGTATGATCAGTGATTATAAATATAAAATAAATTAATTAATTAAAAAAAAAGAAAATTGTTCAGTTTAACTGAATTTCGTCAACTAGTATTTGATAAACTTTTGGAAAATGATACAAACTATCAAAGTTAAATCCAATCCTTTTTTCCAATTGGCAATCGAGCCAAAAATGAAACTGATAAAAACAAACCGATTTTTGTTAAAAATACGGTTTAAATAATGTTGCACTGTTTATTTTCGGTTTATTTGTTTACCAAATGTACATAGAAAATACATAACTATCGTATATATTATACAAAAATAGCTTTCAGCTGAAAAATATTATTTTAATGTTGTTTCAGAGATAAAATGAACTTTGGGATATTGAATAATAAAAAATTTGAATATATTATCATCATCAGATTGTTGTAAAAAATGTTTTAACGGAAATAACGCCTTGATACTATTTTTAAATATTTTAATTTTTTATGTAATAGAAATACACTACCCTTGTTAAGTAAACAAAACCAAAAATACATTAAAATTATGTTATTTCACGAGAACAAAGAAAAAAATACTTTATTTGGGGTAGGTACATAAATATATATTGTTAGAATGGAACTACGACCTCGGGATATATTATTAAATAATTCAGTATGTTTGGACAATGTTATAATGTAGTAGAGTTTAATTACGTGAAGTAAATGTTTATTGCTGTAAATTTATTAATTATTTTCATGTCGTAGTTTCTAGCCGTAGGCTTTTTGCCTATAATATTTGCCTAAAATCAAAGCTCACACGGCTATCTGTAACTTTTGGCTTTCTAGTCCTTATTTTATGAGCGTTGTTCTTCTTTTGAGCCGATTGTTAATTAGCATTTCGTGATTATAAGTAAATTATAAGCAAAACCTACACAGTCTTCATAATTTAGTGTTTTAATTTCCTTTTCGGATTCTGGTAGTTTTTTAACCGAACTAACAACCCTTAAATAATTTAACAAGGATCCAACATCTCAAATATAAACTCCGGGAAATGTAAATGCGCCGTTTGAAGATGCCTTTTTAAAAGATAAAAATTAATAATACAGAAACGAGGCAAGGCATTATATGAATTTTTGAATTGAATCGAGTGGGTAAAAATAGGTAAGAATGGAGAATATTTCTTTTTCGTTTAAGAAGGAAATTTCTTTAAGTTGCATAAAGCAAGTTTGCAAGTTCCTTGTCGTTTCGTATTAAAAATGGTAGAAAGACGATGGGTAAAGATTTATCTGCAAGTAAATCGCAAACTTTCTAGTGCCAATTTGAAATTTTCGCTCGAAAGTGGGAAAGATGAGATTATTGTAGTCACTTTGTTAATGCATAGAGAAAAGGTACGGATAAAACTAATGGAATTTTATGGGAGTAATGATTTTTTTGTAATCGTCTAAAAAGCTACGTCGTCTTAATTTTATTAAAATGAAAATGCCTAAAAAATGGTAACATGTATCAAAGATCTGTTATTTTTGGGAAAACTATGTGAAAATAACGAACCTATAAATTAATTTTTATAATATTTCAAACAAAGATTTTCATGAAACTAAGTTTTAGAATATTTCTGTATGTGGAATTAAATATAAAATATCTACTCTTCGATGGCAGTAGTTAACATTTCTTACTTTATTTATACAGTGTGGGAAAATAAAATGGAACAAATATTTCCAATACAAAAATAATATCTTCGGCAACATCAGCATTAATATCATTTAAAACACAAAATAATGTTACAAAATTGTTAAATGTAAAAACAAAATTACCTAAATTAAAAAAATCTGGTGTTTACAAAATTAATTGTCCAAAGTGTAATGCTGTATATATAGGTCAAACACAAAGAAATTTTGAAGTAAGATTTAATGAACACTTAAGAGCATATAGATTAAAACAACCAGATAAGTCAAATTATGCAAAACACCTACTTGAACATCCAACCTCACTCTTACACACCAATGACATCTAAATACTACATATTGATGATAAAAAACAAAATTTAGATTTCCTTGAAGAACTTGAAATAAAAGGACATCTAGCAGATCCACATTTTAAAGTTGTTAATGAACAAATAAATTTTGGAAGTTCTCCACTATTAAACTGTTTGCTTTGATTGAGTCTTCATTTTATACATAGATAAGACATTATTGTAAAACACAAATATATTAAGTTATTGTAAAGATCAGCATGATATAGTTTTTTCCTGGTTTTTCTATATCATTGCACAGTTATAATGATCTTAGAGGAAAGTACATCCAGGATAATCCCTTTGGGCTAATAACATCTAGGCTTTAATATTGTTATATCTTATTACTTCCATACTTGGTCTAGCCTTAATACTACCTAATAAACATCAGGTATCTAGCTACAAACAAACAAAATGTAACTTAAATGTCAATCTGACGATGCTTCTTAGCGAAACGGCCGTCATTGTAATTTAAAACATATTTTTTCAAATAAACTTGGCAGTTACTTTGAAACGAAGAGTTTTTTATTATTCTTAATAAGATGGACTTCCAAAAAGTATCTACAATAAATTTACCAAATACTTATATATTCTTAAAAATATTTATTACTTCACCTTTTTGAAATCCATTTATTTGTTGTTATTCAAATGGTATTTTAATCAGCACTGGCATCGACAATATTTTCCCATTGTACGTATTTTTTGTCCAGATAATGGTGAAATATAAGTGGGGCATTATGTGCAAAATATAACTTCTCATTCTTTTAATACGAATGACGTCTGTTTCGCGTAAAGATAAAAGACATTCCCAACATATTTTCTCATTACTGGAAAAACTTCCCCTCGCACAACTCAACAACTCTTCTGTCCCACGGCAGGAAACAGTCAGGAAAAAGCGAGATAACGAGACAAATGCCTCCGAGATGCATAAACAAAGACGCAGAATAAAATGATAGACAGTTTCTCAGTTTTCCACGACGACAAATCTTCTCCTCGCTGAGTCGAGGACTCAGTCGACACCCCTTGACAAATAAGGAGCAAAACGGTTTATATCATCTGTCGTATTAAATAAGATTAAATGATATTTCGACGTTC
Organism: Ophraella communa; assembly: GCA_035357415.1. Lineage (NCBI taxonomy): Eukaryota > Metazoa > Arthropoda > Insecta > Coleoptera > Chrysomelidae > Ophraella > Ophraella communa. The sequence goes on along the minus strand of CM068985.1, from coordinate 42,606,207 downwards.
AATGAAGCCTCTACGCGGTACACTGTTACGTAATACACTCGAATATCTACATCATTTATTTTCATTGCTATGGAGATTCGTCGGAATTACCCTAAAACATCTCGCCATATCATGTCCAACATAATTTTTTTTAAAAGGTTTATAAATTTTGTTTATAAATTAGTTTTAGTTAATTTCGTTGCTTGTTACTCTTACTTGCTTTGTATACAACGCAAATTCTAACAGTGTAAAAAAGTATTCCACATCATTCAAAATATATCCCTATTTTGAGAGACAACTTACGGTTTGTAATTTTTCGCCGCGTCCTTTGAGAAAAAAAGAAAGTGCGTTTTATTGTCATGGATTTTACGTTTCTGACAGATCAAACTTGAGCTTCGTATCAAAATATTTTTTTAAGTGCTCATGCGGGAAAAGGTAAATGAAAACCAAAAATTAAAGCGAGTTGTCTGTATGTAACCAAGTAAAAAGAAAATTCCCACCAAACACTTAACTGTAAAAATAAATGGATATTTAATGTACAACAACGTTTTTCTCGATAAAAATATTACCGTTTCAAATCTTTAGTATAAATGGAATAATTTTTTTTTCGGTAAAGCAATTATTTCATTTGTTTAGGTTAGGTTAGGTTATTTCAATTTATAATAATCTCATTGACAGTTTGAACCAAGTTTTTCCTTCACCGATCTTCAAATTTTTGAAATTCTTTTTCATACAAAGTTTTTGGTAGTAACTTTCAACAATTTCTTGCGGAATATCCTTCCATAACGAACACTGATCACGCTGTTGTGATTTGTCATATAGTTTTCACAGCATTTTCACACGAAGTACCGGAAAAGTGTTCTGTCAAATCGAATATTTGACATTTTCTTCCACCAGACGTTGTCAACTCGTCCAGTGTTGGACTGCAAGCTGGCTAAACCAGCATCCATTATAAAGAAATTGATATCATAAAACAAATAGCTACATCTAATGGCTACCCAATTCATTTGATAAATAAACTAATTAATAAAAAAGAAGAGAAAGTGTCACTACAACTAATATTTCCTAAACAAACTAAAGTAATTAAAAGTTATAAAAATATTACATATTGTGGAAATATTTCCAATATAATTTCAAAAATATCTTCGGCAACATCAGCATTAATATCATTTAAAACACAAAATAATGTTGGTACAAAATTGTTAAATATAAAAACAAAATTACCTAAATTAAAAAAATCTGGTGTTTACAATTGTCCAAAGTGTAATGCTGTATATATAGGTCAAACACAAAGAAATTTTGAAGTAAGATTTAACGAACATTTAAGAGCATACAGATTAAGACAACCAGATAAGTCAAATTATGCAAAACACCTACTTGAACATCCAACCTCACTCTTACATATCTATGACAAACAAACAAATAGTAACTTCAATACATCAATCTGACGATGCTAGTTGTCTAGCTGTCATTAGGTTTTAAAAACTAACTTTGGCTTTGGCTTGGGGCTAATATTATCAAAATACAAACATCAATAGCATCTTTAAATGTCCTTCAATTTTCAAACGCAGTATTATCAACCGTCGATGTATCGTATTTGATTAAAATTAAAACGCAACAACAAAGGCGGTGTCTAATTGTAGGTAATTCAAATATATTACCCGAATAACAAACTGAAACATCTTAGTGAACTATATAAATGGTGTAATGTTTAAAAACCCGTATGAATTACGTCACGATTTTAAAAACTAAATTAAACATGCAATGTTTGCGAACTGTAGAATAAAAATTCGAGCGAAATAATAGCGCTGCCTCGGGTTAATATATCGGCATAGTGCTATGTAAAGTTTAAAATTTAATAAAATTATGCATGTAAATGTCTGTTGCTCCTGAAAATCCTTCCGATGTTACTCTGAATATTCTCGGTAATACGAAATAGAAACAGAACCGGGGTTTATGTTTTAGTGGCAACAGCAATTTAAACTGGATCGTAAAAAAATACTAATAGTCAGTGCTTAATCTGGTTACCCCTAAAAATTTACCTCGATTTTCCTTATATAAAGTAAAAACCACCTTGATTCTTTACCAGAGAAAAACCACCTTTATTAATATTCTTTACCAGAGAAAAGAAAAAATGTAGTAAGTCGGTTTTTCTTCTTTTTAAAAGCTAGTGACATAAACAATTGTTTTATAATTTTAGATTCATACCAAAATAACTTTGGAATTAGTGAAGGTAGAGCTATATGCAGTCTTGAAGGTTGTAGTAGTAATTTACTAGTTCATTAGTACCTAAAAATATATACATAATGTCCTATATTTAAAATATTATGTTAATAAGTAATTTGAAAGCTGTTACCACACAAACTACATTTCTATCCTGACATTGCAGCCCTGATACAGGTAAACTTTATGCTATCCTTTGAGCTTAATTGATTCTGCACTTAAATTAACTCTTCCCATCATACAAATCCAACTCAAACATGACATAAACTGCTCAATAAAACAAAAGATGATCGTGCTTGGCAGCATATAATTCAACCTACCAGACCATCCATTCCACTAAAAAATCTAACCAGACGTCTTCACATTGGACACACTTTTTCTCCTCCTCCCATTTGCAATCAATGTTCCACCCAACTAACAATCAATCATCTCCTTTCAAATTGTAAAATAACCCAACCATTTATATATAACTTCCATCCTCCTCTTACCTATCATCAACTTCTTTCCAACTCTTTGGTTCTAATGGGTGTTCAATTTACATTATTCTCCTTATGTATCATCATATAACTGAACTCATCACAGAAAGTATCGCAACATTTTAAAAATTGGAATTATGGTGTAAAACAAAATAGCACATTTTTTAGAAACCCATAGCAATTGATGGAAAAAGTACTGAAGATGTTAGCTACTAAAAAAAGACAAAAGGCTGTCTACAGTCTATAAAAACTCCTGCTGATAATCAGGAACAGATTCTTGGAGGGGCTGACATCAACCATAAATCTTCTTAAAAACCCTCCAATAATTAGTTTATCGCTTAAATTTCTTAACAAGATTATTTCAAATCTATTATTCACACTAATAAATACATTGTACCTAAAAATTATACATTTACAATGTGCTAGACTGGTTTTAAATTTACGTCGTTTCATTTTCAAAAATCTTACCTAGACTGTAAATACTGTAAGGTAATAACAATGCGACATAAGGTAGACGTAGCAAAGAAATGTATACATTGCTTCGAAGGCAATTAAAAAAAAATGACAATAATACCATGAAAGAATGCACTAATGGGAAGGGGTACTTTCAGAAGACTAATAATAAAAAAGAAAACGGAGGTTTCAAGTGCCATTGTAGTCTTAAAGTATAAAATATTTCTTATTATGGATAAGTCAATTGAACTTGGTTAAATACGAGGAAGGATCAAAAATATTTTATTTTTTAGGAAAATAGTAAAAAATAGTTTGTTAAAATTATTTATGTGTCTAGAAAGGATAAGTTTACAAAAAAACTGCTGGGAAATGCAACTGAACACTTGAGACTTAGCCAAATATAAGAAAGAGCAAAAAATTACTAATTAAATATCCTCTTATTTTTCAGCTCTTCCATTCCTGAGTATTAGCCTCCTCCAAGATCTTCCAATAGCTCTCTGACTCAGGCTGCTTCCATTTATCTACACAGTCCATCATCAGGTTACTGGGTACTCTAGACTGAAACGTTTTGACTGTCCTGAACTAACCTAACCTAACTTAACCGCAACTCTGATGATTCTCCATCTAGTAACTTTATTTTGCACTTAGTCTCAAAGCTAGCGTAGAGCTGTATCATATCCATAAAGAAGCAAATAACACAGTAACGCTACTCTGGGTTGCAGGACATGCAGGTGTGGATGGCAATGAGAGAGTTGACACTCTGGCAAAGAAGGGAATGGAGTTTCTTGTCAAAAAGAAAAACACCCCCAAGGACAGCAAGGGAGACCTTTCTGTACTGGGAGAATATACCAAGGCAAAACAGCACAGCTCCTAGAATGGAGTAGAACTCATATACACATATTAACTGGACTGCTGATTGGACACTGAGGAACCGCCTGAAGAAACTGAGTGGTATTTCGGACTTTGCTACTGCATTGTGAAAGACAAATCTGCAGATTACATTCTTTGTTACTGCCTCACTTTGGAAATGAATTGGCTTACCAGTAACCATCTTAGACTTCGTTAAGAGGTGCAGACTGGATGATGAACTGGTGAACCAAAACATTTCCATTAAAGCTAACCTAGTCTTAAAGAATAGAGACCCAGCATTTTTATTTCCATTGAGCATTGCAGATAGCTTTTCTTTTTGAGTGCAAAATATTCATCGCCGTAAATTGTACAGGTTATTTTTTAGATTTATAATATTTTGACAATATACCAGGTTTTTGAGCAAGTCCTTTCAGGTTTTCTCGCCTCCAATTAAGGGTGTGGCCAATTAAAAAAAATATAGCTTGACTTGACTAATAAGAATAAACGAATTAAAGCCTAAAAAGTTTTGGTGAAATAGAATACTAAATAAATTTAATCTTTACTTTTATATATTATACAGTGTGTAAAAGCCAATTGGAATAAATTCATTATTTCGGTTACTGTACATATTTATAAAAAATCCCGAAACACGTCAAATTTAAATTACAACTTGACATTCTTTAACGTGAAAATGCAACCCCTACTTTCAACCCCTTTAGAATGACACGTACAACCCCCAATTTTTTAAATGGGAAGTATAGGCTTGTGATATATCATTTGAAAGGTCTCTTTATTCTATATTTAAAAATGTTATTGTTTTTAAATTTAATGCAAAAATTAACATACAAAAAAAATTAATATCATGTTGTTGCCGAAATTCGCTACAATACAATCAAAAACTAAAATGTAATGCAAAACATAATAAAATGTAGAACACGAAAAAGAACTATGAAGTAGATGTTCAAAATGTTCTCCGCGAACGTCTTGGCAACATCCTAATCTCAAATAAAACTGTCTTCTAACATTATTTAACATATCAGGCGTGATCGACCTAATCGCAAACGTTATTCGTTCTTTTAAGTCATTTATATCAGAAGGTTTAGTTTTGTACACATGGCTCTTCACATATACCCATAAAAATAAATCTAATAATGTAAGATCAGGTGATCGCGCTGGCCATTCAATCGATCCTCGCCTCCCTATCCACCGATTGGGAACTATTGTATCGAGGTACTGCCGGACATTAAGTTGGTAATGTGGTGGTGCTCCATCCTGCTGAAACCATATCTTATTCGCTTGAACTTGAGGGTTACCTGGATCAGGATATAAATTTGCCAACGTTGGAATGACATCATTTTGAAGTAGTGCCAAATAATTGTTGCCATTCAAGTTGCCCTTAATAAAAAAGGGACCAATGATATTGTTTCCTACAATCCCTGCCCAAACATTAACCTTTTGAGGATATTGAGTGTGTTCTTCTCTCATCCAGTGAGGATTTTCCGTGGATCAGTAGCGGCAATTTTGCCGATTAGCATGACCGTTAAGTAAAAAAGTACACTCATCAGAAAACATAACGTCTTCTAATTGGATAATATTGTTATCCAACATGTCCATCATTTGCTCACAAAAAAAAGTTCTCCAATCAAAATCGTCTTCCATGAGCTCCTGAGTAGGTATCATCTTATACGGATGCAATTTATTTTCTTTTAATATGTTTGCTATCGATGTATGGCTAACATTGAATGTAGTGGATGCCTGTCTACTTGATGTATGTGGGTTTTCCTGAAACTCAAGCAACACATCTAATTTGAGTTCATCACTCAGTGCATTGGCAGCTGCTTTTTTTATCTGCCTTACATGACCAAACTCGCGAAACTGCTTTTCTATTTTACTTATTGTTCCTTGGGATATAGGCGGTAAATTAGGAAATTTCTCATGAAATAGGCGAGTTACTTCCTGTTGTGTTCGGATGTTATCTCCGCAATCAATCATTTGTAAAACTGTTATTTTATGCATTTCCGTTAATCTAACAATTTTTCAGAATTGAATTGAACAAACTTTATACTTAAATTACAACAATGACAACTTAAATAAAACAATTTACTACTGCTTGTTAAAATAGCGTTGCCACGGAGTTATTTTTAGTTAAGTTATCATCTAAAAACCACATTGCTATGGTTTTTGTTCACTTTCTCATTATCAAGACCTAAACGGGAAATAAGTTTTAAGTATATTGTAATAAGTTTCGAGTATATTTTATCGAATTTCGGTAACAACATGATATTAATTTTTTTTATGTTAATTTTTGTATTTAATTTAAAAACAATAACATTTTTGAATAGAGAATGAAGAGACATTTCAAATGATATATCACAAGCCTATACTTCCCATTTAAAAATTGGGGGTTGTACCTGTCATTCTGAGGGGGTTGAAGGTAGGGGTTGCATTTTCACGTTAAAGAATGTCAAGTTATAATTTAAATTTGACGTGTTTCGGGATTTTTTATAAATATGTACAGTAACCGAAATAATGAATTTATTCCATTTGGCTTTTACACACTGTGCATATAAATAAGATATAATTTTATTGTCAAATGAGGTTTTCGTTTTGAAAAAAATACAATAGGTGAATTTAAAAAACTATCCTAGACTATAATAGTCATTAGAATTATTTTAACATCACGCGTCATATTTCTTGTAAATTATGTTTCTATAGTTCTTCTTCTTGCAACTAGTAGCAACCAACAACATTGAAAAGGGTCTTTGGCCGCACTTTTAATTCAAGGCTAACTCGATGAACGAACACAACGAGTGTTTCAAGTCAAGTTCAACGAATAGAAACTATAAGTACACACACATACAGTGCCGGTACTATCAGAAAAATAACATCAAATATTTATAGAAAAACTATACGCCCGAGCATACTATAATATTATAAACACTTACATTGTTTAAAAAATGATACAGTAACTACAGTATTGGAGATTGTGTTTAAAAAATTTATTTATTGCTGTTACAAAATCACAAAGTCTACGAACTAATAGTATTTCTATACTGTGTGTACCTATATAATTTTAATGAAATATTTTTATCGATTTGATGCATTCGTCAAGTAAAGATATTGTCACATACAACATCGTGTTCAAAATCCGCACCAAATGAGAAATATTTCACCAAAACACTTATTTAAAAAGACACAATTTTGTGTATATTGAAAAGCACACTGTTCAAACATTAATTTTCGGGTATATAAGGTTCCAAACTCTGCTTTGTTGTCTAATTAATCCCGTAGGTATAACTCCGTTAATTAGGAATGTGTTTGAATGCTTGGTTTTAAGTTTTCCCCAAGAAAATTGGTGTATTTCCTATAATACCAGAAGTTTAGTCGGTTTATATATGCCGGCAATTCCCTAATATATAAATTAATTACACGGCAAAGTTTATTTAATATAATTATAGGTATGTTATCGAGCGTATAAAATTTTATTTATACACTCCGCTAGCAATATGTATGTGTCTGAATAAGGGATCGTATATATGTGTGTGCTTTTCCTTTAACTAAAATCGGAACTGGCAGAGCATAAAACATAGTTTGGAACTTCCAACTTTTGAATGTTAAGTTATAAAATCTCTAACTGTGCGTCATTTAAAAGCTAATATCATTTTCCTTTATATGATTGAGTGGTTAGAAAGATTTACTGCAGACGAAAGTCGTAAAATGAAAGGGATTATTTCACTATAACATAAAAGACGATTGTGCTCTGGTTCACAAAGTGTTTCAAACGGAACTAAGAATTTCATCCAGCAGAATACTTTGTTCAAATATATTGTAACATATTCTTAACATGAAATTCAGTGTTAGCATAGTTAAATTAGATTATATGTTCGTTTATTTATTGCAATCAGAGGTATTTTTAGTGACGGGATCTTTTTTTTCTTGTAAAAATGTCTTCATTTATTTTAAGAAGATTTACTGGCATAGTTTCTGAGCTCACCTATTAGACTCCAAGGGTGTTGGGCGTGTTCGGTTGACATTAAATGTAGTTTATTTTTGCTTTCAAATTCAGTCTAATTACAAGGTGTTTCTATCTTTTTCCACCTTAGTTTTTGTGTAGTTAACGTTAACGTATAAAAAGATAGTGGCGCCCTTAACCCTTATAATACCATCAATCCTTTCTATAGTAAGCATTAACTTGGAGACTAAACACTCCTTGAGAGAGTCTCAAGGGATCTCTTTTGGGACTAGTATGGTTACAAATTGGCTCCCTGCCTTTTTGGGAACTATTAATGTTTCAATGCTTGACATAAAATATCTTAGCAGGTCTAGTAATAGACAAGCCTAAATCTATCTATCTGTAGCCTAGCTCTTTCGCCAGGCAAATTGCTTTTTTAATTTCTTTTTTAAACCCAATGACAGAAATTTTTTAAATAAAACGAAGAGTTTTTTATTATTCTTCTTGTACGTTTTAAAACATTATATATCGTCGATTTCCTCAATTCCATTACTTAATATAAATTCTGACACTTTCCTCGTTTTCATATAACTAATGAACTGGGCAATGACAGAATTAAATTCGATTCTATAAATCATATTAATGAAAATCGAAGCCACCTATTATAGATTTTCACTTTCGAAACTTAAAATACGCCACATTTTTAGAAACGTCACTGTTGCCATTGTATCCAAACAAACTTTTGTCTTATTGTAGTTAATTTGCATTGAAGATTTTTATATTACGTATGCAAATATTTTCCAACCCCAAATAATCAATGCGCATGCGATTTGCACTTGGAAACGGTAGCTGATCGTTCTCCAAACAAAGCTTATAATAGTTTAAAATCAATATTAGCTACAAGCTAAGAACATAAGTGTGATTAACCGTTTCTATTTGAAAAATTAAATTTCGAGTTTAAGCAATAATATTTTTTTACAATTTTACTTAATACAGTACACCATTGTCCATCAGCAATGTAATGGTTTCCAATTTTTGTTGATGGCTGAGTGCAACGAAGTTTATTTCTTTCTGTTATTGTGTAATAACCTTCCACACTATTTTTATTAGAACAGGCTGTCCTCGAACTCTCGTGGTTAGCCACACATACCATTATGTACCTACGATTATACCATACAGGGTACACTGTTTATATAGAATGAGAGGAAAAACAGAATCGTGAAAAACAAGAAGAGAGAAAGAACGGAATGCTATGAAAGTAAACGCCGGTTAAACATCAGTGACGACTCGTTTACGATTTTTATTAAAATTCACTACGAATTTTACTCTTATAATCTGAGGATTATCCGTTGCCGACGAGTAAACATGGAAGGGGTAACACCGGAATTTGTTTGCCCCGAACAAATATATTCGGGGCCTTCCAGTTTGTGTTTTCGTGATTGAATTAATATTAGTCTTACTAAAATTGTTTCTGTTTACTTCTGTGTTTTAAGAAAAAAGAATTTAATTCTCTTTTACTTAGTTACTTAATAATGTAAAATACAAAATAATGTAAATAACACTTCACTATTCTCAAGAACACATTGAAAAAGACCATCATAATTAGCATCAGTCAATTCTAGGCTCGCTTTTTAGTACAATCCTGTACAAACTCGCCCAAGGGTTCAAGGTCTAAGCAGTACCTCAACCGAAGAACACAAAGCACTTACGTAGTGGTACACAAAAAATTAAATAACAAGATTTATACCCACTCAAAACCAATCAAATCGATACGACTCTCGTAATTTCTAGAAAATATGATTAAAAAAAACACCAACTTAGCTTAAAATTGCGTTTTTTTATAATAACAATACTCGTTAAGCACATGCTTGTTCACGGTAATCGAAACTAAAAATTATTTTAATATCAAGGTCGAATTTAATAATTCGGCGTATTGAAAAACTAAGAGGTGAATACACTAATAAACGTAATCTATGTTTACGGATATTTATACGGCAAACAAGGTTTTAAAACCATTATTTAATGGTGTATACATACGCCACGGATACGTAAACATCTCACTAATACATTGTACGTTGTAGAAAATTAAAAAGTTGTTTTATTAATTGGCCGAGTTAAAAGATAACTTGAAAAAGAATCGAAAAGACAGCGTGGAGCTTCAAAAGATTCGTGTACAAATTTGACAGCTGTCGGACTATTAGTTTGTGAGATATTGCATTTTTAGTGAAGCAACTTTTGCTATTTTCAAAAAGATGGAAAAAATACAGTTGAAGCAAAAGCTCGGCTTGATAATGAGTTTTCGGACTCTGCGCCAGGAAAATCAACAATCATTGACTGATACGCAAAATTCAAGCGTGGTGAAATGAGCACCGAAGACGGTGAACGCAGTGGACGCCCAAAAGAGGTGGTTACCGACGAAAATATCAAAAAAAATCCACAAAATGATTTTGAGTGACCGTAAAGTGAATATGATCGAGATAGCTGACACTCTAAAGATATCTAAGGAACGTGTTGGACATATCGTTCACGAATATTTCGGTATGCAGAAGCTCTGTGCGAAATGGGTGCCGCGCGTGCTCACAATCGACCAAAAACAGCAACGAATTGATGATTCTGAGCAGTGTTTGCAGCTGTTAAGTCGTAATAAACCCGATTTTTTGCGTCGATATGTGACTGTGGATGAAACTTGGCTCCATCACTACACGCCTGAGTCCAATCGACAGTAAGCTGAGTGGACTGCGGCCGGTGAACCGCCACCAAAGTGTGGAAAGACTCAACAGTCAGCTGGCAAAGTTATGCCTCAGTTTTTTGGAATACACACATCGACTATTTGGAAAAGGGAAAAACAATCAAACAGCGACTATTACTGTGCATTATTGGAGCGATTGAAGACCGAAATCGCGAAAAAACGGCCCCATATGAAGAAGAAAAAAGTGTTGTTTCATCAAGACAATGCACCGTGTCACAAATCATCGAAAACGATGGCAAAATTGCATGAATTGGGCTTCGAATTGCTTCCTCACCCACCGTATTCTCCAGATCTAGCCCCCAGCGACTTTTTTCTTTTCTCTGACCTGAAGAGAATGATCGCGGGAAAAAAATTTGGCTCTGATACTGAGGTAATCGCCGAAACTGAAGCCTATTTTGAGGACAAACCGAAGGAGTACTACAAAAATGGTATCGAAAAGTTGGAAGGTCGCTATAATCGCTGTATCGCCCTTGAAGGCAACTATGTTGAATAAAAAAAAATGAATTGTGTCAAAATATTGTGTTTTACTATGGTAGACCGGGGACTTTTCAGCCGACCTGTTAGCAATATAATTAGAATTACCATAACAAGTAATTTTGATAAGTTGCTGATCTGAATTACCTGTGTTTTTTCAAGCTGTGCAACTGCGGTGATTTTACTTCGCTTTGTATATCAAGCCCAGCTTTTTCTGCAGTATTTTTAGTCCTTCTGGATATCTTACAAATGCCCACGGGACATTTCTCCATCAGCTTTCTGAATAAACGAACAGGACATGTCTGTGCAACTTCTTTGGGAGTCAGCCATTTATTATTAGCACAAATTAGCACAACTTTATGCATCGCCTTGATTAGTTTTCGTAAATACTGGATTGTACACTATTTTTCCTGTTTCGTTGCTATAATTGTCAAGCTCTTTCTGAAAATACGATAGTAAAGCGTTCGCTGCTTCGTTGCCTATCCAAACAAGTTCGGTAGCAACTTCTTCTGCAAGCTTGTAGGTGAATCTTCGTCTCAACATTTTTGGAAAAATGACATTTCCTTCTTAGTAAAAGCAGCAACGTTTCTCCTGTCTGTTTCGTAATCTCGTGCGTCGCTGGCACCTTTAAATTCTAGATCTTATTTCTCCCTATTTTTTTTGGAAAAAATGAATATTCCATTTACACCTCATCCATTATATTTGTTCGACTGTGACAAATAAAAAGTATACCATTAGAAAATTAAACCTTTCAGCAGTATTAAATCCATTTTAGAGAGGGAGATACGTAATGTTACAAAAGAGTCCTCGTCAAGATCTTGCAAATTATTATTCGTAAAGTCACAAACCGTACGTGCGATTTTATAATGGTGTTCGACAAAAGAAATCGAAGAATTCAAGCTTTCAAAAGATGAAGGAGGGAAATTTTCTTTGTGCACAAAAGTTTATTTAACGCTTTGGCTGCTCTATTCTACAGTAAATGTGTCATTATGTAAAATCCAATGTATTTTAATTATTTCTATTTGTATACAATCAGTCAAAAAGTATCGAGAATGGATGAGTTGTAGTGGGTAGGTACTTTAGAATAAAATATAGTATTGTTTTTAGTTAAATTATTTGTTTTGTGTATTCTTAAAAATACGGAACAAAAGAGTTTTGTAAAATTTATTGTATTAAAAATAGTTTTGTCTTAAATTTAGCATAGCCATTGCAATTTTGAGCAGTTTGAAGGCACTGAAAATGTTACTACAGAATAGTAATAACCTTCTGATAATAATTTTATTATGTAATATTTTTCGTTCATTGAGCCAGTATTTTTTCCCATCAAAAAGCAGAGATGAATCAATACCCAAACATCCTTAAATCCATTTTTTTACATTTACAGAAGTTTTTTCAATCAATTATCTCACAAACTAATGGTCCAACAGCTGTAAAATTTTTACAAGTATCTTTTTATGGTTCGTAGTAACTAAAAATCAAACGGGTTTAATTCTAGAGGCGCCATCTATGTAAAAAGACAAAAACTTATCTACTAAGCATCAATAAAACTAGTATGAGATAAACCATTTGTCATCTCTATCTTTTAACGCGAAGTTAGATTGTACATATTTACAATAATTATATAGTTAAGATTATTAGATTAAGATTGTTTATACTAGTCAATTTTGTGCAAATATAATTAAAAATAGGTGGAACAACGCAAATTCTACCCACCTATATACTTCTTTAGGTTAATATTCACTTATCGGTACAAAATTTGCTTGTTAAATGCTGATATTTTGAAAATTAATTACATATAAAGAAAGGAAACATTACGAGATCAAAAATATGTAAATATATGTCTTTTTTTTTTGTTGCAAACAAAGGTCAAAACACGATACTAGAATTAGATTTTCTAGAAACCATAGTAATTCGTTTTATAGGATAAGTAAAAAACTAATCTAGTTTACCTCTAATATTTTATTGTATATTTATATTAGATGTCATACGTTAATTAAAATTTGAACTATATACGTCCTTTTTAATAACCAGTATATTTATTCTGCTGTAAATTCAATATTTTGATTATTATACTTCGCAGCATCAAGAATGATGACACTTCTGTCATTTTTTCTCCGAAGATTGATATTTACCACAACATTAAACTTAGAAGTAGAATTAAAAATAAAAAGATTTCAGTGGCTTCCAATTACAAATTTCCCAAAGAAAACAATTTTGTACAATTCGTCAGAGCTAAAGAACTTACCTAGCCGAGGCAATTCTTTAATAATATTTGTGTAAAACAAACATACTTTACTTATATTACCATAATTAATAATTATAGACTAAATTTTATTATTTGAATATATTTCTTAAGTAATTAAATGCAAAATTAAAGACAAATAGTCGTTTTATCATTAATTAACATCAAATAAAATATCACTCATTTCAAATGTTAGTGATTATCGTCTTTTATTTTTTACATCATAACCAGCATCCCAAGTATTTGAGTTCACCCCACTAAGTATATATACGAACTTATTGGTGAAACTTAACTAATGGCAGATCTTATGATTTATAGTGTTTCAAGCTTCCGGATAAAGGAAACGCGGTGATAAGGGTGCGATTTATTTGTAGTTTGACCTACTTTTAAAAATAAATTTCTTATGAAACCATATATATAGCAAATGATATCTCTCAATAATGAATTTTGGTAACAGAAGTAAATTTTATGCGTCAAATAAGGTATTCTGTTTTTCTTTAGGTACTAAAGAACTTCAGAGGAAAAAAATCGATAGAATAGGTTAACAAACATCGAATCATTTTAGCTAAGAATCGATTTCTTTTGGAAATATTTGAAAGTCGTCAGCTACGGGGTGCAACGAACACTCAAAAACATAATATTGTGATTATCTCCGGAAGAGATATACTAAACGTATACTAAAAATACAATTTTTGAAATCTTGATGAGATTATGAAAAATGTTGGTTGGATTTTTGCCAATGCTCTTCAAATAGGGGGGTGGGAAAGGTTCAAACTTGTTTTAAACAAATGTGGAAAGGTTCAAACTTGTTTTAAACAAATGTCTAATAACTTTTTTGGTTTTTAACCGATTTCAATGATTTTGACGTCATTTAAAAGAGTTTCTGCCGTTTAATCAGATGCATAGCAAAAAAAAAAACAAAATTACATAATTTTGTCTCCGCTAGGGAGTTCTACGTAAAAAAAATTGATTATTTTTTTTATTTTTCTCGGAAATTTCAAATGTAATGATGCTTTCTTTGAAAAGAGGATAAATTCTAAGTCTAAATTACTACTATTAATAGTCCTTATTTATTTTTTTTTGGCAAATTAACATTATTATTATACAACACAAAAACGAGTAGCTGATAATCATGATTAAATAGAAAAAAAACCTGAATTCTAAGAGTATTTATTGAGAGGTAATGCAGCATGCATAATTTAAGGTTATCAGCTTATTTGATAAACTTACACGTCGATCAGACCACGCGGCATATTGAATTAATAAAGTAAAATTTCATTTTTTTTTTTCGTATATTGATACATCGACCGTAGCACACCGCGATAAAGCTGTCAAACGATGAATGAAAACGTTTGCTCTACGGTCTAATTTATATCCATTAAAAACTCATCAAAATTGATGTAGGAGACCCCCAGGAACTGTCAATCGGAACGTTGCGTATTGAATCAAAGCCCCGAGAGAACACTCCGAACTACTGCTCTGCAGTACAGTATATTATTTGAACGGTCCCAGCTCACTCGAATAAAAATTGTAATTCCAACTATATACAGTGCGGTCCATATGTATGGAATAAATTCATTTGTAGCGTTATTATGTACTATATGAAAAAAACCTGAAACAGGTCGATTTTAATTCTTAAATTGACAATTTACAGTATGAAAATATTATCCCCCTCCAGCACCCCTTCGGAATTATAAGCACCCCCTCGAAAATTTTAAATTACAAAGGGGGTCGTGTGGCAACTCGTTGGAAAGGGATTTTAGTCCTCTGTTCAGCAATATAAAGTTTTTTAAGTTTGGTGCAATCATAACTGAGAAAATTGATTTTTAAGATGTAAAATTTTGATAATGTCTCTAACACAAAACTTTACGTAGAATGAAGATAATAATGTCACATAATGATTAGAATGTGTTTTTCAATGTATTTGACACTTAAATTAAATGTTCAAAATGACCACCATTCACTTCTTGACAATAACCGAGGCGATATTGGAATTCTCGTACAACATTTTGTATGACCTCGGGGGTTATTTTGTTAATTTCTTCCGTTATCCTAACTTTTAAATCAGCAATATTGTTTGGTCTATTAAAATATACTTTAGATTCTAAATAACCCCATAAGAAGTAATCGAGAGGAGTCAAATCGGGGGATCTAGCCGGCCATTCGATCGCCCCACGTCTTCCAATCCACCTATTGGGAAAAACCTCGTTTAAATAATTTCTAACAGTGCGTGCAAAATGCGGTGGAGCTCCGTCTTGTTGGTAGTATATAGATCGATCTATCTCATTTGGATGATTAACATCAGGAAAAACTCTTTGTAATGTAGGCACTAAAAAGTTAACAAAAAAACTAGATAAACCTCACCAGTAACTGTGCCCTCAAAAAAATAAGGGCCAATAATTTTATTGTTAATGATACCAGCCCAAACGTTAACTTTTTTAGGATATTGAGTGTGAGCCTCACACATCCAATGAGAATTTTCTCTGCTCCAATATCTACAGTTCTGTTTGTTAACCGTTCCGTTTAAATGAAACGTCGTTTCATCAGAAAAAAACTATTTTGTTTATGAACTGCAAATCTGCGTTCATTCTATCCATCATCAATTCACAGAATTCTTGCTTTCTATCAGGATCATCTTCATTTAACTCCTGAACCAACTGAACTTTGTAAGGGTGGTATTTTTCTTTATGTAGAACTCTCAAAATAGATGATTTACTTACATCATTGTCGGCGGCGAGTTCTCGAGTTGTCTTATGCGGATTTTCCTCAATCTCTAGAAGTACATCTAACTTTTTTTCATCAGTAAATTGAACATTTCTACCTGGTTTTTCAATATTTTTTACATGTCCAGTTTCACGAAACTTTTTTCAATTTTGCTAACTGTAGACTGCGAAACGTGTTGACCAGGGTATTTATTATTAAAAATTTCACAAACCTCCTTTTGAGTTCTGGTTTTATTACCACAACCAATCATAATTAAAATGTCTATTCTTTGAGTCTCGGACAAATGAGCCATAATTAAATTTAATACGCGCACAAATATTATACTGACGTCTTTTAGTAACTTTAAATACCTAAATGACAGCAGCCTACTAGATTTATATCAATTGTTTATTTAGTTTTTTGACTATTATTTTAATATCTTCAAAGTTTTTTCCTAATATTTAGCAGAACAGATACGAAAATACCTGATTATTTCTAAAGTTATTTTAATAGACCAAACAATATCGCCTCGGTTATTGTCAAGAAGTGAATGGTGGTCATTTTGAACATTTAATTTAAGTGTCAAATACATTGAAAAACACATTCTAATCATTATGTGACATTATTATCTTCATTCTACGTAAAGTTTTGTGTTAGAGACATAATCAAAATTTTACATCTTAAAAATCAATTTTCTCAGTTATGATTGCACCAAACTTAAAAAACTTTATATTGCTAAACAGAGGACTAAAATCCCTTTCCAACGAGGTGCCACACGACCCCCTTTGTAATTTAAAATTTTCGAGGGGGTGCTTATAATTCCGAAGGGGTGCTGGAGGGGTATAATATTTTCATACTGTAAATTTTCAATTTAAGAATAAAAATCGACCTGTTTCAGGTTCTTTTTCATATAGTACATAATAACGTTACAAATGAATTTATTCCATACATATGGACCGCACTGTATGGTATCCATATATACATCCACATCCGTTATAATACGTCTCCTTTAGAGTGATTAATAGAACTTATGTGTGATTTATCGAAATATTGGCAAAGTAAATCTCGAGATTATAACAAATTACAATTAATTCAGTATGAAACAAATTCATTTTTAACTAAACACCGTATTTTAAAATAATATTCTAACATACAGGGTGAATAACTTTCGAGTATTGACACCACTGTCATCTTTTTAAATTAAACATCTCCATCGCCACAATTTGTCAATCTGACGATGCTAATTCTAGCAAAACAGCTGACATTGCACTTAAAAATCTATTTTCTAAATAAAGAGGGAAAGTTTAGTTCATTATTCTTAGTAAGATGGACTTCCACACAGTAAGGGTTAGTACGATAAATTTAGTTAAAAACTTTTATGTATGTCTCTGTTTTAATAATGAATATATCCATGCAATTAAAAGAAACGAGGTTATATTTATCTTTTAATCTTCTGATGGGATCTAGTTATAATTACGTCTGTGTGTGTGTGTGATTAATTAGTGTTAAGCAGATTTTGAAAAGGATGTTCGAGTTCGTTTACCTCGTACGATTGGTACTTCAAAATTGACGAAGCGTTGTTTTTCTACACCGTGATTTTTTATATTCAATTAAAGCACACCGTTTTCTCATACAAGAACAAAGCAAGTGGAACTCGCTTACAAAAAATAGTTGTATTTTAATTGTATAATGCGATCATGAAAAATGTACTGGGCATATCTCATTTAGTATAATTTTTAATCAAATCAATCCAAGTATTTTGTTTTTTTAACCATTGTTGTTATAATTTAGTCAGGTGACAAGATTAATATTGAAAATTATTGAGCTATTTCTAACTGATCAGTGTTAAATTAAATAATTCAATCGTCTTGTAAATAATGTTTTAACCCTAGTAAGGATTTGTCCACCAATACATGTTGATGAAGGTTTCCCACAACAGCAGTGAGAACTCTCCCTTATGAACATCCTTTCTGTGTTGCTTCAACCCTAGCTTTGCAAGATATGCTGCATTTACTCAACAAATATGTAATCTTCTAAAAATGCAAGAAAAAGGGTTCAGACCTAATATGCTGTACATTATTCGTGCAAATTACTGATAAAACTAGTACTGAAGACTAAACAAGTAATAAAATAACAGCAAAACAACGAGATTTGTTATTGAAAACAATTAAACCAGGTACCACAAGGATAACTTACCGGTAAATTTTCGTCAATAGGAAGAGAAGAATTACGTACCTGAAAAAAAAAACCATTTTTAAAAATTTATAGTTTGTTTAACATTAAAATATGAAAGTAAAAGGTTATTCTATCTATATCTGGCACCTTATTATCGAAAAATCTAGATTCTACTCTAGTTAACAAGTAAAAAATACTTGGTCTTAGTTATTTTTTCCTGGTTTTTCCAAACTTGTAAATAAAATTTTAAGATTCTACTCAAAACCTACTTTTTAATGTTTTTAAGGCAGAACCTTACGAACCAAATATCACACAAATGTGTAGGGTGGTTCATAATATCATTTAATTGAAAAAATGAGGAAAATCAATCAATCAATGTGTATATAGGTTATAAAGAATGATGGACCCATAAAATACAGGTAACTTAGAAGCAACTGCGAGTCCTTCATCTACACTAACTGTACGGGCATTTCCCACTGAATCACCCTATATATTAGAACCCTCTTTTTGTGCTTCGTCCTTAAAACAGCCTAAGGAGTCAACATTAAAAGATTCCTTTCTAGTGATGTAATATTCTATTAAATTTATCACCAACGCTTGTAACAATATCTGTTATAGTCTTTCCAATATTAATTACTAAAATCCATTTAAAAGTGTTATACAAAGTGAGTTAGTTTACTAGGATTCAAAGTAGAAAGAATTTTTTTTTTTTTCCAATTTTATAATTCCTTTTTGTTAAAATATTTATAAAACATCGAAAGTTATATTATATTTTATTATATCAGATGAGAATTTCAAGTATCTTTTTATGGTAATTTAAAAGTATTAATGATAATTTTTTATAAAGAAAAAATACAAAATGGCTAGTGAAAGTACATTTCTGGAATTTTAATTAATATGTAAGGTTGTTATAAAGTAAATTTAATGTAAGGATACATCTTTTGTAAATTGTTGTAATATGTAATCATCTAACTGGATTTCGGACTATGCTGATTTGTACTTTTTGTGCCAGAAAGAGTAAATGTAACACGTGTTTGACACTGGTAATTTTCAGAAAATTATGAGACTTATTTAAATCACTCAATTTAAAACAATTTTCCTTAGTAGTATCATAAAAAATAAAGAGATTTCAGTGGCGCCCTTATTATTTCTTAAAGAAAGAAATATTATACAATATTCAGAGCTAATGAACTTACTCACACCTAGCCGAGGTATTTAACTATCATAATTTTTGCTATAAATTTTGTTAATTATTGAAATATTTAATTATAGACGAAATTAAGATAGTAAATTATTTGTAAATTACATTTTTTTTGGTAGATATATTAATATTTATTAAAAGTTAACTAAAATTTTTTATAAATTCACTCTCAACATTAAAATCATATCACAAATTGACGCTCAACGCTTAATATATTTACACGCTAAAGATTAAAAAAAAATTTGTGTAAGAAAGTAAAACACGAAATCATAATCAAATTTTTTTCTAATTAACTCCTTACCGATTGAGACCTTAAAGAAGTTTAAATTTAACTTTAAATTTTCTTTTGGATTAGCATCGTTTCTGCTTTGAACTGATTAATTCTCAAAGTACTTTGAAAGATATTTATAGGTTTTCATGTAACTTCTATTATTCTCAAAAACAACTGAAAATTATCATCAAAATGATAATTTTTTCCCACAAGGAATTTTCGCTCGTTCTTTATGTTTTTGCGCTTCTTATTAAAAATCAACAATAAATATAGTTTTTAATATTTATATATTTATTTACTGGCTAAATAAATCAAAAAAAAATGTAGTAATTTCATCTTGTGTAGAAAGTGAAACGGGGTTTTTTAATGTTTCCATATTTTTCAACGTGAACAGACATTTCAAAACGTGTCGATATATTATATATATAGTACACTGAACGTGATTTTTATTCTTTAAAGAAAATGTTGAATTACAGAGATAAATCGAGATATCCGTGTTTGTGGTCGATACCCACAGAGTTGTTATTTTTCACGAGTATGGAACTTTTTAGTTTCCATTGTTTTCAGAATCTTCAGAACATATAAATTGAAGGTTTGCTTTATATCAACAATTTCTGTTCAAATGTTTCAGTTTACTGGATTTGGCGTTTTTGAACATTGTTATTTATTTTTTTTTGTTAGTTCTATATTAATTTTCAATCTTCATCTGGTTATTTATGTAAATTTTCAGCTATTATGCATTACTTTTCTGCATTCTGCACGCATTATTATTGGATATGTGTTTATTTTGCATCTGGAGTTGTCTACCTAGTACAAGACTGTCATGTCCAACACTAAAGAAAGACTAAAGAAAAGAAATCAATCCAACACTTACATGACAACCTGTTTAGAAATATTATAATAATATAAAAAAATGGACAGGCAAGAGCATTTAAATATACACAATGATATTTACCTTTTTCCAACTGCATGAATGGAAGAAAATCAAACCGAAACAATCATTACTATAAGAGATTTTATTTGCAAAGCACAGTCAGTCAGAAAACTAATTTTGTCAACAGAATGTCGATACAGCGTGCAAAAGCCAAATGAAATGAATTCATTATTTCAGTTACTGTACATGATTATAGAA
Organism: Ophraella communa; assembly: GCA_035357415.1. Taxonomy (NCBI): domain Eukaryota; kingdom Metazoa; phylum Arthropoda; class Insecta; order Coleoptera; family Chrysomelidae; genus Ophraella; species Ophraella communa. The sequence continues at coordinate 42,585,328 of CM068985.1, read as the reverse complement.
AATCCCGAAACATGTCAAATTTAAACCATAAATCTTTAAAGTGAAAATTTGATCTCTTCCTTCAACCTCTTTTAAGTGACAGTTACAACTACCAATTGTTTAAATAGGAAGATTGGCCTTGTAATATATCGTTTGAAATGTCTCTATCTAAATTTACTTTAAATATACTTTGTGTTTGGGCCAATATTCTGATCCAAGTCCTACAAAAACTAGCTTTGATTGACATAAAGACATAAAATATACAATTTTAATTTTTTTCTCATTGCATTAATTCGACGATATTCACATTTTTTTTTTAGTTTTTTTATGTACATGCATTACAGTTAAAACAAACAAACACACACATATAGAGTTTGCAGCATACTCAAATATTGATTGAGACAATTCCGGAAAACTCTATGGAATAGAAAATGCTGCTAGTATGTCATTTGTAAGCGTAGAGAAAAACGGGAAAACGGCGAGAAAAAAAGAGATAGTGAAATGGCGAGACGTTCGGGAAAAACACAACGGTAGACATGATGATCGTTTTATACAGCAATCGAATTGTTTTTACGATGAAGTTGGAATTTGAGCGAATTCAAACGATATTATTTCAAATAAACTGGGAGAGGATTTCCAATGACCTTATACCGGTTTCTTGTAAAATAAAACCTTAAGTATTTGTTGTAGTGTCGAACATTCGATGTGTAAATGTTTCACTTATATTTAGTTTCATACTAAACTTTTTTGAGGAGATTGGATGATTTAGTTAAATACTCTAGATTAGGACTAATTCCTAAAAACGAAAATTTCCTACTAACTCTGAAAATTTCAATTTTCCCTAGTAATATGTACCATTTTTATCCGTAAAATCGACTTTTTTCCATACATATACCTTCCTTCGAAAAAAAAATGAAAATTTTTGAAATCTCTCTGAATGAGCTGAAAATATGGATTCAGACTAATTTGACCCTCCTAAAAACGAATCTGCCCACAGAGAAATTCTAAAAAAATTATCTTGCCTTGTAGCGACTAGTGAATCGATCGTTAAGACATGGTCTTAGATTTTGACGCATAACTCAAAAACAAAAAATCATAGCAACTTCTAATTTACACAGTTAAAAAGCCAAGAAAATTTCCTATAAACCCTGAAAATTTCAATTTCCTATAGTAAGTTCTACCAATTTTATCGTAACCCAAAAATGACCTTCGTAAAATCGACTTTTTTCCATACATATACCTTCCTTCGAAAAAATGAAAATTTTTGAAATCTCTCCGAATGAGCTGAAAATATGGATTCAGACTAATTTGACCCTCCTAAAAACGAATCTGCCCACAGAAAAATTCTAAAAAAATTATCTTGCCTTGTAGCGACAAGTGAATCGACCGTTAAGACATGGTCTCAGATTTTGACGCATAACTCAAAAACAAAAAATCATAGCAACTTCTAATTTACACAGTTAAAAAGCCAAGAAAATTTCCTATAAACCCTGAAAATTTCAATTTCCTATAGTAATTTCTACCAATTTTATCCTAACCCAAAAATGACCTTCGTAAAATCGACTTTTTTCCATACATATACCTACCTTCCTTCGAAAAAATGAAAATTTTTGAAATCTCTCCGAATGAGCTGAAAATATGGATTTAGACTAATTTGACCCTCCTAAAAACGAATCTGCCCACAGAAAAATTCTAAAAAAATTATCTTGCCTTGTAGCGACTAGTGAATCGATCGTTAAGACATGGTCTCAGATTTTGACGCATAACTCAAAAACAAAAAATCATAGCCACTTCTAATTTACACAGTTAAAAAGCCAAGAAAATTTCCTATAAACACTGAAAATTTCAATTTCCTATAGTAATTTCTACCAATTTTATCGTAACCCAAAAATGACCTTCGTAAAATCGACTTTTTTCCATACATATACCTTCCTTCGAAAAAATGAAAATTTTCGAAATCTCTCCGAATAAGCTAAAAATCTGGATTCAGTCTAATTTGACCCTCCTTAAAACGAATCTGCCCACAGAAAAATTCTAAAAAAATTATCTTGCCTTGTAGCGACTAGTGAATCGATCGTTAAGACATGGTATCAGATTTTGACGCATAACTCAAAAACAAAAAATCATAGCAACTTCTAATTTACACAGTTAAAAAGCCAAGAAAATTTCCTATAAACCCTGAAAATTTCAATTTCCTATAGTAATTTCTACCAATTTTATCCTAACCCAAAAATGACCTTCGTAAAATCGACTTTTTTCCATACATATACCTTCCTTCGAAAAAATGAAAATTTTTGAAATCTCTCCGAATAAGCTGAAAATATGGATTCAGACTAATTTGACCCTCCTAAAAACGAATCTGCCCACAGAAAAATTCTAAAAAAATTATCTTGCCTTGTAGCGACTAGTGAATCGATCGTTAAGACATGGTATCAGATTTTGACGCATAACTCAAAAACAAAAAATCATAGCAACTTCTAATTTACACAGTTAAAAAGCCAAGAAAATTTCCTATAAACCCTGAAAATTTCAATTTCCTATAGTAATTTCTACCAATTTTATCCTAACCCAAAAATGACCTTCGTAAAATCGACTTTTTTCCATACATATACCTTCCTTCGAAAAAATGAAAATTTTTGAAATCTCTCCGAATGAGCTGAAAATATGGATTCAGACTAATTTGACCCTCCTAAAAACGAATCTGCCCACAGAAAAATTCTAAAAAAATTATCTTGCCTTGTAGCGACTAGTGAATCGATCGTTAAGACATGGTATCAGATTTTGACGCATAACTCAAAAACAAAAAATCATAGCAACTTCTAATTTACACAGTTAAAAAGCCAAGAAAATTTCCTATAAAATCTGAAAATTTCAATTTCCTATAGTAATTTCTACCAATTTTATCCTAACCCAAAAATGACCTTCGTAAAATCGACTTTTTTCCATACATATACCTTCCTTCGAAAAAATGAAAATTTTTGAAATCTCTCCGAATGAGCTGAAAATATGGATTCAGACTAATTTGACCCTCCTAAAAACGAATCTGCCCACAGAAAAATTCTAAAAAAATTATCTTGCCTTGTAGCGACTAGTGAATCGATCGTTAAGACATGGTATCAGATTTTGACGCATAACTCAAAAACAAAAAATCATAGCAACTTCTAATTTACACAGTTAAAAAGCCAAGAAAATTTCCTATAAACACTGAAAATTTCAATTTCCTATAGTAATTTCTACCAATTTTATCGTAACCCAAAAATGACCTTCGTAAAATCGACTTTTTTCCATACATATACCTTCCTTCGAAAAAATGAAAATTTTCGAAATCTCTCCGAATAAGCTAAAAATCTGGATTCAGTCTAATTTGACCCTCCTTAAAACGAATCTGCCCACAGAAAAATTCTAAAAAAATTATCTTGCCTTGTAGCGACTAGTGAATCGATCGTTAAGACATGGTATCAGATTTTGACGCATAACTCAAAAACAAAAAATCATAGCAACTTCTAATTTACACAGTTAAAAAGCCAAGAAAATTTCCTATAAACCCTGAAAATTTCAATTTCCTATAGTAATTTCTACCAATTTTATCCTAACCCAAAAATGACCTTCGTAAAATCGACTTTTTTCCATACATATACCTTCCTTCGAAAAAATGAAAATTTTTGAAATCTCTCCGAATGAGCTGAAAATATGGATTCAGACTAATTTGACCCTCCTAAAAACGAATCTGCCCACAGAAAAATTCTAAAAAAATTATCTTGCCTTGTAGCGACTAGTGAATCGATCGTTAAGACATGGTCTCAGATTTTGACGCATAACTCAAAAACAAAAAATCATAGCAACTTCTAATTTACACAGTTAAAAAGCCAAGAAAATTTCCTATAAACCCTGAAAATTTCAATTTCCTATAGTAATTTCTACCAATTTTATCCTAACCCAAAAATGACCTTCGTAAAATCGACTTTTTTCCATACATATACCTTCCTTCGAAAAAATGAAAATTTTTGAAATCTCTCCGAATGAGCTGAAAATATGGATTCAGACTAATTTGACCCTCCTAAAAACGAATCTGCCCACAGAAAAATTCTAAAAAAATTATCTTTCCCTGTAGCGACTAGTGAATCGATCGTTAAGACATGGTCTCAGATTTTGACAAACAACTCAAAAACAAAAAATCATAGCAACTTCTAATTTACACAGTTAAAAAGCCAAGAAAATTTCCTATAAAATCTGATAATTTCAATTTTCTACACTAATTTCTACCAATTTTATCGTAACCCAAAAATGACCTTCGTAAAATCGACTTTTTTCCATACCTATACCTTCCTTCGAAAAAATGAAAATTTTTGAAATCTCTCCGAATGAGCTGAAAATATGGATTCAGACTAATTTGACCCTCCTAAAAACGAATCTGCCCACAGAAAAATTCTAAAAAAATTATCTTGCCTTGTAGCGACTAGTGAATCGATCGTTAAGACATGGTATCAGATTTTGACGCATAACTCAAAAACAAAAAATCATAGCAACTTCTAATTTACACAGTTAAAAAGCCAAGAAAATTTCCTATAAACTCTGAAAATTTCAATTTCCCATAGTAATTTCTACCAATTTTATCGCAACCCAAAAATGACCTTCGTAAAATCGACTTTTTTCCTTCGAAAAAATGAAAATTTTCGAAATATTTCTGAATGAGCTGAAAATCTGGATTCAGACTAATTTGACCCTCCTAAAAACAAATCTGCCATCAGAAAAATTCTAAAAAATTTATCTTGCCTTGTAGCGACTAGTGAATCGATCGTTAAGACATGGTCTCAGATTTTGTGTTTAATATTTCCACCGGTTCTAGAATTAGCAACAATAAATTGGAAAGTGATCGTCCCAAATGAAACAGAGAACATTGAAATGTTTAGATTTCACCTAACAACACATTTCGGCAACAATTTCAAAAACATTCAAATGATTTTATGAAAACACTAAAATAATCCTCACCGCTGGAAAGGTTTAGTGACCGGCTATTAGCTCTCGGTAACGGTAATTTCCGCATCTCCGTTTCCCTTCGTCATCACCATCACCATCATCGTCGTCGTCGTCCGGTCTACCGGATATGAATTTATATGTACCATCTATACGCGAATTTAAGTTGAATACTAATTCGAAATATTTGTATTCATGAGGTTAAGATTAGCCCTCCCGCACCACCGTGTCCCAAAAACGACTCCCGGCACTCGATTCTATTCAATTATTTAGGAAAATCCAAATGGATGGAAACGTAGTTCCGCTCTTGGGTATCGGCTTATGGGCTCTTGTTCGATATAATGACAAGAAATGGGAACTAATGGTGAGAATGGAGCAGTCGGATTTGGTGGGGCAACAAAATTTAAATCATATATTTCAGATGCTTATCATTATAACCTTTATAACGGAGTATTCACAAGTAAATTTAACAACAAAAAATGGAAATTCAACTAAATTTAGGTAAATAGTAAAGAAACTTTTAAAAAATATATTTTCTGAGCCTTGAAATGAGAAATTTTAAAATTTGGGACACTGAATTATGGAATGTTGATTTTTTTTCTTTATGATGCTATGTGAAGTAATCATAAAAAGGGATCACACCAATAAAAACTATATTTAATCTCCTCCATTTACAAATACCAACTCAAGAACATCAAATTATAAAAATTTTAATTGGAACATATGAAATATTAAAAAAATTGATTAAACCGTTTACCAATGACTTCTTGGTAATAAATAATCTAGCAGAAAACTTTTCCTGAACGCATCCAAGGGGTCTTTCTGGAAAGAAATATGCATTCTGCACGAATTATTTGCTTCAATTTAGGTTTAAGTAAACCAACAAAAAGAAATCTTGTGGGTTCATATCAAAACAAGGCGTAGGACACTCTACAGGACCCTATCGTACAATCCAATAATCACCAGGATACTGTTCACTTAACCAATGTCTCTTCTGCTTCTTATTCTTTTTTCTAGCTCAATTAGTTAATTAATTAATTAATGCTAGTACGCTACTACCTGTTCCTTACCATCAAGTCTTCTCCAGACGATGAGATCCACCATTTTTGCACTTTTAACGAATCTGCTGTCCTCCATTCTTTCTATATGTTTATTCTCTGTCTGACCTACCTTACTATGTCTGTTCCCTTTATTTGGTGGGTTCTATTTGTGTTTGGTTTTGTTTCTGCCGCATATGTTATAAAAGATCTTATTGTTGTTTTATATATTTTGACTTTGCTTTTTAGATATTTAGATATTTATTCTTCCAGACGATTTCTCTCAAGCATCCCGAAATTTTTGCTGCTTTCATTGTTTGTTCTCTGACCTCGTTGGAGAGATTACCATAGTTATTTCTGCCCCAAGTTATTTGCAGAGACTAACCTGTTCTACAATCTTAGAGACGATTTCAAATTTGCCTCTTATCGAATCTTTGGATATTACTAAGAAACTTAATTGGGCGGTTTTAACAGGCATATTTAGTTCTCTAGCTTTGATATTAATTAAACTATTTTCTTTAGAATGGGCTTTCCTTCATGGATTTCTGTGTTTATAACTATTTCTTCTGCGGTCCTACTCTTATTTTTGCATTGTCTAATATCTTACTGGTAAATAATAATATGTATTACTTCAGTAACAGTTACCTACTTGTTGGTACACTTTTTAACAAACAAGTTAATTGGAGTAGAACAAAAATATGACATCAGATGCTTTTAGCGTCACTTTACTTGCATGCAAAGTTTCCTAAATATTGTTCTTTTTGTTTCAAAGATATTTGCTAGGTTCTATACTTCATCTTAACCCAGTATATTGCATTTTATCATTTATATAATATGTAATGTATGTTTTTATCTTTTTCTTAAAAACGTTCGATAATGTTTTAAATTCTGTTTGCTTATTGCAACGTTAAGTTAATAATTTACAAACCCATGATGTAATTAAATCATGTTATGTTAAACATTTACCATCAACAAGTAACCTGTCATAATTTCATAACAATATCAGCCAATCAACGTCTATCAAGTACTCCTTTTCTCATTGAAAAGCTCTCAAGTTATTAGACGGCTTATTAACCCGAGAATGGGATGTAGTTTAAATAAAAAGTTTTCCCTGAAATTTTCCGACCGATTAGAGAATTCAGTAAATCTCTATTGATTTAATATTAATTCGAGAGGTTGTAAAAATATGGTAATTTAAAAAAGAAACGTGAAATTACCTTATGGTTTTTATTTATTTATAACTTTTGGCCGTACTATACAGGGTGTTTCTTAAGTAATCTAAAATATTATATGGGGCGCTTCGTTACTCAATTTTAAGACGAAAAGTTCATATAAACATGTGTGATAGGTGTTGTCGTTTATGAGATACAGGGTGTTGAATTTATTGTAATAAGTCAGTTCTGATTGTACGTGAAATTAATTTTTCCCGGTGACGCTACTGGTTTTTAGAAGTAATACGCAAAAACATGCTTATTCTAAGTGGCCTTTGAAATAATGTTGACAAGTGTCAAATTTGAAAACCAACGCAAAAATCGTACATTTTTATTTGATTGACTCTGTGTTTAGTTAATAACTATGCCAGTGTTTACTAATGTTGAAATGGCTAATATGTATTATTTGTACGGATTAGCGAATGGTAATGCCTTAGAAGCTAGACGTACGTATGCCCAGCGTTATCCAAATAATCTTGTACCATGTTCAGATACGTTTACTAAGTTACATATTCGTTTACAAGAAACTGGAACTTTTGCTAAATCGAAGAATATTATTGGACGACCCAGAACTGTGAGAAATCCCCAATTGGAAAACCAGATTCTTCAAATTATTGACCAACATCCAGAAACGAGTACAAGAAAAGTTGCAGATGAAGTAAATGTTAGTAACAAAACTGTTTGGAATATTCTAAAAGATAATTTATTGTATCCATATCACGTTCAACGTGTTCAACATTTGTTACCTACTGACTATCCATTACGCATACAGTATTGTCAATGGATTTTACGTGAAATCGCGAACAATCCGAATTTTGTGGCCAATATTCTATTTACGGATGAAGCCAACTTTTCTAGACATGGGATTATGAATTTTCATAATGACCACATATGGGCAGATGTAAATCCACATACCATAAGTGTAAAACGATTTCAACAAACATTTTCGGTCAATGTTTGGCTTGGCATCATCGATGATTATTTAATTGGACCATTTTTCCTTCCTGTACGGTTAACCGGTGAGACATACCAACATTTTCTAGAAAATGAACTTCCACTTCTTTTGAAAAATGTACCTATTATTATTAGAAGGCGCATGTGGTTCATGCATGACGGAGCTCCTCCACATTTTCCAGTGATTGTACGCGAGTTTTTAAATAATGTTTTTCCAGGCCATTGGATCGGACGAGGATCTCCACACCCGTGGCCCCCTAGATCACCTGGACACAATCCTCTGGATTTTTGTGTGTGGGGATATTTGAAATCGCTTGTTTACACAACACTGATATTAAACGTACAAGATCTTCAAAATCGTATCATAGACGGCTGTAATGTTATTCGTAACAATCCTGGTATCTTCGAACGTATTCGACAATCCATAGACATCGAGCGGATTCTTGCATTTTAGCTGGAGGTGGACATTTTGAACATTTGCTCTGAAATGTATTATTTTTTCTTTATGTTTAACACATGTTGCTTGTAATAAAATAATAAAAAAATATAAATCAGTAGCGTCACCAAGAAAAATTAATTTCACGTACAACACCCTGTATCTCATAAACGACAACACCCATCACACATGTTTATATGAACTTTTCGTCTTAAAATTGAGTAACGAAGCGCCCCATATAATATTTGAGATTACTTAAGAAACATTAAAGGTTAAATGCACAATTAAATGTTGGGTATTTATTAATACAAAACCCTTTTGGATTGTTATTTTCCACTGCGAGCGAAATATAATATATCATATAAGAAGCCACTTGATACAAAAGCTTTGTCGGAATTCACTACGTCAGAGATAATAGTATTAGATGTCCTTAAAGCATTTCTACAATAGACGTAATCCTTGGAAAATCTCTTAATGTGATTATGCGTGCCAATTTGTTATCGTCTCTACCTTAAATAGGGCATTATTGAGATAATTCCATAAGCCTCGTCGAAACCTATATTGCGTTTTTTACTTTTTATACAAAGTGTATTTACCTTTTACAGCAAGTGGTGTAGTTTTATTTTAAGAGTGTAGGCGCAAAATTTTAACAGTCAGAGTTGAGATATCTACCCTATCCCAATTTTTAAACGCTCCACGGCATAACTACGTGAAGTCTGTTTTAAATTGTAATAAATGTGGGGTATGCCTTCCCTACAGGGTCGGGATCGGATCTTTTTGTATGTTTTAGTAAACGATCGTGAAGGTGCTTTCATTTTTATAGTTTATATTGTAAAGTTTAAAGACTGGTTATTTTTGTGTTAAATATGGGTCGTGTTAATAAAAAATATGATAGTGAAAATAGAAAAAGTAGATGCTTAGCTCAACAAAAGTAAGTACTTCTTATGTAATTATTTTAATTATAAACTTATGCCTAGCACTACAATTTAATTTTACTATTACAGACGTCTTACCTAACAGTACTGCAGAAATCAGCAAAGAGTTAAAAGCAACGGAAAATTTTGAAAACATTTCTTAGTAAGTGACCATTTTGTTTAATTGTAAAAAAATATACTTAATTTAGATTTTAATCATAGGCGACCGCGGTATTCTGGTGAAGGAGATGAAGTATTGGTAGTAGAAGAAGCGACAAAGAACACTTTTAAGTAAGTAATAATTCATATTTTGTGTAATTACAATAAAATAGCTCTTTTAAGTCAACCCGGCTATTCTAAAGATCCCTCTGGCAATGAAACTGTTGTAGAAGAAACAATTACCAGTAAGTTTTAATATTTAATAAAAAACAAAAAGGATTTAAAAAAAATCATAAAAACCTAAATGATAATTTATTATTATTTTTTTAGACAAAACCTTCCGATATACAAGGAAAAAGAATTGTGGATATTGAATGTTTTATTAAACAAATACTGCAATTTCCTCACCACGAATTGTTTAAGTGCTCTTCGGAATATGTTACAATAAAAAATGAGATACCTACGGAAAGGATATTATTCGAAATTTACTCTCTTCTGTCCAATATGTCTTATCAGGCATGTTGTAGAAAGTGAAAAATATAAACAACAACAAATTAATATAAATTCGCTGCAGAATCAGGGGTCATTAGTATTGGTGGAGGTTATTCACAATTGACTGAATTAATGTCGAGTTTAAACATCCCCCCACTTCCAAAAAAACATTATTTGCCATTCAAAGTGACCTTGTTGAAGTGTACCATTAAAGTTCTTGGACATCAATGCTAGAAGTTGGACAAGAAGAAATCAAACTGGCAAAAGTAACAGGGGTCATTAGTATTGGTGGAGTTTATTCACAATTGACTAAATTAATGTCGACTTTAAACATCCCCCCACTTTCAAAAAAACATTATTTAGCCATTCAAAGTGACCTTGTTGAAGTGTACCATGAAAGTTCTTGGACATCAATCAATTTATAACACAAGTGTTGTTTATCTTTCCCGAATAACTTACAATATGAACAATATTTATTCCTAACACCAAGATACAGAATCTTTTGGGTTCTATAACCAATAATGGCTGCAGCACCAGAATTGGCATTATAATTTGTTTTATATGACCTCTTTGACCAAGCTGCCGCTTTATAACTCTAAAGGCTATTATCATTCCCAATTTCACAAAAGTCTGACAGGAAGAAGTCCTAGCATATACCTACACGAAAAAATTTATTTCTCGTTGTGCTAAAGATAGAATTCGAAACTTTATTCTAAAACGGTAAAAAAGTTTACAAAAAATGTTGACAAAAGTAGCAGTAAACTAAGTAACCCAACTATTTGTTTTGCAGAAACAAGAAAACTTCTGACAGCCTCAAATTTTGGTCGCATTTATAAATTAAGACTAACAACAAGAAAAGTTGCCAAAGACATTCTTTCTAATACTTTTAAAGGAAATGAATCTACAGCCTATGGAATAGAAAACGAATGTAAAGCATTACAACAATTAAGCGAAAGACTCAATTTAGACATTTTTCCATCTGGATTATGTATAAATAGAGAATATCCATTTTTGGCTACAACTCCTGATGGTATTATAGGCAATAATATTATTGTTGAAATTAAATGTCCCATTTCAGCAAAAGGTTTATCTCTTGAAGAAGCAATAGAAAAAAAAAATAATAAAGTATATGGAAGTAAAAGCCAATAAATGCATTTTAAAAAGAAATCACATTTACCATTATCAAGTAAAAGGGTAATTATTCGTGTCAAATAAAGATTTTTGTTATTTTTGTGTTTGGACTCCGAAAGGTTTGATATATGAAAAAATTGAAAAAGACCAAAAATTATGGGAAGAAATGGTGAAGAAGTTAAAAGCATTTTATTTTGGCAATTACCTACCTTTATTATTACAAGAAATAATAAATGATAATTGAAATGAATGGGTTATCGACAATAGTAACATAACCAATAAATAAACATATTTTAGGAAGTGATATTTTCTTGTTTTAACATAGTTCGGTAATACGAATAAATCCCTGTTTAGTTTTAACATTAGACCAAAAAGATACAGGAAGGAGTATGTGCAAAATGACCTTGAGTCCAGAAAGGAGCTTGCATATGGCGGCCAATTGTCAATTTTAATTTCCGTTTCCATTGACGTACCGAAAACAAATAAAAAAAAATATCAAGGGTTTTATTTTTAATAAATTTCAACCAATCAAGTGTGTGAATACAATTAGTATTCTAAATAATTTAGTATTTATAAGAACCGAATGATACGCCTATTTTTGACATATGCAAATATTGCTTTGACAGTATACTGTAAACATAAAAAATGAGTCATGCAAGGAGCTTCAAGATGGCCGACTTCCGTCGCAAATTTTCCTTAAAGTTAATATAGGACAGATTCCTTCCTGTTTCTTTTTGTTCTAAGGTTTTTACAAATTCTTAAAACAATTTAAAAATTTTAAACCTATGTCGTTGGTCTTTCTCAATTAATAATTTAATGCAATTTATTGGGTTAAAGTTTATTTGTTTAATTTCTATAGTTTTTACCAAATGTTTTGGGTTCCGTTGTTATTGAAATTTTTTTATTGTTAATAGGAACATTGAAAATAAAACTTTTTAATAAAAACTTTCACTTTGTATTTAAAAAATAGCTTTTTATTGTACTAACCCTTACTCTGTTGAAGTCCATCATAAGATGATTAAAAATATAACTTTTTAACAAAAACTTTTATTCAAAAAATCTTCTGAAAATACAATTACAACCGTTTTGCTATAAAGTAGATGTTGACATATCGATATGTCAATCTGATGATTAAATTTTCTATAAACTTTTTTGTATTATATCCAAAAAATAATATATTATTATATTGTTGCCAATACCGGACACCCTATAATTCTTCACTAGGTAATATTTTTATTACGTTTCGGTTTTTTATATACAATTGGATATTGTAATTTTAATGTACTCCTAAAACCTAATAAACTATTGCAGATTGCATAATTTTTCGTATCAAATAACGCAAATTTCTTTGTATAAGACACTAAAAACTTTAAAACTGAAATTATAATTGCAATATATATTTTTATATAACCCGTTTTATACATTTTTAAGTAAATGGCTGTACAAAAAAGCAAATTGAACTTACTACTTTATTTCGTTTAAAATTTGTGTAATGCCCTTTGTATAATTGATAAATCGGAAATATTTTTAAATAATTCCAAAATTTTAATATTACAAAATACAACCCAAACAAGATTTACTTGTGTTTGATTTAAAAAATTAATATTTCTGTATTTAGATTACGAATAAAACTAACTATACACCAATAATTCAAGACCCAAATTATACCTGAAACCGTTTTACACATCGGTTACTAACGTATGCGATGGAATGAACTGTGCAACAGAGATGAAAGTTTGTCTAGTTATGAAATTTTGCAATGGACATGGTGTTCATTTTTTTCTTTTCCTGTGGTCCCTGTTTGAATTTTTAAATTTTTTTCTGTTAGAATATCTTTATAAATATATTGTTAAGGGCAGAAAGTCCATCAGATTCAAAACTAATTTCAATTTAATAAGTTATTATGCATTAAAAATTACATTCAATTTTCTCTAACTTTACACCCCTATAACTATTTTAAATAAACATTTTATAAATTTTTACTGACTTTCTGCCCTCGGGACCATACAGACCTTTCTTTCTGCGTTTAAATTTTTTTAAAATATTTAGTGGTCTTTTCAGGATTCGAAAAAAACGATTGCATTTAAAATGCATTGGCTTAAAATTTTGCGCCTACACTCTTAACGTTTTGACCGAATAAAATTTCATTATAATTATCTATACAGCAATAATTGATTTGAGATACGATATCTTGGGAGAATAAAACTCTGAGTCGCCCCTATAAGTAACAAATTGAGAAGCCTCAGCTCACCGCCAATATATATAGTTTCGTATCTTTCGGAAGGCACATTGTAACTCGGGTTATTGACAAATTCGATGTATTGTTCTGTTAGGGGACACGAAACCTTCACTTAAATCGACTTTCAGGCATTCCTCGAATGTTTAGAGGAATTTAGAAAGGGCGACGGAATAGAAAATATGATATTTATGATATACATTTTCTATTTTATGTTCCTTGTGAATACAATAAAGGTCGGAATGCTTAGGATCTGTTAACTTTTCGTATTTGCTTCGAATTTCAAAACTCAAAACCGTAAAAAACATAAAATTTTTTGGTACAGTGACTTGAACAAAAAACTATGAACGCTGCGTTGATTATTTTCGATTTCAAATCTGCTAATGTCTTGTTAAATATAGATTTTAATAATAAAATATATGAGAATAATAAAAAACTCTTCGTTTTACCAAAACTTCCAATATTTATTTAAAAAATTGCTTTCTTAACTTTAATGACAGCCGTTTCGCTAGACTTAGCATCGTCAGATTGACATATTGAAGTTACATTTTGTTTATTTGTAGCTAGGTACCTGATAGTTGTTTTCAAAAAACAACCTACGCCTTTGGATCCAGTTTAAATTAAGGGTGAGGATTTTGTCGGGTTGTAGGCCTTGTCAAAAGTTGTGTTCAATCAAAGGCGGCAAGAGAAATATCAAAGGCCACAAGTTAAACAAAAACCGAACGAGACGAGATACGAGTTCGAGCGGTGTACAAGGGGTTTATGTAGAGAAGGGTAAGGGAAGGCATTCAAAAGCGGAAGCAGACATTTTTTGAAACAAAGCGAGGAATATGGCCTAGCCGTCATGAAATGGATCAAGTTCGACAAATAATTTTTAAAATATGCAATAAACCGAAGAAAAAAAGTCTGTTTTGTTTGTAGGTATGTACACAGTGACAGAGAATTTGGGATTTTAATGCATCAAAAACAAATACTAACAGTAATTTTTCTACAAACGTGTTAACAATGCCATTTTTAGCACTCCATAGAAGCATTAAAAATGTCACTTTAAGGCACTGAGTGCCTTAAAATGCTTGTGGCACTGCTGTCAAAAGTGAATTGTCAGATTTTGAAAGTGTCAAAATATTTAGATTTTATTTATTAATAGTAAAATTTGTGCAATTACTTTATTTCAAGGTTTGTCGAAAAAATATTGTATGATATACGTGTTAAAAGTACCTTTGAAGGCATGCATGTGAAGGTTTGCACAATGAGCGAAGCGAACTTACTTATATCATAAATAACCATTAAATATTAAATTATTAAAACTGTAAAACAATAAAATATAACAAGTATCGAGTTCTATTACTTGGAAAAGCTAATAAATAATATAAAAAACAACAACTAGACATAAAATAAAGAATTTCATTTTTCAAACAAGCTTTCCTCAAAAAATTGAACCTTCTTAGCAATTCCTATTTAAAACTTGAAACAAAGGAGGAAGCAGTTTGCTAAAACTTTTGTCTGGAACATATTAAGATATGGCTCGAAAACATTGACTATTGGAAGGCACAAAAAGAATTGGTTACAGATGTGGATGTGGAATAAGTTGATATAAATAACATAGGTTGAAAGTAAATCAAATGAACAAGTTCTATTTAAAATTGTAGAGAAAAGAACACTGATGCAAACCATACTAAAATGAAAATTGCTGTATATATAGGTCAAACACAAAGAAATTTTGAAATAAGATTCAATGAACATTTAAGAGCATATAGATTACAACAACCAGATAACACACCAATGACATTCAAATATTAGGTACACACCAAAATTTAGATTTCCTCAAAGAACTTGAAATCAAAAGACATCTAGCAGATCAACAATATAAAGTAGTTAATTAACAAATAAATCTTGGAAGTTCACCACTATTAAACTGTTTACTTTGATTGAGTCTTCATTTTATACATAGATAAGACGTAATTATAACACAAATATATTAAGTTGTTGTAAAGATCAGCAGGATATAGTTTTTTCCTGGTTTTTCTATATCATTGCACAGTTATACTGATCTTAGAGGGAAATACATCCAGGATAATCCCTTAGGGCTAATAACACCTAGGCTTTAATATTGTCATGTCTTATAACTTCCTTACTTGGTCTAGCCTTAACTCCTTATCAACATCAAGTACCTAGTTACAAACAAACAACATGTAATTTCAATATGTCAATCTGACGATGCTAGTTATAGCGAAACAGCTGTAATTGAATTTTAAAGCGAATTTTTCGAATAAATAGTGGAAGTTTAGTTTAACTGTGCAGTTATTTATTGCTCTTAGTAAGATGAACTTCCAAAAAGTAGAGGTTAACACAATCAATTTCGACACAATAACTTTATCAGGATCAGTTTTGAAGGAAAAATAATAAGAAAAATATCTAGATTTTGGATAACCAAACCTTGTGAAGATTAAAAATCTGGCGATAGACGTAGAACAATAACAGGTAATGTTTCCTAAACTATACGCCTCCAGTAAATAGAGTAATTTTGCTATGAATATTTACGTCAGTGCTATCAATAAATAATGCTAAGGATTTGGAACTAAAATCGAGCTTTGAGGTACTCTACCATCAACTAGCAAAATTAAGAGTGTCTACTACACCATACCAATGATGTGGAATATTGAAGTTATTTATAATGTCAAATAGAAGCAGCTTTAACTAATTTACAATAAAATAAATAAAAATGTACCTGAAAACCAATTTTACACAATATTAACACAAAGATGATTTTTATTTCTCTAAATATTTGTTCTTATTATAGATTATTGGCAATCAAAATACTGTTTACTCAATTTGATGGGATATACTGACTCGCAAGCAAATAATGATCGGAGTGTGACATCCCAAGATCATAGAGAGAAAAGAATTAAGTTAATATTGACTCAGTCGACTATCAGTTATGAATTTTCCAACTCAACATCGACGCTTACGAAAATCGCTCGGAAATTGACTTACTTTTTTCAACAAGTTAATATTTTATTTGACTGTGAAATTTTAAAATTTCATTTCTACCAAAAGAGTAAAACGTTCAAAAGAAACAGACAGAAAATCTTGGTCTCTCGTAACAGTAACTGCACCCCGAGTTTTATTAAGGCTAATGTAATTAAATATAAACCCGACAAAAACAAATAAACCCCGACGACGCAGCAGTAGTTTGCAAAATGAATGAAAACTTTTGGATGCTCGAGCGAAAGAGAACTTGGAGAAATTTTCTGGTATATACTGATATTAAGGGCTTTAGGCTTGAGGTTCAAGCGGCGCGGTATCAGATTTTCCAACGCTAACGAAATTCAAAGGGAATAAACAACTTCACAGAATGCTATTACGACGTTTTCCTTAATTCCAAATACAATGTTTTAATACCGTGAATTTTGCTAATGTATCATCGAAAATGAAAGTTTTAGTCACTACACAAGATCATCAAAAGCAGTGTGATCTTACTTTCACTGCAATTGTACTTAATTACATAATATTTTTTAAAGATTTTCATCTTATATCTTCGAGAGAACATTTTTTGCCGGTAAAATTTTCTTTCCTATGATATATACGAAAATACTAACCATTCGAAAAAAATTAGAGAGTACTATTCTATTCTTCTGGGGTGCGTTTCATGCATGTACTGGAGATCTAGGCTCATTGTACCCCCCTGAAGTAATCATACCAGGTTCGTTTCCTTCATGTATTCTAGAATGTCCCTGATATTCGCTTTCACGATTTCCTCTGGCTCAGGAAACTGAATGCCAAAGTGTCTCTGTCTAAGCCACTTAAGGCTCGGACAGTGACATATTACGTGAAGAGGAGTTTCGTCTTCCTCACCACATTTTCTGCATAATGGGTCCTCAGCGAGTCCTATTATGTTCATGTGTTTTCGGAGATGGCAGTGTCCTGTGAGCAGTCCCACTGCCTTTCTCAATTGGGTTCTACTTAGGCTGAGTAGTTCTGTAGTTTTCTCCCTGGATGGACCTGTTATGAATAATCTGGATTGCCTGAGTCCAGGCAGTTCCATCCAGAGTTTCTTATGTTGTTCCCTTAGTCGTTCCTCTATTGTTTCCCTTACATGTTGGTATGAGACCCCACATGTGGGAAGAGGTCCGATCAGGGTTCCCTCTGAAGCTTCCCTGGCTAGGAGGTCAGCTTTTTCATTTCCAAGAATCCCTGTGTGTCCTGGTACCCATTCAAGGATAACCTTGTTAGAGAGTACTAAATTGTAGCATTTTTAATGACTAAAATTTTCCTCTACTTAGTGAATATTTAAGTCATTTGAAATCCCTTCATTTAAAAATTACTTAGAATCTATTTTTTAATCGATTCCTGTGGTTAAAAAGCAAATAAACGGGGAATATAGTAGATAAAACTTAAAAAAGGTAAAATATTATTGGAACAACACAAAGACCACGAGAAAATTTATATTTTCGATGACAGTAATTTATTCTTATCGAGTAGATATTTAACAAAAATATGTACCATTTTTATTTATATTTTTATGTAACTAGAATATGAGAATGAGGGATAGCAATATTAAAAATGCATTTTGTGAACAGCATCTTTGGACATTCAAAGAAAGAAATTGAAATTTTCAGTGATACTAATGGAATGAAGTTGAAATATAGTTCACATTTTGTTTTGTTTTTTGCAATAAAACTAGTGCACTTTTAATTTATGGATGAGTTTGTGGTTCTACGAATGTCTACGAAGTTTAGTTTTAAAATGTGTATGTATATATGATCAGGCTGAGCAGTAAAATAAAAACATTACATAATAAAAACTACCATGTTTATTTCAAAAACTATTTTTTTTAATTCAACCGCATTAGCAATTAAATAATCGTTGAAAAGAGCTAGTACCTCCTATAATATTCCTTGCAGTTATGGTAGAGAGGAATAAAGAATGCATTGTGGATTATGTATTTTAGTTCCTAGGTATAATCCTTCAACAGTAACAGAAAATGGAAAATAAAAGGCATTAAAAGCAAATAAAAATGTTCAAAACACATTACTAACTCTCAAGTTCCAATTAATTTCACCAATAACCATTTTTCTTTTAATAAATTTTATTGTATCAACCCTAACTATGTGGAAGTCCGTCTTACAAACAACATTAAAAAATAAAAAAATTTTCATGGAGCCCACGAAAAAATTGAAATGTCATTTAGCTAGTAAAGATTTCTGATCTTAATTACTGAGATAGGTGGTTAATCGATTTTAATTCAAAACAACAAAAAAATAACAATTAAAATAAAGTTTAAAAAATTCATATTTATAAAATTATGGTGACAGTTCAGGAACTCATTGGTATATTTATATATTTTTTCCCTACAAAATACGAAGGAAACTTTTTCAAGTGGATTTTCAAATTTTTAAATTTCAAGTGTTGTTAACGTCGCCATTGTTTGAATTTGTATTATACTTATACTTATAAAGTACTTTCGTTATTAACGGGGGAAAAATATTCATTTTCTTGAAAATTCCAACAAAATAATCAACTTATTGGATCACAAGTACGTAGTCCTCCTTTTCTCCTCAAAAATTGTTTCTAGGTTTATTAAAAACACAATAAAAGGTAGTTGATTGCCAGACCTTAATGTAGAGGTAATTTTTGGTAAAATTTTCATAACAAGAAGAAAGGATCTCTACAGATATGTCAAAATTGATACATGTATATTTAAAAAGCTCACATTTTCACAATTTCAAAATTGACGGCTTCTAAACTAACCCCACAAATAATTTTATTCCATAATTTTGTTCCACACTGTATATGCGAAAACACACAACAAAAACCCCTAATAATAGACTAAAAAACGAAGACCCTGCTTGTGAAATCCACGTACAAAACATACAACGTTACCTGTGTCAGATTGAACACAAAAAACAAGCCTCCACGTTTGTTTATTTTCCGATTTTATAAACATACAACGCCGACTCTTTCCATATGAATATAAAAACATGGTAGAGAGCACGGTAACATTAAAAATTATTTTTAAATTTAGCGCATACTATGTCTACACTAAAGATATAGACAGGTTGTAATTTTACGGTTCCCATGACAACGGTATATTTTTCTTTCAAAAATACGTAAACAAGAACACCGACCAGTGAAATGTTTATGACTTTTTCGGTGTAAACAAAAACCGTAATTAATATCAGAAGTTATTTTATTCAAAAATGAGATAAATATACCTAAGTGTAACTAATTTTCAGAAATTGTAAAGTACATTTTAATAAAGAATTTTTATCAATACACTAGTGTCCGAAAATATCTCGGCGTACAGGATAATTAAAGGTCAGTACTTAAATCAGTGTTTTTTTTTGAAAATGCATAGTTTTACAAATAATAATGAATTTGCAGTTATGCAAATCATGTCTAACAGTAATGCTAAAGAAGCAAGGAAAAGAACACCCATTATTTTCAAGACTGGATCACCCTATTCGCGATAATGGTCAAGTTGAAGAAAAGAAAAGAGATTCCAGACCCCTTTATATAGTACAAAATGTTGACTTTGAGAACCAAATTTTGCAAGAATTTGATAACAATCAGAAAATAAGCACTCATGCGATCCATACAAATCATCATCTCTGTATGAAGGGCTTTAAAAAAATACGATACCATGTTAAAATCTTTTTTATTTTTTATTTTTATGGAGAAACGAGGCATGTTTGTCAACACTGACATTTGGAGCGAAGAGAATCCTCACACGTTTAACAGATAACAATATTAATGGAAACTTTTTTTCGATATTTGGATTGAGATTGTTGATAAATGTAGTTGGACCATATTTGCAGTCTGCACGGTTATATGCTCATGTGTATAAGATTTTCCTTAAACATATTCTACCAGAATTGCTCGAAGATGTTCAATTCAAATTCGAAAAAACACCGTTTTCCAGCATGTTGTACATTTTGAATTAAATTACCAAAATTATCTTAATGCACAGTTTCCAAATGAATGGATCGGTATAGAGGGGCCTGCACGTTTACCAGACATCACACGGTTTGATTTTTGAGTTTGGGGTACCATTAAATCATTGGTTTATGTATGTATGTATGTATGTATGTATGTATGTGTCAGGGGTGATAATCACACTGCGACCCATAGGATCTATTGTGTCCTCCTTACTTGCCATGTTCTGATATTCTCTCAGACCTATAGCAGCTCTTCGAGTCCTATTTTCCTGAGGAAGTTTAGGACATCGTCGGGCTTCAATTCAGGTAGATCCCCCTCTTCTATTTCATGTGCTCCTAGGTATCTAGCCCTAGAATTTTGCAAGGCAGGGCATTCTGCGAGTATGTGTATTGAGGTTTCATCCTCTTCCTCACAGAATCTGCACTTTGCTTTATCTGCTAACCCTAGTTTCTTCATGTGGCTTCTTAACCGGCAATGCCCGGTTAATATTCCCGTTAGAATTCGGAGCCTTTTTTACTGAGGTTGAGGCAGCTAAGAGATCTCTTCTGGTCGTAGTTCCCCAGTAGTATCATAGATTGCCTCAGTCCTTCCAGCTGATTCCAGTACTTGGATTTTTCCTTCTCCATTTCTTCCCTTAGTTTTCCTAAGATTACTCTACTGCTGATCCCACAAGATGGTTCTGGTCCCAAATGTGGGGTTTCAGCTCCTTTTTTTGCCAGCTTATCTGCTGTTTCATTCCCCTCTATTCCTATGTGTCCCGGGACCCATAGGAGGGTGACAGTGTTCTTCTGGCCTAGTTCATTTAGTTTGCCTAGGCATTCCCACACCATCTTGGAACTGATTATATTTGAGCTCAGTGCTTTGATGGCTGCTTGACTATCCGACATGATCACAATCTCTTGTCTGCGGTAGTTCCTTCCAATATTGAATTCCACACATCTTTCGATGGCACGGACTTCTGCTTGAAAGATGCTCGGGTATGTGCCCAAGCTTTCTGAGTATTTGGCTCTCGGTCCAAAAACTCCTATCCCGGTTCCCATTGGTTTATGAGACATCTCTTAATACACAAGGAGCTTGAATTATTTTAGCAAGGGGCTCTGGACGTGTTCACTCAGTATATTTCTTTGATACATTGTTGGGCACTAATTTATAGATATATTATATAGATTTGAGCGGTTGCGGAGTAAAGCCAACCCTGGAGTTTAAGAGAAAACAGAATGTCTTGTGTTTTCGTGCATTAAAAGAAGTTTGTGTACATATCCTACCTATACACAAAGAAAGAAAAATTCTGGAGCTCTGTTCCGTATAACGAGAACGAATAAATGGATTTGTATATATCTATCTGTGTGTTTCGGCGGCTATGTTTGAACAATGACTAGGGAAACTTCTGGTTTTCACAAAAGAGAAAATATTTTCCCAACAAATTATTTTTAAATCATTGATCTATTTATATATTTATAATACGGCGGAAAGTTTTGGAAAGTGGATTTGCGAAATTTTAACTTTTGAGTGTTGTTATGTTAACTGTGCGTCGATATTATTTGAATTTATATTATTTATACAAGTATGGCGAACATTTTGTGTGACTAATAGGGGAAAAATATACAAGTACTTGGTTCTTTTCTTCTTCAATATTGTTTCCAAGTTCATTAAAAATAAAATAAAAGTTGGTATATAGAAGATGAGGACCATAAAATATTAATAAATAAGCCTTAAATTTGTTTATTGTTACTTAAAAAGTTTCAATAAAAAAAGAAAGTCCTACAACTCTTAACAAACGTAAAATTTCAGTCGTTTAAAATTTCTGGCGTCTTTATTTTGTTCATTTGACATTTCATCACTGTCATTTTGTCGTATTGTGATGTTGGTTTCTAACTAGAAACCTTCCTATCTTAATGTTTGGCGACTTTACATTCATCTTTCAATATATCTGATGTACACATATGTCCAAAAGTTTGAAATATTTAGAAATAATATATCTACGCCTATGGTTTTTTAAAAACTCTTGTTATTATTTATTTTAAAGCGTTTTTAAATCAAAATAATACTAAATTTGATTCGTTTGCAGTAGATCAACTATGTGGGGAGAGTTCTCAGCTGAATACTGGGTTTGGTTCAGGAACAACAAGTTGTAGGGGACTTCCAAAAGTTTATTAGTACAAGAAGCAACTAAAATTACAAAATACAAACTTTAATGAAATGTACCACGCCACTGGGTCAAATGAATGATGATTATTTATCAAATTACATTACAATCTTTTTACTTATCATTATTTTAAAAGGTTCTTAGGACATGCTAATTTAGAAAAATAAGTTTCACCTACCTAAAATGCAGGCACGAGCCCAACTCTTTATAAAAAAGGGTTACCACTGTCCAAACCAAAAACACTTCGTTGCTTTCGATTAACATAAACCGGCAAAAATCCTCGTTCGAAGGATTGGCAATTAGTTTTATTTGACTACTCAGTTTTTTGTTAATCCCTTCCAAATGATTTATAAACGACGCACATTTATAACTAGGAAAATGAGTTGCCTACCTTTAGGAAGTCCCGATTACTAAAATTATTTGAATAAATAAAAGTATGATGTGTTACACGTTTTTGTATTAATTTTTGTTTAAATTTCATTTGAGCTGTTTAAAAATGCCCAGAAACATGATATCATATTTTAATAGATCTAGAGTAATTGCTTTGTTACAACAGGGCTTTAGTCAACGTGATATCGCGAATATTGTTGGTGTTACTCAGGGTGCTGTATCAAAAATTAAAAAAAAAATCCAAGACAGAAATGATGTGAAAGATCATCCCAGAAGTGGCAGAAGTCGATGTACAACAGAAGCACAAGACCGGCAGATAACATTGATAGCTCGAAAAAATCAGCAGGAATCTACAAGTGGCATATCCAGAAAAATTGCTATCCTTGAAGGACAATTACCCGAAGATTAAATGTGGTAAATTTGTATCGCAGAAGACCTCTACGTGTTCCCAAACTAACCTATCAACAAGAAATTGTAAGGTTGAAATGGGCTCAAGAAATGTTACACCATGGTCCTAACTGGAATTACGTGATGTTCTCTGATGAATCAAGAATTGGCTTGGTTTCTGATTCGCGAAGAACGGTAGTTTGGAGGGCCCCAGGACGACAAGCCCGATTAGAAACAGCCCAACCACGTTATCCATTTGAAGGTGGGAGTATTATGGTTTGGAGTGGTATTATGAGGGGTATTCGGACGCCTCTCCTGGTTTTGGAGGGAAGATTCACTGGTGCTGTGTACATCGAGGAAGTTTTAAATCCTGTTGTGCGTCTATTCCGGAGGGCGGTAGGTGATGGATTTGTGTTTATGCATGACAATGCACCTCCACATCGAACAGCTGCAGTACAACATTTTTTGGAAGAAGAAGGAATATCCACATTAAGACGGCCATCAAATTCCTCTGACATAAACGTCATTGAACATGCCTGGGCCATTCTTAAAACACGCATTAAGAAGCAAAACCCTCCCCCAATTAATCTACAAGAACTGAAAGATGCTGCTCGTGAAGAATGGGAGATAATTCTGCAAGCCCAGCTCGACCATTTAATCAATGGCATGCCACATCGCTTACAGTCATGCATATATGCCCATGGAAGAAATACTGATTATTAATTTTCTTTAAAAACCTTTTTTTGGATATTATTCTATTTAAAAAAAATTGTAATAAATGAAATACTGCATTATGTGTAATTTAATCCTATAATAATTTAGAGTGGGATTTTGAGCACATCTATCTATAAGCAAAAATCTGTCAAAATTAACATGGCAAACCCTAAACCTTACAAATTCTGTAGCATATAGAAAATGCTCACAATTACAACATTTGCTGTATAGCATCCTAATTTCTTATCAAACAATTTGATCGACATCAATTTCTAAATTGGTACATGGTGAATTCAAAGATTTTTGGACTACTATACAATTATTTATTTATGTACCAAATTAATTATTTCCCCAACAGACTTATTAAATATTTTCTGGTACGAAATGATAATTTTTAAGTCATTTAAAAAAATTGTGTTTTATATGTGTCTTATTGCAAACATTATTTTGTATTGTCTGCGTAGTTATCCTTACTATATTATTGAAGCAAAGAAGTAAATTTTTTAGCACGTACGATTTTCAACAAAAGTTAAAATATATCGATTGATGTAGTTGTCTTGGCACTTGTGTAGGACTAAAAATAATTTTAAGACGCTATAAACTGTACCAAGAATAATTATTATTGACTTGTGTTTGGACGCAATACGAACACGTAACACACAAAACACAGGAAGTGACTAAATCGATGGTTTTTAACAATTAGAACCTATTACGACATACAAAAACGAGTAAATTAGTTTTAAAACATAAATATAAATTTCGTTTTGATTTTTATTAGTGACATACAACGTCCATTGCTGCAGTAAGCGCAGTATTTTATTTAAATTATTAAAATAGCATCAGTGCAGAGTTCGTAAAACATGGTGGACAAAAATTAAAAGAGGAAAATTCATACTTGATAAGTGAGGTATGGATATTAAGGAAAAAATACCAAAGAAACAATTAAGAACATTAAAAAACGAAACTTCTGAACAAAATTGGGTTTTTATAATTCAAGACAGCTGTCTAGAGTTTCAAAAATACATCTTAATCCTAATACCTACAAAATATTTTAATATTTTTGCAAAACAGATTATTTAAAAAAAGACTACCTGATGAAAATATAACGTTTTATATTAAGCAAAAAAGGAGTATTAAAAAAATCCTGGATAATCTTAATATCTCGTCAAAAGTGTCTTTTACGACATTTGAGATATTCGTAAAATTTTATGAAGATGCCTCGCATCTTCCCACCCAGAACATCGTGGGAAGCAAAACATTAAAATTGACAGAGAGTAAACTTTACGTTACTTGCTGGAAGGATTTTCTCTTTACGACTGAATTTTAGTAAACTGTCTTTGAAATTATTCATCGACAAGTAACAAGTAACAAGAAACTCAACCTTGCCATCTTGTATAAATGTTTAAAGCTGAAGCGTATTACAGTTATTTGGTATTAAAAGAAATGCTAGACATAATGACATTTTATAGACCAGAAATATTTCATAGACGTCAAAAATAAATATCTTTTACTGACGTAATGATTGCTTGTACGAACGTTTTTGAAATAATTATACAGTAAATACAAAATGAAAACCCCAATAACTGTCATGTGTAATATTTTATGTTTCCAGAACATTACCATTAAAAATAAATATGATTGATATTCACACGTATTGATATTATTTCCAATATAAATTCCATAAAAACTGTGGAAATTTTTTAGAACGAATAAGTTTTTTATCAATCTGGTTTTTTTCCAGTAAATTATTTTTAAGAAGTTTAAATCCTACTTGCATAGAATCACGTGAAAACGTAGTAAATTCGAGGGAATCGATATGGTAATTAAAAGCAACAAATCAATGGCACGCCGTCTATACCGCGGAATGAATATTTATTTGAAAATTTACACCATTGATTAAAAAGTAGGGTAAGAATATGCCAGAACGAAAATAATCACTTTAAATTAATCTTAACCAATTGTTTTACTCACGTAAAATAATAATTTGTCTCTTAATAGTTATTAATGTCATTTATTTAATTAATTATAATTTATTTGTAAATAACCCAACGATTTTCACAAAAGTATGAAAAATGTTTGAAATATAAATATAAAAATATTCAAATACAATACAGCTCTGGCGATACTGTAACCGAGACGTGTGCTTTGACAAAAACACCTTTGTCTACAATTAGGGATAATAATAGGAAATAAGTTTCATCTAAAATTATATTTAATCTTAATCTTAAGCCGACCCTGCCCCGTTTATGGCACCCTGAAAAGGTCGGACATTACATAATGGGGATTAAAGCTCTGATTGATTTATTGCAGCAAAAGCAACGGTATATCTTTAACCACACTTTACTTAATATACTCTGGTTATGGCAAATGTTTATCAAGAGTACTAATATCAGATATCTTTAAATTTTGCACTAAAACAACCTGGTAAAGTGTGTTCAACAATTATAGTGCCTACAATGATATGCCAAAGAAATTCAACTTTGTGAGAAAATTCATCACAAGGTTGAGTAATAAATCTGAATGGGACGAAGAAACCATACAAAATTTAAATCAGAATACCATAAAGTGGTATACGGACGGTTCCAAGCTAGACGAGGGAACTGGGATAGAAGTTTTTGGACCGAGAGCCAAATACTCAGAAAGCTTGGGCACATACCCGAGCATCTTTCAAGCAGAAGTCCGTGCCATCGAAAGATGTATGGAATTCAATATTGGAAGAAACTACCGCAGACAAGAGATTATCATGTCGGATAGTCAAGCAGCCATCAAAGCGCTGAGTTCAAATATAATCAGTTCGAAGATGGTTTGGGAATGCCTAGGCAAGCTAAATGAACTGGGCCAGAAGAACACTGTCACCCTCCTATGGATCCCGGGACACATAGGAATAGAGGGGAACGAAACAGCAGACATGCTGGCAAAAAAGTAGCTGAAACCCCACATTTGGGACCAGAACCATCTTGTGGAATCAGCAGTAGAGTAATCTTAGGAAAACTAAGGGAAGAAATGGAGAAAGAAAAATCCAAGTACTGGAATCAGCTGGAAGGACTGAGGCAATCTAAGATACTACTGGGGAACTATGACCAGAAGAGATCTCTTAGCTGCCTCAACCTCAGTAAAAAAAGGCTCCGAATTTTAACGGGAATATTAACCGGGCATTACCGGTTAAGAAGCCACATGAAGAAACTAGGGTTAGCAGATGAAGCAAAGTGCAGATTCTGTGAGGAAGAGGATGAAACCTCAATACACATACTCGCAGAATGCCCTTCCTTGCAAAATTCTAGGACTAGCTACCTAGGAGCACATGAAATAGAGGAAGGGGATCTACCTGACTTGAAGCCCGACGATGTCCTAAACTTCCTCACGAAAATAGGACTCGAAGAGCTGCTATAAGTCTGAGAAAATATCAGAACATGGCAAGTAAGGGGGGACACAATAGATCCTATAGGTCGATTTGATAAGAAGAACTATCTACTCTATGTACGAAGAAAACTTGGTGCCTACTATCAGATCATTGCAAACAAGACTAAGAAGCTCCACTGAGATAAGGATATCAATTGGAAATCTATGGACACTTTCATCTAAACTAGGTTTCAAATACTGCAAAATTGACAAAAGGCAAGGATGGACCTATGGAACAGTGCGATGCCAATCAAAAGCTCCATCGAACAAAGGAAAACGGATCACGATTATTCATGCTGGATCAGAAGATGGTTGGATTCCAAACAGTTTGTCACTTTCGGCGAAGAACATTCAAGATTCTTCGGTGGATTACCACGAAGATACTACAGCAGAATTGGTCGAAGATTGGTTCGAAAACACTTTACTGTAATGCAAAGTAAATGCAACCAAAAGAAGTCATTTACCGTCCTATTTTTTGGAAGAGGAAACTGGGGGACAAATAAATTGAATAGAGATGGAGTCTATGAAGGAAAACCGATGATGGATCTGACCCAGAACTTTAGAAATCTATCAAAAATTTCTTCTGTCAAATACGTTATTGTTAGTTTAAAATTTAGTGAAAAGAAAAATTATTTCTGTGTAATAAAATGTTCCATGTTGTGTTAAAA
Source organism: Ophraella communa (assembly GCA_035357415.1). NCBI lineage: Eukaryota > Metazoa > Arthropoda > Insecta > Coleoptera > Chrysomelidae > Ophraella > Ophraella communa. The sequence goes on along the minus strand of CM068985.1, from coordinate 42,557,162 downwards.
CGTTTTTTGACAAATTTAAGGGTGTGAAAGAAAAATAGGGTGGCACCACTGTGACAAAATCGACCTCAGTAATGCTCACTTGCTAGTTGGTGCACGTATTTTTTCCAGAAGAAGCATTTTAAATGAATTGAAAATGAATAAATCAATGGTCGGCAAGTCGGTGTAATGTAAATAATTGATGCTTTAATGGTTTTAATCTCCGTTATTAAATCAATCATATAGAAATTAGAAAAAAAAGACGAACAGTGAAAGTGCACCGTTTTTTGTATTAATATTTATTTTCATTGTTAAAGATATCGATTATTTTTGCTACCTAAGAATTATTAATACATCTTTAGAAATTTTTCTTTTTTACAAACAAATAAAATTGTTCACTATAAAAGAATTGAAAAAAAAAACATGAAACTATTTCAGAAATTTCATGATTAAAGTTAAACAGATGTAATTTTAACGTGAGTCACGAATAAACTTACATGTTGGCGTAGAGAATAATAATAAAAAAAAGTATTTTGTTTGTTCTGTATCACAAAAACACTTTGTCATGGATAACATCAATTTAAAAAACAAAAATCGTAGTTAAAGCAGATTTTGAGCTTATTAGATTTTCGTAAAACGGAATGGCATTATTACAAATATAAAAAATTGTTTTGTTTTATAAAATTTATGATGAAAGCGTTGACTAAAAAAGGATTTTTGAATATTTTTAAGATTATAACCAAGACAACTCAGACTCAAAGAACTTTTTTACACAGTTCAATAAAAAAAATATTGAACAAAAGATAAAGTATTTTGTATTTGGAATTGAGTAAAGAGTAATTTAACCCCAGAACAAGCAGTTCAAATCGTGGCTTTGAATGAATGAATGAATGAATGAGTTAGGGGTGATGATTACACTGCGACCCATAGGATCTATTGTGTTCCCCCTTACTTGCCATGTTCTGATGTTTTCTCAGATTTATAGCAGCTCTTCGAGTCCTATTTTCCTGAGGAAGTTTAGGACATCGTCGGGCTTCAAATCAGGTAGATCCCCTTCCTCTATTTCATGTGCTCCTAGGTATCTAGCCCTAGAATTTTGCAAGGCAGGACATTCTGAGAGTATATGTATTGAGGTTTCATCCTCTTCCTCACAGAATCTGCACTTTGCTTCATCTGCTAACCCTAGTTTCTTCATGTGGCTTCTTAACCGGCAATGCCCGGTTAATATTCCCGTTAAAATACGGAGCCTTTTTTACTGAGGTTGAGGCAGCTAAGAGATCTCTTCTGGTCATAGTTCCCCAGTAGTATCTTAGATTGCCTCAGTCCTTCCAGCTGATTCCAGTACTCGGATTTTTCTTTCTCCATTTCCTCCCTTAGTTTTCCTAAGATTACTCTACTGCTGATCCCACAAGATGGTTCTGGTCCCAAATGTGGGGTTTCAGCTCCTTTTTTGCCAGCTTATCTGCTGTTTCATTCCCCTCTATTCCTATGTGTCCCGGGACCCATAGGAGGGTGACAGTGTTCTTCTGGCCTAGTTCATTTAGTTTGCCTAGGCATTCCCAAACCATCTTCGAACTGATTATATTTGAACTCAGTGCTTTGATGGCTGCTTGACTATCCGACATGATCACAATCTCTTGTCTGCGATAGTTTCTTCCAATATTGAATTCCACACATCTCTCGATGGCGCGGACTTCTGCTTGAAAGATGCTCGGGTATGTGCCCAAGCTTTCTGAGTATTTGGCTCTCGGTCCAAAAACTCCTATCCCAGTTCCTTCGTCTAGCTTGGAACCGTCCGTATACCACTTTATGGTATTCTGGTTTAAATTCTGTATGGTGTCTTCATCCCATTCAGATTTATTACTCAACTTTGTGATGAATTTTCTCACAAAGTTGAATTAAATCGTGGCTTTAGTTGAAGATGGACGATCTCAGCAATATGTTGCTGAAATCATGAGAATCAACAAATCCAGCGTTTCTAGAGTTTAAAGAAGGTTTAGAGAAACTGGAAGTTATAATAGAAGACATCCCAGGTGTACTAATCCTGCAGATGACCCTTATTTAAGAATTCAGACGAACTCGTCATGTTACAGCCAAGTACATATCTGCAAAATGTTATCTCTGGAGTCCGTAATGTTAGAAACTGATAAGAAGCCTTCCACGGAAAATGGGAGATGTTATTAGAGCCAGAGGTGGCAATACCAGATACTAAAATGCGCTCGGGATAGGTAAATATTTCCAGCGAAAGCTGAGTAAGTGTGTCTTTTGGTAATAATAATACAATTTTATGCTTTTCCAAAAATTTTACAAATTTTATAGCAAGATAAGCTACAAATAAATAAATAAACATGGATTATATATAAAAGCAACAACGTAGGACAGTAATTTGTCAAAACATAAAACTTAGTAGAGATTTATTGTAGAGAAAAAAATACTATAAACAATAATTGAAAAACAAATTATTGATCAAAAAAAATCTGTTTCAAAATTTTGTAAATAACGTACAGAATGTTTGCATTCTTGGTTGAAAAATTTGATAGCATAATCAAAAATTGATCTAAATTATTTAAATTTAAAGCATTATTTGATATCCTGATTGAAGTATATAAAATACAGACAAATATAATTTAATATTTCTGTTTTATTTAAATGGCAGTTTAGACGTAGATTTCATAGTTGATGCCATACTAAATATCTATTCAATTTAAGTAGAAAATTCGGCATGTCTAACCTAAGATAATTTGGTTCTAACCTAAGATATTTTGGGTCTAACCTAAGATAATTTTTAGTCTAACCTAAGATGAATTTGTTCTTACCCAAAATAATTTGGGTCTAACTTAAGATAATTTTTAGTCTAGATAAATTTGGGTCTAACCTAACCTAACCTAACCTAACCTAACCTAACCTAACCTAACCTAACCTAACCTAACCTAACGTAACCTAACCTAACTTAAGATCAATTTGTTCTAACCTAAGATAATTTGGGTCTAACCTAAGATAAATTTGGCATGCTTTCTTGATCTTACATAAAACACATTTGTTTATATTTTTCCATGATAGCTATTTAATAATAAAATTGGATTTAGATTCTTCCAAATATTAGTTACTTTAAATAAAACCTTACTTTTAACACATATAATAATGAGAACAAAAAATCATGCATTTAAGGCTTGAGGTATTTTTTTTTGAAAAAGTAATTAATTTAAAAAATTAAAAGGATTTTTACATATTATTTTGTTTTATTTGCAACATTACGGAGCAACCTCACAAAATAATGATTTTTAAAAATGAGTTCACAAAAATTATTGTTGTTTCATATTACACAAAAAAATAATTAAAAAAAAAATAAAATTCCACCACCAAATTCCATTGCAACATTTAAATTTATAGTTAGTAAAATTGATTGTAGTAACCTTTACTTTGTGGAAGTCCATCTTACCAAGAACTATTTATTTAAAAAATTGCTTCTTTAAACTCGATGACAGGTGTTTCGCTAGAATTAGCATCGTCAGATTGACATATATTTAAGTTACATTTTGTTTGTTTGTAGCTAGGTACCTGATATTGATTAAGTAGTTAAGGCTAGACCAAGTATGGAAGTAATAAGACATAACAATATTAAAGCCTAGATGTTATTAGCCCTAAGGGATTATCCAGGATGTATTTCCCTATAAGATCAGTATAACTGTGCAATGATATAGAAAAACCAGGAAAAAACTATAAAAAAATAAAAATAAAGATCTAAATAATACTTTAGGTTTATGGTAAATATTTGAAAATTTTTTTGAGTTTGATTTTTATACGACAATTTCGAAGCTTAAATCAAAATCATTATCATTTCATAAAAAAAATCAAATATCCTTATTTCTTTACCACAGAACCATTAAATATTTAGTAAAATTTTTATCAAAATTCAAGAAGAAAGAAATAAACCTATTTTCTATTTTTGTATTATTACATTATATCATAAGCAATTAATTTTATGAAATTATTTTGTTTTATAAAAAATTTGACATAAAAAAATTATTTAAATTCAAAATTAAAGATAAAATAATCCTTTTCACGTTATATTTACCAATTTTTTAACAACAATTTAAATTTATACTCACACTTTTTCTTTCCTAAGGTTGGAAACCAAGTAAGAGTTTTTTTTAAAAACATTGTAATTTACTCCAATCATTCTGGTATAATATTTATATATATTAATAAAATTTTCAGTAAAACCAAAGATAAAGTAAAAAATGATGAACAAAATAATATAATATATGAAATTCATTGTAATAATTCTGATGCAAAATATATAGGTCAAAGTTCCAGAATATTAAAAGACCGCATTGTATCTCATAAATGTGATATAATACTAAGAAAAGATTCATGTGCATTAACAAATCATTGCATAGAAAATGGACATATTGCAGATTTCTTAAACACAAAAATCTTGAATACGTTGCTGCAGAAATGATATATATACGCAATTAATATGAATAAAAATAAATATAAATAAAAAAACAGATATTCAAAATTTAAGTACTATTTACGCTAATATTTGAAATTTTGAAAAGAAAAATACAACAAACAAAGATTTTCCAACTCGTACTTCAAATTCAATGTAATTCTAATATCTTCATACATCTATAAAACATGATGACAGATCACAAACCCATAAAAAAGTGGCTATTTAATACATAGACAGGGGACATTGTGTATTGGTGAAAAAAATTGATAAATATTGAAGTATGTAATCTTTTGTGTCATAATTGACAAATATGTTAATAATTTTTAAAAAATTTAATTTACTATACCTTGTTTTAACATATTTTATCAAGATTTTCATTCCAAAAAGAGTAGCTTCTAATTTAATGTCAAAAAGGTAATATTAATTTAATATTTTTAAATTAATACAAAAAGATGCATTTTATTTATTTCAGAAATTAATGAAAAAGGTAAAAAAATTTACCAAAAGCTCTCAATAAAAAATTTTAAAGAGTGTATTTAATAATTAGTGAAAAAATAGTTATAAATATTAAAGTAAATAATCTTTTGTGTCATTATTGACAAATGTGTTAATAATTTTATTTTAATATATTTTACTATACCTTGTTTTAACAAATTTGATCAAGATTTTCATTCCAAATAGAATAGCTTCTAATTTAATCTCAAAAAGGTAATATTAATTTAATATTTTTAAATTAATACAAAAAGATGCATTTTATTTATTTCAGAAATTACTGGAAACGGTAAAAAAATATACCAAAAGCTCTCAATAAAAAATTTTAAAGAGTGTATTTAATAATTAGTGAAAAAATAGTTATAAATATTAAAGTAAATAATCTTTTGTGTCATAATTGACAAATGTGTTAATATTTTTTTAAAAATTTAATTTACTATACCTTGTTTTAACAAATTTTATCAAGATTTTCATTCCAAAAGGACTAGCTTCTAATTTAATCTCAAAAAGGTAATATTAATTTAATATTTTTAAAGAGTGGATTTAATAATTACTAGCTGCAATCCCCGATATTTTTAAATATATCAACATCTAGTTTCAAAGAAACAAAATGTAACTTCAATATGCCAATCTGACGATGCTAGATTTTAGCGAAACACCTGTCATTGAGTTTAAAACCCAAGTTTGTAAATAAATAATAATTGTTGCCTAACAAGTAAACGTTTAAATGAACGTAAAGTGTGTTTGCTGTGACAAATTGTGATTTTTCTAAAATCTATCAATAAAAAAATGTTGGTGAACATGAAAAAATGCAACTTACAAAAAAGCGACGCAGTTATTAACAAATGGATCGAACCACACAGACACAAAACAGGATTACAACACCAATGTAGACAAAAATAGTCTTACCATATCGTAGGCAAACTTTTCGGGGGAAGTAGCCAGTGGCGGGTTGTCAAAATAGTTGATTTCCGTAAATCGGTTGACAATTAACGTGTTCGGTGCGGTCAAATGATTATTATACATGTGCTGTGGGGCACATTGGCCACAAGGACAAGGTACAGCAGGTTGAGGTGCGTATACAGGAGGGATCTCGGGACAGGGTACAACAGGACACAAGGGAACTACGTAGGGATATTGTCCGGGAGCGTTGAAAAAGTACGTCGTGGTTGCTATTAGAAACACCTAATTTTATTTATATATTTATATAAAAGTTTAAAACGTTTTAATCAAGTAGCGCGCGCTCAACAACATCAAGAAAATCTAAATCGGATTGTCGACTTGAAAGATTGTCTTATTTATTATTAATTTATTTGGTATATTCTATTGCACGATTGTCAATTATTTGATTTTATAAAATTTGATTCAATTTTTTTTTTCTTTGATTATCTTTAAATAAAATAGACTATGTATATTATATATTTATTTAATAATAACTTACTTACTTAGGTACTGAATTATAATCTACGGATATGTCCTTTTACACAAAACTTTTTAATCCTAATTTTTATTTAAATGCTACTACAGATGTAAAATGTAAATCCTACTGAATATTCTTTGTACGTACTAAGAAAAAAAAATCGAGATTGTCGAGATATGTTTGTTTTATTTTTTTGTATATATTTAATTGAAACTCGTAGGTAGAGGTGCTTAATTTTGTTTCAAATTTGTCAAAAATTTATTACTTAAGTACATTTACAATATAATACGAAAAAAAGTATACTTGATTGTCTTTAGATTTAGAAAAAAACCACTAAGTAGATATATTGACTCTGCGAGTAAAAAGGGACACTATTAAATATTGCACTGAACCCTTTTTTGTTTTTTTTTTTAATTATAATACACCTTAACTATCATTTAATACCTAAACGGACGGTCTAAAAACTCGCCAACTTCAGTTGACAATTTAACTAAGTCTACAACACTGATTACCTTATATAATAATGATGATTGTCAGTAAATTCTTGGACAGAGACTCGATACGTCTTTGCCTTTTATAACAACGTCAAAACCATAAAAATCGTTTTGTACTCAAAAAAAGGAACGTTTTACACGCGTTACGGTTATTACAATATTTTTTTTTACTTCAAGAAAATAGAATTTTTTGAATTTTTTTTCGGAAAAATTGATAGCGAAATATACAAATATATTATCACCGGAGCGAGAAAAAAGAGGATAGTGAAACAGGCAAAGGCGATTAAGACTTCGGGATTCGGGATAAAAAGTTGAGTTCGTATAAGGAAGTGTTAGACTGTAAGAAATATTAGACCGCCGTACACTAAGCGAGTTAGGCCCGGACTGTTGGATGTAACTCTCTGCGTTCCGGTAAAAGAGAAACGGGGCCGAGCGCGCGCCTGCGCCTACCTACGGCGAGATTATCGCGATGCCCCTATCACCCCCACCCGCGGACACCGTCAATACAACCTGATGCATGCTGGTGGGCGCGACGTTGCCGTCTTTTATAGGCCAGCATCGCATCTGCGACTTGTTGAATCCACGAGCCACAAGTTACTTAATCCAAAACTGAACAATTATAGCAAAAACAATGTTTAATTAAAATTGAGGCACATAGAATAACAGTGGTCCAACTCCATTTTTAAAATATCTGTTCTTTATTGTAAATACTTTATCTAATGTGTATCTTTCAGTATAAAGGTGGGCTATCTCCATATCATCTTTTTGCAGATAGTCAAAATATGGAGATAGCCCACCTTTATACTGAAAGATACACATTAGATAAAGTATTTACAATAAAGAACAGATATTTTAAAAAAATGGAGTTGGGCCACTGTTATTCTATGTGCCTCAATTATCAAATTTCGTTTATGAATTTAATTAAATAAACATGCAAATTCACTAAAGATATTTAAAGATTAAAGTCAAATATATTGTTACGGTTGCATTAGGAGTAGTATACAAATGAGCATGTTTATTTATAAATATTATGAAAGAGATACTGAATTGGTGTACAACATTCGGGGGGAAACAATGATTAAAAATCATTATAAGTCTTTGTTCGATTTTTTTTTTATGAAAATAAATTAATAGATAGAAAGATAACAGAAAAACTACAAGATGAGTTTAATTTATTCCAGATAATTATTCCATAAATTTTATAAATTTCTTAAATTGTACCTTGAAAATAATTGATTAGTCTTAATTTCTAGATGTTAAGTACAACTTTGTGACCACTCCCAAAATCAGGAGGAATAATTTTAGAATGCCAAATCTCACTAAAATAAAATCACCCTTTACAACAAAGTTCCAATAAACATCATTTGAGCTTACCAGTCACCAACATAAAAAAACTGATATTTTTTTTAGTAACTTTGCTTTCACTGCCAACATAAATTTATTTATTTTTGTTCAAAAGAAAAGCTGGGAAAACAAAAGAATTATCGGTAACCATGGTTTTGTTGAATCTAAAATCTCTCTCTTGTTTTTTGTTCCTGAAAGCGAGGGTAAGAAATTTGTCCTGATAAAATTAAAATTTTTGTAAGTAAAATTAAACAATTAACGCATAATCATGCAAGATAAATGCTTAAATCGATAAAGTGTGTGTATAAAAGTGTATTTTCATAAAAATTTAACCTACCTGACAAGAAATTGGGGCCAAAGTGTATTGGCATCCAATACTAGCAGTTCCAGGAGAACAGGCAAGTTATTTAAGCCTTAAGGAACATATTTCTGTCCATTTGAAGGTGACAACAGTTGTAAGGATTCTACATCTGAGGTATTTGGGGCCAATTTGCTCCAACACATATTTAGCAAGAATTAAGTACCAGGACTCTACAACATCCATGCATGGACCAAATTCTGAACATTTTTAAGGTGATATCAATTATTATTGTTCTATTTTAATAGTTGACATTTTCGATAAACTCTAGAATTTCAACAATTATTATCGCTCTATTTAAATGTTTAACATTTTCGATGAACTTTGGAATTTACTACTAATTTTTTTTTGTCATTAATTCATTTGTACGAGATCCATAATTATTGTCAAATTTATCCGTACCTATCATAAAGGTTTTAATTAAATTAGCACGTGCTACAACTTTGATGTAGTTTGTTCTTGGAAGAGACAACAGGATATTCAGGAATTTTCACATTCATACATTTCAATTGAAGAATACTGTTTTATAACTAAGAACACGCTATATCTTAATTTAAGGTACATTCCATAGGAATAAAAATATAAAAAAATTGTACTCACTTGTAACACCAATTCATTTTGGAATCTTTCTAATGCATCTTTTTCAGCGACATTGAATAATAAATGTCTCTTTTGAATTTCTGTTTATTTCAAACATAAATTAATTCGCAAAATTCGCATAAAGAAAACGACCACTTCTAAATCTGCTTCCATTAGCTGTGACTTTCAGAACTTTAACCTCACAAAACACAGCATTTGATCGGAGATAATAATCATAGAACTCGAACCTACACACGTAACCTGAGCGGGTGACGTCATACAGAGACCGGAGGAACTACATTAAGTATCTCTTTCGTTATTTGTTTTTTTATCATATAAATTTTTAAGAGTCTCATTGCTTTGAGCAGCCTGGTTTAATTTAATTTCATTGGAGTCTTATTTGTTTTTAAGAAAATATTGTGGGAGGTCATATTGTTGTCGTAGGCGTACCGCTATAGGCAACACGTTTCACACAAATACCTTGACAAAATATAAATTTATAGAATTATACAAAATTTAACCCCACAATATGTGGCACATAATATCGGGAAAAGGGTATTGATAAATCAGAAGTCGAGGCAATAAAAAATTATAAAACCCCGGATTATGTCAAAGAACTACAACAATTTCTAGGTCTCGTAACATACGTAACAAAATTTTGCAAAAATTTATCAAACAAAACTGTTTTGTTAAGACAACTACTCAAAAAAAATAACATATTCAGGTGGGAGGCAGAACACCAAAAAGTATTCGAAATTTTAAAAGAAACGTTGGTAACGGTACCATTTTTACAATTTTTTGATGTAAACAAACCAAGTGTTCTGTCAGTAGATATTAGACATTCCTTTTAACGCTACCGAACCTTACCATAAAATAGCTCAGACTAGTGATACATTTCTAAGCAGAGGATGTAAACAAGAGAAACACTTTTGAAAGACCTCTTCGACTACTTCAAATCAATAGGTTGGACGATGAACTAAAAGGGGAAAGCTCAGGAAAAAGAATAATGGACTGAACTGAGGATTAAGTTTTTGAACTATCTCAATTTACAGCAACTGATAGCTCCACCATTCTGCATCCCAAATAATGTGAGTCCTAGCTCACTTTAATTTTGTAAATTTATGTGTTAGGGACAAATCAGCTCAGGAATATTATCCCAAATCTTGATTTTGTTGTCGAACTCTTATTTTTAACATTTCCCATGCATGTTCGATAGGATTTAGACCCGGAGAGTTTGAATTAAAATTATAAACACAAATAAAAGTTCAGAATTAAGAAGCATAGGATGATGTAATATAAATGTTGTTAAGTGTATGCATTAAATTAATTGCTGTTAGTTTTTGTTTAATTTTCCAGTAAATCCCTAACTATGGAACAGTTTGAACTAATTTAAAATGCCACCATTTTCTGACGTGGAATAAACATTAGGAATCTTCAATATTAATTAAATTTTGAAATAACCCAATTTTCTTTATAATAATTAAGTTAAATTTTAATCCAGCTTTTTCTCTTTTTCTTTTTTATTAATTTTTATGATAAATTACGTCGATTAGCGTTGTAATAAAAATGCATCTGTATCTAGTTGGTTAATGATTGGTATGTGTATTTATTACAGCGATTTGACAACGCCGCATTCACCGTTTACAGGTAGACAAGGTAGAGAGAAGCAACAACTCTCCCATCAGTCTCTGTGCCAGAACAGAAACAGCAGAACATCGATGTAGGGCCAACTAGTTGCTCCTGCTCTTTCTGATGCTGTTTCGCAGCGTTTCAAGGAGGTTGGAAGTTTAAGCGCCGCCCCTGATTCGCATATATATATATAGGACACGCGCCACTATGCTTTTTTGTTACCAGCCACCGCACACCGCCTTCGATCATATTTGTTGTTGTTGTTTTTATCTTTTATGTTTGTTTTTTGATTTCCAAGTAAGTTTCCGTGAGCGATAGGGTGGGATATTTGCGACAAAATTCAATACCAATACGAATTTTTAGTTTTACGCAATTGTTAAATATAAAGAAACTAGAGAAAAGGCTAAAGGCAAACTCGAATTAAACATATCGACAAATTCTTGGAACCCCACGTAAATTTTAAAACGAAATATTTATCATTGTAAGGTATCCATGTCTCAAATGTGGGCTGAATTAAAAGCTTCACAGTTGCTACAATTTAATAAATAGTTTGTGGGATAGACTTTGTGTTTTCTTAAGAATTTTAGACAAAGATTTATCCGCATAGTGCGTTTGTACCAGGAAACTAACATCGTTGACTGAAGAAGCAGATTATGTACGTCAAAATAGAACCATAGAAGCAAGATGGCATACCCACCGAAACAATAAAAGCTATGGGCGAGCTTTGTATTAAAGCATCCTATACACTTTGTTCTAAAATCTGGCAAACTGGGGTTTGAAAAAAAGAATGGTGTGATGTATATGGCGCTCCTCACAAGAAAGACTCTTTATCAGACAGAACAATAGCTGTAATATAACCTGCAAGCAAAATTCTGTTTCAAAATCATTAACAAATGCATAAAACAGTTTTTACTTCTACATATTCCCGACAAACAGACTGGATTTATGCCAAAAAATGGAACAAATAGTGAATGTAAGACAAATAATGGAAAAAGCATATGAATTTAATGTTAAATATGCTGATGGTATTTTAATAATAGCTGGATTGGCAGCAGAACTTGTAACAGTACCTGTTAACATTTTAAGCACCTGGTATCCTAAATATTAAATTCAATTAGTACCGCTAGCTCCATCTATCCTAAAACATTTTTAATAATAAAATAATGAATACGGTCTCTATAATTATAATTGGAAGTTCAAAGTAGCTACGCTACGAGGTGTACTAATGAGTTGGCATTATCGAGTTCAAGAGGTTTTAATAATTATTCCCAGTCTCATTTCTTCTATTGATTTACTGTCATATACAGGTATGTTTTTTTCCAATTTTATAATTCCTTTTTGTTAGGATATTTATAAAATATCGAAAGTTATATTATATTTTATTATATCAGATGAGAATTTCAACATATTTCATTATTATTCAAAGAATCTTTTTATGGTAATTAAAAGTATTAATGATAATTTTTTATAAAAGGCTGGTAAAAGTACATTTCTGGAATTTTGATTAGTGTGTAAGATTATTAAAAAGTAAATTTAATGTAAAAATGTATCTTTTGTAATCTATTAAAATACGTTAGCATCTAACTGTAGATTTCGGACTATGCTGATTTGTACTTTTTGTGCCAGAAAAGTAAATGTAACACGTGTTTGACACTGGTAATTTTCAGAAAGTTGGAATATAATACAGTAAACTAGAGGCAACTCTTTAATTGAAGATTCTGTAAACCAGAAGCATCTCTTGAATTTGGAGATTCCGTAAACTTGAACAGCTTGTAAACTTTAAGCTCTCGTATGTACATTCTTAACTGGATTATCTCTACTGGGGCAGATCATCCCTCCACTAGTGATCTTCCATAATCATTTGGAACCACCTAGACAGTGCCGTAGCGACCCCAAGGTGCGGCGAAGGATCGTCCACTATTGTAACAGATAAGTTTATTGTGATCTATCAAGTTTACTGTTCCCATATTTTTTCTCTTTTATTTCCGTGTATATCTATCTATATCGTCAACTGTATCAGAATAAGTATTTTTAAAGAACTGTTTGCGGATTATTTTGTTGTAACGTATTCTCAACCTCATTAATTTCAGCACTAAGGAAATCTTATTATCTTTTATATGTTTGTACATTTTCAAATCATTTTTTTATCTTCATAGACAGTTTTTTCTGACATCTTTCTGTCATCTTATGATACTTATTTAAATAACTCAGCTTAAAACAACTTTCTTCAGTAGTATCATAAAAAATAAAAAGATTTCAGTGGCGCCCTTATAATTTCTTAAAGAAACAAATATTGTACAATAGTCAGAGCTAATGAACTTACTCACCCCTAACCGAGGTATTTAACTATCATAATTTTTGTGTGATAAACATTTATAAATTCTGTTAATTATTGAAGTATCTTTTACAACTAATTAAAGACGAAATTAAGCTTAATGTTTGTTTTATTGTAAATTACATTTTTTCTTTTGGTATATTGTTATTTTTTAAAAGTTAACTAAATATTTTTATAAATTCACTATCAACAGATAACTCATATTACAAATTGTCGCCCAACGCACAAATAATATTACAAACTCACATAAATCTTGAGACAGTTGGGTAGGATCAGTAGAGAACATGGTCTTAACCCAACAAACTGAAACTTCTTGATATTTTCTACTGCTACACATGCCTCTGAAACTTCTTTGCACTCTAACTGTAATTTCCCGAAAAAAAAATCCAGCTTCCCTAAGTTCCACTATACGACCCCCATCAAACTCACTTAGTTGACGAAATCGTACAGGTCTCCGTACCCTAGGCATCGTAACCAATCGTAAAGAATGTCAAGAACCAAAATCCGCAAAATTTGGTCCTTTACTACGGCTACAATATTCATTTTTGGATTGTCAATGGATTTCAAAATTCAGTTTTTTGATCAAACTTGCCTTCAGCCTATTCAGTAATCAAAATTTATTTTATACGAATTTTCAATACCTACCAAAATCCCTGTACCTATAAATCTCGCACAGTAAAATTTTTCGTCTACCTAGATTTGCTGCAATCCTCACATTTTTTAATTCTCTAAGAAGCAACGTGGTTAAACAATTTCAGAATCAGCTTAGCAAAAAGAAAAATCTGGAAATTAATATAGTATAATGGGTATTCCATTTAAAACTAAAACGGTGATGGCCTGATCACGCGAAGGGGGTTCACCCTGTATATTACATAATAATTTAAAAAAATTGTAATTTAAGACTGTATATAAATATGTTTAAATAATGAATCCCAATAATGAATATTCCTAAATATTCCACATCCACCAAAAAAATTCTCTCGGTGAATACCATCGACCTTATGTAATAATAAAGGTCATTAACAATTCTCGTTTAATTGAGTTAGAAGACCAGAACAGGTTATTACGCAACACCGAAACATAAAAAAAAAGAAATAAAACAACTAGAGTCAAGACAATAGACCAATATAACAATATCGCATGTAAAAGAAACCAAAACCAAGATATTTATTTAAATAATTTTAGGAGATATCCACAAATAGTAGGGGAGCCCACGATGTTAAATTGGGATTTACTTGAGCGTCATAGAGACCTATTGGGTTGAGAAGCTGAGGTGATAAAAACAAAAAAAATGTTAATAAGAAGTAAATCATCCATTTCTCAAATGTGACTAAACAGTGATTGAAGGGAAACACAAAATCAATGTCACAGATTTTTATTTTGGATGAGGTACAAATTTGTAATTTTGTTAAATTTGTAAGGTTGACCTCATCCTGTTTTTTCTAGCCTGATGATGGCCTTCTAAAAGGCCGAAACTAGTGGCTATTGTATTAAAAATAAAAATCTGTGACATTGATTTTGTGTTTCCCTACAATCAAAAAAATGTTATATAATGTATATATTTTCATCTATAGATTAGATAGCTATAGATTTTCAAAAATGTAAAAAAACTGTTGCATGGACCTACTCTATCCATATAGAAATTTATAGAACATTCTCGAAACAAGTGTTGTTACTTATCGAGTCCTCCTGTCATTTTTTGTGCTTGTTATATTTATATTATTGTTTGTTTATTGTTATATGTATATTTTATTATCAATGTTAACTCTATGTTATCTCTTGAGTGTATATTCTCTTCATTATTGTCAACATATTCTACTGTCACAATAAATGGTATTATACAATGCGGTCCATATGTATGGAATAAATTCATTTGTAGCGTTATTATGTACTATATGAAAAAAACCTGAAACAGGTCGATTTTTATTCTTAAATTGACAATTTACAGTATGAAAATATTATCCCCCTCCAGCACCCCTTCGGAATTATAAGCACCCCTTCGGAATTATAAGCACCCCCTCGAAAATTTTAAATTACAAAGGGGGTCGTGTGGCACCTCATTGGAAAGGGATTTTAGTCCTCCGTTCAGCAATATAAAGTTTTTTAAGTTTGGTGCAATCATAACTGAGAAAATTGATTTTTAAGATGTAAAATTTTGATAATGTCTCTAACACAAAACTTTACGTAGAATGAAGATAATAATGTCACATAATGATTAGAATGTGTTTTTCAATGTATTTGACACTTAAATTAAATGTTCAAAATGACCACCATTCACTTCTTGACAATAACCGAGGCGATATTGTTTGGTCTATTAAAATAACTTTAGTAATAATCAGGTATTTTCGTATCTGTCCTGCTAAATATTAGGAAAAAACTTTGAAGATATTAAAATAATAGTCAAAAAACTAAATAAACAATTGATATAAATCTAGTAGGCTGCTGTCATTTAGGTATTTAAAGTTACTAAAAGACGTCAGTATAATATTTGTGCGTATAATACCCTGGTCAACACGTTTCGCAGTCTACATTTAGCAAAATTGAAAAAAAGTTTCGTGAAACTGGACATGTAAAAAATATTGAAAAACCAGGTAGAAATGTTCAATTTACTGATGAAAAAAAGTTAGATGTACTTCTAGAGATTGAGGAAAATCCGCATAAGACAACTCGAGAACTTGCCGCCGACAATGATGTAAGTAAATCATCTATTTTGAGAGTTCTGCATAAAGAAAAATACCACCCTTACAAAGTTCAGTTGGTTCAGGAGTTAAATGAAGATGATCCTGATAGATATTTAGCAGAACAGATACGAAAATACCTGATTATTTCTAAAGTTATTTTATGATAGACCAAACAATATCGCCTCGGTTATTGTCAAGAAGTGAATGGTGGTCATTTTGAACATTTAATTTAAGTGTCAAATACATTGAAAAATACATTCTAATCATTATGTGACACTATTATCTTCATTCTACGTAAAGTTTTGTGTTAGAGATATTATCAAAATTTTACATCTTAAAAATCAATTTTCTCAGTTATGATTGCACCAAACTTAAAAAACTTTATATTGCTGAACAGAGG
Organism: Ophraella communa; assembly: GCA_035357415.1. Lineage (NCBI taxonomy): Eukaryota > Metazoa > Arthropoda > Insecta > Coleoptera > Chrysomelidae > Ophraella > Ophraella communa. The sequence goes on along the minus strand of CM068985.1, from coordinate 42,540,998 downwards.
ACTAAAATCCCTTTCCAACGAGGTGCCACACGACCCCCTTTGTAATTTAAAATTTTCGAGGGGGTTCTTATAATTCCGAAGGGGTGCTGGAGGGGGATAATATTTTCATACTGTAGATTGTCAATTTAAGAATAAAAATCGACCTGTTTCAGGTTTTTTTCATATAGTACATAATAACGCTACAAATGAATTTATTCCATACATATGGACCGCACTATATATGGTGGAAGTAATTAACTGGGTACAAGGAATCCCCCTGTATATTAATCTGCCGCGCTTCAGTAACTTAAGAAATCCCCGCTTAGGCTCCCCTACTAAAACTATTAATAATTTCTTAATAATTTTATCTTTAACTTCTTTGAATTACTTAATTCACCTGTAAAGGTTTAGGTGTTACAGTAAAGTTTATTACCCCCAGTTAATGAATAACTTCCTGTTCTTTTAAGTGTTCTTGCATAATTTGTTTTGGTCGCCGCTTTCAATAATGATGGTATCAGAATTACTAATGAATATACGTTTTATTCACGCGGTATCATATTTACATTCAGTTTAAAACAAAGAATAGAGGCAGAGGCAGTTAAAACTCACCACATCAATGGACTTCATCTTGTAAGTACTAACCTGTAACAATAAAAAAATCATGATTAATGATGATTTCCTAGTAAGATCATAAAAGAATAATGCTATTTTTTAATTTGTATAAATTAGCATAAATTTCGTCGTTTTTCATATCAATGAAATAATTAAAGTAGGTTTTTCAACGTCAACAGTATGTGCAAAAAAATCTAGAGGTACTGGGTTACCTATTTGTTTTTCTAGTGAAACTTGCTTATTAAATGTTTCTGTACCTTTAATTCTGGAAGGGCAGGTCGCCCCACTGCACTTACGCCACATTTGACCCTCTCTTTGCCAACACTTAATTTTTTTCCCTATTTATTACTGATGATCCCTCTTCCAAAGATAAAGCAGAAATATTGCCACAATTTTAAGTAAACTTCATACTTTTCCTACCCACAACTCAATCATTTACATTCAGCTAGCACAAAATAAACTCGTCACAAAAAGAATCATATAATTTTAAAAATTGAATTATGGTGTAAAATAAAAAATCACATTTTCAAGTTTTTCAAGATCTAATCTCTCTTCTTAAAAAACCGTTTTCCTAATTATCAGTAAAATCATTATTTTAATGCTTCTTGTTTAAGTGAAGCATTCCGTTCAAAAAAATTAATTAATTTTCCGGAAAATCCACGAGATTCTAGAATAATTAACTATAAATTAACTATTTTCTTCTAAAAATATTTTAGACACCTTTAAGACAACTACAAAGTTACCCCAAGAAAGAATGGTTATGAAAGCTACAACATTACTCCTTACGGAAACTTCTGGTGCTTTCCATTACTATCAAATTTCGTTGGTGGTGATGAAAACTTCACTAAAAATAACATGGCAGCTGAGTAATTCGAGAACTTTAAAATTAAACGTAAACGTTATCTTACAGCAAACATGTAAGAAGATATGACTGAAAAATATCCGTTTTAACGAAACTGTCTGTCCGGTCAATTTCTGCAACTTTAATTACTTTGCATGTTACAAAATACATTGGCGTATACTAAACTTTGTTTGGACCTCCATTAAACAGTAAATAATATGCAATTTATTGAGTAACTTTAAAAAATATTTTAAATAAAGTTTAATGAACGTAATTTTTTTTCTTGTAGAGAATTAATTATTGTTCAAATTGTTTCACTTGGGTACTAACCTTCGAAATATGTACTGACCTCCTGCGCAGTTAATCCAAGACATTATCCTTTTTGCACCAGACGTCTATAGTTGATTTGACAAATAAAATCCGTAAATTAAAGTTATTAAACTAGAAAACTAAATCAACGTATCAAATTTCCTAATATAAGTTGTATAATTTTTAAATTTGAATGAATATGTATCTGCATATAGCTTGAAATTAGAATTAAATTCAGTTCAAATGCTATTATAAGACTAATATTAAAATCCAATACTTTACAAAAATGTGAAACTTGATTCGGTGTCTAGACCCGACTGATAATTTGTTAATCACGAAAGATAAAAAACTCGACTCTCGACTTCCTCGATATTATTCTTCAAAAATTGTATTTAAAATACAAGTTGGAATGAAATTGACTATAAAAATGATGAAATATTTGAGAATAACTCAATATACGTTTCAAACTAAATTATTTATCGTCAAGCTAGTTATGGGTAATTATTTATTACCTTTGCTGGCTATTATTTTTCCAGACAATTTTGAAACTACCTACATTTTCAATGGTCCTTTCAAGAAAACACACTGATGTAGATATGTTAATGACAAATTGGCATTCATTGATGGCTCGGTTAAATTTACTTGCGAGCTGGAGATGAATAATTGCAAACATTTCTGAGACTTAACTATACTAAGAAACATAGGAATACCTTAATCTTTTCTATATTTCACAAATCCACTATACAACTGATCTAATACCCAAACACTCTAATCATCCTTATCATCCAAAGATGGCCTTGAATTATTGTGTACATAGACTTTTGAAGATACCGATACCGAAATTTTATTGATTAACGTATTTAAGCAGGTAACTCTGATGGTGGGCTTGGAGGCAAAAATCGCTTGGTATTTTAATAAAAAATTACACACGTCACCTTCGGTTAAAATGACAATTTGTGTAGATGTACCCCGTTCAAAAATGTAAACTTTTTAAAGTATGATTTTTTTTGGGACATAATCACAAATATCAAATATATTTGACTGCTTTTTTGCTTATCTCAAAGTGGTAAGATACATTAAAGTATACCAATGACATATTATAAAGCGAATTTAAGGAAAATTTGTTCCTAACAACCTAGTGCAAAGTTTAAAGACTCTCATCACCTTATAAAACCGTAGAAATTCGTATTGCATTTATATTGTTTTTCAATTAAAACTAAAATTAATAATTGATAATGTGTACACGGTGCATCCGCTGCACTTACAGCGTTTTTTGTTGCCCGTAGCCCAGGGATAGCAAAAAAATAAATATTTTTCTCTATTTCGAACAATGGCTCAAACAAGCTTTGTTCGCATATGTACATACGATTTAATTTTTAGCTCTTTAATGGGAAATGCAAAAAAAATAATATCCCTGAGTTATAAACATGTTAACGACAACTAGAAAGGGTTTCTATTTTCCATTTTAAAAACGGCTACGAACATATAATGATATAATCGTTACCTTGCGGCAAATCGATCCAAAAAAAAATGAAGATTTTATTGTATGCAGATGTTATTTTGCTAAAAATTGTTAGGTATAGAATAATTATACAGAGAAGCAGCTTGTTGAGTTTTTAAATTACTTTTTCTAGCTTTGAAATACAAAGTGACACTATTAAAAACTAGTTGACGTTGTAAAACGTCTTAATTTTCATAAGGTGTCCCAAGTGATCATGGTCTCAGATTTTGACGCATAACTAAAAAACAATAAATCATAGCCAATTCTAGTTGACACAGTTAAAAAGGTAAGAAAATTTTCTATAAACCCTAATAATTTCAATTTTCTAAAATAATTTCTTCCAATTTTATCGTAACACAAAAATGACCTTCGTAAAATCGACTTTTTCCATACATATACCTTGCTTCGAAAAAATGAAAAATTTCGAAATCTTTCCGAATGAGCTGAAAATCTGGATTTAGACTAATTTGACCCTCCTTAAAACGAATCTGCCTACAGAAAAATTCTAAAAAAATAATCTTGCCTTGTAGCGACTAGTGAATCGATCGTTAAGACATGGTCTCAGATTTTGACGCACAACTCAAAAACAAAAAATCTAAGCAACTTCCAATTTACACAGTTAAAAAGCCAAGAAAATTTCCTACAAACCCTGAAAATTTCAATTTTCTAAAATAATTTCTACCAATTTTATCCTAACCCAAAAATGACCTTCGTAAAATCGACTTTTATCCATACATATACCTTCCTTCGAAAAAATGAAAATTTTCGAAATCTTTCCGAATGGGCTGAAAATCTGGATTTAGACTAATTTGACCATCCTTAAACCGAATTTGCACACAGAAAAATTCTAAAAAATTTATCTTTCCATGTAGCGACTAGTGAATCGATCGTTAAGACATGGTCTCAGATTTTGACGCATAACTCAAAAACAATAAATCATAGCCAATTCTAGTTGACACAGTTAAAAAGCTAAGAAAATTTCCTACAAACCCAGAGAATTTCAATTTTCTAAAATAATTTCTTCCAATTTTATCGTAACACAAAAATGACCTTCGTAAAATCGACTTTTTTCCATACATACCTTCCTTCGAAAAAATGAAAATTTTCGAAATCTTTCCGAATGGGCTGAAAATCTGGATTTAGACTAATTTGACCCTCCTAAAAACGAATTTGCACACAGAAAAATTCTAAAAAATTTATCTTTCCATGTAGCGACTAGTGAATCGATCGTTAAGACATGGTCTCAGATTTTGACGCATAACTCAAAAACAAAAAATCATAGCCACTTCTAGTTTACACAGTTAAAAAGCCAAGAAAATATCCTACAAACCCTGAGAATTTCAATTTTCTATATTAATTTCTACCAATTTTAACCTAACCTAAAAATGACCTTTGTAAAACCTTCCTTCGAAAAAATGAAAATTTTCGAAATCTTTCCGAATGGGCTGAAAATCTGGATTTAGACTAATTTGACCCTCCTAAAAACGAATTTGCACACAGAAAAATTCTAAAAAATTTATCTTTCCATGTAGCGACTAGTGAATCGATCGTTATGACATGGTCTCAGATTTTGACGCATAACTCAAAAACAAAAAATCATAGCCACTTCTAGTTTACACAGTTAAAAAGCCAAGAAAATTTCCTACAAACCCTGAGAATTTCAATTTTCTATATTAATTTCTACCAATTTTAACCTAACCTAAAAATGACCTTCGTAAAACCTTCCTTCGAAAAAATGAAAATTTTCGAAATCTCTCCAAACTCTATAGCACTCCCATTCCTTAAAACCAAACTAAACTTCCCAACAAAGTAAAAATACCTTGATACCAGACTTTAAACCACATAACTAAACGGAGACAACTCAAAGGAAATAATAATCTGACCTACTAACTGTAAATTTGATAACTGAAATGATCTATAAGGTTGTAACAGTATTATCAAATTAATTATGGTCTACAGCAAAAGCTTTCATACTTAAGAAATTATCAAAGGATACCCCAACTAAAAAGAAGCGAAAATTCCTTTTGGTAAAATCTTTATGTCTAAACAGATAATATTTATCATATTATCGGAAAAACCGATTCGATAATGACTTTATTTTGTTCGTATTTTTGTTCGCGATTTTCTTCTTGTAATCGATGGCTTACAAAATTTTGCTATTTGATGGAAACCATGAAAAATCTCTTCAATCGAAGGAGCTTTGTATCATCAATGCCGGATTTAAATCGCGATCGATGCATCAGAGAATTACCAGTGGTTTTTTTCGGCAGATTAGTTTGCGACAGGTAATTTGATTCCATTCATGGGACATTGGGTGTATCTTTTTCATGGAAAAGCAAAGCAGTCGGTCGCTTTGACAAGGTAACTTGGAAGAAGAGTAAAAGAAAAACCCACAAGACTTTTTCTATATATTGTTACCATTTATTAGATATTTTAGCTTAGTAATTTTATATATCCGTAATATCCTTTTGTTAGACGTAAAGAATATTTGTTATATAAGGATGATGGACAAGATAAAAATTATATAATATATCAAACAGAATAAAAAAGAAAGACATGCTTCTGTTTCGTTAGTTTTATTGAGATTAAGTCTATAAGGATTTCCGAAATGCTTTTGACTTCGTTCAAATATGGACACTGTTAGGATCCTTGGATAAGGCAAGAATAGTCAACAGATAGAACTCAAAACAGATGAACGGATGGTATAAGAGTGTTGAGTGAGATTGGCGAATGGTAGAGAAACATGGAAACAATTACAAGAGACCTATAAACGGAAATTAAATTAAAAATGGTTGACCAGAAAAGAGAGAAGCCTGTGAATGGTATCAGTTTTGATAAAAATAGAAATAAATTACTGTGGAACCTAGATGAACAAGAAGCAGCAATAATAAGGTCCACTAAAGCCTTGATTGTATGTAAAAACTCTGCAGAAAAGAAATGGGGCTGCAATCCAAGCATACTGCATTGAGTATCTACGTACAACAAGAAAAAACCTCTCTAAACTCCAGAAATTATATTTTTTCTGCGTCACCTATACACGTTCATGTATTTAAGGATCTAAGACTATCTAAGGCAATCCTGTGGACTTAATTCGTCCTGGGAAATCCTCCAACTCCAACAACTCCGTTCTCTTATTTTAAAAAGCTCTAAATTTATGAACTTTCTTCAAAAAAATAAATAACAATTATTACATTTTTAGTATTTGAAAATTTGAATTGATATTCATATACAATGACATTGACAACAATATTTAAATTTTTTTAAACGGACACAGATAAAATAATAAAAAACAAAAAATAACAGCAAAAAACTTTTTTCCAGCAATCAATTATTACAGTATGACACAGTAATTTAGTATTTGTTCCTATACCCTTATGAGGCGATACATTATCATCCATAAATAATTCCCTTTGGGCCGGAGAAAAACTCAAATCGAAAAACATACTTCAATTATACATATCTTTAAACTTTTCTTTTTTTTATACCGATTTTTACTTCATGTAATATTTCCCCCTTGAATTTAATAAGAAAACTTTCGGCGAGTCCTACATCACGGAGAAACCCAATTTATTCCTTATAAAAGAGGAAGGTAGGTCCTTGAGGGGAATAAAAACCCCTGCATAGATTATCCTTATTAACCGTTTGACGCAAGACGTAAGTTAGAACCGTTCCTATTGGGATTCGTGCGGATATATATATACGGTCGAGGGAGTGCGTAAAGGTTAGGAGAGAAAACTCTTAGGTATATCCTGACAGGAGCAGCGGGAGAAATCCGTAAAAATACACGTCTGCGTGGCATCTGTCCTATGCCCTGATTTCTTTCGGTGTGCGTTTTTTATTTAGTTTTCTTTTCACACACGTTTTCATTTTAAATCACCAATTAGTATAAAGTAAACAGTAAAATGACTTCAATTCAAATGTGACAAACACATTTTTGATGTTAAAAAAATACAGTTTCATTTAACTGATCTTCCTGAATGAATGGAGTATTTCACCTAAAAATAATTGTTTAATTCGAACCAGTAATTTCGAAGATTAGCACATTTAAACAAAAATACAAAATCTCCACCTTTATAATATTAGCACACATTCATAGATCCTTAATTCGTACATCCAAATAAAGTCCAACAGTTGATATTGTATGGTGTGTAATTTACCAACTCTTAAAATAATTGGTTTATATAAAATTGAAGCTAGTTTGTCCCTGTGTGCTATTTACTGCTCGTCTGCCAACACGAAGCATCATACTGGCCTAATCCTCCTAGTAATTGAAAGAAGACCTACTCAAGGACGAAAGACAGCAATGTGTCTTATAGACCAGACAGCTACGACACAGTTCTTTTTATTTTGTTGCTGCGAACCTCGCTGCGCTCGGCACGCAGTGATTAATTATAGTACCTATTATTATAAAATTGCTGATAGACTTTTTGGCAAAGGAATTGTGCTTTCCAGGATGCCCAGCATTTGTCAAACAGGCATAATCCTCCTAGTAAGTGAGGAGAGACCCTCTCAAGGACGAAAGTCAGTCAGAATGTGTCTTATAAGCCAGACAGCTACGGACACATTATTGACACGTAGTTGTTTAGTATTATTAGTAAATATTACATCGCAAATAAGAATTTGCTGAAAGAGATGAATTGGTTGGATGAAGAAAAGGAACTGGTAGCGTATCAGGCTGTCAAGCCGACCCAATCTTGTAATCTTGAGGGTTGTTAGGTCCTTCACCAATCGTTCGCAAGAAATAACCCTCGTCAGTGAGTTAGCTCCAGAAAAACTGAGTTCTGCGTGCTGAGTACTCAAAGATTGTAAGAGATGCTGTTTCATTATCTTTCACCCTTCAGTTTGCACAGGGTAGATGTGTGAGATACCCCTATGCAGTTTAGGTGTAAATTCAAGGTACCTAGTGGAACCAGTTATAAGGCCAACTATCTTTCTAAGCTTCCTGGGGTTAAGTCTAAGTAAAAATAGTCTTTGTCTTTTCAATATGAGATCATCTTCTGGCGGTTTGTTTCCCGCAATGCCAACTGCCGAAGGGTGTTTAAGAGCCCTTTCTGGCGAGTGCATCGGTGCCTTCATTGCTCTCGATGCCTTTGTGCCCTGAAAACCACTCAAGAGTTGTGTTTAGCCAGTACGCAGAGGGTTTTCTCAAGTCCTGTACCACCCTTGATGAGATGGTTTAAGCAGTGAGTTCTTTTGATTTACGCTTGATTGACAGAAAGGATGCGAAAGGGCAATCTCTGAGCCGCCTCTGCAAGATATTTGAAGCACTTGCATCAATCGCTAAAGTTTCTGTCTGGAATAATGAGGTGTATTACCTTAGTGGAGCATAATGTTTTCACCAGCGTTTTGCCCGATATTCATCAATACCAGTTGTAGTTTTAATTTTGAAAAAGTGTACCAAACATAGTCGCAAGTACTACCATTTGGACAGTGGACGACAGCAATAACGTATAGTTGTGAAGAAGGAGTTTTGGGCATGACATCAGCCACCATCCAATATAACCAAATAATAAAAAAAAAATTGTATGAAACATGAAAAAAAAGGTAATGAATTGCTTGAATTTGAAACAATGGTTTACCGAACAATAGTTACGAACCAACTGATCCTAATCTAATAAAAAAATATGTATGTTGGAATCCAATACTAAAAGTAATTTTGAACTAAAACATCCTCCTTTTTTTTTCATTTCCTTTGGAAGCTCGTCAAATTTTTATTTGTCTAGGATTAAGTGAAGTTTGACATTATCGAAAGCATCAATCCAAAGTGGCCGCCTCTATTGTTAGAGCAAATATAATCAATCATACCTGAAATATCCAATCACACCTCGGTATAACAATGTTTACACAAACGAAAAGAACGAAAACTGGGAAAATGATGGGAAGCGTGCTTTGATATTTTTTTATGTAAACTCAAAAAAAATACGTTTTTTATTTTAAAACAAAATTAAGAGCCAGGTGGCGAGAACAAAATTAATTCTTATTTTAAATAATAGAAAATAGAGTTATAGGCAAACAATTCAAATAATACCATTCCAGAAAATAATCAATCGCAATGAGATTTCCATAATTCAAAGTGTGTACGTAACTTCGTAGCTAAAGTTTATTCTTCTTTTACTGGTCGTACAGTATATTCGAGTAATTACGAGTTAAATAATCCTATGATGATGGCGGTTAGGATTCTAACAATTAATCGGGCTTGGAAACAACAGTGCCGATGATGTTTTAATCATAGCGGTTGATAATAGGCGCTTGTTATCGTTACATTTCGGTGGAAGGACCCCAAATACCGCTGGATGACCACCCTTTTCGCCGAGATTATTAATCCGGTCATTTGATTCAAACAATTTACACCCATTTCCTAAAAAACAAACAGAGAGATAGAAAACATGTCAAATCAAGTAAGTACTTATTAAATTTGGTGAATATTTACCAAATTGTCTGCAATTTGTAACATGTTCATTGACATGTTCCGAGCGTAAAATTAATTTAATCACACGTATAATTAAATCCTGCACTTAATCATAAATGATAAACATTTTTCACTATCTCACGACTTCAAACCATTAAAAAATACCTTTCGGACGACCAATAGACACAACCGTTTTTGAACGTTGAGAACCCGTTAAAAACTAACCAATCAGAACGCTCGAATTCCTCCCCTAACGAAAATGAACCGTTAATATAATTGTAACGCAGAGAGAACTCTTTCCTTTAGCCTTCTGCCTTCAAAGAATGAACATCATTTTGCGTATTAACGAATTCTTACCTTAGCCGTTGTAAGTACAAAATTTTTATTATTAGACATTTTAATTCATTTATCAATTTATCTTTATTATTCAGTTGAACACAGATATTAATAGCATTTCAAAATAATAATTTCTAGATATTTTTATAGATAACTAAAGCCATAATTGAACCTTTTTTATTTAGCCACGTGGCAATTCATGTTAATATGCATGTATTTTTAATATAATTAGTAATCGACATTATTTAATATTTTTAAATGAACTAATAATTAATAATTTAACGTTTAATATATATATTTTATAATACTTTTCATTAATTTAACCTTTTTGCTATTCAGCCACGTGCTGGCATGCCGAAATGCATGTATTTTCAATATATTCAGTGATCGATAGTATTTAATACTTTCAAACAAATTAACAATCAATAACGCAACTTTTGACATATACAATTTATAATATTTTTATTAAAAATAAGACTTTTTAATCAGAAACTAAGAACACACGTTTCAGAACATAGATTATAATAAATTGAACGACTCACTATTAATCATCCCTAATTTTTTTAGTTTAACCATTATCACACATATTTTATTTTATTTCATATCATTTGTTAAATAATAAAAATATGAACATTGTTGAGTGCCCGGCAAATAAAATGATAGTAAGGAATCAAATTCAATTGCCGTCCGTTCTCCAACAATTTTCATATTCCATAATTTCTTGATACTCCTTTTCCTGATACACTATTCTCTCACAGATTTATACGGCTCCAAGAAAATATCGCAAACTATTACCTCCAAGTTACCGTTGAAACTATCGCAAATTATTAGCTACAAATTACCGTTGAAACTATCGCAAATTATTAGCTCCAAGTTACCGTTGAAACTATCGCAAATTATTAGCTACAAATTACCGTTGAAACTATCGCAAATTATTAGCTCCAAGTTACCGTTGAAACTATCGCAAACTATTAGCTCCAAGTTACCTTTGAAAATATCGCAAACTATTAGCAAGTTACCGATAAAGCACCGATCCAGCCGACTACACCTGAAGTTCTAACTCTCCGGAGAAGTCCCCCAGGTCTGCCTTCCTGTAGAAGTCGTCAACATCTGTAACCAACCGAAGCCGTACACATACCGCTGTGGGAAAAATCCGAAACCCTAAGCTAAGTACCTAACCTTTTGTGGCAAAATAAATTTGAATTTCTTACTTGAGTGTTTGTTTTAAACCCACAGATTTGCTGTGTGTGGTTGCCTATCGGTATCAGTATTTTAGTTTTTTATTGTTGTGTTAAAGTAGTCAAAATATTTTTAATATTCATTTTTTCTTTCTAGTCAAACTTTAAATTAAATAAGGTGTTCTGCTTTACACTTAGTTATTAAATTTTGTCGAATTTAAAGCAGTGGCGCCCTCACCCATCAATCATATCCTATATACAGAGTGTCGCTAAGCTGGAGCGTACCCACTCCTGAGTTAAAAGGTCTCATAAGCCGGGACAGCTCTCAAGGGCGTAATTAGTGTTACAAATTGGCGCCCTGCCTTTTTGGAAGAATATGGTCACAAATTGGCTTCCTGACTTTCTGGGACCAATTATGGTTACAAATTGTATCAAATACATATGTCTTCTGTATGTTAAATGTCCTTAAAACGTCTAAAAGTTGCGTTTTTTTATATCCTTCTTCAAAGTACATGTTGTTTTGGAGCATAAATTCCTGGATTTCCGCTTTTGTATGTGAAGAGCCTGGAACCTTCTTTAATTGACGGCTTGGTTTAAGAGTTTCTGTGCCTCAAAGGGTGCATGTAGAAACGTTTGCACACATTTTTCGATTTTTAGTTTAAAATAAAAATTAGCCAAATCAGACCAGCCGTTTAATAAGACTAACGAACAGCAAATCAACAATTGTTATTATGAAAAAAGATAATAAATTGTAAAATATATCGACAATTTTTGTTTTAAATTATTTCACCGGGTCTAGACTGCAAATTCGAGACGTTGCCTCCCTTTTGTACGTTTTTTCCTCGGTTTTTTCGTTGAAATAGGATGGAAAATCGAAAATAATCGAAAAATTCAACTAGCCACTAGACGTAGATCCAGGGATTTCGGTTTGGTTCAGTCTTCAAATGCGAAAAGGAAAACAGGTATTAGACGTCCATTCTTACCTGATCCTTTAAGAGATCTCCGAAAGGACATAAAAGGATATTGTTGTTTTTTTAAAGTTAAAAAAATACCTTCGAAAAAAAATACACAGTAATGGTCGAAAATCGTCAATGAATGCATAAATGTTTTATGTTTCAAATAAAAGAAAATAATTTAGAATATCTACATTTTTATTAAAATTCCTTAATAAAATATAAGAAATTTAATGAAACTAATTTTTTTTTAGATAAATTTATAAATTTCTAACCTTATCTGACTTAAAAATGTTCAAAAACTTTTCATTTACAATCAACGACCTCAATTTCATTGCATTGCTTATGAAGTACCATATTTTAGTTAATTTTAACTGATCTGTGGGTGATAATATTAAATCCAAGTCATCTAAAAGGCCTAAAGGACACTTAAAGTGTTCTATGTGGTGCTAGTTGCGTTATAGGAAGGATTTTTATAATTACCTGACGTTGAAATCTCTTCTGTGGTCAGTATTTAACTACGATTCTTGTCTTTAATAATTTTAATTTGAAAAACGATGTTGTTTAATTAGTCCAACTATGTAGATACTTTCTTTGTCTATTTTTTTTATTTAATCAGTGTTGTTTATGATTTTTCTTTTGATTTATTAAACAATGAAGATGAAAAAGAATATACATTTGTTGTGTATGTATACTTACATCGGTAAAATTCTTGCATTATAACTCCACAGAAAAAAATATTTAAATTTTAATTTGGAGTAGATATTAAAACTTTACTTTCTTATTTCTATGCCATTTAAGTTTATTATCCCAATATAAAATAAATATCCTTTTAACCAAATATCCTTTTACTCCATTAAATATTTGACCGACAAAGTTAGTTTTTGGAGCAATTTACTCAAGGATTATCTTGCGTATGTCAAAAATCGTTGACACTTCTGTAAGTAAAAAAAGTTTGAAACAACTTAATGTGTTCCTCTAATTTTTGCATCTTCTTTTTTCCACCGAAACGACATAGTCCGTTCCTTTTTTTTCCAACCTTCCAAACTTTTAGCGGTTTAACTCAAGCGTTTTACGCACACTTACAACGCGAGGCGTCAGGAAAAAAAAAAGTTCAATTGGGTAAATCCTTCACCTTCGCTCCCAAAAGCCAGAAAACGGTTTGGATAAATGTATAATGGGGATATAGAAAAAGGTGCCATATTATATTCATGAAAGATTTTTTCTCTAAGCTCCAGTCAAACGGTCAGTAGGAAAAAGCCGAGATGCTTAATTAACAAGTCAGCAAAGGAAAACAAAAACTAGTTTAGAATATTAATATTATTTGCTGATGTTTCTGATGAATTTTTATTTGAAGCAGCATCAGTTACCTCAGATAAAATACTGTTTTGGTAATGTTTACTATCCTAGATTACTTTATATTCTAGGAGCTATTCCACAAAGTGTTCCAAACAACTCAATAGTAGGACATGTAAAAATATGTTCAGAAAAACGTCTACACTTACAATGTAAGCACTTTGATCGGGAAGTACTACTAAAAAGATATTAATGAGGTAAACGTGGCCTATTCTTAATCTGCATATTAATACTTGTTTTTCTGTGTATATATTTCTAGAGTACAAACATTTTTATACTTGTTTAGCCCATCTTTGTTGCTATTTTACTTTCATAACTTATTTTATTTCGTAACTAAAAGCAATAGGTGGCTAGCTTTGCTGCCTAGTCAGTCATTTAATTCTAATATTCGAATGCAGATGGCGTTTTTTTGTATATCTTTTGTTAATTGTAGAGAATATAGCACTAAGAGAATCTGAGCATCTAATACAAAATATGTGACTGAACATTGAAAAAATAATAGGGATTGTAGGAGTGTGTACTTTGGCGTCGAGGTGTATCATTTTTTCCATACAGTCAATTTTCTTTTTGTTTCTATGAAACTACGCGTCTTTTGCAGGCATTTATATTTCTTACTCTAGCCGGGCGTAATGTAGGTAGTTGGTCCTAAAAAATAATAGTTACTAGAAGCTGATAAGTTATAATTTATATGGAAACTTTGGTACCTTTGATGGAACCTTTGAACTATATATGATTATTTGTGAATTCCTCCTGTCTGTAGAAAGAGGGCCTGCGTCATATTATACTATTGGATCAGCAACTGAGGTGAATCGTAAGGCTGCTATGTGAATTATTTTAAGTAGCAAAGGTGTACAAGAGTCTGAGACCACAGTTGCATAATTGATATATTCGTGGATAACACATTGATATATTTTTAGTAACATCTTTTTATCAGCTATCCATTTAGTGCTGATATACATTTAAGTATATCAGGTGCTTGCGGGTTTATCGCTTGAAGTTGATTAATAAACTCTACTAATTTCTCCCACACATCGGCTCAAAGAACTGCATTTTTGAGCACCCAAAACGTCGATTTGATAAGTCATTCGCCGTATAGTCCTGACTTGGCACCGACTCTCGTTTATAAATAGTTTTCTTAGTAAAAACTATTAGTCAACAACCCCATTCAAATGCAAAAAAATACTACGACACTCGATAAAAAAACACATTTAAATAAAGTGTGGTTTTTTTGTTTAAATTTTTTCATTTCTCCTACAAGTTAAACATTTTTAATACTCTTCCATTTCCATGCATTTGCATAGTCTCGAACCCTTATCTTGCGGAACACATCCGAAAAGGTATAAGAGCGGTCACGTCGAGTTATTCAAATCACGAGCTACAAAAACGTTAACGACCTTCTATTAAGGCCGTTTAAGGCCAGATAATTAGGTACAAAACTGGGTACTTAAGTGTTTTATAAAAGCCGTTTATTAGAATGTTTGTATCGGAGTAAACAGAGCGAATATGGAACATTTTTGTTGACTTCTTTAACATCAAATCATTTTTTTTATAGTATTTGGAATTTAAATATCTGAAAAGACTAAAAAATCGGTCAATAACCCCCCATAATGCCATAAGTTATTGATGGACGAAGCACATAATCTTAAACTAATTTTTATTGGGAGTACATTCAAAGAAAACTGTGGACCGGTAGAATTCAAGGGTTTTAATCTACATACAGTAGAAAAAATTGACCTTAGAGACAGTTTACAAATAATTAGTTTATATAAATTATCCACAAGAAGTCATTGTATTATAACTAGGCTTCAAGACATCAGTAGATTGACTACTACATTAATGGAATCTCGCAAACAAAGATCTACTAAATAAATTTAAAAATAAACGATGTACTGGAATGCAAAGAGTATAAAAATAAAATTGACCAAATTTTTAGTAAATAAAACTGATCAATAATGTGTTTAATATGGTTTTCGAATCGGCTAGATGTTCAATTAATTCCAATTAAAACAAAAATATCGAAATAATGTAAATTTCGATTGTCCGTACTTAATCCGGGGTATATGTAAAATGTATCCGCAAGCAAAAATGTTAAAATTTTCATAAAACTATCAAGTGTTTCGACCAATTACGCTGCCGCGATAATTATACAGGTATTAATTTCCAATTTCGAATGTAATTAACGTTTCGAACATAATTAACATTGTTATTTTAATAGAAATATCCCCTCTCTTGCGTTACGTCCAGTTACATATATTGTTAATCATTTTAAAACAATACCAATTACCATACAAATTTATTTTGCATCGAA
This sequence comes from Ophraella communa, assembly GCA_035357415.1. NCBI lineage: Eukaryota > Metazoa > Arthropoda > Insecta > Coleoptera > Chrysomelidae > Ophraella > Ophraella communa. Next base: position 42,525,216 of record CM068985.1, on the reverse strand, counting down.
CAATTTTAGTGCATATATATTATGAGTTGTGCGTTTTTAAATCCTATATGCATGTAAACGAAATATTAGTTTTATTAATTAATTTTGTTTTATTCATCATTCATAAATTTCTATCAGATATTCGACATATAAGAAACAATGTTGGTTGTTTTCGAAAACAAGATTAAATGGCATTGTGACATGGAAACAAAAAATTAGAACGTTATTGGTAGTTTTGACAGATGTAAACAAAGTCATGCCTATAGAGAGGAACGTATTTCACCCTCTGAAATTCAAAATGCTCTCTTAGCTGTCAAGCTACTGTAACATGTTCATTGACATGTTCCGAGCGTAAAATTAATTTAATCACACGTATAATCAAATCCTGCACTTAATCATAAATGATAAACATTTTTCACTATCTCACGACTTCAAACCATTAAAAAAATACCTTTCGGACGACCAATAGACACAACCGTTTTTGAACGTTGAGAACCCGTTAAAAACTAACCAATCAGAACGCTCGAATTCCTCCCCTAACGAAAATGAACCGTTAATATAATTGTAACGCAGAGAGAACTCTTCCCTTTAGCATTCTGCCTTCAAAGAATGAACATCATTTTGCGTATTAACGAATTCTTACCTTAGCCGTTGTAAGTACAAAATTTTTATTATTAGACATTTTAATTCATTTATCAATTTATCTTTATTACTCAGTTGAACACAGATATTAATAGCATTTCAAAATAATAATTTCTAGATATTTTTATAGATAACCAAAGCCATAATTGAACCTTTTTTATTTAGCCACGTGGCAATTCATGTTAATATGCATGTATTTTTAATATAATTAGTAATCGACATTATTTAATATTTCTAAATGAACTAATAATTAATAACTTAACGTTTAATATATATATTTTATAATACTTTTCATTAATTTAACCTTTTTGCTATTCAGCCACGTGCTGGCATGCCGAAATGCATGTATTTTCAATATATTCAGTGATCGATAGTATTTAATACTTTCAAACAAATTAACAATCAATAACGTAACTTTTGACATGTATAATTTATAATATTTTTATTAAAAATAAGACTTTTTAATCAGAAACTAAGAACACACGTTTCAGAACATAGATTATAATAAACCGAACCAAGTTTTGATTAGTAACGACTCACTATTAATCATTCCTAATTTTTTTAGTTTAACCATTATCACACATATTTTATTTTATTTCATATCATTGGTTAAATAATAAAAATATGAACATTGTTGAGTGCCCGGCAAATAAAATGATAGTAAGGAATCAAATTCAATTGCCGTCCGTTCTCCAACAATTTTCATATTCCATAATTTTTTGATACTCCTTTTCCTGATACACTATTCTCTCACAGATTTATACGGTCCCAAGTTACCGTCCAATGTAATTCTAAGTTACCGTTGAAACTATCTATCGCAAACTATTAGCTCCAAGTTACCGTTGAAACTATCGCAAACTATTGGCTCCAAGTTACCGTTGAAACTATCGCAAATTATTAGCAAGTTACCGATAAAGCACCGATCCAGCTGACTACACCTGAAGTTCTAACTCTCCGGAGAAGTCCCCCAGGTCTGCCTTCCTGTAAAAGTCGTCAACATCTGTAACCAACCGAAGCCGTACACATACCGCTGTGGGAGAAATCCGAAACCCTAAGCTAAGTACCTAACCTTTTGTGGCAAAATAAATTTGAATTTCTTACTTGAGTGTTTGTTTTAAACCCACAGATTTGCTGTGTGTGGTTGCCTATCGGTATCAGTATTTTAGTTTTTTATTGCTGTGTTAAAGTAGTCAAAATATTTTCAATATTCATTTTTCCTTTCTAGTTAAACTTTAAAGTAAATAAGGTGTTCTGCTTTACACCTAGTTATTAAATTTTGTCGAATTTAAAGCAGTGGCGCCCTCACCCATCAAACATATCCTATATACAGAGTGTCGCTAAGCTGGAGCGTACCCACTCCTGAGTTAAAAGGTCTCATAAGCCGGGACAGCTCTCGAGGGAGTAATTAGTGTTACAAATTGGCTTCCTGCCTTTTTGGGACATATATTGCTACACTACATAAATTTAACTCCAAGTCTAGGACTGTCGCAATACCCTTAAGATAACACCTGTTAACCAGAGCATCATGGTATTGTATGTAATAAGAAGGGTAGCAGAGAGACCCCAAAAACACTGGAAATTGGTAGAAGGCTCCAGACAGTCAAGAAGTATGTTTAATGGTCCACCAAAATATTTTCAAAGACTAAAATGTATACAAGAAGTGTAAACTGTAATCCTTTACAATCCCTCTATAAGAAACAAAATTACCTGAATCAGGTCCTTTTACATTTACGATGTGCATCTCGGATTTTACCACTTAAGGGTCTAATTGTTTTTATTATAATCCTTCTGTAAATACCATTTATTGTGAAAACTACTATATTCTGCAGATGAAGATTCTCCGCACCATTTTTACAAAATTGTAAAGTTTTTTACAGCAAAATTATGAAATATGAATTCCCTTAACTCCCTTTTTGATAAGAAGGTAACAATAAACTCTATGGTCTAATTAGAATCGGTAACTACAAAAAAATAGACAACAGATTCCAGGATCAATACTTTATAATACAAACTAAAATTGCTTTTCGCAAACGAAAATTCTATTAAAACCCTATTTTTTTTTCTATTTTCTTTATATCTTTTAGAAGGTATACATTACACCAAGTATATTTAAGTTATTTTCATACAAAAATTATCCTCATAATAAGGAATTTATTTCAAAAGGTTGATGTTTACGTAAACTTTAATTGAAATATCTTCGTTGAAATACCGCACGTATCTCGGGGGCAATAAAACCGAACAATAAAATGATGTAGAAACGTTAATTTAAAAAATTTCAGTTTTAGGTTTTACTTTATAATAGGAAAATAACTTTATAGAAAGTGCAACAAGAGACAACTTTTGAAACAAAAAACACGGTATAAATGAACGAGGCAGATACGTTCCTCTTGTGTTTTATATTAAAACACGGGTTGTAAATTTTATAATATAAAAGATTATATAAAAAGTGCTCTGGTTAAAATTATTTAAATAGTTAGATAAGAAAATAGTTCAAATTACGTCTTTCAGGAGAGACTTTCTGATGTTGATCAGTACCAGTTAAGGTACGATTTCCATTTAATTGAGATAACCGAGCTGTCTCACAGGATGTCCCTTATCTTCTTCATATCCTCTGCATCGATGTGTTTTACTTATTTTTATCCTGTATAGGTGTTTTTTGGAGAATCCCCCTCACTAGCCTGAGTTGTTTTCTAGCTATATACAAAATATTTTGACAGTATACTTGTTTAGGTACCTAAGTAACTCATTTGAGAGTCTTCTTTCTTCTGTATCCCATTTTTCCCTAAATAACAGACAGGAGTGTGCATTAGAGATAATCAACGATGCTAACTGTGACTGTATTGTCCCCATATGCCTAGGTGACATTCTAGCACTGTTCCCAAAGTTATTATGGAACTTTTTAGGAGTAATAGTACTTGTCAGCTGCCTGTATGAATTTTAATTAATGTATCTCTAACATTTCTCTTTTTCCTAAAGCGCTTTTGCATATCCAACATGTTTAGACAGTACTGAGATATTTTACCTCTGATAAAATGTTTAGCATTGTTTCAAGCATTTGTGAAAGCTTTAAGGTTCTCTGTTCTACATTTGTTGGTAAAGAACATTTTTTGATATCTCTTAAAACAACCCATGTAATGAACTTTGTCGTAAGATTCGTACACCCTGTATATGACTATATCACTCGAAATTTTGACTTAATCTGACCAATGACAAGCCAACCATTGGAGATAGGTAAAACAGCAAATTTAGAGGTCTCTAGATTCAATAAAATATTAAGAAATATGTAGTTAAATGTTAAATTTTGATCAACATTACCAACTTATTCAGTTTGACCGTGTCAGAGTTCGAAAACCCATCAAATATACTTGCAAGTTCCGTCACATTTAGAAGGTACAGCTCCCTGACGTCTAATTAATTTATTATTTAACAAATTTCACGCTATTTCCTTTGAATTCCTACGGTGTCTAATGCAGATATATACGACAGGAATATTTAATCAAATTACAAACTTATAGTTTAGTTCTATCTGAGCTCGTGAGAGGGATATGTGTAACTACGACATAACGTTACTTCACATAAACGGAATTATTCAAGTATCATGACCCTATTCCTTATTTTAACATCAAGGTTATTCATCCTAGTGGAAACCAGGAAGTACAAAGAACACCGAAAAAGAAAATAAGATAATAAGGTCTTTAATACAAATGAGATTTTTCCTAAGTGATAGAAATAGAGCAAGGGTTTTAAAGAACAGTTAGGTACAGTAGAAAAAATTGACTTTTGCCCTGACGTCAGTAACATTCGAAAATATTTTCGATTACAATAAAGCACACTCGAATTTAATTTGGCAACTCAGTGTGTTTCGAAAGGTTTTATTTCAAAGGAAAATTCACACGAGGAGCGCAGTCTTTCTGAAAATTTTTTATCATCATGACGATTCACATAAAAATTAAAATATTATGAAGTTTATGGTGTGTCACCAAAGGCATTTTACGCTGAAATGTAATTAAAATGAGCAAAATAAGGTACCGACTAAAAAAATTATAGTTTTCCAAACAATACGTCATTTAAAATCCTTCTGAAACTTTTTAATGGCGAATAAATTTAATGTACACCAAAATATTTCGGAAAACACGTAAGCAGGTAATTATAAATTTAAGTGAGGGTTGAAACAACAGGCACACAATAACCTGGCAAACAGGTAAAACAGGGTTAATTTAGGGAAAGGGGCTTTGCATTAAGCAACAACCACAATTACATTCTACATGTTTAATGAGCAGTGAGTTACCGTAATTTTAACATCTCGACCTAAGCATGATGTTTCTTTTTGGAAACGTAAAATTTACTTTGAACGTAAATTCCAAAAATGGGTTATAAGAGGACGAAACGCGAGTAATTATTCACTCGTCGTGTCTTATAAATATTTGAGGAGGATCAAATAATTTGTATCGTTGTATGAAAAGGGAAAGGGACGTACGTGAAGGTATTTACAAAATTTAAGGAATGGCAGTTGTTTAAAATCGGTATTTTTTATATTGTAAATTGTTTTGTAAATACTTTCGACCTTAAAATATACAAAACTTTTCTAATAATACAATATCCGAATATAAAACAATATATTTATGAAGTAATTTTTATAATAAATTTGCACCATGACGTTGTAAGCAAGATTAATAACGTTTTAGAATATTGCTAAATATATTTAACAAAAGTTAAGGCTACAAATCAGTAATTATTCGTTGTTATTGTTCTCCAACAATTTCTAGCTGGTTTTTCGATCGAAATATGGAATCCTTCATCATACCTCAAATGAAGGCATAAAGGGAATACAAGAAATCTGTACGACTAGAAGGTATTCTGTTATACCAAAGTATTGACGGAACAAACTTATGTATGGCTTGCTGCGCCATTCTGTTGAAACCATTGCTTGCGGATTCTTCCATTACGTTCACGTTAGAAAGTTTTTAATCTCTGATAAATTAATGGCATCAATACGTTCAAACCCAAGTAATATATTTGTAACGGTTGAAGTAAATGTGTCTTTCGTTGGAAAACCATACGTTTCTTAAAAAATCTGTATCTTCAAACACCAAGCTCAGTCCGCGTCCAATGTAAATTTCTTTTTCACGTTTATCCGCAACCTTGTATGTATGTACGTATGTGTCAGGGGTGATAATAACACTGCGACCCATAGGATCTATTGTGTCCCCCCTTACTTGCCATGTTCTGATATTCTCTCAGACCTATAGCAACTCTTCGAGTCCTATTTTCCTGAGGAAGTTTAGGACGTCGTCGGGCTTCAAATCAGGTAGATCCCCTTCTTCTATTTCATGTGCTCCTAGGTATCTAGCCCTAGAATTCTGCAAGGCAGGGCATTCTGCGAGTATGTGTATTGAGGTTTCATCCTCTTCCTCACAGAATCTGCACTTTGCTTCATCTGCTAACCCTAGTTTCTTCATGTGGCTTCTTAACCGGCAATGCCCGGTTAATATTCCCGTTAGAATTCGGAGCCTCTTTTTACTGAGGTTGAGGCAGCTAAGAGATCTCTTCTGGTCATAGTTCCCCAGTAGTAACTTAGATTGCCCCAGTCCTTCCAGCTGATGCCAGTACTTGGATTTTTCCTTCTCCATTTCTTCCCTTAGTTTTCCTAAGATTACTCTACTGCTGATCCCACAAGATGGTTCTGGTCCCAAATGTGGGGTTTCAGCTCCTTTTTTTGCCAGCTTATCTGCTGTTTCATTCCCCTCTATTCCTATGTGTCCCGGGACCCATAGGAGGGTGACAGTGTTCTTCTGGCCTAGTTCATTTAGTTTGCCTAGGCATTCCCAAACCATCTTCGAACTGATTATATTTGAGCTCAGCGCTTTGATGGCTGCTTGACTATCCGACATGATCACAATCTCTTGTCTGCGGTAGTTCCTTCCAATATTGAATTCCACACATCTTTCGATGGCGCGGACTTCTGCTTGAAAAATGCTCGGGTATGTGCCCAAGCTTTCTGAGTATTTGGCTCTCGGTCCAAAAACTCCTATCCCGGTTCCCTCGTCTAGCTTGGAACCGTCCGTATACCACTTTATGGTATTCTGATTTAAATTCTGTATGGTGTCTTCATCCCATTCAGATTTATTACTCAACCTTGTGATGAATTTTCTCACAAAGTTGAATATCTTTGGCATATCACTTTGGGGCATTTCCCAAGTTTGATCAAAATGAAGTGATCAGGGTTTTTCCCTGATAATTCCTTCTTTGATCATTCTATATATCGTTTTCTTCCTTACACTTTCTAACAGAATGTGCAGTGGGGTTAAGTTTAAAATCACCTCCATTGCAGCAGTGGGGCAAGTTCCCATTGCTCCAGTGATACATGAACAGGCTAGTCTCTGAATCTTCGAGAGATTTTGCCTCGTCGTACTCAGATTAGCCCTTGCTCCCCAAGCCACTGCCCCATATGTGATTATTGGTCTCACTATTGCTGTGTACATCCATTGCAGAATACGTGGGTTGCATCCCCAGTTCTTTCCTGCAATGTTCCTGCACACCATGAGGGCCTTGGTTGCTTTGTGTATTACTTCGTCTTCGTGTTTATTCCAGAGTAACCTGCTATCTAGGATTAGCCCTAGATATTTGACCTCTGTTTTCCACTCGACGATGTTCTCCCCTATTCTTATAATCTTTAGATTAGGTTTCTTTTTCCTTGTAAAGGCTACTAGTGTGGTTTTGGTGGGGTTGATGCTGAGTCCCACCGAGTCACACCATTGTTTCGCAATGTTCAGTTCTCTTTGAACAATGTCACAGAGGACATTTTCATACTTCCCTTTTGCCAGGATAACCATGTCGTCGGAATACCCTTGACATGGTATGCCTTTCCTGGTCAATTGATTAAGTAGACTGTCCACAGTGAGACTCCACATAAGCGGGGATGCAACTCCCCCCTGTGGACAGCCTCTGGTCACATTAATGAAGATAGTGTCTTGTCCTGCCTCCATTTCTGCGATTCTTGTAGATAGCAGTTGCGATATCCAGATGGAAGTCGTTCTATCTACTCCTTTCTCAATCAGTGCTCTTTTGACTGCCTCATGTGGCGTATTGTCAAAGGCCCCTTCTATGTCTAGAAAGGCACATACCACGGTCTCTTTTTTATTCAGAGCGTCTTGGATTTCGTCAGTCAATTGTATTAAAGCGGTTTCCGTGGACTTTCCCGCTTGGTACGCATGCTGACGGGGGTGCAGTGGCACCTGTTCCAAGATTTCTGTTCTAATGTAATTGTCTACAGCTTTTTCCATCGTTTTGAGAACAAACGATGTGAGGCTGATCGGTCTAAGGGATTTGGGGTGCGTAGTGTCCCGTTTCCCTACTTTTGGGATGAAGGTGATTTTAGCCCTTCTCCACGCTTCTGGTATGTATCCCAGTTCAAGGCTGCTCCGACTAATTCGGATCAAGTGTGGAATTATTGCCTCTTGGTCCTGTTGAAGTAGGGCAGGAAATATTCCATCCGTTCCAGGTGTTTTGAACGGCTGGAAGGTGTTCATAGCCCATCTCAGCCGTTCCTCACTGCATATGTGCTTTGCCATTGCAGTGTCTTCCCTGGTAGGTCCTTTAACTTTCTCGTTTATTTTTCCGGAAGGGACTATTCCTCCGGGAAATCCGCAACCTTAAATCTTTGTTCCATTTGAATTTGGTATGGAAAACGGCCAGTGTTACAATTTTACTGAGGGATGCCTTATGTTAAAATATTGTTGATATCCTTCTGACAATTTTTTAAACATGGGCAATTATTCTGTTCAATTCCGAATGAGAGAAACAATGTTTTACGAAAAATAACTTTACATAGAACCAAAATGATTTAACCGTAAAGTAACAAATTAACAACTAATGACAAGGATATTAAATATACAAAGTGACATAAAAGTCCCAGTTTAAATGATTTTATTTTAATATGGTGAATTTATTTATTTTACTGAAATAAACAATTGATTTTCAGCACTATCAGTTGAAGATTCCGGTTTTTATACTGCTTTTTTTTATACTCCTGAAAAACCGACTGTAAATTTTAGTCTTGGACATTTTATTGAGTTGCACTAGCACTATATATTACACCCTTGCTGTTCTTTTTTATTATATCAGAAACTAATTAACCCGGCGGAAAGCAGTTCTCATTTAGAATATATAATTTAACATGAAACAAAGAGCATATTAAAACGACTGTTGAATAAAACTTAATTCAAGAACTTCTCTTTGGGTCACATCCCCGTATAAAACATACGTTGATGTTCATATATGTTTCAGGTGGTACCCGAGGTGTTTCCTGTTTTACTTCGTAAAGCCTTGAGCTATGCTTTTCCGTAGAAAGGAGGTAATAAGATTTTATACTAGTTTGTTGTGAATACGTTACGATAGTTAGATGCCCTTCGGGGCTTTCAACTCACTAACTTTACAGCGGAATGTACCTACATTAAATAATAATGACGAGTGTTTCATGAAAAATTAATAAGTGTATAATATTACGTATTAAAAGGTAAGAAGCATCCTCGTACAGTCCATCTCTGGTGTTTAATAATTAAACAAAGAGAAAAATGAAATATTGATAAGGGTTTGCTATTAGGTACACTCAAATCGATTGTTTTTTAATCTTAGGAAGATGGGAAGCTTGAGTTAAATATTTTTTTTAGAGGTGTTAGCATAATCGAAGAATCTGAAACTGCTTTAATTTATTTTTTGTGTGATTAGTGGTAATGAAAATTGGACCATCCCAAGAAACGGGGAAGAAGACCATCAGAACGTAATGTTATAAGCCAGATTTTTTTTGACATTTGGCATAGAAGAACAATGAATGCAAATTACTTCCTACATACTTTGTGTTGATTTATTTCAGAAGGATATTTTATAACAGACTAAAGAAACAGAAAACGAATATAATTTATTTCAAAATTTTCAAAAGTTACCTAGCATATGTTTAATTATTTTTTCATAGCTGGTTTTATTAAATTGTCGATTATTCCATATAAAATTTGTATTATTTATATTTGGTTCGAATTTAATATGGCTTTTAACCAATTAAAATTTTAAACTATTTTTCATTGCATTCTTTATTTTACAGAACGTTTGTTTAAACACACTAAATATTCCAATGCGTGTTTATAAACAACTGTTATTTCAATTCACAATGCATCGTAAATGTATTTTAATTGTTAATATTTTTTAATAACTTGTTAAAATTTCAAATTTACCGCTTCACAAAATAATCACGGTTCAAAAAATATTAAAAAAACGGAATTATTTCTAGCGTTTGCTCGTATTTTCGCGCAAACAATAAAACGCATTTCACTGCCATTGTTTTTACGTATCACAAACATTTGATATAATTAATTAATTACTTTTTACCGTTGCCATCAAATAAAAATACTTTTATTTCATTTATGCATTTCGAAGTTAAAATTTTAAATGAATATAACGTTTTGAACTGGATTTTTTTAGGAAAACCATCCTATTTTCTATGCCAGCAATGCTTGCAAGTGTTATCTGAGTTATTTGACTCAACAATGTTAACATTATATTTGTATTTATTTTTACACCGAGCCTGATGATGGCTTCAAAGCCGAAACTAGTCGTAAAGATTTCTGTCCATCATAAATAAATAATAAAATTCTGTGATATTGACTGTGGGTATTTCATTTGGTTATTTTTATTATTTACCTCTTAAATGAGGAAGAACATTGGGAAGACAGGACTTTGGGTTTTAACACACATTTTTATAAATTATGGAAAGAAGGAGTTGTGCCACAGGACTTAAGGATAGGGATAATAGTTCCTATACACAAAAGTCGAGAGGAAAAATTGCTCAAACTACAGATAAATGTAAATTTTAACGAAAAACACCTAGAACAAGTAGACAATTTCAAATACCTGGGAGTAAACATCAATAATAATAAAATAAATAAAATAATAAAAGGAACTATAAAAGAAAATGCTTTAAAGTCTTCAAAACTCGTTCATTGGTAAGAAAGCATTTTCTGTTAAAACGAAAATGACGGTATATAGAACAATATTTTTTACCTATGTTAATTTTTGGGTGCGAGAACTTGGTACTGACCATGAGGATGGAAAGCAAATTACAGAGTATGGAGACAGTTTGGACACTTAAATAAACTAAGCAACAACATGCCAGTCAAACAGGTATGGGAGGTAAAACGTCATGGGAGAAGAACCAGAGGAAGGCTAAGAAAAACATAGAAAAAGCTCTTGAAAGCAAAGGCATAACTTTAGCGAAAGCAGGAACCAAAAGCAAAAAGAGAGCTAAAATATATATGGGTTTCAGAAAGTCTTTCGACGCTGCCCTCTCTCAGATCTTGATCTCATTGCCCTCGCTATTCCCTCTATCGAGGTTTTACTGGGTCTTCCATTCTTGGAAGATGCCCATACTAAATTAGCTGTTTTCTTTCTATGTATGTTTCTAAAGAACCTCCTTTTGTCTAACCCTGTGTAATTCCAGTTGTTTAATCGTAAACGTATAAAAAGATAGTGGCACCCTTAACCCTTATATACCACCAATATTTTCTATAGTAAACATTAACTTGGAGACGAACCACTCGAATAAATCAAAAACATTTCATTATTTTGTAAAAAAAATAACTATCCATCTCTAAATAACACTTTGTACCACCCGAATTCCGCCTTTAGTTTTCCAACTGGTAGTTTCCGTGCATATTTCCTCAGTTTACCTCCCACCACCCTTCCGGAGACGGTCTTCACCAGCTCCCTGGTGACCACACCTGTCTATTGGGAAACCATTAGAGATGTATTAGAGGAATAAATGCCATTTAAATGTAGCAGTCTCCCATCGAGATTTGTCCGTCGAAGATTGGACGCGGAGAACGGACGTCGTCGCGACGACGGCAACGAGGATTATCGCTCACCACGTCTTTTGATAGTTAACGGATGATAAATGAATCTGTATTGTCGACCTGTCGTTCGTAATAAATAATAATACAGGCGTTTAGTAAATCTTTGCATAGAACCGCTAACCACTTTTTCGTGATGGATGATGGTCAGGTGGAAAATTCAAAGAAAATATATCTACATTTTTTGTACAGGATTTTTAGGATAAAAATCTTGAATCAAAGAAGAATATTACATTGAAGGGGGGAATTAATGTAGTAAATATCATTGGTAGAGTTGGTATGGATGAACGTAACTATTTTTTTCGACTGTTTGAGTGAAACAATGGAAAACGGATATTTGGAGATAATTAGCTTTTGTTTTTCAAACATTAATAATTTTCTGGGGGGTTTTCTTTGTGATTAAATGGATTTGATAAATATTATTTAGATATTTAAAAGACCAGTAGGTCAAAGCTCATCCAAAATATATAATTTGATGGTAAAAATGTTGAGAGGGGTCTGAGGGAAAAACAGAAAAACTTTATAATACTTAAAATAGATTTTTTACTTATGGATGTTTCTAAAAACACCCCGTGTTTTAATTTCAAATTTTGTTAGTTTATTTCTTAATATTTTTAAAAATTATATTGATGGTTTTGTTCAACAAACCACTTAACTAAATAAAGAAAATTCATGGATTAGAAATGTCTGCGACCAGTCGTTCCAAGGCATTCAATCGGGAATTAGAATATAAAGAAATAACCAATATTCGTTACTAGTAAAATAATTTGAGGTTAGGTTAATTTCACATCATTTACCTTTGTATAAAAAGGCTGCTGTTATGAGCTCGACAATTTTTGTTAAAATAATAAAAAAAATCAAAGGATTTTTAAAAAAATTTGCGTAAAAAATAACATAAAATGTAACAAAATATGTGTTACAATAAAAGTGCTTTGATTAAAATAAAAACTAAGGTAAAAAAATATAAATATCAATATCTGAAAATTGATATGAAATGAAACTGAAAATTTTCAGTCTGTTTATGAACATCTAAGTGTACCCGATAATTACAATGTTGATGATGTTTTCGGGGAGTTTTTGAATACTATTTTGTATTACATTGATTTAATATGTCCTGTACTGACTAAATTTGTAAGTAGCTGTAGTAAACGATCCTGGATTGACCATAACATTAGACAAATGGGTGAGGAGATTAGAAACTTACACTGGCTAACTAAACATTCAATAAATGTACAAGATCATCAATATTATAAAACATCAAGAAAAAATTATATTAATGAAATAAATAAAGCCAGAAAACAGCAGTACCAAAAAAGTTTGGAGAATAAAAATATTCAACAAAAACAAAAATTTATATGGAAGACTGTGAGGCAAAAAACAGGTAAATCTAGTCAAGTGGGGGTACAAAAAGTTTTGATGAATGGTGAAATTATAGAAAATAAGTATGATATTGCTAATTTGTTTGCTAAATTCTTTTCAACCCATGCCAAGGAAGCAATCAATACAAAATTCAAAAACAATAATTTACAAAATTTTACAACAATGTATAATCCACATACTTTCTATTTTCAGCCTGTTGTACCCTATGATATAATATTGGTTATAAATGAATTAAAAAATGTAAACTCTCAGGGTATTGATAACATTTCCACCAAGATAGTAAAAAGTATTGGTCCGTATATTGCACATGCATTGTGTGATATTATAAATTGTTCTGTAACAGTTGGTGTATTTCCAAAAGAACTAAAAATAGGTGTTGTTACTCCGATATTTAAAAAAGAAAATCATTTGCTCCTGGAAAATTACCGTCCTATAACTGTTCAAACTGTTATTTGTAAAATCATTGAAAAATGTATCTATAAACAAATGCTTTCTTTTTTATTAAAATATAATGTTTTAACAGAACACCAAAACGGTTTTTTACCAGGAAGGTCAACGGAAACTGCATCAATTGCACTATTTAATTTTGTACATGAATCCCTTGACAAAAGGAAGAAGGTGGGTGCTATCTTTTTTGATCTTTCAAAGGCGTTTGATTTGGTAAATTTAAGGATTATCATCAGCAAATTGGAAAATCTAGGATTTAGGGGTAATTTCTTGTCATGGCTTACTTCTTATATGGAAAACAGACAAATTTTGGTTAAAATTGAAGAACAAACATCCCTGCCTTATGGTGTGGATATGGGCGTGCCCCAGGGATCAGTGTTAGGACCATTGATATTTTTATTGTATGTAAATGAAATGGCTCACCACGTAAGTACGGATAATGTAATACTATATGCGGATGATACGACGTTGGCTGTTGACGCCGATTCTGATGAAGAACTGATGGTTAAAATGAATTTACTTGCTGAAGAATTTATGACATGGTGCAATAAAAATCGCCTAATAGTAAATGCAGAGAAAACTGTTTGCATGCAATTTACATACAGAAGTGAGTTACCTCAAATCCCTGCCATTACAGTGGGGTCCAGTCATATTGCTTTTTCAAAATCCACAAAATTTCTAGGATTGTATGTGGACATTAATATGTCATGGAGCAGCAACATTGATCAAATATGTGGTAAGCTTAACAGTAGCTATTACGCAATTTTGCAATTAAAAAATACTCTCCATATAAATCAACTGATTAATGTTTATTACGCTATGGCATACTCGCATATCGCCTACAATGTTGTACTTTGGGGTGGGGTTGCTAATGCATTCAGAGTGTTTATCTGTCAAAAGCGCATTCTTCGTATAATATTTTCACTTAAAAGTGGTGAAACCTGTAGAGAACATTTTAAAAAATATAATTTGCTTACATTTTTTTCCATTTATATTTACAAATGCATAATGTATGCAAAGAGCAATTATGGGACATTAGCTGTTAATTCCGATTTTCACGATTATCCAACTAGAATGGCAGGCAATCTTAGACCATTAAAACATAAAACAGCCGATTTCGAAAGAAGCCCGATATATAAAGGTGTTCAATTTATGAATCACTTGCCCATTTGTCTAATGCATGAAAAAATTTTAATAAATTTAAAAAAGAATTAAAACAATTTTTAGTAACCAATTGTTTTTATAATATATCGGAATTTTTAGAAAAAAGATATTAGCAATATGGTTTTTTTAATGTGTTTTTTATATCTAGTATTGTAAGTGTATTTTATTTTTTTAAGTTATTTATGTAATTTTCTTGTTATGTGTTGTTTTAATCGTATTTTATTGCTTCATTGTGTACTTTTGACTTATCCTATATCATTTGTATGATCTTACAGGACAAATAAAGATTATTATTATTATTATCATTAAATTAGTATCCACTGTAAAATTGTGGAAAAAATCTTTTATGTTCATTTTTAATAAAAAATACTGTTTTAGACCATCAAAATGTTTTTAGAAAAAGTAAATTTATTTCATTAATTAACAAAAACTATTTATCAAACAATAAATAAATATGTTCCTTTAATAAGCATCTTTTTGGATCAATCACAAGGTTTTATCTTAAAATTCCCTTCAAAAACTGAATAGGACAGAGAATACGTAACATATTTTCATTCCCATTCATAATTCCAAACTTTAACTATAAAAATTAAAGTATTTCACTTTCTCAACTTCTTCCAGATGTTGTTAATTCACTTTTAGTTCTATAATTCTTGTTGTATTGGTTTTATCTTTTATTTTTATTTAGATTTAATCCAGATTATTTACAATTTCATTTAACAAGGCTTACAGGTCATTAATATTAGTTTTCTGGATAGGGAAAAAAATTTGCCAAACTTTGGCATCACATCATTTGTTGTAGTGCTAAATAGTTATCGCCATTCAAATTTGCCTTTACTTTTAAACAAATTAACATTGCTATGACAGTTTTTTAAAGGATTTTTTTTTAATTAGTAATAAGATGATTTTATTTTTGGATAGAGAATGAAAAGACCTTTCAAACGATATATTGTAAAGTGGGACTTCGGGAAACTGGATTTTCTTTTCGGGAAATTGCAGTTAGACTGCAAAGAAGTGTAGACACCGTGGTTAGGTGTTGTCAGGCATGGCTTCGAGAAGGACGTACGCAAAGAGCAAGGGGCTCTGGACACCCCTGTAGAACAACAGACCGTGAATATCGCCGCTTAAGATTATTGGCCTTAGGGGATCGTTTCTCCACTACCAGGTCCATTGCAAATGAATGGTTTGCAGAACAAGGAAGACCTATTGGCATGCGAAGTGTTTACCGACGAATAAGACGTTTTGGCCTGTTTTCATACCGACCACACTGTGTCCTCCCTTTAACTTCAGAACACCGACGTAATCGCCTTGAGTGGTGCAGAGAACGGTCACTCTGGGATTTTTTTGTTTAGGCATGCACGATGGTCGAGGAAAGGGTTAGAAGACGACGTGGTGAAAGGAGAAATCCACGGTTTTTTGTTGAAAGGCATGTTCATCAAACTGTTGGAGTTATGGTTTGAGGTGCTATAGCTTATGGTTTGAGATCACCTTTAATCTTCATCAGAGGTAACATGAACGCGCAGCGTTATATCCAAGAAGTTTTAGAACCTCACCTTTTACATACAGGATGATACGTTTGTTATTCTAAACGTGAAAATCTAAATACAACTATTAAAATTGAAATGTTTATTTCCAACTTTAATGTACTGAACAAAACCAACATTAATTTTGTTTGTTTGTGCTTTAATTCCTGGGATGAATTTACCGGCAACTATTTGGAAATTAATTCTTTAAAGAAGTTATTAAGGAATCGCTGACGGGCAACACTACGTACCTACAAGTTCCTAGAGCCAATATTAATTTAACTGATAACTCTGTTAAATGTTTGTCGAAACGGAGGAGGAGAAGATACAAACGTTTAAGTTGGAACTTAGTCTTTGTTTATTTAATCGGCAAGTAATTAAACTTTAAATATACAATCGGACAGAGTCGGCACGAGTTTTTCTGTTGGTGCAGTTACATTTTACTTCTAAATACATCGCTGTTGTAAAAAAGAAGAGTTTCCACTTTTGTTTCTTTTAACGACTTTCTGCAAAGTTATTTACCAACTTTAGCTGTTACGACGTAAATGAAATTACCCGGTTTTTTTTTTATAACCTCGTATTAAGGGGCTGTCGTGTTTCAAATCCAATATTAACTAAAACGCCCTGCAGGTGCGTGTAATGTGGCAGTTTAACCTCAATTTTATACAAATACAGTGTCGTTTTCTTGTCATTTTACGAACTACGAGAGTAAAAGATGGCGCTTCCGCCGTGACAAAGATTGAAAAGTGAGGTCGTTTACGTTGTTTTCTGTAAGATACAGTTATCGCAATGGCGTACGTTCACAGCGCTTCCCAAAGAATATAAGAATACAATACATACAAGTTCAAGTAAATTAATAAACTTGATACAAAATTTATTACCTACTTATCCCATTTTATATATTTTGGTAAATATTTCGTAGATTTACGCTCTTTAATTTTCTTGATGTCCTTTGGTCAGTGGTTATATGTATGGGAAAAAGTCGATTTTACGAAGGTCATTTTTGGGTTAGGATAAAATTGGTGGAAATTATTATAGAAAATTGAAATTATCAGGGTTTGTAGAAAATTTTCTTGGCTTTTTAACTGTGTCAACTGGAAGTGGCTATGATTTTTTATTTTTGAGTTATTCGTCAAAATCTGAGACCATGTCTTAACGATCGACTAACTAGTCGCTACAAGGCAAGATAATTTTTTTAGAATTTTTCTGTGTGCAGATTCGTTTTTAGGAGGGTCAAATTAGTCTAAATCCAGATTTTTAGCTTATTTGGAGAGATTTCAAAAATTTTCATTTTTTCGAAGAAAGGTATAAGTAGGTATGTATGGAAAAAAGTCGATTTTACGAATGTCATTTTTCGGTTAGGATAAAATTGGTAGAAATTATTTTAGAAAATTGAAATTCTCAGGGTTTGTAGGAAATTTTCTTGGCTTTTAAACTGTGTCAACTAGAATTGGCTATGATTTATTGTTTTTGAGTTAAGCATCAAAATCTGAGACCATGTCTTAACGATCGATTCACTAGTCGCTACAAGGAAAGATACATTTTTTAGAATTTTTCTGTGTGCAGATTCGTTTTTAGGAGGGTCAAATTAGTCTAAATCCAGATTTTCAGCTCATTCGGAGAGATTTCGAAAATTTTTATTTTTTCGAAGGAAGGTATAAGTATGGAAAAAAGTCGATTTTACGAAGGTCATTTTTGGGTTAGGATAAAATTGGTAGAAATTACTATAGAAAATTGACATTATCAGGGTTTGTAGAAAATTTTCTTGGCTTTTAAACTACGTCAACTAAAAGTGGCTATAATTTTTTGTTTTTGAGTTATTCGTCAAAATCTAAGACCATGTCTTAACGATCCATTCACTAATCGCTACAAGGTAAGATACATTTTTTAGAATTTTTCTGTGTACAGATTTGTTTTTAGGAGGGTCAAATTAGTCTAAATCCAGATTTTCAGCCCATTTAGAGAGATTTCGAAAATTTTAATTTTTTCGAAGGAGTCGATTTTACGAAAGTTTAAGGGTTTGTAGGAAATTTTCTTGGCTTTTAAGCTGCGTCAAAGTCAAGGTAAATTTTGCTCTCTTATAGTTATGGTTATAGTTTAATAAATAATACAAATTGCCATTTACTGAGTTGTTAGGCCCGCTAAAACTCATAAACCGTGTTAAATGATGTAATTCACATTGTATCGAATGTATAGTAAACATTTCCAGTACAAAATTTGTCTTGAAAACGTTTAAATAGATAATTTTAACATTAAATGATATTATTCGTCTTGGTTGCTGTAACTTTACCAGCTTTTTCCTGCTTTGTAGTAAAAAAACCCAGCGCTAGCCGAGTTTTTACCTGTGCGCAAAAAACAAATACTTTATTTGGTGTTAATATTTTATTAAACGCTTAAATATTTCACGTTATAAGTACACCGCTAATCTTTTCGATAATGAAAAGTTAATTGTTTTGTAAGAGGTAGGATAAAACGTTGGAACGCCACAGTTTCCATACTAATTAAAAAGTTGGAAACGCGAAACATTCTTACTCGAAACACACAGCCAAAGATTATGTGTTATTAACGGAAAAACTTTTAGGAAGGCGGCAAAGGAAAGTAGTCTACGTGAAAAGCAGATTGATCGAGCCAACGAACGAGAACGTGTTTATAATAAATAAAAACAACAAACGATCTCTCCAAGTACGAAGATATTAAATCGATATTGCTCATAATGGAAGATAATTAAAGTTAGGTAAGAAAAAACTGCAAAATTAATACTTAGATAAATAAAAATTGATAGTTTCTCCCTATACGAATTTGTAAATTATAACTGAAATTTGTATTAAATACATTTACTGGGTAAACAATAGAAATTTACGACTTTACAAGGAGAATTTAATTTGTCTATTTGTCGAGATATAGTGAGAAGTCGTCTTCATGAAGCCAAATTATTCAGTAGACGACCTCTGAGATATTCACTTCAGTCTAAAAGCTTCAAGGCTGGAATAGTATCAAGAATTTCAGAATTGGGCTACTCAAGTTTGGGTTATAGTGTTCTTCATTGACGAATCTAGGTTTGGATTACACCCAGATTATTGTCGAACTATTCTTCATCCTTTTATGCACCCATTTGCAGGCCAAAACCAACGTGGAGGTCACATTTAGTATTAATTTTGATTTTGTCGCTTTTTGGAAAGATTTTACAAAGATCATCCGCTTCGGATTTGGTTGGGCCTCAAAAAGAAATAATTTTTTAGGTGCCCCGGGTCCTTATTCATGACTGAGGAGATAGAGCTTCAAGAGAAAACATACGTTTTATCTTTATTTTACTTGGTTATTTCGTCATTGCAGTGCATTTGGTTATAGTTAAATCTTACATCAAAAAAAGCATGTCGTATATCATACTTAACCTTTTTATACCAAAAAATAATATGGATTTGGAAAAAATTTATTTATTACAATACAACAAATCATATACATGTCCCATGTGTGAAATATTATAAATTTTGTAACGGATAGATATTATATGTTTAACATTAAAACAATTATAAATTTCATATACTAAATCTCTTTATATTGTACAAAAGGATATTTTTCGACATATATACAGTTTAATATCCATTAAAGTGAAATCAAAATTGACAACCTTTTATATTATTACTACAACCAGCTTTGGAAATTATTGCTTTATAATAATAAGCATGTTTTAGCAAAGAGCTCCAAATTGATACTGCTATATTTTGAACACTGTTTTAATTTACTAACGGATTCAATTATAATTTTGGACTTCAAGCTAGCAAAAATATTCGTATCGTTTTGGTATTGCATTAGGAATGAGTCAAAAGATATCAGATGTTTAATAAATAATTTATTTTGTGATTTGTCCATTATAGCATCTAACGATGCTAGTTTTTAGCAAAACAGTTGAAATTGATTTAAAAAATGTATTTTTTTTAATGTTCTTAGCATTAACGATTAACATTCTTAACGATTTAAGCAAATATTATATTGTAAGATCTATCGGTGAGATCAGCCAAAAGAAATAATAAATTTAATCGGCATCAAGCTCACTATTTTATTCTTAAATTCGTGGAAAAATTTACGTTATGTTTCCGATATGTCGTGTCAAAAAATTTAACATTTTATTCCAATTCCTTCTGTTCAAAAAATTCAACGGTAAGTATATCGTTAAAAAGCATCATGTTTCTTCTCTTGAAAATATGAAATAAAAATATCACCATTGTTTCAGAACTCTGGGATATCGAAGACAGACGCGAGACGTCAATAAGGGTAGAGAAAGAGAGAGAAAAATTTATTCATCGTTACACTAAAAATAAAAATTGATCAAAATTGTCAACGCAACGGAATTTAAAATTTAAAAATCACTGCAGAGAAATTTTAATAAATAAGAAAATGAGTATGATTAAAATGGTATTGAAATGTATGAGGTTAAAAATAGTATATAAAAATTAATTGTTTCAGAATGATTTTGGCTAGCTTAAAGAAAATTTTGATTATTTAAATACACTGAGAAAGAATTTTTTTATCAAAAATTACCTGATAGGTAATTATTATTATAAGCTCTTGTACTATAACATCTCATAATCCCAGGTGTTAAACTGTTTGTCTCGTGTTTGTGATGATTGTTATTTAGGTTGAAATAAGTGTTTTTCATGATTTATTCCCTTTTCTTCTAATACTTTATGTTGTCTTTACCTCAATGTCTGTATACTTCCCTCTGTATCCAAATTTCTTGCTTCTAATCCCTTTTTTATTCCTGAAGGTCCAAGTTTTTTTAATACTTTTCTTGATTCCACTGTTTCAGTTTAAATATTTAATGCATAAATATATTTTTCTCCCAAATTACAAAAAATTTCTTTGAAATTCTATTTTTCACCTTAACTTAAAGTCTTGCTATAGAAAAAAATATATTGCACATGACGATAAAATAGCATTATCTTCTCGAGCATAACTTTGGGATTTACATCAGCCCAGATATGAGTGTAATAATGTAATAATTGATAGGTAGTGTTTTTCTACAAAAGCAGCCTACCTAATTCTTCAACAAAATTATTACTCAATTAATTTAAATAATAATAATTAATTTTACAATAACAATTCGTAAAAAAACACTCTTTTAAACTTACAAAATAACTTTAACATTTGTTTCATTTCAATCATAACTATTATTTCATTTATTAGTATATTTTTAGTATAATTTTGGCGCCCAACGTGAGTCGCAAATTACTGTAAATACAAATATTTTTTCAAATTGATTACTATTATTTATAATAACGAAAAACTGTACCATTTTGATCTATCAACAAAATCAACTCTACACCTGTCGTCTAGCTAAATGTGACTTCTAGTCCTGTTGCCTAAGCCCTAAATGGCATTCTAGCACTGCTCCCAAAGTTATTTTAAATCTTTTAAGAAGAATTAGTGCTTATCTAGCGTCTATTGTTCCTTTGCAGCTATAGTTATTTGCCAGTCAGTTTGACCTGAACTACACTTGCAATTTTGCATAATTTTTGCATAATTGCATACCTCATTTAATTTTTATGTCCAGTGTTGTCTAAGGGTGTAATTTTAAGATTACTTCTATTACCATGGTTGGTATGATTTTTATGGCATTCCAATCTTTGTATTCACACTCTTTGTTTAAATTTTTTAAAGCTTTTGTCTATTTTGTTTCATAGTTCCAAAAGTCTTATAATTGCTTTGTAGGTTCATATAGCTGAAAGGTTGTCCACTCGTATTTTTAGGCAAAGATAACCTCCTCCACGCTTTTGTGATTTTTAGGGCCTTATGTATAGACATTGCCAGCATTGGCTTGTTAAAATAAAAAAAGCGTTGGCAATTCTGTAAAAGTCTCTTATGATTATTATCAGAAAGTGTTACGTAGTTTCAGTGAATTTTCAGTGTGTTGCGACTAAACTTTGATTTGGAGTTGATGTCTCTCTAACGACGTCTGTTTTCAACGGTCGTGTAGCAACCAGTTTTTTCAGTGTACACTTTTGGGATTGTTGGAAGACGTTTTTATCCTTGAATAAAGCGAAAACGGTCAGCGAACGGAAATGAGCTTTTCGATATCAATCCCTTGCCGAGCATAAAATACAGAGCGAAGCGTAAAAACGGATATTTCTTGCAAAAATAACTCGACCGTTAACTATATATTTTTTTACCGAAAAGCCATTTTGGTTCTTTTTTTCAAATAAGAATAGCACACACTTTTAAAATCGGTAGGCAAACAGTCTAATTGTTAGTTTCTAACAGAGAATAGAGAATTGTCAGACTTTACGAGCAAAATTTGTGATCGTTAGTCTTAATGTTAGAGAAGTTGAAGGTGTGACATACTTTTTCGGAAGTATAGATTATAAAAATAAGAAGTGCTTCTATAGAGTGTAAATATTGTGTATATTTGTTTTGTAACATGATATGTTAACTAAAAACGTATTATTTTTAAAATAATTATATGGTTAACACTAACACCATCTATTGTATAGAGTTCTTAACATGTTAATTATTATAAACGATTCCCGTCAGTAATTCCAACTTTATACACGATCTTTAATGTGGCATAGTCCAATACCTTAAACCACGATTCATTCTCTTATTGTCATTAGTGTTATACACAGGTATGTTTTTTGATTTTTATTTTTGGTAAAAGATTTTAAATATAATTTCTATAAATCTTGACAGTACCTACTATATAATCAGGTGAGAATTTTCACATTAATAATTATTTCAAGTATATTTTGAGGGCAATTTAAAAGTAATAATTGTAAATTTTTTTTTAAAAAAATACAAAATGGCGAGTTGAGTACTTTTTTTTGGAATTCTAATTGTTATATTAATTTATCTTTTGTTACTACTGTATTTTCTGTCATATATCCTGATGATAAATGTAAATTTCGGAATATGCTGTTTTGTACTTTTTGTACGGAAAAAAATAAACGAACACGTGGCTGATGCTGACAATTTTTCACAGCATTGGAATATACAATACCAAAGACGTTACAAATTTCAAGTTAAAAGACGTTACAAATTTCAAGTTAAAAGACGTTACAAATTTCAAGTCAAAAGACGTGACAAATTTCAATTTAAAAGACACTACAAATTCCAAAGACACTACAAATTCCAAAGACACTACAAATTTCAAAGACATTACACTGATTGGTTCTACATTGGTGGACGGTTCATCAGACCAACCCTTCACTGGACCAGCCCTCTCCTGGATCAACCAATGGATCATTATGTAAAAAAAGATAAGTCGACCAACGTAAATGCATTTATAATATTATACAGCTGTCTCGTTTTTCTTTATTTCTTAAACGTAATATAAAAATCATTTTAGTATCGTCAACTGTATTAGAATAAGTTTTTGTAAAGAACTGTTTGCGGATTATTTTTTTGTAACGTATTCTCAATTTCATTCATTTAAGCGCCAAGGAAATCTATTTATCTTTTGGTACATTTTCATATCATTTTTTTATCTTCATAGACAGTTTTTTCTGACATCTTTCTGTCATCTTATGATACTTATTTAAATAACAGCTTAAAACAACTTTCTTCAGTAGTATCATAAAAAATAAAAAGATTTCAGTGGCGCCCTTATAATTTCTTAAAGAAACAAATATTATACTATAGTCAGAGCTAATGAACTTACTCACCCCTAGCCAAGGTATTTAACTATAATAATTTTTGCTGTGATAAACATTTATAAATTTTGTTTATTATTGAAATATCCTTTACAATTAATTAAAGACGAAATTAAGATTAATGTTTGTTTTATTGTAAATTACATTTTTTTCTTTTGGTATATAGTTATTTTTTAAAAGTTAACTAAATAATTTTATAAAATCATATCACAAATTGACGCACAACGTAATAATAATGGTTACAAATTGTCGCCCAACGACCAACTAATATTACAGTTTACAATAATGGTAAGTGCAGCAGTTTAAATACACCGTATTATCATTCTACTTTTTAATAATGTTATACAGAGTGTCTCGAAAATAATGGCCAAAAATTATACCACAGATTCGAGGGTATTTCTTTTTAAATATTTTATTATGGAAGATACAACCACCCTAAATAATGGCAAATGCGGTGGGTCTAATACGTCTGTTCGGCATTGTACTAGATTGTTCTAGGTTGATCTGGAACGTGGAATCATCTAGAAAAAAATTTCTCGGTAGTTCCAGTAATGCAGAAAGGGAATCGTGAAAAACTGTAAGCCCCAAACGCCTTCCCAAGTAAAGTTAATATGATAAAAAATAAGTAAACAGAATCACTTAATATTTCGAGTGAACAATGCATCTTAAGCAACAAACGATACACTTAAAACAGCTTGAGTATAATTCAGTTTTAAACGGTATATAAAGGGGTATTGTCCAAAACCCCCAAAACAATTCAGTGAATGTTTCGTCGAGGAGATGATCGAATCAACGAACAAACGGGTAATTAAAGGGGGTGCTCCATTCGTATCAAAGTTGTATTAAGAGTTTTGGCCAAGTGAATAATCACAGTTGGATGACCGATGCACGTAACTCCGAAAGGATATTTCTAGAGGCCATTGAGTAAGTAAAGTGCTCTTCTGTAGTTAGCCGCCGCATAGAGATACACAGATAGAGGAACACTAATTACACGATGGTATATATATTTATTTTATTGCGAAATCAATCGTTCGATTGTATCTACCTATTGCCCCTTGGGAATTTCCAATTTATCAAATATTAATATGATATTGAAGGCCGTTGTGTTGATACGTACCGGATTAATTGCGTTTTCTGGATGGGTAGGAGAGATCGAAGGGGTAGGTATATTTAATATCGAGGTATATATTCGCATTGTTCATCGGGTAGTTGCCTCGGGGATATGTCAAAAAAACCAGTCGGCGATTTAATTAACGTATTATGCCCTATACGTAATGAGAATTACTCAAATACATGCCAACATTTCATTTTACAAGTAATATTGTCCGTCAAAAATGAAATGCGTTTTTTCTAGTATTTATTCGTTTTCAACCCCTAACTGGTGATGTTCAGTTTTTGTTCTGTGTGAATGTAGTCCAGGAGTGCTGTACTTTTTTAGGAAAAAATTATTATCTGAAATGTATCGAATGATATTAACAACAAATAAAAAAATACATTCAATTAGGTTTTACGTTACCGTCATTACGAACCTTAAAGTTAACCCCGATTATTAAATCCTGAAATATAAAAGGCAAACCTGGTAAAACGGATCATGCCAAGAAGTTGAATTTGAAAAAAAAAACGTGACTAGTGAGGTGTAAAAATTGCGTATGACCCTGTATCACCAGTTACGAGTTAAATCACATTCGGTATGTTAGAAATAAAATAAACTGAGGTATACTGGGACTGTAATGTACAATCTTTATTTTTTGCACTATAAAATTGTTATTTACAACGTCGTTTTCCTGTTATTTGGTAAGGAATCTTGAGTATTAACTCCAGTATAATTTTATTGATGTAATTTCGTGACTTTACCTTCCATTATTTGCGTGCCCTTAATGTTTTCAACGTTAAGTGCAAAAAATAGTTTACAGAAATAGAATAGAACAAGTTTGAAGAAATAAATTAAAGATCATTTATTGAAAAATTATCTTATTAAGAATAATGAAAAACTCTTCGTTTTACCAAAACTTCCAATATTTATTAAAAAATTGCTTTTTTAACTATAATGACAGCCGTTTCGCTAGACTTAGCATCGTCAGATTGACATATTGAAGTCACATTTTGTTTGTTTGTAGCTAGGTACCTGATGTTTAGGTAGTTATAAGGCTAGACCAAGTATGGAAGTAATAAGACATAACAATATTAAAGCCTAGATGTTATGAGCCCTAAGGGATTATCCTGGATGTACTTCCCTCTAAGATCAGTATAACTGTGCAATGATATAGAAAAACCAGGAAAAAACTATATCATGCTGATCTTTACAATAACTTAATATATTTGTGTTACAATTACGTCTTATCTATGTATAAAATGAAGACTTAATCAAAGCAAACACTTTAAAAGTGGAGAACTTCCCAGATTTATTTGTTCATTAACAACTTTAAATTGTGGATCTGCTAGATGTCTTTTTATTTCAAGTTCTTCAAGGAAATCTAAATTTTGTTTTTTATTACAAGTGTGTAGTATTTGGATGTCATTGATGTGTAAGAGTGAGGTTGGATGTTCAAGTAGGTGTTTTGCATAATTTGACTTATCTGGTTGTTTTAATCTATATGCTCTTAAATGTTCGTTAAATCTTACTTCAAAATTTCTTTGTGTTTGACCTATATATACAGCATTACACTTTGGACAATTAATTTTGTAAACACCAGATTTTTTTAATTTAGGTAATTTTGTTTTTACATTTAACAATTTTGTACCAATATTATTTTGTGTTTTAAATGATATTAATGCTGATGAAAAATTATCTGTTCAAAAATAGATAATTTTACATATCAAGATAGACAGTTTGAAAGTTTGCTATTTAAGAAATCGGCAAAAGTTTTAACGACGCAAGTGGCTATGATTTTTGTTTATGAGTTACGCGTCAAAATCTGAGGCCATATCTTATAAATCCAGATTTTCAGCTCATTCAGAGAGATTTCTAAAGTTTTCACTTTTTCGAAGGATGGTATATGTATGGAAAAAAGTCGATTTTACAAAGGTCATTTTTCGTTTAGGATAAAATTGGTAGTAATTACTATAGGAAATTGAAATTTTCAGGGTTTGTAGAAAATTTTCTTGGCTTTTAAACTGTGTAAACTAAAAGTTGCTATGATTTTTTGTTTTTGAGTTATGCGTCAAAATCTGAGACCATGTCATAACGTCCGATTCATTAGTCGCTACAAGGCAAGATAAATTTTTTAGAATTTTTCTGATGGCAGATTCGGTTTTATGAGGGTCAAATTAGTCTAAATCCAGATTTTCAGCTTATTCGGAGAGATTTCGAAAATTTTCATTTTTTCGAAGGAAGGTATATGTATGGAAAAAAGTCGATTTTACGAAGGTCATTTTTGGGTTAGGATAAAATTGGTAGAAATTACTATAGAAATTTGAAATTTTCAGGGTTTGTAGGAAATTTTCTTGGCTTTTTAACTGTGTAAATTAGAAGATGCTAAGATTTTTTGTTTTTGAGTTATGCGTCAAAATCTGAGACCATCTCTTAACAATCGATTCACTAATCGCTACAAGGTAAGATAAATTTTTTAGAATTTTTCTGTGTGCAGATTCGTTTTTAGGAGGGTCAAATTAGTCTGAATCTAGATTTTTAGCTCTTTCAGAGAGATTTCGAAAATTTTTATTGTTTCGAAGGAAGGTAGGTATCACTGGAAAACCTTTCGTTTATTTTCAGCAGATGTTGAATTTGTTGCTGATTGGAAGCGAGAATTTTGATACATTCCTTATAAAGAAGATTGGAAACGGTGTATTTGGTATTTCTATAGACTTCTAATTTTTTTTTATCACTATTATCAGTATTAACTGTAACATAAATTTGAAGTTTTAAGAGCCGCTATCGCAGCGATGGAGTTCAAAAAAGTATCAAAAAACCTGACTGAAAATATGGCTAGGAAACTATATGTGTAGGAGAACAAAGGCGATATTTTCCAGATTTACAATATATTACACTATTATACACTATTTACAACCGAAATCAAATAAATTTTTCTTTTGGACCAGACTCCCGATATCAAATCTAAAACTTAATTTTTATTTTTCACATATATTTTGTAGCGCTCGAACCAAAACACTCAATCCTGTTTCTTTTTAAAAATTCTACTTTTTATGAAAATATACATTAGACGAGAATTGCTACTGTTTTGAATTAAAAAATCCTGTGTAATTTTTGTGAATATTCGTTTTTAAAAACGTGCCATATTGATATTGGTGCACACCTTTTTTTTGTTAAAATATTTCAGGAATACTGTTCTCTCGAAAAGTTGAAAGTAACCTAAATAATCTCGCGAAATAAGTTAACAACGTTGCTTCGCATTGACGAATCAAAAACAACCAGCAACCGAGTTTCTTAAATTGAATTACTCATCGAAATTTGCAAACAGCAACCGCGACAATTAAAAACAAACCCATCTAACCGATAAAGATAAACCTAAGATAAACAGTTTATTTCAGTTTTTGGCGATAAAAAGTTTCTTATTACATATTTAATAAGAAATATATTTGTTGTGGATTATTTTTTTTTAATTTTGTCTGTAGGTTATAAAGTTTTCTCAAATTTAATGCAAATTGCCATACAAATCATACAAGGGTTGCCTTTTATATTTTGGGAATAGAGAACAAAAACAAATTAACCATCGAAAATCACTTTATTGTTTTTCAAAATATTCCCCATGAAGATCTATATTTTGAGCATTTCCTTCGACCAATCGACACGAGCCTTTTTTTGAGCAATTGGCAAATTGTGTGGGATCCAACACGAACAAATTTTTTTGTCCGTCAAATATTTATGCAATTTTGAATGTATGCTGGTTCCACTAATGCCTAAGGTTGTCTCAATCTCACCAATCATCAATGGTTTTCGGAACAACAACTGATGTTGGACGACCTGCAAGAAATTCGTCTTGGAGAGAACTACGACCACGATTGAATTCACCATACCATCGATCAACACTGGTCCTTGATAGAGCTTCATCGGCAAAACTTGAATTAAGTTCATCCATCTATTGTTGCTGAGTTAATCCACGTCGAAAATTGTAAAAAATAATAGCACAAAAATTTAATTTAATTCCATTTTTGGGCCGAGATGAATCTTTTAAGTTACTGACAAGAAACAAGGTCACTTTGATGTGGATACCAGGTCACAGAGATAGATTTTGATAACCAATTGCACACTTCAACTTCTGTTTTTGAAGTAAACATTTTTTCCTTTTAATATTTTACTACATAGAGGGTCATCGAGCGATTTGAACAAATGATGGTTCTGGAAATCTCACAATATTTTTATCGAATGGCAATTTTGCTTATTGGCACTTTATATACTCAAACTTTTCTAGTTTTCATTACATTATTTATGTACAATTCAACCACCTTTCTGTATGTCGATAACTTTTTATAAACAAGATAAAATTTGCAAACAATAATTTCCTTACCTGACTCCTTTGTTTATTATAAATTGTTACTTGATGATATTTATTTCAGTATATTCAATTTTAAACTCTGCCTCATCTTTTAATTTTCACAAATACCAACCAAATTACTTCCTTTGCAAATATCACTTAACCTAAACTTGTTTCTTAGTGTATATACCAGCATCTATCATCATCATCATTGCCGGAAACTTCGGTACCCTCTTTATCAATTTACCAGAAACGATAAAACAAGTATAGCATAATGGGAGTATTACTACTTGTAACACAAGATATCATTAATATTAATCCACCAAAATTATGATAAACTATGTCCTTCTGACAAATATTACTTCTATCAGAATGTAGTTATCAAGGATATTTCTTTATTTCAATCAGTAAACTAATTCCAAACAAAATCTTTATACTCGTAGTCGCAGTATTATTCCAATAATGCAGACAAAATAAGTTGGAAAAGAAACAATGAAAGTATAAAATAAGGTATGCTATTTAAATAATTGACTCACTGTTCTATGTCAAATGACTAAAGGACTAAATACTCTGATTGTTGCTTTACTCTTTGTGTTTTTAGCAAGAATAGCTTGGAACTATTTAGTATATGCATCTACAACAATTAAGAAATTATGAACGAACCATATAAACGAATCCAAACTTCTATTGGATATTCCAGTGGCGTAAATGAGCTATTCTTGGATGATTTTGAACCAAACAACCTCTGCAGGATTTTATAATTTCTTGATTCCAACATTTTAAATATGATAACGTTATAAAGTTTGTTTGCAATGCCATAGTGCATATAAAGACCATAATTAACTAAATCAATCAAATGATTAAAGCATCTGTATTATAAATATTGATTATTTAGTATATACTATTATAGTATATATGTATATTTAGCCTGCGGATTCAAGTTGTTTACTAAAAATTAATACATCATCTTGCTTTGTCGGTGGAAATATAGCCCGAAGGAAGAACAACAAAGCCCCTACCGAATTTGCGGTGTATAGCATTACCAGTAACCGTTAACTAAAGATAAATTATTAAATTTAATAATGGGCTGTAAGCGGTTTGACGCTCCTTGCACAAAATATCGACGTTAGGTCTTGCTGTAACCTCTTACCATCCTGGAATAGAGAAAATGAACTTTCAACAACTTCTTGAAAAACTTTATAGTTAGTTCCAGGTGTCCGTTTATATATTTACCGCTCTATATATACTTATCGGATTTCCAAGTATACATTCGATTTTTAGTTAGGGAATAGTGAAAGTAGAGTAGATAATGTTGGAGTTATTATTAAAAATTGTAGACCAAAACATGAAAAATCAGGCCATATTTGTATTTCTTATCTTATAGATCTGCTTAAAGCATTGGACGAAAAAAACGAAGTGACGTTAATAATACCAAATGTGTTGATGAAATACAAAAAGATATAATCCGACGAACGATATATGTCCTATACCAAGAACAAATGATACCAACCCTAGATTGTATAAAAAAACGGTTACTTAAAGACGACACAGGAATTATTTGTAGCCGTACAAGTTTGTGGAGAATTATT
Organism: Ophraella communa; assembly: GCA_035357415.1. Classification (NCBI taxonomy): domain Eukaryota; kingdom Metazoa; phylum Arthropoda; class Insecta; order Coleoptera; family Chrysomelidae; genus Ophraella; species Ophraella communa. The sequence continues at coordinate 42,494,519 of CM068985.1, read as the reverse complement.
TCTCAAATGGGATTTAAATATTGTACCATTAATAAAAGACAAGTGATAATGGAGTCATATCGTTTACGAATGTGGCGTTGTCATTACTTACAAGCTATTCAAAAATATAGAAGTGAAAACCTTTCAATTATCTACCTCGACGAGACATGGTATGACACCCATGATACTCCAACGAAGGGTTTTGTTGATTCATCGGGAAATTGCAAAACAAAGGCTCCATCAAATAGAGGACAAAGAATTACAATAATACATGCCGGATCAGCAACAGGTTGGGTTCCAAACGCTTTATTGTTATCAGCAAAGAATATTAAAGATTCAAGTTTAGATTATCACGAAGATACGACAGCAGAACTTTTTGAAGATTGGTTTGAGAATTATTTATTGCCGAATATACCGGAAAAAGATATAATTGTAATGGACAATGCAACTTATCATAGCCGTCAATTAAATAAAGTACCAAATAGCAACAACAATAAATGGGAAATTCAAGAGTATTTGTTAAAAAATGACCTTTATTTTGAAGAATCGTACACAAAACGTGATCTCTTACAAGTTGTAGCAGCGTTCGGTATTGAAAAAGAATACGTTTGTGATACTATTGCTAAAAATATGGGCCACACAGTGTTACGGCTTCCCCCATATTACTGCATGTTCAATCCTATAGAACACATGTGGAATCAGCTAAAATCCAAAGTTAGATCGGAAAACGTTTCACCCACATTAAACTCAAGTGTTATAGAGTTAATCAGAAATGTGACAAGTAATATTCCCATTGATAGCTGGAAAAATTCGATTTAGCATGTTATAAAGGTTGAAGGTACATATCGAAATAATGTAACTGCAGCACCCTTAGTTATTAATTTAAATGAAGACGATAGTGATACTGAACTACATTTAGATTAAATAGTTGTAAATAATGTAGAATTAGTTCATTTGTTTAATCGCAATTAATAAATAAAGTTAAAATTTGTTTTTAAAAAAATTTCGTGATTTTTTTTTTACAAAATAAATTTAAGTTTTAGTAAATGTTAATTTAGTTTTATTTAAATCAATTTTTTGGGATAACCTGTAGTACAAAATATTTTTAAAATATGGCCATGATTAAACTACATCTTTTTTATTTGAAATATTTTTTGACAACATCTGCCAATTAGATGAAATAGACCAAAGCGTATACGTATACGTAAGTTTTAACAGTTTTGTTTAATTTCAATTAATAAATAAACTTGAAATTTTTTTGTTTGTTTTTAAAAAATTTCGTGATTTTTTTTACAAAATAAATTTAAGTTTTAGTAAATGTTACTAATCCCCTAAGGTCAGGTACCGAGTCAACGAATTATTGTGAAACGTACTTTACTTATTTATATCGGTATTAAGATTTTATTTTATTTTTATTATAGAAACTACCTCTTTGTGGTAAAATTATTTACTTATTTGAGTACAGTCCACACCCCTCTTATAATCCTTGATTTGTTAAACATTAAACTTGATTCAAAATTTGGTTCTTTGAAAACCGAAACGGAAAATCAAATTAAACTGATCCCCCAAATTTAAAACAAACATATAGTCCAACCAAAAATAAAACAATACAAAACTTCCCGGATTGGCATTTTAAAAGTGGATTTCGAGCACGCACTTTTATTTATGAAACTTTTAAAACGATTTGAATTACAATACATTTACAATTGTTGACCGTTTGGTAACATTTTTTTATTTGCAGTTATCGTGAGTAAAATTAAATTACCGACATTTTTGCTTTTGTACGATAAACAACAGGTAATAACACGCATCGAAAATATATTCACCATTCAAGTAGAACAATAGTCGTACAGCGAAGGGAATTGCAAAAATGATTTTTGAAATTGCGGTTCTCTATTTACTATAAATAGGCTCAAAAAGTGGGTATTGCATCACCTGCACAATACATAATTCTTCAATATTAACATCAACTCTACACAATCGTTTTTCATGGTTTATGGCAATCTTCCCGTGTTACGTTTCCTAAGAAATTACTTACCCATATAAATAAGTACGTGGGCTACTGATTTAGGGTCTTGTTTACAACATTTCACGATTTAATGACTTTTCTTAGCTACCAACTCCAAACAAATAAACTATAGTTGCATTAATAAATATTTTGGGCTGTATTTGGTATTATTGCATGGTTTCCCACAAATAATCCACATCCCCATTCCCATATCTTTTTGGTAACTGTTTTTCTCAACACACCGTATTGTTTTTCTTTCCAAAGGAGTGTTAAATAATATACATAAATACTTCCTTGCTCCAGTTCAATCAACAAACGACCTACGCTTGTAAACCTCTGCATATCAAATGATTTCCAGTTCATCCAGAAACAAATTGCGCACATCATTCCTAATCACTTCTGAGATCTGGGAGGTTGGTAGGTGAGACCCACAGAGGTAAAAATAAATCAAAAGAAAAAACGGCATTAGGAGAACAGGAAGCAGAGGGTGAATTGTCTGTAGTTAAGTTATGCGGTATCTTTTGCCCCATATTGAATGAAGAGCTGAATCAACTTAAAATTATTCCCTAAAACAACTCGTATTTTATAATACTATACAAACTAAAATTATTAAACTTGATTTTTTAAATTTTCGGAAGTTCTATGAATTTATCAATGCTGATAAAGCCCCTAGTGGTTTTAAAAATATTAACCGGCTTGATCGGCTAGCATTTAGCATAAAACATTGAAAATCTACTCAAATCCTTAATATTTTCAATATTTATCACCGTAACTGTAGCTCGTTATTCTGGTTTTGGAAAAATAGCGATCCCAACTCTGTAGAGAAACTTGGCATGTTTTCGATAGCGATGCTCTTCTTCTTCTTCTTCTTCCGCCTAAACTATCGTCCCCTATGGGCACATAAGACGCGTTCCTACTAAATTCGCGTTCGTGAAATTCCAAGTTCCCGTGAGGTTTTTTTCCGCATGCAAAATGATGGTCGAATGGGTTTTTCCATTTCCGGATAAAGGTGTGTTATACAACAACTGATTCGCGAATTTCTTAAACTAGATATGTACAATTGAATCATAAACATCAAGCAAAAAGTTGAATACGGTTACTAACAATTTTTTTTTTGTTATAGGTAAGGTGCAGTTTTTTCAATCAACGTCTAGCTGAAAAGGAAGTTAGTTATCCTATTTTGATATTTATTATATATTATTATATATACTTGTTTCACTGTTCCGCGCACTGTTCCCTCAGACTGTCTGAGTGACGTTGCCCTCGCCAGTATCTCGAATTTTCCACTGACTAGAAGGTTCCAGTCGCATTCGCCTTAATTTAGAATTTAGACAGGAGCGGCTTTCGACAACTTTGCAACAATATTATAAAGATATACACTTGTTGGATCTCACCACCAACCTTTTGATCCTATAAATTAAATTTAATCAATTCGAATGGCTTACAATCTTTGGAGACATCTAATTACACAGGAAACAGTGAATCTCTCATCAAACTTAAACAAACTACTCAATATCGGATCCTCTATTTGATTCGATGCATTTAAATTATTTGTAAAAGTCTCCAAATTACTTTTTATAGTAAATTCTCTAATTTCACGGTGACTATTGGAAAAAAGTAATAAAAATTTGTTCGAGGTATTTTTTGTGTGCGGATGCATTGGCGAATGAAATAAATATAACCCTTGAGCACAGTAACAGACTAAAGATAAAAAGTAGTATCAAAAGAGCCGTTGCAGGTGGAAATTTATCTCAATAAAAGCAATAAATCTCCACAGAGGCAAAATCAATTTGGATCGTGGACACATTCGTCTGTCCGGTCGGAGCGAACTACATCAACAAATCCACCTTTAACCAGATCTCTGGCCTCAGAGACCGTAAAATATCAATTTATATATAAAAAAAAGGAAAAAGAACGAGAAAAAACATTCCTTGTTTTAATAGATTTGAGAAAAGGGAGGGCTAGATTGTGATAAATAGTCCATTGGAGGTCCTTAAAAACAATGGGAGGTCGAATAAAATAATTCCCAAGATATTATATCACTTTCGTATGGGTTATGTGTGGCTAAGTGGGTCCCAAGATAATATTAAGGTTTTGAGTTTATTAAGAACATTAAAAATAGAACTTTTTAAACAAAAGTTTCACTATTTATTCAAAGAATTGCTTTTTTAAACTTAATCACAACTATTTCGCATCGTCAGATTGACATATTGAAGTTACAAACCTACAAACCCCGAAAAATTTTATACTACATGGTCTCAGATTTTGACGCATAACTCAAAAACAAAAAATCATAGCCACTTTTAGTTTGCATCATTAAAAAGCTAAGAAAATTTCCTACAAACCCTGATAATTTCAATTTTCTATAGCAATTTCTACCAATTTTATCCTACCCAAAAATGACCTTCGAAAAATCGACTTTTTTCCATACACATACCTTCCTTCAAAAAAATGAAAATTTTCGAAATCTCTCCGAATAAGCTGAAAATCTGGATTTAGACTAATTTGACCCTCCTAAAAACGAATCTGCACACGGAAAAATTCTAAAAAATTTATCTTATCTTGTAGCGACTAGTGAATCGATCGTTAAGACATGGTCTCAGATTTTGACAAACAACTCAAAAACAAAAAATCATAGCCGCTTCTATTTGACACAGTTTAAAAGCCAAGAAAATTTCCTACAAACCCTGATAATTTCAATTTTCTACACTAATTTCTACCAATTTTATCGTAACCCAAAAATGACCTTCGTAAAATCGACTTTTTTCCATATATAGGTATAGGTATACATATAGAATTTGAAATGGATAAGTGCAGAACCTTAAACATCAAGAAGGGAAAAATTGTCAACGGATATGTGGCGCTGCCTAATGAAGATATAATCGCTGCCATGCAATATGGAGAAAGATACAAGTACCTGGAATTCCAACAGGCTAGTTTGTTGGGCCAAAAACAGTCCAAGGTTAACATCAGAGATCAGTATTCAAAGAGAATTCATTACTAAAATCTGAGTTGAACGCAGGAAATCTTAATCGAGCAATACATACAGAATTGCATCAAAATGGTGACTTTACTGAAGGTAAAGGTATTTGCCTTTAAGATCAGTATAACTGTGCAATGATATAGAAAAACCAGGAAAAAACTATATCATGCTGATCTTTACAATAACGTAATATATTTGTGTTACAATTACGTCTAATCTATGTATAAAATGAAGACTCAATCAAAGTAAACAGTTTAATAGTGGTGAACTTCCAATATTTATTTGTTCATTATATACTTTATATTGTTGATCAACAAACTGTCAAAAAATTTTGTACTGCTGATTACTTGCCGAATACTCTTGGGCTTTAAATTAAGTACAAATGTATCCATTCCAAATCGAATTAAGCATTATATTAATACTACGACCTTAAAATAGAGAACGTATTCATAAATTTGCATTATCTCTAATGATTCGAAATGAATTTGGCCGCCACTGGCAATCAGAATGCAGAATAACTGTACCACTTGGAAATAATATTTCACGAGTTTAACGTGTATAGCATATAGCATATACACACACTAACTGGAAAGTAAGAGATTCAATCTGTGGAAGAGCGAAACAATTCACTGTAAACTAATTAAAACAGATTAAATCCAATTGGCCGTAATTAGGGGAGCACATCAGGTTGAAGATAAGAAATGTTGAATGTTGGAGAGTAAACAAACAAACAAACAAACAACACTCGGGAAATTTAGTTTGTTAATCGCTCAAATAATATAAATACAAAAACATCTACCACCGATGTATTCGAGTAAACGGGAATATTTAAATATTAAAAAATATTTCCACTCTGAGGTTTAGAATCGTTTTCTAAACGGGCTTGAACGTTTTTTAAAGAAAAACAACTACTTCCTGGGTTATATGCGACACCGGACATTGGATGATTGCATTCCTTTAAAAAAATGTGACTGAGATCAACCAAGTGGATACTGACGAACATCTTTAACGTTTTGCAAACCGTTTTCTACCTTAGTAGCAGTACGAATGATGCTAATTATTTTAAAAACATTTTATGGACAGATTAATCAAAATTTTCAATTTCAGACATTTTTAGTAGAGGAAATAGTTATTCCTGGGAACAGAAAAATAATAGAAAAAGATAAATAGTTGAAACAATGTTGTTTTATGATTATAAATGAACTGGAATATCATAAATGGACACAGTCGTTACAAAAGTGGATGAGAATTTGTTTGTTATCTTATAGTAGTACCATTATAGAACTGCTACTTATACAGTGGACGGCTAATTTATGAAATATTATCATTATTTCGAGAACCGTCGAGTTTTGAGGGTAATCCAGAAACAGGCTGATTTTTGTTATCAAATACCCATCTTATAACGTACATGGAGTAAGGATGACGTCATCAGTGTGGGTGTAGTGACGTAATCGTTAATTTTTTTAAATAGAAATCGGTATAATGCGATACCTCATTTGAAGGAGAATTTAATTCTCTATTTAACGACATTGCATTTGTAACTAAAATATTGTTTTAAGGGTACAAAAACATTTCTTTTTTATTTAAATTCAACCAAATTACAACTAATGATTTAATTCATAACGTCCTTTAAAGTAACCAAATCATGCATAATAATTATTTTAAATTAAATGTTCCGAATGCCATCCATCGGTTCCTACCATGACTTTCTGAAATAAATACTTAAAAGAAAAAATAAGTAAAAATAATAATAGACACAAAAAGTTATCTCATAAACACTGAAACTTTTTGTCAAATGTTAAATCAAGCAGGTGATATTGGCATAGTTACTGTAATATTTATTGTCGTAAATATTTTTTGATTTTGTGAATTGTCACCAGTTGTTAATTGTAATTTTTACTCACCTGGCTCACCTAAATGAAACACAACGCATAGAAATATTAATTCTTAGCAGATGTGGAGATAAAAAAAGAACACAGAACGAGGTTTGCAATTTATTCAACGCAAAATATCCAGACAGACCCATCAGCCAATCAAAAGTAAGAAAAATAGTCCGAAAATTTGGAGAAACTGGGCGCGTTAAACATATTCCAAACGCTGGGCGTCCTAAAATTGAAGACAATGTGAAACTTGATGTTTTATTAAATGTCCATGACAATCCTCCCAGTAGTTCAACACAAATGAGCGAATATGCTGGAGTTTCCCAACGATCGGTATTACGTATTTTAAAAAAAAGAAAAATACCATCCTTACAAAATTCAACTACACCAGGAATTAAACGACGACGATCCCGATCGCCGGCTTCAATTTTCTGAAATTATGCAGGATTTATGTATCGGCAATTCACGTTTCATCAATCAAATCCTCTTTTCCGATGAAGCAAGATTTTTTTTTACATGGTACCGTGAATTGTCAAAATTGCAGGTATTGAGGTCAAGTAAACCCACATTGGATGACTGAGGCACACACGCAATATCCTCAGAAAGTGAATGTATGGACAGGGATCATCGATGACAGAATCATTGGCCCTTTTTTCTTTGAAGAAAATCTAACAAGAGAACGTTATTTAACTTTTTTGAGAAATCAACTGATACCTGTCCTTGCTAACATGTATCCAAATGCCAATAATGCAAATTTACCTAGTGACAATATCTGGTTTCAAAAAGAGGGAGCCCCTGCGCATTACGCACGTGAAGTACGTCAATTTTTAAATAATTGCTTTCCCAGGAGATGGATCGGATGACGAGGTTTTATAGAGTGGCCAGCAAGGTCACCAGATCTAACATCTCTAGACTTTTTCCTGTGGGGTTACATAAAATCAAAAGTTTATGTCAATAGACCCCAAAATTTACAGAACTTAAAAGATAGAATTAGACATGAAATGAGTCTCATTACTCCAGAAGTCATCCGCAATGTACTTGATGAATGTGTCCGTAGATTCGTATATTGTCAAGAAACATTTCGAGCATTAAAATATTTATTATGCATAATTTGGTTACTTTAAGGAATTAAATCATTAGTTGTAATTTGGTTGAATTTAAATAAAAAAGAAATGTTTTTGTACCCTTAAAAAAATATTTTAGTTACAAATGCAATGTCGTTAAATAGAGAATTAAATTCTCCTTTAAATGAGGTGTCGCATTATACCGATTTCTATTTAAAAAAATTAACGATTACGTCACTACACCTACACCGGTGACGTCATCCTTACTCCATGTACGTTATAAGATGGGTATTTTATAACAAAAATCGACCTGTTTCGGGATTAACCTCAAAACTCGACGGTTCTCGAAATAATGATAATATTCCATAAATTAGCCGTCCACTCTGTAGAAAATGCAAGGCTACTAAAAAAATTAAGGTAAATGAGCCTACTATAGAATTAAAGCTCAAATTATCTTTCATGTCATTTGAATATAATTTATTTTACACGTAAACAATGATTGAAGACGCCTAAAGAACGTGCAAATCACAGAACAAAAATCTAAAACCCAAATTCGGTAGTTTTGTCATTTCCATGTTTTGTTGTCAAACATAGAACACTAATAATGTGAAACGATAAACATATGTGTGGAAAAATCACAAGTTATAATACATTTCGTGCTGTGATTCATTTATTACAACTCAATTATGTTTGATATTATTATAAGTGAATCACTTTTATTTAAAAGAAGAAAGGACTAAGTAAATTAATAAATAAAATATCACTGAACCATCCTGTTTTCGATTGTAATTGATGCTGGATGTGAATTTAAACCCACACGATTATACCAACTAAAAATCAATGCTCCTGTTTGCGGTCCAATTTAATGCGCCACCACCACTATTAATAATATACAGGTCGAAAACGTAGTTTGTTGGGTTTGTGTTTCGTCCGTCGGTTAATATGTCCCGTTCCGCGGTCGACCGAACGTTCTGTCGGTGACAGATCGCCTGGTAGGCACAACCTGTCACACATCGGACCTTAATTGATGGATTGGCCGCACGGGGGCTAACCCCGGATGCTAGTCCGGTCTTTCAAAACTTTCTATTAAACGATAAAAATTTCCCTTATATATAAATGAATAATGGAGTAGTTTCTATCGATATTATTTATGTGTGGTTACTTAAAAAGTTTTTATTACTTAACGTCGAATTGGAACGTTGATAAATGGAAACACGTTCGGAAAAACTTCCAATGGAAAACTGTTATATTACAAATCAAATAATAAAGCATCATAAGCTATATACAGGGTGGTCCTTAAGTAATTGTACAAAAAGAAACAGTAGATTCTACACTCTAAAATATTACGATTTAACCCAACTTACTTTAATAGAATGTTGATATTAAGAAAGATACAGGGTGGTGAAGTTGAAATTTAAAATTTAATTTTTCGCCATAACTTTCATGTTTATGGAGATTTATTTACAAAAATTTATAAGTAGAGGTTTTGAGTATGAGGATTTATAATTTGATGCATAATTTTGTTGTATCTCGTAGATGACGCCACATATGCCACATATTTGACATACATTTGCGCTTAACTTTTTTTCTCTACGACTTAACAATATTTTTCTGATAAAATATGAAAGATACGATATTTCAACAAAAAAAAGGTGTACTTGTTAATAACTTCAAGACTGAACAGTTTTCGAGATAATCGCATTTTACAAATCAGCTGCATAACGAATGAAAAATAGAAAAAAACATCAATAATTATAAATTACTGGGATATTGAAAATCCTCATGTTAAAAGAGAAAGGCATTTTCAACATGAATTCAAAATAAACGTATGGTGTGGAATCATTGGAAATCATTTTTTAGGGCCATGCGAGTTACCTCGTAATTTAAATGGTGATAACTATTTACATTTTTTACAAAATGATTTTATTGATTTGCTGGAAGATTTGCCATTAAACTTAAGGCAAAATATGTGGTTCATGCAAGATGGTGCACCACCACATTATACGAGAGCAGTGAGAACATACCTAGATAACAACTTTCCTGAACGCTGGATTGGTCGTGGTAGTCATTTTCCTTGGCCACCACGTAGCCCAGAATTTAATCCCCTCGATTTTGGTGTATGGGGAGCAATGAAACAACATGTCTACAAAAATGTCATAAACACTCGCAACCAACTTTGGGAAGAAATAGATGCTGCAACTGTTTCTTTTCAACCAATGATGCTATTTAATATAATATCTTTTATGGAACGCATTGATAAATGCATTGAAGAAAATGGTGGACATATCGAACACTTACTTTGATAAAAAGTTTTATTTTATTCAGTTAAACTATTTCTTAATTTCAATTGAAAATAAAATATGATATTATTAAGACTTCAATTTAATATCAAATGTAACATGTGTAACATGCTTGTCGCCTGTTACGTACTCATTACTATATAATACCAATCACCGTACCAATAGCCACTCCCAATACACCCTTATATATTACAGTTAACTACATATTATAGAAACCTTTTTACCGACTCATATTTGAGCACAATACACCAAAACTTGACTAGCGAGTCAAATTATGGATTGGTACCCTTGTGACAGCACAATCCCCGCCCTGTCCAAAAAGTTAATAAATACGCTGAATATTCTTGTTTCGCCCTTTTTGCTGCACTCACCCAGTTGAAAGACAACGTTTTGACGCCTCATAAGCGCCCATGTGCTTTGTGGCCATATTTTTTCGACATTGGTTGACGGTATGTAGATTTTTTTCTTTTCTTTTCATTGTTAGTTATTTAATTATGCTCTAATCATAATAAAAAATCTTTTCTACACAATTACACACACAATCCCTACACATTATTTGAAAACTGCTAAAATTGTATCAGAAGCGTGCTTCCGAACACGTGGCTTCAATAATCGTTCAAGGTAAGCTATTACTTTTAGACAAAACATAATAATTGATCAGTAAACCGCTATACATTACATTTTTCGTAAGCTAAAAACATAATTATTGTCAAATTTTAAATTCATAAAAATCTTAGAGCGCTATTAAAACTTGCTCTAGAGCCAAACTAATAGTAGTTATTAAACAAAAACCACTTCACTGTAATATTTTTAATGTTTTAAAAAAATCAATTTTTCACAAATATGCATTTAGTACAAATATATGATTGTTTCAAAGTCTTATTAGAACTAATTAAATACATACCTTTTTTTATTCAATTATTAGTCTATTGATAATTTTTTGCATTATAAAGAACAGGACCGGCTTCACCGTCCTGTACATTAATAATTTTCAATTTTGTCTATGTGTTTATTAAATTTATGGACGCTGTGTTGGAAGACTTAAAGATAAGACAATTTATTTGTTGAAATCTAGTAGTTTGCTGTCCTATCTGAAAAGTCTGTCCAATACCAACGCCCATACCTTCATGATTCCTTCTCACACACATGAAACTTTCAGAAAGATTCAACCCCCTAAGTTGGAGTCAAACTACAGACAAATCATCCCTAAGTTGGAGTGAAAACTACCTCTAAGTAGGAGCCTCACATCTCCAAGTTGAAGCCAAGGTGCAATTAATCCAAGTTAGAGCCCAGTTGCCGCCTATGTGTAGACAGCCCTTCGAACCACTTCTGAGATAAGAATAGATACTATTACATTTCGAGCAGCCAGAACCATCACAGAAACTTTCATCCATCCATAAAGAAGCTGAAGCCGCCCTTCTAGACAGCACAGACATTCCAAGTTAAGTCCTCTTTTTACAACTCCAGTTCACTATCAGCAAGTACTTATATTCTCAATAAATAAACAATAGCTTTAACAAACAGTTTCATTTGTATACCTTAGACTATAAGTCTTAAGGGTGTAGCGTGGCCGGTATTTCATTTCAAGTAGCTTCTTCATTTGTTTAATTAAAGTAATTACAAGGTGTTTCTATCTTTCTCACCTTAGTTTTTGTATAGTTTTTTGCTTAATCGTTCAAAAGATAGTGGCGCCCTTTTTACTTATACATCACAATCCTTCCTATAGTGAGCATTAACTTGGAGTCGAACCACCCCCTGGAGAGAGTCTCTTAGCCGGGATCTCTTTTGAGGAGTTATAGTGTTGCAAATTGGCTTCCTGCCTTTTTGGGACAGATATGGCTACAAATTGGCGCCTTGCCTCTTTGGAAGATTATTGCTGCCTCTTTGGAAGAATATTGCTACACATGTTTGATGTCAAATCCAATAACAGATTATTAATTATCTTAATGACGTATGTAAAAAAATAATAGCCTATAGTAATTTTTCTTTAATGTTTTGGAAACTATCAACTTTAGTTGAAGATTTTCCATACCAAAATTTATAATTATTGATGTTTTTTTCTATTTTTCATTCGTTGCCTGGAATAATTGCGTTACACGGAGTTATGCAGCTGATTTGTAAAATGCGATTATCTCAAAAACTGTTCAGTTTTGAAGTTATTAATAAGTATACCATTTTTTTGTTGAAATATCGTATCTTTCATATTTTATCAGAAAAATATTGTTAAGTCGAAGAGCAAAAAAGTTAAGCGCAAATTTATGTCAAATATGTGGCATATGTGGCGTTCTCTATGAGATACATCAAAATTATGCATCAAATTATAATTCCTCATACTCAAAACCTCTACTTATAAACTTTTGTAAATAAATCTCCATAAACATGAAAGTTATGGCGAAAAATTAAATTTTAAATTTCAACTTTACCATCTTGTATATTTCTTAATATCAACATTTTATTAAAGTAAGTTGGGTTAAATCGTAATATTTTAGAGTGTAGAATCTACTGTTTCTTTTTGTACAATTACTTATATAGCTAATCACACGTATTAGATATACAGGATATTCTCGTTAAGAAGATAATGAATTTTGTTTCTGGTAATTTCGTATTTATTCCGGCATAAAAACCTTAAAATTTCCAATTAAATACGTTTTTTTATATAGTTAATATTAAAGTATTGCTATAACTGTTTTGAGTAGATAAAGTGACATTTTAACAGCAAGGGTCGATAATAGTTTTCCATTTGTTGCGAACTTTGGATATATTTCCAAAACCTCCCATATTTTTCTTATGAATATTACACAGTATTTAACATATCAATTTTCCATTTTCTGCTATGGCATACCTTGAGATGTTCCCGTTTCTCATTCCGTAAATTAAAACAATACAGTCTCCCTTCGGCACGTCAAACGGTAAAGAAATGACAGATGAAGATAGAGGAGATCGGTAGATAAATGACAAGTCTCATACAGAAACTAATCCAGCAATCTATTAAAGCATGCTATACCGGCGAAACCGTCATTGTTTGAAACTTATTGTTTCTTTTGAATTGCGAAACGACATTGGTGACACCTGGACAAGTACGAAGGGTGAAAGATAATAAGTTCTTTTTGTAAAACCGAGTTGAAAATCACAAATCAAGCGAGAAGGAAAATTTATAAATTAAAAAATATCCGGCCGCCAAAAATTGGTGCAAATAACTTAGTATCGATATTTTTTAAATATTCCTATAATGTACTAACTTTTATTAATATTGACTATAACTTTTTATTTTTAATTAGTTTAGATTGATTTAGTGCTGCGATGTATGACCTATAAAACATTAAGTTCCCCATTTCTTTTTAGAGGAAATTGATGCTATTTACACTGATTTTTCCAAAGCTTTTGACAGGGTCAATCATAAACTTTGTTTGTATGGTGTGGATGGTCCTGTTTTTAAAATGGTTAGATTGCAAGTGGTGAGGGTTAATTATTACTATTCTCATACTTTTCCAGCGACTTCTGGAGTTCCCCAAGGGTCTCATCTGGGACCTTTATTATTTAACCAAATGTTTTAAAATAATTAATAGTGATGATGCTGCCTTAATTTTGCAATCTCATTTGGATAGTCTATCAGATTGGTGTGTAGGAAGTGGTATGAATCTTAATGCATCCAAGTATCATATTTTGGGTTTTTATCGAATACATCACCCAACAGCTTTTGATTACAGCCTTAATAATGTGTCAGTTTAAATTGTGTTTCGCAAATTAAAGACCTTGGTGTTACATTGGACTCCTCACTCACGTATAAGTTTCATATTACTACTGTTGTTCAGAAATCTATGAAGATGTTAGGCTTTCTAAAGAGAACCACTTGTGATTTTACTAACATCAGTGCTATTAACAGGTCGGCTGAAAAGTCCCCGGTCTGACCTATAGATGACGACACTAGAATTAAATCCATTTCATTTTTAGATAGTGTCAACCTTCAAAAGATTCGTGTAAAAATTTGATAGCTGTCGGACTATTAGTTTGTGAGATATTGCATTTTTAGTGAAGCAGCTTTTGTTATTTTCAAAAAGATGGAAAAAAAAGAATTTCGTGTGCTTATTAAACATTGTTATTTGAAAGGAAAAAATACAGTTGAAGCAAAAGCTTGGCTTGATAATGAGTTTCCGGACTCTGCGCCAGGAAAATCAACAATCATTGACTGGTACGCAAAATTCAAGCGTGGTGAAATGAGCACCGAAGACGGTGAACGCAGTGGACGCCCAAAAGAGGTGGTTACCGACGAAAATATCAAAAAAATCCACAAAATGATTTTGAGTGACCGTAAAGTGAATATTATCGAGATAGCCGACACTCTAAAGATATCTAAGGAACGTGTTGGACATATCGTTCACGAATATTTGGGTATGCGGAAGCTCTGTGCGAAATGGGTGCCGCGCGTGCTCACAATCGACCAAAAACAGCAACGAATTGATGATTCTGAGCAGTGTTTGCAGCTGTTAAGTCGTAATAAACCCGATTTTTTGCGTCGATATGTGACTATGGATGAAACTTGGCTCCATCACTACACGCCTGAGTCCAATCGACAGTCAGCTGAGTGGACTGCGGCCGGTGAACCGCCACCAAAGCGTGGAAAGACTCAACAGTCAGCTGGCAAAGTTATGGCCTCAGTTTTTTGGGATACACACGGTATATTGTTCATCGACTATTTGGAAAAGGGAAAAACAATCAACAGCGACTATTACTGTGCATTATTGGAGCGATTGAAGACCGAAATCGCGAAAAAACGGCCCCATATGAAGAAGAAAAAAGTGTTGTTTCATCAAGACAATGCACCGTGTCACAAATCATCGAAAACGATGGCAAAATTGCATGAATTGGGCTTCGAATTGCTTCCTCACCCACCTTATTCTCCAGATCTAGCCCCCAGCTGTTTTTTTGAATAATCTGTTTCATACGATGCTTTTGATTTACTTGGCAGCAAATTTGCTACATCGGCTTTTGCAGCTTCTTAAATAAATAGCTATTTTAGAGCCTTTAATATTCGACAAAATGAGTTTGCATCCAAAGATACAACCAGTACCTAATTAATCAAACTTTTATGTAACACATATTAAACATAAAGCAATATTTTAATGAAATATCATCTAATAATTGAAATAGTTAATAGCCAAAAAAGAACTCTAAAATGGAATAGTTTAGCCTGCATAGAATTAATTAAACAAATTGAAATATCCAGAAAAAAGGTGCGGCATTTCATAATCGGTAGAGTCACGAATATACTTGTAAATTGTTAAAATATACGAGATTCGTTGATATTTTTGTATGCGTGGAGATTTAAATCAGACAAATTAATTAAAAAGATTTTTTATTACGAAAAATGTAGCTCTATATACTATTCTTAATATAAAACAGTGACACGGCTTTATTACACAAAAAAACTAGGTCACATTTAACATAAGAAATTATCGACATCCACATGGTTGATCCTAGTAAGATTGCTAGACTAGAAAGAAGTCAAATACGAACAGTTTTTGGATATTCAGTGTATTTGACATCCATTACATGTTGTGTAGTATCTTTATCCTGACAACATGTCAAAATACTAAGATCCGATGCTGTTTTTGCGAATTATTCTCTTGGACTGAATATTTTCCTCTATTCGTGATAATAGTTCCAAGTTGAGACTATACCGCTGACTCTATGACCAGAGATGAACTCTCATCTATGATTTAGACAGAGATGAGGCGACACAGAAGGCAGTAGCTTCTCTAACGAAAACTAACAACTCAGTATGACTTCTTGGCTCCCTTAGCTACATTGTCGAGTACTGGCCAACTCTAAGCAACTCAAAAGGACCTCCCCTGAAAGAAGTCGTCGACTACGGATAAGCTAAAGAGGCATGCTAGGGAGGAAGCACATTGAACTTAATAAGGTATGAGTGTGGATGAAGTATCTGGTATTGACCTTCCTTAAATTACAGATGCAAAGACTAAAATGGAATCTACTTATAGAAAAACAACAAATAAACTTAGATCAATCCTATATAAATTCAGAAAACTACCTATAAAACATCTACAAACACAGTATTACTCATTAGTAGAAAGTCATCTTAGGTATGCGATTGTTGCATGGGGAAAGCCATATTCATGCTTGGGAAGTTACTCAGAGAAGGTTTCTGAAATTCATTTATTCAAAAAAAGCGAGGCATCCAACTGATGCGTTGTATGAAGAAACTCAAATTCTTGATATACGACAATTGTTTTTCCTATGCTGTACTACTAGATAGCATTCAAATACACAGAAGAGTCAGCTCCTATTACATGAATAAACACTCGTAACAAACATTACTATGTTACACCAAAAATGTCGAAAACTACAGCACAAAGATCGTAGATGTTTTATTCAAGTTATATAATATCATGCAGGAAAGTATAAAACATACTTCTAACATATCTATTTTCAAAAAAAAAAAAATATTAAACCTTTTCTTTTAACAAATCCGCGCATGTTAATTACCAAATACTTCAATTATTGATCCATTAGTTTATGAAAATTGTTATTATTTTGTTTATATTTTATTTAATTGTGTGTATATATTTGTAGATTTTATTTAGGAAATAAGTTTTTATGTAAGAGTTGGAAACAATTGTTTATTTGGTGATTTTCTGATTCTATTGTATTTTTAATTTTTTTCTTTCTATTAACGCAAACAAGTATTTGAAATATTTTTGTATCCTTTTCATGTTTATTTGCATACAAGGTTTATACGAATACTATAGCTATTACTTGTTTTATGTAGGTATTGCAGATCCTTATACTGACTTTTTTGCAATCCACATCTTTATCAATTTCCTTTATAATCAATTTTTTGCTGATTTTACAAAGAGGTTCCGATGTAAGCTTCTATATTGGCCAATCTATCAGCTATCTGATAGATCTCCTCACAAGCTGTGTTATTTCGTTTATACTGAGATAAATTAACTTAATTCTTACCTTAATTCCAATGTGGATAGGAAAATCTGGAGCTACGGCTAATGAAGAAAGTGACTGTATTCCTGGAACGATTGGAAGAGAACAAGACATCATATTGTCGACCTGAAACAAAAAAATGGATTTTTAAATTTTCCAGTTAATAGGAAATTGGAAAAAATTATTATTTTGACATTTCAACAATCACAATTAGGTGAGCAAGGTTAAGAGAAGTCTGAATTCAATCGGAGTGGTGTAGGGGAGAGTAGGGTAATGGGAGTCAGGGGGTAATGGGAATCACTTTAATAAATACAAAACGAAACATGCGAGCAATGCGTAAACTATGCCCTCTCCCTTGCTCGGGCCTCCCGGCATCGCACCAATCAGCTCGCGTCAGTCAGTACCCGCATTTCTTAGAAACGGGTGTATTTCGTTTTTACGCTCCGCTGATGTTATTTTTCGTCAATCTAAATTAGAAGGTAAGTGTCATATATCTTGCAATATATGATTGAGACTTTTATACGTACTTAGATAGACGTTAAATATTGTGAGGCCCAGTTCATATTGTGTAGATACCTTACAGATTTTTTTTATTTTTTTTTTCTTATAAGTGTAGAAGTGGGTAATAAGAGTCGGGTGACTCCCATTTCCCACAAATGATCACTATTACCCGCAAGTAATTTTAATGTAAAAATTAGTGTCTTCTTTCTTGTTCTTTCTTTCTAGATGCCGAAAGTACGGGCCAGGACAACTGAGAAGGCTTCCTGGTCTTTTAGCAACCTGGAAAATGCTTTACAGCTTATTAAAAGTGGTTCTTCTATAAGAAATGCAGCCAAAACAATGGGGATTCCATTTTCAAGCCTACAAAAGAGGGTAAAAAAAGGTTCTACTTCAGGCCCACATCTAGGACGATACACAGTATTTAGACCTGATGCAGAAGCCGAGCTGGCCAACTTGGTGAAGAAAATGGCAAATATTTTCTATGGTTGCACCGCTAATCAGATAAGAAGAGTGGCTTTTGAATATGCAGAAAAATGTAACCTAAAGCACAATTTTAACAAAGCTTCAAAGATGGCTGGGCGGGATTGGTTGCATGCTTTTATGGCTAGGAATAACATTTTTGTTAGAAAACCGGAGGCAACCAGTATAAATAGGATCACAGCCTTTAATAAAACAGAGGTCAGTCTGTTCTATGATCTACTTGGCCAGCTGATGGAGAAGCACAAATTTGTTCAAAAAAACATTTATAATTGTGATGAAACAGGAATATCAACCGTACAGACTCCCGGAAAAATTCTGGCCACCAAAGGACAGAAGAGAGTGGGATCCATTACCAGCTGAGAGAGAGGAAAAAACATAACCTTATTGTGTGCTATGAATGCTGCAGGTGGATACATCCCACCGATGTTTATTTTTCCTCGAAAAAGGTTGACTCCTCTACTCCAGAAGGATGGTCCAGCAGGGGCGCTTTATAAATGCTCAGACAACGGTTGGATTAATGAGGCTTTGTTTCTTGATTGGTTGGCACATTTTAAACAGCACGCTAAACCGTCTGCCAATGAACCCATCCTTTTAATACTAGACAACCACGCTAGTCATATATCTCTTTCAGTTTTCGAATATTGCAAGTCCAATCACATTCATATGTTGTCTCTGCCGCCACACACGTCTCATAGAATGCAGCCCCTGGATGTTTCTTTTTTTGGGCCGCTTAAAACAGCATACAAAAAAGAATGTGATTTATTTTTGAAAAGCCATCTTGCCGAAAAAATAACCCCCTATGACGTAGCATCCTTGGTGAAGAAAGCGTTTAATAGTGTTGCTTCTATTAGCAAAGGAGAATCCGGGTTTAGAACAACTGGAATATTTCCACTCAATCCAGAAGTATTCACAGAAGAAGATTTTCTACCAGCAGAAATGCTGATGCCTGAATCTATTACAATCCATGATTGCAATGAATCTCTTCCAACTACTAGTGCCACTCCCAGCGCACCAGTTGAAGTTTCCTCACCAGTACCGAGTACATCAAAAGAAGTTCAGTTGCCAGTTCCGAGCACACCAAAAGAAGTTCATCCCACATTATCGAGCACACTAAACCAGATGGACTCTCCAGGTTGTAACACTTCAACTGTATTTCAGGATTTAATTAAGTTACCAGAGAAGACTTCTATTGTTAATACAAGACAGGGCCGAAAGAAGCAACATGCGACAATCTTAACTTCAACACCATTGAAAGAAAACCTAATAGAAAAATAAAACAAGAAAAGAATGAAAAAAGGAAGTAAAAAAACACATGAAGAAGAAAAGAAATGGAAAGGTAAAGGTCAGATTAAGAAAACTGAAGTACAGAAGAAGGGTCCTGAAAAGGTGAAGCGCAAAGTACTACAAGATTCTAATGAAACCTCTGTGTCTGATGTTGCGACTGACGATTTGTGCCAGGACGATGAGGATGATGACGCAGAAGATGTGGAAAACAGGTGCCTAATATGTAATGATTACGGAAGACACAATGAGATGTGGTTCCGATGTACCTCATGTGGGCTATGGGCTCACTCAGAGTGCTCTGGATGGGATTCGGCTCAAGGTTATGTCTGCGACCTGTGCTAGGTTTTCATTGACTCCCATTGCCCCCAGGTCGACCACCATTACCCTCATCTCGGGGTAATGGGAGTCAAATCCGTTTTTTTTTAAACTTTTATAATTTCCAAAGTTGATTGTCAATGTGATTGAAACTGATCTCAATTGATAGTATATTAAGTAAATAATGTTTAAAGGCGGTTGCAATAAATATTTTGTTTTGAAATTTAATTCTATTTCATTTCTGGCTTAAGTGACTCCCATTACCCTCTTTTACCCTACAACTCCTAAAAAAGGAAAAGGATTTTACGTCGTGTGGTTTCCCGATAGTTTTTATATTGAGTATAAATGTCCTTAGTTTTCGTGACTTCAGTTTCCTCTTCAGGTTAAACCGAAGTTCGATTATAATACATGATAAGAAATGTTTAGTATCCTTAATGCCTTCAAATGCGTTTTTTTTTTTTATTTTAGCCATTCGTAAGAGGGCATACACCCTTTTATTCTGCACTAGAATGGACGGTATGAAATACTTATATGCTCTGGTTTTAAAGCACTGGATATTGTATCTATATGAAAATACTGATGTTGGTAGATTGTTTCGTTTCATGGATGTTCTATAAAAGAAAGATTTCTGGTTCAGAGATGTCCTTGATGTTTCCAGTTTCACATCCAAATATGCGAATTTTGTGCCATTCTAATGTTACGTTTGAATGTCGCTTGTGGTGTTATTAAGGAAGCAATATCTTTGGAACACTGACCATGGAAGTAATTATTAAAAAGTGTAAAATCCCCAACAATTCTTCGGTGTTCTAGTGTTTGCAATGAATCGGTGAGACCCGGATTGTTGATTAATTGTATAGCTCGCTTTTGAATTGAGTCTAGTAGCTTAAGACAAAGTTTAGTAGATGAATTCCAGACATGGGGTCTTATCAGTGTTTTGTAGTTGTTGCACAGAAAAATAGTTTTTGGCTCTATACAGGAATCCTAGATTCTTGACAGCCTTTTTGACAATCGTCCTAACGTGCTCTGTATATGAAATATTGTTGGAGACTGTCACTCCTAGAATTGACAAAGATGTATTTGGTGTTATTCTATTGCCATTCATTGTTAAGGTTGCATATGGGCAACTCGATTTGAGAGAAAATTTGATGTATTGTGTTGTGGCCGCATTATAGTTGACCAGGTTCCTACTTCCCCACTCTGTTATTATTTTTAAGTCTCTGTTGATGGATTGAATTTGTAGAGTTCTTCTTCTGTTAGACTCCTGCATGGGCTGCAATCTGTAAAACTGTAAATCGGATTATGAGTAGCACAGAAAAGGTCGTTGATATGTAGAAGGAATACAGTAGTGACGCATCTTTGTGGCATTCCAGGATTGAATGGGTATGTTTTGGAAGAAACTACATCTACCACACCCTGAATTGTGCAGTCTTCCAGGAAATTTGCTATCCACCGACACAATTTTATAGGAAATCCTCTCAAATTCTTCTCAAATGAAAAACAACGCTATTTGCACTGATTCCCTTACTATCAAAACACTCTAACACCTAAGAAAATAGCTGAGTTCTTAAAACTAGACCAACCAGAAAAGTATACAGGTCATTGCTTCAGGAGGACATCCTCAACGTTGTTGGCCAATGCTGGAGCTGACCTTAAAGTTCTAAAACAGCACGGTGGATGGAAGAGTTCTTCAGTTGCAGAAAAGTATATAGAAGAATCGATTGAAGGAAAAAACAAGATTGCAAGTGCTATCACAGCCACACGTCTCCCGCGATTACAGAAAACACTGTAAATACATATTGCTGGCAACAGCAGTTGTACAATTACCTAATGTCAATCTTCAAAAACTAGAACTATATTCATCGATGATTTTGTTTATTATACTAATTACGTAAAATGTCTATGCGGAAAACAACAAATTTTACAAAAAAAAAATATTACCACCGGTTCCAATTCTGCTGCGGTTTCTACTTAAAAAAAAAGTCAGTGCAAATTACAGAAGTGTACTAATTAGGAAAAACTAAAATAATTTAGTCTGCGTAAGTTTTAATTACTTGGTAAATAAGAGATGGGCACTGAAATTAATTTTTTTTCGGCTCGAGGAAAAGATGAAAAGATTTCCCGATAAATGAAGTTTTCCAAACGGTGAATGGCATTTTTTTTAAAGCGGATTTCCTTAGGGAACATTTTAATTAAAGTCGCATACTGTTTGAAGTTTAGAATGAGCAGTACCTACCTGATAGTCGTTATTAATATACCGATATTTGTTGTATAAAAGTTTATTTAAAGATTCAAAATATTTGAATTTTTAATTTTATTTAGAAATTTGCCAATTTCTGTTTTAGTACAAGGAATTTTATGTGGATATACAAGCATTGAGGTTATAATTCGATTTAATTTTACATTCAACGCATTTAGAATTTGTTCCGATCAAATTCATTAGGTCCTTTCTAACCTAAATCTTTGTAAAACATTTTGTAAAAACGTACACCACCTGCGAACAAATTTAACAAAGTGATCCAGCCAACTTTGTTAAATGAAAAACACTTTTCAGTCGCTACTTGTCATACACATCAAAGGACTTCAGTTGACAAAACAAGGCATCAAGGGATCAGTAAAACTGTTTTCCGAATTAAACTTTTTTTAGAACGCCGTTTGTAACTGAAAATACAGTCGCCATCCAACAACGTACCTACATATCTTTGAGAACGTATAATAATTTACCTAAATCCTTTTATAACATTTGAAGGGTGTTCCGAGCGCACGATCAACACGATGTTAACCTTTCTACAAATATGTATGTTAAAAGTTAAAAGAAATCTTTCCATGGCAAATATTACTTTGGTGCAATTTCTATAAAAGCGAATTTTACATTGATAAATTAACTCCAATGTTAAAATGTCATATACCTACAAACTATTTTGTCATTTTGACATCGATAAAAAAGGTGCATCCTTTTTTATCGCTTTTTTTTATCGCATGTTCCTCAATCTAGTAGGTGTGTATCAATTTTGCATTATTGTTGACAGGTATTTTATTGTCAAATTTAACAATATAAAACAATACTACCTTTTCTTTGCAAAAAACATAAAGTATGAACCGATTTGGAGAGGTTTCACATGAACAAATTACAAAAAATATTGAAGAGTCAATACCGAAGTCAACAAAAAATACGAAGTCATCAATATGGAAACAATTCATGGAGTTTTGTCAAAGCCGAAATTATAAGTTGGAAGAGAATACTACAATACAAGATCTAGCAAAAATATTAAAAGATTGGGCTTTCAATATGAAAAAAAAGAATGGAGAAGATTACAAAGAATTTGCGGTCAAAACAATATGGAACACGACTGCTAAAATGTTACAACAGAAATATTTTAACGAATATGGTTTGAAATTTGATCCTTTTACAGACATAACCTTTAAAGAAGCTCGGGATGCTAGAAATGCCAAAAGAAAACAACTTCAATTGATTCCAACAAAAAGAAAGACGTGTTCTTCAGCAATAGACAAAGAAAATATAATAAAAATGGCAACACTATGGAATATAAATGAACCTGAAGGGCTGCAAAAAAGATTCTTTCATATAGCTTCTTACGAATTGGCTTGGAGAGGAGGAGAAGCTGTTAATTGCAAAATTTATTATTTTAAAGTAGAAAAGAACCAAAATGGTCTTCCTACGGGTAGGATTGAATACAACACCATATTTTCGAAAACGGCACAAGGCGGCTCGAAAAAGTTAACAGACAGCAAATGGTTGACTAGAAATGAAAGTGACGAAAGTATTTGCCCTGTAAAACTATTCCATTTGCTAGTAGAAAAAAGAAATGAACCTTTTACTTCTGACCGATTATTTTTAACTCCAAATCCTTTTTGGAAAAATAAAAATTATAAAGGTTGGTACAAAAATGTTCCTTTAGGTATTAATACCATATCTGTTTGGACAAAAAATTCTGCTGCAAAAATTGGATTGGACATAATCAATAATAAAGTTACTAACCATTCAAATCGTGCCAGCGCAGTTTCCCAATTAGCCAAAGCAGGAGTTAGCGATCAACAGCTTATTAAGATAACAGGACACTCGTCATCACAATCGATTAAACCATACCTCCAAACTGACCCCGAACACCATGAACAACTTATAAATAATTTGAGTCCCTCGGAAACAGAATATTCAACATACGTAGAAACACGAGAAGAAAACATTAAAATCAGTACTCCCCAACCAATATTTAATAATTGTATTTTTAACAACTGTTCTTTTAACTAGTTTAATTGTTTTAGAATGAATAAATTTTATTGTTTCTTTATATAATTAGTCGTTAATTTATCTTAGCAAAATACACGCGATCTTTTTTTTAATGGATAAATTTTTCTCTTCATCTCAAGATTTTTCCATCAGTAATATTACTCAAAAAACTGAAATTAGATAAAATCGCGAGACCGAAGGTCGAGCGATTTTATCATTTCAGTTTTTTTCGTAATATTACTGATTGGCAAAATCTTTCGATGAATCGAAAAATTTTCCGGTAAAAAAAAAGCTCTTGTGTATTTACTGTTGAAAATAAACTCGTCACAAAAATTATCGAATAATTTTAAAAATTAGATTATGGTGTAAAATAATATATCACATTTTTCAGAATATTTTAATATGAGTGTATGGTATCCTTTAGATGTGTAAAAGGGTATAAATAGTTGTTTATGCCCTGAGGGCGACGTCTTACGAACCCGAGGGCCTCTGGCCCGAGGCTTTTTCTGACCTATAGAAAAAAACACGTTTGGAAAAATCCCGTCCATTATAGGGAAATATCTGGGTTTAAGTGATCCTGAGAAATATACCTACAGGTCATCGTATGCGTCGAACGTCAGCCACTCTTCTTGCAGAGGCTGGAGCCTGTATGACCACGTTGAAACGCCATGGTGGATGGAAGAGTACGTCGGTTGCTGAAGGATATTTAGAGGATGGTTTATTTTCAAAAAATAAAGTTTCAAGAATGCTGGCAGGTGTACCTTCCGGGTTTGGCGTTTTGGTACAGAAATTTGATACTCAAACAATGAAACAAGAATATTTTGCTGCAGGCAACTTTACTATATCCGGATCTTTTCAGAACTGCCAATTTTATGTTAATTCGTCAAAATAATGTTCATCGAATATTTACATACAGTGTGTAAAAGCCAAATGGAATAAATTCATTATTTCGGTTACTGTACATATTTATAAAAAATCCCGAAACACGTCAAATTTAAATTATAACTTTACATTCTTTAACGTGAAAATGCAACCCCTACCTTCAACCCCCTTAGAATGACAGGTACAACCCCCAATTTTTTAAATGGGAAGTATAGGCTTTTGATATATCATTTGAGAGGTCTCTTTATTCTCTATTCAAAAATGTTATTGTTTTTAAATTTGATGCAAAAATTAACATAAAAAAAATTAAAATCATGTTGGTACCAAAATTCGCTAAAATATACTCGAAACTTATTACAATATAGTTAAAACTTATTTCCCGTTTAGGTCTTGATAATGAGAAAGTGAACAAAAACCATAGCAATGTGGTTTTTAGATGGTAACCATTAAAAAACTTTAAAGAATTTCCGTGGCAACGCTATTTTAACAAGCAGTAGTAAATTGTTTTATTTAAGTTGTCATTGTTGTAATTTAAGTATAAAGTTTGTTCAATTCAATTCTGAAAAATTGTTAGATTAACGGAAATGCATAAAATGACAGTTTTACAAATGATTGGTTACGGAGATAACATCCGAACACAACAGGAAGTAACTCGCCTATTTCATGAGAAATTTACTAATTTACCGCCTATATCCCAAGGAACAATAAGTAAAATAGAAAAGCAGTTTCGCGAGTTTGGTCATGTAAGGCAGATAAAAAAAGCAGCTGCCAATGCACTGAGTGATGAACTCAAATTAGATGTGTTGCTTGAGTTTCAGGAAAACCCACATTCATCGAGTAGACAGGCATCCACTACATTCAATGCTAGCCATACATCGATAGCAAACATATTAAAAGAAAATAAATTGCATCCGTATAAGATGATACCTACTCAGGAGCTCATGGAAGACGATTTTGATAGGAGAACTTTTTTTGTGAGCAAATGATGGACATGTTGGATAACAATATTATTCAATTAGAAGACGTTATGTTTTCTGATGAGTGTACTTTTTTACTTAACGGTCATGCTAATCGGCAAAACTGCCGCTACTGGTCCACGGAAAATCCTCACTGGATGAGAGAAGAACACACTCAATACCCTCAAAAGGTTAATGTTTGGGCAGGGATTGTAGGGAACAATATCATTGGTCCCTTTTTTATTGAGGGCAACTTGAATGGCAACAATTATTTGGCACTACTTCAAAATCATGTCATTCCAACGTTGGCAAATTTATATCCTGATCCAGGTAACCCTCAAGTTCCAGCGAATACGATATGGTTTCAGCAGGATGGAGCACCACCACATTACCAACTTAATGTCCGGCAGTACCTCGATACAATATTTCCCAATCGGTGAATAGGGAGGCGAGGATCGATTGAATGATCAGCGCGATCACCTGATCTTACATTATTAGATTTCTTTTTATGGGGATATGTGAAGAGCCATGTGTACAAAACTAAACCTTCTGATTTAAATGACTTAAAAGAACGAATAACGCTTGCGATTAGGTCGATCACGACTGATATGTTAAATAATGTTAGAAGACAGTTTTATTTGAGATTAGGATGTTGCCAAGACGTTCGCGGAGAACATTTTGAACATCTACTTCATTAACATTCATAGTTCTTTTTCGTGTTCCACATTTTATTACGTTTTGCATTACATTTTAGTTTTTGATTGTATTGTAGCGAATTTCGGTAACAACATGATATTAATTTGTTTTATGTTAATTTTTGCATTAAATTTAAAAACAATAACATTTTTGAATAGAGAATGAAGAGACCTTTCAAATGATATATCACAAGCCTATACTTCCCATTTAAAAAATTGGGGGTTGTACCTGTCATTCTAAGGGGGTTGAAGGTAGGGGTTGCTTTTTCACGTTAAAGAATGTCAAGTTAAAATTTAAATTTGAGGTGTTTCGGGATTTTTTATAAATATGTACAGTAACCGAAATAATGAATTTATTCCATTTAGCTTCTACACACTGTATATTACTATATTCCGTTTGTAATTATAATTCGTAAAGGTTATTAAAAAAGTTAAACAAAAATTTATTTCTTTTTATGCCCGCACGGGCATAAAGTACGACATTAGATAGTTGGTAACTAAGCAATAAAACACAATAACGAACTAGTATGACATAAAAAATAAATTATTATAATTTACTTAGTAATTTAGATCGTTGCTGGGGGATTTAAAAAAAAAATAGAGAATGTCGCACGATGTAACTTTTACATAATTTTCGGTTCATCAATAGGTGTTTATCTTGCAATTTATTCACATCATCAAATTGAGAGGGATCTATATTAAACTTCCCAGAAAAACGAGTCAAAATCAATTTTTCCTTAGTTCCCCTAAATATATCATTTGTCTTCAAAAAGCCCGAGGGTTGTGTGTTTATGTACAAGTTATATTTTAGTTGATTTTCTCGCCTCATCTTTCTATTGTATTTTTACAGAATTTTTACTATGCAGAGGCGTATAAGAAAGTAAATTATTTCCGTTTGCCTTTATATTGATAAAAAAATGTCATTTTCTTCGGTCTAATAAAGTATATAAAAAAGATTTTAATATAAACTTAAATAGAACTAAACATTTGACAATTATACAGGGCAAGATAAATATATAACTCAGTGTAAATATCGACACTCGTATAGGACAATTATTACAAAATTGATTAATTAAAAATAAAAATCCTCTAGTTAAAAAATGCACGTGCGTCTGACGATTTACTACCTACCGGTTTCCATTGTGGTATAAAAAGGGGGTTGCAATACCAGTAGTATCAATAAGACGTGCAAATGAATATTCAGACCCTCTTCGGTGAAGCTTCTATCGATGTTGGTCTGATAGAATTTCGTAAAAATATTTATAAAAGAAATTTGCTCGGATATTAAATTAGGTAGCCTATAAATACATTTTTATATTTACTTTTTTAATACTGAAAGAGCATGGAGATTATTTAAATGTTCTTTTGTTCGTTGTTATTAGATATTTCTGTTCTAATTAAATATTAAATTACACAAAACTCAACTTACATGGAATCATTAAGTATTTGAGCCTAAAATATTTTGTAACGAAAAAAATTGTTATATTATTCAAAGACTAATATTAATTAAAATCTTTTAAATTTTGTGCTGAAAAGTAAAATCACGTTAGTCTTGTCATTTTACTTCGGTTCAAAGAAGATAATAATGATATTCTTTCTATCTATTGTAATTTATCTAGCCTGATGATGATCCTATAGGGCCGAAACTAGTTGAATCATATTAATAAACAGTTTGTGGGATACACTTTGAATTTCCTTGTAAATTGTCAATTTAAGAATAATGCTTACAATGTAACAGAAACTTTACAAATTTTTAAATACTGAGCTAGGTAGGTATTTTTAGTTAGTTTTTGGTATAATCTTATTTCAGACATATTAAAACTATTTCTATTTTAGGGTCCTAACTAATTTAGCAAAAAAAAATATTAACATTAAAAAGGGGCTGGTTACTATAGTAATTTTTCGTAAAAAAATTTACGGGTTATCCAGTATTTTTCGAGAAAAATTGAATCAAAAACTCAAATTTTGTAGGTTAAATACACAAAACATTTACTGTCCAAGGTGCGTTCTCTCATGCAGATATTAGCGTTGCCACATCTTTAAATGAAACGTAAATATCAGAAAAAATATTTTTTTACTTTTATGAATACATAAAATAATGTTTAAAAAATGAAATTTAGAGAGAATATTACTGAACAAAATTCAACTAACCTAACCTAACCTAACCAGATATTTTTTTCTTAATTTCACACTTTTTTCTACAAATTCTGTTTTGACATCTTAGCTGTTTAACTCAATGTTTCTCCATTAACCAAGACACCATTTCTTCGTCATTTTTATAGTGTATATTTACTACATCTACAATATTCTTAATTTCCAATTTAAATTTTAAAAATAAAGAAAAACCAGTGGTTATTTAAATCTCTAACCAATAATTGTGAAAACAAATTTGCTGTGGCTTGCACTTATGAAATTTCCATGTTGTTGAAATTTTATTTCAAGTAATTGAGTAATTGAGTTAGGAATAGTAAATTGTTTAACGAGTGACGAAAGTAGCATTTTTTCGACGAGTAAAACACTATACTTTTTCTATAACCCAGAGTATATCATAATTATCATAAAAAATCACAATAAAACGTCAAAAATCCAAAATATGCAAGCAGCACATCCTTCGAAAATGAATTTACGTGATTTTCAATTCTCCATTCCATAAATTTTATATATATTTCTTCATACCTTTTTTTAGATTTTATTGGTAGTAAATCTAATGAAGTTTCTTCTGCTTGATTTTTTATTTCTTCGGGTGTATGACTGTAAACTAATTCACTTTCATAATCGGAGCTCATGATTTCAAATAAATACTTCTAGAGCAAACTGACAATTCACAAGAAACGTCAAACTAATGAAACCTGTGCACTAGATAAAAATGGTTTTTAAATCCAATTTAATTTTTTAATTTATATATTTATTAAATAAAAAGTTGTATTCTAATTATTATAAAAATAGTTCTTGTTTGCGTTTATTAATAATTTAAAATCGTAAAAATATTATATACCTACCTATACAAGCGCAAAAAAAATGGTTAAAAATATTTAAAAATATAAACGTCACTTTCGTCATCATTTTATAAATATAGAGTTGTAGAAAAAATTATTTTTAAATTAGTTCGGATTGATTTGATTGATTTAACTTATGTCAACGTCGAATCAGTATATTGTCTCATAAAAATCCTGATAAATTTGTAGTTCCATGAGAAGAAATAATTCTAAAAGTGAGGTTAAACCTTAGATTAGGCTTGTCTAAGAGTTAAACAATGGTTTATCACAATTTATTGCGATATATATTAAATTAGCATTTTAAACTTTGTTTTCCTCGTATAATCAAACTTCGAATCACAGTTTTTTAAGTCATATTTCTTACAGAAATAAAACTTAAAAAACATTTCCGAACCAATAATATTCAACCACATACTACAGAGTCAATGAAACCATTAAATTAACTATGAACATTCCACGAATATTTAAACAAAATACTTACATAATGATGCAGAATATCTTTCATGCTTCCCCTCAAAAAAACAAATAGTCCTCTGACAAAACAATTATTTACCACCAACGTTTTTAAAACCACAAAAAAAATTGTCCACACTCTCGATAATATACTATCGGACGCACAAAGAACCCACGATCGACTAAGAGGACGCACCTTTTAAAATTTTTTAATATTTACCGGGTCTCACGTCACATAACCTTGAAAAGGCTAAAGTCAACTGCCACCAACAAACAGGTGATGGTTTTGATGTGAGACGAGTTACAGAAAAAAGTTGATGCGAATTTTGTTAGTCGACTTTTTTGCTGCCGTGTTGTTTTGTTTATTGTGGTATTAGTTATACATAGAGAAGTGATATATTTAATTAGAAGCGGTAGGGGGAATTTGCATACCGGGAGTCAATGACCTTTAGTTACGGCGGATGGTAGGATGACCGGCAGGCGACTGAGGAAATAATTGGTACGGGTATAATACATAGAAACTGAAAAACTTACTTGAAATTTAATAAAAATTTAAAAGCCATAACACGCAGGATTTTATTAGGAACCTAGACAAATTTTTAATTCTAAATTTGATCTCACTGTACATTCAGCTACAAAACGTAAGCAAGAAAACAATATACAGAGTGATCAAATAGGGAATTGCCAGTGAAAAACCTCGATCACTTCAATTCTATCAAATTCATCTCAAAATTGAGTGCCATAATATGGTATACTGACATTTCCAAGCTAAAAGAAGGAACTGGAATAGGAAGTAGTCTTAGGATCAAGAGCCAAATATTAGGAAAGCTTGGGAACAAACCTCTTAAATAGTTTTGTACGGAATTACATCTCTGTAAGACTTTCACATAATTTTCATACAACGAATTCTCTAGCAAGAGCAGACATCAGAAAAGAAGAAGTCCACGCAAAGCGATTCTTTAGAAAAGTTGGCCATAATGTGTGCTAAAGAAATCCTGATTCCTTCAAAAGTTGTTCATTAGATAAATGACAAACAGTTTAAAGAATGACAGTTGCAATAGACGACAGTGGAAATGATTTCCATATTGTTGCTTCATCCATTAAAAATACAGCTGCAATGGTTTTTTTTGTATCTTAAATATAATGAAAGTAGTTTGTGTCCCTAATTATCAGCAGATTCGTCTACTAAAAGAGAAAATATTATACAGGGTGTCCAGAAAAGAATGGTCATAAATTATACCACAGATTCTGGGAACAAAAATATGTTGATTGAACTCCACTTACCTATATACAATGGTGTACACAAAAAAGTTACAGGGTGCTTAAGTTAAAAATTTAAATATAAAATTTTTTTTCACATTACGATAATGTATGAAAATTTATAGCACATACTAGTAGAAAATAATCAATAAATTGTAAATCTAAAATGAAAAGAAATAATTATTGGAATACATTTATTACTTATATTTTATTCTATATCCGACTTGGAAGAGGAAGAATCGTTGTTGACATTAATAATAATAGGGTCGATTAAATCATCACAAATATTTTCAATTTTCCACATATTTGCCTCTACTCTGATAACATGCTCGATACAGTTTGTAGAAGATTTTCAAATTTTGTTATCTGGCATGTCGAATGCTTCTTAAATAGTCTCTTCTCCAAAAAACTATTTCCGGTTTATCTATCAAGAGAGATTTTCTATTATGTTTCGTATATCTGAAACCCACATCTTTCAAAAGTTTGCATAATGTCATTCTAGAAAATTTTGTATAGTCCGTATCTTCTTGCACTGATGTCATAATTTTGTCAAGTGTTGGAATTTCCTTTCGTAAGTAAAATCCATGGACTTTACGCCTAAGTCTTTGTTTTAATGATTCATCGATCTCAATTGGTTTTCGGCCTGAAGGAGTTTTAGGGGGTTGAAGAGTTCCATTCTTGCTTTCTTTGAGTAATCTATAAATTGTTGATTTAGCAACACACAACATAGCAGCCGTTAATTCCACAATATCATCAACACTTGCACTTGGATCCTTGTTTTTCAATGATATATAACAATTCAATATCAGAGTTTTTTCATTTAAAGATAATGGACCTATTTTTGGTCGCTTATATGGTCCTTGGCTTATCGACATTGTTTGGTACTTGCTCAATTAACATTCAACAAATGTTTTAAATATGTTCCAACTGTTTACAATATTATGAAAACCATACAACTTCATACAACTTTACTCAAAGAACTAATACTAAGTACTGATTTAATGTAGGTACCTACTTTCTTTTAAAATAATATTCCCGATAATGTTTCTAAGAAAACTGGGTTGTTTGGAAAATCCCTCTCAATAATCGAATAATTTGTAAATAGGTGTAATCGTATTAAGCCGATTACAGTAGGCCACTTGCCATTTAAAATTCCTGAGAAATATTCCCCAAACACTACATATAGGGATAATACAAATAAAAAATATTCATTTTGCTTTTTTGAATTTAATAAAAATTGTAACGATATCTTGCTATCTTGTCTTTAATTAATTTTTTAAAAATATATTTCATTGTTTGAATTAATCTTCTTACTAAAAGAACAAAAATATATAAAATAATTATTGTTACAGATTGGTTTGTTTTCTATTATGAATAAACTGTGTTGCCTTTCTTTATCAAACTTAGTAAAATTTATGTACCTCTATCACTTTTTTTTTATTAAAATTAGTACATCCCGTTACCTCTGACCTAAATCGTATATTCTATAGCATAGCTGCAACTCATTCGTTCAATACAAAATGTACCTTACGGTATACTCTTTTAAAATATATTTTGGTACGTCTATGAAATCTACTTAAATGAATGATTTATTACTTCTTGTCCTTTCTTTATAGACTATATCTAGACACAACACAAAACTTTCAGATTTTAAATCAGAGTTTATTATAGGAACTTCAAACAACTGTAATTTTTTTTTAAAACCGAAAGAATCATCAGAAGGTATAAAAATAAAAAAAAGTCATTAAACCAGAAATGAAAACCATACGATAAGTGTGTAAACACTCAATTTCCTTTACATGAAAATTTTACAAACAACTTTTAAATTTATTTCAAAATTTATAAACTCCTTTAACTTTTATGGAGTTTATTTTGAAGTTTAAATATTATATATTTCAGCTATGACTTTAGAGACTAAAAGAAAGTTTATTAATTCAAAAGTACTAAAATTTATGAAAATTTCTGAACAAAATCGTATCAGAATATAGGATTGTATTTACCAAGTTCTTATTATTTATTTATTTATTTGTTAATTTACGGTTTAACCATTTTTTTAAAAAAAATGTACAATGTACAAAAATAAATCCAAACTATCACCATGTATATTGGCAACATCCAAAATTGATCGCACCTAACTAAAATATAACATCAATATAATTTGCAAGTAGGTATAAATCCTTAAATTTTGAATGCCTTAGTACTAGTTTCATCAATATGAAGTTTAAATGTTAATTTGGAATCAAAAACTATTCCTCGGTCTTTAATATTATTAAGTACCTGAAGAATACATTCCCTATGTTGTAACAAAAGTTGACGAGGTCCTGTGACCTACTAAATTTAATCTTGAACTATTTTTTAGGGGTTAAGGTTATTTTGCAACAAAGATGCATCAGCTAGGTTATTAGCCACTCGAAATATTTTAAGGTCATCAATAAAACATAAAGAATTTACTATTTTTAATTATTGATATGTCATTTACAAATAAATTGAACAGTAGAGATCCAATGTAGGATCCTTGTGGAACCCCCTGAGGTCACTGATATACATTGAGATAAATATAGATATTGATATTTAAAAGATAAAGTGTTTTTTGGTAAACAAAGAAAGAAATTAAGAAAGTACTTTCTACAGGATGTAAACTAGAAGTACTAAAATCCATCTGCAGTGAAGTATTATCAGCAAAGCGTTTACCAATCTTTCTATAATGTCTTTGGTGGTAGGTGAAACAAGTTGTTTTGCTAGAAGGTGGTTTTTTAGATGAAGCTACTTTGTAAGCCACTTTGTATGATGCTAACAAAGCTTTCTTTAACTATTTACTTATATAAACTTTATAAAAGAATCTTTATTTCAGAGAAAAAGACATTATTAAAAGAAATAATGTTTAACCATGTCAGGGCTACTGTTAGATTTCCTAATACAATGTTAACATCTTAAAAAATAAAAGATTTTCATTTCTAAATTATTTATTTTTCATGTTTTAGTGAAAAATTACTTAGATCTAAAAAAAATAGATGCAGAAAAATTAATAATAACTTGTTTGCTAAAAACAGGTTGGAAATCTTACATTTTTAGATAAAGTAGAATCTTTCTTTAGTTTACAAGGCAATATTAAAGAAAAATTTACATTTTGACCACTACGAGAAGTATGAGAACAAATTTTTACTAACCTTCAATTGATAAGAACCATATATCACGTCACTTACCCAACAGCAGAAAAAGTAAATTAAAAACTAGAGATTTTCTTAAAATTAGATAAAAATTTTAGGTTATACTATCACAAGCCGATCGTTTAAACATTTTGGTATCCACTGGAATGCTTTAAGTTATTCACCTTTGGAGTGTTTCACATAGAACGACTAATAAGAAATCTAACTGTTCAATTCATTCCCATATACATAGTTGCACTTAAAAAACAATGTGAGAAATTGTATTTATTTACATACAATGGAAAATTACTTTTTAGTGGTTAACGCGAAATAATGAAATAAATTATTAAGTTTATCAGCAACTAATTTTTTATGTAAATTAAGCAAGCTGAATATTGTTCAATGAAATAGTTTGAAGTTTTCATCAGGCGTGGTTTAAAATTGCCCATATGTGTATGCGTGGGACAATAATGAACTTTTTTGTTTTTAATTATTAAATATGTAGTAAATTCTTATTGATATAAGCAATAACATAGGCAGGTACCTATCTGTTTCTGCTGATAAACGAAAGGGCATTATTGAAACAACAGCCATGCAGTTAGCAGCACCGTTTGAAAAATTTAAACAAGGTGAAAATCTTCATCGTCAAACCAAGAGGCTTTTATTGAATATTTTAACGTATACGTTGAATACAAAAGATGACAAAAGTGTGACAGCGAAAATAGAACTGATTTCTGAAATGACTGGCCTTAGTGTGAGAACAGTGTATAATCTGAAAAGCGAAGCCGCTACTGGACCTTTGACATGGCCAAAAAAACGAAGACGGAACAGCAGCCAGTCGAATTCAAGACTGATCACCTACGATGAAGGTATCCAATGGCAAATACGAAAAGCTGTGCATGAATTCTACTCCGAAAATATTCCACCAACACTGGCAAAAGTTCGTGCTAAAATATATTCAGACGAAAATGTACCAAATTTTTCTAAAAGTACGCTAAGACGCTTGCTTAACGATATGGGGTTTGTTTATGGAAAGAGAGGAAGAGACTCGATTCTAATAGAAAGAGCTGATATAATCGCCTGGAGGCACAAATATTTAAGATCAGTGAAGAAGTTCCGCGAAGAAGGATATAACGTAATATATCTGGACGAGTCATGGATTAATGTGGGCCACAGTGTAAATTTTGAATGGAAAGACGCTACCATAAAAAATGCCCGAGATGCATTTGTCAAAGGACTGACAACAGGACTGAAGGCTCCAAGTCAACGAGGACCGAGATTTGTTCTTCTTCATGCAGGCTGGAAAGACGGTTTTCTTGAGGGTGCAGAAAAAACTTTTCTGGCAAAGAAAGGTGCAGACGATTACCACGACGAAATGGACGCAGAAGGCTTTGAGGCCTGGTTTAAGGACCAATTACTCTACGAGAACTGAAAGATGCTGCTCGTGAAGAATGGGAGAGAATTTCGCAAGCCCAGCTCGACCATTTAATCGATAGCATGTTACATCGCCTACAGCCATTCATACAGGCCCATGGAGGAAATACTGATTATTAATTTTCTTTATTCCAAACTTTTAGACATATATGTGTATAAAATACATTTACAACAAAAAGAACTAAGCTATTATTAGTTGAAAGAGATTTTCTTTTGGATTTTGTTGGTGTTTTCTTTTGGTTCTAAATAAAATTTACATTATGCATTCGCAGAAAAAGAAGAAGACATTTAAATCACACATACAATAAAGGATGAGTTCGCAAGCGAAAAAGAAAACTCGCAATAATCCACGCCACTGATCACATTGTCCGCCTCACACAAAAGAATAGATTTTCCAGTGTGCGACTCCGTCGTCTTGGAAGAAGAGCATAAATAAAATCTGTCATCTGTTGCGAGAAACACAACCGAATCCCAACAATGGGCACTAAATAGAAAAGTTTTCAACTTTAGTCGCGAAACACCTGTTGTATATATGAAAGTATGGTCGGAAAAATTAGGGGAGTTTCCGGAACGATTTATGGTAATCCGACCAGTACTTATCTGACTAGGGGTAATTAAATTTCTTACAGAACGGGGTTTGCTGCAAGACCGATGGCAATTTACTTGTAACAAACGGGTATTATGGAGTTTGTCCAAAAGAAACTTTATAAATAAAAGTAATGAACCAATCGGTATGACAATTTACCCACCTTCAAATTGAAAATCGCGAAATGAGTAAATATTTATGCAAATTGATTGCAGGTTCTTCAGAAATTATATTAAGTCAAACAATCGGGGAATTAATTTTTATTTCACAACTTAATTTATTAGACGTCGGGCGTCGGAATGAAGAAGGATGCCGATGCCGACGTGGAAATTATAACTTTTTAAAACAATATTCTTCTATCCGATGTCAACTTATAATTAAAATGTGAAACTTTGCTAATTTAGAATTTTTTACTCGCTTCCTTCGCCGTGTCAATGAAAAATTTCTTTTCCAAAGGAAAAATTATTAAAAGAAAAACTTTTTTCATGCCGATTTCCGATTAGAACAGCAAACTTACATGAGCAAATAGCCATTCACCGAAATATAAACATAATTTACTTTTACAGATACTGTTATCGCTTTTAAATTTTTATTGGACGCAGGTAAAAATAATTTTTTTGTTCTTAATATTTTTATAAGTAAAACTGACTGCAGAATTAACTGAAGCACTTAGTTTTTATTCCAGTTGTTATTAATCAAATTTAGACATACTTAATTAACTACTCGGTGGAATTAAACTTATGTTTTTATTTCACACTGTTAGTTCTAAGCCCTTTAAATTTTATTTACCAAATTGGGAAGTGAAACTTCCCGGTTATTTTAGTTACACAAGTTGGAATCATCCATAAAACGCAAAGAACGTGAACTGAAACACCATGAAATTGATACTACCGTGTCCTTATTTACACTGTTAAAAATTTATCGAATTTAGATGTTTTTTCTTAACTCATTCTACCAAGTACTACTCAGATAAAAGACATATTCAACCAAAATGTATTCCATCTTTGCAGTTTTGAACAGTACTATAACAGGTCGGCTGAAAAGTCCCCGGTCTACCATGGTAAAACACAATATTTTGACAAAATTCATTTTTTTTATTCAACATAGTTGCCTTCAAGGGCGATACAACGATTATAGCGACCTTCCAACTTTTCGATACCATTTTTGTAGTACTCCTTCGGTTTGTCCTCAAAATAGGCTTCAGTTTCGGCGATTACCTCAGTATCAGAGCCAAATTTTTTTCACGCGAGCATTCTCTTCAGGTCAGAGAAAAGGACAAAGTCGCTGGGGGCTAGATCTGGAGAATACGGTGGGTGAGGAAGCAATTCGAAGCCCAATTCATGCAATTTTGCCATCGTTTTCGATGATTTGTGACACGATGCATTGTCTTGATGAAACAACACTTTTTTTTTCTTCTTATGGGGCCGTTTTTTCGCGATTTCGGTCTTCAATCGCTCCAATAATGCACAGTAATAGTCGCTGTTGATTGTTTTTCCCTTTTCCAAATAGTCGATGAACAATATACCGTGTCTATCCCAAAAAACTGAGGCCATAACTTTGCCAGCTGACTGTTGAGTCTTTCCACGCTTTGGTGGCGGTTCACCGGCCGCAGTCCACTCAGCTGACTGTCGATTGGACTCAGGCGTGTAGTGATGGAGCCAAGTTTCATCCATAGTCACATATCGACGCAAAAAATCGGGTTTATTACGACTTAACAGCTGCAAACACTGTTCAGAATCATCAATTCGTTGCTGTTTTTGGTCGATTGTGAGCACGCGCGGCACCCGTTTCGCACAGAGCTTCTGCATACCCAAATATTCGTGAACGATATGTCCAACACGTTCCTTAGATATCTTTAGAGTGTCAGCTATCTCGATCATATTCACTTTACGGTCACTCAAAATCATTTTGTGGAATTTTTTGATATTTTCGTCGGTAACCACCTCTTTTGGGCGTCCACTGCGTTCATCGTCTTCGGTGCTCATTTCACCACGCTTGAATTTTGCGTACCAGTCAATGATTGTTGATTTTCCTGGCGCACAGTCCGGAAACTCATTATCAAGCCAAGCTTTTGCTTTAACTGTATTTTTTCCTTTCAAATAACAATATTTAATAAGCACACGAAATTCTTTTTTTTTCCATCTTTTTGAAAATAACAAAAGTTGCTTCACTAAAAATGCAATATCTCACAAACTAATAGTCCGACAGCTGTCAAATTTTTACACGAATCTTTTGAAGGTTGATACTATCTAAAAATGAAATGGATTTAATTCTAGTGTCGTCATCTAACCTAACCTAACCTAACCTAACCTAACCTAACCTAACCTAACCTAACCTTACCTAACCAAAATATAAATTTTTTTTGAATCTTCCAGCAACATTCCAAGAATACAGAAGAAAAAGCAAAATTGCAAAGCTCATAATATATTGGATGACGTTGTTAATGAACAGAAGTTATTGCCACTCGATTCTTCACAGCTAACATTTCATCCTATAAACGTCTTTTATCAACCCACAATATCAGAATGCTTGACTGCTCTTAAAGAAAGCGTGTGGCATGAAGCAATTGGTGGAAGAAGTTCTGAGAAAGTGCGATCTTGTTTATATAAAAACCTTCAGGGTTGTGCTGATTCCATTTGGCATGTGGTAATATTTTCTTACACCTCGTGTGAACTAGGCCAGAAGAACACTGTCATCATCATATGGGTCCCAGGACATAGAAGGGAATTAAATAGCTGATAAGCTGGCCAGAGTCCCACATCTCGGACCAGAACCATCTTGTGGAATCAGCAGTAGCACAATCTTAAAAAAACTAAGAAAAGAAGTGGAGAATGAAAAAATCCAAGTACTGGAATCAGCTGGAAGGACTAGAAGAGCAGATATAAGTCTGAGAAAACATCAGACCCATGGCAAGTAAGGAGGACACAATAGATTTTATAGGTCGCAATGTAACTATCGCCCCTAACTTCATACATACTAGGGGGTCAAAATAAAATTGTAAACTTAGCAATTATATTAAGCTATGTTGAAAACCAAATGTGACATAGGTATTAATTTCTGCACTGTTACCACAAAAATAGTGTAAATTTGTTTATTCAATATCCTCTTCATCAATAATTGAGTTTCCTATTCCTCTCTAGATTTTATCATAACCATAGAAAGCATTTGCCAAATGAGATTCACGAATAAATAGCTCATCTATTTGAATCTGGTGTGAGAGAGTTAATGAAACTTTCAGTACGAGTTGAACCCTTACCATGTTCATTTGAGAGCTCATTTTTTTTATTCCTCAACTTCCTTGTTCAATTTTTGTACTACTAATAATTGTAAACGTAAGACAGTTCCGAAATGTTTGCCATGAAATGCATGATTACTTTCCTATTAAGTAAAACAAAGAGAAATAGATACCTATGGATGAGTTTTAATACCTTTGATCGTTTTTGGATACCTTTGAATGAAAGAATGTCTTTTAGGAGTGGTTTCCTTTGTCTTAATATTCTTATTTAACTTCCTATATCTTAAGTTGAGTTTCAACTAACCGCAGCCTTG
The DNA here is from genome assembly GCA_035357415.1 of Ophraella communa. Taxonomy (NCBI): domain Eukaryota; kingdom Metazoa; phylum Arthropoda; class Insecta; order Coleoptera; family Chrysomelidae; genus Ophraella; species Ophraella communa. Next base: position 42,454,565 of record CM068985.1, on the reverse strand, counting down.
TTTTTAATCCGGCTCGAAGGACCAACAGTTTGTAGTGGATTGAGTTAACTTCAAATACTCTGAAGAAAGAACATCCTTTTTGTAGAACCTTTATTGTAGAGACGTAGAGACTGAGCACCGTGTTCCGAATTGATTTATATTTGTGAAATAAGATTTTCCAAAGAGATTATTTACAGTGTACAAATAAACGAACGCCTGAGAGTTACAGTTGGAAAGAAGGAACGAAGGTTTTCGTGCGATCGGGTATTACCTGGAACACGTCGACACCGGGGCCTAATATATATGTCAAAGTTAGGCAATCAGAAAGAGATTAGCTCGCCGAAAACGTGACGTGATACGAAACGGAAGAGAAAAGCGCTGTTGCCGTAACTAGATCATTCTTAATGTCTAATGTGATGTATCTTTTAACCAATAAAAACATTATGCCGAAAAGAGAGTTAATGGACCAATATTTATTTGATATATATATTCGATATTTATTGGTAGTTGAGATACGCTTTGTGCGAACTTTGACAACGAAGTACAATGGCACACCCTTTCCTTCAAACGATCTAATGTAATTTTTACTGTCAAATGTCATTTTAGATGTCAAATGTCATTTTTCCGCTACCAACTGTAAATTTTCAGCTGTCATTTTTGACATTTGAATATCATTTATATCTTATGTCAATTTTTACTCTTAAATGTGTTTTTTAACTGTCTTATGTAATTTTTTTACTCTCAAAGGTATTTTTTAGTTGCCAACTGTCATTTTTAGCTGTCAATTGTCATTTTTAATTTTAAAGATCATTTTCCAGCTATCAATTGTTAAAAGTCATATTTAACTGTCAAATCTCATTGTCAGCAATTAATGGTAGATGTAATGAAATTTAAAAATGGTATACTTTGTATGTATTTTGTTTCTGCGAACCTCGCTGCGCTCGGCACGCAGTGATGGGTTTTTAAAATATAGTCTGTATCACAATGATGTAGTTGATAAAACTATGTAAGATACTGTAAATTTAGTGAAAAAATAATAGTGTATCATTCATTTTTAAAAATTTGTGAATTTTAAATACTTTTAACCTTTAACTATTTAAAAAAATGTATTTAAAAATAAATTTGGAAAATGTGACTATTAAATACCATTTCTATTGATGAGATGGGTAATTAGATAGTAAAGATTATTCTTAATTTACATAATATTTATAATATACTTAATTATGGACTATGATCATAATACTATATAAATAATTATAAAAAACTCACTCACACTTTAACACAAATTTTGACAATGCCACACCCTTTCCTTCAAACGATATAATGTAATTTTTAATGTCAAATGTCATTTTAGATGTCAACTGTCATTTTTCCGCTACCAACTGTAATTTTTCAGCTGTCAACTGTCATTTTTGACATTCGAATATCATCTATAACTGTCTTATGTCAATTTTTACTCTTAAATATAAACAATTAGCTTTTTTTAACTGAATTTTCGGGTTTTCCAAAAAATTTTTTTCCAAACCATCCCTAAACTATAGCAAAAAAACAAAAAAAAATTTTGAAAATCGGTCTTGCCGTTTTTCAGTTTTTGCGAGACTAACGCACAGCAATTCATTTTTATATATATAGATTACGTTTATTTAATATGCAGTCCTTAGTTATCTTTCCCAAACTTTATTTCTTCACATCTTAATCAATAAACCAAAAACATCGATTTAAACAACCTTGGATACTTTATGTTCATAATCAATAAACGATAAATAATTGATTTATTTTTATACTAATTTAGAGAGAATTAGAGCATCCAATGGTTTTGCTTTTGACAAACGCTATTGTTCACAAACCTAACCAACACATTTATTGTCCCCTTTTACGAATAAATATCCTTTATATTCCATCACAGAATGTCGTCGACAAGATAATATTGTGTCTGTTTTCGTTCTTGGATGCCTTTCGTTTCCTGGCAAGTCTTGCATTCGATTCCCTTCCTCTCATCCCGGATAAATGTGAATCACTTTTTGGTGAACACAAAAGACAAATGTGTTTGTGGCAGTTGTTCTGCGTGTGTTCTGGCGATCATTAGTGGCGCCCCCGCTAATTTACCCGTAGATCGGTGAAAACGGAAATCTAAAGGACCGGATCTTCAAATTTCTAAACTGCAAACTTGCAAAAAAAAGTGCTGCACGTTTGTAGTATACAAAAGACTTGGATTTTCGTGAAGAACTAAATTCTTGTCAATTACAAAATATTTTTAAACCATTTACTTCAACTTTTGCTTGGAAAAGATATAGATTTACCCATTATACAATTCAGTTATTATAAATAATGACCCAACATAGTTTTTTGATACTTAAGTTTATATTTTCCATCGTTTCTCCGAAAGTGAACGATAATTGTGACAACTGCGTCAAGACTAATGCTATTATTGCTAACCAGTGTGAGAATATTATTTTATCACAAGAGAGAGAACGTAAATGCGTTGCAAAATATTTTTTCAATCTCAAGAGAGAGCATTCCAGCATTTTATTATCAAATTTGATTTCAGAATTGCTAAATTCTGTGATAATCGTGAAGAAAACTCTTTCCGCACGCTAGTAGAAAAAATAGTGTACCTAACACGTGCGTAAAGTGACTTTTCCGCACTTGCTAGTATACTACCATAATCTACAAAGGGAAAAACAGAGAAAATTGTATTTAAAATCCGGTATTCTTTTATTAAAAATATTACTCGACCAAAATGAAACTTGTGAACTATATGATGTAGCCAAAAGATTAGTCCATCCAGAATCCAGATTATATTAGATGGTCATGGGTCGTATAAACCAGTTTTTCTGCATTTCGACCTACTAAGATCTTTTGCACACAGCTTAATCCATTTGAAACGATAGTTTTCATTTTCCGTTTGCCAATTTTGGGTTAATAACTCAAAGGATAGTAACAGATGTAAACATAAGTTATTGGACAGACAGAAAGCACATTCTTGCTACTGGATAAATCTTCTTTAACCAGAGCTGCTGGACAGCTGCTTTTCCTTGGAGAATGTGGATAATAAGTGTACCAGAGGCATGTATTGTTCCAAGATGGATATATTCCTTCTTACGGGTTAAGGAGAAAGATCTGTTCAAGCAGGAGGATAGGTTATGGCAAGGATAGGCATATAATTTGAGTTAACTGCACATAGGTACGTGACAAAAGTTGTAGAATACCATATTCCTTTTATGGAAAGGAAACAACATGTATAACTGACCCACTACCTTGGGGAGGTTCAAATCACCTGATATGTTTGGCCTGCTCCCAAAATGTGATCCAAAATGTTATGAAGAGAAAATACCATGTCATTTTAAAACTGCCGAATTTTATGCCTGGTTGTGTATTTTGAGAACAGGATTCTAAATATATTTTAAACTATGAACAAGAAGGTTAAATGTTATTCCAAACTTTAACTATTTAACTATTTTTTTGTGATGAAAAAACGAGTCCTAACCTGAAATTGGGACAGAAAGAGAAGAGAGGTCGGTGGACGTCGATCGCAAACCAGAGATTTGCCGGTAATTGCTTCTTAGATGAGGATCTAGTTTTGTTTAATAATTGGGTTGAGACGTAACGATTTGGAGGCTCAGGTGGTCTTTCATTTTATCGTTCGCATCATTTGAATTTAATGACGGACGAGGAAAAAGTTCGGAAAGCAAAATAATAACAGAATAGCCGTTTCCTTTTATCAAAGAAAAAACTGGATATATTTTTTACTTCATATTTTTTATTTATACTCCAGAATCGTTTGATTCGTATTCCAGATGTATCCAACAAAACATTTTACTGTTGAGTGTGAAACAAAACAATCAAAAACCTTTCTTAGACATTTTAATTTTTAAAAATCTTGATTTGCTTCGATTAGAATTTTAAGTTAACAGAGGCTTAATTGCTGTCCGACAAATTATCTTCGGTCAATAGTATTTTTCACACATGTTTGTCTTTGACTTTGCCAACTTCGCTTTAAGACAAAGAAATTATACTTAGTAAAGAGGTGGGGTAGTAGTAGGTAGGGTTGGGTCATAAAAGATTAAAAGATGATGATTAGGGGATGAAATATCGATCGGTGATTATTATAAGAAGCATAAAAGTTTGTTAGCGTGATTGTGGAAACAAGAAAATGGCAAAAATTTGCTAGAGTTGTGACGAGACAGTGTCCTTATTAAAGGATGTATTAATGAACAGAAACATCGTGATTTTCAAAAAGGTCCTAATGCTCTAGAAAAACCAAATCCAGATGTTCTAAGAAGAAAAGCGCATACTTGATAAGGATTGCAATGAAATGAATCGATGCACACTATGGAAACTATAAAAGGAAATTTGTTTCCATCAGGAAAAACTAAGAAGAAAGTCTATTTTATAAGAAAGAAGCTATAGGACCATGCACCAAATACAGTTTCAAGTAAATTGTTTAATAGTAAACATCGGTTTTGTTCGAAAAATTCGCTTTAAAATTCAATTACAGCTGTTTCGTTATAACTAGCATCGTCAGATTGACATATTGAAATTACATGTTGTTTGTTTGTAACTAGGTACTTGATGTTGATAAGGAGTTAAGGCTAGACCAAGTAAGGAAGTAATAAGACATAACAATATTAAAGCCTAGATGTTATTAGCCCTAAGGGATTATCCTGGAAGTACTTTCCTCTAAGATCAGTATAAATGCGCAATGATATAGAAAAACCAGGAAAAAACTATATCATGCTGATCTTTACAATAACTTAATATATTTGTGTTACAATTACGTCTTATCTATGTATAAAATGAAGACTCAATCAAAGCAAACACTTTAAAAGTGGAGAACTTCCCAGATTTATTTGTTCATTAACAACTTTAAATTGTGGATCTGCTAGATGTCTTTTGATTTCAAGTTCTTCGAGGAAATCTAAATTTTGTTTTTTATCACAGGTGTGTAATATTTGAATGTCATTGGTATGTATGAGTGAGTGTGGATGTTCAAGAACGTGTTTGGCATAGTTTGACTTATCTGGTTGTTGTAATCTATATGCTCTTAAATGTTCATTGAATCTGAATCTTATTTCAAAATTTCTTTGTGTTTGACCTATATATACAGCATTACATTTTGGACAATTTATTTTGTAAACACCAGATTTTTTTAATTTTGGTAATTTTGTTTTCACATTTAACAATTTTGTTCCAATACTATTTTGTGTTTTAAATGATACTAATGCTGATGTTGCCGAAGATATTATTTTTGAAATTGTATTAGAAATATTTCCACAATATGTAATACTTTTATAACTTTTAATTTCTTTAGGTTGTTGAGGGAATATTAGGTTTAGTGACACTTTCTGTTCTTTCTTATTAATTAATTTATTTATCAAATGTATTGGATAGCCATTAGATATTGCTATTTGTTTTATAATCTCAATTTCTTTATTAAAATTATTTTTGTTCATTGGAATTGAAAATGCTCTATGTATCATAGAATTATAAGCTGCTAATTTATGTTTTATAGGATGATTTGAATTATACGGTATGGTTACATCTGTTTGTGTTGGTTTTCTGTATATTGAATAATTTAGTAAATTATTAACTTTTTCAATTTTTAAATCTAGAAAATTAATTGAATTATTTTCTTCAACTTCTAAAGTAAAATTAATTTTAGGATGCAAGGTATTAATATAATTAAAAAATATATCTAATTGTCGTTCGCTACCTACAAATCCTGCTAACACATCATCAACATATCTATACCAAAATACAATGTTTTTATAACTAGAATTAAAGATTTTGCTTTCTAAATTATCCATAAAAATATTTGCTAAAATTGGAGAAATGGGACTTCCCATTGAAAGACCTTCATTTTGAATATATACTTTCTCATCAAAAGTAAAATAATTTTGGTTTTGTTAATGTTTATTAATTTTGGAATTTATTAGTACCAGTAATTACCACGAGGAAATTAATGATGATGTTGTTGAAGAATGGCTCGAAAAAATGGTGGATCTGTTTCATAAGAATTCTGCAACTGTAGGTACTGTACATCCCAAGACTCGATACTGATGTGGGACTAGATAAAAGAAGAAGTTTCAAAGAAATTTGCCTAATGATAAAAAAGTTGTTTAGCAATAAATAATGTAAAACCTGGAAACTGGAAAAAGGCAATAATGTATGCAATTAAAGCAGAACAAAATATATGTGGAAGTTTGACAATATTACTGACAAAGTTAGCAAATTATTATTATTAACAATGGTTGTAAAATGATGATGGTCTTATATAACAGAAACAAAGAAGAAATTTGGAATTTGCGTGATCAATTTTGAACCTTTTTTGAGTTCTACTCACATTAGAAACTTGGATGACAGATTTTTATGTCACTTAGAATATATTGTAATAATTAAATATTCTATAATAGTATAATGAGCATTATCAACAGAAGTTGTTTAATATAACTTAATCAGATAATTTTTATTATATTGTATTGTTTTATAATAAATTTTGTGTATTTGTAAGAGAATTATAAGTTAGAAATTATTTTAATGTAACAATATTATATCTAGTACATAAATATGTTATTTAAAACTTACTAGAAATTTCGCGAAAATTGATTATATAATGTGTAAAAAAAAGAAAGATAATATGTAAAAGGGAGACAGATATATTTGTTCTCGAATGATCGGACAGTAGACGAAGTGAGTATGTCTAGTCATATATATGAAAGAAAGAGATACACATATTTTCCCAGAAATGACTAATCTCTAGAACAAAAAAACGAAGCTTCTAGAAGTTTGAAACCTATAAAAGACTGAACAGAGGTCGTTAGAGGGAAGTTTATTATTGGAAGTCAAACAGAGAAGATCACTGAGTGTGAACAGTCAACTAGAACTATGTGAACAAAGTTTTTAAAAAGTGGTTAATACAAAGTATTAAATAGTGGCATTAAAAATACAAATTAAAACAATCAAAAAGTAAAACAAAGTGACAAAAGTGACATTAAAAACTAATCAAAAAGTGAAATTAAAACATTTTCGGTTGATAAAAAAGAAGAATATAAGAGTACTTACTATTAATAGTACAATTAAAGGAACTGTAATCCACACTAAACCATATCAATTTGGAGGAAGAAAGAACGATAATATCACTCAAGAAACCAAACGTCTTACAAGACGACATTTTACCAGATTCGCAAATTCCACGTATCACTTCGTTCGTCTCCGTTTTTCATAGATCAACTACAGATTTTTCCACCAATCAGGAAATAGGACTTTACATCAAGGTCAGATAAATTTGTAATTTTTTAAAAATTTTTGTAGTAGTTAGTTGAATTTTATAATTTAAAAACGAAGGAATTTACTTGATATTTAATAATTAGTGTATTTGATAATCTTACTTGCTATTACATAAACAACATTGGTTAATTTAACTTAATTCACATCAAGTAAGTTCTTTTACAGTTAATAAAAGGCCTTTCTTTTTCTTATTTTTCTTAATTAGTTTCATTATTACTGTTTTTATTTAACTCTTATAATAAATTTATACTTATAAATTAATCAAATTTTTCATTCACATATACCTAATAATCCAACTGGAAACTTGCGTAACCAAAACCCCTGAGAAAACGAAGATCTTGTAACTTTTAAATAAGAATTAATCATTCAAATAAATTTATTAATCAATTAATAATCTCTCAAATCATAATATTCATTACAATATTTATAAAAATAGAAAAAGATTTTTATGGAAATATTCTGCGCTACTGGTTTTTGACGTCAAATTCTAGTGTATTATTACTGAATCGCGAAAGCTACGTCACATATACGTTAGCTTTATATCTCTGATGGTGGTCGTAGACGAAACTTAGCGATGCGGATCCTTCGCACGACATTAATTCGTTCTTTTGTTAATTGCGGCCGTCAAAGAGGCCGTAAGAAGGTCGAAAAGGGCCGTAATTTAGGGCGCTACTCGAGGTCTGCCACTTGAGCCGACGCGGAGGAGGAGAACGCGGCAACCCGGGGACCCTTGCGAGGGATTTATCAAGGGACTACAGCAATGAAAGAATGCTAGAAGTGGTTTCGCAATCATCACACTGAGAAAACTATTAAATATAAAAAAAAAAATTTTTTTTTAATCAAATATTACTGTTTACCTCAAAAATAAACAAAATTCGAGTAAGCTATGGAAATACAGAAACCTCCAATTAGAATACTCGACCTTAAAATTCTTTTCAATCCTTAACAACCACTTAACGTTTAATTGCAGTCCATTAGAAGGCGAAATGAAAGGAAACCACTCAAATGAGCAAATACGTAATTTGTATAGATTATAAAGAAATCGCTGACTGGTCGAATCTTTCAAATTACGTAAATGAATAATTTTTTTTAGTATACCAAACGTGTCAGCGCACAAGATGGAAAGAGAAGGATGTCCGTGAAATGGAAAACTACAATGTTTTCATTGTTGCCTATTGTTAGAGGTGAAGAGTCTAGAGCCAGAGATCCAGAGTGATGGATACAATGAAAAAGAAAAAAACTGAGTAACCACAATTTTGGAAATAAAGAACGTTTTAAAGTTGTTACCTCAACAATATTTATTAGGTATACTATCAGCAGGATTTTTGTAAATCAACGTATAATTATTAATTCTGATTTTTAAATAATTGACAGTAATAAAATTATAAGATTTTGATAAGAACAAGAATAACCTTTTTTTGTAAATTAAGCCCAAAATACATCTAGGTGACTTGACCAAATCTCTGAAGGAGGTCGTCCTATTCGTACGACCTGTACAAGAGTCCTTAAAATAGCCTCTAACTACAAGAGTAACAGGTCGACTGAAAAGTCCCCGGTCTGACCTATAGATGACGACACTAGAATTAAATCCATTTCATTTTTAGATTGTATCAACCTTCAAAAGATTCGTGTAAAAATTTGACAGCTGTCGGACTATTAGTTTGTGAGATAATGCATTTTTAGTGAAGCAGCTTTTGTTATTTTCAAAAAGATGGAAAAAAACGAATTTCGTGTGCTTATTAAATATTGTTATTTGAACGGAAAAAATACAGTTGAAGCAAAAGCTTGGCTTGATAATGAGTTTCCGGACTCTGCGCCAGGAAAATCAACAATCATTGAATGGTACGCAAAATTCAAGCGTGGTGAAATGAGCACCGAAGACGGTGAACGCAGTGGACGCCCAAAAGAGGTGGTTACCGACGAAAATAGCAAAAAAATCCACAAAATGGTTTTGAGTGACCGTAAAGTGAATATGATCGAGATAGCTGACACTCTAAAGATATCTAAGGAACGTGTTGGACATATCGTTCACGAATATTTGGGTATGCGGAAGCTCTGTGCGAAATGGGAGCCGCGCGTGCTCACAATCGACCAAAAACAGCAACGAATTGATGATTCTGAGCAGTGTTTGCACCTGTTAAGTCGTAATAAACCCGATTTTTTGCGTCGATATGTGACTATGGATGAAACTCCATCACTACACGCCTGAGTCCAATCGACAGTCAGCTGAATGGACTGCGGCCGGTGAACCGCCACCAAAGCGTGGAAAGACTCAACAGTCAGCTGGCAAAGTTATGGCCTTAGTTTTTTGGGATACACACGGTATATTGGTCATCGACTATTTGGAAGACTATTACTGTGCATTATTGGAGCGATTGAAGACCGAAATCGCGAAAAAACGGCCCCATATAAAGAAGAAAAAAGTGTTGTTTCATCAAGACAATGCACCGTGTCACAAATCATCGAAAACGATGGCAAAATTGCATGAATTGGGCTTCGAATTGCTTCTTCACCCACCGTATTCTCCAGATCTAGCCCCCAGCGACTTTTTCCTTTTCTCTGACCTGAAGAGAATGCTCGCGGGAAAAAAATTTGGCTCTGATACTGAGGTAATCGTCGAAACTGAAGCCTATTTTGAGGACAAACCGAAGGAGTACTACAAAAATGGTATCGAAAAGTTGGAAGGTCGCTATAATCGCTGTATCGCCCTTGAAGGCAACTATGTTGAATAAAAAAAATGAATTTTGTCAAAATATTGTGTTTTACTATGGTAGAACGGGGACTTTTCAGCCGACCTGTTAGCACAGCACATGCAGCTCTCACAATTGCATGCGCATGTTTTTCACCAAATGGAAAAATCTTTCCATTATTTTCACATCCGGAAAACCTGCCTTGAAATTACTGCTTATTCCATATCGCAGGTGATTTTCATCTGGTGTAACTTAGATTGAAGATGTGTTGAAGCCCAAAACCTTCATCAAGTCCATTGTTTTTCCTCTTGAATCTGATCCTTTAGTTCCTGGTCCAGTCTATTGACCTGAAGTAGTGGACCACATCTTCCATCAGAGTCTTTCTTATGTTGGCCAGTACCAGCTGTGATATTATTAGTTGAGGGACCTGAGCAGTCACACAGGATGTGTTACGTTACTTATTTCATCCTGTATAAGTGTTTTTTTGTATTTTTGTAGCCTGAATTGTTTTCTGGTCTTTCCAAGAATCCTTTAACTGTATACTCGTTTGAGTAGCTAACTTCTTTGAAAGTCTGCAGTTTTACATGTAACATTTCTATTGTTTATTTCGTTGAATGCTACAGTTATGTCAGTCTAAGATTGTTTGTCCAAGAAATCAGAGGAAACTCCACAACTCCATACCAATTTTGTTTTAGATCCTTCCATTTACATACTGCCTAGCTATCAAAAATGACTTAGTCTGGTTCCTAAGTAGCTCTATTGCAAAACGCACCCTTGGTTTTTTTCTCCCTCCCATATAATGCAGTCAATCAATTTTCCGCGCATTTGCAGTGAATATTTCATTGGCTCTTGGCTCTTCTATATTTTTTGCATTCATCATAAAAAATTTATGGTACAACTATAATATCCATCAAAACGGTGTTAAGCGTTTTATTGATACACTTTATTTATTTTAGAGAGATACCACTGATGAACAGTAAACATTTAATGGGCTAATCTTTGTGCAAGGTATGAATGGTTATGACCCTCGGGGAGAGACATATACTATAAAATCTACAGAACGAACGTTATACTATATTTATTGACCAATAACGTTAATACTCGTAGTATTCCAACGAAAATATTTTGATATTTATGAAAATCTTTTTATAAATCTCGACCCAAGGGAACATGCTTTTGACATATTTTAAGAAACCGAGAAAGTAAGTATATAGGGAGAAAATAGAGGCATCATGTTTTTTCGATCGTTTGACTGGAATAAGTTTATTTTAGGCAAAAAAAAATGTTTCATAAATGTCAAGTTTGTTGGAAAATGTGGTAGGAACAAATGTAATAAGTTGATCAAATTATATTCCTGCTGTTTTGGATTTAGAGTTAGAGACGACCAGTACAATAATTTGGGTTTAAGGTTTTTAATTTAAAAAATAAGAAGGGTTAGATATAAATACATTATATTTTGTTCAGAAGTTGTTCTTTCTCCAGGAACTTGATAACTTTATATAGTTGGTCGGCGTGGCTGAGGATCTCTTTATAGTTGGTTTTTATTCCAAATCAACTTTAACTAATTTAAAAATTATCAGATACAATTAACTTGAGCAAAATTACATGGTGATAATAGTAGAAGTAATAATTAACATCTTCTATGATTCTTATGAAGTAAATTACAATAAAACAATTAAACTAATATGATTTTTACAGATTGGATAACATTGTATAGTTAAATTTTGTGAATACAAAATGTCGTTGTTCATCCACTCAACATATAAGCTTCATAAAACTATAGTCTGTACAAAAAGTACGAGGAGTAATAAACTCTAATTAAGTATGCAAAACCTCTACAGCTAGCACCATGAAATTTTTGATAAATCTCTTACTTTAAATTACATTTCTTCCGTAAATCTAAAAACCAGGTAGATCGACCCCGTATTTGTTTCAGTTGTAGCAAAGTTTACGGTTTTTTCATTGTTAAAGGATTAGCAGCTAAGCAATAACGCAATGCAGTGGTGTGTATTTTGGGAAAAAAATACGTTTTAAATTGTAATATAATAAAAAATGAAAAGAAATAATTATTGGAATACATTTATTACTTACATTTTATTCTATATCCGACCCGGAAGAGGAAGAATCGTTGTTGACATTAATAATAATAGGGTCGACTAAATCATCACAAATATTGTCAATTTTCCACATATTTGCCTCTACTTTGATAACATGCTCAATACAGTTTGTCCAATTTTCCTTACTAACATGACTTACAGCACTCTCAAACAATTTCACAACATCGTTTATTTTAAAAGTAGTATTTTTTTCCAACTTCCCCCTTTACCTGAGCATATATTAATTCTATGGGATTAAGTTCACAATGATAAGGGGGAAGTCGAAGAACTGATATACTACGAGAAGAAGCCATTTCTTCTACAATGTAGGTTTTGTATTTATTCTTGTTCATTTTTTCAATTCTGTAAAGTTCTTTCCTTAGTGGATCTTTTGGAAACTTAATATTTTTCGAAATAAGCCACTCCAAAAGCTCTGCTTTACGCCAACGACTTGTGGGCAATGCTTCTCGTAACCGTGAATGGTTACTTGCGTTGTCCATAACAATAACAGCCCCTTTTGGAATCAGATCCAACATTTGAACAAAACATTCCTCGAAGACATCCCCATTCCTATCTTCGTGATAGTCCCCCGTGCCTTTTGAAATAAAAGTTAATAATCCACCATCAACAAAACCTTCAGAACTTCCAACATGGACAATGATAAGTCTTTTTCCTTTTACAGATGGTGGCTGCAAACCTAACGACAAACCTTCCACGAATGCCTGCCTTCCGCTTTTAATGTTTTCATCTTGCAAAGATTTGGAAACTGTATATCCAGCATTTATCCATGTTTCGTCTAAGTAGAAGATTTTCAAATTTTGTTCTCTGCCATGTCGAATGCTTCTTAAATAGTCTCTTCTCCAAAAAACTATTTCCGGTTTATCTATCAAGAGAGATCTGAAACTCACATCTTTCAAAAGTTTGCATAATGTCATTCTGGAGAATTTTGAATAGTTCGTATCTTCTTGCAGTGATGTCATAATTTTGTCAAGTGTTGGAATTCCCTTTCGTAAATAAAATCCATGGACTTTACGCCTTAGTATTTGTTTTAATGACTCATCGATCTCAATTGGTTTTCGGCCAGAAGGAGTTTTAGGGGGTTGAAGAGTTCCATTCTTGCTTTCTTTTAGTAATCTATAAATTGTTGATTTAGCAACACATAACATAGCAGCCGTTAATTCCACAATATCATCAACACTTGCATCAACACGGTATACCATCTTAAAATATATTTTGGTACGTCTATGAAATCTACTTAAATGAATGATTTATTACTCCATGTCCTTTCTATATAGACTATAGACCAACACAACTCTATATCAGATACCTACCTTGTAAAAACAAAATGTAACTTCAAAATGTCAATCAAAGCAGTTGTCGTTGGATTTAAAAAGCTATTTTTGTCTGGTTCAAAAGTTCATTAGTTTGTTTAATGTTCTTATGAAGATGGGTTTCCACAGAGTAAGGGTTAACTTCATTTTACAAGAAAGTAAGAAAAAATGAACAATTAGGAGCATATTAGTAAATAGTAACAACTAAATAAGTCAAAGTATCCAAAACACCTACTTGAACACAGACTCAAACATTCCCAGAGAGCAAAGAAATAGAAACACTATACATTTTTGATAAAAAAAGAAAATTTAGATTTTCTTGAATGAGTTGAATCAACCACTAAACTTGGCTTTGATTAAATATTCTTTTAATATTTAGCAGAGATATAAATGTAGGTACCACAAATACATTAAGATTAAGATATTGTAAAGATTAGGTATAGATTTCTCATGTTTTATTTTCTATATTAATGTACATTTATTCTAATCTTAAAAATAAATATATATACAGGCTAAAATCCCTTAGGATCAATAATTTCCAGGCTTTTATATTGTTTCAATGCCTGGTCTAGTTTTAACACTATTTAATCAAACATAATGTTCCTCATAAAACAATATATTACTTTAAACTGTCAATCTTTAAACAGAGTTTTACAAGCACTTGTTACGGTTCCGATTTCCCCTACTAATCACTTCCTCATGTGAAGGTCATTCTCTGTTTGAACTACCTATACGATATACAATTTTAACATTAAGTAGTTTTTCTAAATCTCAACAAATATTTATCTGAAATTATCTTCAACAGAGCAAATTTATAGAAAAATAAAGAAAATAAATTTTCCCAACATATGATTCTATTACTAAATTAAAGATAATGCTATTTTCATTCTATTTGTTTAACTATGCTTATTACTTATAACAATTTTTCCGAGAATTTTTCCCTACAACTCTACCCCTGATTAAAAATTCTGTTGTTATAAAATTTAAACATAGCAATGGATAAACAAAAAGTAAACCTAAAATTTGTATCACTTTTAACGAGAAATTTATAACTGAAATAGAACAAATTGAAATTTGTTCTTTGTTTTAATGTTTTGTTGTTTTAATAACAACAAAATATTAATAATTCAGGGTAAGCTTTTATGTAAACAAAAATGACGGTACTCTACCTTTGTTTGGAACACTATTAAACTTAAAATTTCATTGAACACGCGAAAATAACGTATCACCGTGTGTGTAGTAGTTTAAAAACAATACTGAAATTGAATGAATACCTGACTAAACTAAAATGTAAGTTAAGGGCGTGTTGCACTCGTAAATTATCTGAACGTCTACTTCGGGTATAAATTGGGGTGACCCCTATTCATGATTTTCACGAAGGGACCCACTATACGACAGGATGATTTGAAATGGGTTATATACTTGACAAAGAAATTATTCGATCTTATTTTTACGAGAATATAGTTTTTAATTATTTCTGTGACGGTTATTAGGTAGTAAATATATATGAAATACGATAACTAAAAAATAATAAGGGGAATATATTCGGATTACCCCTGAATCTCCCACTACCAGCAACAATCGAGCCGTCCCTAGTAATATATTTACGTGATTTGGAAGCAGTGATGCCAATTTGTGAGTAATTACTTGTTTTTTGTGAGGACTAATTGGTTTTTCTACTTGTTTCTCTACTAGAGGGTTTAAGATTAAGGAATTGTTTTAAACCTATTCATTGGAATAAATAAATCATCCGTATTTGAGGATAGGTACTTTTTATTCATGTTTCTTGATAATTATTATTTAAAGTAAATTAAAAATTATAAGGGAAGGTAATATTAAAATGCCATTTCTGGGAAGTATACTGTGTTCAACAATACAGGGTGTTTCTTAAGTAATCTAAAATATTATATGGGGCGCTTCGTTACTCAATTTTAAGACGAAAAGTTCATATAAACATGTGTGATAGGTGTTGTCGTTTATGAGATACAGGGTGTTGTACGTGAAATTAATTTTTCTTGGTGACGCTACTGATTTATATTTTTTTATTATTTTATTACAAGCAACATGTGTTAAACATAAAGAAAAAATAATACATTTCAGAGCAAATGTTCAAAATGTCCACCTCCAGCTAAAATGCAAGAATCCGCTCGATGTCTAATGGATTGTCGAATACGTTCGAAGATACCAGGATTGTTGCGAATAACATTACAGCCGTCTATGATACGATTTTGAAGATCTTGTACGTTTAATATCAGTGTTGTGTAAACAAGCGATTTCAAATATCCCCACACACAAAAATCCAGAGGATTGTGTCCAGGTGATCTAGGGGGCCACGGGTGTGGAGATCCTCGTCCGATCCAATGGCCTGGAAAAACATTATTTAAAAACTCGCGTACAATCACTGAAAAATGTGGAGGAGCTCCGTCATGCATGAACCACATGCGCCTTCTAATAATAATAGGTACATCTTCCAAAAGAAGTGGAAGTTCATTTTCTAGAAAATGTTGGTATGTCTCACCGGTTAACCGTACAGGAAGGAAAAATGGTCCAATTAAATAATCATCGATGATGCCAAGCCAAACATTGACCGAAAATGTTTGTTGAAATCGTTTTACACTTATGGTATGTGGATTTACATCTGCCCATATGTGGTCATTATGAAAATTCATAATCCCATGTCTAGAAAAGTTGGCTTCATCCGTAAATAGAATATTGGCCACAAAATTCGGATTGTTCGCGATTTCACGTAAAATCCATTGACAATACTGTATGCGTAATGGATAGTCAGTAGGTAACAAATGTTGAACACGTTGAACGTGATATGGATACAATAAATTATCTTTTAGAATATTCCAAACAGTTTTGTTACTAACATTTACTTCATCTGCAACTTTTCTTGTACTCGTTTCTGGATGTTGATCAATAATTTGAGGAATCTGGTTTTCCAATTGGGGATTTCTCACAGTTCTGGGTCGTCCAATAATATTCTTCGATTTAGCAAAAGTTCCAGTTTCTTGTAAACGAATATGTAACTTAGTAAACGTATCTGAACATGGTAAACGATTATTTGGATAACGCTGAGCATACGTACGTCTAGCTTCTAAGGCATTACCATTCGCTAATCCGTACAAAAAATGCATATTAGCCATTTCAACATTAGTAAACACTGGCATAGTTATTAACTAAACACAGCAGAGTCAATCAAATAAAAATGTACGATTTTTGCGTTGGTTTTCAAATTTGACACTTGTCAACATTATTTCAAAGGCCACTTAGAATAAGCATGTTTTTGTGTATTACTTCTAAAAACCAGTAGCGTCACCGGGAAAAATTAATTTCACGTACAATCAGAACTGACTTATTACAATAAATTCAACACCCTGTATAATAAATAAATAATGTTAAAGTGGATCTAAGTGAGTTTTTATCAAAATGTAACGATTCATGAGTAAGACAACCCAAGTTACACCACACCCTGGAAAAAATGTTGATTTAGATATGCCAAAATGATAATGGTGTTACTTAAATATCCAAAAAATGTTTGTGAAACACTTTAAGAAGTATGGATTTCCGAGAGGTCTTTTCAATGGGTATTTTACCACCACAAAATCTGGCAGCTCTACTAGAAGTAACAAAAATTAGTTTGGGAGCCTGCGGTTGTTGTCTAGCAACCTAATTCTAAAAACTATCTTTGTTATTCCTGAATATCAAAAGCGTATCAAGCTTTGGTTGGTAATCACAAACACCCCAGCAATCTAACTCAGAAAATGGCCATGCTGCTAATAGAACCACCGCCTACAATTTCCACATTGAACCGGAAAACGAGAAAAATCAAACCCTACTGGTTGGTAAATTGTACAACTGGCATGCAGTTGGCATAGTTCATCGATAGAATTCTGAAAACAATACTTGCATCAGTTTTAACGATACTATATGGTCGAAGAAGATGGGTTGCTTCGAGGAGGACAATGTGAACAAGAACTGAAAGATCCAAAATTATGAAAGATTAGCTTCAGATGAGGCTTCTGATACAATGACTTCTTATAGATACTACAGCTGAAGACACATACGTCAAACTCTCTAGTGTCACGTCATGTACGTCCTTCTCGTGACTCTTCGAATGTTGTACAGGAACTGATGTCTTCCAGGTGAACCAGAAGCCTATTGTGTGGAAGAATGATATGAATTAAATTTTTTTGTATCTACCCAGTTAAACTTATGGCATGGTGTGTCAGTAGTTGTTATAGTTGATTATTATTTGTCTTATAATTACAGTACACTGTTATGCTGAATAAAACCTTACCAAATTTAATAAAGAAAATTTATAAGAAAACACAAATCTGTTCAAACATTTTTGTTCGAATATAAAATATCATTTAGCTGTAGTAACTTGTTGAATGTTTGCATTTTGACACTCTTTTTAGTCCTGAATTTATAACGAAATACTTAGGCCAATCTCATAGATAGTTTATTGGGTGACATAGAATGCCTTATATTCAAAGTGTCACGAAGACTCGTTCTCTTCCTGTGTATAAGGTAATTTAATATGTCTATACAAAGTAAGTTTTCTCAATATGATTGATTTTCTTACGTGAATTATTAGTACGGCAGCTTAAGTATACAAATATTTTTATACCCAATATTAGGTATATAATATAATAGTAAAGAAATAACTTTTGTAAAAAAACTTCCAGAGTTTATAAAGAAAATGAATCACTGCGTGCCGAGCGAAGCGAGGATCGCAGGAACAAAAAAAATACAAATAGTATTTGATTATTGTATTGTATTTATTATTTTTTGTACTATTTATCAATTACAACACAACACTGGAATTTAATAAAGTTTTTAAAATACAGACCATATTTTACAAATGTACTACTGCGTGCAGAGCGTAGCGAAGTCTGCAGCACCAAATTAATGATAACTGACGATTTTTAAATTAGTTTAGATTGACTAGATAGACTTTTTTATTTCAGTAAAAAATAAAAATAATAAATAAATAAATAAAAATAAAAAAATACCTATTTGCACGAAAATTCAATAAATATTGTCCGAGATATTAAGTATTTATTTATTTTTGGCAGAAAAAAACAGTTTAGCCAATTTTTACAGCGTTTTATAGTCTATATAGAAAGGACAAGGAGTAATAAATCATTCATTTAAGTAGATTTCATAGACGTACCAAAATATATTTTAAGAGGGTATACCGTAAGGTACATTTTGTATTGAACGAATGAGTTGCAGCTATGCTAAAGAATATACGATTTAGGTCAGAGGTAACGGGATGTACTAATAGGGATAAATAAATTTTAGTAAGTTTGATAAAGAAAAGCAACCCAGTTTATTTATAATAGAAAACAGACCAATCTGTAACAATAATTATTTTATATATTTTTGTTCTTTTTGTAAGAAGATTAATTCAAACTTTGAATATTGTCACAAATAAATTACAATGAAATATATTTTTTAAAAATTAATTAAAGTCAAGATAGCAAGATATCGTTACAATTTTTATTAAATTCAAAGAAGCAAAATGAATATTTTTTATTTGTATTACTCCAGAATGACATTATGCCAATTTTTGAAAGATATGGGTTTCAGATATACAAAACATAATAGAAAATCTCTCTTGATAGATAAACCGGAAATAGTTTTTTGGAGAAGAGACTATTTAAGAAGCATTCGACATGCCAGAGAACAAAATTTGAAAATCTTCTACTTAGACGAAACATGGATAAATGCTGGATATACAGTTTCCAAATCTTGGCAAGATGAAAACATTAAAAGCGGAAGGCAGGCATTCGTGGAAGGTTTGTCGTTAGGTTTGCAGCCACCATCTTGAAAAGGACAAAGACTTATCATTGTCCATGTTGGAAGTTCTAAAGGTTTTGTTGATGGTGGATTATTAACTTTTATTTCAAAACGCACGGGGGACTATCCCGTAGATATGAATGGGGATGTCTTCGAGGAATGGTTTGTTCAAATATTGGATCTGATTCCAAAAGGGGCTGTTATTGTTATGGACAACGCAAGTTACCATTCACGGTTACGAGAAGCATTGCCCACAAGTCGTTGGCGTAAAGCAAAGCTTTTGGAGTGGCTTATTTCGAAAAATATTAAGTTTCCAAAAGATCCACTAAGGAAAGAACTTTACAGAATTGCAAAAATGAACAAGAATAAATACAAAACCTACATTGTAGAAGAAATGGCTTCTTCTCGTGGTATATCAGTTCTTCGACTTCCCCCTTATCATTGTGAACTTAATCCCATAGAATTAATATGGGCTCAGGTAAAGCGGAAAGTTGGAAAAAAAATACTTCTCTTAAAATAAACGATGTTGTGAAATTGTTTGAGAATGCTGTAAGTCATGTTAGTAAGGAAAATTGGACAAACTGTATCGAGCATGTTATCAAAGTAGAGGCAAATATGTGGAAAATTGACAATACTTGTGATGATATAGTCGAACCTATTATTATTAATGTCAACAACGATTCTTCCTCTTCCGAGTCGGATATAGAATAAAATGTAAGTAATAAATGTATTCCAATAATTATTTCTTTTCATTTTTTATTATATTATAATTTAAAACGTATTTTTTTCCCAAAATACACACCACTGCATTGCGTTATTGCTTATCTGCTAATCCTATAACAATGAAGAAACCCTAAACTTTGCTACAACTGAAACAAATACGGGGTCGATCTACCTGGTTTTTAGATTTACGGAAGAAATGTAATTTAAAGTAAGAGATTTATCAAAAATTTCATGGTGCTCCCTGTAAAGGTTTTGCATACTTAATTAGGGTTTATTACTCCTCGTACTTTTTGTACATATTATAAACCAAATCCCAATAACCAAACTTATTTACTCGAATACTTGACACCACTCTTGACAAATTTCAAAAAAATAAAAGTTGATGTGATTAGCCTGAAATTACTGCTTCATCTTACAAAACAGTTTACCACCTTTTTTTATGTATTAAATATTTCTATAATTGAACTTTTTACCAAAAATGTTCTATGCTACCGTACTAATATAATTGATTTTGCTATCTGCACAAGCCTTTTATTCATAACATATTCCCATATTTTTTTTTGGTTGGTAAAGAAGAGCTATACATAAAGGTATTGAATAAATTACATCTATCTATTCGATGAAAGAGGAAGTTCCTTTTTAAAAAGATAAGATGGGTTTTCTGTGCACAGAATTCCGATTTTATATAATCAACAAGATTTTAAGAGCGAGTTTTGAGACTTTGAAAAAGTATTTAAATAGAACCAAGTTTACTTTTTATCTTATGATTATTAATTGCTGTTTCTTTATACATATATCAAGAGACAAAGAAATTATACTTTGAGGTAATCACCTAATTGCAATTAGAGAGGGGTCAGGTACAAAAAATTGTAATAATTGAACAAGGCTTGAGAGGCCTGTAAAAAATACAAGGACAGCACAATATATCTGCAAAGGTCACAGTGTATCACGCTGTCAAGCCGTCCCAACTTGTAATCTTGTAAAATTGGATGTTCTCATGTAAAATTAATCAGAATGCAACTGAGTTTCTAATAAAAAGTTTGATAGTAAATAATCTGCCTCTACCCCAATCTCAAATATCTCTTCCATACCTTGCAAGTCGCAGTTCTGCCATCAGAGAAATTATAATGACGTTGGATTTTATTGAATCATTGTATTATTGTTGTTATTGTTAATTTTGTAATGTTTGTAAATTAGAGTAATTTTAATTAGCGTGGTTAAATAGGTAAAAAACCTAAAGCCAAAAAAAATTGGTATATACACTTAATGTCTACTTACACTCCGATATAACACTATTTATATGCACCTATTTTACTGTTCGCTTGCCTTCCGTGCACTAATTTTTCTCTATTAACCTAAGACTGTCCTAGTTCTCCTTTTATGAAGCGTTCTCAAATCTTCCAGATCAAACTTTTCGGTCAGTATTAGAGTCGCTTTCTGAGCTTGACGAATTTCTTTTTCTTGTCTTATTCTAAATTAAAAACTCTTTATGATCTAATGTTTATATTAAACATCTGTGGGGCGACGCCTATGTCAACAAACCATCTTTAATTAAACAATCGACATGCATAAAAATAATTCGCTGACTAGTAAAACGAAATTGCACATACATAGGCACACTGACGAAAATTTCCGCTTGTGCCTCATTACCAGCTAATGTTAGACAAATCGATGTTATATGAATCGTACAAACAGAATTAGTAATGTTTCATTTAACAATTTCTCTTTGTTTAATCGCGTTGATGCTCGCCGGATGCTCAAATGGAATTTTTAATGACGATTTTCTTTTTGTTTTTAAAACATCAACAGACATATATATATGGTCGCTTTCAACTGAATTTATAGCAAAAGTATCGAATATTAACAATATTGTGTCAAATAAAAATACTGAGGCAGTCAATGGTATGTATGAATGTATGAATGATGATTACACTGCGACCCATAGGATCTATTGTGTCCCCCCTTACTTGCCATGTTCTGATGTTTTCTCAGATTTATAGCAGCTCTTCGAGTCCTATTTTCCTGAGGAAGTTTAGGACATCTTCGGGCTTCAAATCAGGTAGATCCCCTTCCTCTATTTCATGTGCTCCTAGGTATCTAGCCCTAGCATTTTGCAAGGCAGGACATTCTGAGAGTATATGTATTGAGGTTTCATCCTCTTCCTCACAGAATCTGCACTTTGCTTTATCTGCTAACCCTAGTTTCTTCATGTGGCTTCTTAACCGGCAATGCCCGGTTAATATTCCCGTTAGAATACGGAGCCTTTTTTTACTGAGGTTGAGGCAGCTAAGAGATCTCTTCTGGTCATAGTTCCCCAGTAGTATCTTAGATTGCCTCAGTCCTTCCAGCTGATTCCAGTACTTGGATTTTTCTTTCTCCATTTCCTCCCTTAGTTTTCCTAAGATTACTCTACTGCTGATCCCACAAGATGGTTCTGGTCCCAAATGTGGGGTTTCAGCTCCTTTTTTTGCCAGCTTATCTGCTGTTTCATTCCCCTCTATTCCTATGTGTCCCGGGACCCATAGGAGGGTGACAGTGTGTTCTTCTGGCCTAGTTCATTTAGTTTGCCTAGGCATTCCCAAACCATCTTCGAACTGATTATATTTGAACTCAGCGCTTTGATGGCTGCTTGACTATCCGACATGATCACAATCTCTTGTCTGCGATAGTTTCTTGGTAGCTTGTGTCTACAATTTCAGTTGAAGAACAAAGAACAGTTTATTCCAGCGTTATTAGGAGAGCCTTTGAAAGACTAATCAAAGACAGGCTCTGGAACATCTGAATCTCGAACACTTTAATCTTATCCCAAACCAATGTAAACTGAGACCTGGACTTTAAAAATGGCCAATCGAAGAATAGATGCCTTTGAAATGTGGGCCTACAGAACGTGTCAATTCTTAAAAAACTAAAAATCAACACAAGGCTATCAACCAGGATAAACCAATCATACCTACGATCTTTTGGACACATTCCAAGATGAATAAAAGGTCTGCAAGAAGCGTCTCTTGCAGCTCAAGATAGAGAATGATGAAGAGGAATTGAGACATGATGCCACCATATTCTCTCGAGAGTAATAGGGCAACAGAGAGAGCACATAATGAAATAAATTACGAGCTATACTGTCCGGTAAAATTGCATTTTCCGGATTGAAATCAAGTACGTAAAGGAATGTTTTAGGGCACAGTATAAAATAAATGTTCTCAACGACGTAAACGTCATATAAAGTATAAGTAGTAGAAAAATATGTTGGGTATTAAATCCTTCTTAAGACATTCTTGGTTAAACCAGATGTTTTGGGATGAGAAAAGGTGTAAGGCATCCCAAAACATCTGGTTTAACCAAGAATGTCTTAAGAAGGATTTAATACCCAGAAAAATATGTTATTAAATTACCAATAAATTGATTTACAGTTGTCAATTTTAATGTATATCGTAACTGTTTTTATTTTTGTTGTTTTAAACTTAACTCCATATTAAATTGATTGTACTAACCCTTACTTTTTGGAAGTCCATCTTATTAAGGATAATAAAAAACTCTTCGTTTTAACAAAACTTCCAATATTTATTTAAAAATTGCTTTTTTAAAGGCTCAATGACAGCTGTTTCGCTATGAAGCATCGTCAGATTGACATTTAAGTTACATTTTGTTTGTTTGTAGCTAGGTACCTAGCTACAAACGATGCTTCATAGCGAAACAGCTGTCATTGAGCCTTTAAAAAAGCAATTTTTAAATAAATATTGGAAGTTTTGTTAAAACGAAGAGTTTTTTATTATCCTTATTAACTCCATATATTTATAATTATTTAATATCAATAATAATCGTTCTATCCATTGTAATCGAAATTTGTAAAATCGTTCATTAATTTATATTAAATTCTGATGTAAATGTTATGTTAAATTCACCTGTATGCCGACATACAAACACGATGGGCACTAACAAATATTCGTCATAACAAAGGTCAACTAATGATTATTCAATGCCCACGCTACACGTAAATAATTAGTACAACTAATTGATTCATTAATATGGAATTGTTCTAACACAAAAGACATAAATGCGTATGGTGTATTTTGGGAGTTCAGGTTAGTTTTAGGACCCCCAATAGTGTTATAGTATGTACAAAAAGTACGAGGAGTAATAAACCCTAATTAAGTATGCAAAACCTTTACAGGGAGCACCATGAAATTTTTGATAAATCTCTTACTTTAAATTACATTTCTTCCGTAAATCTAAAAACCAGGTAGATCGACCCCGTATTTGTTTCAGTTGTAGCAAAGTTTAGGGTTTTCTTCATTGTTAAAAGATTAGCAGATAAGCAATAACGCAATGCAGTGGTGTGTATTTTGGGAAAAAATACGTTTTAAATTATAATATAATAAAAAATGAAAAGAAATAATTATTGGAATACATTTATTACTTACATTTTATTCTATATCCGACTCGGAAGAATCGTTGTTGACATTAATAATAATAGGGTCGATTAAATCATCACAAATATTGTCAATTTTCCACATATTTGCCTCTACTTTGATAACATGCTCGATACAGTTTGTCCAATTTTCCTTACTAACAGCACTCTCAAACAATTTCACAACATCGTTTATTTTAAAAGTAGTATTTTTTTCCAACTTCACCAGAGCCGATATTAATTCTATGGGATTAAGTTCACAATGATAAGGGGGAAGTCGATGAACTGATATACCACAAGAAGAAGCCATTTCTTCTACAATGTAGGTTTTGTATTTATTCTTGTTCATTTTTGCAATTCTGTAAAGTTCTTTCCTTAGTGGATCTTTTGGAAACTTAATATTTTTCGAAATAAGCCACTCCAAAAGCTTTGTTTTACGCCAACGACTTGTGGGCAATGCTTCTCGTAACCGTGAATGGTAACTTGCGTTGTCCATAACAATAACAGCCCCTTTTGGAATCAGATCCAACATTTGAACAAATCATTCCTCGAAGACATCCCCATTCATATCTTCGTGATAGTCCCCCGTTGGTTTTGAAATAAAAGTTAATAATCCACCATCAACAAAACCTTCAGAACTTCCAACATGGACAATTATAAGTCTTTTTCCTTTTCCAGATGGTGGCTGCAAATCTAACGACAAACCTTCCACGAATGCCTGCCTTCCGCTTTTAATGTTTTCATCTTGCCAAGATTTGGAAACTGTATATCCAGCATTTATCCATTCTTGCTTTCTTTCATCAACACTCGCACTTGGATCCTTGTTTTTCAAAATGGACCTGTTTTTGGTCGTTTAGATGGTCCTTGGCTTATCGACATTGTTTGGTACTTGCACAATTAACATTCAACAAATGTTTTAAATATATTCCAACTGTTTACAATATTATGAAAACCATACAACTTCATACAACTTTACTCAAAGAACTAATACTAAGTACTGATTTAATGTACCTACTTTCTTTTAAAATAATATTCCCGATAATGTTTCTAAGAAAACTGGGTTGTTTGGAAAATCCCTCTCAATAATCGAATAATCTGTAAATAGGTGTAATCGTATTAAGCCGATTACAGTAGGCCACTTGCCATTTAAAATTTCTGAGAAAAATTCCCCAAACATTACATATAGGAGTAATACAAATAAAAATATTCAGTTTGCTTCTTTGAATTTAATAAAAATTGTAACGATATCTTGCTATCTTGACTTGACTAATTAATTTTTTAAAAATATATTTCATTGTAATTTATTTGTGACAATATTAATTAATTAATCTTCTTACAAAAAGAACAAAAATATATAAAATAATTATTGTTACAGATTGGTTTGTTTTCTATTATGAATAAACTGTGTTGCCTTTCTTTATCAAACTTACAAAAATGTATGTACCTCTATCACTTTTTTTTATTAAAATTAGTACATCCCGTTACCTCTGACCTAAATCGAATATTCTTTAGCATAGCTGCAACTCATTCGTTGAATACAAAATGTACCTTACGGTATACCCTCTTAAAATATATTTTGGTAAGTCTATAAAATCTACTTAAATGAATGATTTATTACTTCTTGTCCTTCCTATATAGACTATAATAGTTTACAGAAAAATAAACTAACGTATCTATTTGTGCAGTTTCTGTATGATTAATACGAAAATTATATCGCGGATTTCAGATGAGAGTTGTTGTATATTCAAGCTTTGATCTCACAAAAGCATTCTTTAGAGATATCAAAGTTTTATTATCACGCAAATCTCGACCAACTGTAAAACCATACTTTTAATTTGCTTATACTACTGATACACTGTGGGTATAGATCAGATATAGAATTTGGACGAAAATTGATACCTGGGGAACTCCAGAGAGTTTTTCTAAACATCTAAGAAGATGGCTGTACTGCAGAGTTGGAAAATGCTCGTGTGAAAATTACCTATAAATATTTATATCAGCTATTATATAAACGACATCTATAATTTATTATAGAAGAATGAAGACAAAATTAAAAATCTTTTTTTGGATGTACTTTGAATGGATCAGCAACAAGATTAGCGTGAAAAAGAAGACGAAAAAACGACCGAATAATAATAAAGAAAAAAGAAGAAGAATTAGTTCGTTGATTTTAATCTGCTAATATGTAGGTCTGGAGTACAAAATTGGGTCGAAAAAACTAAGGTAGCGTTTTTTTTTGGACAAGATTATCCTTTTTCTCAACATTGAAGACTCTCAAGCTGCTCAATCTTGCTCTAAAAAGAAAGGTCCACGAATACTGTGATCCTAAACTTAATCTGGAAACTTGAAAGAGGACTAGATGATGTTTTTGCTCATTCAAATGATCCTTCTTGATTTTGGGAATAATTCAGATACAAAGAAGTGATTTAGGAAAATTTTTGGCCGTTGTTTTGGTGCTGCGAACCTCGATTCATTTATTATAACTCTTAATACAATAATCTGCACCTCTCAAATGTCCATAAACCGTCGAAAAATTCTTAAAAAAAGACTTGCAAAAAGAAACAGTTAAATTTCTTCATTTTTGATACTTTTCTGTGATGTAATCGTTTGAATCACATACTAAATTTAATATAATATGTTATGGTGTGTTTAATGCAGTAGGTAGGTAACTATTGTTTGTTTTTAATTTGCTCATATCTTTAGATTTCTTTTTCCGTCGAGTTGAATCTGTCAAGAATCTATAGCATTTTATATTCATTTTCAATTCCATCTTTCGCCGAGTGATTGATGTTCTTTGTTGCGGAAATAAATATACCAATCTTACTTTTCAGAGAATGATTTATCGGTTTGAAATATTCATAATAACACCGTTATGCCGGGTAGCTACTGCTTGTTTGCAAACGTTTGGCTATTTACCTTTTGTCAATAAACTACACAATTCGAATTGTTTGAAGGTTCGCTGATACAGCTAGACCCTTATTAATTGGTAAATTTTAATTTCGGTTTTGCCAACGCAGCCCATATTCGTTTTACAAAACTTAGCTTTAGATGGATTTATATTAGATGGATTATATTGAAGCGTATACGATATTAAACTCGTTTTGTAAAACTAAGAACCAATTGAAAGATAAAGAAAAAACAATAATTACTATTTTGTTGTTGTTGCGTAAAATTATTGTGGTACTGTAGATGTTTCCACTAGAAGTTATAGTATTTTAACAGTAAATGGCATTGGCTGCAATTAACTATCAGATTTAATCTCATTGTGTAGAAAATCATCAGGTAAAAGATGCGAATGTGCTACAGGGTCGAACTTAAGAAATTTGAAATTAGATACTGTATGTCCCAATTCTTTTGCAATTGTATCACAAACATACTTTTTTTTTAAAGAAAATGACTCAGTTAAGATTATTAGAAAGCTTGGAAAATATTAAAGGAAACAAACACTGTTAAATAAGAATTGATTCTTTTAGCCGATTCGATATTTAACTGAAAAAAATAACTGAAATTAAAAAGATTTAGAATAAACAATTATTAGAGGACAAGGGAAAAGGACAACAACAACTGGAGGACGAGGAAAAGGACAATACTAAGGAAAACAAGATTGTAGAGATAGTAGATACGGTTAATTAAGATATTTAATATTAGATAACTTAGGAAAATAGATAGGAATTAGTTAGATAGGAATTATTTACGAAGTTAGGTAGATAAAATTTGATTTGGTTAATTATTCAAGTTTCTATATTAAAAATTAATAAAAATTTTGATTTTTCACCTTGAACCCCCAAATCGTGATATCGGTGTTTCTTAATTATTATATGGGGCGCTTCGTTACTCAATTTTAAGACGAAAAGTTCATATAAACATGTGTGATAGGTGTTGTCGTTTATGAGATACAGGGTGTTGAATTTATTGTAATAAGTCAGTTCTGATTGTACGTGAAATTAATTTTTCCCGGTGACGCTACTGGTTTTTAGAAGTAATACGCAAAAACATGCTTATTCTAAGTGGCCTTTGAAATAATGTTGACAAGTGTCAAATTTGAAAACCAACGCAAAAATCGTACATTTTTATTTGATTGACTATGTGTTTAGTTAATAACTATGCCAGTGTTTACTAATGTTGAAATGGCTAATATGCATTTTTTGTACGGATTAGCGAATGGTAATGCCTTAGAAGCTAGACGTACGTATGCCCAGCGTTATCCAAATAATCGTTTACCATGTTCAGATACGTTTACTAAGTTACATATTCGTTTACAAGATACTGGAACTTTTGCTAAATCGAAGAATATTATTGGACGACCCAGAACTGTGAGAAATCCCCAATTGGAAAACCAGATTCTTCAAATTATTGACCAACATCCAGAAACGAGTACAAGAAAAGTTGCAGATGAAGTAAATGTTAGTAACAAAACTGTTTGGAATATTCTAAAAGATAATTTATTGTATCCATATCACGTTCAACGTGTTCAACATTTGTTACCTACTGACTATCCATTACGCATACAGTATTGTCAATGGATTTTACGTAAAATCGCGAACAATCCGAATTTTGTGGCCAATATTCTATTTACGGATGAAGCCAACTTTTCTAGACATGGGATTATGAATTTTCATAATGACCACATATGGGCAGATGTAAATCCACATACCATAAGTGTAAAACGATTTCAACAAACATTTTCGGTCAATGTTTGGCTTGGCATCATCGATGATTATTTAATTGGACCATTTTTCCTTCCTGTACGGTTAACCGGTGAGACATACCAACATTTTCTAGAAAATGAACTTCCACTTCTACCTATTATTATTAGAAGGCGCATGTGGTTCATGCATGACGGAGCTCCTCTACATTTTTCAGTGATTGTACGCGAGTTTTTAAATAATGTTTTTCCAGGCCATTGGATCGGACGAGGATCTCCACACCCGTGGCCCCCTAGATCACCTGGACACAATCCTCTGGATTTTTGTGTGTGGGGATATTTGAAATCGCTTGTTTACACAACACTGATATTAAACGTACAAGATCTTCAAAATCGTATCATAGACGGCTGTAATGTTATTCGTAACAATCCTGGTATCTTCGAACGTATTCGACAATCCATTAGATATCGAGCGGATTCTTGCATTTTAGCTGGAGGTGGACATTTTGAACATTTGCTCTGAAATGTATTATTTTTTCTTTATGTTTAACACATGTTGCTTGTAATAAAATAATAAAAAAATATAAATCAGTAGCGTCACCAAGAAAAATTAATTTCACGAACAACACCCTGTATCTCATAAGCGACAACACCTATCATACATGTTTATATGAACTTTATTAAAATTAAAATTGAGTAACGAAGCGCCCCATATAATATTTTAGATTACTTAAGAAACACCCTGTATAAATGAAATTAATCCAAAATTAAAAATTTAGATAAACAAACTGTGACAATAAACTATTTTTGTATAATATTCAACGCTTTAAATTTCTGTATAATGTTCCAATCATCATCATTAATTATATTAAAATATTAATTACAAAGTAGCCTCTGTTTTCTATCTATTTTTTTTTATTCAACCCCAAGAAGGTACTTGAAACAATATTTTAAAAATAAATGAACACCAATGAAATAAAAACCGTTACGAACAACGTATTATTTTAATATGGATCTGTATCATTGTATTACAAAAATGTAAGCTAACTATACAAACTTCTTTCTTCTTGTTTCCTTTTATTATACCTTCGTTTACAATCTTATATATATACTTCCGGAAATTATTCCACTACAGCGGTTTCTAGTCTGTGTAAAATTTCGATGCTTATCTTAATTACATTTTAAACGAAATGATGAACTCAGAGTAAAAATATCAATTTTCCGGTATATACCAAACAGAAGGGTAACATTTACTTTTAAATAATACACTTCTCCAAGAAATTAACCTACCACTTTGAAATATTAAAATAGCATTAATAAAAATTCCTATTATAATGTTATATTTTGGAAGCCTCTTGTATATGCTATTCGTAAACTTGACTGTGTTTTATAGCTATAGTTTTTTTTTACAATAAAACACAAAGAAACAAAAAAGTGCCCACGAATTTAAGAGGTCTTGCAGAGGCCTATAAAAAACAAACTGCATAAGCCCTGGACTACCAACAAATACTATTTGAGAACAATATTACGTTTTCTTTGGATACGTAAATAAACTCAACCCCTATATACAACTAATGTGCCTCTAAACAAATCATTTCTCATTCAGATATACATTTTCGTTTTGTAAAGGTTTTCCTCCTTTTCAAATTACATCTCACCGTCATGTATGAGTGTATATGAGTGTAAGTACGAAGGCGTTTTTCCGAAAATATGATTTTTCAAAACCGGGAACAGCATGGCCTTTATACACACTCCAAAGGCATCTGTTGGATGGGTTTAACAAATGCGCGTTTCTCTCTCTCTACGTAAAACTCCTTAGCGTTTTCGCAAATCGAATTTTATGTCGAGTTTATAAGAATGCAATGGTATTTTTTTCCATTTTTCTATCTATTCTTAAAGCTAAAAACACGGCAAGTGGTTGCATATATACAAAACCTCTTCGATCGTCTGCTGAATAATAGTGGAGCAATTTATTTTTAATTTTCTTTTAAGTTATTTGCAATAGTTTTGCTCCGGTGCGAATAGAAAATCGTTCTAACATGTGTGGCGTTTTTTATTAAAACTATAACAGAAAAAAGTGACTAGTAAGTTTCATTTAAAATTCTATTTAATATCATTTTAAAGCTGAGCCTGTTCCCTTTATGGCCCCTTGAAAAGATCGGACCTTACACAATGGGGATTAAAGCTCTGATTGATTTATGGTAGCAAAAACCAACGGTATATCTTTAACCACACTTTAAAATATGAACTATGACTGGGATTGGGTATTTCATTTGGTTTTTTCCAGCAGTCACAATTGAGAATTACTTACAGACCTGCTCAACAAAAGGATACCGCGATAAAGACTTGGAATACAAAAAATTGCGCTACTTCAGCTGGGTAAAATATTGTTACGGTTGCATTAGGAGTAGTATACAAATGAGCATGTTTATTTATAAATATTATGAAAGAGATACTGAATTAGTGTACAACATTCGGGGGGAAACAATGATTAAAAATCATTATAAGTCTTTGTTCGATTTTTTTTTATGAAAATAAATTAATAGATAGAAAGATAATAGAAAAACTACAAGATGAGTTTAATTTATTCCAGATAATTATTCCATAAATTTTATAAATTTCTTAAATTGTACTTTGAAAATAATTGATTAGTTTTAATTTCTAGATGTTAAGGACAAATTTGTGAACACTCCCAAAATCAGGAGGAATAATTTTAGAATTCCAAATCTCACTAAAATAAAATCACCCTGTACAACAAAGTTCCAATAAACATCATTTGAGCTTACCAGTCACCAAAAAAAAAACTGATATTTTTTTTAGTAACTTTGCCTTCACTGCCAACATAAATTTATTTATTTTTGTTCAAAAGGAAAGCTGGGAAAACAAAAGAATTATCGGTAACCATGGTTTTGTTGAATCTAAAATCTCTCTCTTGTTTTTTGTTCCTGAAAGCGAAAGGAGGGTAAGAAATTTGTCCTGATAAAATTAAAGTTTTTGTAAGTAAAATTAAACAATTAACGCATAATCATACAAGATAAATGCTTAAATCGATAAAGTGTGTGTATAAAAGTGTATTTTCATAAAAATTCAACCTACCTGACAAGAAATTGGGGCCAAAGTGTATTGGCATCCAATACTAGCAGTTCCAGAAGAACAGGCAAGTTATTTAAGCTTTAAGGAACATTCCTGTCCATTTGAAGGTGACAACAGTTGTAAAGATTCTACATCTGAGGTATTTGGGGCCAATTTGCTCCAACACATATTTGACAAGAATTAAGTACCAGTACTCTACAACATACATGCATGGACCAAGTTCTGAACATTTTAAGGTGATCATTTATCGTTCTATTTCAATATTTGACATTTTTGATAAACTCTAGAATTTCAACAATTATTATCGCTCTATCTTAATGTTTAACATTTTCGATGAACTTTAGAGTTTCATACTGATTTTTTTTGTCACTAATTCATTTGTGCGAGATCCATATTTATTGTCAAATTTATTCGTATCATAAAGGTTTTAATTAAATTAGCACGTGCTACAACTTTGATGTAGTTTGTTCTTGGAAGAGAGAACAGGATATTCAGGAATTTTAACATTCATACATTTCAATTGAAGAATACTGTTTTATAACTAAGAACACGCTATATCTTAATTTAAGGTACATTCCATAGGAATAAAAATATAAAAAAATTGTACTCACTTGTAACATCAATTCATTTTGGAATCTTTCTAATGCATTTTTTTTAGCGACATTGAATAATAAATGTCTCTTGTGAATTTCTGTTTATTTCAAACACAAATTAATTCGCAAAATTCGCATAAAGAAAACGACCACATCTAAATCTGCTTCCATCAGCTGTGACTTTCAGAACTTTAACCTCTCAAAACAAAGCATTTGACCAGAGATAATAATCATAGAACTCGAACCTACACGCGTAACCTGAGTGGGTGACGTCATACAGTGACCGGAGGAACTACTTAAGTATCTCTTTCGTTATTTTTTTTTCATCATAAAAAATTTTTAAGAGTCTCATTGCTTTGAGCAGCCTGGTTTAATTTAATTTCATTGGCGTCATATTTGTTTTTAAAAAAATATTGTGGGAGGTCATATTGTTGTCGTAGGCGTACCGCTATAGGCAACACGTTTCACACAAATACCTTGACAAAATATAAATTTATAGAATTAACAAAATTTAACCCCACAATATATGATAGTTATTTGTGAGTTTTTAATTTTAACATACTACAGTAAAACCTGTGTCAACGATCACCTGTCAAAAGCGGCCACCTGTGCTAACGGTCAGTTTCAAAATTCCCCAAACAGATTATATGGGAATTCTTATGGTATTTACGGACACCTTTATAATGCGGCCGCGGCCAAATAATCTAAAATTTTTAAAGCCCATTTCATAGAAATGTACTAACGAATAAATAAAAAACTAAAACTAAAAGATGTGACCGGAACATTACATGATTAAATGATAAAAACAAAAAAAAAACGGTATAAATAACTTGAATTTTTTTCCATTTAAGAGGAAAAAATGTACACTTCCCAAATTTTTATTTATATACTTGCACAATTAAAGATAAATGAACGCTATTCAAATTGAACGCATCTCAATCCAATTCAAATTTATTCATCAGAGTCTTAAATACACGACAATTAATTTTCCTTAATTAGAACATGGAAATTTTGCAAATTATACGATTTTCCCGGAATTTCCATACAGAAGATAAGATACCATAATTAAACGACAAATCTCCAACCCCTTACATACAAAACGCACAACGTAATAAATTTGATGACGTTGAACGCAATTTACTCTACTTCTAACTCATTTAAAATACATCTTTCCTTACATCAATCACTTTTTTTTTAAAAAAGAAACCGTCAATTTATCTGTTTCCCTTACAATTTCTCGTTATATTTACGCCTCCTTATCTGTATTTTGCGTAACTGCGATCACAATTCAAAATTAATTTCGCAGTGCCAATAAGGCAACTTAATTACCAGTAACCTAGAATTGGTGCCACTTGATTAGGATTCCATTATACCGTTATATCAAAGGTAATGTTTTGCGAACCTCGTCATAGAGAATATGTGTTACATTGTGGACGGTTATTGTCGAGTGGTCTTATACAATGGTCGGTGTATGTTTGGTATTTGCTAAAGATCCGTAGTGGTAGTTGTAGTAGTAAACCTCCTATTGTGAAGGGTATAAGCCGAGGGATGCGACCACATTTGCGTAATGGGTTCGTGAAGGGATTGTTCATTTACAATGGCCGATTGTAGTGCAATCATTTAATCGAGCTATTTCTTTTCATGCAATTTTACGCCTTTATACAGACATTTTTTAACAAATTGTACCAAGTTACATATAGTCCAGGCGTGCTGTACCAAAAAAATAAAAAATACGGAATATCTGAGACCTGGAATGTAACAGTTGGATGTGGTAAAGGGGCTTATAACACATGAAAAAAAAAATACATTAACTATTTCAATTATGATCATAAACTTTTTAGGGGTGAAAAAGGGGTAAAAAACTGAAATATTGCTGTTTGCGGCTAAAATTGACGTCAAAATGAAAAGTGCCCAATAGAAAAGTTGTAGAGCATGTAAAAATATAAAACTTTTCTTGTGGTAATTTTCTCACATAACCTCAATTTTTCGAGGAAAATGAAAAAAAAAACGATTTTTCGTTTTTAATTTTTAATTTTCCAACGGATTCGTCAATCTTGGTGAAACTTGGTGAAAACTTACCTTTTTATGTCCAAAATAACCTCGAATTTTCTCAACCTTGTAACATAATAATTTTCCGAGAAATTTGATTTTTCTGATCTCTTTTTTTTTCAACTGTAAAGTTTGCTCGGAAAATATTATTGGAAAAGATTTTCCTGGGGCTCATTTTTTTCGTTTTTACGTCTACTTTCACTTGAAATAAAAAAATACACCTCTCATTTAAAAATGTGCTCAAAAATAAATAAAAAACAAAAAATGAATTTTGCAACAGCTAAATTTGCAATAATTGTTAAATTTTTGTTATAAAATATTAAAAAATGCAAAAGCCGACTCTTGCATTACATTCTACGGGAAAAATTATAAAAGAAAATGTATGTCATTATTTAGTCGGATTTTTAGTTCATTTGCAATATTATTATAAACACTCAAGTCTATTAATGAAGTTAATAATCCGAGCGGAGATTTCATGGTTTTTACTATTGTTGTATGCTGATTTGTTTATATTATAAGGTTTTTCATGAGATAAATCGATTTGTTGATAATTACAAGGCCCAAATACCCTTCCATCAGAACCCTATAGCCCAATTTTCATCAAAATTTCAATTTTCTTTGACTTTTTGGAATAATTTGTTTATTTTTAATATAATAATCGTTCGGTTTTAAGTAATTCGTAATTGTAATTAAAAACTATATTGAAAAGACAATATTTTGTTTGTTACGAATGATAGTATATTTTGTATACTGAAATGTTGCAAGGTCAAAGAGAAAACAAAAGGCCTAGACTAGGCTAGTTAGAGTTGTCATATTTACACTTTGTCACTTATGAAAGGTGGCTATAGGGCTCTGATGAAAGGGTATATGGGCCTTGTAATATCAACAAATCGATTTATCTCATGAAAAACCTTATAATATAAACAAATCAGCATACAACAATAATAAAAACCATGAAATCTCCGCTCGGATTATTAACTTCATTAATAGATTTGAGTGTTTATAATAATATTGCAAATGAACTAAACATCCGACTAAATAATGAAATACATTTTCTTTTGTAATTTTTCCCGTAGAATGTAATGCAAGAGTCGGCTTTTGCATATCTTAATATTTTATAACAGAAATTTAACAATTATATCAAATTTAGCTGTTGCAAAATTCATTTTTTGCTTTTTTTTCATTTTTGAGCACATTTTTAAATGAGAGGTGTATTTTTTTTGTTTTATGTGAAAGTAGACGTAAAAAAGAAAAAAATGAGCCCCAGGAAAATCTTTTCCAATAATATTTTTCGAGCAAACTTTACAGTTGAAAAAAAAGAGATTTTTCCAGAAAAATCAAATTTCTCGGAATATCATTATGTTACAAGGTTGAGAAAATTAGAGGTTATTTTGGACACAAAAAGGTAAGTTTTCACCAAGTTTCATCAAGATTGACGGATCCGTTGGAAAATTAAAAATTAAAAACGAAAAATCGTTTTTTTTTTATTTTCCTCGAAAAATTGAGGTTATGTGAAAAAATTACCAGGAAAAAAGTTTTAGATTTTTACATGATCTACAACTTTTCTATTGGGCACTTTTCATTTTGACGTCAATTTTAGCCGCAAACAGCAATACTTCAGTTTTTTATCCCTTTTTAACCCTTTTTCACCCCTAAAAAGCTTATGATCATAATTGAAATAGTTAATTTATTTTTTTTTATGTGTTATAAGCCCCTTTACCACCTCCAACTGTTACATTCCAGGTATCAGAATTTCCGTCTAAAAGTACAGCACGCCTGGACTAATAAAAATAATTTTAATTTAAAAAAATTTGGTGATTTCACTGAAATAAACAATTGATAAAATTTTCAGCCTCATCGGTTGAAGATTCCGGTTTTATACTGCTTTTTTGAAATCCACTAATAATCCCAAAATGAATATTGTAGCCGTAGTAAAAATCCAAATTTTGCGGATTTTGGTTCTTGACATTCTTTACGATTGGTTACGATGCCTAGGGTACGAAGACCTGTACGATTTCGTCAACTTAGTGAGTTTGATAGGGGTCCTATAGTGGGACTGGATTTTCTTTTCGGGAAATTGCAGTTAGAGTGCAAAGAAGTGTAGACACCGAGGTTTTACAAGAAGTCTCCAGAGGCTTTACTAGAAGTCGTCGTCGTGTATACAGGGTGTAACGGAAAAGGTGTCGAATGGTAGGTGTAAGAAGAGGCTTTACAAGAAGTCAACATCATCATCATACTGGGATCCCCCCAAAATCCTTATGGGCCACCAGCGTACAAAGTCAACAGTAACAGTACCTGTTAACATTTTAAGCACCTGGTATCCTAAATATTAAATTCAATTAGTGCCGCTAGCTCCATCTATCATAAAACATTTTTAATAATAAAATAATGAATACGGTCTCTATAATTATAATTGGAAGTTCAAAGTAGCTACACTACGAGATGTACTAATGAGTTGGCATTATCGATTTCAATAGGTTTTAATAATTATTCCCAGTCTCATTTCTTCTATTGATTTACTGTCATATACAGGTATGTTTTTTTTCCAATTTTATAATTCCTTTTTGTTAAGATATTTATAAAATATCGAAAGTTATATTATATTTTATTATATCAGATGAGAATTTCAACATATTTCATTATTATTCAAAGAATCTTTTTATGGTAATTAAAAGTATTAATGATAATTTTTTATAAAAGGCTGGTAAAAGTACATTTCTGGAATTTTGATTAGTGTGTAAGATTATTAAAAAGTAAATTTAATGTAAAAATGTATCTTTTGTAATCTATTAAAATACGTTCTAACTGTAGATTTCGGACTATGCTGATTTGTACTTTTTGTGCCAGAAAAGTAAATGTAACACGTGTTTGACACTGGTAATTTTCAAAAAGTTGGAATATATTACAGTAAACTAGAGGCAACTCTTTAATTGAAGATTCTGTAAACCAGAAGCATCTCTTGAATTTGGAGATTCCGTAAACTTGAACAGCTTGTAAACTTTAAGCTCTCGTATGTACATTCTTAACTGGATTATCTCTACAACTGGGGCAGATCATCCCTCCACTAGTGATCTTCCATAATCATTTGGAACCACCTAGACAGTGCCGTAGCGACCCCAAGGTGCGGCGAAGGATCGTCCACTATTGTAACTGATAAGTTTATTGTGATCTATCAAGTTTACTGTTCCCATATTTTTTCTCTTTTATTTCCGTGTATATCTATCTATATCGTCAACTGTATTTGAATAAGTATTTTTAAAGAACTGTTTGCGGACTATTTTGTTGTAACGTATTCTCTACCTCATTAATTTCAGCACCAAGGAAATCTTTTTATATGTTTGTACATTTTCAAATCATTTTTTTTATCTTCATAGACAGTTTTTTCTGACATCTTTCTGTCATCTTATGATACTTATTTAAATAACTCAGCTTAAAACAACTTTCTTCAGTAGTATCATAAAAAATAAAAAGATTTCAGTGGCGCCATTATAATTTCTTAAAGAAACAAATATTGTACAATAGTCAGAGCTAATGAACTTACTCACCCCTAGCCGAGGTATTTAACTATCATAATTTTTGTGTGATAAACATTTATAAATTCTGTTAATTATTGAAGTATCTTTTACAACTAATTAAAGACGAAATTAAGCTTAATGTTTGTTTTA
Organism: Ophraella communa; assembly: GCA_035357415.1. NCBI lineage: Eukaryota > Metazoa > Arthropoda > Insecta > Coleoptera > Chrysomelidae > Ophraella > Ophraella communa. Next base: position 42,416,195 of record CM068985.1, on the reverse strand, counting down.
TTGCAAATTACATTTTTTCTTTTGGTATATTGTTATTTTTTCAAAAAAGTTAACTAAATATTTTTATAAATTCACTATCAACAGGAAACTCATATTACAAATTGTCGCCCAACGCACAAATAATATTACAAAAGGCATTAATGGGCGACAACGAACACTCCAACGCGACGTATAAGGTCAAAAGGACATTAACGGGTGGCAACAAGCCAACGCAGTCAAAAGGACAGGTGAGCGAGCAAATGTCAACAAACAGATCACGTGACACGCCTTCTATGACGTCACTCACAAGTCAAAAAGGCATTACCAGCGAGAGAGTCGAAGTAGCAAAGCTACTGAATCCGCCCTTTGCGCACAATTTTCAATAGTGGATATATGAAAAAGACGCGTTTAGGTATACTGCGCACCACGCCATTAAGGCACTCTCTAAAGACCCGATAAGAAAACTCTAAAAGGTATTATCAATGGGACGGTTTTTTGTTGAAAGGCATGTTCATCAAACTGTTGGAGTTATAGTTTGGGGTGCTATAGCTTATGGCTCGAGATCACTTTTAATCTTCATCAGGGATAAAAATCTGCATTTGTCACCTGGTGCAAAAGTAGTTTTCTTCAAACTTCCTGTCTTATACCTCATAAGTGTTTCTAAAAGTATGTATGAAAGTTATGAATGAATTTAAAACAATTAAAATTATATTTAAAAGAAAATTGATTGTACTAAGCCTTACTTTTTGGAAGTCCATCTTATATTAAGAATAATCAAAACTCTTCGTTTTAACAAAATTTCCAATATTTATTTAAAAAAATTGCTTTTTTAAACTTTAATGACGGCCGTTTCGCTATGAAGCATCGTCAGATTGACATTTAAGTTACATTTGGTTTGTTTGTAGCTAGATATCTGATGTTTTGAAATTTATGAGGTGTAGTAAATTGCACCAACAGCTTTTTTGCTACTTAAATGTGTTCTACTCTGTGGTAAATATAATCAACAAGCTAACCTTAGTTTTCGGTGGGTCTTTTACTTTGTACCCGTCTCCCAGGCTAACGACAATGGACCCATAGTTCTAAATTAATTAAAAATATCCCCCTACTCACCTTTCAATTTATTCTAAGCCGAAAAGCAATACAATACACATCTCTTCCTCCGTGCACCACTACAAAGAGAAAATACTTTTTCAGAAAAGTCGTCGTCGTCGTCTCAAAAAGAAGAGAACGGTATCCATTAATAAAGTGAGCCGTAGGTATCTTAATTAAATCAAAACAATATGGCTACGTGAGGCTGAAATTAATTTCAGATTGTGGCGCGGTAGAATCGGATCAACGGTGTCGGAGGAAAAGGGTTCTCTTAATCTAGGGGAACCGATACTTAATTTCGTAAATACATCGTTTTTAATATACTAGCTCGTACACTTTGTAGACCAGTGTAGAAGCCTTCGAAAATAATAAAAAGTAAAAAAAAACTATAAAAATGGGATAAAACATATTAGAAAAGAAGAAGGTTATGATAAAAATGAAATAAAAAATTAATTACGGATAGTCGTGGTTCGGAAAATGGAAAGGGATGAGGATTTTTCGACAAAACTTCTATAGAAAAATTCGAAAAACTCAAACCTAGATCGAGAAGTTGCCTTGGAGATGACAATTTGTTGACTTCTCAGATTTGTTTGTTCTCTGATATATATTGTAATGATTTAATTGGGCTGAATTTTAAATTTGATTATTTTTGCTTTATTTAATTGGTCTATTTTATTATAACCTTACTTTGTACCTATAGATTTTTAATGATTTACTTGGTTTGTTTTTTTTTTATAATTTATAAACTTGATTTGTTTTATTAGTTATGTTTTGTTTGATTAGTTAGCTTTTATCAATGTTTACTTTTTCTTTGTAACTCTATAGTTGGGCGCTTTTTAAAATTTTAACTAGCTCAGTCTACTTATTATGAAATTGAAATTTAAATTATGTCTCTTATCTGGGTAGGATTCAAATTAAAATATTATTTAATTATTACCATACAATAAATTTAATATCAAATGTTTTAACAGAAATTATACAAATAAAATAAAAAACACTATTAATTGGTTTTCATATGCTTAATACAATTAAATTGATGAATAACCTGATATGAAAAGAATGGAGATGATATACAAAAATAAATTAATTTACAGTCACAAAACAATAAATACAAAAATACAAATTCTTAACTATGACACGTACCTTTTATTATAAAGTTCGTTTTCTAAAAATTGCTATTGTCAAAAACGGAACGGTACGAACACTGAGATCGGCTTCCCCTCGTCTGCTTTCGGAAATGTAAAACTACAATATGGCTGCTAAGGTCCAGTTGTGTAAACGACGCTCGAATTTAGTCTCTTAAATTCTACTGGAATCTGCCTCGGTTTTGTCCAATTTATTACTTTAGTAAGTAATTTATTATTGGTTGAATACTTTAATGCATGTATTTTGTTATATTACATGTATTAGTTTAACATAAACTGATTTTGATTAATGCAAATTTTTTTCTTTTAGTGATTAATTTAATACATACGATGTTAATTGCTCTGCTACCAGGATCATAAGAGAGTAAATCATCGAATTTCTGGCCTTTTTATAGGCTTCCAGGAAAAATGACAAATATGACATAAGAAACGGATTTCGATTGTTTTTACATACAAAATTAAGCAAAATTCTGGAAAATCAAGGTAATTAAATTACAAATCTAATAGTATCCTTTATAACTTACAGTGAACTCTCACCCTTATATTTACTAAAAATCTATCAATATAATTTTAAGTATAAATCTATGAAAATTTAGATTTGAAAGAGACCAATTTCTTAAGCTGTCATATTTTCTAGACTTTCAAAATTTGAATTAAAACTATCATTTGTATTTAAAATTACTATAAATCTATTAAACTAATCCTATTTTAACTGAAAACTACTATTTTAAACTCTAACAACTAAAATTTAAACTTTTAAAAGATTCTGTTATTTGTATCACTTACACATTATATAAGATAAGATTCTCTGTGTTACCAAAGATTAACATTTTAAAATTTATATAAACAACTTGCTCAATTATCCTACATACATTTTGTTACATAAAATGACCTTTGTTAATGTTTATAAACTAAGTTTTTCAATGGTTATTTCACTATGCACTATTTAAGTGTTCTATCAAAAGTTTATGTGGTTAAGTCCAACACTTTCGATATGAGAATTAGTTTACTGTATTTCACCACACCTGCTACATGTTTTTAATTGTTCTTGTGTTTTTTTAAGATATGATCTATTGGAATACTTATTTGTACAATATCGAAGACTACAACTTGTCTCCTTATACTTTTGTAAGTACTTCCTTTTTATAATACTAATTTAAATACTTAACTAGCTAAAAATACATGTTGATTCCTTAAACATGTGAAAACCATTAATACTTTTGATTTTTATTTCCTTTTTTTTATTGTTTCAGATTAAACTTTGAATTTGAAAAGAGAACTAGGTCAAAGGTGAATTGTTATGTGAAATTGCATTTATTATGGATTGGAAATATTGGATTGTGATAAAATAGCAAAATATGGATCCTATTCAAAATAAGATGTCCATTACATTCTTTGTTTATAATATATGTATACTTTCATTTGTTTATCGAATTGATTTATTTTTTTTATTACAAATTATCTAATTGTCGTCAGCTGTAAAGCTTTAAATACATTTCATTTGGTTTTATGTTTTATAACCCAAAGAATAATAGATATTGAATGCGCTCGTTTGAGAGCAGCTTTGCGACAGATGTCTGTTAATAATTACGATATTTTCTTTCCTTTTCAGTCGAAAACCACAATTATTATTATTATTATAAAACAAAACGGCTCTCTTTAAAGTTTTTTCAACCGGGCAATCGTAATGGAAAGTATGCGGGATTCTGGAAATTTCAATTTTACGTCCAATTTTGCCAAACCCCATTGTTAGACCCCGGCGTCATTAATTTGTATATAATTATGTCTCTATTGTGAAAGAGGGAAAATTCGTGGAAATTCATTCGAACGAGAACCCCGTCGTCGTCTATTCCATAAAAGAAGAGAAACTCGAATTAGCAGATTCGCTCGAGTTTTTTTCCTTCAAAAACACAACGGATGAAATAAAAATAAATGTACACACGTTTTAAATTGTTTAAAAAAAAATTATACCATGGTTATTCAAAAATCATAACAATCTAACTGTTACAGAGTCTATTACACAAAAAAGCTCGCAAGTGATTTATGAACAAAGTTTTTATAATTCAATTTTCATATTTTTGGGAAATGATAGAAAATAAATTTGGAATTATGTTTCAGAGTAGTTTATTTAAATCAAATTAAAAAATAATGGGCATAAATAATGAAAATAACAATTATTCTGGAAAAATCAAACAATACAAAGTAACAAAGTACTTAAAGTTTTGGACAGGGTTGGCTTCTGGACTTGAGGACTTTGTAACACTATGAACCTCCTGAATTTCCAATGCTACATAATTTTTATTTATAAACAGAGATGGACAAGTAATAATTTCAAAAATATATCATTAATTCGGTTCTTTATCCTTGTGCTTTCTATTGTCCCTAAAAAAATATGGTATTTTTAGTTTTATACCGTTTCACGTGCATTAAAAGCAAAAATGCATTTCATAAATCTTTTAAAAACCATCTAGAATTATTTAAATAGCTTTTGGACGTTTATATATATACAAAAATATACATAAAAGTATATAATCTGGCATTAGGAATTAGTAAACATTTTTCCAATATTTCAGTTGGCACGATTTGCTGTTGCCTTTTTTATTTATTCCATGTTTTATTTTATTGACGATTCTCATACTAGCAATGGTTTTACTGTAGAGCTTTTTTAAAATTCACGACTTTGCAGGAATAATAAATTTTGTTTTACTTTTAATGCACTGCGTTAAATTAATTGTGATAATAAAAATTTTAACATATTTGTACAGTTAGGATTAAAGAAACTTTACGTCATATAATTACGATTAGTTGTATAGAGGCGACAGTAGGAACAGTTCTCAGAGTTCTCACTCCTTTTGGACTGAAATGTATGGCCTGAAAGACTCAAGGAAGGGTTAGGGATTTATATAAAAGACGATACACGTCAGTTATCAGAGCGGAAAGTAAGTGAACAGTGAAATAAGTGGATATAAATAGTGTTATATCAGAGCGGTATAAATAAATTACGACTGGGTGTGTATAAATTGAGTAGACTAAAGTGTTTATATTAAATAAGTAATTTAAGTGTGTATTTTATACAATAGACAGCATTTAGCCATAATGTCAGCAGCCATGGAAATTGCGCATGTCTTTAAACACACAAATCAAGCTAATACAGAGCGAAGCAGAATTATAGTGGACACTGAAAGTCACAGTATTCTGAGAATGACCTCTGACATAATGCCTCCAACAGTAAAGTATGATCTGCCTTATACCGTCCCATTTCCAAAATGAGATGAATAGATCCTCTGTAAGGATTAACTAATAACAGCAGATAGTTGTCTCTAAAACACCATTAGGCTCCGGTGCTGATGTGTACGAAATCAGACCAAGCACATAAATTTCAAGCGGAAATTTACGCCATTGTTTTATGTGTGGGGAGATTGAAATCAATCCCAGACATAGAACATTAAATATTTGTTCGAATAGGCTTCGCAGGCTTTGACAGCAGTTAGCTCTTACCTTGTAACGTTAAAAATGTTTTTAGAGTACCAAAAAAGACTCTCTTCAATAGGAGGACACACTTTTGCGATACTTTTTGGAGTGTATTAACCCCGTAATGAATATACCTTCTTACATAAAGGACATGGTCGAGAACGCTCTGTATATAATAAGGGGAATCATAAATAAAATCGGTAAATCTAATAGGTGAACATAAAATAAGCTTTTAAAACGATATTTTTTTCCAAAGTAACTATATACGCCTGTGCACAATCCATACAGCACAATATTTTCATGTATAATGTACTATATTATTTATCTTTCTAATGTACAGTCATCAAAGTTTATCAATAGCTTTTATGACATGTTGCATCATACACATTCTCAGTTATATTACAAACAGCAGACTTTATTACCGTCACGTTATGCGCAGCAACCAACGGGTACGTGGAATAATAATGTAGGCATATAAAATTTACGGTGCACTGCTTATTGTAATCGCTTTAGTGCGATCGTTTTTGACGGTGGAATCATTTATATTTTATTGCAGACAATGTCCAAAGTTAATTATTTCTTTTTTTTAACAATAATTTAGTTTGAGAAGTCGTGTTAGCATCTATCAAATGATTTAATGCAAATTTACTTATTACTTGGGTAGATAAATATTTAGATTTATTATACCAATCCTTTTAGAATACAACGAGCATCGTCAGATTGACATATTAATGTTTTTAATTAATATAAGGCTTTGTTAAGGGGGGGTAAATGAATGCTTAATACTTTAAGAATATTGTCTCAAAATTTCAAGTGGATCGGAGTAAAATTGACCAATTTACGAATATTTTTATACCTGTCGGATTTTAATCCCTACTCGACCCGAGCGCTCTATTGTTGCCTGGCAGATGTTTAGCTCTCTACTATACTTTTTCTTTCCCCCCAGTTCTATTTATAGAAATTCCGACTTAAGTACAAACGTTCTTATGCCTGTACTGTATATTTTGTAAACTATATACTATATATCTGAGCGAAGATGCTTCACGCAGAACAACAATGAGAGCTTGACCAACTTATTTGGAAAATCTCACCAAAGCACTTGAGTGGAACCTCTGTCATCGTTGAAATTGCAGCTTATGTGGCAGCCAGTGTCTTCAATGAAGGTTCTTTTGCTTTACTAACCTTCATGGAAGGCATGGGAATTAGTAGTGGACCAAGTGCTCATGACTGGGCGCGATCAACTGACTCCATACGATCAGGAAGCTCAGAGACAAACCAAAGAAGGCAGGATTCTTTGTAGACAAGCGCAAAAAGATGCTTTAGACATCATGGATGATAGCAACATCCTTTATGGACCTGGCATTGATGATTCAGTGTGAGGTAAGCCGATAAAATTTGCTTATAAACGTTTTATACAAGATTTTTTAGTGTTCAAAACTTTAAAGCGTTTTTCCCACAAGTCACTTTTTTAAAGTCGTTGGACATTATAACTTCAAAACTACTGCACCGATCGTTTTGAAATTTTGAACACTATTTCTGTCCATCATTTAAGAGGCCCTGACGAAAAGTTTTTTTCAAATTTGTTGATAATTGTTATTTTACAATAACAAATTAGGGGGCTTTTTTCACGAAAAATCGCGTTTTTTCCTTCAAAGTATTCCAAAAAAGTGAAAAATATAAATTTCGAAAAAAACCCACGTCACCTCCTGGAGAAAACTGTTATATCTAACGAACGAACTTTGATTTTTTGATTTCAGATGATCCAGCACCAAGTTATGATGTCTACCGCAACTCCGACGAGGCACGTCGGAATACTTGCTGCCATTACCGTATTTTTTAATATTTTTTTGTGAAAATTTTACACAACATTCTTCAAATGTTATACTTCAATGTGTCATTAGATTTAATAAAGAAATTTCAACTGGTTCCTCACAAAAAATTCATAAAAACATCCTTTTTTCAACGAATTAACTATTATTATTATTATTATTAACTAATCCGTCTGAGATACAAGAGCTCATGCAAATTGCAGATACAATTAATATACTATTAATTTTCAACTAATTAAAATAATTAGAATTCTACTTATATCTAGCTTTACAATAATTGGTATTTATTAATTTTACAATAGAGAGAGAAACATTTATCGAACTTTGCCGTCTAAAGGACATGAGCTTGAAACGAAGCTTTTAATGTATAGTTTTCGTTTTATTTATGTCTCAAAACTGAGGTATATTATTTCATTACAGTGAGACGGTCCTTGTGGTTATACCCAACTTTGTATACAAAAGTTTTTGTTGGATAATGAGACTACGTAAAGTTGTTTGTTCCGTTTTTAGTAAAAGTCATATCTGTGTTTATATTTGTATATAATTTATGCTTATTTTAGTTGTTTGAATCTAATAATGAACACACACTCCTTGGAGTTTGTTATTTTTCATTTATGTTTCTTTCAGTAATCTCAGTGTTTTCGCAGTATCTGCTCCTGTTTCCACCACTGAGTATGTCATTATCGGTAATTTCCTATCCAGGAAAGTACCAAGGTATTTTACGTTTTTACTTTTGAGGTTCTCTAATGAAGTCTTCTCTTTGATAAAGGGAACCATTTCCGTTTTGTATGGAGTTCTCACACCAAGTTTTTATGATTTTTAAGGCATCCTGTATATACTGTATTTGAAAATCAAGAGAGAGTAAATTCCCAGAATAAAAACTAATTCGGTATGCAAAACTATAGTACAGTACGTGCGGTAAAACTTCAATATTTGTAATGCATTCTAAATTGTTTTTGTTAATTTCAATACAAGATTTATTAAATTTCTTGGACTATCACAATATTTTATGATCTTTCATTGTTACTACAGTAGGCCTAAGAGGATTAACGTGCGTCATAGGCGTAACCAGATTAGAAAGGGATAATTGTTATTTAACGACCTCCGAATGGCAACAGCTTCTAATGACAGATATTTTGACTTAAATAGTGCTTAAGTTTCTAGAAATGCAGTTATTTGATTTTCGATAAACGTGACAAATAGTAGTGACTAAAAATGGAAGCAGTTTGTGAGTATACGCCAGTGAAAAAATTAAAACTAGACCATTTATCGCTCAATGAAAAGAGTGCTGTAGTGAATGTGTACCACTATTTTAAACATCAAAATACCTCAAACACTATTGACAGTGTAGTTGGGATATGGAAAATCTACAATATATAGAGTTCTAAAGGAGGAAAAATCAGGTGGAGTAACCTCACCAAAGCCGAAACCAGGTAGACAAAAACTATTAAAAGTCAACGTGGACGAGTTTTTTAAAAATGCTATTCGTAAGCTTGTTCACTCATTTTTTATAAACAAGCAAATACCAACTTTTGATAAAGTTTTGCAAGCCATTACGAATGATGTTGATTTACCCACAATAAGCCGGGATAAACTATGGAAAAAATGGGCACACACTCAATGCTAATTGATTCTGAAGAAATTGTATGTTGGAGAAGACAGTACCTCAGAAGAATACAACAAGTTAAAGCTCAAAATAAAAACATTTATTATTTAGATGAAACATGGGTTAATGAAGGACATTGTGTAGGAAGAGTTTGGAAAGAAAAATATAAAATCATCCCATCAAGCTTTTCTAGAAGGATATACTACTGGTTTTAAGGAACCTATAGGAAAAGGTAAAAGATTAATTATTTGTCATATAGGCAGTACAAACGGTTTTCTTGAGAATGGTTTACTCTTATTTGAATAAAAAAAACCGTTGATTATCACGAAGAAATGAATGGAGACGTGTTTGAGGAATATTTTGAACAGATGATTCAATTCATACCAAAAGGATTGGTTATTGTAATGGACAATGCAAGTTACCACTCCAGATTACTTGAACCTTTACCAACCACTAAATGGAAAAAGGATGAAATTGCAAAATGGTTATCTTCTAAAAATTTAGCCTTTGACAATACAATGCTGAATTGTTAACTATTGCTAAAAAACATAAGCAAAATTATAAAAAATATAATATTGAGGAGATAGCCAAAAAACGAGAAATTGAAATCCTTCGTTTACCACCCTACCATTGTGAGCTGAATCCGATAGAATTGATATGGGCTCAAGTTAAAGGTTATGTTGCCAGAAATAACACTACTTTTAAATTATCAGATGTTAAAAATCTCTTCAATAAGGCAATATCTGAAGTAACAAGTGAAAATTGGCAAAAATGTATTAGACACGTTACAGAAATAGAAAATGGTGAATCTTCTGACACAGAGTGCGAGGAACCATAACTTTAAAATTATTAATTTATGTACTTTAATTTTATTTTTAGATTTTTATTTTTTAAGATTTAATATTGTCGTATTTTTTGCATGTTGCTCGTCAAATTTTATCCTTGCGGTTGGTTTTTTTTTTTCTCATATACCTACTTAATTGTTTTTTTAGCTCCTCATATTAATTTATAAGTAATTGTAATTATCTGTACATATTATATACATATTTTGTAAATAAACATATGCCTAAAACAAAATGTCTAAAATAATATTGACTTTTTCTTCATTTTACCCAAATTAAATTACTACTTACGAATTATGTTTATCTATCTAAAATTGGTAATCTGGGTATAAATAACTGAAACAAATTAAATATTTCTATTTCCATATTAATTTAATTTTGAAAACGCACGTCTATGGTTTACTGCCTTTAACACTGATAAGTGCAAAACATTTCTGGGAATTTACTCTCTCTTGATTTTCAAATACACTATAGTATGTGCATCTGTTTAAGGTTCTGATAGGCTGGCCAGCATAATCTACCATACTAGAGCTGAAAAGTTATCCTGATGCGAACTTTAGGTTCGATAGAAGTACGTGCAGCCCTCCCTATTGTAAGGGATGCTGTTTTTTTCATTTCCCTTTAAACCAGAAGGCCAGGAATCCAGATCATAATGGACAAATAATACAAAGTAACAAAATAAAAAATTTAAACGATAAATTTTACATTTTAGTATGAATTATTTAAAATAAAAGTAAAATTTTAAAACTTGTTATTCGTTTCCCGAACCTTTTTACAATATTTGATAGATTTATGCGACGCCAGGGAGTTGTGGGTTCGAAACTCTTTATCGGTGTTAACGAGAGATTCCAGATATTAGTTAGAACCTTTTTAACAAGAATTGAGTTATTTACATCGAGCGGAGAGAGACCATTATTTACTTTTTAAATGAAACGGCATCGCCCGTTTAAATTCGCTAGACCTGTCAAAATTAAAATGCGGGCGAAAATATTATTTTGTTGGAAAGTTCGCTTCTGGTCGATCTTATATCGTGGAACTGGAATTTACGTCTTATTTTATAATGCTCCAATATTTCCTTTTATTACTTTTAATTGAAAAAGTAATTTATGCTTCCTTGTTTCTTAAAATATGTTTAACTTACCATTTTATGACACTAGTGTTAAAAGTAAATCCTTTTTACCACTAGTGCGTCATGATTATTTGCAAGAAGCACTTTTTGGTGGTCTTCTTGCCACTGACATTCTTCCGATCACACCATTTCAAAAAAGGATCGTATGAAAACTAGTTTTGTCACATTGACTTACTAGACAATAATTAAAAAGCAGCTAAAATCCGGTGGTTGAAATTCATTTTCTGTTTTCTGTTTTTTTGTCACTCGATGGCAAGAATAATTCGTGATTTATTGACGTTAGTTGTCAACAAAGCCAAATAAAAACTAATAATCTCGAGGATATGATTTTATCAATTAATTAAATCAAATATTAAATTCAATAGTTAGGTACATTTATTGTACTTTATTGTGTTATTTACTATTTTTACCCATTTTCTTGATAATTCACATTTTTATTTATTAAAATTATATTTTTTCCTGCTATTTGGCCTATATCAATGCAAAGTTATACTGATATTAGAGAGAAATATTGTGGGGTTAAATTTTGTTAATTCTATAAAATTATATTTTGTCAAGGTATTTGTGTGAAACGTGTTGCCTATAGCGGTACGCCTACGACAACAATATGACCTCCCACAATATTTTCTTAAAAAAAATATGACGCCAATGAAATTAAATTAAACCAGGCTGCTCAAAGCAATGAGACTCTTAAAAATTTTTATGATAAAAAAACAAATAACGAAAGAGATACTTAATGTAGTTCCTCTGGTCTCTGTATGACGTCACACGCTCAGGTTACGTGTGTAGGTTCGAGTTCTATGATTATTTAGCAGATTTAGAAGTGGTCGTTTTCTTTATGCGAATTTTGCGAATTAATTTATGTTTGAAACAAACAGAAATTCAAAAGAGACATTTATTATTCAATGTCGCTGAAAAAGATGCATTAGAAAGATTCCAAAATGAATTGGTGTTACAAGTGAGTGCAATTTTTTTTATATTTTTATTCCTATGGAATGTACCTTAAATTAAGATATAGCGTGTTCTTAGTTATAAAACAGTATTCTTCAATTGAAATGTATGAATGTAAAAATTCCTGAATATCCTGTTCTCTCTTCCAAGAACAAACTACATCAAAGTTGTAGCACGTGCTAATTTAATTAAAACCTTTATGATACGGATAAATTTGACAATAATTATGGATCCCGTACAAATGAATTAATGACAAAGAAGAATCAGTATGAAATTCCAAAGTTCATCGAAAATGTTAAACATTTAAATAGAGCGATAATAATTGTTGAAATTCTAGAGTTTATCGAAAATGTCAATAATTGATATCACCTTAAAAATGTTCAGAATTTGGTCCATGCATGGATGTTGTAGAGTCCTGGTACTTAATTCTTGCTAAATATGTGTTGGAGCAAATTGGCCCAAATACCTCAGATGTAGAATCCTTACAACTGTTGTCACCTTCAAATGGACAGGAATATGTTCTTTAAGGCTTAAATAACTTGCATGTTCTCCTGGAACTGCTAGTATTGGATGCCAATACACTTTGGCCCCAATTTCTTGTCAGGTAGGTTAAATTTTTATGAAAATACACTTTTATACACACACTTTATCGATTTAAGCATTTATCTTGCATGATTATGCGTTAATTGTTTAATTTTACTTACAGAAACTTTAATTTTATCAGGACAAATTTCTTACACTCCTTTCGCTTTCAGGAACAAAAAACAAGAGAGAGATTTTAGATTCAACAAAACCATGGTTACCGATAATTCTTTTGTTTTCCCAGCTTTCCTTTTGAACAAAAATAAATAAATTTATGTTGGCAGTGAAGGCAAAGTTACTAAAAAAATATCAGTTTTTTTATGTTGGTGACTGGTAAGCTCAAATGATGTTTATTGGAACTTTGTTGTACAGGGTGATTTTATTTTAGTGAGATTTGAAATTCTAAAATTATTCCTCTTGATTTTGAGAGTGGTCACAAGTTTGTCCTTAACATCTAGAAATTAAAACTAATCAATTATTTTCAAAGTACAATTTAAGAAATTTATAAAATTTATGGAATAATTATCTGGAATAAATTAAACTCATCTTGTAGTTTTTCTATTATCTTTCTATCTATTAATTTATTTTCATAAAAAAAAAATCGAACAAAGACTTATAATGATTTTTAATCATTGTTTCCCCCCGAATGTTGTACAGCAATTCAGTATCTCTTTCATAATATTTATAAATAAACATGCTCATTTGTATACTACTCCTAATGCAATCGTAACAATATATCTAGGATAATCCGTAAAACTACAAATATAGTTTAAAATGGTTATGTACCTTTGATATAACGGTCCGATGATTTGAATAACTTGAAACAGATAAATAAACCGTGGTTTTGTTCACTAGTTATTTGTTTAGCATACTCAAACCTTGTACTGTAATTTTTATTATGAAGGAAGGCATTTGCTGATTCCAATTTAACCGATAAAAAATATTAAAGCTCAATATCTGATTGAGTTTTTTCATGTTTTAAAGCATCGCTATCGAGGTGACAACTTGAGAGATCAAAGCAAAAAGTAATCAAAATATTCTCGGAATTACATAGCTATCGGCGATGACGTCTGTTTCTGTGTGTGTATAATAAAAATAGGATGCTAAAAACTTGTATATTTTTTGTTATTATCCATTGGTTTTAGTTTTGTATAAAACAATTTTTTTTTGTATTTGAAAATAATAAGCATAGCTTAAAGACGTTTCTCTACCTCTATAGACGTATTTGTGCTTTGAGACCATAATTTCACGGATGAAGAAAGTTACCGTACACATATATATATAGATACATCCTCAGATGTTATCCTTAGTTGTGTAAGTCCAGATCCTGTCGGAATATTCTAATGTTTAGCTTCTTTGCAAGAATAAAATATGTCGACTAAAGAGGAAAATATTATTGACGTCTTCATGTATGTTTGCAGAAACGATTTGACGGAAAGTTATCCTTAGAGGATTTTACGTATTTTTTGTTGCGATTTGAACAATGGATTTCATGGATGCCTTACGGTAATTCTTCGAAAGACAGCCGGACAATTTTTCCTTTAAGGAAATAACAATTTAAATGTATTTTCTTGGTATTAGTCAACAAGTAAAGACATTTTGACGCAAAATATTGTTTGATCCAATTTGTTGGAATCATTTGATGGCAATTTAAAAAGTTTTTAAAAATGTATTCTTAAAATAATAAAAAAATTCAAAATAGAAAGGTATTTTTTTATTATTGACGTAAAAGAGTCATTCTGCATTCTGCTTTGCGAGATAAGTACTTACTTCTTACTGATGACGACACAATCATGTCGAAACCAGTCTGCGAGTAGTACGACTTCCCTTTCATGTTAAAATATTTTTTTCTCCTGCTACCACATATTTTTAATGTTGTTAACATATGAAAGTATTACTTTCGAAACATCCACTGCGTCCTTTTGAAAATAGAGTTCTTAAAACTAGACAAACCAGAATAGTATACAGGTCATTGCTTCAGGAGGACATCCTCATCGTTGTTGGCCAATGCTGGAGCTGACCTTAAAGCACAGTGGATGGAAGAGTTCTTCAGTTGCAGAAAAGTATATAGAAGAATCGATTGAAGGCAAAAACAAGATTCCAAGAATGATCCAAAGGGACAAAACTTTTGTTAAAGTGCTACATGACAGCCACACGGATAAACGAAGAGTTGTGATGCTAATAGCTCAGCTAATAGAGAGACAGATAGATTCACATAGGCCTTTCTTAAATCCTTTTGAATATCCAATTCTTGTACTTCTACAGTTTTTATTCTTACAACGACTTCTAGAATTATTTAAATAAAGCAATTAATTTGATAAATTATTATTTATTATTTTCAGTATTTTCCGAGCGATGAAGAAAGAATCCACAAAGAATCCATAAATTAAATTAACAAGAACATGGAATTTCACGTAACCGACAGCCGCTAATTTTAGATTTTTTTTGCTTGTTCGTCGTGACAAAGACACATGCATACGAGTGGCAAGTGTCAACGATTAGTCTGATAGTAATTTAATAATAATTTTGGCAAAGGAATAGTGTTAATATGGTCGGTGACAGGAGTTTAAATACACGTATCTTAACAAGAGTTATGTCATATTTTGAGACGATTTCTTGAGATGGAAACCAACTTTTTACAGCTTTTAATTAACTGTATAGATGGAGATTTATAGTTTGTTCCATAAACACCAGATATAAAGTATTAAAGAATTAAAATAAAGAATTTATATTTTTTTAGTCGTAACATAGGTGGTTGCTGTCTAGATTGCGTTTTCTGGTTTCTGTCATAACCGACAAAGCTTTTAAAAATTATGATTTACTTTTTATTCAAGCTACAAATAAATATGAAATGGCTTACGACAAGTTTGTGGATTGAAAGAGAAATTGTAAAGTGAAATCTTTTTTAGAAAATTTTCTGTTGGTTGATTTTGATTATTTATCCGTGCAACACGTAGGAGAAGATCTTTCAAAACATACTATTTTATGTTTTAATAGAAGTATTATACTGGGTTGGGATAAACTATGGATTTCTCTAATATGCAGGGTGTCCCAATTTAAAGTAAATGAGTTAAGGGATTTCCGGTATAACCGAAAGTGGGGTAGTAATAAAAAAATTTCTATCAGATGCCTTTTGCGTCACTGTATTTGCAAGCAAAGTTTCATAAATATTGTTCTTGTCATTTCAAAACTCTATACATTGTACTAGCTGTATTGGTAATTTAGTTTTAAAACTGATGCTTTCTCTTTTTCATATGTTTAATATTTCTAAAAAATGTCGATAAGTATTTCATCTATAAAATTTTCCCTGTTTTGCGTTTGAATGTAAATCAATTTTCTTTAAAGAAACAGAAATATGTTGAAAAGTAACTGATATCTTTTTATTTTCAATACCTTTTAGGATACCTTCTCCTTTTAATTATTTCTCAAGGATGTTAAAGGAAAACATATTTCTGCTAAATATTTTTTAAATCCTGGTAAAGAAGCAAATACTAGTTTAAATACTGCGTGCCGAGCGAAGCGAGGTTCGCAGCACCAAATTAATCTAAATTAATTTAAAAATCATTCTCCTGAACAAAAACTATGTTTATTTCTAAGGTAACTTCATGGATAAGCTTTATTAATATTTACATATTAAAAAACTTGGACAATGTTATGAATTATTTGGAGAAAGAGGTATTGTCGTACTGTACTCCGGTGAGAATGCAGGTAGAGGAGTCCTTGACGAAGACGAAGAAGAAGCTTGGTTTTGAGGGTTATAATTACTGCTGGTACCATAATAAGCAGAAGTTGATCGGCTGTGCTTAGTTGCTATAGCTATAGTCGTGTATTTATTGATGACACTATGAAAGATTTAATTGTCACAATCGCATCTTTCCAAGTATCTAAATAATTTTCGAGGTGATTTTGCTTGTAAAAAAATATTGATCCTAACTCTTGCGGAAATTAACTTTTTCGCACTTGTTAGGATAATAATTATTTCATACTTGATTTATCGCTACAATATAATATAAAAAAAAACGAAATTTTTATAATGAAAAACACTATCCCTTTCATTTAATCTTTCTTTACTTGTAATGATTTTAAAAACTATTTTTCCTTATTTTTTGTAACAATGGACCCGAGTAAATCTAAAAAAAAGTGCAAGACTTGCAAGAGTCTTGGTGCAAGACCAAGACCAAGACCAAGACTGGACCCTGCAAGAACAAGACCAAGAACAAGATTGCTTATTTGACTGCAAGACCAAAACCAAGACCTGGTAAGCAAGACCAAGACTAACCAGGTCTTGGTCTTGCATTTGCTCATCACTATTGCATAGTTATACTGATCTTGCAGGAAAACATTTCCAGGAAAATCTTTTAAGGGTAATAATATTTAAATTTTAATATTGTTTTGTCACTTCAATGGTTTGTCTATTGTCTATTCGTTTATTCTTAACACCACCCAATCAATATCAATTCTTATAAAACAAAATATAAATATTTTCAATAATTAGTGAAAGCATGGTTCGACAACAACTATTATTCTTATTGTCTGTCTTTTTACTTATCTTGTTTTTTTATCCATACCGTTAAAGTTTACTGTAACATTATTGTGTGTTTTAAATTACTTATTAAAGCCCTCGTATAAATGTCTCTTATTTTTCTTCTGTAGATACCGATAACATGTAGTTTACAATAAGGGTATTTTCAATTATATAATAATGTTTCTCCAATGGAAAATCGTCCCAATATGACTTCCAAGGTAATTTATTTTATTCGGATAATACGTAAAGAGGAATAAAAATTTCACCAGCCACAGTAAAGTAAACACTGGCGTATCAATTGACTTATTCACTTCATTTCAGTTGAAATGCTATTTAAAACCTATAATAATCAAATCAGAGGTTAAAAATCAACTAAACTGCCTTAATTATTAAATGCGATTCTACTGGTATTGTTAGATTTTTGCTTCCCATTAGAAACTGCACATAAATTTAATTTAGCTTAAAATCGTGCGCTAATGGTTGAAGGTTTTTTCGTTTTAAAAACTTACTAGATCGCTATTTATAAAGGCTTATATAGACGTAGATATATACAGAAAATCTTGCTGATTTCTTTAGTAGTATAGAATTTATACTGTAAGTATTATTGAGAAATGCTTACAAAGAAAAATATCTCTTTAATTTTGTTTATTTCTTTTGGGTTGTTAATTTTCCAGTTCAGTAATGGACGTTATCTAAACAACATTGACATTTATATCTCGGCCAAATAATTTTTGATTGGTAAACTGATCTGCTATTTCTATCGCTCTTCTGATACTTCACACAAATATGCACTACTACACTTCTATAATTATTAATTAACTATGACCCTGTATTAATTTTTTTCCATAGCTAAAGTTAAAGGATTACAAACAACTGAAATTTTACAATTAACATTATTAGAATTTTCTATTTTTGGAGCATCACAACTTGTACTCGTTTTAAACACCAGTTGCATGTGCTCATAGAACATCGCCCGCTCAAGTTCTGCAAGTTATAGAGGGCACTATTCATCTAACGCTCTTGAATAAAGAAATACACCGCATTAAACAAGAAGACCAAACGGCAACATGCAAGAAGAAAGTCACAGAAGAAACTATAACCGAATTTAAAAAAAAACTTGGGACGAACATATAGAAACATATAGAAACAATACATATATCTGACATTAGCATTTGGCTAAAATACGGCCATAAACTTAACCGATTAATACTTAAACCTAGTGTTAAGTGGGCATGAGTGCTTTCGAAGTTATCTGTTGTAACATGTCTATCGTCCGTAAACGATACTACTATTATTACCGTGAAAACCGACCCCGATTCACTGTTAATGCTACTGTACATGAGACACCCCTTATAGACGCTAACTATTTATCTGTTTGAACGAGGCCAATCAAAGAACGCGTCCCTCGCTTGCAATTGAATAACGAACGCATTTCTTCTTAAGTATTTCAAGTAGCTTCTTTATTTGTTGTCTAATTAAAGTAATTACAGGGTGTTTCTATCTTTCTCACCTTAGTTTTTGTGTAGTTTGTTTGGTTAATCGATAGCGTTCAAAAGATAGTGGCGCCCTTATTACTTATACATCCCAATCCTTCCTATAGTAAGCATTAACTTGGAGTCGAACCACCCCCTGGAAAGGGTTTCTTAGCCGGGATCTCTTTTTAAGAGTTTTTTAGTTACAAATTGGCTCCCTGCCTTTTTGGGATAAAAAAAGGTTACAAATTGGCGCCTTTGAGGAACTAATATTGTTACACTGTATGGGTTTAAAATAGGAAATGACGATATCTGACTCGGTAACCCATACAATGATCAATTGCCCAAGATGGGCAGAAGAAATGGAAGCGGTAAGCATTTGACTTAACTCGGAATTAACAACAGACATTTTGCAGAGCAAGGAGAAATGGAAAGCCGGACATAAATTTACAAGAAATAAACCAAAACAAAATGAAATGAAAGAAAGAAAGTAATCAGCGCTTCCTCAGTGTATGAACCAATTTAAAGCCTTTCCAAACTATTGTTTGTGAGATGAGCCCTTGGTCTCTGATAAAGCTCAAGTTAATATAGAAAAAAAGTATTGATATTAAGACTCAAGCTTTCAACTGTTGTGTGCAAAATATGCTTCGATTTATATTTCTTAACTTTACAAAATTTGCAGTCGGCACTTTGTGTCACTCCAATTGTTTTTATATGTACATTAAGGCGAGTGTGTACAGTTAGTAGCCTTATCACAATTTGTTGGTCCTGTCTGCTCGATATTGCACCCATATTGGTTTATCTATATTGTGAAAGTATTGTTAAATAACAAAATTTAACAGGAACACACAATTTTTAAACCAATTTTTGATTATTATTCAACAAAAGTGCTTTACAAATCTAAAGATATTCCAAGAAAGAAATTTTAAGAGAAAACCAAACCCGTAACACCACATCAAGGAAGGCTACAGATTACAAAGGACTGTAGGCTGTCAAAGGACTTTTTAATCGTTAAACCAATCTAACACACTTCGAAATTAAACATTTATTTGACGTTTGACATCTAATTGACACGGAACGTAAAATTTGTATAGTTAATTTATAAGATGCACCAAACATTTTTTTAACTTGGTATGTAGTATGTGATTAAATTTGTGTTCTAAACTAGGTACTATTAAATTGATTTTGACATCTTAGTTTTAAAGTTAAAATTTGTCCTGTGCGTTCTCTTCCCACAATAATATCGAATAGTTTTATATCTGATATATTGCGATGATCTTATTGCGGTAGATCAAGGTATACGAAAATGGAAAGTTACGTAACCAGATCGAGAACTCCGCCTTAACCGGTAACAGGTAGTTGTTGAACGCACCACTGGAATGTTAATGCGTTTATTTTATCACACACAGAGTGAATTTTCATAAAAAAACTATCGTTTTTTTTAAATATACATTATAAGATCTAGATTATTTTGCCGTAGAAGGAAAAAAATGTTTTGAAAAGGGATTTAATCCCTAGTTATTAGCGAAACATCTGTAATTGCATTTTAAAACGTAATTTTCGAATAAATAGTGGAAGTTTGATTCAACCGTTCAATTATTTCTTGTTCTTAGCACAATAAATAGGCCATCCTTAATATTAATTCAATGCAAGCGATTTGAGTTTGAACATGTACCTATAGGTATGCTATTCTGAAGTCGATAGTACACATCCTTGGAAGAAATACTTTAATTCCTAAATATATTTGAAAGTAAAACTTACAAAATGAAATACTTTTAAGTATAATAAATTAATTATTTTTTTTTATAATTAAGTATTACAAAATCTTTCATATTTAAATTGATTGTACTAACCCTAACTTTTTGGAAGTCCATCTTATTAAGGATAATAAAAAACTCTTCGTTTTAACAAAACTTCCAATATTTAGAAAACAAAATCTTTAATTCTAGTTATAAAAACAATATTGTATTTTGGTATAGATATGTTGATGATGTGTTAGCAGGATTTGTAGGTAGCGAACGACAATTAGATATATTTTTTAATTATATTAATACCTTGCATCCTAAAATTAATTTTACTTTAGAAGTTGAAGAAAATAATTCAATTAATTTTCTAGATTTAAAAATTGAAAAAGTTAATAATTTACTAAATTATTCAATATACAGAAAACCAACACAAACAGATGTAAACATACCATATAATTCAAATCATCCTATAACACATAAATTAGCAGCTTATAATTCTATGATACATAGGGCATTTTCAATTCCAATGGACAAAATTAACTTTGATAAAGAAATTTATATCATAAAACAAATAGCTACATCTAATGGCTACCCAATTCATTTGATAAATACATTAATTAATAAAAAAGAACAGAAAGTGGCACTACAACTAATATTTCCGAAACAAACTAAATAAATTAAAAGTTATAAAAATATTACATATTGTGGAAGTATTTCCAATAAAATATCAAAAATAATATCTTCGGCAACATCAGCAGTAATATCATTTAAAACACAAAATAATCTTGGTACAAAATTGTTAAATGTAAAAACAAAATTACCTAAATTAAAAAAATCTGGTGTTTACAAAATTAATTGTCCAAAGTGTAATGCTGTATATATAGGTCAAACACAAAGAAATTTTGAAGTAAGATTTAACGAACATTTAAGAGCATATAGATTAAAACAACCAGATAAGTCAAATTATGCAAAACACCTACTTGAACATCCAACCTCATTCTTTCACACCAATGACATCCAAATACTACACATTTGTAATAAAAAACAAAATTTAGATTTCCTTGAAGAACTTGAAATAAAAAGACATCTAGCAGATCCACAATTGAAAGTTGTTAATGAACAAATAAATCTGGGAAGTTCTCCACTTTTAAAGTGTTTGCTTTGATTGAGTCTTCATTTTATACATAGATAAGACGTAATTGTAACACAAATATATTAAGTTATTGTAAAGATCAGCATGATATAGTTTTTTCCTGGTTTTTCTATATCATTGCACAGTTATACTGATCTTAGAGGGAAGTACATCCAGGATAATCCCTTAGGGCTCATAACATCTAGGCTTTAATATTGTTATGTCTTATTACTTCCATACTTGGTCTAGCCTTAATACTACCTAAACATCAGGTACCTAGCTACAAACAAACAAAATGTAACTTAAATGTCAATCTGACGATGCTTCATAGCGAAACAGCTGTCATTGAGTCTTTTAAAAAAGCAATTTTTAAATAAATATTGGAAGTTTTGTTAAAACGAAGAGTTTTTTATTATCTTTCATATTTAATTTATAACTCTTTGATTTTTTTTTATTCTTATACCAAAAAACATAATATTGGTAATTACCTACTGACGCACTGATACAATTCAATATTTTATTCCGATTATTTGCGTCATTAATCTAGTTATATAAGAATTATATTATTTGGAATTTGGATTTGTGGAACACTTTCCCACATTTTTTCGTTGGTCAGTTATTGCTTCTCATTCTGTTTTTTTTTAATGTTTCTTTGTTAGCTACGAAGACTTACGAGGTCGAAGACCTTAACGAGTTCACTGAGAACTAGTCTCGACTCATAAGCGTAGTACCGGGAGGGGTTTTAACTAAATGTTTAATAGTTTAAATCCGTTTTGCTTACTATTATTGTATTTACTACCTCTGTTTTTAGTTATAACAAATTTAATGACACAATGAATAATTTCTGGGACGTCCCAGGTGTACTAATCCTGCAGATGACCGTTATTTAAGTGCCATTTGTTCCAATCATTGAAGAGAATTTTATTCTAATGCACGTTCGCAGCACCAAGTCAATCTAAATCTAAATACAAAAGAAAATAATAAACATTTTATTCATATGTCACTTACGCGATAGTTTTTGTGGCCAGTGTATAACGAACCAAAGTTAAGAGTAATAAGACAGTATATAAATGAGTACTTTTAAATTTGTCTTTTCCACGCCAATGTTAATTTAATGTCGATGCTCCATCAACGAAAAAGGAAACTGATTGTCGGACGCCTCTCTCGTTGCTCTTGACCAAATACCAGAGAGCTCAAGGGTACCGAGTGTCTCACAGAAAGCAAAACTTAAGACATGGTTTCATGAATGATTACACATCCGATAAAAGCAACAGTAATATGTAGTTTTGCCGTAAAGAATTCCAAGTAAAATTTCAATATGGTTATTTTTATTTTCTATTTTTTTAAATCATTTTTTTTGTTTAAAAAAAAGGCTTCGAATATATTTCTATAATTCAACTCCATAAACTGTTACATCTTAAGCAGTCCCTGCTTAACTTTCAGTTCAGTATCGAGTAGAAGTTACTAGTTGGTTTAAATCAGAACTTTCATTGGTCTAGGTTCCCATTATTTAACAGATTGCATACCTTAAAAATAAAAGAAATATACTTAATAGCATACAGTGAAAAGTTTTCAGCGATTGTAGGTGTCATATATAAGTTTTTGAACAAATTGATAGATTGAGCGTTGCAGATTTCACTTGTCTAATATCCAATTTAACACAGTGGCCTCTTAGTCTGTTGTGGTAAAATGCTAGGGCAAACATTTACCGTAGATCTATTTTATCACGTAATATTCCACACGTAGTGATTAGGTCTCTACCGTAATCTACGGGTCATAAAAGGTAGATTGGTTGACTTGTGACAACCTTTCATCATTATCAGGACGACAGAGACCAAATGAAACTCTTGAAGCTCATCTTTGGAATGATTCGAGGCGTTTGTAATCGCTTATACCATCTATACTCCAGAGTCCTTGATCTCATCCAGTGGATATCACTACTTCTATAGGAGATACAATCTCTTGGTTTTTAATAGGGATGAGGGATGTTGCGATATCCCATTTTGAAGATAATGGTGTCAGTTTTTTGCAGTTAAAATGTAAAAGGAAACAAAAGTTTTACTCATCTTTATAGTTCTTCAAGTCTATCACAAAATAATATTCAACTACTAGTTAAAATATTACACTTTGTTAAAAAGTGTATTTATTATAATATTAACCATACCTAACCATACCATGGAATTTAAAAAGCGCTGTTGTCGGTTTGAATAATTTATTTTTATCATCAAGTAATTTTAAGAAAAGTGTAATTATTTCTCAAAAAAAAGTAAATGACGAAAAAAATATTATAAAAAATCAATATAAATTGACAGTTGAAATTAGTTTAGGTAGGTGAGTTTAAATTATCTTGGGTTAGACTAAAATAGCTTGGGTTAGACTAAATTATCTTGGGTTAGACTAAATTAGCTTGGGTTAGACTAAATTAGCTTGGGTTAGACTAAATTAGCTTGGGTTAGACTAAATTAGCTTGGGTTAGACTAAATTAGCTTGGGTTAGACTAAATTAGCTTGGGTAAGACTAAAAAAGCTTGGGTTAGTTTAAATTAGTTTAAATAAGCTTAACAATTGACATTTTTGCAGCTAAAAATGACAGTTGACAGCTCAAAATGGCAGTTGACAGCTGAAAAATGACAGTTGACAGCTAAAAATGACAGTTAACAATTAAAAAATGACAGTTGACAAGATCCCCCTCTTCTATTTTATGTGCTCCTAGGTATCTGGCGCAAGGCAGGGCATTTTGAGAGTATGTGTATTGAGGTTTCATCCTCTTCCTCACAGAATCTGCACTTTGCTTCATCTGCTAACCCTAGTTTCTTCATGTGGCTTCTTAACCGGCAATGCCCGGTTAGTATTCGGAGCCTTTTTTTACTGAGGATGAGGCAGCTAAGAGATCTCTTCTGTATCTTAGATTGCCTCAGTCCTTCCAGCTGATTGGATTTTGGATTTTTCCTTCTCCATTTCTTCCCTTAGTTTTCCTAAGATTACTCTACTGCTGATCCCACAGGATGGTTCTGTTTCCAAATGTTGGGTTTCAGCTCCTTTTTTTGCCAGCTTGTCTGCTGTTTCGTTCCCCTCTATTTCTATGTGTCCTGGGACCCATAGGAGGGTGACAGTGTTCTTCTGGCCCAGTTCATTTAGTTTGCCTAGGCATTCCCAAACCATCTTCGAACTGATTATATTTGAGCTCGGCGCTTTGATGGCTGCTCGACTATCCGACATGATCACAATCTCTTGTCTGCGGTAGTTTCTTCCAATATTGAATTCCACACATCTTTCGATGGCGCGAACTTCTGCTTGATAGATGCTCGGGTATGTGCCCAAGCTTTCTGAGCTTTGGCTCTCGGTCCAAAAACTCCTATTCCAGTTCCCAATTCTGTATGGTGTCTTCATCCCATTCAGATTTATTACTCAACTTTGTGATGAATTTTCTCACAAAGTTGAATTTCTTTGGCATATCATCTTGGGGCATTTCCCAAGTTTGATCAAAATGAAGTGATCGAGGTTTTTCCCATTAACTACATACTTTTAAATTTGCTTATATAAATTAAACAACATAAAATATCCAAAATCATTTTAGATTGTTTTTATATAATATTTAATTTTTTGTTACTAGTTTTATTAGTGTGACAATTTCCTTTCGACGATACGCATTAAATGTGCCATCTGCCAATTTTCATGAAACACATAAAACTTTAATAATTCCCCAAAAATAACGCTTCCCGTTTTACCGACATATACATACACTAAAACCAAGATCGTAAACTCTTTTATTATGAATAATTAACAACGCACAACGTTTGAACTATTTTTGTATATTAATAAAATGAATAGAAATGCAAGAAATCTTGTATCTAATAAATTATGCTACACAGAGACGGGTTACTAAATATCCTTAGTGCATTTTATGTCATAATTACAAACAGTTTAAAATATTTGCCTATAAAGTGAGTGAAATATACTGTTTCCGCTAAAATAAACAGTAATGGATATTAAAAAATATATTTATCAATTAATTTTTATTATAATGCATAATCACAAAGTTTCTGCAGATTATTTAGTATCTAATAGAATTATTTTATAAGTTTAATAAGCTATTAACATAATATAAGGCCGAAGACAGTATTTCAGTATTTTTTAATATTGTTATGACTGTTTTTTTTTTATAAAAGCAATTAGGTACAATAAAAGTTTTGCTATTCTTTATTTAATCCACGGTGATTGAACAAACAATCTATTTTCAATAATAATTGTAATTTTTTAGAGTTTTCCTACCGTAAACATCTTCAAAAAGAACGGAAACTATTACAAGGATCCAAAATGGCCGATTTCCGGTTCAACCAATCGAACAGGGCTTGAAAGTAACGACGTTCGATCGGAAGTCGTTTCGATATGTATTTCCGGGCCAGACAATCTTGTTTGGATTAATAAACGAACTATAATTTCATCGAAGTCTGTAAAAACATATTCATAAAATATTCACAAATAAAAATAAAATTTTTAGATCTTTATAACGCCTCTATTAATAGAACATCAAATATGAGTAGTATTAATTGAAGAAAATTTAATTTTGTTGGAAGACAATGCCAGGCCACATCTCAGGAGTCAAACTGCACCATAGATTGGGAATATTCAAAGGTTACCTTGGCCACCAAATTCTCCAGACATGAGCATATTGAGAATTAATCCTCATAACACCATCCAGGAACTCACGCTTGCGGCCCAAGAAGAATTTAATTTAATTTAATAAACTTTTGTCTCATTTTGACAAAAAAGGGTCCAATAATTTCGCTAATGTGAGTATAATTATAATATTGTTGCAAAATTTACCAATCTCAAGACGTATTGGTCTAGAAAATAAACTATTTGTTGTAAGGGAAATCTTTGTGACGACACCTTTGAGCAATTATCCTGTATATGGGGAGTCCATGATAATCCTGCATCCAATTTTGCTCCCAATAACTTTAAAAACAAGATATTTGCCTTAACTCAACAAGTGTTCAATTATGAACTCATCTTTGTATACAAGTTCTACATCATTTCAACAAGGAATAGCGAATATTTTGAAAAAGTAAATGTTTTTGTCGAAACTCGTTAGTAATTCGTAAAATTCGGTGCCTCAGTTGATTACTAATGGGACATTTTCTAGACAAATTGGTAGATAATTTTGTAAAAATGATAAATAATGTTCCCCGTTTAATTTGTTTGGAAAAAACACTGGCCCTATCAAATAGTTATCGATTATTTCGGGACACACTGTATAAAAACTTTTAATTCATCACTTCATTTAAATATTATAAGCGTTTTGAATGTCTGCTGACATTTTTTCACTCCGCTGTTGCCACATTTATTACCAGGAACACAACGCTTTAATATTTAAAAACCACTACTTTATGCAGGAATATTTCGAAAATTATCAATCATTTGAATGCTTCATGAATTTAACCTCACTTTATTAACTATTAGGAATTAAATAAAAGAATTTAAAAAAACCTGAGACTCTTTTATGTAAATACCTATCTAACTTAATTTCAATAAACTGTTGTAGTAGACTGTTATGAATACAACAGCAACAAAACATTAAGAAATCATCATCGACATTAATTATGTCGACAATGTTCCTCTTCTTATGTCATACTCGTTGTATGTAAGCTTTTAACCCTGATTGAGTTGTCAACTTGACTAATGATACTTTCAACTCATCGGCCGCACTTTCATTGAGTGAAATTTTAATTACCATGGAGAAGACAGTCGCTAGACAACAACAATTAATAAGCTTAAGCATCGCGTTATTGATAAAAGCCAAAAAAATAAATTAATGCAGGTGAAAAGGTTAAACATTTTTACAAACAACTATAATATATATAAAATTTTAACGGCTCTTTTATACGATCAAGTCAATTGAATCTGTCGCAGTTTTCCTAAGTGATTTAGAGTCTAGGAAGCAAATAATGTAACCTTGTTATTTAACGACAAAAGTTCAACGGTATAATGTTTAGAACGAATATAATATTAAATGCAGTTAAAATTATAGTTATCAAACGTTTAGGTATTAATTTCTGAATTAGATTTTGGATAAAAAGCAATTATTATTCTAGCAGGTGTTGCAAGAAAAATCATTAAGTATCCATTAAACTACGCTTTCTTAATATTAGTTCTTTAGAATGTAACGAGACATGGAAAAAAAGTTGATTCAAATTTTAATCTTTTAAAAAACTGGCGAATGCGCTTTAAATATTTGGTGGGATTAAGTGTGTCAAAGAATACTCCAACATGCCAATCAAGCTAGCATCCCCACAAGAACTAAACTACAAAAAAAAAGTAGCCCATAATTAAGAGCTAATTTGTACCACAAAAATTAAAATTTGTACCACCGCGATAATCGAGAAAAATCGCCTTGAAAATGGGGGGTGCTAGGTTGAGATCAAGGCAGCACCCCCACTTTGATCGAATTCCAATTCAATTATATCAAAATAAAGGGCATATTAAAGGCTAATTTGTACCACAAAAAGTTAATCTATATTATTATTTATAATGTCAAAAAATAAAATCGAATGCTATAAATATCGCTGCTCTATAATTTTAGCACCCCCACTTTCGACTATTCAAAAAGTGAACACACAATATTATAATAGTATATTAAACAACGCATTTCATATGGAATTCTGTTATGACACGAGTTCAAGTTTAAAAAACGAATCGCGAAGCGATGAGTTTTTTAAAGAACGAGTGTCACAACAGCCATATGAAATAAGTTGTTTATAATATTTTTTATATTTTGCCCTTTTTACCATTTTTTAAATTAATTTTTTATTTTTATGTGATTACGAAAATTTTTATTTTAAGAAGTATGTCGGCAGCACTGTGTAATTTATAAAATTTGACAGTTGTGACATTTAAATTATCAAATGTTAATGTTTTAAAATATTTTAAAATGAATAATATACCAATAATAATATATTATATAAGTAAAATATTATATTCATATTTCACAGATACTTTCTTAAAGAACAATATAAAATTAATAAATTGCTATTAGTCACAAATGTCATTGTCAATAGTCTTGCCTTTAGATACTTCACTCATGTCGCCAACCATTTAAAACAAAAATTTGCGTGCGTAAAAGTTACATTACGATACGCAAATGCGTTTTATAATGAAGATTTTTATAAGTGCAAAATATAAAAAACTAATTAAAGGCAAATTTGTACCACACAAGAAATTTTTATGCTTTTCATTATAAAGCCGCCAATTGAATTTAACTCTTTGCGGTCCTATTAAATGGTGGCGGATGCGCTGAAATCTTTTATTTTTGTCATAATTCTAAAACATGTGGCACTTTGATTTGTTTGATTTTACTCGATATTTCATTATTGCCAATTTTGGATATAAAACATGACACTTTGATTACTTGTCCTTTCATAGACAAAATTTCTCCTCTCAAAGCATTACCACATTTACATGTTCCTTGAAATGTAGCAGTATCTGCTGTAGGATATATTTTGTGAGTTTTAAGCTGAAACCCATAAAATTAAAAGTTTTTCAAGTTGCCAAAAGTTGCCAAATTGCCAAATTTATAAAATATGTTGTATGAATTTTCTTGTTTGTTTTAATCTCCCAAATATGTATCTAAATAATGACTATTATTAAAAATGTTTCTCGAGTAAATCTCAATCACATTCATTATCGCTCACTTAAACAACTCAGTTGCTCCAACGAGCGTTCTCGGGTGCAATACAATTTTTAGCTCAAATTAGTTCTCATAAAAAATAGTTATTTCATTTCACAAAATCTAATGAATGAACAATTATCTTACCTTTTATGTGTGTATTTTCAATAAACTATCAAATTTCTGTTTACTTAAGTAAATAAAAATTTCTTCTTCGATAATTGATTCATAAGCGGTGTTTACACTTTAATCTAAATCATTGTTTATTATCTTGTTGTCATCTTCAAATTTGTTCATAGGTCTATGCGTTTCGAGGCCGAGAATGTCACTTTTTATATTGTTTTTATTATTAAAAATGTATGCATACAGGGTAGTGTTTTACATGTCCAAAATTTTTCCTAATTTCGCGTTATTAATTTACCGTTAATAATTAGTAATCCTTTATTTTGTAAGACGACTGCAGCAATACGTTCATAATTTAAAAAAGGTTTCCTTCCAACCGAACTTATTTTATTACCCACTATTCTCAGAGACGGGATTAAACCGTCAATCTAGCACTGGTTTAACTTGAGATTTGTAAACTGTTGTTATAGGTTATCGGGTAACTAAGATCCCGTTCATACGAGACCGAATCAGTACTTTTCCCAAATTGGCCCAGTGTTTACTTGTTATTGAGAATTTCTATCGATTCAGCGATTGTAAATCATTACAGTAGTACAGGGATGGCCTATTGGCAGGAGAGCAATTGTGCAATGTGCACCATACTAGAATCATCGAATAGTACCATCTTTAGAAACGATAGATGTACGCCACTGCCACTCCAACTTCTCCGATAGTATAAACACTAGATATTTATAATAACGACATACCTACCTTGCTTCTTTCTTCAATGTTATTTTCCAATTATTTGAATTTGAAGGTCTTTGTCTGGCTTTTTCTTGACTTGTTTCAGTAGGATAGTGTTCCATAATCAAAAATACGTTATAACACTCATCAAAACTGAATAATTTTTGTATAAAACCAAATTATCTAATTTTGTTTTTCACGAAACAACCACCATTTGTATGTTTACAAGTATACTAAAATGACATTATCAACACGAAGTCACGTGATGGATATCTTGATGTTTATTGGTTGAATTTGAGATTGTAAACTATGCTGTGAATACCTCAAGTACTGAAGCGCGGCAGATTAATATACAGGGGGATTCCTTGTACCTACCCGGTTAATTACTTCTCACCACAGATGAACCCTACATATGGCAGCCCTTTAAGTATCAAGGATCAGATACTAAAAAAATGGCCTGAAATTCTGGAGAGCGTCAGATTAAGGTAGGGAGAGTTAGTTACATCTTAAAACGTGTATATTCCACTAATCTGACAATTCGTGAGTGACCTAAAGAAGGGGGAGGGTAAAAAAAACAACTTTGTTGCTGTTTAACTGTTTCGGTAAAACCTAGCATCGTCAGGGCAATGGAGAATCTCATGGAAGACACAAAAGTAGGTACCAAACCTTATCGAACAATTTAAAAATGCCAAAATTTTCCCTCCTTATCATTTAGCCAGCTTGCTAGCTAATAAAAATAAAAGAGTTTATGATTCTTTGTTTGTTTAGCCAAAAAAAATTTGTGTAGATAATTCGGTTACTTACTTACTTATTTTTAAGTTATTCTACCTCTTTAGATGTAAGGTTTGGGTTGAATGTTGAATGTTTCGGTAATAATAATAATAATAAATCCAAATGGGGTACC
Organism: Ophraella communa; assembly: GCA_035357415.1. Classification (NCBI taxonomy): domain Eukaryota; kingdom Metazoa; phylum Arthropoda; class Insecta; order Coleoptera; family Chrysomelidae; genus Ophraella; species Ophraella communa. The sequence continues at coordinate 42,385,283 of CM068985.1, read as the reverse complement.
TAAAACCGTTTACACTACCACTACACCAACACACACTTTTATATGCCTGACACGCGTTTCGATAACCAAGTTATCTTCTTCAGAGACCGAAGGTAAACTAAAGCTATGTCTACAAACTAACCTTATATATATTACATTTTTAGCGCCAAATGTTTTCGCGGTAAATCTTTTGGCGGCAAAGCCAATTTTTAGCGCGAAAACATTTTTACAATAAGTTTTCTTATAATAAACTATAAAGTGGACTATCTGGGATAGGTCCTTTGTCCTTATTTAATCTATTTTTACATTTAATAATTTCTATCTTTTCAAATGCATCCAACAATCTACTGTTCGATACATTTTTTAACAATTTTAAACTATCTACATTTACAGAATGGTTTTTGGTAAAAGCATGTTCGGCAATACTAGATTTTTCTATACGTCCATATTTTAGATGAGCTAAATGTTCTTTAAATCTAGTTTTAACCGATCTTTTTGTTTGCCCAACATACTTTTTATCACAATCATTACAACTTATTTCATATATACCGCTTTTTTCCAGATCTTCTCTCTTATCCTTCGGATTTCCTAACAATTGTCTCAGGGTGCCACTAGTTTTATGAACTAAACCTAATCCCACCGTGCCGAAAATTATATTCAATCCTTTGGTATACTGAGGGATAAATGGTAATGAAATGAATTTCCTATCGTTGTGTTCTCGCTGGAAAAAGGTGTTTTCACAAAGAGATTTCTTAAAACTATGGCGATTGATTAGCTTATGAATTAGTTTTTTATCATATCCATTAAGTACAGCTATATCCTCAATTAAATTCTTTTCTCTGTTATATCTTGTTTTGTTTAAAGGAAAATGAATTAATCGATGAACCAAAAAATGAAAACTTGCCATTTTGTGTTGATTACAGTGAAAAGAATCTACCGGAACATACCTATACGTAGCGGTGTCTTTCCTAAAAATATCAAATTCTAACTTGTTATTATTTCTTATTACTAATGTGTCCAAAAATGGTAACTGTTCATTATTTTCTAGTTCAAACGTGAATTTTATGCTTGTGAATTTTGAATTTAATTTTGAAATGAAATCTTCTACTGATGATTTCTTCGTATTGAAAACTGCGAAAATGTCGTCCACATGTCTACACCATATCCTTGGGAAATACTCGAACTCTTGACTGATCTGTGTTTCAAAATTGCTCATAAAAAGGTGGGCTATAAATGGTGATAAACAATTACCCATTACTGTTCCTTCATATTGTTGATAAACCTGATTGTTGTATTGAAAATAATTTTGGTCCATGCATAGTTTAGCTAATCGTAGGTATTCAGTTCTAACTTCAACACCCAGATCATTCAAGATGAGTAGTTCTTCCAGATACTGTAAAGTTTGTGGAATCGGTACGCTACGAAATAAAGAACTAACATCGAACGAAATTAAAATTTCCCCATCTTCTAGAACAACATCTTGAACTTTCTTGATAAATTCTAATGAATTTTTAACTGAAAAACTGTTACATTTTTTGGGTAGATTTTCATTTTTTCTTTTGTAAACAAAAACGTATGATCCTGTACGTGCAGTAAACGAGATAATTATAGTGTCATCCATTATATCTAACTATAATCGAAAATTGTTTGTCCTGACCTTAACAATAAGGGAATTTTTGACATTGGGAAAATCCTCAATTCCGACATGTGAGAGCAATAACACGGCAACAACATCAGATGTAAAACGTTTCGTATATTTGATGACATTATTGTTGTTTAGTAATTTAGTTGTCAACAGAATGCGTGTTGGAGTTTGCATTTGTGGTCAGTATAAGGTCTTGTCATTGCATTAGATTAATGTGTTCAAATAACTCGCTTAATTGTTTATTACCACACGTAAAAACTATGTATACCCTGTCGAGTATAAATAGAGGTGCTCGTCTTTAAGAAAGGTTTCGTGATTAATTTTATATCAAATACAAATCCTGGACTAATATAATATAAAATTTAAACCTGCCATGTGTACGTCCATGTGTTTATGTGTACAAAGTTAAAATTGGCTGTTCTGAACTTTGGAGTAGCTTGTACTCTTTTTGTATTAGAGAGTTCTGAAATGTTTTGGGGAAATTCAAAAAAATATAAAAGATAATCGAAGAAAAAAAACGTTTTTTAATGTAGGTAGTACCTAAATGTTGATTATTTTGAACGTTGCACCAATTTGTACCCGTTGTCCTTACAAAGTGCCCAAATATTAAGTTAAAAAACGTTTTCAAGGAAGTAATGATTTCCGAACAGGATTAAACAGTCACTTAAGGTACTGTACTGACTACCAACTTTTTGTACTGAGTTGTACTTGTCAAAATCATCATAGTTTTCGACTGACAAGGCTGATACAAACTTGGTTCCCAAATTAAAACAGAAAATTGAAAAGTCATTTAAATTAATTTTAATTTATATAAACTTACATTTTTAAATTCAATATTAAAATAAATTTTAAAACACATTATCAATTTTTAATCTACAGTTAATGCTTGTCATAGTTAATTTACATCACAATTTCATTGTGAAGCATTAATAATGAATATAACTAAAGAAAAAACCTTAGCAACTCAATTTTCTAAGTAGCTATATTCCTATCAAATACGGGATAAAGTATGGAACCAAGTAAATATCTTTTAAACGAAAAAAACGATATTTATGAAAATTTGCAGGTAAGTGCAATGGAACAAAACGCATCTCATGTACATTTCTTTGATTTAAATAGTACACCCTATATATTTTTACAGATTTTGAAAGAGCTTGTTATTTTGAATTCATACATACTGAGTTTAATGCAAACAAATTTGTAAAAACGAGGAATAACTCACTGTTAGTAGTACAATAGATGTACATTTCATTATTTTAGAATAATGAGAAACAAAATTACTTCAAATGTTCAAAATGCTCGCCGTTTACTTGCTGACAATATGCCATCCTATTAACAAATTCTTGAGTCACTCTTTCCAAGACTTCTCCACGTATTAGTTCACATTCATCAATAATTTTTTGTCTCAATTCCTGTAAGTTTGTTGGTCGTCTAAGGTAAACACGTGATTTTAGATAACCCCAAAGAAAAAAATCTAACGGGCTAAGATCCGGAGAACGAGCAGGCCACTCTATGAATCCTCTACGTCCAATCCATCGATTTGGAAAATTCGCATCCAGAAAATCCCTAACCCGTCTATCATAGTGGGGAGGTGCTCCACCTTGTTGAAACCAAATATTTTGTGGTAATTGCCCATTCTGTTGAAGTGCAGGAATAATTTCGTTATTTAATAGATTCAAATACTTGTCACCATTCAAGTTTCCGTCGATAAAAATTGGGCCTATAAGCTTATTTTCGACAATTCCCATCCAAACATTTAACTTCTACGGATGCTGGGTATGTGCTTCATGAATCCAATGAGAATTCTCATTTGACCAATACCTTGAGTTATGGCGATTAACTGTTCCATTTAAACAAAAAGTTGCCTCATCGGAAAAAACTATGCTAGAAGCAAAATTTTCGTCGACACTACAGATGTCCATTAGCTGTTCGCAAAATTCCAGCCGTCGGTTAAAATCATTGTATGACAATTCTTGAACCAACTGTACCTTATACGTATGATACTTTTCACGTTTTAATATCTTTCCTACAGAACGTCGACTGATACCATGGTTTAGTGCCAAATTTGTGGTGGAAGTTTGAGGTGATTCTTCTAAATCGATTGCAATATTTTGTTTAACAGTTTCGTTCGTTGCAGTCCGCGGTCTTCCAGGTTTTAGCAAATTTTTTACCATCCTAGTAGTATTAAAACGTTGTAATGTTTTAGTTACTGTTGAGCGTGATATAGGATTTCTCTCCGGATGCAAATTATTTAAAATATGACACACTTCTTCATGAGTTCTAACACGATCACCATAACCGATCATCACTAAAATTTTAATACGCTCTTTTTCACTTAATTAAACCATTCTAAACTGTGCAATTTATTTCCGTCAATCAGAATTTGACACTTGAAGAACAAAAGACATACTAAACAGTACTTGTTTATTTATTACTATGCATACAAACAACATCAATTAGTTTATCTAAATAGTATTTTGCTCTAATGCAAAAAACTCAAAGGAGGTTGGTTAAAGTGCTAAATTCCTCGTTTTTACAAATTTTTTTACACTAAACTCAGTATGTATGAATTCAAAATAACAAGCTCTTTCAAAATCTGTAAAAATATATAGGGTGTCTCATTTAAATTAAAGAAGTATATTATTATCAAAAAAATGTACATCAGATCCGTTTTGTTCCATTGCACTTACCTGCAAATTTTCATAAATATCGTTCTTTTCATTTAAAAGATATTTACTTGGTTCCATACTTTATCCCAACCCCGTATATTGAAACCTCTAGGTTTACCGAATTGTAATTCAGACACGCCATAGCGGAATTATTGGTTTAGTGTTAATCTTTACCGACGTAAACGCCTTGTATAAAGTTTTTAATGCTTGTTTTAACTCTGCTATTTCCTCTTTGTATCCCAGCTTTGTAAACAAAGCTTTCGATGTGTGCATATATGTGTGTGTGCTTGTGAAAGTTCCATTAATTAAGTTCGGTGGGAATATTTTAATTAGGTGTTTACTTTGCCGATGTCCTGTATTTAATCGGGGTACTACTACCACTACTACTACCTATGTGTTCTTTTGCGTTACATAATAATAATCTATATCAAAACCCGCAGTGGTTAGCTAAATTATAGCATAAAAGTAGATGAACGAAATGGGTCAATATTTACGTGAACAATTTGGCAACCGTGAAAATACCAAAATGAACGTAAAATATCGGTCAAAGTTACAGAAACTACAGTTCTCCTCCATCCAGTTAGTAGATTCATACATAGGTACATTAGAATTGAAAATGTGACAGAAATAAATAGTGAAATGCAGACATTAGAAGAAATGTAATATTCTGCAACGAATGACGATTTCCATCCACCTAAACCTTTAAGTTTTACTAGATCAGCTCCAGAATTTGCAAACATAGTAGCTGAAAAACGGTGGAAAGAATGCCCCATATACTGTTACGGTTGCATTAGGAGTAGTATACAAATGAGCATGTTTATTTATAAATATTATGAAAGAGATACTGAATTGGTGTACAGAAAGATAGATAATAGAAAAACTACAAGATGAGTTTAATTTATTCCAGATAATTATTCCATAAATTTTATAAATTTCTTAAATTGTACCTTGAAAATAATTGATTAGTTTTAATTTCTAGATGTTAAGGACAAATTTGTGACCACTCCCAAAATCAGGAGGAATAATTTTGGAATTCCAAATCTCACTAAAATAAAATCACCCTGTACAACAAAGTTCCAATAAACATCATTTGAGCTTACCAGTCACCAACATAAAAAAACTGATATTTTTTTTAGTAACTTTGCCTTCACTGCCAACATAAATTTATTTATTTTTGTTCAAAAGGAAAGCTGGGAAAAAAAGAATTATCGGTAACCATGGTTTTGTTGAATCTAAAATCTCTCTCTTGTTTTTTTGTTCCTGAAAGCGAAAGGAGGGTAAGAAATTTGTCCTGATAAAATTAAAGTTTTTGTAAGTAAAATTAAACATTTAACGCATAATCATGCAAGATAAATGCTTAAATCGATAAAGTGTGTGTATAAAAGTGTATTTTCATAAAAATTCAACCTACCTGACAAGAAATTTGGGGCCAAAGTGTATTGGCATCCAATACTAGCAGTTCCAGGAAGACAGGCAAGTTATTTAAACCTCAAGGAACATATTCCTGTCCATTTGAAGGTGACAACAGTTGTAAAGATTCTACATCTGAGGTATTTGGGGCCAATTTGCTCCAACACATATTTGACAAGAATTAAGTACCAGTACTCTACAACATACATGCATGGACCAAGTTCTGAACATTTTAAGGTGATATCAATTATTATCGTTCTATTTCAATATTTGACATTTTCGATAAACTCTAGAATTTCAACAATTATTATCGCTCTATCTTAATGTTTAACACTTTCGATGAACTTTAGAGTTTCATACTGTTTTTTTTTTGTCACTAATTCATTTGTGCGAGATCCATATTTATTGTCAAATTTATTCGTATCATAAAGGTTTTAATTAAATTAGCACGTGCTACACCTGTGATGTAGTTTGTTCTTGGAAGAGAGAACAGGATATTCAGGAATTTTAACATTCATACATTTCAATTGAAGAATACTGTTTTATAACTAAGAACACGCTATATCTTAATTTAAGGTACATTCCATAGGAATAAAAATATAAAAAAATTGTACTCACTTGTAACATCAATTCATTTTGGAATCTTTTTAATGCATTTTTTTTAGCGACATTGAATAATAAATGTCTCTTTTGAATTTCTGTTTATTTCAAACACAAATTAATTCGCAAAATTCGCATAAAGAAAACGACCACTTCTAAATCTGCTTCCATCAGCTGTGACTTTCAGAACTCACAAAACAAAGCATTTGACCAGAGATAATAATCATAGAACTCGAACCTACACGCGTAACCTGAGTGGGTGACGTCATACAGTGACCGGAGGAACTACTTAAGTATCTCTTTCGTTATTTGTTTTTCATCATAAAAAATGTTTAAGAGTCTCATTGTTTTGAGCAGCCTGGTTTAATTTAATTTCATTGGCGTCATATTTGTTTTTTAAAAAAATATTGTGGGAGGTCATATTGTTGTCGTAGGCGTACCGCTATAGGCAACACGTTTCACACAAATACCTTGACAAAATATAAATTTATAAAATTAACAAAATTTAACCCCACAATACATTTCTGAGTTTGCAAGTTTCAAAAAACCTGCAATTTTCTTGGGAATATTATATATATCCCCACCGGTTGAGAAGTGCACTTTTGCTGTCGTTAATTCACAAAAAACTTACTGTGAATTACGTTTTTGGGGCACAAGGCAATTTACTTTCTCACAATTTCCAATTTCCAATTTTCTTGTCAGTAATACAAAACGACCTATTCTGCTTGGTTTTAGTATCTGTCGTCCACATTAAACACTTCTAATTTGTACAACTTCATTCAACACTCGATATTTCTGTGTGTTAGTTAAAGCAGAGGTAATGCCTCTTCGCATATCAAGCCTCCCATGTTATTAAAATCCAACAGCATAGTTATAAAAGCATCTGCGTCCTAAATAGCTCCTCTATATGCATCTGCTACTTACATTCATGCCGATTGTTCAAATGAAAGAAATCCACAGCTCCTAAACGAAGTTTTGGATAACTTATTAAATCCTCAAAAATCTATAGAAGAATGTAAAACTATAGACTGGTGTAAGTGGCTTTTGGCAGGAGGCAGAACTCCAGATGAATTTGCTATCACAGTTCGATCCTACGACAATGCTACAACATGTGGCTTAGTGCCATGTGGACTCCAAATTTCGTAGCGTACAGATGTCGTACGTGCGGAATATCACTCTGTATGTCACTTTGTAAGGAATGTTTTAAGAAAGGAAATCACTCAAGGCACGATTTCAACATGTTCTTGAGTCAAGCAGGGGGTGCGTTTGGACTTTTTAGTTTTGTATCCTACACTCAAGTTTTTTAGTATAAGGTGGTTGACTTGCTGAATTTAGAAATGTCACAATTTTAATTTACCAAAAACGTACGCTTCAGCATCGTATAATACTCCAGTAGTATTTTTTCGCTTGCGCTAATTCTTTTCCACTTTTTAAAAGACTGGTATTCTTTTTGATAGGTACATCATCTTAGATTTTTGTGACAACAATCAACTTTCTGCTTCCAACGCTGCATTTTCTTGTGTCAATTCTTTTTCGTATTGATTCACTTTGTAGGTACACAAAACGCAAAAATATTCTCCGCAAAAACCAAAACGTAACATCTGTTTGACATTTGTAATTCATATCCCTACGAACGGAGCAACACAATTGCGATTTTTGTGCCCAAAATTACAATTTTCTTTGAAATTCTATTTTCACCTAAACTTGAAGTTTTTCTATAGAAAAAATGTTGTATTGCACACGAAGATAAAATCGCATTATCTTCTCGAGCTTAATTATCATAGTTAAAAAACGCTCCCAAAGATAAAGTACAATTTTATCGTCTTGTACAATAAATAACTATTGATCCTAAGAATTTTCCCGATAAAATGCGTGGTACTTTCTGAGCTTTCATCCCTTAAAGAAGATAATGGATATTTTTTAAAATGGACAATCTTCATAAACTTTCATTTATTCCAAACGAAGTTTTTATACAAACTGAATTTGAATATTTTTTCTATGCAGATGAAGTTGTAATATACGGATCTTACACAAAATTTGAAACAAGATATATGTCATTTATTCATTTGATGAGCAATATCTACTTATTTTCAATTTTTTATCAAACTGTTTCTGGAGCAAGTTGTAACATGTTCATTGACATGTTCCGAGCGTAAAATTAATTTAATCACACGTATAATTAAATCCTGCACTTAATCATAAATGATAAACATTTTTCACTATCCCACGACTTCAAACCATTAAAAAAAATACCTTTCGGACGACCAATAGACACAACCGTTTTTGAACGTTGAGAACCCGTTAAAAACTAACCAATCAGAAAGCTCGAATTCCTCCCCTAACGGAAATGAACCGTTAATATAATTGTAACGCAGAGAGAACTATTCCCTTTAGCATTCTGCCTTCAAAGAATGAACATCATTTTGCGTATTAACGAATTCTTACCTTAGCCGTTGTAAGTACAAAATTTTTATTATTAGACATTTTAATTCATTTATCAATTTATCTTTATTACTCAGTTGAACACAGATATTAATAGCATTTCAAAATAATAATTTCTAGATATTTTTATAGATAACCAAAGCCATAATTGAACCTTTTTTATTTAGCCACGTGGCAATTCATGTTAATATGCATGTATTTTTAATACAATCAATAATCGACATTATTTAATATTTTTAAATGAACTAATAATCAATAATTTAATGTTAAATATATATATTTTATAATACTTTTCATTAATTTAACCTTTTTGCTATTCAGCCACGTGCTGGCATGCCGAAATGCATGTATTTTCAATATATTCAGTGATCGATAGTATTTAATACTTTCAAACAAATTAACAATCAATAACGCAACTTTTGACATATACAATTTATAATATTTTTATTAAAAATAAGACTTTTTAATTAGAAACTAAGAACACACGTTTCAGAACATAGATTATAATAAACCGAACCAAGTTTTGATTAGTAACGACTCACTATTAATCATTCCTAATTTTTTTAGTTTAACCATTATCACACATATTTTATTTTATTTCATGTCATTTGTTAAATAATAAAAATATGAACATTGTTGAGTGCCCGGCAAATAAAATGATAGTAAGGAATCAAATTCAATTGCCGTCCGTTCTCCAACAATTTTCATATTCCATAATTTTTTGATACTCCTTTTCCTGATACACTATTCTCTCACAGATTTATACGGCTCCAAGTTACCGCCAAATGTAACTCCAGGTTACCTCAAAAGTACCTCCAAGTTACCGTTGAAAATACCGCTAATTATTAGCTCCAAGTTACCGTTGAACATATCGCAAATTATTACCTCCAAATTACCGTTAAAAATATCGCAAATTATTAGCAAGTTACCGATAAAGCACCGATCCAGCTGACTACACCTGAAGTTCGAACTCTCCGGAGAAGTCCCCCAGGTCTGCCTTCCTGTAGAAGCCGTCAACATCTGTAACCAACCGAAGCCGTCAACATCTGTAACCAACCGAAGCCTACACATACCGCTGTGGGAGAAATCCGAAACCCTAAGCTAAGTACCTAACCTTTTGTGGCAAAATAAATTTGAATTTCTTACTTGAGTGTTTGTTTTAAACCCACAGATTTGCTGTGTGTGGTTGCCTATCGGTATCAGTATTTTAGTTTTTTATTGTTGTGTTAAAGTAGCCAAAATATCTTTAAAATTCATTTTTTCTTTCTAGCTAAACTTTAAATTAAATAAGGTGTTCTGCTTTACACCTAGTTATTAAATTTTGTCGAATTTAAAGCAGTGGCGCCCTCACCCATCAATCATATCCTATATACAGAGTGTCGCTAAGCTGGAGCGTACCCACTCCTGAGTTAAAAGGTCTCATAAGCCGGGACAGCTCTCGAGGGAGTAATTAGTGTTACAAAGTTGATGGATCTACAACTTACTAACCAACAATTTTCTTCATCGTAAAACCAACTTTATCATTGAATTCAGTTTTCCAATTATTTAAAACAGTAAAAAGTAAAAGCAAAAATTACATGAATGGATCTTCTGACATCTTCCAGCTTTTTATACGTTTAATTACAATTAACATAATAATTGGATCTCATAATTTAACATCGTTCGAATATTGACGAGTTGGCATGCCACCAAGTTCGATTCTTACATAAATTATCTCTACTCGGTGCGGCAATATAACGATTGATCGTCATATTTTCCATTTCTTTTTTTAATTATAGATTCTATTTTAAAATATTTTAAACATATCGAATTCGAGTGCGTACAGATGTCTTCAAACAAATAAAAAATAACATATAAATACATTTATTTGGTTCTGCTCGAACCGCGATTGAGGTTTTAGAAACGTAAAATCGGACTACTGTCTTTTAAAAATAGGAAAGTAGCTCAACCTAAACATGATTCTAATAAAGTTAACTTGGAAAGTGAGACCTATTTTAAAAAAAAACATATAAAAAGTAAGGACACATGTTAGTATTGGACCATATGTCAATCTGACGATGCTAGTTGTATAGCGAAACGGCTGTCGTAACATTTTAAGTATTTTAGGAATAAATAGTGAAAGTTAGTTCAACCTTTAAGTTGTCTACTGTTCTTAATAGTATTTGTAGTAAATATTTTGGTCCAAAAAAAACACCAAGGTTCCTAAAGACATAGAGGATTACAAAGAGAGAAAAAAACAGACCAGTCCACATGGAGTTTATTCATTTTAGAAAGGCGTGTAACATAGTTCCATAAAAACAACTTCGGAGAGCTGTACCTACTTGAAATTGGAATAACACAATACTCAATAGAAACAGTTAAAAAGCTTTACAATAAAAACATGGGAGGAGTTAAAATAGGGAATAAATAGAGAAGAAAATGCTAGAAAAATATTCTGAGATCATGGAAGATAAAGTTCGAAGCCATAGGAGTACCAATGACAGATAGTTTTCTATATACACTTAGCAGGTACGAGGGTTGTCTGAAAAGTTTCCGATCTGAACATGAAGATGGCAGCACTCGTAAACAAAAGTTGGGGAATGTGTTTGCGCATGCTTTGAAAGGTGCCTACTAAAATTTCAGCCATTTTGGACAAGCAGTTGTTGTTTGACAATAATTTGAGTGAGTCGATGTGAGTGTTTTTATGAAAATAGAAAAAATCGAGTCATTAAATATTTTTTTCTGAAAGGCAATGCGCCTAAGCAAATCAAAGACGAGTTGGACGCTGTGTACGGGGACTCTGCACCATCATTTATCAGCGTGAAATTTTGGGCTGCTGAATTTAAACGGGTCCGTACCAGCTTGGGTGACGATGAACGTTCGGGACGACCAAAAACTGTTACCACTGACGATAATATCGCTCAAGTTCACCAAATGGTGCTAGACAACCGTCGAATTAAAATTAGAGAGATAGCAGAGGCTATAAACATGTCCAAAGAACGTGTTTGTCACATATTGAATCAAGATTTAGGCATGAGAAAGCTGTCCGCGCGTTGGGTGTCGCGTTTGCTCAATTTGGATCAAAAACGTGTTCCAAACTCTCTGTTGGCGCAGTTTAGGCGCAATAAATCAGAGTTTTGGCGCCGATTAATTACTGTAGATGAAACTTGGATACACCATTATACTCCAGAAACAAAAACACAGTCAAAACAATGGACTGCGAAGGGGGAATCGGCTCCAAAAAAAGCAAAGGTTGTTCCTTCGGCTGGGAAAGTGATGGCAACTGTTTTCTGGGATAGTCATGGAGTTATCTTAATCGATTATCTTCAAAAAGGAAAAACCATTACAGGAGCATACTACGCATCATTACTTGACAAGCTGAAGACAGAAATTGCGGAAAAATGGCCACATTTGCAGAAAAAAAGAATTTTGTTTCACCAGAAAATGCGCCATCTTACACCTCAGCGGTTGCCATGGCGAAAATCCACGAATTACGGTTTGAACTGCTTGAACACACTCCTTACTTACCAGATCTAGTTCCAAGCGACTTTTTTTGTTCCCTAAGCTAAAAGTTGCGCTCGGAGCACAGAGATTTTCGTCGAATGAGGAGGCCATCACCTTCATAAACAACTATTTTGCAGAGAAAGATGCCGAGTACTATTTGGACGGGTTGAAGAGATGGAAGCATCGCTGGAAGAAGTGTATAGACTTACAAAGGAGACTATGTAGAAAAGTAAAAATTAATTTGAAGAAAAAATGTCTAGTATTTTTGTTAGGTCGGAAACTTTTCAGACAACCCTCGTATAGCAGATGATCGAGAAGAATGCAAAAATAATGAACTGGAAAAAAACCTAGAAAAGATCCAATATCTTACATCAAAGTCTCGATCAGAATACGAACAAGTGAAAAAAATAGAAATTGATGACAGTGTGAGAATTAAATAAGCCGAAAAATTTAAGTATCTATGAAGAGGAAGAAGCTGAAGAGTAACAAGTAAGTGATTATCGCATTAGAAACTATGAGATGAAAAGTAGAATGTCACTACTATAGAACGTAGAAAATAGACGTTTAATTTGGTTAAGAAATGTGAGTAGAGCGGACTTAACATGTGAGAGATCAAGAATATCAGTTTAAAGCCCAATAGAAAATAAGAAGAAGAGGCAAACCTCGTTGATCATGAAGGTATGAAACATTGGTTGAATAAATGAAGACAGCAAATTTCAACTGGAGTCTGGACCGAAATGTCTAGACAATGAAACCGACTCGACCCTAGAACCCTAGAACAGCTTGCCAATGCCTTGCAGAGAATATGGGAAAACATACCTCAGCAATTTATTAATAATGTATTAAGAACCATGCCAAATAAAGTGACAGCACTAAGGAAAGCTAGGAGTGGACCCACACGATATTAATTTTCGTAAAAGAATAAAAATTAACTTATTTTTTCGAATTTTGATTTATTATTAACAAATCACAAAAGAAAATTACATATTTTTGTAATATCCCTTTCAATTGTTGCCCAGTGTATATACAGAAATACCCTTTTAATTTTTATTTATTATTATGGATATTTTATTAAGTTCACTATATAAAAAATTACAAAAAGGGCCTGTTTTATTCATTTTTGAAAAATTTGAAAAAATACTACCTGGTTTTATGCAAAGGTAAATTTATCAGATTACTCATATTAAAAATATAATAAATGCTAATATTTTCTTACCAATTCCGGGTAAATTCACTAACCTGTAACAGAAAAAACATAACTGTATAATTATATAATTATAAATCTGCTTCATTGCATAATATGGTTCTTGTGTTTATTTTCAATTTAGGTTTATCGTCACTGTAATATTCAACTTAAATATCATGATGAGGTTTATTATTATTTTTATTTTAAATAATAATGGTATTCATATTCACGCTCGAGCATTAAAACAAATTAAAATCGTAGGTAAGTATCCTATTATGGTGAATTTTTTAATTATCTGTAATAAAAGATGTTGTTAATGTTTATTCCATAAATGAGTATATTTTATTATTTAATCATCAGCAACCGATTATATTCATTGGTTGTTGACCTTATGGAATAATATTTTTCAATGATTTTTGTCCATTCTCTTTTCAAACATATTTTTGTGGAATAACTGGTTTTAGAAATATTTTAGAAGATTTAGAAGCCAGGAAGTATTTTACAGAATCTTTTATATTATTTCTGAAGGGTATTTTTTCCTTGGTCGCCTAGATTTCATAAAATAGTTAACCATACTTTCCAACTTAAAAAAAAATATTTTTCGTTGAAAGACCCACCTCGCAAACTGTTTTTAAAACAAATATTCTTATTATGCTAATTAAGAATATTGATCCAAAGCAAGTATTAATTATTTATCATACGATACAAAAATCATATTAAAATAGTCATATACAGGGTGGTTCATTACTTATTGGAAATAATTTAATACTAGAATCAAATTATGAAGATTTAACCCAAAACACCTAATTAAAATGTAGCTGCTTACTTGGTTACAGGGTGTTTTGTTTAAAAATTTAAAAACTATTTGAGTTCAGTACTTTAAGACTGTTTTACGTGCTCATTTCATATTTGGCAGAAAATGTAGACACTATACACCCTACAAAATTATATTAAACAAACATTTCTGGCTACCACCAGAGGCGTAGGTACGACAGGGGCAAGTGACATGTTAATCGTTCCCAAATTCTACGTCACTGACGAAATAGAAACTTTAGCACAATTTTTCGATTCTCCAATAATTTTTACGTAAATAAAGTACTCTTTTTTCATAATGATAAAGCCAATATTTCTCGAGATATTTCAAGTTAAACATCAAGCTGCCCAATTTTAATGTGAGATAACTATGTCGACATTTTGGACCAGTGTAGTTGTCAAACTACCTTCCAAGACTAACTCTCGCAATTTTTTCATGCGAATGTCAACATGACGAGTTCTTTAGTGGTATTCTGGATTATGCGTCATTCGAGCTATCCATTAGGAGACGAGGCTGCAGTGACTCTCCCAGCAAATCCATTCCCACAAGTTCCATCCAGATAAGAGTCTTGGCACACTCGTTTGCAGCAATCAGTTGTCGACAAGGAAACGCATTGCTGCAATTTACTGGACCATGCAGTCAAGCATCCACAAAACAAAATTAAAGATCCTGAAGTAGAACGTCGAGTAACTTCATCACCTGCGAAGTTAGCATCAGCGTAACCAACTAAACCAACAGAACCAGAACATGAAAAGAACAGGCCACAGCCATTTGTACCCTTCAGATACTTCAAGACATTTAAGCCTAACTTCCAGTGCCCTACTGTTGGTCTATCTAACACTCTTGACAACACACTTATACGGCATACGTTACATCAGGTCTATTACACACACTCAAATACATTAAGCTCCCTACAACCAGGAACAGAACACGATTTTGCATCAGCCATCTTGAATTTTTCCAACAATTTCAAGATATATCCTTCCTGGTACAAAAATAGTCCATCACAACGTTGCTCAATTTGCATTTCTAAGTACGAGTCACACAAACCAGTTGTACCTTCAAACACGGAAAACAAGTAGTCCAGAAAACGCTTAGATAAACCATCTGATGATGAAACTAATAGACCATCATCAACATATATCACTAAAAACATTCTTTCTGAACCTTTGTTAAAGCAGAACAAGAAAGGGTCGCTCTCAGCTTGTTTAAAACCAAACATACAAAGCTTTCTCAACCAGTTTTGCATTCCAACATCTGGGAGCTTGTTTTAAACCGTACAAGCTTAAATTTTTTTTGAAAAAATTCTTTTTACTGACGATGCAAAGAAGTTTTTAACAGGAAAAATAGTCACAATAATTGGGATATTGCAAATCCCCATGTTTTCCGAGAATCACATTTTCAGCAAGAATTCAAGATAAATGTATGGTGCGGTATCTTTGGAAATAGTTTGTTGGGTCCATATGAGTTACCAGCAAATTTGAATGGTAACTCATATTTACAATTTTTAAAAACAACTTTATTTGATCATCTCGAGGAATTGCCATTTAATGAAAGAAAATACACGTGGTTCATGCAGGATGGAGCACCTCCTCATTATCAGATGATAGTGAGGAATTATCTCGATAACCAATTTCTTCATCGTTGGATTGGCAGAGGTAGCGAGTTTCCGTGGCCGCTTAGAACTCCCGAAGGTAATGTGGTGAACACACCTTTAGAAGTCTTTTTAAAATTCACGGTTTTAAGATTTTAAACTAACGTCACTCAAACTGACATATATGGTTGTGTTTCGATTGTGCTGATCTCGCGTTATTTTTAATGACAAAAGGCACAGGCACATAAGTGTCAAATATCAAATAGACAGGGTGTGTTTGTTTGTCAGTTTTGTTTGTGCGTTCTGCGGTGTAGATTCCGAGGCAGAATATATGGAAAACGGATCTTATACTGGATGTTTGTTGCCAGGGAGATCTCCATTTAACTTTATATATATATATAGTGCGGTCCATATGTTTGGAATAAATTCATTTGTAGCTTTATTATGTACTATATGAAAAAAACCTGAAACAGGTCGATTTTTATTCTTAAATTAACAATTTACAGTATGAAAATATTATCCCCCTCCAGCACCCCTTCGGAATTATAAGCACCCCCTCGAAAATTTTAAATTACAAAGGGGGTCGTGTGGCACCTCGTTGGAAAGGGATTTTAGTCCTCTGTTCAGCAATATAAAGTTTTTTAAGTTTGGTGCAATCATAACTGAGAAAATTGATTTTTAAGATGTAAAATTTTGATAATGTCTCTAACACAAAACTTTACGCAGAATGAAGATGATAATGTCACATAATGATTAGAATGTGTTTTTCAATGTATTTGACACTTAAATTGAATGTTCAAAATGATCACCATTGGAATTCTCGTACAACATTTTGTATGACCTCGGGGGTTATTTTGTTAATTTCTTTCGTTATCCTAACTTTTAAATCAGCAATATTGTTTGGTCTATTAAAATATACTTTAGATTTTAAATAACCCCATAAGAAGTAATCGAGAGGAGTCAAATCAGGGGATCTAGCCGGCCATTCGATCGCCCCACGTCTTCCAATCCACCTATTGGGAAAAACCTCGTTTAAATAATTTCAGTACGTGCAAAATGCGGTGGAGCTCCGTCTTGTTGGTAATAAATAGATCGATCTATCTCATTTGGATGATTAACATCAGGAAAAACTCTTTGTAATGTAGGCACTAAAAAGTTAATCAAAAAATCTAGATAAACCTCACCAGTAACTGTGCCCTCAAAAAAATAAGGGCCAAAAATTTTATTGTTAATGATACCAGCCCAAACGTTAACTTTTTTAGGATATTGAGTGTGAGCCTCACACATCCAGTGAGAATTTTCTCTGCTCCAATATCTACAGTTCTGTTTGTTAACCGTGCCGTTTAAATGAAACGTCGCTTCATCAGAAAAAACTATTTTGTTTATGAACTGCAAATCTGCGTTCATTCTATCCATCATCAATTCACAGAATTCTTGCCTTCTATCAGGATCATCTTCATATAACTCCTGAACCAACTGAACTTTGTAAGGGTGCAGAACTCTCAAAATAGATGATTTACTTACATCATTGTCGGCGGCAAGTTCTCGAGTTATCTTATGCGGATTTTCCTCAATCTCTAGAAGTACATCTAACTTTTTTTCATCAGTAAATTGAACATTTCTACCTGGTTTTTCAATATTTTTTACATGTCCAGTTTCACGAAACTTTTTTTCAATTTTGCTAACTGTAGACTGCGAAACGTGTTGACCAGGGTATTTATTATTAAAAATTTCACAAACCTCCTTTTGAGTTCTGGTTTTATTACCACAACCAATCATAATTAAAATGTCTATTCTTTGAGTCTCGGATAAATGAGCCATAATTAAATTTAATACGCGCACAAATATTATACTGACGTCTTTTAGTAACTTTAAATACCTAAATAACAGCAGCCTACTAGATTTATATGAATTGTTTATTTAGTTTTTTAACTATTATTTTAATATCTTCAAAGTTTTTTCCTAATATTTAGCAGAACAAATACGAAAATACCTGATTATTTCTAAAGTTATTTTAATAGACCAAACAATATCGCCTCGGTTATTGTCAAGAAGTGAATGGTGGTCATTTTGAACATTTAATTTAAGTGTCAAATACATTGAAAAACACATTCTAATCATTATGTGACATTATTATCTTCATTCTACGTAAAGTTTTGTGTTAGAGACATTATCAAAATTTTACATCTTAAAAATCAAGTTTCTCAGTTATGATTGCACCAAACTTAAAAAACTTTATATTGCTGAACAGAGGACTAAAATCCCTTTTCAACGAGGTGTCACACGACCCCCTTTTTAATTTAAAATTTTCGAGGGGGTGCTTATAATTCCGAAGGGGTGCTGGAGGGGGATAATATTTTCATACTGTAAATTGTCAATTTAAGAATAAAAATCGACCTGTTTCAGGTTTTTTTCATATAGTACATAATAATGCTACAAATGAATTTATTCCATACATATGGACCGCACTGTATACATCAAATTAACAGATCAACAACACGTTTTGTAAAATACACCAAAAAATTAATTAATTGGAAATAAAAACAAGTTTACCCTGATTTGTCCAGCAGTTAATGTTATTATTTTAGTTGCAATATTTCCTACATCAAAGATAGGACGTTTGCGCTAAGGGCAACCCCCTAGATTTTATTTTAGGGGTTATATGAAATAAAAAATTAGACACAGGTAGTACCAAATATATAATTTGAACAAATACTATTTCTAACGTGAACTTTGAGTATACCTAATATTATTATTATCAACTTTTATTACTATCTTTGCCACACTCTGTATATTAAGATCGGTTTTATGAAAATTGTGAGTTTCGTTCCAGTTCTCTAGTTTGTAATTTCCAAAGGTTTTGCCGCTTCCATTATTCTCTGGCCAGCTAAGAATTAGTTTAAGGGTAAGATGATAAAGGGCCTGATGTCTGCGGTCGAATTAGCCTTAGACCCTTTGAAAGGTTCACTCGTCAAAGTTCGGTCGCCTTACTTACTTTCCACCCCCTACGATATACAACTTAATAGTTTGTTATTAAATTAAAGTTAACATCAGGTAATCAATGCCTGTAGGCCATAAGATATTTACTCGAGGGGTACTTCTTACCAAACTAAATGAAGTTTTAACAGTTAATGGCTGAAATTCATCTTCGAATTAATAATAATGAGCAAAAGTTAAACGTTTGTTGGTCATATACAGGGTGTCCAGGCTGATATTTTCCATTTCCATTACAGTTTAATATGGCGTGGAAAGAATCATTCCCTAAATATTCATCCTTTATTTACAAACCCTAACTTTAAATTTCTTAATAGCAATGTACATTTTTTTATAATTTTGGATTTGGTCTTCCATCGTCTATTCAACAAATTTTTCAAAAATAAAGCGGATTTCAAGAAATTTACCAAGCTGGTTCCATAGTTGAAAAAACTGTCAGTTGGAAACCATCCTAAGAAATCTAAGATGTTGACTAGAGAAGAAGTTGAAGAATTCATAAAAGAGGCAGATGATGAAACCTATTCGTTGGTTAAGGTGGATTTTTGATGATTGTTTTTTTAAATTACTGATTTCATTTTAGAGGTTGTTTTAATATTGGGTGAGGAACTCATTAAAATGACGGTCGATGACATAGAAGTAAAAATTCCATTTTTATTGTTCAAGTACCCGATACAAAAACGCATACACAACGAATTTTTACAGTTTTAAATTTAGATTATATTGACATTTACCGAAAATATGCGGCTCTTCGTCCAAGTTATGCTACCAGTCGCCGATTGTTTTTGAAGTATCAAAATAAGAGATGTTTTAACCAAGTTGTTGGAATAAATAGTATTGGAAAGATGCCTAGCTTAATAGCAAAACACCTAAAATTACCAAATCCTGATGCCTACCCGGGCCATTGTTTTCGAAAAACATCAGCCACACTCCTTGCTAATACGGGGGGCCGATATATGTGTTCTGAAGCGACATGGAGGTTGGAAATCTTCGACTGTGGCCGAAAGATACGTGGAAGACTTTATCAACAATAAAATTCAGATATCAAATAAAATTTTAGACTGTGAAATTTCAGGATTAAGTGCTGCCATCTCTACGGCAGTGGATAGTCTTCCAACTCCCAAAACTAGGATATCACGGGATGAATCTGACTTATCTGGTTTGGGAATAAATATTGGTTCGTGCACTGGCTGCACCATTAATGTTAACATTGTAAATAATAAATAAAACTAGGTAGTGTTAAATTTTCTCACAATTTGAAAGTCTTAATAATTATGGTTATACATTAATAAATAAATGATTTCTTGGATTTTTGCTTGATTGAGGAACATAAAGGTTAAAATATAAAAATCCCATATAGTTTACATGCAGTGTGCGAAGTAAGTATTTCGCACACTACTTCGCGCACATTAACCTTTTGAGGGTATTGAGTGTGTTCTTCTCTTATCCAGTGAGGATTTTCCGTGGACCAGTAGCGGCAATTTTGCCGATTAGCATGATGGTTAAGTAAAAAAGTACACTCATCAGAAAACATAACGTCTTCTAATTAGATAATATTGTTATCCAACATGTCCATCATTTGCTCACAAAAAAAAGTTCTCCTATCAAAATCGTCTTCCATGAGCTCCTGAGTAGGTATCATCTTATACGGATGCAATTTATTTTCTTTTAATATGTTTGCTATCGATGTATGGCTAGCATTGAATGTAGTGGATGCCTGTCTACTCGATGTATGTGGGTTTTCCTGAAACTCAAGCAACACATCTAATTTGAGTTCATCACTCAGTGCATTGGCAGCTGCTTTTTTTATCTGCCTTACATGACCAAACTCGCGAAACTGCTTTTCTATTTTACTTATTGTTCCTTGGGATATAGGCGGTAAATTAGGAAATTTCTCATGAAATAGGCGAGTTACTTCCTGTTGTGTTCGGATGTTATCTCCGTAACCAATCATTTGTAAAACTGTTATTTTATGCATTTCCATTAATCTAACCATTTTTCAGAATTGAAATGAACAAACTTTATACTTAAATTACAACAATGACAACTTAAATAAAACAATTTACTACTGCTTGTTAAAATAGCGTTGCCACGGAAATTCTTTAAAGTTTTTTAATGGTTACCATCTAAAAACCATATTGCTATGGTTTTTGTTCACTTTCTCATTATCAAGACCCAAATGGGAAATAAGTTTTAAGTATATTGTAATAAGTTTCGAGTATATTTTAGCGAATTTCGGCAACAACATGATTTTAATTTTTTTTATGTTAATTTTTGCATCAAATTAAAAAATTATAACGTTTTTGAATAGAGAATGAAGAGACCTTTCAAATGATATATCACAAGTCTATACTTCCCATTTAAAAAATTGGGGGTCGTACCTGCCATTCTAAGGGGGTTAAAGTAGGGGATGCATTTTCACGTTAAAGAATGTCAAGTTATAATTTAAATTTGACGTGTTTCGGGATTTTTTATAAATATGTACAGTAACCGAAATAATGAATTTATTCCATTTGGCTTTTACACACTGTATAATAATAATCTTTATTGTTCACTGCGATTGATTATGAAAAACAGAAACAATAAATAATTTATTATACAGTTTGATGCAATTGATTTCAAAACTGTAAATGCAGGTCTAAATTCTATTTAAATAAAACTTCGTTATTGGCTATAAAACAATAATTCTATTCTAAACAACCTGAAATAATAATATCTAATGTGTTAATCATCACCTATTTAGAAGGATAATCAACATTCTTAAAGTTTAAGATGCATTTACTTTACTATATGCATAAAATCCACATAAACTTCGTCAAGCATATCTGGGACATAAATTTATATAATTTTGACGTACGTATTTCTCTCCAAATACAATAAATTATAGTTTATGAAGCGTAGTAATTAAATTTCGTTTGTCTATGTCCTATAAAACGTTTTGAAAACCAGGAACTTTTAAAACTAGATAAAAGAAAAAGACAACATGTGAATAGGTTAAAACGTTCAATCTGTCAGTGAGCCAAGAGTAACAGAAATTTCAGTTGAATGCGCCTAGAATCACGGCGCGGCACACACACCGACGTATTGTGGGTGGGTATTATACAGATCTTGGCTAGACAACAACTCATTAAAGAATGTGAACAAAATGTAACTAAAGGAGACGTAGTTGTTGTTTGGTTCATGACAGTAACACTAGCTTATCAGGAGTAGTACCACGAGTGTTTGAATTTTCGCGATAAGTCTGTCTTATAAAGACAGATGATATACAAAAAAAATTTATTCACAGTCACAACAAAATAAATACAAAAATATAAATCCTCAACTATTGGACGTACCTTGTATTATAAAGTCCTTTTCGAATAATTGCAATTGTCAAAGGGAAAGTAACGAACACTAAGATCGGCTTCTCCTCGTCTGCTATCGGAAATCCAATATGACAAGATGGCTATCAAGGCCCCGTTGTGGAAGTGACGCTCGAATTTAATCTTATAAATTCTATTGGAATCTGTCTTTGTTTTGTCCAATTTATTACTTTGGTAAGTAATTTAATAATGTTAGAATACTTTTATGCATGCATTTTTGATATTACATGTATTAATTTAACATGAACTGATTTTGATTAATGCAAAACTTTTTTTAGTAATTAATTAATACATACGATGCTCTGCTACCAGGATCATAAGAGAGTGAATCATCGATTTCTTGGCCTTTTTATAGGCTTCCAGGGAAATGACAAATATGACATAAAAAAAGGAATTCAATTGTTCGTTATTCCCAAAAGTTAACCAAATTTTTCGAATATCAAGGTATTAAATTTACAATTCTAATATTATCTTTGATAACTTACAGTGAGATCTTATTCTTATATTTACTAAAAATCCATTTATATAATTTTTAATTGACTTCTTCCTATGAAATTTTATTCTAGACTTTCAAAATTTGAATTAAAACTATCAATTGTACTTAAAATTATTATAAATCCATTAAACTAGTCCTATTTTAACCGATAACTACTATTTTGAACTCTAAAAACTAAAATTTAAACTTTTTAAGGGATTCTATTATTTGTATTACTTACACATTATATAAGATGAGATTCTCTGTGTTATTAAGGACTCACAGCTTAAAATTTATATAAAAAACTTACTTAATTCTCCTACATACATTTTTGTTACATAAAATGTCCTTTATTAATGTTTATAAACTAAGTTTTTCAATAGTCATTTCACTATCTAAGTGTTCTATCATAAGTTTGTTTGATTAAGTCCAGCACTTTAGATATGAGGATTAGTTCACTATATTTCACTATATTTATTACATGTTTTTAATTGTTCTTGTGGTTTTTTTAGGTACTCATGATCTATTGGAATACTTATTTGTTCAATATCGAAGACTACAATTGGTCTCCTTATACTTTTGTAAGTACTTCCTTTTTATAATACTAATTTAAATACTTAACTACATAAAATTACATGTTTATTTATTAAATATGAAAACTATTAATAGTTTTGATTTTTATTTCCTTTTTTATTGTTTTAGATTATAAATTTGATTTTGAAAAGAAAACTAGGTCAATGGTGAATTGTTATATGCACTCATTATGAATTGGAAATATTTGATTGTGATAAAATAACAAAATATGGATCCTGTCCAAGATAAGTTTGTCAAGTACATTCTTTGTTTATTTGAATGTTTGAAAACTTTAGATGTAATAAAGAAAAAGTAACTGCTGATTCGATGAAACTTATTAAAATATCCTTTTATTATAAATTATTGAGGTAAGTTTTACTCCTTAAATTTTTAACTCTTAGTTATTTATCTCAGTATGTATAAATTAGGGGTGATAAGCCATGTTCTGATGTTTTCTTAGATTATTAGCAGTTCTATTTTCCTGAGGAAGTTTAGGACATCGTCGGGCTTCAAATCAGGTAGATCCCCTTCCTCTATTTCATGTGCTCCTAGGTATCTAGCCCTAGAATTTTGCAAGGCAGGGCATTCTAAGAGTACGTGTATTGAGGTTTCATCCTCTTCCTGTCAGAATCTGCACTTTGCTTCATCTGCTAACCCTAGTTTCTTTATATGGCTTCTTAACCGGCAATGCCCGGTTAATATTCCCGTTAGAATTCGGAGCCTTTTTTTACTGAGGTTGAGGCAGATAAAAGATCTCTTCTGTTCATAGTTCCCCAGTAGTATTTTAGATTGCCTCAGTCCTTCCAGTTGATTCCAGTACTTGGAAGCTTATCTGCTGTTTCGTTCCCCTCTATTTCTATGTGTCCCGAGACCCATAGGAGGGTGACAGTCTTCTGGCCTAGTTCATTTAGTTTGCCTAGGCCGGGGCCTAGGCATTGCTTTCAGTTAGATTAAATAAAAATCTGTTTCAGTGGCATATTTTCAGATGCATTGTAGAGTAATCTTGTTCCAAATGATAGTGGCGACTAGAATAACTCCCCGAAAATAGAAAATAAAAAGCAATGAAAGAAGATATTGTTTTGCCGAGATGTCTCTGTAAAATATAAAAATATTCCAAGGATCAGATACATCTTTCTAAATGTTTTTATATTTTCGTCTCGGAATGAATAAATAAATGTATAACTAAATATTATGCATTTTACGATTGTCGTAAATGTGATTTACGTAAAGAAAAAATTCCACAAGTAATATTCTAGAAAGTTAAACGCGAAACAATAAAAAATGACAATTAAAATCAATATATATATACGCGTTCTATTATTTAACTGTGTTTTTTTTTGTTATAAAAATAAAAATTCGGTTTAATGATTTTTAGGCGAATAAAAATATTTTAAAATACGGAAAATTCCCATTAACGAACAAATTGTTGTGAAAAATTAAAACTGCTGTTATTCGAAAAATTGGAATTTTGTTATTATTACAAAGCTATTATTTCATGTAAAAACAAATGTTTTTTCGGATATTTGCTTTATAAAGGTATTTTGATATCAGTGTATTTTTAAACGACCTCCAAAGTTTTGGTAACATTTTTTATGTATAGAATTTTATTATGTTTTTAGTAAGTACATTAGCTACTGACTAGTTAAACAAAATTTCATGACTTTCGAGCGATTATCTGTAAGAATGACAGAAAGAAATAAGTTATGGCATTATCATGTTCTAAATTCGTCCTTGTGATGGACAACATTTCTGTTGGATAGATGATAATACATACATAGGACAGCTCTACAAGTCTAGTGGCCCAAGCCTCTCTTCTTTTTCCATTTTCTTCTATCTCCAGCTAACTTTAAACCATTTGTCGCTTCTTCCAAACCTCTTCATTTCCTTCTTTTTCCAGATTCTCCACATTTTAGCCCCCCATCCAACTTGCCATATATGTACGTATTAAACTTAGCTCTTTGTATAATTCCTTATATTCGTTGTTTGTTCTTTCCCTCCCATATTTCCAGATTATTTCGCTCTTTTTTGTTCACAATCCAGGTGTCTTATATCGTCTGGTATACTTTGAACTTTGTTCATCTGCTAATAATATTCTACTAACATATGCTGCAACTTTTTTCTTGACTTGAACATTGATTTTTGTTGCCATTGATTAAACTATCAGTTTTTATGCTGCTTTAAATCAAGATAAGTTCTTGAACTAAATTTAAAAAGAGTTATGGATAAGGGGGTCCCTTTGACTTAATCTACTTACCACCGTGAATTCTCTGGATTTGTCCCTCTAGTGTGATTTTATTTTCTGTTTTTGGGTTGTCATAACGACTAATTTTCTTGGCTCATCTGGTATATATGTAATTTTTCCAGTGTTTCATAAAATTTTAGTCCTTTAAATAGAATAGTTAACTTGCTTTTAATCAATAACCAACATGTGTAGACTCAGATTTTCTTCATTTGACCTTAGCTGTCGTTATTTAACAATGAAAATCTGGTTTATTGTAGATCTTCCCGATTTAAAGCCTTCTTGGTATTCTCGTCTACGTTCTTAAAATGATTTTTCCGATAATTTTTGCAGTCCTCCAGGTGAAGGTTACAATTAGGGCTTTGTTACAGTTTCTTGGTAATTTTTTTTCTTCAAGATTTGGGTTGTAAGCTTCTAATAGCTTTCTGCTATTTTATCACCTTCCTGTTTCAGAAGGGCGCTAAAAAATAAAAGCCACAACAAAGGCAAACTATTTCGCCTAAATATTTACAGACCTTTTGTTCTTTTTTATTACACCTTCATCACACTAATTAATCAACTATTTTTCAGATCAAAAACTAAAAAACAATCCATCAAAATAAAAAGGATGTGAATATCTATTATACAAGTCTCGCACATTTGGCGCCCAACGTGGGGAAAATATTAAAGTATCTTTTATTGAATTTATACATAGGGGGAGCTGTTTAGTACATTGCCACAGGCTTTTTATTTATCTTTCTAAATCTCCTATTAATTGGTCCTGCTTGCTATTCGATTTTAACGTGTGGTTCTTTCTGTAATAATTATCTATTTATTGCATTGGTTTTTTAAGGTTATTTCTTTTCTTTCTAAATGATAATAACATTTTTACTAAATTAAATCAAATATAAAATTCAAGATTGAAAGCAAAATTCTTTTACTTCCTCAATAAACTTTCCTCCAAAATTTTAAAGATATAAGTGGAACTTTCTATGAGTTGGTTTGAAATCATAAACGAGCACTTGTTTTTCTAGATCTAATGTGGCTCACTCTCCTAGATTATAGTCTTTCTATCATTTATAACTTGAGAGAATTATTCAAACACAGTCCATTGATTTAAATGTGTTGTTAAATAATATTCCAGCGACTGGGATAAATTTTTCCCATTTTCATCAGAACTTTTATCCCGACGAAGTTTCTTTACTTTGATCTCCTCCGGCAGCTATTACTTTCTAAAATTTAAAGGAAAATTAAACGTGCAACTAAATCCATTCGTCAATCAACTTTCTCTTTACCTGGATACGCGAATTTGTCATCCTTCGCATTAAATAAACCGAGTCGACTGACATCTATGGGTTACTCTTTGGAACGGCGCCAGAATTTGGTGTATTTCATAAATCAGAACACCCATTAGTTGAACGATTTTTCTTTGAACGTCTCATGCAGACAGGTTGTCTCTTATTATTATTCAACAGATATTTTAACCGGGTAATTTTTGTGAATGAAACCACAAGAAATGCTAGGTGCCGATAAGCATTTTTATATAAGACTAGCTGACCCTGTGAACTTCGTATCACCGGAAAAATTTTTTTTACAACTTTTGATTCGTGATTATCAACTAATCCTATCATAGGATGACAGAAATGGAAACTTTGACAACGAAGTACAATGGCACACCCTTTCCTTCAAACGATATAATGTAATTTTTAATGTCAAATGTCATTTTAGATGTCAACTGTCATTTTTCCGCTACCAACTGTAATTTTTCAGCTGTCAACTGTCATTTTTGACATTCGAATATCATTTATAACTGTCTTATATCAATTTTTACTCTTAAATGTGTTTTTTAACTGTCTTATGTAATTTTTTTACTCTCAAAGGTAATTTTTTAGTTGCCAACTGTCATTTTTAGCTGTCAACTGTCATTTTTAATTTTAAAGATCATTTTCCAGCTATCAATTGTTAAAAGTCATATTTAACTGTCAAATCTCATTGTCAGCAATTAATGGTAGATGTAATGAAATTTAAAAATGGTATACTTTGTATGTATTTTGTTTCTGCGAACCTCGCTGCGCTCGGCACGCAGTGTTGGGTTTTTAAAATATAGTCTGTATCACAATGCTGTAGTTGATAAAACTATGTAATATACTGTAAATTTAGTGAAAAAATAATAGTGTATCATAGACTGGGCCAAAAAAATTGACTATTTTTTTTTTTGAAAAATATATCGAGAATGTCATTCAGAATGACAAAAAAAAAATTTCGTGAAAATTTAAGCCCTTAATATCAATTTTAAGAGGTCTATCATCGCTATTTTTGATTTTTAGTCATAATTTGATGTTTTACGTTAGAACTGTCAAAAAATTGAAATGCAAAAAATTCTTTTTCACTTATTTTGATACAAAATTAAATTCTCTACAAAAAAGGTCTGATTGAAAATTTTTGTCAGACGAGCCGTTTCCGAGTAATTGAGCTTAATAAATCGATGTATTTTTTCGATTTGCCCTTTTTATTTTGAAATTTTGTAACTAATGAACCAATGAATATTTAAAAAAGCTCATGTCGGATTCTTAACGGGAATTTCATGTTCTACAAAAAAGGTCTCTTAACATTTTTGCCTAAATGCAATTTTTCAAAAGTTATTCACGATTGAAATCGAAGAAAAAATTGAAATTTTAAATTTAAAATCGTGAATAACTTTTGAAAAATTGCATTTAGGCAAAAATGTTAAGAGACCTTTTTTGTAGAACATGAAATTCCCGTTAAGAATCCGACATGAGCTTTTTTAAATATTCATTGGTTCATTAGTTACAAAATTTCAAAATAAAAAGGGCAAATCGAAAAAATACATCGATTTATTAAGCTCAATTACTCGGAAACGGCTCGTCTGACAAAAATTTTCAATCAGACCTTTTTTGTAGAGAATTTAATTTTGTATCAAAATAAGTGAAAAAAAATTTTTTGCATTTCAATTTTTTGACAGTTCTAACGTAAAACATCAAATTATGACTAAAAATCAAAAATAGCGATGATAGACCTCTTAAAATTGATATTAAGGGCTTAAATTTTTACGAAATTTTTTTTTTGTCATTCTGAATGACATTCTCGATATATTTTTCAAAAAAAAAATAGTCAATTTTTTTGGCCCAGTCTAGTGTATCATTCATTTTTAAAAATTTGTGAATTTTAAATACTTTTAACCTTTAACTATTTAAAAAGAATGTATTTAAAAATAAATTTGGAAAATGTGACTATTAAATACCATTTCTATTGATGAGATGGGTAATTAGATAGTAAAGATTATTCTTAATTTACATAATATTTATAATATACTTAATTATGGACTATGATCATAATACTATATAAATAATTATAAAAAACTCACTCACACTTTAACACAAATTTTGACAATGCCACACCCTTTACTTCAAACGATCTAATGATGTTTATAAATGGCTTTGTTCATTTGTTATTGGCTCGTCCAATGAAAATACCATGCGCATAAAACATTTTTTAACGATTTAATCAATCATATCATAGCATGACAGAAATAAAAACTTTGACAACGAAGTACAATGACACACCCTTTCCTTCAAACGATATAATGTAATTTTTAATGTCAAATGTCATTTTAGATGTCAACTGTAATTTTTCCGCTACCAACTGTCATTTTTCAGCTGTCAACTGTCATTTTTGACATTCGAATATCATTTATAACTGTCTTATGTCAATTTTTACTCTTAAATATAAACAATTAATTTTTTTTAGCTGAATTTTCGGATTTTCCAAAATTTTTTTTTTCTAAACCATCCCTAAACTGTAGCAAAAAAAACAACAAAAATTTTGAAAATCGGCGAGACTAACACACAGCAATTCATTTTTATATATATATTGATTATTTGCAAGCAAGGCTTAAATAATATTTTGACTGTTAACGTCCCTCTAAAAAGAAACCAATAAAATTTTGGCCGACGTTTCGTCGATTTATTTCAACATCTTCAGGGCTGCAAAAGAAAGTAGTGGCAACGATACATAATATTTGTATTATGTAAAATAGGATAATAATGCCGTTTAAGATGTAAGTTTCTTTGAAATAGTAGATAATCTATCTCTTAGATGTAGTGTGTTCTGTATTTAAATCAAGCTGTTGATCAAAGAATATTAAAGAATATTTTACCTGAATGCACAAAGATTAGCATTATTTTGAAAAGAGACATTAAAAATTGAAGATCTGTGAGTGTTGGCTATTACAAACGTGTTTTAAACCTAAACATCAACAGGATTTTAAATAATTTAAAACCACTGCGGAAACGTTTTTCCTATTAATAAAAAACGAACTAATTGTCCATGATGTTTCATTTTACTACCACAACCACGTTTTATTATTAACCCATCCATTATCTGTACATTCGCTAATTAATTGAAACTGAACAAAATATAAATAAATTTCAACGACGATATATTATTTTTTTCGTATTTAAATCATCGCGAATAGATTAAAAATGTTGTTAAAATAATGCATAGTTTTAGTTCGACTTTCGAGCGTCGATTTATTTCTATTAGATGAACTCGATCCGACCTGTCAAATTTTTTTTAATATATTTTTAGTCCTGTCAGTTAATTCTCCATTCTATCAATTCCTTTTTGGAATTGTGCCAGTCACACATTGTAGATACACAGATCCGCGATTTCGTGTCGCTGGTAATACCAGAGGAAAATTATTTATTATTAGTTTTAATCTCGAGTGGCAGGGCGAGTCAATGTTGATTTTTTTCGACAAGTGGTGGATTTACGAGGCTGTAAATGTTTGAATACAGATTTATTGGTGGTAATAAATACCGTAAACCAAATGTTGTAATGGTAATCCCATTTATAGGATAGCCAACCCCATTATAGTACGTTTGAAGAATAAGGTGGAGTAAATTCTCAGAATACTAATCTCCAAAACCTCGAAATGCATAAGCGTGCACAACATTCTTAATACTAATAATATTGGCAATAAAAATGAAAGTTATATTAGCAATAAAAAAATAATAGGGAATACACAAAAATAATTATAGGTAAAACAATAATGAATCATATAATTTTAAAATACTAGTAATAAATGTAATATAAAATAAACAATGAAGTTGACGTTAAGTAGTTAAAATGTAAAATAAACTTCTGAGCTGCAGTTTAAAGTTATGCTTTCTCAAATTCTGTTTCAGACGAATTGTCATCTGATCCGAGAGAAATTATGATAGGTTCTGCTGCTATCTACTATACGGTAAAGCTCCCACAAATTTTTCTCAATATCCATAACGTGATTAATACATTTTTGCCAATGTTAAGTCGTTACTTCGGATATTGATTTATGAAAAAGATTTTTAACATCTGATAATTTAAAAATTATATTATTTCGAGCCACGTTACCTTTGACTTCGGCCCATACTAATTATCTCGACAAAAATAACCATAAATAAGGTTACTATTCATAAACAGATTTATATAAATATAAAATGCTTTGAAAATGGTTTATTTATAAATATCTAATAAACCGAAACAAATAATGTAATTCCCTTAAACTACGTCTATGACCAGCTGAATAATCCCTAGCCTATTGTTATAACTATAGCAGATAACTTAGTTTTACGATAGTCCTTATGATGTGGCAAAATTTCTATCTAAATAGTAGAACCCAATGTAGAATAAGCTAAAATATTGACGTTGTACGAAAAGCACAAGTACTACAATATGCATAACAAATTTTTTTTTCTGAGAATTTACTCCACCTTATTTTTCAAACGTACTATAAATGTACAAAACTAGACTGGCGTGGAATTACATAACACCCAGTTATGCTTAACCCTTACTACGTGAAAGCTCATCTAATTAAGAACAATAAACAACTAAAAGGTTCAATTAAACTTTCACTATTTATTCGTAAAATATGAAATGCAATTACGGCCGTTTCGCTATAGAATTAGCATCGTCAGATTGACAACACTAACAAACCTACTAACTAGAAGTGGACCAACAGATTTTTTATTTTATAAATTAGACAACTTTGGAGCTAGGGGTAAACTTTTGGAAAGTACTAGGGCTCCCTGCCTCCCTGTCAAGGCAGCACAAAGTTCATAGTGGTGTTCCCCAAGGATCAGTTCTGGGGCAGCTGTTGTTTAAAGCATATTTAAGTGAATCTCTATCATCAACTCATCTCAGACTATGTCTCAATGAGATTTTAATTGTACTAAATGGTTAAATACATCCGTATTTAAATACATTCACACACCAACATCGTATTTTAACAGCATTCATAAAATTAGACGGGTAGCCTGTCATTTTATTTTCAATTCTTCTAACCGCTGAAAGTCCATGAATATCAATCTATATTCGAGTGGTAACAACTGTTCAGATTTTTATGTGAAATACGTCACGTCCGTGAAACTATCTAGATTCCGATACGGACATAATTTTCAAAAAAAATAAAATGTGTGAGATTGATGAGGGTTTTTTAATAGAACTTTTTTGTTTGTTCCGATATCGTATTTCAAAATATTACGGGAACGGATGTTTGGGAGTTTTTTCTGCCGGGATGGATTATTAGTGAACCATCAAGAAGATGATGGACATTGCGAATTACTAGATTAGAGATAAAAGTTTATTAAAAATGTTACGGTTACATCGATTGACAGCCAGCTACGAATTGTTAAATTGAAAAAGTTTGAAAGTAGTTACAGATGTTTTAAACCTTTATTTGAACTATTTTATTTTTTCTACGAATCTTTAGGCTGTAAGAAAATGATATAAAGTAACTGATAACGAGATCAGAAGATAAGGACTGTCAGTTCTTCAAAAAAACTAAAGAAACTGCGTAACATATATTTTGTGAATGCATAGCTGTGTTCTGTAAACGTATTAGGAGTTCCAAGGAACTTCGTTAGAAGTATTGGCATTCTTGTTCCTTAACTAGGATATTTTCGTCCTGCCGGGACCTCTTTTTCCTAGAACTTTACCCTGAAGGATCAATTGTGGCTGTTCATAACGTTGACTGTCCCTCTTTTTTTCACAAATATCACAAATTGTTCTAAACATCAGAGAAGAATCCAAATGAAATATTATTTGTGGACATACAAAAGTCATTGACAAATAACTTTGATAACACTTCACATTTAATAAAAACAAACAGAAATATTTATTAGGGACCATGTAATTCGTCATAGGGCCATTCACAAGATTCTAGAATTTTTATGTTTTGCTTTATTATGCCGATTTCAAAAAACCGCCTAGTATTTTGGTTTAATTTTGGCGCATGATTGTTTGTACCAATATAATTATTTTTTAATTGAAAGATGTTTGAAAAGATTATCACTCGGTGATCTTCCCCATTGACTATGCCAAAAAATATAACAGAAACAATCGGAGTAAAAATCACAGAGGAAGTTTTTATTTATACAGTGTGTCCACGGATGGGGTTGCCTATAAAAGAAAAATTTTTATTATTCTTTTTACGACAAAAAGTCGTATTGGATGGATCTACAGTAACGTAATTAATTTCTTCTGTATATACATTGAACTTTTTTGTTATGTTTTATAAGAATATACACTTGTCCACTGATTTGATTGTTGATTGAAAATTGTTTTTAAAAAAAATAAAATAATCTATCTACAATCAGCGACGAAAAATATGCAATAATCGTAATATTACTGTAGAATAAACATCATTTATATTAGCTAACATTTTTAAATAAATATTTACGTTGGGTGCCAATACTTCCAATAACTAGTTAGCAAATTACTGTTTGTTTTAAAATTTTAGTTTTGT
This sequence comes from Ophraella communa, assembly GCA_035357415.1. NCBI lineage: Eukaryota > Metazoa > Arthropoda > Insecta > Coleoptera > Chrysomelidae > Ophraella > Ophraella communa. The sequence continues at coordinate 42,352,038 of CM068985.1, read as the reverse complement.
TGATTTTACAACGTCGCCGTGGCGCACATACGTTTATTATAAAAAACTATTATTTAAATAAATGATATTTGTAATCATTAGAACGAATAGTAATTTGTCGATGCGTGAAATATGTTATATTCTTTGATGCGGTTCAGTTATTTTTATTTTAGAATCATTCCAACAGTTGATCCATATATACAGGTCGATTTTTATTCTTAAATTGACAGTTTACACTCTGATTTATAAGCACAGAAAATTTTAAATATCAAAGGGGTCGTGTGGACCATTATGCACTTCTTGAATAATAACATGAACCATTAAAATATCCTTAAGTATAATCAACTATTATCATATCTGTTCTGCTAAAGATTAGGAATTAATCTTTGAAGATATTGATATATTAGTCAAAAAGCCAATTAAATAATTTGCATGAATCTAATAGGCTGCTGTCTCGGCTGCTGTCATTTATTAAAAGACATCAGTGTAATATTTGTATAATATTAATCTTGAAAATATTAAAAAACCAAGTAGAATTGCTCAATTTTCTGACGAAAAAAAATTCTACTTCTAGATATTCAAGAAAGAACTTGCCGCTGAAAATTATCTACGTAAGTCATCTATTTTGAGAGTTTTTCATAAAAAAAAACCCACCCTTACAAATTTCAGTTGGTTCTGGAGTTAATTAAAGAAGATGCCGATAGAATGCAAGAATTCTGTGAATTGACGATGGACAGAATGAACGCGGATTTGCAGTTCAATTGCAGATTCATTTAAATGGGACGGTTAAGAAATAGAACTGTAGTTTTTGGAGCAGAGAAAATCCTCAGTGGATGTGTGACTCACACTCAATATCCTAAAAAAGTTAACGTTTGGACTGGTATCATTAACAATAAAATTATTTTAACTGTTAACGTCATTCTAAAAATTGTAGTTCTTTTTCAAGGGTATGAGGACAGGCATATAAAGAAACCAATAAAAATTTGGCCGACGTTTCGTCGATTTATTTCGACATCTTCAGGGCTACAGAAGAAAGTAGTGGCAACGATACATAATACAAATATAAGTTTTGCAAAAGGGTAATAAAACAAAATACAGTTTTAGAAATTACAGTCAACAAAGTGACATCATAGTGATGGGAAGAAAGTTCCAAAACTTTTAACATTAATGAGGTTACATTATAATCAAACACATAAAACTTTTTTGTTTAAATATTTTACGAAAACGAATTATTATATAGTTAAAAATCAGAAAAAAAATAAAATTAAATGAGGAAACAATTTTTTTATTTTTTGGAGTTAATATTAAGGTGTATCTAGATTTATTGATTAACTTTTCAGTACCTACATTACCATGACTTTTTCCGATGTTAATCATCGACTAATAACCATCAATCAATAATACATAGCTCTAATGCCTTTGGCAAAGACAATTAGAAATGATTTAAACGAGGTTTTTATAAATAGTTAGTTTTTGAAGAATGTTTTTTACCCCTTTCTATCCCGCCGCCATTGCGACTGCCGCACTCAACAAGTGGTCGAATTTGGAAAGGACGCAACTTGATTTCCAACGAAAACAATTCAACGTGTGGCGTCTCTATCGAGAAGAAGTTCTATGTTAGTGTTTTTTTTTTGTTCGCCTCGATGCTTCAAGTGTTGCCGTTGATTGTTTGAGAAGTTTATTGGAAAAAGGAGAAATCTCGAGAAAAATCACGAAATGACGTTACCGAAATTAAATCAACATCTTTCCTACAGTGACTTAATACAAGGCGGTTTTTTTTTCGCTGACACATTAGACGCTATGGAGGCAAAACTATCCGAATTGAATTAAGAAAAAATTTTAATAAGGGGTTTTTGGCAGGGGTAAATTGAATGAAAATATGCTCGGCTTGTAGCATTATTTTAAATGAAACACCCTATATTTTTAACTATTTAAATTTTTGACTTAATCTCAAATAAATTTGAAATGACGTGTAGGAAAACAGGCAACTATATATGCCTATATTCAGCAAGAATAAGAAAAAATTAAATATTATAAATTAAGATATTATTCTTGAATTTTAATCCTCAGTAATTAAAAAACCTTTGGTGTATACAAATACAAGTTTCCTTAAGAGTATAACATTTTTTTTAATGTCATCATGTTAATTTTTAATAAACATACTTTCATCGCCAACTTCATAAACCTAACGTTGGCGACTTTCCGGATTTAGGGATCGATCCATTGGTTAGTTGGTCAGTGAGTAAGTCCAGACTTTACTTTGATCATGTCGTTTCGCATTGTTTGAACGGCTCTGAAGCGGTAAAATAACAGTTTTAATCATAATGAAGGCCGTCCTTAAGGGACTGTTTAATTTAGTTTGGGTTACGCGGTAACCGAGCAAGGGAAAATTTTTTGTACTTCGTTTTTGATGTCAATAACTTAATTTTAAACTGTTGTTTTCACGTTTATTTCAGTTTCAGTTTTCATTCGTTTAAAAAATTCGTTATTTACGTTGGGATAATTCGAACTTCAAAATAATCGGAAAAATTCAATTGTTTCAGTGATTTTATATACAGCCGGGTTCAATTCCATAAAGATTTGAATTATACGTGGGAATATGAAAAAATGTATTTATAAATCAATTTTTATGTTCAAAATGGCGTTGCAAACAAGCTTCATAATATTTCGAAAGATCATTAAGCATATTTAAAAAAGTTGTTGCTCCAAATGTTGAAATTAAGAAGGAGAATTTTCCGAACCACATATGGAAACCAAATTATATGCTCTGCTGTTTCATAATCTTCCATCAGACAAAGACAGTGACCTGTTAAAAGATCTGTTAGACAACGTAAGTCGTGCCCACTATAGTCTAACATTTGTTTGGAGATTCGTATGAAAGCCTTTGAATAAACCAGCCTTGGTAAATTATGCTAGAAGTCCTAAGCTCTTTCTGATATCCAGGCGATGCCAATTATTGTAGGTTCTGTTTCTATAGACTCCACCTTGTAAGCTGCCCTTGCTGCATTTTTGTTAACAATATTTATAGCAAAATGTTTGGAAAACTAGCACACGGTTTCCAAATGTTTCATTACAACAAGTATTTTTCAAATTACTGTTAAATTTTTTTTTATTTCTGACTTTTCAACCGACCTTCAAACTTTGTTAATCTTTCCATGTTTTATTTTTGTTACACATCATGATACTAAAAATGTACCTAATGCTAAAAATTACCATTTAAAACCGTCCTTTCGAAAGCTGCGTAAACATATTCCCATGCATTGTTCATGTTTCCAGGCGTCCATAAAAAGGAAAACGAAATCCAAATTCAAATAGTAATTTTCTACAAAAATTGAGAGACATTGTCGACCATTTTTCTGTCATCACTGAAATCTCAATCTGCTTAATAACTAAGAGTAAGCGATGCACGTATATGTGATTTGAAAAAGGGGAATTAACTTTTTTATAAAACCCTTTTTGAAAACGTTATTACGACTGTATATTGTCGCTCTTTTATATATGTGAACTATTTGTATCAACCGAAATGAACAAAAACAACAACTTTTGTCCAGCAGGATACAGTATTTATTACAATTGTCTATCTAGAATTAAAACTTCAGTTGTTCATCATGGAGATTTATTTCAAGTACTTGCAAAAAATACTCGCAGATGTAATACCGTATTACACAAAACTCAAACAATAGAAAACATGCATAAAGTTCAAATGTGTCTAGATTTTTTTTTAACTGTTACTTCTTTTACTTCGTAACTTCATTTCTTTATAACTTTAACATTTACAATTAAAATTCAACTTTAAAAACCCAACGCAGTTCCCCAATACTTCAAAAATTAATTTCTGTCAATAATTTTCACGCCCCCTTCCTTTTTCCGTTCCAAACATCGCAAAGTGGCTAGTAAAACCTTATTTTGTTGCAGAATTAAAATTTTAAATAAAATACCATTTAAAAAATTATTACTCTGTCCTGCCACAACCACCCTGTATACCTACAAATAATTTAATAATGTGAACCTTTACTATAATAACCTTTTTGTAGATATCTTCTAATACTATCGAACTTTGTCATAGATCTGGGACATGCAGTATATTGTGACAATTTTTCTTCGGTTTCCCCATTGATCTTTTGCTCTATTAATATTCATCCAACAAGTTGCTTCTCTCTCATTTTCCTCGTACCTTTTTACCTTTTATTGAAGTGGAAATGGGAAATAATTGAAGTCATCCTCTGACGCGAGATGTACTCTTCCTTTTCCCACCTTTTTCTATCTATCTCTCTTTTTTTTACACTTTCGAATTGAAATTATTTTTGCAGAAGGAATGGAAAATGTAATTTCATCGTAGATTGGGCGCTTTCTGCAACTACGTGAGAATCATTTGTAACACCCGATTTAGTTGACTGGACAGCGGCGTTACCGACCTCCAATATTCCTAACCATATTTTTGAGTATTTGAATATTAAGGGTCGTCATAACGAGCTTTTCGCCACGCATTATTTAAACATTGGTTTTTAAAAACAGTGAGCTTGGTTTATTGTGGCTTTAAACAATGTGAATACTTGACATAACACTTGCTATGGGTCTGATGTTTTCTCAGACACAGCAGCTCTTTCACTCCTATTTTCCTGAGAAATTTTAGGACCTTCCAATCAGGTAGATTCTCCTCTTCTATTTCATGTGCTCCTAACTGTCTGGTCCTAGAATTTTGCAAGGCAGGCCATTCCAAGTGTATGTGCATTGAAGTTTCTTCTTCAAAGAATCTGCAATTCATCTCCTAACCCTAGTTTCTTCACGTGATTTCTTAACTGGCAATGCCCGGTTAATATTTCCATTAAAATCCGGAGACTTTTTTTACTGAGGTTGAGGCAGGCACGAGATCTCTTTTGGTTATAGTTTCCCAGAAGTTTCTTAGCCTGTGTCAGACCTTCCAGCTGATTCCAGTACTTGGATTTTTATTTTTCCATTTATTTTCTTAGTTTTCCTAATATTACTCTACTGCTGATCCCGCAAGAAGGTTCTGGTCCCAAATGTGGAGTTTCAGCTCCTTTTTTGCTTCGTTCCCTTTTCATTTCTATGTGTTGGGACGTATAGGATGGAATTCTACTGGCCTAGTTCATTTAGTTTGCCTAGACATTCCCAAACCATCTTTAAACTCATTGTATGTGAGCTCAGCGCTTCACTATCAAACAAGATCACAATCTCTTGTCTGCGGTAGTTTCTTTCAATATTAAATTCCGCTCATCTTTGAATGAATGTATGAATGAGTTAGGGGTGATGATTACACTGCGACCCATAGGATCTATTGTGTCCCCCCTTACTTGCCATGTTCTGATGTTTTCTCAGATTTATAGCAGCTCTTCGAGTCCTATTTTCCTGAGGAAGTTTAGGACATCGTCGGGCTTCAAATCAGGTAGATCCCCTTCCTCTATTTCATGTGCTCCTAGGTATCTAGCCCTAGAATTTTGCAAGGCAGGACATTCTGAGAGTATATGTATTGAGGTTTCATCCTCTTCCTCACAGAATCTGCACTTTGCTTCATCTGCTAACCCTAGTTTCTTCATGTGGCTTCTTAACCGGCAATGCCCGGTTAATATTCCCGTTAGAATACGGAGCCTTTTTTACTGAGGTTGAGGCAGCTAAGAGATCTCTTCTGGTCATAGTTCCCCAGTAGTATCTTAGATTGCCTCAGTCCTTCCAGCTGATTCCAGTACTCGGATTTTTCTTTCTCCATTTCCTCCCTTAGTTTTCCTAAGATTACTCTACTGCTGATCCCACAAGATGGTTCTGGTCCCAAATGTGGGGTTTCAGCTCCTTTTTTTGCCAGCTTATCTGCTGTTTCATTCCCCTCTATTCCTATGTGTCCCGGGACCCATAGGAGGGTGACAGTGTTCTTCTGGCCTAGTTCATTTAGTTTGCCTAGGCATTCCCAAACCATCTTAGAACTGATTATACTTGAACTCAGCGCTTTGATGGCTGCTTGACTATCCGACATGATCACAATCTCTTGTCTGCGATAGTTTCTTCCAATATTGAATTCCACACATCTTTCGATGGCACGGACTTCTGCTTGAAAGATGCTCGGGTATGTGCCCAAGCTTTCTGAGTATTTGGCTCTCGGTCCAAAAACTCCTATCCCAGTTCCCTCGTCTAGCTTGGAACCGTCCGTATACCACTTTATGGTATTCTAGTTTAAATTCTGTATGGTATCTTCATCCCATTTAGATTTATTATTTTGCGATGAATTTTCTCACAAAGTTGAATTTGTTTGGCATATCATCTTGGAACATTTCCCAAGTTTGTTCAAATTGAAGTGATCGAGGTTTTTCTCTGATGCAGTAACAAAAGCAGGTGTATGTCTATCTGAAACAAGTATAGCTATTGATCTAATTACTGAGTTTATTCCATTGATTAAGTATTTTTTCTTAAATATCTTCCAAATCAACAGTAATTAATAGTAGTTCTTTTTTATTGCATAATTCAGTAAAGCAAATCTGCTGGCAGACAAACCTTTGTTAACAAAAGTTTTACAGAAGTATTTTGACCATTTTGATTGTAAAGATAGACATTTAATGTTCATACAATGCAGTTATACAGTCTTTTTGACAATTTAATACTAAGTGACAAAAAAATCCGTATAAAAACCGGAATCTTCAACTGATAAGGATGAAAATTTTATCAAATTCATCAAGTTTTATTAAAATAAAATCATTTATATTGGGTGTTCGGATTTGTATGTAACTTAGTATATTAATAACCTAAATTCAAACAAATTATAACTATTTTTACCAATACTGCCTCGGGCACAGTAAAACTGTATTTTTATCCACTGCCTCCAGTTTTTAAAATCTTTTTCTACACCATTTACACGATGCGCACCTGCTCTTTTCAAACATAAATATATAAAAAACGATTCAGATAATTATACGGCCCAATGAAAAGTTGATGATACGCGTTTTAGTTAATAGCTTTAAAAATTGGAATTGGAAATTTTAAATTAAATGCTAATGAATCCAAATCTGAACACTATCGTCGGGAATTTTGTACATTTTTGTGTCTTGCATACAAAAATAATGTTGTAACAAAAGAAATATCGGCTCAAAAAAACTAACAACAGACTTTTAAATATGTGGGCCAACTGATTTTGCAAATGTTTGAAGGTTTCAGCTTCAAAAAGAACGAATATTAGCTAGGAATGTATTTGTGGAGACGCAGCTGCGATGTGTCAAAGATAATCATCTAAGAAATGAAGCTATTAGACCTTGGAGCGTATGAAACTCGATGGAGGTTCAAAAAAAATAAAGCAATGGACTCCAACTTAAAGACACAGATGAAGAAATTCTTCCAGATCCTGGAGAAATAATGTAGTAAAGGTAATGGAAGCAAAAGGTGTCCGTAATAGCAATTGGAATGTAAAAAGTCATTTGTTTTCATTTTCTATGTAAGCATTTGATATTATTAGAGTTGCTAATGGTACATTGCTAATAGAAAGTACATTTTTTCAATAACGAAAGTTAAACATCAAACTGCAAAACCTCTTCAGAATATTACAAGTAACGTCTATGAATGTAATAGAAGGTTTGTCAGAAGTAAATGTAAATCCCGATTTGTATTTCGTATTGATAGAAAAGAATAAATTTAAGATGAACTTCTAGTAATTACGATAAGTAAAAAAGTAGAAATTTATTTGGTATATATCTAAGTTGAACAAAATAATATTTATAAAAAGTAAATTAAAAAAAAAATAGCTAATAAATTTGTTATTAAGAATTACAAACAAATACCTTTTCAACGAAACTTGTAACATGTTCATTGACATGTTCCGAGCGTAAAATTAATTTAATCACACGTATAATTAAATCCTGCACTTAATCATAAATGATAAACATTTTTCACTATTCCACGACTTCAAACCATTAAAAAAATACCTTTCGGACGACCAATAGACACAACCGTTTTTGAACGTTGAGAACCCGTTAAAAACTAACCAATCAGAACGCTCGAATTCCTCCCCTAACGAAAATGAACCGTTAATATAATTGTAACGCAGAGAGAACTATTCCCTTTAGCATTCTGCCTTCAAAGAAAGAACATCATTTTGCGTACTAACGAATTCTTATCTTAGCCGTTGTAAGTACAAAATTTTTATTATTAGACATTTTAATTCATTTATCAATTTATCTTTATTACTCAGTTGAACACAGATATTAATAGCATTTCAAAATAATACTTTCTAGATATTTCCATAGATAACTAAAGCCATAATTGAACCTTTTTTATTTAGCCACGTGGCAATTCATGTTAATATGCATGTATTTTTAATACAATCAATAATCGACATCATTTAATATTTTTAAATGAACTAATAATTAATAACTTAACTTTTAATATATATATTTTATAATACTTTTCATAAATTTAACCTTTTTGCTATTCAGCCACGTGCTGGCATACCGAAATGCATGTATTTTCAATATATTCAGTGATCCATAGTATTTAATACTTTCAAACAAATTAACAATCAATAACGCAACTTTTGACATATACAATTTATAATATTTTTATTAAAAACAAGACTTTTTAATTAGAAACTAAGAACACACGTTTCAGAACATAGATTATAATAAATTGAACCAAGTTTTGATTAGTAACGACTCACTATTAATCATTCCTAATTTTTTTAGTTTAACCATTTTCACACATATTTTATTTTATTTCATATCATTTGTTAAATAATAAAAATATGAACATTGTTGAGTGCCCGGCAAATAAAATGATAGTAAGGAATCAAATTCAATTGCCGTCCGTTCTCCAACAATTTTCATATTCCATAATTTCTTGATACTCCTTTTCCTGATACACTATTCTCTCACAGATTTATACGGCCCCAAGTTACCGTCCAATGTAACTCCAGGTTACCTTAAAAATACCTCCAAGTTACCGTTGAAAATACCGCAAATTATTAACTCCAAGTTACCGTTGAAAATACCGCAAATTATTAACTCCAAGTTACCGTTGAAAATATCGCAAATTAGCAAGTTACCGATAAAGCACCGATCCAGCTGACTACACCTGAAGTTCTAACTCTCCGGAGAAGTCCCCCAGGTCTGCCTTCCTATAGAAGTCGTCAACATCTTTAACCAACCGAAGCCATACCCATACCGCTGTGGGAGAAATCCGAAACCCTAAGCTAAGTACCTAACCTTTTGTGGCAAAATAAATTTGAATTTCTTACTTGAGTGTTTGTTTTAAACCCACAGATTTGCTGTGTGTGGTTGCCTATCGGTATCAGTATTTTAGTTTTTTATTGTTGTGTTAAAGTAGTCAAAATATTTTCAATATTCATTTTTCCTTTCTAGTTAAACTTTAAAGTAAATAAGGTGTTCTGCTTTACACCTAGTTATTAAATTTTGTCGAATTTAAAGCAGTGGCGCCCTCACCCATCAAACATATCCTATATACAGAGTGTCGCTAAGCTGGAGCGTACCCACTCCTGAGTTAAAAGGTCTCATAAGCCGGGACAGCTCTCGAGTAATTAGTGTTACAAATTGGCTTCCTGCCTTTTTGGGACATATATTGCTACAAATTGGCGCCCTGCATTTTTGGAGGAATATGGTCACAAATCGGCTTCTTGCCTTTTTGGGACCAATTATGGTTACAAACTGTCACTATTTTATTTTTTTATGGGATCTCATACTATAAATTTTTTATATTGCCAACAATAAAAGTATATTGAGACACATAATAATTTAAAAAAATAGCGAGTGGTATAATATCCAGAGAAATTGTTTCATATTATTATTTTCATAAATAATTCAATGCTTATAACATGCATAGACATAACAATTTGTATGTTTGTAAGTAAATTATAACCTATAAGTATTTATTTTTGTCAAAATCAATTATTTTTTCAATTATAAATTAGATTTTTTCGAAAACACATAATTTTATAGTGTATAAAAAAAGACAGATGAGTTTCTACTGAATTTATACCAGTAAATGCCAAAAATTAGAAAATATTAGGAAAACTAATTATGTGTGTGTAAAACAAAGATGAAGATATTGGGTAAAAGAATTTTCTCGACAGAGTTAGAGATAGAAAGTTTGCATTTTTATGGAAAGACCGAGATTTTTCTGGAAGCTGGTGAATTAGGTATATAAAACAGCTATGAGATGGCACACAAAAATTTCAATTGTGTTTCTGTCTTACTTATTATTTATAATAATTATTTGTTATAATTAATTTTATTTACTTATTCATCCAGCAGAATCTTTTCGACAAACATCTATTATTTAAAATTAAAATATATAAAATTTCAATTACAATAATTGGTACACCTTTGCTGTACCATAATATTATTATAAAGAATTAACGTATTACATGATTTTCAAAAACTCGAACTAACATTTTTAACAAAGGCAAGCAAACAAGACTTTATTCATCATGCATAGCTACCCTAACAGTAACAATTCCGACTCTAAACGAAAAAAAAGGAAAGTAGCTCCCTGAAGGACAATATGGAGGTTAAACAACCACATAAAAATAACACTAAATACTTGATGTAAGCAATGAATAATTTTTGTAAACGGTCACCGTAGCGGAAGTTTCTTTGAAGTTGCATACATGTAAATGCAAAAAATATGGAAAATAATAGTAATCTACAAAAATAATACATCGGTGCATACACTAAAGGTATGGTTGAAAAAAGCTGTATACCATTAAGGCTTGTATTACAGAATCAAAAGGACTGGGGCACTTTAATTTCATTAATATGTGCCAGATGAGAGTTTCTTTGTGATCTGTTATAGAAATTCTTGAAGATGGAAGCACCATTTGGGAACACTCCAGCGAAAACTTATAATTTCTTTAATATTTTTAATTATTATACTATTACAAACTCAAGCGCCGCCATTGACTAATCTAAACTCTAAATAATGGCGAAGGCGCCGGATCTATTTGAGAATATACTTCTCGAATGGTCGACGTGGTTCCAGAGGCGTCTAAAGTTATATAAAAGTGCGACACAAGCTCGCGAAAGTCAGTTTAGCAAACAGTCTTAACAGAAAATTCAAATGTGAGCTTTTTAAACAAAAATTTAAATGTACAGGTTGATACACGCAAGTGAAACACCTTATTATGAATTGTACAGGGTGAAATTTTGAATTTATTTATAATTTTGTTGAAGATAGTCAATATCAATACATAAAATTGTGAAAATAATAATGTTTCACACTTTAAATAATGGTTTTATTTTAAAATAGCTGAACGCACACCTCTAATTTATTCACTAAGTATCAATATTTTGCCAATATATGTTGATGTGTTGACATTTAAATATCGTAGTTGTCAATTCTTAATCAAAAACTAATATCTTGCGAAGTAATGATGAAATATTTAACTGAGACTCACCGGATTGAAATTTTAATGATGATTGGTTAAGGCGATAATTGCAGCAGTCAAATTGAAGTGGGCAAACTTATTTAATCACAGGTATCCTCAGTTGCCTAATATTTCACAAGGTACTGAGTCTAAAATGCATGCACAATTTAGAGAACTTGGACATGTCAAACCATTAAAGAGAACACATTACATTAATTTTATTCATTTTTAACGCTGCTAGTCTTAAGTAACCAAACAACTATTCCAAACTGTACAAGAGATAAATTTCAATGTTAGCATTATGGCATTGTCTCAGATTTTGACGCATAAGTCGAAAACAAAAAATCACAGTCACTTCTAGTTTGCGCCGTTAAAAAGCCAAGAAAATTTCCTACAAACCCTGACAATTTCAATTTTCTATAGTAATTTCTACCAATTTTATCGTAACCCAAAAATGACCTTCGTAAAATCGACTTTTTTCCATACCTATACCTTCCTTCGAAAAAATGAAAATATTCGAAATCTCTTGAAATGAGCTGAAAATCCGGATTTAGACTAATTTGACCCTCCTAAAAACGAATCTGCACACAGAAAAATTCTAAAAAATTTATCTTGCCTTGTACCGACTTGCGAATCGAGCATTATGGCATTGTCTCGGATTTTGACGCATAACTCAAAAACAAAAAATCACAGCCACTTTTAATTAACACAGTTAAAAAGCCAAGAAAATTTCCTACAAACCCTGACAATTTCAATTTTCTATAGTAATTTCTACCAATTTTATCGTAACCCAAAAATGACCTTCGTAAAATCGACTTTTTTCCATACCTATACCTTCCTTCGAAAAAATGAAAATTTTCAAAATCTCTTCGAATGAGCTGAAAATCTGGATTTAGACTAATTTGACCCTCCTAAAAACGAATCTGCCATCAGAAAAATTCTAAAAAATTTATCTTGCCTTGTAGCGACTAGTGAATCGAACGTTAAGACATGGTTCCAGATTTTGACGCATAACTCAAAAACAAAAAATCATAGCCACTTCTAATTTACACAGTTAAAAAGCCAAGAAAATTTCCTACAAACCCTGACAATTTCAATTTTCTATAGTAATTTCTACCAATTTTATCGTAACCCAAAAATGACCTTCGTAAAATCGACTTTTTTCCATACACCTTCCTTCGAAAAAATGAAAATTTTCGAAATCTCTTCGAATGAGCTGAAAATCTGGATTTAGACTAATTTGACCCTCCTAAAAACGAATCTGCCATCAGAAAAATTCTAAAAAATTTATCTTGCCTTGTAGCGACTAATGAATGGAACGTTAAGACATGGTTCCAGATTTTGACGCATAACTCAAAAACAAAAAATCATAGCCACTTCTAATTTACACAGTTAAAAAGCCAAGAAAATTTCCTACAAACCATAACAATTTCAATTTTCTATAGTAATTTCTACCAATTTTATCCTAACCGAAAAATGACTAGTCTTAGGTCACCAAACAACTATTCCAAACCGTACATGGTGCTGTATGAAGAGATAAATTTCAATGTCAGGAAAAACAATTTTGCCATAATAATTACAATTAATTTTAACCGTACGTATAATGTAACTAACTTTGTTACCAGAGTAAAAGTTTCCTAAATAACAAAAAGATACAAAAAACCATCCACATGTTTGCGTCGTTCTCATTACCGTTAAAAGCATCTAATAACATACACAAGAAATTTTTATCTCAACAATTATCTTAATTATACATATAAATTAGAAAATATTTCAACTAAAGTGCAAGAAATTTGTTTCGCGTAACACCCACTTCACTTAGGTAATTAAATCTGACAAACCCAATTAATTTATTCAGCATGCAGCTAAAAAACATGAGTATGCCAGCTTGTTTATTATAATTTTAAAATATTACCAACTCATCTAGTAGTTGAAAATTTTAATGCTTTAATGTCACTAGTGAATAGGGCAAATAAGGTTGGGTTTAAGGGCTCACCCTGTAGTAACACCCCTTCATGAATATCGTAAGGTTTTTTGTAAATATTTACACACTGTAAAATGTTCTTCACTACTACATTAGGTAAATTAAGAACGCCTGTTTGTTGAACTTTAAAATTAGAGACAGGTCGTTAATTGACAATGCCATGTCACTGCGAACATCTCGGACCTATCAAGGTGTTATTTTTTAATCAAGCTGTCTTAAGAGTACACGTTATGTTCTAGGAGTGGCACTGCCTCAATCGTTTCGTGATTTATCACAGTTATTTTTACCAGCGAAAAAACGCTTTGGCAATCATCAAATGTGTAAATACAATTCAATGGAATAAAAGGATGGGTAAAGATAATATAGAAATTGTTTAACTGCGTTTAGGACTTTCTATTATCGATGACGCACCCAAAACCATTAGATTTTTATTATTTTCTGTTAATTAACTAATTCTGCAACCGTTATTTTTAGAAATAATATTGTCTTCAAGTATCTCAAATCAATTTTTATAAAACACCAAACGTAAAATAGAATGGATAACTTTAAACCTTTAAAAATCCGCTTTTACTACTTTTGCAAAAAATAAAACAAGTTATAAAATGTTTCAGGCAGGAATTTATGCAGCGTGGAAAAATGAGAGCTCTTGCATTTTTTTACTTAACAAACCAAACGTACCGCAAAATGATTATTAGCAACATGGAAAAAGCTTAACAGGAATTTGGAAATAATTGCAGTATAATTAGTTTAAATAAATTTGAAATGAAAAAACCAAACGAGCATGTAAAAACAAAAGGGAAAATTAAATAGAATGTTGTATGTTAATTAAGTTAAACGTTTTATACAGGAAGTTGATGATTTTAATTGTGTGTGTGTACGATGAATTTAAAATTTTAAGTTTTGGCAAAAACTACTAGCATTTTATTCAGTGGATTTGATGCAAAAAATAGGCCTTAAAACTATAAAAAAATATTATTTTTTCTCTATTTGAAGGATTAGATGTAGGTTAAATAGATCTCATTACTAAGCGAATGATTTATTAATTAATTTCAAAAAAACACAAAAAATTAATTGCATGTATTGTTAATAAGTATTGAAAAAAAATTATCTTTTGTAACATGTCTATCGCCTTGCTACCTTACTTAAAACGAATCTGCACAAAGAAGAATTCTAAAAAATGTATCTTGCCTTGTAGCGACTCGCGAATCGAGCTTTATGACATTGTCTCAGGTTTTGACGCATAACTCGAGAACAAAAAATTATAGCCACTTTTAGTTTGCACCGTTAAAAAGCCAAGAAAATTTCCTACAAACCCTGAAAATTTCAATTTTCTATAGTAATTTCTACCAATTTTATCCTAACCGAAAGATGACCTTCGTAAAATCGACTTTTATCCAGACATATACCTTCCTTCGAAAAAATGAAAATTTTCGAAATCTCTCCGAATGAGCTGAAAATCTGGATTTAAACTAATTTGACCCTCCTTAAAACGAATCTGCCATCAGAAAAATTCTAAAAAATTTATCTTGTCTTGTAGCGACTAGTGAATCGAACATTAAGACATGGTCTCAGATTTTGACGCAAAACTCAAGAACAAAAAACCACAGCCACTTCTAGTTTACACAGTTAAAAAGCCAAGAAAATTTCCTACAAACCCTGAAAATTTCAATTTTCTATAGTAATTTCTACCAATTTTATCCTAACCGAAAAATGACCTTCGTAAAATCGACTTTTTTCCTTCGAAAAAATGAAAATTTTCGAAATCTCTCCGAATGAGCTGAAAATCTGTATTCAGACTAATTTGACCCTCCTAAAAACGAATCTGCACCCAGAAAAATTCTAAAAAAATTATCTTGCCTTGTAGCGACTCGCGAATCGAACATTAAGACATTGTCTCAGGTTTTGACGCATAACTCAAGAATAAAAAACCACAGCCACTTCTAGTTTGCACTGTTAAAAAGCCAAGAAAATTTCCTACAAACCCTGAAAATTTCAATTTTCTATAGTAATTTCTACCAATTTTATCGTAACCCAAAAATGACCTTCGTAAAATCGACTTTTTTCCATGCATATAGGTACCTTCGAAAAAATGAAAATTTTCGAATTCTCTCCGAATGAGCTGAAAATCTGGATTTAGACTAATTTGACCCTCCTAAAAACGAATCTGCACCCGGAAAAGTTCTAAATAATTTATCTTGCCTTGTAGCGACTAGTGAATCGATCGTTAAGACATGGTCTCAGATTTTGACGCATAACTCAAAAACAAAAAATTATAGCCACTTCTAGTTTTCACCTTTAAAAAGCTAAGAAAATTTCCTACAAACCCTGAAAATTTCTATTTTAGGTATCAGCTATTTTTTGAAAAAATTAATTTCGGAAAACGCCGCTGCATTACGATACAAGTAAAAACTATTCTGTTAATTATCTCATTATCAATTTGGACCACTTGATCTTTCTGTAATGTTTCCTTTTTGTTTATATTTATTTTTGTTTTTCCGTATCGAATAAAAAATATAGTGGCGCCTATTAACTATTATATTCACCAATCCAATCTATAGACCATTAACTTGAATTCTAAGCACTTCTTAAAAATAGTCTTTCAGCCGCGCTTTGCCCAGAAGGGTGAATTAGTGTTAAAAATGGCCCCCTGTACTAATAGCTTTTTATCGAGGGGGCCGACACGCCCTATTTTGGTGTACATTATTTCAAAAATTTGAAATATATTTCAATTATTTCAAATATTTCAAAAATATTTCAAATATTTCAAAAATATTTCAAATATTTCAAAAATATTTCAAATATTTCAAAAACATTTCAAATATTTCAATAATATTTCAAAAATATTTCAGTAATATTTCAAAAATAAATATTAAATTATTCAGAACGGAAACAATATTGAATTGAAGACGTTCAGAAAGCTAAAAAAATGTAGAAAAGACTAAGATTACAGTTTACACTCTTTGAGCTTTGACTGTAAGCTAATAAGTAGTTGACTTGAATCTTTTGCAAGATTTATAGAGAATTAGTTGATGAAAACAAATAAAAGTCTTTCATGGGGTGGTAATCAATAGAAAACGCTTTCTAAACATTGGGCGCGTTCAGCCAAGCTAGCGTTACACAAGCGTTGAGTAAGCGGAGGGCGAATTTGACCGCTTAGTGACAGCTGTAGCATTTTTTCCAGCGAAATTATTTTCCGCTAAGTTGATGAGCGGTTCGATATGTCAACAACAACAATCAACAATTATAATAACCATTAAGTTAGGTGAAAATTTCTATATTTGATTTTTATTAGTGTATAAAATTTAAATATCTGAGAATACATATGCAACTGTAGAATGTAATGTTGGGGGAAACATAATAGGTAGAAATTAACTTTATATGATTTATCATACAAAGACGTTCAGCCACCTTCAAGCGCCTTCACAGAGCGCCACTGCCAGCGCTAACTTTGTGCTAGAGTGGCTGAACAATCATTTTCTTTGGAACAAAAGCCTACAATAATTTAAAAGTAAGAAACACAGACATTTTTTTGTAAATTGTGCTTAAGTAAAATATAAAATAAAAAATATTTTTTCTAAAAAAAACAATATTACTTAGTAAATCTTTATCGAGATTTTTATAACTTTAACTAATATACTGATAAATAATACTGTAAAAGTAAATCAGGTAATCTGAGTAATTATTTTTTCAATGTTTTGTACTTTTTAATTATATTAACCCTATCACACCTTTTCAAATAAAATGGATGTGTACCAATAAGCTGAATTGGCCCATAAAAAATATACTTTCGATCCACCACTTGAATGTCATCATACTATATTGTAAGAATTTTATTTTGATTCCTTCCTTCATGAGTTCATCATTTTGAATAGCTATCATACGCATCCTAAGTACCAGTTCTTCATGTAGTAAACGGCATAATATCTTTGATTTTCTATTTTGATGACTGATTCTCGATCATATTCTCAGTTCTCAGAATTGAACTGTTCTGTGTCAGTATCATCCATTAGAGCAATACTGTTATCGTTTTCCGAGGTCGAATCAGAACCAGAAGTACTAGGAGAGGTAGCAGCAGTGCTGGAAATACTTTCAATTTTTTGAAAAGTATCCGCTGAAATTGTTATCTTTCTATTAAATGTATACAGCACAAATAAAATTCGATATCCAAAAACGTATACTAGATATTAGCCAGTACTAGCTCCGTTTTACTTCCTTTTTGTAGCTCGTAAAAAGTGCCTAGACATCCTTACATTCAGAACATTCCTACCGGCAAGCATGGCACAGCTAGACGCTTGTAAAAGTCGCGCGCTGTTGTCAAATTATTTATAAAATAAAAAGTAATACAAGAATATTTCAAATATTTCAACAATATTTCAAAAATATTTCAAATATTTCAAAAATATTTCAAATATTTCAAAAATATTTCAAAAATATTTCAAATATTTCAAATATTTCAAATATTTCAAATATTTCAAATATTTCAAAAACATTTCAAATATTTCAAATATTTTGAAATAATTTCAAAAACATTTCAAATATTTCAAATATTTTGAAATAATTTCAAGTGGGGTGTACATTATTTCAACGTATTTCAACCCGTGTCGGCCCCCTCGCTTTTTATAGCTACAAACTATAATGTAAGAAAACCTAAAATTACTTCCAAACCTACTTGTTCCGCTATAATATTTGAAATAATAAAACTTCAGGTAGCGATTAACACAAAAATAAAGACAGTCGTTCCTGTCTGTCAACAGATCATTTAATTGGACGTTAGCGCTGGTGTATCTATATATATTTACGTTGTGGTTAAAATAAAAAACAATGGAAATCATTGTATTCGTTGCCAGGTTATTTATTAAACAATTTATTGTACCAAGCGAATTGCAAGTCTGAAAAAAAACTTCCCAACATTTTACTTCTAAATCTATTGTTGTATTTGCTATATTCAAATTGTTACTACATATTTTCCTCCTAGTTTTTACGTGATTTAATAATTAAAAATTTGAAATATGTCTGCAGCTTACAAATCAATTTTCTTAAAAGAAACATTTCAAAATAATTATACGAGGATTAATAACATACTCACTATTTTATATACAATTACTTGAAACCGAAATAGTTACGTTAAGCAAAGGACTGGGCAATAATTACTTTAATTTATTACGGTTTATAAAATGTTACCCATTAACTGAAATATATAACAACAGCTGCCATCAACCATTGCGGTACAGAGCTCACTTATATTTGAATTTATATCCATTTGAACAATTAAACTACTTAATTAACGTTTGATTTTTTTTATTTTTGATGTCTGAAAGATGCTATTAAATAATTGAATTATAGAATCGAATTTAAACAATCTAAAGTCTAAAGAATCATAGTCTATAAGTTCAGTGGTTCGATCAGGACAACAAACCCCTAACTGAACGAATCCAGCAAGACAATTGACAGCTCGTAAGCTTCCAAAAGATACATTTTAAGGAGTTATATCTTTTTCAAAAGTTGAAAAATATTGATAGTTTACGAACTATAAATAAAAAATGGTTTTTAACTGTTTACAACTTCTGGAGTTTCTTACTAAAAGCATGCCCACTTAACTCCATTATGAATTCGTAAACTAGACTACAGCGTACAGCAAAACCACTCGCTTTGTAAAAAAATTGTAAAAAAAAGCAAAACATTTTAACATTGAACTGTGCCAGGGATTATAAAAAAATCCATTTGGAATTACCTATGGCATGTAATTCAAATGCGTATAATCAGTATTGATTATGACTTTAGTACGTCAAATGACGAGCTAAAAATTAGACATAACAAAATTCGAGAGAGCGAAGCAGTAGGTATCAAATATCAAAATAAGCAGATTAAATTCAATATCCCACTTCTTAGTTTTCAATTCCCGTTTCCCACTATTTGAATGTATGCCTTTATCAATGCTAAAATATTCACCAAGTGAACTTAAATAAAACTAACGTGAGATTTGCTTCCGAAGTTGTTTTATTTAACATTATAATTAAGTATTAATCTGGAGGAAGATTCGTAGACAAAATTGATATGAATGAAAATATAAGTTTAGTTTATTTCTGTTTAAAATCGAGGGAAAAATATAATAGCCACATTCAGCTATCAGATAGCGCTGTTAACTCATATATTAGCAGCATTAAATATATCTAATACAAGGTGGTCCAACGAAAACTTAACAAAAACTTAAGTTAAACGGTGGAAATCGCTGGGACCCGTCAATTTCTGATACTTCTCGGCAGTTTGCATCCCCTTAACCTCAACCTGCTAACATTAATAGAAAACATTTCCCATTACCTTTTAACCTATATATGTTTTAAGAATAAAATTTATAGTTTATTGGCATGTTTATACCCATATTTTACGTTAAATTACCCAAATTTGATACGCATGTAGCCAGAAAATGAAGATTTATAAAGTACCAAACACAATTCGAATTTCAATTAATGAAATATTTTATTGCGGTTAATTTTAATGACGCCAATAGAATTTTTATTATTGGCTGACAAGGTTAAGTAGATCTGAGTTTGAAGCGATTACTCATACCATAATTGCTTGGGAATTAAATATTTTATTAATAATGTGAGTCAATACAAACACATTGGAAAAATCTAGGGATAATGGATTGTATAGAATTAATTTCTGTATCAATTAAATTGTAAATGTAAATAGTTGTAAATGAATAGTTATGATATTGTACTGAAATAACGTAAAAACTAAGGGTTTGTATGGACAAAAAAGAAAGTTTACCCAGTTCTACTAATTCACTATTTACTTCTACAATAATAAATAGGATTGGCCATTGATCGAATTCAAATAACAAAGCTCGCGAACCGGAATATAATCAACAGATAGTTGCCTGGTAAAAAAGGAAGAAAAAAGGTGGCAAAACGATAGTGGCCTGTTGAATATATGCCATTTATTTTGATGTTATTCTCGTGAGTCATGAGATATCGCGTGTCGCAGTCGTAGATGTATAGACGATAGGTATGATAATAACCAACCGATTCTTTAAATACGAGGGTATTTTGTAAATGTAAAACATATTGTTTTAGCTCGAATATAAGCAACACAAATAAATCAAAATGTTTATACTACGTTCAGTATAAATGTGGTATCACATCTCTCTGTTCGTTAGTATCATTTAATTCTATTGCTACTGTTAATCAGTATGTTTTGTCACTGTAAAATTTGTAAATATTGAATTTCGTAGGTTTTTATGACAGAGCCATAGTAGATGCAGTCAAATTATGTTAAAAATAACATAATTTTATTACTTGTATATAAGTATACTTCTTGAAAAGTATACTTGGCAACATAGTCCTGTCCTGACAGCTGTGACGTGCTTTTGTTTATTTTTCTCCAAAGTGGTGAAACTGATAAACTTTCTTCTTTATATGATGTTACCTTGAGATCTTGAGATTATTTTAGCAATTTTCCCCTTCTTTTTGGTCTTCTAATAGTTCTAGAAGCAATTTTTGTATATATTTACGTAAGGAGTAGCTAGTGCATCCGCTTTGATGAACTATAACCATTATAAAACCCGATTTTACAGTTTAACTGAACATATAACTGTAATATATTGTTATGGTATGCTCTTTAGATAACTTTTAAATTTCGAATTTATTTGAATTATTTCTCAGGATGTTAGGGTTCTGGATTTAAACTCAAATTTATTTTAATTTTTGTACTGGAAAATTATTTAAACAAATTTCTACCTAGACAAATACCTAACTACTTATCTAACCCTATTATCTTAACTACCTTAATTAACTTAACTAACTTTATCTACACTTATTGTCCTTCACTCTTGTTTTCTTTATATTTGTTCTTTCTCTTGTAATGTAGTTATTATCCTTTTTCCTTTGTCGTCCAGTTGTTGTCCTCGTCCTTTATCCTCCAGTTGTTTATTCTAAATGGTTTTTATTTTATGTTATTACGTCCGTTGCACAACTAATCAGTAAAATGTATTAATTTTTCTTTATAAATTTTTGTTGCTGTTTGTATTTAATAATTTAACTGATTTCTTCTAATTTATAATTTCAATAAACTTTGCTTTTTGCCTTTTTATTTGTATAAATTAACTTTTTATCTTTGACTTTTCTTTCAATTCACTTTCTGTCAAAAAACTCCCATCACCTTGCAACGAATCTTCCTCATCACTATCTCCGACACTTCTTGTCTATACTTAAAACTAATACAATTTTCAAAACATTACACAAATTTTATTAAAACTAGCATCCTATGTTTGACATAACTTTCAAATTTTGACGTTTCGGAAAAACTAACATTCTATGATTGACATAAACTTCAAATTCTGATGTTTCCGAAAAACTAACATCCTATGTTTGACATAACTTTCAAATTTTGACGTTTCCGAAAAAACTTCACTCAAAATAAATTTTGACACATAAAAATTATTATTATTATTATTATTTTTTTAATAAAATAGAATTCACCAAATTAATAATTTCATAAATTTCATATTTAATTTTTTTTTACTCGAAACAAACCATATCAATATGTTTGTAAAAATGCAAAATTGACCTCACGATTTTATAAAAAATACACCCAAACCGTAATGGATACTAAAAAAACACCAAATACCAAAAAGTAAACCGATCCTCGTAGAAACATTTAATATTCAGCACATTTTTCCTTTACCATCTCCACTCGATTGATAGTATCACGAAACCTTCCGACGCTTATTCCGTTTCTCCACAGGTTGTTTGGTTTGAAGGCACCGATGCAGGTCACGTAAGGGTGGCGCAACAGTTTTAAGGGTGCGACTGTGGCAAAAGTAAATTGAATCACTTAAGTGGAAACAAAAAACGGTTTCATAAAAACGATCAGGGAAGTCATCTTGGAAAGTTAATCGTCACGTAACCTAATTCTTTCTCTTTTTCTGCCAAATACCTACAGTATTTTCACAATTTTATTACAATTAAATAACTATTTTAGTGATATATTTTTTCAAAATACTGACCTGTTCTCGAATTTTATCATCTAGGCAGTAAAATTCTATAGTTTTAATGTAAATGTCTAGTGAATCTCTAGAAATTTTGAACCACTTTCTACTTCCCTTTTTAATTCACATTTGTTGGGTCTTTTCAAATCCTTTTTCTGCTTCCCTTAATTGAGTTTTACATTTTATATTTACATATTTGAGTATTACATTCTTCTTGAATGAAACTTCCACTATTTATTCGCAAAAAACGTTTTTAAATTCAATGACAGCTGTTATATATTTTTTATTTATAAGATAATTATTGAAGAAATTTAGATTCTCAGAATAGCTGTGTCAACAATAAAGTTTCTTGAGATTTTATCATGCACTGTTGTAGAGGCTTCCAAGACCTCACAAATAAAGTATCACTCAAACCATCTCCCATATACAATTTTGAGGGGGTTAAGCAGTTTTTCATAGGTGGTTGCTAGGTCAAACCTCCAAGGATGTGCTCCAAAAGAAACTTTTCCCAACACTATGGGTAAGAATTATAGTCTGAGATGGAACACCCTGTATGGTGTTTAGAAATATTCAGAAACTAACAACAAACTAAATTAAATAATAAAATATAACTTTTCAGATTAAAAAAATAACAAAAGTATTTGGTATTCTCTCGATTATTATATCTGTAAGTTGTAGTGTCATTTTTAAGTTTTTTAAAAAGTTTGGAAGAGTATAGAGATACATTTTTTATTTTGATATCCTACAACAAGCAATAGATACTCCAGGTTCTTGTGGTTAGGTTCCAAATGAATATAAATGATGGCTACCAATTTAAACCTCTTTATTATATTGATATTTTGATTAACTATGAAAGAATAATATATAGAAAACCCAGAAAAAAACGATATCGTGGTGATCTTTACAAAACTTAATATATTTGTGTTATATTTACGACATATCCATATGTAAAAAATGAAGACGCAATCAAAGTAAACAATTTAATAGTGGAGAACTTCCAAGATTTATTTGTTCATTAACTACTTTAAATTGTTGATCTGCTAGACGTTTTTTTTGTAATTCAAGTTCTTCAAGGCAAACCAATTTTGTATTTTATCACGAACAAATACTACATAAGTATTTAAATACATATTTAAAAGACAAGAAAATGCTGTTTCGAAATAATTATTTTAATAGCGGTTTATTTGATCAAAGGAGAAAATCGTTTTGCTCGTGAAAATTGCCTTATGAAAATCGAATCAATCGCAAAGGTATTTAAATTGGTTAATGGTATTTAATTTATTAATGTTTACACCATTAAAACTGTTTATTATCTATACGTGCGTTATGATAGATGAGAACCTGTCGATGATTGATACTAAATATAAATCCGTTTCCGATTAAATTACGATTCAGATGAGTGTGAGAAAATTTAAACATAATATTTATAAGACTGTAAGTTGGATGTTTCTGTGGGAATGTTTTCACAATGACAGCGTGATTAAAATATACCGCAATATTTCACATTGAGGTTCAAGTATAATCTGTAGACTTTTTTTAGTGCTGATTTTAATAAATTAAAGGTAAATTATTAGAGAATATACAGATCTAGTGAAATAATGCAATATATCAAATTAATAAGAATTAAAAACTGGTTATTATTATACAGGATGCGGCAAAATTCTGATTATTCAGTTTTTGAAAGGTTGATTACTAAAGTCATTAATATGTTTTTTAAAGTATTATATGTCAGATAATATAAAACAATGGCGTCTTGCGTCTTGTTCCAGGGGAATGACCAACAAATAGAGAAGCTGCGTAAGAGTAGTTGGAGGCGGTAGGAAATTTTCTTGGCTTTTTAAGGGTGCAAACTAGAAGTGGCTGTGGTTTTTTGTTCTTGAGTTATGCGTCAAAACCTGAGACAATGTCATAAAGCTCGATTCGCGAGTCGCTACAAGGCAAGATAAATTTTTTAGAATTTTTCTGTGTGCAGATTCGTTTTTAGAAGGGTCAAATTAGTCTAAATCCAGATTTTCAGCTCATTCGAAGAGATTTCGAAAATTTTCATTTTTTCGAAGGAAGGTATATGTATGGAAAAAATTCGATTTTACGAAGGTCATCTTTCGGTTAGGATAAAATTGGTAGAAAATACTATAGAAAATTGAAATTCTCAGGTTTTGTAGGAAATTTTCTTGGCTTTTTAACGGCGCAAACTAGAAGTGGCTGTGATTTTTTGTTTTTGAGTTATGCGTCAAAATATGAGACAATGTCATAATGCTCGATTCGCGAGTCGGTACAAGGCAAAATAAATTTTTTAGAATTTTTATGTGTGTAGATTCGTTTTTAGGAGGGTCAAATTAGTCTAAATCCAGATTTTCAGCTCATTCGAAGAGATTTCGAAAATTTTCATTTTTTCTAAGGAAGTATGTATGGAAAAAAGTCGATTTTACGAAGGTCATTTTTCGGTTAGGATAAAATTGGTAAAAATAATTATAGAAAATTGAAATTTTAAGGGTTTGTAGAAAATTTTCTTAGCTTTTTAATGGTGCAAACTAGAAGTGGCTATGATTTTTTGTTTTTGAGTTATACGTAAAAATCTGAGACCATCTCATAACTTTCGAATCACTAGTCGCTATAAGGCAAGATACATTTTTTAGAATTTTTCTGATGGCAGATTCGTTTTTAGGAGGGTCAAATTAGTCTAAATCCAGATTTTCAGCTCATTCGGAGAGATTTCGAAAATTTTCATTTTTTCGAAGGAAGGTATATGTATGGAAAAAAGTCGATTTTACGAAGGTCATTTTTCGGTTAGGATAAAATTGGTAAAAATAATTATAGAAAATTGAAATTTTAAGGGTTTGTAGAAAATTTTCTTAGCTTTTTAATGGTGCAAACTACAAGTGGCTATGATTTTTTGTTTTTGAGTTATGCGTCAAAATCTGAGACCATGTCATAACGATTGATTCATTAGTCGCTACAAGGCAAGATAAATTTTTTAGAATTTTTCTGTGTGCAGATTCGTTTTTAGGAGGGTCAAATTAGTCTAAATCCAGATTTTCAGCTCATTCGGAAAGATTTCGAAAATTTTCATTTTTTCGAAGGAAGGTATATGTATGGAAAAAAGTCAATTTTACGAAGGTCATTTTTCGGTTAGGATAAAATTGGTAAAAATAATTATAGAAAATTGAAATTTTAAGGGTTTGTAGAAAATTTTCTTAGCTTTTTAATGGTGCAAACTACAAGTGGCTATGATTTTTTGTTTTTGAGTTATGCGTCAAAATCTGAGACCATGTCTTAACGTTCGATTCACTAGTCGCTACAAGGCAAGATAAATTTTTTAGAATTTTTCTGATGGCAGATTCGTTTTTAGGAGGGTCAAATTAGTCTAAATCCAGATTTTCAGCTCATTCGGAGAGATTTCGAAAATTTTCATTTTTTCGAAGGAAGGTATATGTATGGAAAAAAGTCGATTTTACGAAGGTCATTTTTCGGTTAGGATAAAATTGGTAAAAATAATTTTAGAAAATTGAAATTTTCAGCGTTTATAGAAAATTTTCTTGGCTTTTTAACTGTGTAAACTAGAAGTGGCTATGATTTTTTGTTTGTGTTTTAGATATGCTTCAAAATCTGAGACCATCTCAAAACGCTTGATTCACAAGGGGCTACAAAGTATATTAAGTCTTGCTTAAGAATGATGTAGGGGATATTTTAATACCTGTTTTACCTATTTCATTAAATCGTATGCTAACAAAAAAATTTATAATTTTGTTTACTGATCGAGTTTACGATATTTGGTATAAAATAGTTATTGAAATCCCTCGTACATATCCGTACGTGCTTATCTATAGAAAACAATAAGTAAACAATCGCATAACGAAACTAATAATAATAAAAATGTCCACTTTTAAAACGGTTATTAGACGCCTCCGGCCATTAACATTTCACACAAACCAACTGCTTCCGCTACATATATACGTACACATACAAATCATAAAAACAGTTCAGCTTCTTGTTCTTGAAATTTATCTTCTTCTTCTTCGAATTGGATTTGTTCAAACGACATAAATTTCATAATACTTTTTATTAAATGCAGTTAAACGTATTGAGTCCATTGAAAAGTCACATTTGGAGTTGTGTTTTCCAGAGGATGTATTTTTAATTTTTAAAGTTTAAGGGGATGAGTATAAGCTTAAATCTAAGTATGGAAAAATGAGTGCAAAAAGTTTTCGTGCTGTAAACTAGCAACCCTGCAGAAACCATAAATATACAGGGTAATTCATATGAATATGATAATAATGGAATAGCGTGTAGCATTTTTATTTTTTTGAAAGCTCTGCAATAATAGTTGGCTTTGTTACACATTACTCTCAAGATATTCCTAAAAAAAATAATCCAACTGCGCTAGGTCTGGTGATGGAGCTGACATCTCAATAGTGTGATTTACATACATTTGTTTTCATTGGACAGCCTTCTATATACCACATTTGGAAATCAGTTGGACAAATCTGGTACAACTTCATGCCTTAACTAAAATATTTTTCTGCTGTCAAATTTCGGCACACAGCCCAAACAAGTTGGATTTCATTAAATAATTTAACAAATTGTACCATAAGTTTCAATATTAATAAATAATCCGTTAGTTTTGTAATAAAAATTAAGAGATTTTTTAACTCGACAATAAGTGGTCAACATTTTTGGAATTATTTTGGGAAAATAGTCCTTTACATCGGCTTATTACATAATTAAGTATTAACTAAGAGGTTCGTTGCCAGCGGTAGAGATCGTGATTACTAATTTTATTTACGGCTTGTCGTTACCATTTGTCTGACCATTAATTGAAAATAAGACGACTTAATGTCACAAATGGTACGTAGAATGTGTGCTGTCACATATAAATTGAATCATTACGAAAATATCTAGCCAAACAGTTTAGCGGACAACGATTTTTATTATTTATTATTTGTAATTTGTAATCGATAAAAAACAGACTGATGGGTAATCGACACAGTGCAATTAATTTTTCTATTTAAACATTGATGAGGGGTATTTTCAATAATTGGTACTCAGACTACACCTAATTATTAATTTAAAAATGAAATAAATTACATAGATATGTATATTTTGTTCGAAGAATTCATTGAATAATTTAAAAAGAAGTTATTACTTATTAAAGTGTCGTAAAAAATTCAACGAATCACTTTGGAATTTTATTTTTTAATTTTTTTAGCATATTAGGCTGATTTTAGAATATCCACCAAATCATTGTGAACTAATTTCAATTGAACTGATTCGTACAAATTATTTTGGCCAAAAATATGATTCTCATTATTAAAAAAATTTAACTCGCAAGTAAAATTTCAAAGTCTTAAAACAGCTAAAATTAAACAAAACATATTAACTTTACACCACAAAAGAACCTTTATGGTAGTTTCCACGTATCAAAGTGCTTTAATGCAGAAAAAAAAGTCCTTTGTACTTGTGTACGAATTTTTGCTCTAAAACGTAATATGGTTTGTGACAGATTCCAAATCAAACAAAAACGTATAAAATATAATTTTTTGTAACTAATGAACCATTGCGGTCGTTTTTGCTACTATAATCAAAGTGCTTTAATAAAGAAAACTCCTTTGTAATTGTATACATTTTTGTCGTCAAATATTATTTTGTTTTTGACAGATATTTTTGATGACTTTTATGGAAATAACAAATGTTTAGTACCTATCTCAATTATGAAGGGTTGGTACAATACATTTTAAAGATTTGGAATATTTATGGTTTTTTAAAAACTCTTGTTGATATTTATTTTAAGAAGTGGCAGCACAAGACTGGTAGATAACATTGATAGCTCGAAGAAATCGACAGGAATCTACAAGTGGTATATCCAGAGAAATTGATAGACTTGAAGCACTGAATATCTCAAGGCAAACAATTACACAATTAATTGCGGTACATTTTTATTGCAGAAGACCTATACGCGTTCCCAAACTAATCTATCAACAAAAAATTGTGAGGTTGCAATGGGCTCAAGAAATATTACACCATGGTCCTAACTGGAATTACGTGATGTTCTCTGATGAATCAAGAATTGGCTTGGTTTCTGATTCGCGAAGAACGCTAGTTTGTAGAACCTCAAGACGACAAGCCCGATTAGAAACAGCCCAACCACGTGTTCCATTTGAAGGTGGGAGTATTATGGTTTGGAGTGGTATTATGAGGGGTACACGGACGCCTCTCCTAGTTTTGGAGAGAAGAATCACAGGTGCTGTGTACATCGAGTAAGTTTTAAATCCTGTTGTGCGTCTATTCCATGGGGCAGTAGGTGATGGATTTGTGTTTATGCATGACAATGCACCTCCACATCGAACAGCTGCAGTACAAAATTTTTTGGAAGAAGAAGGAATATCCACATTAAGATGGCCATCAAATTCCCCTGACATGAACGTCATTGAACGTCATTGAACTTAGTTTTGGTTAGAGTTTATGTCACTTAGTATAGTTTGCTCCTTCTATACAAATAGAAGCAACATGCTGATGGCCTAACTTGTATCAACCACGTTAAGATAAATAAAAAAATAATAAAAATATTAAACACCAGTATATTTACTTTCTTACAATTGTCGATATTTCTTAGCAAACACAGTACCTATTATGCAAGCAATACTTTCTAATATACGACCAAAAAAAAAACAACAACTTGTCTTCCGATCATTGAACATCTCATTACTGTATAAAACTTATTTAGCAGCCGTGACTTACTAGCCTACTACGAAATACGAGAAGAGTTGGCAATGCAAAGGCCGAAGACGCTATTCACTTTCGTTTTCTTGTTGGGATTCTGGTTTCAGTTTCAGTCAAACCTGATTCACGACAATTAACGGTAGGCAATTATTTGCTGTTCTTTATTTTCGTGCATAAACAAGCATTATTTGGGTTTAGAACAGCAAAAAACATAGATGGAATTTATGTCACACCCAACTTTCTTTTTAAATAAAAATCTTATATATATGCTATGTTTAAATGCTAATACAAACTTTTGAAGACCTAAATTTATTTAACTTTTCTATGGTTGATATATAGGAGTTAAAAATATCAACTGTAATTCGTACAGTATAAAAAAATAGTATTTTCAATTAACGTTTGGAACAGATCATCATCAGATTTTTTGAAAATTATGTCACCAATCTACACTTGAAGTAACAAAACTAGATGATCTTATTTCTAAACAGTAGGTAGTCTTGGGACACATGACATATCAGTAACAGGTCGGCTGAAAAGTCCCCGGTCTGACCTATAGATGACGACACTAGAATTAATTCCATTTCATTTTTAGATAGTATCAACCTTCACAAGATTCGTGTAAAAATTTGACAGCTGTCGGACTATTAGTTTGTGAGATATTGCATTTTTAGTGAAGCAACTTTTGTTATTTTCAAAAAGATGGAAAAAAAGAATTTCGTGTGCTTATTAAATATTGTTATTTGAAAGGAAAAAATACAGTTAAAGCAAAAGCTTGGCTTGATAATGAGTTTCCGGACTCTGCGCCAGGAAAATCAACAATCATTGACTGTTACGCAAAATTCAAGCGTGGTGAAATGAGCCCAAAAGAGGTGGTTACCGACGAAAATATCAAAAAAATCCACAAAATGTTTTTGAGTGACCGTAAAGTGAATATGATCGAGATAGCTGACACTCTAAAGATATCTAAGAAACGTGTTGGACATATCGTTCACGAATATTTGGGTATGCGGAAGCTCTGTGCGAAATGGGTGCCGCGCGTGCTCACAATCGACCAAAAACAGCAACGAATTGATGATTCTGAGCAGTGTTTGCAGCTGTTAAGTCGTAATAAATCCGATTTTTCGCGTCGATATGTGACTATGGATGAAACTTGACTCCATCACTACACGCCTGAGTCTAATCGACAGTCAGCTGAGTGGACTGCGGCCGGTGAACCGCCACCAAAGCGTGGAAAGACTCAACAGTCAGCTGGCAAAGTTATGGCCTCAGTTTTTTGGGATACACACGGTATATTGTTCATCGACTATTTGGAAAAGGGAAAAACAATCAACAGCGACTATTACTGTGTATTATTGGAGCGATTGAAGACCGAAATCGCGAAAAAACGGCCCCATATGAAGAAGAAAAAAGTGTTGTTTCATCAAGACAATGCACCGTGTCACAAATCATTGAAAACGATGGCAAAATTGCATGAATTGGGCTTCGAATTGCTCCTCACACACCGTATTCTCCAGATCTAGCCCCCAGTGACTTTTTCCTTTTCTCTGACCTGAAGAGAATGCTCGCGGGAAAAAAATTTGGCTCTGATACTGAGGTAATCGCCGAAACTGAAGCCTATTTTGAGGACAAACCGAAGGAGTACTACAAAAATGGTATCGAAAAGTTGGAAGGTCGCTATAATCGCTGTATCGCCCTTGAAGGCAACTATGTTGAATAAAAAAAATGAATTTTGTCAAAATATTGTGTTTTACTATGGTAGACCAGGGACTTTTCAGCCGACCTGTTAAGCGATATAAGAGAGCTTGCTGTCAAGTTTAATTCTTAACAAACTAGATATTTTTCAGTTAAGATCCTAAAATCATTATATTGTTCATTAGTTCGTAAAATCTTGGAGAAAAAATTCAATAGTTTGGTCTCCACATTTTAATACTGACATATCGAGTGACATATATTATATTGAAAATAGAATAAAACTCTAAAAACAGTTTTTGATGCAATAAAAGAAACAAAAAAATTCATCAACGTACAGTTTATTTCTACCAATTATTGAATGTTATCAATTTACGATCGGCTACATTTAATAACAGTTGTCAATTTTCACCACAACTTTCAATTATCCCTTAAAAGTTATTGTTAAATAATTAGTTACGTTTCATTTCAATTATTTATTTTTTAATTGGGAATGTGTTAGTTTTTAAAGTGAATAAAAATATAGCATATCGAATGGATAATAATTTTCTTTGATTTTCACGAATTATGGTGTTAGATCCAACATGGCAAATGCAGTTGCTAGCCAGCTGAGTTGGATTTAATATTTTTTAGATATGATAGAGATGATTTATTTATTTGTTTATATAAAAAAAGTTAAAGAACGTATTTGACGATGATAGTTCTAGCAAAACAGCTGTTCTTCACTTAAAAAAGAAAATTCTTATTTTAGTAAGTATCTCACTGCACTATGGACATTTTATACAGGGTGTTTCAAAAAAAGGTAACACCGTCTCTAGGATAGGTAAAAAACAGAAAAATAATTGGGATTGGCTTAGTGAAATTTTTTTCTAACGCCATCCGTTTTCAAGATAAAGGGCGTTGAAGAAAATGAAAAATTACACATTTCTTACGATTTTGCCGAAACTACTGGCACCATTGCAATGAAATTTTATACGAATATGTTTTGGAAGCTGATATATCCCATGAATTTGTTTTTATAACTAACTCTCATAGAGGACGCTAGTTACACGATTCATACAACGTATTATTCAACATAACTTTTTTTAGGGTAGAATTATTAGTCAAAACTCCAAGTGAACATAAACATCGTTTAATTCCACACCAAAAAGATACTCTTGGTAAAACTCGATATTATGTACCGTTTTCGGAATATTTTGATTTGAAAATTATGAAGTAATAATCGCTCCTGGTATAAACTAATGATAAAGTCAACAATAAATAGAGTTTTGCTCCAATAGAAAAAGTTTTTGATGCTTCCAAACCATATTCGTATAAAATTTCATTGCAATGGTGCCAGTGGTTTCGGCAAAATCGTAAGAAATGTGTAATTTTTTATTTTCTTCAACGCCCTTTATCTTGAAAACGGATGGCGTTAGAAAAAAATTTTACTAAGCAAACCTCAATTATTTTTCTGTTTTTTACCTATCCTAGAGACGGTGTTACCTTTTTTGAAACACCCTGTAGATTTTACTAAAATCAGCAAAATATGTACCAAATAAAATTATTAGCTAATTTGTATCCGCAATTTATTTTGGTCGCTGATTTGGTGATTGAATCGCATTTAATAAATAGTCACGATTTTTGTTAATCTCTTGCATATTTTAATAACCAAGGTAACATCATCGTTTTATAATCTTACAAGTTACAAGGTTGTAGACAGACTTATTTGCCATTTTAAATATACCTTTACATCTCCCTTATGAATGTTTACTACTTTCAGAGGCGGGTGAGAAATTTTTATTGTAGGGATACGAAAACATTACTCACATTGCCAAAATTCTTGGACCCTCTCTCTTTCAAATTCCTATAATCATTTTATTATGCAAAATTTGTCATTTGCATTTTTTCCAAGTGAGTATCTTGAGATACTGTGAGAAAGTATATTGCCTTGCGTCCTCACAGTAAGTTTTTGGTGGATAAAAATCGTCAACCCTTGCCGAATCTTACATTAAAGAGTCAATATGCAATAAGTTTTGTCATTAGATACTTCACTCATGTTGCCAACCATTTTAAAAAAGATTGCATGCGTAAAAGTTACATTACGATACGCAAATGCGTTATATAATGAAGATTTTTATAAGTGCAAAATATAAAAAAAGTATTTGCATTTTTTAACTACCACACACCCTAATTTTAAACAATTTTTAACACCCTTATCCTCGCATTATTTTTGGTAAAGGTGAACGGATGTTTACCGAAAAGGTTCTTCTCGACTAGACTATTTTGCTGACTTGTATAAATTTTCCGATAACACACATAATATAAAATTATCGTGTAGTTTTTATGTATCCAGCTGAACGTATCAAGTGTTTCATGATGTCATGAAAGTTGATATTTGTTTATCAAATTATTATGCGAGTAAGCGTTGGGAAAGAAATTTCTAATGTTGCTAATCATAATAATAAACGTCAGATAAAAAAAAATGTTAATGTTTTTTTAAATAACATTAGACGTTCGTCGAGATCTCGAGCTAATTGTTGAATATAATATCGTAGAAGTTGCAATATAAGTATTTGAGATTCATACCATAAATATTTCACATACTTTTTTAATCACATCATTCTTTTGAAAAGTTGTCGATCATTATTGGTTGTGCTGACTGTTCTTGTATGTTGATCACGCACTATTATAGCTTACAATTTTTATTATCTACTCTTTTACATATTATATGAACTTTAAACGTCGAACCATAAAAGTTGTATAAACTTTATACCCATGAGTATGTAAGACCATATAATTAATTTTTAATAATTTGTACACTCGAATGGTAAATTTGGAAAGTTAGTTGGATCTAAACAATCTTTATAACCTTGGTATTTATATGACCAAAAAAACGATACACACATTTAAATAATTAATGGACTTGTGATAGTATAAATATTTTTATTATACGCTTCCTGAATAATATGTTTTTAAATAAAATATCAACGTATTCTGATACGGAAAGGAAATTAAATATTCATCTGAAATTGTTTCTCATCTTCTTGCACATTTAATGAATTGGTTCATAAATTACTGAAGATTTCTTCGATCATTTTAACCAAGCTAGAGTGGTTCCCATATTTTGCAGTTGCCTGGCTGTTCGCAAAGTCTGAATTCTTAAATAACGGTCATCTGCAGGATTAGTACACCTGGGACGTCCTGAAACTGGTCTTCTATTATAAATTTCAGCTTTTCTAAACCTTCTTAAGACTCTAGAAACACTGGATTGCTTCCGAGTATTCTCCGCAAAAACCAAAATGTAACATTTGTTGACAGAGTAATTCATACCCCTAGCAACGGAGCTACAATTGCGATTTTTGTGTTCAAAATTACAATTTTCTTTGAAATTTTATTTTTCACCTGAACTTGCTATAGAAAAAATATTGTATTGCACACGACGATAAAATCACATTAGCTTCTCGGATAATTAGCGTCTCGACGCTAAAAAATGCTCTCGAAGATAAAGTAACTATTATTTATTGAAAATAACTTTAAATAAAAGTGTGCCAGAGATTTTTTTTACTAACTTATCATCAATAAAAGAAAACTGATTTATAAAAAAGAGTCTATTTCAGGTTTTATTTGTCGTCGGCTCGAATTCAACATTATGTAAATGTAGAAAATTTAAAATGCCATCCTTGTCAGTAGGTACGCTTGAGATTCTTAGAATAGAAACTGGTTATACGATGGGTTAAAACTAAAAAAAATCTACCATATAACTAGGTATTCTAAAGAAAATAAAAAGTTTCAAATGTCTATTTATCAGCTTCACCCACCTATTAAAAACACTACCTCATAAGTGGCGTGAAAACTGTCCATATTATGACGATTACGAGGGTTGTCTGAAAAGTTTCCAACCTCAACATGAAGATGGCAGCACTCGTAAACAAAAGTTGGGGAATGTTTTTGCGCATGCTTTGAAAGGTACCCACTAAAATTTCAGCCATTTTGGACACGTGTGAGTGAGTCGATGTGAGTGTTTTTATGAAAATGGAAAAAATCGAGTATCGAGCTGTCATTAAATATTTGTTTTTGAAAGGCAATACGCCTACGCAAATCAAAGACGAGTTGGACGCTGTGTACGAGGACTTTGCACCATCATTTACCACCGTGAAATTTTGGGCTGCTGAATTTAAATGTGGCTGTACCAGCTTGGGTGACGATGAACATTTGGGACGTCCAAAAACTGCAACCATTGACGATGATATCTCTCAAGTTCACCAAATGGTGCTAGACAACCGTCGAATTAAAATTAGAGAGATAGCAGAGGCTATAAACATATCCAAAGGACGTGTTTGTCACATATTGAATCAAGATTTAGACATGAGAAAGCTGTCCGCGAGGTGGGTGACGAGTTTGCTCACTTTGGACCAAAAACATGTTCGAATGAACATTTCCAACTCTCTGTTGCGCAGTTTAGGCGCAATAAATCAGAGTTTTGGCACCGATTAATTACTGTAGATGAAACTTGGATACACCATTATACTCCAGAAACTAAAGGACAGTTAAAACAATGGACTGCGAAGGGGGAATCGGCTCCAAAAAAAGCAAAGGTTGTTTATTCGGTTGGAAAAGTAATGGCAACTGTTTTCTGGGATAGTCATGGACTATCTTCAAAAAGGAAAAACCGAGGGGGTAACCACTAGGATAAAATTTGTGACAAGATTGCGAAAAGTACGGGATTTCGAGTGATTGCGAGAGAATTCCAGGGATTGCGAGTGACTCCGAAGGATTGCGAGAGATTCTAAAGGATTGCAAAAGACTCCCAAGTACTGCGAAGCTTATCTCAAATCCTTTGGGAATTTCTTTAAAGTGCCTTCAAAATTGTAAAATATATACGGTGAAAATTAGAAATATTTTTCCATATGAAAATAAAGTTATTAGATGTTTTTTTATTAAAAAATTTGAACAATAGACATCAAATAATAATTTATACATAATATCTACTGTGCATTCAACAACAAAAAAATTCTATATTAAAATTCTAAAAAAAACTAAGAAGAACGTAGGTAAAAAACCTCAATAAAATAACTACAAATAATCTTGGAGTTGTTTTTTTGCCGTCCTAAATTTCTGCTCGATTTCCAATTTTTGATGCCGTTTTAGATAAAAAGGCTCATTTCCCAACAGTGAAATTCTCGGGAAAAACCATTACAGGAGCATACTACGCATCATTACTTGACAAGCTGTAGGCAGAAATTGCGGAAAAACGGCCACATTTGCAGAAAATAATAATTTTGTTTCACCAAGACAATGTGCTGTCTCACACCTCAGCAGTTGCCATGGCGAAAATCCACGAATTACGGTTTGAACTGCTTGACCACCCTCCTTACTCACCAGATCTAGCCCCAAGCGACTTTTTTTGTTCCCTAAGCTAAAAGTTGCGCTCGGAGGACAGAGATTTTCGTCGAATGAGGAGGCCATCACTTTCGTAAACAACTATTTTGAAGAGAAAAACGCCGAGTACTATCGCTGGAAGAAGTGTATGGACTTACAAGGAGACTATGTAGAAAAATAAAAATTAATTTGAAGAAAAAATGTCATGTCTAGTATCTTTGTTAGGTCGGAAACTTTTTAGACAACCCTCGTACAACTTTTACACTTTTAAGTATCATAATTTTTCAAAAACATTTTTCGTATATCTACTTGTATGATCTACAATTTTACGTTGGGATATTTATCCGATAAAACTCCTGAAAATCGCGAAAAACTAATTTTTTAGACCTTTGACCTTGAATAAAATATTTTCCTTGCAATGCAATGCTTGGTAAATTTTATTTTTAATTTGTATCGAGATTCTTCCCATCTATAACCATCTATCTTGCATTATTATTTGTATCACGATGAATACCTTACCTAACCTACATCAAATCTGTTACTGATATTTACTATTTACCCCTCTAGGTTCTTATAATAAATAGTTTGCATAATTTTTATTGTATTAATTCCAAGTATCAGTCAAAAAATGTATATTACAATATTTTACCAGTATCGTATAATTCAGCAACTCAAATTGCTTGCAAAATAAATCTCTATTAATTGGATTCAACAATTATTTAAAAAAATCGTAGACAGAAAGGACACTCTTACCTGTAATGAATATATTCCAGCTGATATCGAGGCGTAATCCAATCAATAGTACAAAAACACAAACACAACAACAAATTCACTATAACAACAACCACGATACGTCGAGAACAAGAAGTAAAATAAGCGAAAGTAAATAAAAAAAAACAGAATCTTCACGAGATTGAGTACAAAACACACAACACAGACACAAACATCGACGACTATAATACAATTTAGTAGGTAAAGCACTGGAGTTTTTCAGTATGTATTAATGCATAGACGCGCCATTCAAAGTTGAGTAAGTTTATTGTGCGCGGGATGTCTCGATATTTACCGAAATCCGACGAACATAGGTACGTATATGTGAAAGAAAAAAAGGTTAGCCATGGGATTCTACCTGTTGATCATCGAATGTTGTTGTCGGAGAGGGAGGTAGGGGACAGATGTTATAGGAACGTCCGAAAATTTGATTCGCCAAAATATATGCATTCAGATAAAAACAACGTTGCCAGGTTGTAATGTCGTCTTAAATAATTTGTTCAGTCAATTACGCGGAAAATTTTTTTGTATCATACGTATTGACAGACAGATGTTTTAAATTATTATTTGAGATTTCTGTTCACAACTGTTTTATATACGGGGAATAGGGATGTTCACAAAAAATTAAAATCGCGTGTAAACTACATAAAATGATCGAAAAATAACCCTAATAACACATTAATAAAACATATTAAATATAAATAATGTCTTTCTATACAAAAAACTCAATTAAAAATACTATCTTCGTTTGAATTCAAGGAACGCTCTCTGATTGGCTTGACGTCACCTCCTTTATCGATTAAATCCCGCCGAGCCAGCTGATGTTATTTTGACCTGGCTACCTGCTTTTGGGTTAATCTCTTCGCATTTTAGAACCTTTTACGTGTATAAAAATATTGTTTTAGTATATTTTGTTGTGTTCAGAGAGTTGATTGTTGATTCGTGTATTCAATATTTTAATTTTTGTTTAAAACAA
Source organism: Ophraella communa (assembly GCA_035357415.1). Lineage (NCBI taxonomy): Eukaryota > Metazoa > Arthropoda > Insecta > Coleoptera > Chrysomelidae > Ophraella > Ophraella communa. The sequence goes on along the minus strand of CM068985.1, from coordinate 42,314,201 downwards.
GAAATGGAGCAAGGATTTCAAAAAGCCGATTCACATAACCTACCAAATGTGGATGTTACGATGGTATCGGATTTCTTAATTTTAAATAAAGACTTTAATCTACACTACGTACACTACTACTGTCACTATCAAACTCCAAAGTTTTTACAATCATTTTTGTTGCAATGTTGATGGGTTTTGGGTGGGCAAATTTTAAAGGTGATGTTGCTATGTTCATTACTGTTTTTATTTGTGGTCCACCACTTGAGTTCCTTTACTGCGGTAACTAATAGGACGAGCTTGACAACAAAAATCATGTTTAGAAGGCTCTGAAACTTCTCTAGTTGCAGTCATTTTTGCAGTTTCAGGCTGATGGGAAGTACTTGGTTGCATATTGTCTATAATATCTATTGCCATTATTGTCTCAGGTACTGGCACTACTGGGTCATTTAAAATCTCTGCAATTTTCCTTTTATAAGCCCTTTTCTCACTAGTACCTCTACGTACACTTTCTTTTTTTGTCAGGTTGGCACAAAAAATTTGGGAACTATTTCAGATTTCATCCGAGCTGAAACCTTACTTAATCTGTACTCCATATAATTTTCCATATCTTGCTCAAGCTAAAAGAAAGAAAAAATATATTAAAACTTGTAAAAACTATTTAGATTAAATTAAACTTACATTAAAGTGGTCTTCACAGCAATAGAACGAAGTTTTTATTGAAACATCCTTTAAATCTCTCCTAGCTGCAGCAAACCACTTCTTTTTACGTTTTAAATTTTTCGGAACGCTGATAAAAATCTTATTAGGACTATTTTTTGAAGTATTTGTACATCCAGGAACAAAACACCATTTATTTGCAGTATTTTCACTCATTTTTAACGTTTTTAATCACAGAATAACAGTGGAATAACAATCACACACGAACTTCAACACAATAAACAATGGCGCCGGAACGGTAAATAGAGGAGCTGACGTCACAGACGCTAGCCTCGACGAAGGGAGTCATTTTTTAGCCTCGAAAAAAATATGATTTTTATTTTTCATTTATTAAAGCAAAAAGCCGTTTTTAATTAATTTGGTGGTGTTTTTATGTTTATATAGTGTGTAAACTAAACATTTACAATACATTTGAAAATTAGTGAACATCCCTATTATCAACTGCGCCCAAACCCGCAATAAAACTTAAGATAATTTGCCTTTTCGAATTTTACCTGAAAGGTCTGCATCGATTGCGCCCCAAGTGAGACAAACAGAATTAGAAATTTACTATTTTTGTATAATAACTAGATAATTGAGTTTTGAAAATTGAATTTTATAGAATATCTATTATTTTCGGGGATTTGATTTTGTAAAAGCAGTGAGCATTCACTATAAAAAATAGTATAGGTATAAATATGTAATGTTGTGCAATTTATGTTATTGTTTTATTTCATATGGCATAAACTCTTTTTTAATAATTGTGTTTTGTTCTAGGTACTAATTTTTTGGATATTTTATTTATTTAACATGTTATGAAATTTTTTGTACTAACCCTTACTACGTGAAAGTCCATCTTATTCAGAACAATAAACAACTAAAAGGTTGAATTAAACTTTCACTATTTATTCTTTAAAATGCTTTAAATCTAGGGTTGGTATTATTTGTTCTTGGTATAGGACATATATCGTTCGTCGGATTATACCTTTTTGTATTTCATCAACATATTTGGTATTATTAACGTCACTTCGTTTTTTTCGTTTACTTATTGGTTTATTGATAATATCTTTTACTGTGGATATTGGGGTTTTGGTTAACTTACATGTTTCTTCTGCTGCATCGGTTACACTATAACCTCGATTATTCAATATTTCAAATACATTTTTCACAATTTGTTTCGCATCCGGCGATAAATGCACTTTTTTTGCCCAAGGACGCCACATACTTAGTTATAAACACAAGATTACTTCCAGAGTATAATGTTTAGTACAAACTAAAATTCTAGGAGAGAGAATTTTAAAAACAAATTACCCCGAAACTCTCACTTTCTCTTCCAAGATGATTAAGAAAATCAAAAATCATTTACTAATGATTTACTATTGATGGTCAGTAATAATAATTTAAAATTTTACCTGAAAAATAAAAAATCCAAAATATATCTTCCTGGACAAAAATAAATAATACCTTTCTGTAAATGTTCGAAGAAATATTAATCACCTTTTATTAGTAATCCCTTAAGAGCAGGTACCAAGTCAACGAATTATTGTGAAACGTACTTTACCTGATGTTTAGGTAGTATTAAGGCTGGACCAAGTATGGAAGTAATAAGACAGCACAATATTAAAGCCTAGAAATATTTATATATAATTACCTCATATTTCATAATATATTTTCCAGGCAGTGATACACGTTTTCGGGAGGCGACATCGTCTTACCTGTAAAATAAAAGAATACAATTTCAATCAGGCTGTATTTTTAAAAAGTTTAGAGCCGAAAACAGGAGAATATTTCAAGCTCATATAATACGTATAAACTATTATAACAAAATATTTTAAGTAAAGCAAATATCCATTACTTTTTTACTGGTAAATGAAGAAAGGAAGAACCAATATCAATATCAACTTCTAAATATATTTAGTTCATATCCTTTATACAATTTCTTATGTATAATATTTTTTATCTCAGTAATACGGTGAAGAAAAAAACAAAAAAATATACTAAGAAACTAAAAAGTAAAAAATAATTATTTTGGTGGGTAGGTATATTTCTAAACAAAAATGTGTATACTACAATATAAGTGGTTTCAGAAATATTCTTCTGTTTTCATTTGTTTGGAGTTGGCAGCTAAGAAAAGTCATTAAATCGTAAAATGTTGTAAACAAGACCCTAAATCAGTAGCGCACGTACTTATTTAGGTCGCAGACTCGCGACTTAGGTCGCGCACATTAGCAGTGAACACGGTTTTGTAGAAAGTGGGTTATTAAACTTTGTATTAATGTCACCCAAAGATGAACTATAGCAGGGAAAAAGCAGGTAGACGTTACATCGGCAGATGAAGTATTATTCTTGGGACTTATGGTCAACTTCAAAAAGATGATAGGCAGACTGTTTTTGATAATTATTCGGGAGTTGGTCCACTAAGATTGCCCAAAATAGTAGCAACAGCTGCTTTTGGGCAAGGTGTGTTCCGTCTTTTCATTGCATACATCCATTGCTGCGGCAATATTAAGAAAAACGGTCAATGTGAAACACAACAGCGAAAATGTAGCAAAGCATGTATTTCGAAAAATTTAATGTTGCTTTCAACCCCTGATTTGGCATTCAAGAAATCCCGTGATGCTGTAAATCTAAGCGAAAGAACTTACAAGGTTATTTAGAAAAGCATAAAAATGGTTCCATAGGTTATTTAAAAAGATTTTTTGGGCACAGGTAATTTTGCCACTAGTAAATTTGTAAATCCTCAGCCCACACCAGGTATATTTAGTCCTATGGGTAATTTCACCACCGATATTTTCATGATTTATTAATGACGCTCCTTCTTGATGAGGATGGATTGTTTTGAATCGACAAGTCATCAGTACTTCTTGTGACCTAACCTAACCTAACCTAACCTAACCTAACCTAACCTAACCTAACCTAACCTAACCTAACCTAACCTAACCTAACCTAACCTAACCTAACCTAACCTAACCTAACCTAACCTAACCTAGCCTAACCTATTTTGGAATCTGTTGTCCTATGATTTCGTATTCATTTGATTGGTGGGGAATTTACCTGTAGTACTAACGCCTTAGTGATACTTGGTGACGAAATTATCAACACCAGATTTTTTTATATAGCTGCATAGGGATTAGCTTGACGAGGAGGTGAAGCTGCAAATTGTAAAATGCACTATTTTAAAGAAAAAAAATCAAATAATGATTTAACTGGTCGAATTCAATGTAATACAGTATTTTCCAAAACATGACACGGTGGCTCAAACAAGTGCTGCGATAGTTAATGGCTAACAAAAAATATAGAAAACCCTAGCATAGTTGAAAAATTATTTATGACTCCTAATACGTTTTGGAAAAATAATTCATCCAAAGGTTGGTACAAAAATGTTCCTATAGGAACCAAGGAAATTCTTAAGTGGAAGAAAATTTCAGCTGGAAAAATTGAACTGTCAACATTTTAGCATCATTTTACGTATTTTAAATTTAAGCTTAATTTAAAAATATCACTAGAGCTGGATCGTTATTCATTGTATGTCTATGTGGTTTTTTATTTATCAAAATTTACAACAATAAAATTCCTTTCAGTGGGTTTTGCATTATGCGGATTGGGTTTATCGAACGAGAGAGAATGATATACGAGAGACAGAGACAAAAAGAGGTTAATAATTAATGAAATGTAATTGTTTCTCGTCCACATACGCTTAACTATATATTAATTTTCTATAATTTCGTTGTTGATTTTCAGAAATATAAATATTTTAATTATGCGAATATTCAACTATATGCAAATACAAAATAAAACGTTAGTTATTCAACGTAATTAAAGAAAATTAATAATTTATTAACAATCTACCATCGGTTTTTCTGTTATTTCCCTTAATTTAGTCGGTATATTAATTATTACGAATTAATAAAATTTGTTGGTATGAAAAATTCCAACAATTTCTGTATGACCGGTTTATATCATTGTAAAATTATTGTATAAGTCAAATGAAATAAATTCATTCAATTCATTTTATTTCATTTCATTTGAATTTAGTCCTCCTCCTAATTTTTCTTTAATTCCTTCTTATTTTTTCCGCAATTGCACCTGATTTTTTTTAAATTTAATTTGTTTTTGTTCCTTAATTTCCCCCTTTTGGAATTTTCCTTTGGAACTAATTTCGGCTGTGCCACAATTATCTTGATTTTTTTAGGGTTTTTCCAGCTTTTCCTGGATTTTCTAGGTATTTCCAAACTTTTTTTTCCTATGTTCCTATTAATGGTACATTAGCTCTATGATGTACGAGGTTTGTCTGAAAAGTTTCCGACCTAACAAAGATACTAGATATTTCTTCTTCAAATTAATTTTTATTTTTCTACATAGTCTCCTTTGTAAGTCTATACACTTCTCCCAGCGATGCTCCCATCTCTTCAACCCGTCCAAATAGTACTCGGCGTCTTTCTCTGCAAAATAGTTGTTTACGAAGGTAATGGCCTCCTCATTCGACGAAAATCTCTGTTCTCCGAGAGCAACTTTTACCTTAGAGAACAAAAAAAGTCGCTTGGAGCTAGATTTGGTGAGTAAGGAGGGTGGTCAAGCAGTTCAAACCGTAATTCCTGGATTTTCGCCATGGTAACCGCTGAGATGTGAGACGGCGCATTGTCTTGGTGAAACAAAATTCTTTTTTTCTGCAAATGTGGCCGTTTTTTCGCAATTTCTGCCTTCAGCTTATCAAGTAATGATGCGTAGTATGCTCCTGTAACGGTTTTTCCTTTTTGAAGATAATCGATTAAGATAACTTCATGACTATCCCATAAAACAGTTGCCATCACTTTCCCAGCCGAAGGAACAACCTTTGCCTTTTTTTGGAGCCGATTCCCCCTTCGCAATCCATTATTTTGACTGTGTTTTTGTTTCTGGAGTATAATGGTGTATCCCAGTTTTATCTACAGTAATTAATCGGCGCAAAAACTCTGATTTATTGCGCCTAAACAGAGAGTTAAAAATGTTCATTCGAACACGTTTTTGGTCCAAAGTGAGCAAACGCGGCACCCAACGCTCGGACAGCTTTCTCATGCCTAAATCTTGATTCAGTATGTAACAAACACGTTCTTTGGACATGTTTATAGCCTTTGTTACCTGTTGAATTGTTTGATGCGGCTAGCTCAATGTAAAAGAATGATTTGATTATTAAGGGGGTTCTGGAGAGAGGGTCGGGTTCAAAGAAACAATGTTAAATAGAGTTTCGAACACTTATCCCTTTATTTCCCTGGCTGTATAACGTACGATCTATAATCGGCTGTCAATAGAATCGATTGTGAGTTTCGATACTTTAACTAGTTTTGTGACCTAACCTAACATATGCTTATTTAATTGTTATTCTTTACTCACGTGGTAGAAGACATCTACAGATGTGTCTGTTTATTTTAAGAATGTCGGGATCAACCCAGAGGTATTACTGTTGCTGTGTCATCCCCTACCAGGTAAGTAATGTGCTCAGATATCTGTTCACCCTACGCTATAATTACAAAAATACCGTTTGTTAATATTCTAGTGTATGAAACTACTATGGATGCACTCAATGTCACCTTAACGCTAAGAAAGTTCTTTCGTATCTACAGTTCACTAGATAAAAGTAAGTAATACTTAAATATAATATACAATATTCTCTATCCTATACATAAGGTCTGTTGTGAATGTCAATTATAATTCAGATCTATTTGATTATTTAAAACTATACTATTTTCTTACTAAGGAATTTCTATAAAAATACTTTACCATTAACAAATGAAATCAACTACAGGGGTTTATAAGCGCCACAAACTGTTACTATCTAACATATATAAGAAGACTACTTAGTTCAAATGTCAACTCGAACACTCAACCATAACAGATATCAGTTTTAGGTACCAACAGTACCTTAGCAACTTTTGTTAAATGTACAATAGAAGGATCCTACCTCAAATGGTATAGCTGTCTTACACACAGGGACTCTGGGTCTTTATGCTCTTGATAAGTGTGTCCAGACCAGGGTAAGTATCTCATGGGTGTGATGATATACTTCTTGTGCCAACCCTGATTAATTCTAATCTTCTGCAGGATAACCACTGTGTTCCATAAACGGCGGATCTGTTGCAGGCTGAGGAGTGCAGTGCAGTACAGCAAAACAAAAAAAAAAGTAAAGAAGAAAACCAACCAACGGAACCGAAGGTAGAAGGAACAAAAAAATAAAGCCTAAAAGAAAAATACACTGAGAATTTGGTAAGTACTCAACTGTGATGATATCAATCAATTTCTATCATCAGCACCATTACAGTAAATCAATTTTTAGCTCACCTGTGATGTTGTGTGGCTTAGTAGAATTCTATAAATATTTGGGTCATCTGCATCCCTAATAATAGGAGACTGGATCATACAACCTCTGTATATACTCCAGGATTGATTTCCCAATATATTTGAGTGATATCCGACCAGTTATATCCCAAAAATGGAAATTTTGGGAAACTCCAAATTGAACACCCTGTTCAGCTAATCGTTAACACCAAAATGAGACCTTGACCTTGACCTACCTGGTACTTCCACTTCCTATATGCTATCCTTCTCTGACAGACTTAACCACTCAGATGTAGTAAATAAAGTCATGTTCCATGCCAAAATACTTAACTTGCTAGAAATGGGCTAATTATTTGATAGTGATACTAACAGATGACAAGATAACGTGAGTATTGTAAACAATTTCTTAGATGATGCAATATTAAATCATTTAATCATTTTTAGAACCATAGCCAGCACCTGACTATTTAAAATATATTAATAAGAAAATTCGCACTTTCCTTAACTGAAAACCAACAATATAAACGAGAAACCAAGGGAGATGACTTTTATTCTGCAACAGGTATTGTAACCTATCACCTACCTAATAAAATAATAATTCATTTAATAATTTTTAGAGAAATACCTGGATCCTAAATATTAACACGTATTTTATAATGTTACAATATATATTAACAAAGCCTGTGATGAAATGACCAACAGAGAAACTGCTACCAAACCAGAGAATCAAGGAGATGATTTTTATCCCGTAACACCTTTGCTATCTCTAATTTTAATTCGACGGTTGTCTAGCAGCATTTGGTGAACTTGAGCGATATTATAGTCAGTGGTTACAGTTTTTGGACGTCCTGAACGTTCATCGTCACCCAAGCTGGTACAGCCACGTTTAAATTCAGCAGCCCAAAATTTCACGGTGGTAAAAGATGGTGCAGAGTCCCCGTACACAGCGTCCAACTCATCTTTGATTTGCGTAGGCGTATTGCCTTTCAAAAACAAATATTTAATGACAGCTTGATACTCATTTTTTTCTATTTTCATAACACTCACATCGACTCACTCAAATGATTGTCAAACAACAACTGCGCGTCCCAAATTGGCTGAAATTTTAGTGGGTACCTTCCAAAGCATGCGCAACTTTTGTTTACGAGTGCTGCCATCTTCATGTTGAGGTCGGAAACTTTTCAGACAACCCTCGTATTTTGGGCATTTTATTTTTGCTTATGCAAAAAATGTTAAAATATGTTCTAATAGAATTGAGTGCATTTTAAAACTGCAATTCAATTTTTAATTTCTTATAAATCCCACTTCTCCAACAGTAATACTGGTCAGTTTTTATGCCCAGTAATTTTGACTAAGTTTTTATCACTAATTTTCAACAAATGTAACAAGATATATATTGGAAGTTCATATTATTATCGGCATGCATTGTCGTATCATCAACTGTTTTTTGCTACGTCTCAAAATATGCTTAATCACTGTATACAACATTTTTGCTTACTGGTATTTGCTTTCTGTTTTGTTTAAGTAACGATTTATGCTTGCATATTTGTAAATAAGTATATCGATTGCTGAATCATTGAAAAAATGGTCTAACGATTCATTTCCTATCAAATTTTTTTATATACCCGGAGCCTTTCTCATCATTTCAAAAAAAACTTGGATTCAAAACTTTGTTATAATAATATGAATGTTTTAATGGTGAATGGACATCGGCAAGACTACATTAAACATTTTTAAAATTCAAAATATTAAAAAATATATTCACTTTAATTAAAAAATATCAGTAGGTACAGTCTACTACTATTACATTTAATAAACTGATTTTGCCGTTTTCAAAGTTATTAAATAATTTTCGGCTTATTTAAGACACAATTAAAACGTTTTTGAGTTATACCCAAATACTAATTAAAGTAAATAAATCCGATTAGAATTTTAAGAAGAGGTCGATATTCCTTCCCCAAAATAAATGTTAAATCCTATCTCCTAAATTTTCTTGCAAACAAAATTAATAATGTTGATAAGTAAACGCCCTGAAGCTTTCTGTTCGATATTCCAGTTGAATTTCGTCTGTTTTTGCTTGGGTCTCTTTAGTCGGTAGGGACACAAAGCCGATTTAATTGGACCCATGCTTTAGAGCATTCAAATAACATCAAATGGGGTATGCCTAGACGTAAAAAAATTGGATGGAGAATAAAAAAAAGTTTATTATAGTGATAATGTAGTCTCTCCCCTTATAGATTTACAATCCACCAGTTTTTTACAAACTAGCCTTCATTGGTCGCGTGTGTATCAAATATTTATCTATCAAATGTAAAATTTATTGTCAACCCTTACTATATGGAAGTCCATCTTACTAAAGAATACACCAACTAACAAGAAGCGAAAGCGGGCGAAAATTCTTTGATGTTTGTAGGGCCAAAATGTATGACCTTGAAAAACTGAAATTGGCAGATATCTACGTTTTTACACTGAGAGAAATACAGTAAATGTTTACGTATTTAATGGTTACAAGAAGAAAAATAATATACTATTAATTCTATTATAAGTTCTTAAGTAGGGTATATACAGTGTGTAAAAGCCAAATGGAATAAATTCATTATTTCGGTTACTGTACATATTTATAAAAAATCCCGAAACACGTCAAATTTAAATTATAACTTGACATTCTTTAACGTGAAAATGCAACCCCTACCTTCAACCCCCTTAGAATGACAGGTACAACCCCCAATTTTTTAAATGGGAAGTATAGGCTTGTGAAAGGTCTCTTCATTCTCTATTCAAAAATGTTATTGTTTTTAAATTTAATGCAAAAATTAACATAAAAAAATTAATATCATGTTGTTACCGAAATTCGCTACAATACAATCAAAAACTAAAATGTAATGCAAAACTTAATAAAATGTAGAACACGAAAAAGAACTATGAATGTTAATGAAGTAGATGTTCAAAATGTTCTCCGCGAACGTCTTGGCAACATCCTAATCCCAAATAAAACTGTCTTCTAACATTATTTAACATATCAGGCGTGATCGACCTAATCGCAAGCGTTATTCGTTCTTTTAAGTAATTTAAATCAGGTTTAGTTTTGTATACATGGCTCTTCACATATCCCCATAAAAAGAAATCTAATAATGTAAGATCAGGTGATCGCGCTGGCCATTCAATCGATCCTCGCCTCCCTATCCACCGATTGGGAAATATTGTATCGAGGTACTGCCGGACATTAAGTTGGTAATGTGGTGGTGCTCCATCCTGCTGAAACCATATCGTATTCGCTGGAACTTGAGGGTTACCTGGATAAGGATATAAATTTGCCAACGTTGGAATGACATCATTTTGAAGTAGTGCCAAATAATTGTGGCCATTCAAGTTGCCCTCAATAAAAAAGGGACCAATGATATTGTTCCCTACAATCCCTGCCAAAACATTAACCTTTTGAGGGTATTGAGTGTGTTCTTCTCTTATCCAGTGAGGATTTTCCGTGGACCAGTAGCGGTAATTTTACCGATTAGCATGACCGTTAAGTAAAAAAGTACACTCATCAGAAAACATAACGTCTTCTAATTGGATAATATTGTTATCCAACATGTCCATCATTTGCTCACGAAAAAAAGTTCTCCTATCAAAATCGTCTTCCATGAGCTCCTGAGTAGGTATCATCTTATACGGATGCAATTTATTTTCTTTTAATATGTTTGCTATCGATGTATGGCTAACATTGAATGTAGTGGATGCCTGTCTACTCGATGTATGTGGGTTTTCCTGAAACTCAAGCAACACATCTAATTTGAGTTCATCACTCAGTGCATTGGCAGCTGCTTTTTTTATCTGCCTTACATGACCAAACTCGCGAAACTGCTTTTCTATTTTACTTATTGTTCCTTGAGATATAGGCGGTAAACTAGGAAATTTCTCATGAAATAGGCGAGTTACTTCCTGTTTTGTTCGGATGTTATTTCCGTAACCAATCATTTGTAAAACTATTATTTTATGCATTTCCGTTAATCTAACCATTTTTTAGAATTGAATTTAACAAACTTAAATTACAACAATGACAACTTGAATAAAACAATTTACTACTGCTTGTTAAAATAGCGTTGCCACGGAAATTCTTTAAAGTTTTTTAACGGTTACCATCTAAAATCTACATTGCTATGGTTTTTGTTCACTTTCTTATTATCAAGACCTAAACGGGAAATAAGTTTTAAGTATATTGTAATAAGTTTCGAGTATATTTTAGCGAATTTTGGTAACAACATGATATTACATGATGTTCCGATCATTATTAGAATATTTAAGAGAATAATTACATATTCCAGTGGGAATAAATTACATGGATGTTTAAAATGAATTTTTATCATTTCCTTGAACATTGAATAACATATACATTTTCCTGTTGAAATGTTTTCAAATTATGCTGTAAATAGCAATTATAATTTATAAATATATTCAACAAATTTTACACTTGGAGCTCTTAAGCCTCCAAAAGTACTAGTGTCCTTATTGTACGCTTTGAGATTTGTCAAAAGATTAGGTATATAAGGTAGTTTTAATTAAAATTATTACTTTGTGTGGAAGTTTTGTTAAAAAATCAACAGCGCCACCATTTGGAACTACGCAAATAATCCTGCCCATAAAAACTTCATCTTTTCATCTACTCAGATTATTTATTAAGCATCATAAACTAGTATTTTTTTGTCTACTTAAAGTTACATGTTTCTCTAGCTGTTTCTCAGTAACCCAAGCGATATTACAAGTTTTCTTTTATAACTGGCAAGTTTTGTGTTACTGTATCCGTATCGGCTTGTTTTCGTTTTTCCGCAAATGAATAAAGTTGTTAATTCAAAACTTTTTGATTAAGAAAGTAATTAAAACCCAAATAACCAGATGCTCATCTCAACTGAAAGAAAATGCACACAACTCCGCTACAAAGATACCGTAAGCAAAAAGTTTTTAGTATGAAAACCTTTTTTGCGATGGACTTTTACTGAAATCCACCGATAGACGGTTTATAAATAAATATAACCCAGAAAGATGTAGGAGACTTAATGGTAGCCCATTCTCTCACGTTACAGTATACCCAAATGTTTTTTTTGCATCTTAAAGGTTATGCATTAAAGAATTTAAAATAGCCAATAAGTTATGTAAATTTGGATATGTTATTTACATATTATATCTTAAAAATAACAAACAAATTAAATAATTTCAAGTAGAGAGCCTCTATTGCGAATCCCGTGAACTTACGACATCAACAACTATTTCTCTCATACTTTGCCAAAGTATCAGCTTGTCCTAGTAATCCAGTTTCAGAAATACTTTCACCCAGGCATCATACTAGCCAAAACTCTCCTCAAGGATTACACTTAGTACCGCAATATATAGAGTCGTTACCATACAACATTAATTTATCAAACACCACTTCGCTCTCAGTATCTAATCTCCCTCCATGGACAAAAGTGATACCAAATTCTAACACCTCCCTTTGCAAATTCAGCAAACACGATACCCTCACTTCAATCCTAAGACAAGCCTTCAATGAACTCATTAATGCCACCCAATATGACAAAATCCTCTTCACTGACGCCTCCAAAGATGGCATCAAAGTTGGTTTCTCTGTTGCCACAACACAAACAACATTGTTACAAGGAAGACTCTCTACGATCTGCAGCGTACATACAGGTGAACTCTACGGTATCTTAGCAGCTTTGAAGACTCCAATACAGGAGAATGAAGATGTAGCCGTATGCACAGACTCTCTCGCTTCCATAAAATCCATAAAGAACATCTACTCGCAGCACCCACTTGTTCAGGAGATCCATAAAAAGTATCATCTGCTTGCTCAAAAAGGGGTCTCTATAACAATAATCTGGACTCCAGCTCACGTAGGTATCCCAGGAAACGAGAAAGCCGATCAAGCTGCAAAAGAGGCTTCTTCATCTGATTTACCCATAATCAATCTACAATTACACAAAGATCTCAGAGCAAACATCAAACAGAAGATATTCTGTCAATGGCTCTGGAATCAACTAAGTACCAAACTACATGATGTCCAACCATACACCAACTTCTTGACAATGCCACCCATGAGCAGAAAAGACAAAATCACTATTAGAAGGTTAAGAATAGGACACACGCGGTTCACTCATGGATATCTCATGGCTCGTGAAGAACCAACTACTTGCCAATAACCACTATGCAACTGCCCGACAACAACTCGATCTTAAGGGAAGTAAGCAAGAAATTTTAGGATCAGTGAATCAGTTTGACAAATTAAAACAGACTAATATTTTGTAACATGTTCATTGACATGTTCCGAGCGTAAAATCAATTTAATCACACGTATAATTAAATCCTGCACTTAATCATAAATGATAAAACATTTTTCACTATCCCACGACTTCAAACCATTAAAAAAATACCTTTCGGACGACCAATAGACACAACCGTTTTTGAACGTTGAGAACCCGTTAAAAACTAACCAATCAGAACGCTCGAATTCCTCCCCTAACGAAAATGAACCGTTAATATAATTGTAACGCAGAGAGAACTATTCCCTTTAGCATTCTGCCTTCAAAGAATGAACATCATTTTGCGTATTAACGAATTCTTACCTTAGCCGTTGTAAGTACAAATTTTTATTATTAGACATTTTAATTCATTTATCAATTTATCTTTATTACTCAGTTGAACACAGATAATAGCATTTCAAAATAATAATTTCTAGATATTTCCATAGATAACTAAAGCCATAATTGAACCTTTTTTATTTAGCCACCTGGCAATTCATGTTAATATGTATGTATTTTTAATATAATTAGTAATCGACATTATTTAATATTTTTAAATGAACTTAACGTTTAATATATATATTTTATAATACTTTTCATTAATTTAACCTTTTTGCTATTCAGCCACGTGCTGGCATGCCGAAATGCATGTATTTTCAATATATTCAGTGATCGATAGTATCTAATACTTTCAAACAAATTAACAATCAATAACGCAACTTTTGATATATACAATTTATACTATTTTTATTAAAAATAAGACTTTTTAATTAGAAACTAAGAACACACGTTTCAGAACATAGATTATAATAAATTGAACCAAGTTTTGATTAGTAACGACTCATTATTAATCATTCCTAATTTTTTAGTTTAACCATTATCACACATATTTTATTTTATTTCATACCATTTGTTAAATAATAAAAATATGAACATTGTTGAGTGCCCGGCAAATAAAATGATAGTAAGGAATCAAATTCAATTGCCGTCCGTTCTCCAACAATTTTCATATTCCATAATTTTTTGATACTCCTTTTCCTGATACACTATTCTCTCACAGATTTATACGGCCCCAAGTTACCGTCAAATGTAACTCCAGATTACCTCAAAAATAATTCCAAGTTACCGTTGAAACTATCGCAAACTATTAGCTCCAAGTTACCGTTGAAACTATCGCAAACTATTAGCTCCAAGTTACCGTTGAAACTATCGCAAACTATTAGCTCCAAGTTACCGTTGAAACTATCGTAAATTATTAGCAAGTTACCGATAAAGCACCGATCCAGCTGACTACACCTGAAGTTCTAACTCTCCGGAGAAGTCCTCCAGGCCTGCCTTCCTGTAAAAGTCGTCAACATCTGTAACCAACCGAAGCCGTACACATACCGCTGTGGGAGAAATCCGAAACCCTAAGCTAAGTACCTAACCTTTTGTGGCAAAATAAATTTGAATTTCTTACTTGAGTGTTTGTTTTAAACCCACAGATTTGCTGTGTGTGGTTGCCTATCGGTATCAGTATTTTAGTTCTTTATTGTTGTGTTAAAGTAGTCAAAATATTTTTAATATTCGTTTTTTCTTTCTAGTTAAACTTTAAATTAAATAAGGTGTTCTGCTTTACACCTAGTTATTAAATTTTGTCGAATTTAAAGCAGTGGCGCCCTCACCCATCAATCATATCCTATATACAGAGTGTCGCTAAGCTGGAGCGTACCCACTCCTGAGTTAAAAGGTCTCATAAGCCGGGACAGCTCTCGAGAGAGTAATTAGTGTTACAATTTACAAGTTGATTTAAAAACAGTTTCAATTACTCTCTAATATCTATACTATATTATCTCTACTGTTGTAATTTGTATTTACATTACTGTGTATCAAATGTACCTGTGTCAATGACCATCATCAATAATAATTTCAAATAACTGTCTCTCAAATAAGAAATATTAATGCTTCAATATGCAGGTTATAAATAACTTTGGAATCGATATCTACTTCTCGAGTGTAATTTCCAGATCACGAACAGTATTAAAATCTTCCAAATTTTACCACTTGAAATGAATTTCGTTTAGAGTAAAAGAACAGCAATTTTATTCCGAATTCATCAAATTGTGCTAATATTTCGATTTATTCGCTCGAATAAATATGCAACTGTTGCTTTGCAAAAACTACGTAGCACGCAGGCAACGATAACAGTATTTAATAACCGTTTTTTTTTCTAACTTTTATTCTGTTTCCTCTCAAAAGATTTCTTAATTAGAGACTCGGTTGATTTTTAAATGCCGGGAGTTTTCATTCTATATGAATTTTCTTTGAAAGTCCCACACCTCCTCGATTTTTAAGTAATTCAATTAAGAGAAAAACTCCTATAATATCTGATAAGTTTTTGCACAGTTTTTGATGCTTGAGATCGATAAGACTATATAGCTCACAAATTGATTTTTAATTAATCCTGTATAAATCTTGTGGGTAATTTAGCTATAGAACATCGAAATGTTCAATATATAATGAACTAGCCATGAAAGTTTACATTCAATAACTAATAACGGGTCATACCTCTTGATAAGTTCTTAATAACTTCTTGTAATATTGTAGGCATTTAGTCAATTAAATTTTATATCATCTTCCGTCAAGCTTTCCCAGATTTCTTCTATTAATATCCATAAGTGCATTTTCTTTGCTGAAATTATATTTAAACAATGTCTATTGGATTTAGGTTTGGACCATTAGCGACCCACGGAAGCTGTCGCCAATGCATTTTGAGGGTTGTCAGTGATTATCTTGTAGGGCCTGTGAAAGGCATATCTTGGTGAAATCGATTCTGTATTTGCTTGTAGCATTGGAAGCTCGTTTATAGCTTTATTATTTATAGCACAAACCACACTTCGACCTCTATACATCCAAGCTTAAACATTTACAGAAAATCGTCCAGATTTATCACTAAAAGTTCTTAAATCTACTTCGAGGCGTTTACTATGTGATCGAAATACTTTTTCATATCAGAAAATAATTATTTACAATATTCACACTGCTAATTTGCGTTTTATGCCTATAGCTTCCAATTTTCCAATCTTATTATGATAGATGTTATTTAATTAATACTAATTTAAGGCAAATATTTATTTCATTTCTCGTGTACGATATCTGTTAATACCAGGTTTATAGTAAACATGCGAATGGAATTGCTAATTATTATTTAAAAGCTCGATTGGTGCATTTTGTCCACAATAATGTGTAATAAACCTATCGAAGATTAAAGGATAATCAATGGTAATTAAACAGTTTAATTTCTGTATAGATTCTAGTGATAATTTTGTTATTAAAGCATTCATTATTGAGAATATGTAAGTAGAGAAATTCTGTGTGGATAACCAATAGTCGTTGTATATAGTTGGATGTATCTTTAACAAGATAAGGTTAAATTGGGTCATTTAGATTCGGTAATCTTTGGTAACAAACTGCTGAATGTTTCGCAAGAGCTTGATGTATATGGGATTGTCATAAAGATAGACGGGTCCTTTTAGCTTCTTCTTTGACATCTTTGGTGTTATTGGAGTTTAAAAAAGCAACTTTTTAAATAAATATTGGAGGTTTCGCTTAATGTTCTTAGTAAAATGGAAGAAACACAGAAACGATTGGAAGAAAATAAGAAAGCCTACTAATTTTTCATTATTTATGCCCATTTTTTTTGGATTTTTAATTTTAATTTAATAAACTACTTTGAAACATAATTCCAAATTCATTTCCTGTTATTTACGAGTTTATAGTACCCAGCACAAGGACCTCTAATTTTTTTGACACATACAAATTTCATACTTTGTGAGTGCTTTTTTCGCGTCGAGTGCGACAAACTTTTCCTCTGCAGAAACTTTCTGCGCTCCTGCGTTTTTGAATGCCCGATTCTCGAAATTGTCGATATTGCGTCACTATGACTCCCCGTACATATAAGCTTGATTTTTTTTAAATTGTTTCATGAAGTATCTACCGCTCCGAAAATATCGATATGACGTCATAATGTAATGTTTTATAAAAAATAAAGTATTAAATGATATTCACAACCATCCAATTATTTTCCATAAAAAACAACACATTCAAACACATTATTTTTATTAAAAATGAATAAAGGCATTGATCATTTGATATATTTCAGAATACTTTTTCCAATATGCAGAATATTTAGACCGCAACAAACGATGAACAAGACCGAATCTACTATTATTCACTGACCTACTCTGTAATTTATGACTAAGGGCCCGCATACTCGGTTCACAATAAAAGGTCTGCTAATTAGTGGAGGTCATTTCAATCAGTTGTTAAATTTGACTCTTACCAAAACGAACCGGTTCAAATTGTCGTGCACAATGTCGTATTAAAGTAATTTCGTTGTTCTGCGAGTTGTGTCATCTCTCCTACGATTTTAATTGAATGATAAATTGATCGGTTCGAAATACAACATGGGGGACATTAAAATGATGGTTTTTAATTATTTGGAAATAAAGTATACCTCCTCTAATTATGATAACATTATTTTTATATATTGTAGCCATAATAATTTGGAAATGCTGATAGCTTGTATCAGTAAAGTTGGACTTATCGTCAAGCCAAAAATTTCTTTATCGCCTTTTATTCACAGTTTTTCTGTAAATTTCTGTATGGGATTGATTTTTATCACAACTTCATTTACAAATAAAAAATTAATTAAAATCGTAAATAAAAAGATTTCAGTGGTGTCCAACTACTATCTTCCTAAAGAAAACCATCTTATATCTTTCCATACAATAGGCATCCAACGCCAGTTATTTCCTTACAAATTAGATATCGTTCATTACAAACTTGATATCGTTTATAGCAATATTAATAACTTATACTATAATAATAATGTTAAGGTATACTTTAAGCATATAGTATATGCTGTTACTATGTTGCGGGTGATAATCATATATATTCTATTCTATTCTTCTGGGGTGCGTTTCATGCATGTACTGGAGCTCTAGGCTCATTGTACCCCCCTGAAGTAATCATACCAGGTTCGTTTCCTTCATGTATTCTAGAATGTCCCTGATATTCGCTTTCACGATTTCCTCTGGCTCAGGAAACTGAATGCCAAAGTGTCTCTGTCTAAGCCACTTAAGGCTCGGACAGTGACATATTACGTGAAGAGGAGTTTCGTCTTCCTCACCACATTTTCTGCACAATGGGTCCTCAGCGAGTCCTATTGTGTTCATGTGTTTTCGGAGATGGCAGTGTCCTGTAAGCAGTCCCACTGCCTTTCTCAATTGGGTTCTACTTAGGCTGAGTAGTTCTGTAGTTTTCTCCCTGGATGGACCTGTTATGAATAATCTGGATTGCCTGAGTCCAGGCAGTTCCATCCAGAGTTTCTTATGTTGTTCCCTTAGTCGTTCCTCTATTGTTTCCCTTACATGTTGGTATGAGACCCCACATGTGGGAAGAGGTCCGATCAGGGTTCCTTCTGAAGCTTCCCTGGCTAGGAGGTCAGCTTTTTCATTTCCAAGAATCCCTGTGTGTCCTGGTACCCATCCAAGGATAACCTTGTGGCGTTGTGCCAGTTCAGCTACAGTTCCTTGGCAGTGCTTCACTGTTCGTGACGCAGTGTGTACGCTCTCTATTGCTTTGAGAGTTGCTTGGCTATCACTTCTGATCCTGACAGTCCTGTTAGGGACTGTCTCGTTCAGGATGATTTCCGAGCATGTGTTGATGGCAACCACTTCAGCTTGCAGGATAGTCTCTACTGAACCCAGGTTGAGACTATACGTCTTCCCTGTATTTTCATTGTAGATTCCAATCCCAGTGCTGGTGCTTGTTTTGGATCCGTCTGTGTACCAAACGGATTCATGTTGTTTCCTAGTCTTGGTACGAGCTTCGTCCCTATCCGGAATATGAACCGTATATGGTTTGGAAAGGTCGTAGCAGATAGGTATTCTATCTGAGGGCATGCTCAGTAATTGATTATGTTCAATCTCTTTCGAGATTGTGGAATGGTACCTAGGGATCGCCCTGCCCCATTCGTTGTTTATTTTCAGCCTGTAAGCAGCTGCCAGTGCTTCCCTTTCCACAATAAGATGTAGTAATCATATATAAGATGGACATATACAGTGCTAGACAAACGTCCTCTTCACCCTGGTACCTTTTGAATGGCAATAAACGGACGTAGAATTCTCCACTAGTCATAACAGATGACGTAATAGTCATATTTGTCGTCACACAGCCACTGTGACCGATAATATAAATATTCTAACGTCCACCCCTAGTTAATTGTCAAAAAAGTAGACGTTTTTCAATTCTCCAGTTGTTTATACGTTGCTACATTTTTGCAAGGTTAGGTTAGGTTAGGCAAAGTGTTTATATTTAAGATTCAGCTTAATTATTGTTTAGCCAGAATGCATCTGTCTTAATAATTGGTGAATGTAGGAACACTTTCCATGCTGCAGAACGTCTTTTTGATAAGAAGTATCCTATATCGAGGATTTATTTGAAAAACCTTCTTTGTAAGTTTGAAGAAACAGGTAGGGTCAAGATGCCAGAAGATTTGATCGACCATAATTAGTGATTATAAAAAAATAGCGTAATTGCAAAAAAATTTATCAAAGAAGCTACCAGTTCTTTGCAGCGACTATTTAGTTGTTTTGGCTTTTTTTACTTATTACACTGTTTTTGTTCTTAAAAAAAACAGTTTTTTTTATATTCCAAAATAAAAACAAGAAAGAATAACACAAAAACCAAAAATAAAATGACAAATACAAAATAAATATACTAATCGGTGACAATGGCAACGACGCGACTTGTCAATCACGGCTACCAACTTTATGTAAACAAATTTAAGTATTTTATATTGATTTATTGAATGGAACTTTTAATTTGAAAGTTGGGAACGATGCTTGGCAATTAAGGCGTGAATAAAATTTTGTTTTGCACCAACTATAAGTGAAAAACCATTAAGACACTGCATTACGTCAGTTTTGTTAATATAGTTTAAAACAATGGATATTTGACATTTTATTACCTTGTTTGTTTATTTCTAACTTTGTTTTATATAGTATGGAAACTACAAATGATTTGACTTATGAAATATGCACTTGCAAGATAAGATTTTCTTACGAACATATAAAAATCATACTTTCGCTGTAAAATTAATCCTTTGATACTACCTGAATCAAATTACCTGGCAGCTAATTCGAAATAACATCCGTTTGTGCTTTTGTCTTATCGACAAGGTGTAGACAGAGAGATATCTACGTGTAATGGAGAAATTCATGTTGGAACATCAACTAAAGCTTTTACTTGCCAATACGTTTGAATAAGAGAGAATACATAACACTCACATACACATACAGATCAAGCACATAGAAATTGTACACGTGCAGCAGGGCACCTAATGAAATTCCTGGGAAGCACATCGACAGGAGTAATTGAATTCAAAATTAGATTTACTTAATCAGGCGAGAATTAATTTATTTAAATGCAGTTAAAGGATATTGGTAGGATGGTGATACGCTGATTGCGAGCGTTAGTCGTATAAAGGTTATTTGAAAACGTTTGATTTTCGTTATTGTGCGACTACTATGAGCATTAGCGATTTTCGTGACAAACGACATTTTAAATTAAATTGTGTTGAGAAAAGTGCGTAATGTATGTATATAGTATGTACAAAAAGTACGAGGAGTAATTAACCCTAATTGATTATGCAAAACCTTTACAGGGAGCACCATGAAATTTTTGATAAATCTCTTACTTTAAATTACATTTCTTCCGTAAATCTAAAAACCAGATAGATCGACCCCGTATTTGTTTCAGTTGTAGCAAAGTTTAGGGTTTCTTCATTGTTAAAGGATTAGCAGATAAGCAATAACGCAATGCAGTGGTGTATATTTTGGGGAAAAAAATCCGTTTTAAATTATAATATAATAAAAAATGAAAAGAAATAATTATTGGAATACATTTGTTACTTACATTTTATTCTATATCCGACTAGGAAGAGGAAGAATCTTGTTGACATTAATAATAATAGGGTCGATTAAATCGTCACAAATATTGTCAATTTTCCACATATTTGCCTCTACTTTGATAACATGCTCGATACAGTTTGTCCAATTTTCCTTACTAACATGACTTACAGCACTCTCAAACAATTTCACAACATCGTTTATTTTAAAAGTAGTATTTTTTCCAACTTCCCCCTTTACCTGAGCCCATTTTAATTCTATGGGATTAAGTTCACAATGATAAGGGGGAAGTCGAAGAACTGATATACCACGAGAAGAAGACATTTCTTCTACAATGTAGGTTTTGTATTTATTCTTGTTCATTTTTGCAATTCTGTAAAGTTCTTTCCTTAGTGGATCTTTTGGAAACTTAATATTTTTCGAAATAAGCCACTCCAAAAGCTCTGCTTTACGCCAACGACTTGTGGGCAATGCTTCTCGTAACCGTGAATGGTAACTTGCGTTGTCCATAACAATAACAGCCCCTTTTGGAATCAGATCCAACATTTGAACAAACCATTCCTCGAAGACATCCCCATTCATATCTTCGTGATAGTCCCCGTGCGTTTTGAAATAAAAGTTAATAATCCACCATCAACAAAACCTTCAGAACTTCCAACATGGACAATGATATTAAGTCTTCTTCCTTTTCCAGATGGTGGCTGCAAACCTAACGACAAACCTTCCACGAATGCCTGCCTTCCGCTTTTAATGTTTTCATCTTGCCAAGATTTGGAAACTGTATATCCAGCATTTATCCATGTTTCGTCTAAGTAGATTTTCAAATTGTGTTCTCTGGCATGTAGAATGCTTCTTAAATAGTCTCTTCTCCAAAAAACTATTTCCGGTTTATTTATCAAAGAGAGATTTTCTATTATGTTTTGTATATCTGAAACCCACATCTTTCAAAAGTTTGCATAATGTCATTCTGGAGAATTTTGTATAGTCCTTATCTTCTTGCACTGATGTCATAATTTTGTCAAGTGTTGGAATTTCCTTTCGTAAGTAAAATCCATGGACTTTACGCCTTATTCTTTGTTTTAATGACTCAGCAATTGGTTTTCAGCCTGAAGGAGTTTTAGGGGGTTGAAGAGTTCCATTCTTGCTTTCTTTTAGTCATCTATAAATTGTTGATTTAGCAACACACAACATAGCAGCCGTTAATTCCACAATATCATCAACACTTGCACTTGGATCCTTGTTTTTCAATGATATGTAACAATTCAATATCAGAGTTTTTTCATTTAAAGATAATGGACCTGTTTTTGGTCGTTTAGATGGTCCTTGGCTTATCGACATTGTTTGGTACTTGCACAATTAACATTCAACAAATGTTTTAAATATATTCCAACTGTTTACAATATTATGAAAACCATACAACTTCATACAACTTTACTCAAAGAACTAATACTAAGTACTGATTTAATGTACCTACTTTCTTTTAAAATAATATTCCCGATAATGTTTCTAAGAAAACTGGGTTGTTTGGAAAATCCCTCTCAATAATCGAATAATCTGTAAATAGGTGTAATCGTATTAAGCCGATTACAGTAGGCCACTTGCCATTTAAAATTTCTGAGAAGGAGGAGTCTTCATTTTCCTTCTTTGAATTTAATAAAAATTGTAACGATATCTTGCTCTCTTGACTTTAATTAATTTTTTACAAATATATTTCATTGTAATTTATTTGTGACAATATTCAAAGTTTGAATTAATCTTCTTACAAAAAGAACAAAAATATATAAAATAATTATTGTTACAGATTGGTTTGTTTTCTATTATGAATAAACTGTGTTGCCTTTCTTTATCAAACTTACTAAAATGTATGTACCTCTATCACTTTTTTTATTAAAATTAGTACATCCCGTTACCTCTGACCTAAATCGTATATTATTTAGCATAGCTGCAACTCATTCGTTCAATACAAAATGTACCTTACGGTATACCCTCTTAAAATATATTTTGGTACGTCTATGAAATCTACTTAAATGAATGATTTATTACTCCTTGTCCTTTCTATATAGACTATAATGTACTTATCTGTTAAAATTGTATATTTATTTTTTTGTTGTTACTATGAAGAATGTTAAAATGTAATTCAATTGACAGTTTATGTCACAATTATAGAATATCGGTTTTATTAGTGTTTAAAATATTATTAAAAATTATGAGAATAAATCAATTCAAATGATTGCTTTGAAGATTCATCACACACAAAAAGCCATAAATTTTGTGTCAAGGATTTTTGTAATACAGATTGCTCAACAAAATTAGAAATGACGCTATTCAGTCAAGTACTTTATAATTGTAGAATAGCTGAAGCTTTCCCAATATGTTAGTGATACGAATGTATTTGGTTTCAAAAAAAAAATTTGCAGCATTTACTATTACGTAATTGTTTGTAATAAAGAAATTAAATAAATTTGTATAAATCTTAATAATTGTACAATTACTTTCTATACAAAATTACTTTAATTTTAACGATAAATATTTTTCAGACCTATTCCCGATATTGTATTTTTTTTTTAAATATTTAAAATAATGTATTATTTTCATTGGTATTCTGAAAGATGGATCTGAGATAATAATTCAGATAGTTCCTCCTAATATATAAAGAATTACTGCAAAATACGCTGGTTAGGTGATATTAAATAATATACATTAGGTTCGTTATCATAATAGGCAACCAGTTTTACAGGTATGCTGTATATCGGACTGTCTATATTGAAGACAAAAATATTCTAAATGAATATTGTCACTATTAAATACGTAATGAATATAATGAATATTTTAGGAATATATGTTGCAGTGTATTGTATTGAAAACAAAGAGCAGGGATATGTGTAAGACTCACGGGAATCACCATCTACAATTATTAATGTTTTATATATAAAAGGGATAGAATTTAAAATACACGTATATCCAAAAGTCTGGAATATATAGAAATAATATACCTACGCTTACTGAATTCAGTTAATTTAAAATTTCATAAAACTTACTTATACCGTTGAGTGATAAACATAACTATACAGGAAATTCTGTTTTTGGCTGATAGTAAGAAAATATTTTAATAATTTATAATGTATTCGAAATCCTCTTCTCTAACAATAGAACCCTAAACCTACCTACATATTAATTTACTTAGCAGCGATTAGAAACTATTTAACAGGTAAGAAATTCAAGACGATACAATATCACGGCCCTACGGTCGGAACTATCTTAATTTAGTTATGAACTTGAGGTAAATCGAATATCCTGAAACACTTCCTATTAGTTTAAAAGCAAAATTTTCCTCGCAAAAACATTAAAGATATAAAATTTAAGAATATTCGTGAAAATTTTTCTACGAACCCTTACTTTGCGAATGTAACTTCAATACGTCAAATTGACGATGATAATTTTATCAAAACAGCTGTCATTGAGGTTAAAAAAGCTAATTTTTTAAACCAAATTTGAAAGTTTTGCTAAAAAATTGTATTTTTTATTGTTTTTAGGTTCATTCAGTGACAGTTCTAATAGTTGCAAAGACCTGTTTGGTTAGGTTTTTCTTGGACTTTTAATATGGTACTCTAATTTGTTAGTTTATTGAAGGCCAGAGTTATTTGCACTGTTTTGAGTTAAAAAACAATAATTGTAAATAATTTTATTCATTTATTATAAGTGAATTTACTTATTTTTTCCATAACTTAAATTTTATTTAGGGACGGTTAATTATGATTGATTTTTCGACCTTCTACTACTATTGGCATTTCAAAATAAGCGATACCCACTCTGGTGGCTCAAACGTAAACTACATCCTACCATATTGATTTATAACTTTTCCTTTTCTTCCATATAATAATAATAAAAGATAAAAATCAAAAGAATAACAGTTTTAACAACATTTAAATGGCCCAAACCACGATCCAAATACTCGAAACACCAAATATACAAAGTAAACAATAAAATCTATACGAGAAAAAAAGTAAGGTTATAAACCAATGCCGTAGAAAGTAGTTGATATGTTCGCCGACGTAGCGCTACTTAACCTTTATAATCTGTGCACCATTGATCACAATCAATAGTATAAATGTTGTTTGCTAAGTTTTTAAAACAATAAAAATGTGTATTTTGAACGTATTGTTATTATCTACTGTCTAACTACTATAATCTGTTATTTGTCTATCTCTAGCACCTCGACCTGTTCGTATCCATATCACAGTTATCCACCCATGTTATAATTGTAAGGCAACAAACTGTATCTCACATCTGTAATAATCTTGTATCTTGTAATTCTCTCCGTTCTACGCACCTGGTCTAAACTAATTCAGTCTCTTATACATAGCTAGACATTAAGCTTATTTTGACCAGGACGTAAATCCTTTCGCATATAGATATAAATGATCCCTCAGATTTACTTCATGCAAATTAGTTTGTTTATTTTCTTTGGAGATAGTTGATTAACTTCTCGCTTCTCACTACGTACAGGGTGTTATTAAGATTTCTAACTGAATAAATAAATAACACACATAAGGCATAAACTTAATACATACAGAAAATGTTAGTTGATAAGTCTATTTATTTGTAACATTATTGTATAGTTTGTTAACAAAGATAGATAGAAAAAGTTTATTATTTTCACAATTAAAGTTGATTTGAAAAATTAAAGATCAATAATTTACGGTAGTTAGTCCAGGCGTGCTGTACTTTTAGACGGAAATTCTGATACCTGGAATGTAACAGTTGGAGGTGGTAAAGGGGCTTATAACACATGAAAAAAAATAAATTAACTATTTCAATTATGATCATAAACTTTTTAGGGGTGAAAAAGGGATAAAAAACTGAAATATTGCTGTTTGCGGCTAAAATTGACGTCAAAATGAAAAGTGTCCAATAGAAAAGTTGTAGATCATGTAAAAATCTAAAACTTTTCTTTTGGTAATTTTCTCACATAACCTCAATTTTTCGAGGAAAATGGGAAAAAAACGAGTTTTTGTTTTTAATTTTTAATTTTCCAACGGATTCGTCAATCTTGGTGAAACTTGGTGAAAACTTACCTTTTTATGTCCAAAATAACCTCGAATTTTCTTAACCGTGTGACATAATAATTTTTCGAGAAAATTGATTTTTCTGGAAAAATCTCTTTTTTTTTCAACTGTAAAGTTTGCTCGGAAAATATTATTGGAAAAGATTTTTCTGGGGCTCATTTTTTTCGTTTTTACGTCTACTTTCACATGAAATAAAAAAAATACACCTCTCATTTAAAAATGTGCTCAAAAGTGAATAAAAAGCAAAAAATAAATTTTGCAATAATTGTTAAATTTTTGTTATAAAATATTAAAATACGCAAAAGCCGATTCTTGCATTACATTCTACGGAAAAAATTACAAAAGAAAATGTATTTCATTATTTAGTCGGATTTTTATTTCATTTGCAATATTTTTATAAACACTCAAGTCTATTAATGAAGTTAATAATCCGAGCGGGGATTTTATGGTTTTTACTATTGTTGTATGCTGATTTGTTTATATTATAAGGTTTTTCATGAGATAAATCGATTTGTTGATATTACAAAGCCCAAATACCCTTTCATCAGAGCCCTATAGCCACCTTTCATAAGTGACAAAGTGTAGACATGACAACTCTAACTAGCCTAGGGGCCTAGGCCTTTTGTTTTCTCTTTGACCTTGCAACATTTCAGTATACAAAATATACTATCATTCGTAACAAACAAAATATTGTCTTTTCAATATATTTTTTAATTAAAATTACGAATTACTTAAAACCGAACGATTATTATATTAAAAATAAACAAATAAATAAACAAATTATTCCAAAAAGTCAAAGAAAATTGAAATTTTGATGAAAATTGGGCTATAGGGTTCTGATGGAAGGGTATTTGGGCCTTGTAATTATCAACAAATCAATTTATCTCATGAAAAACCTTATAATATAAACAAAGCAGCATACAACAATAGTAAAAACCATAAAATCCCCGCTCGGATTATTAACTTCATTAATAGACTTGAGTGTTTATAATAATATTGCAAATGAACTAAAAATCCGACTAAATAATGAAATACATTTTCTTTTGTAATTTTTCCCGCAGAATGTAATGCAAGAGTCGGCTTTTGCATTTTTTAATATTTTATAACAAAAATTTAACAATTATTGCAAATTTAGCTGTTGCAAAATTTATTTTTTACTTTTTATTCACTTTTGAGCACATTTTTAAATGAGAGGTGTATTTTTTTTATTTCATGTGAAAGTAGACGTAAAAACGAAAAAAATGAGCCCCAGGAAAATCTTTTCCAATAATATTTTTCGAGCAAACTTTACAGTTGAAAAAAAGGAGATTTTTCCAGAAAAATCAAATTTCTCGGAAAATTATTATGTTACAAGGTTGAGAAAATTCAAGGTTATTTTCGACATAAAAAGGTAAGTTTTCACCAAGTTTCATCAAGATTGACGAATCCGTTGGAAAATTAAAAATTAGAAACGAAAAATCGTTTTTTTCCATTTTCCTCGAAAAATTGAGGTTATGTGAGAAAATTACCAAGAGAAAAGTTTTACATTTTTACATCATCTACAACTTTTCTATTGGGCACTTTTCATTTTGACGTCAATTTTAGCCGCAAACAGCAATATTTCAGTTTTTTACCCCTTTTTCACCCCTAAAAAGTTTATGATCATAATTGAAATAGTTAATTTATTTTTTTTCATGTGTTATAAGCCCCTTTACCACCTCCAACTGTTACATTCCAGGTCTCAGATATTCCGTATTTTTTATTTTTTTGGTACAGCACGCCTGGACTAAGTAGTAAATAAGTTGTTTCATACGGTACTAAATAAATACTGTTTAGGGACATCCTGTAAGTACCAAATCCCGCTGTTTCGTCTTATGTTGTTTGGTTTAGGGATTTGCAAGGACAGGATTAAGCGGGAATGTTCCGCCTATTGGACAAAAATGGATAGGGAGGTGTTGTTTGTTTTTGGATTTAGGTAATTGGTTTTTGATTACTCAGATTTTACTTAAAATGAATCCTAATAGCAGCACAAGAGGTCGACGCTGTAAAAACAAATGAATATTTATGTAAAACTTTGTATTGAAAATAAATACGTGGAATTTGTTATTTCTAAACTTTTAAACACTGTTAATCTGCTATAAAATAACATAAAAAACGTTGTAAAAACCCTTTCACGTCCAACAAATAAATCCTAATTTCAATATATTGTACCCTTACTCTGTGGAAGTCCACCTTACTAAGAATAATAAATAAATAAACGTTTGATATAAACTTCCACCTTTTTTTTTTTAAAATAGATTTTTAAATGAAATGACAGGTGTTTCGCTAGAATCAGACTATTCTTTTTAAACTGTGGTCAGACTGACATATGCCAATCTTTTTTTATAATTCGGAGTACGATTTTTGCTTCTGCTCTAAGAAGTTTGACCAATTTAAAATGCCTAATTTTAGAAAAATTAGAGCTTTAAGTAATACGTTTAAAAAACCGAAATAACTTCAATGACACAAAATTTGTATTTAATACAAGAAAAATAATATCCACCATGCTTTTATTTCTCTTGTATCACTATGTGTTTTTTTAAGTTTGTGTCACTATTGTAAATCTGTATATCTTCTTATTCTGTACTTTTTTTTTAGCCTGATGATGGCCCATAGAAAGATATGAACGATTTACTTCTTTTGAAAAACATTAGTTTTTTGCTTATTATCACTTTTTCAATCGTTCACTTTACTGTTATTAAAAAAATGTCCACCTCCGAGATGTGGAACCACCTCCAAGACTTAGGCATCCTTCGGTTCGATAAGGATGTTGATCCTTTTTCCTTCTGTAAATCCATGAAGGACCAAAGAATTGCAAGGTTTTATCCATCAATTGGGGGCAGTACCTGTCATTCGAAGGCAGTAATAACGGTTTTAATTGCAGACAAAGTTTCTTTCTCTTTTTTAGTGGTTTTTATCCAATTAGACGATGGCTTTATACAGGGTGTTTCTTAAGTAATCTAAAATATTATATGGGGCGCTTCGTTACTCAATTTTAAGACGAAAAGTTCATATAAACATGTGTGATAGGTGTTGCCGTTTATGAGATACAGGGTGTTGTACGTGAAATTAATTTTTCTTGGTGACGCTACTGATTTATATTTTTTTATTATTTTATTACAAGCAACATGTGTTAAACATAAAGAAAAAATAATACATTTCAGAGCAAATGTTCAAAATGTCCACCTCTAGCTAAAATGCAAGAATCCGCTCGATGTCTAATGGATTGTCGAATACGTTCGAAGATACCAGGATTGTTACGAATAACATTACAGCCGTCTATGATACGATTTTGAAGATCTTGTACGTTTAATATCAGTGTTGTGTAAACAAGCGATTTCAAATATCCCCACACACAAAAATCTAGAGGATTGTGTCCAGGTGATCTAGGGGGCCACGGGTATGGAGATCCTCGTCCGATCCAATGGCCTGGAAAAACATTATTTAAAAACTCGCGTACAATCACTGAAAAATGTGGAGGAGCTCCGTCATGCATGAACCACATGCGCCTTCTAATAATAATAGGTAGATCTTCCAAAAGAAGTGGAAGTTCATTTTCTAGAAAATGTTGGTATGTCTCACCGGTTAACCGTACAGGAAGGAAAAATGGTCCAATTAAATAATCATCGATGATGCCAAGCCAAACATTGACCGAAAATGTTTGTTGAAATCGTTTTACACTTATGGTATGTGGATTTACATCTGCCCATATGTGGTCATTATGAAAATTCATAATCCCATGTCTAAAAAAGTTAGCTTCATCCGTAAATAGAATATTGGCCACAAAATTCGGATTGTTCGCGATTTCACGTAAAATCCATTGACAATACTGTATGCGTAATGGATAGTCAGTAGGTAACAAATGTTGAACACGTTGAACGTGATATGGATACAATAAATTATCTTTTAGAATATTCCAAACAGTTTTGTTACTAACATTTACTTCATCTGCAACTTTTCTTGTACTCGTTTCTGGATGTTGGTCAATAATTTGAAGAATCTGGTTTTCCAATTGGGGATTTCTCACAGTTCTGGGTCGTCCAATAATATTCTTCGATTTAGCAAAAGTTCCAGTTTCTTGTAAACGAATATGTAACTTAGTAAACGTATCTGAACATGGTAAACGATTATTTGGATAACGCTGGGCATACGTACGTCTAGCTTCTAAGGCATTACCATTCGCTAATCCGTACAAAAAATGCATATTAGCCATTTCAACATTAGTAAACACTGGCATAGTTATTAACTAAACACAGAGTCAATCAAATAAAAATGTACGATTTTTGCGTTGGTTTTCAAATTTGACACTTGTCAACATTATTTCAAAGGCCACTTAGAATAAGCATGTTTTTGCGTATTACTTCTAAAAACCAGTAGCGTCACCGGGAAAAATTAATTTCACGTACAATCAGAACTGACTTATTACAATAAATTCAACACCCTGTATATCATAAACGACAACACCTATCACACATGTTTATATGAACTTTTCGTCTTAAAATTGAGTAACGAAGCGCCCCATATAATATTTTAGATTACTTAAGAAACACCCTGTATAAGCCAAAACCCCTTAGCTTTATATTCATTCTTAATATACACGCACGCAGTTTATTTCAAAAACTTTTCACCTACAAAATATAAAAATCGAGGCATTCGTAATTTTAACTCGTCCTATTTTTGACGCTGTATATGATATTAATTTAGATAAGAAGTTTTCACTCGCTGTTTGACTAGCATACAATATAAGAGAAAAAAAACATAAAGCAAGTTGGCGCAGTCGATAGGATTAACTGCACAAAATAAAATTGTAAAATGCATCACGCACACGATGCATTCGAATGATATTTTTTTGGTCCATTGAGTGAGTCGTCGCGATTCCTATTGAAAGTCACTTCCCGTCCGATATGCACTCACTTCCGATTATTCAACTATAATAAAATGATTGTTCTATTGTGTTCGATCGCCGGAAACTAATCAGTTACAATTTAAACGATGAATAACTGATGTCCGTCACTAGCTGTCGTCCAATGCTTTTTTACGATGTACAGGAGGATCGCGTAAATACATTTTTCTCTAAAAATAAATTGGTGCCTGTTGTTACAAGTTTAATATTCAATCTTTTCTTTATGTTGTCCAAGATCCTAAAAATAGATTGGTTAACTAATTGGTTTTGCAGTTCTTCTATAAAAACCTACTCAGAAATAGTTTCATTCGTTTTCTTAAGGAAAACCTTTTTGGAGTTAGGGGAGAGCTGTTACAGGTTAAAGATTCTTCTTGTTGTTCTTACTTTTTGGAAGTCCATCCATTGAAAAAATTTTTTCGATTAAACTTGGAAGAGTTTTTTATTATTCTTAGTTTAACCTCTGACATTTTAGTGGTACCACTTCACCTTTTATCTTTGTCATAAAACTAAATATACTCTCTGTGGCTTTGTGATTTTTGATTCTGATACGTGGTAGACAGGGGCTTGTCATTAATGTTGAATTGACGGTTTTCCTTTTTTTTGGTTCTGTTTTTTTTTTTAAAAAAGGAGTATTAAAACGTGTACCAAGGGTACCATATATACAGATCACTGGATTTAAAGTTCCATACATACTTATTTGTATCAGGATAGATTGTTATTATCTAGAGAACGCTGCTGCGGATTTGAGTTCTGATATTTTCAAGAAACACCCACTTAAAGGTCACCTTCCATCCACGGTACGTCTCTTCTTTAACCTAAATGTCCACATGATGTTACTGAGTCACTATTAAGATCATTGTGTTCATTTACCAACCTTTTTTTTGTTTGGATGTCTTTTTCTTCCGCCCCTTGTTTGCTTTTATCAATATTACGTCATCGGCTTCAACTTTGGCTACAATCCAGTGTACTCTACGGGTTCACATTTGGTTTGACAGAGATCCCGAAGACAGGGACCCAAGGGCCACCATTAGACAACCTGGAAGAGTATTCGTAGTTGGATTTGGACCACCCATCGGTTGCCCTACGCACTCTAAATATTGGATGAGATCTTTTCAGTTTTTGATTATATTATTGATTTGAGGCATTAAAACCCTGCATAGTGAATAAACTTACCGAATCAATCTAACCTGATTTATAAATCATTTTTTTTTGGTGCTGCGAACCTCGCTTCGCTCGGCACGCAGTGATTTAAAACTTGATCCAGAATTTAATGTAATCTACTATGCCCTCTTCAAGTTATAACCTTTTGATACCTCTATTGCAACAGTTTATGTTGAAAAAAGATAAAAATATCACACAACATAATATTCAGAACGTATTTTTCGATGCACAAATTACTTGACAGCCTACAATTAGACTCTTCTATCGTTTTCATAGTTAGTACTATAAATAATGGAATTGTTGTGATTGAAACTTCTTGCAAGTTCAATAAACTAAAACAAAAAGTAAAGTTTTGGGTTAGTCCTTTGCGGTCAAAGTTTCATTGCAGAAGTTAACTGGTCATCAATAATTCAAGATTGTATTTAATGCCCTATATCACGAAAGATGTGGCTGCTATGTCCGAAGGGATGGAAACCCTATTTAATATTAGCGGAAGAAAATGGTTGTTGTAATTTTTTTGTTTTTGGATATAATAGTGTGGAGCCAAAGAGAACAAACCAAATACCCTTGGAGGTTCGTTTTGTGAGAATTCTGGTCTTCGAAGGAAAAAGTCGCCATTTTGGTGTAAATAAAGCAAATACGCTAGGGATTTTTTACCAGTCGATTTTTCAGATAATAATTTTTAATATCAATAAAACACTAAGTCAAACCACAACAAATTTAATGGTAAAAATATAAAAATCGCGACTAGTTTAGGTCTTAAACCATCGTCAGGCTAAACATAAAAAGATACAGTAAGATAAGGACAATAACTATAACAATAATAAACATAAAAGTAAATACACTTGTACAAAATTAAAAGTTACATCAGTAAAATACTGTATCCGCCAAAATAAACATTACCGAAAATGAAAATAAACTTTTAAATTCTGTAATGTAAGTGTTCAAAATGTTCACCATTTCGACGCAAACAAGCTCCATATCGATTTTGTAAGTCAATAAACATATTTAGAAAAAGTGGTTGATGGAACTGCCGAAAAATATTTTGTATTCTTTCCCGTAGTTCGGCAATATTCGCCTGCGGATTTTCCGAATGAATTATTTTTTACTTCATTATGCCCCAAATGTATGCGTCAGGTGGCGTCAGATCAGGTGAATGAGAAGGATGTTCAAAGTCTGTTATTGTCGAAATGCTGACGGAGTAAGTCTAAGGTGTGCACAGCTGTATGGCTCGTTGCACCATCTTGTTGGAACCATTGTGTGCATGGAAAACTGTAGAGTTCGTGCACGGCAAAAGTTATTTAGATCTCTCACAAAAGGTTTAATTTTCTCTCTATAACGTTCTTGGTTGACAGTAAGTGGATTCTGATTATCATCTTCAACGAAATAAGGACCAATCATTCCATTACCAGATACCTTGCACCAAACGGTAACTCGAAGACTGTGGAGTGGATTCTCTACAATGACATCTGGACGTTCAAATCCAAGGAATCTGGTTGTTTGTCGATTAATATAGCCGCTAAGATGAACATGACTCTCGTCTGAAAACCATATGTTTTTTAAAAATTCGGGATCTTCGTAAATTAAACTCAACATGCGACCACAGTAAATTTCTCTTGGATAACCACCAATTGATTTGAACATGCGACGTAAAGACGTTTCACTAATGTTGAGTTTACATACAATTCTTACAAGACTTCTTTGAGGTGATTGCACAACTTGGTTAAAAACACGTCCTTCATTTTCGTTAGTGCATACTGTTTTTCGACGACCTGAAGAACCTTTACGTTGACACAATACACTACCAGTGCGAGGAAAATTTTCAACAACAGCTAACATCACTCTTTTACTAGGAGCTGCTTTATTAAATTTTTGTTGATATTTTATTGACACCTGTTCTAAGCTTGGACCATCATTACGACCTTTTCCGTATGAACGAAAATAATGCTCCACCAAAAACACTTTTTCTTCCGTTGTTAGAACCATTTTTAAATCAAATTTAACTGCAGCGTACTATTAATATATCAACTAATGACAATTAAGTCAAATATGACAAATCCATATTACATAAACAACTCCACAGCACTCTCTGTTTCGGTAGGTTGTTTTTATATTTTTTTTATATTATACAGGGTGAGTCATAACTATTGGGACGTAGACTAAGGACAGGTTATTTGGACCAAAATATGGCTATTGGGCCAAATATGCCTTAATATAATGTTGCTGAGAAAAAAGATACAGGGTGTTAAAGTAAATTTTTGTTTTTCGTTTTTTGCTAATAGTTTCCCTGTATATTTATAAATTGATATCAAAATTGGCACAGAGGCATAATCTTAGACAAGAAATAGTATTTTATTTACAATTTTACGTTTTGTCATAGAGGGCGCCACGTGGATCATTCCTAATGATCAAATTGAGTCTAAACTTTTTCTGATGAAATTTTTTAGTAATTTTTATTAGAAAATATGACGTAAACATCATTTTTACGTAAATTGGTACTCTTGTTTAAACATGATAATTTCAACTGTTTTCGATAAAAACTTAGTCGAACTGCTTAGAGTCTTAAAAAAGGATTTCAAATATTAATTCATTTATGAAAAGTATGCTTTGGACTGTCAGATAATTGTTGTTGGTAAATGTCATTTGTTCAGAGTAAATTATTTTTGATGTGACAGTGTAGTGTAATGTTGCATTTTTTAAAAGTAATCATTACTTTTTTTTATTGAAATGCCTCGTCACAATCATTTTACTAATGAAGAAATGCGAAATATGATTTGCGTATACGCACAAGAAAATTTTTGCGGTCGCTCGGCAGTCAGAAGGTATGGAATGTTATACGCAAACAGAAGGCAACCAAATCACAAAACTTTTGCAAGATTATATCGTAGTTTAAGTAAAACTAAACACTAAAAATCGGGGTGGTCGACCGAAACAAATCACACCTAATCAAGAAGATGAACTTTTGGTTCGAGTAGATGAAAATCCTGAAATAAGTTCACGACATCTATCAGCAGCAACAGGAGTAAGTCAGTCGTCTATAATTAGAATTCTAAAAAAAGAGAACCTCCATGCTTATCACTTCACTCCTGTTCAAAATTTACTTCCAACAGATCTTCCACGACGGTTACAGTTTTGCCAACGTATTCTGAATAAACATCGCAATGACAGACACTTTATTAAGAATATTATGTTCACCGACGAAGCAACTTTTACCAGACGAGGGGTTTTTAATTGGCGAAATAGTCATTATTGGGAAGAAGAAAACCCGCATGCTATTAAAGCTAGACATTTTCAGCATGAGTTTAAATTGAATATTTGGTGTGGCATTATAGGCGACCAACTACTAGGGCCTTATGTTCTTCCTCCGAATTTAAATGGAGATTCTTATTTATTATTTTTGGAAAATACTATTAGTGATATTTTAGATGATCTGTCACTGGATGTAAGAAGAAAAATGTGGTTTATGCAGGATGGAGGGCCACCTCATTTTTCATTAGCTGTTAGAAATCATCTTAATGACGTATTTCCTCAACGATGGATTGGCAGTGGCAGTGATTTTCAATAGCCACCAAGAAGTCCTGAGTACAACCCGCTAGATTTTTATTTTTGGGGACATATGAAGTCCTTAGTTTATGCCAATGAAATTAATACACGAGACAACAACTTTGTTTATTAGTTTGGTATTTGATAGTGGAATTGTAAATAAAATACTATTTCTTGTCTAAGATTATGCCTCTGTGCCAATTTTGATATCAATTTATAAATATACAGGGAAACTATTAGCAAAAAACGAAAAACAAAAATTAACTTTAACACCCTGTATCTTTTTTCTCAACAACATTATATTAAGGCATATTTGTCCCAATAGCCATATTTTGGTCCAAATAACCTGTCCTTAGTCTATGTCCCAATAGTTATGACTCACCCTGTATACAACCCAGGTACATATTCCTTCGATTTTAATAATTTTTAAATTACACAGCATTCGACTATTAAAAGTGTGCCAAATGTTTAAATCCTTTGCGAACTTTTTTATTATCCAACTGTCCACAGTAATGCCGGCCGAATTTCAAACTATATGCACTCAATTTACTCTATTATACTAAACAAAATCATAAGTTAAACGTGGAAAGTCAGCGATCCATTTAGTGAGTTTCAACCATGCTTGTTCGATGGCGTTCACCACCGTTTAATCCAGCGCAATTGTTCTGTTTGGAGCTTAATATGAAATGCTAATCAGACGAGCTAATGCGATTCCACTCGTGGTTTCACCAACTAATCAGTTAATCATAATGTCTGATAGGGAATTATCCCGCCTACCCGTGCAACATTCCTAACAACCCAATAGAATTAAGAATATTTTGATAGGGGACCATTAATAAAAAGGCAATTTATTCAGTATAAGGTGCAAGGATTTGAGAAACTAAGAACATTATGGACTCTATTTTGAAAACAAAATTTACTCAGTTTCGAAATTATTGTGTCATCATCAGTACGAGGTAAGTAGTTCTTCTCATCCCGCAGAGCAGGATGCAGAATTATTCTTTTACGCCAATACATAAACCGTGAATCCATGATTCACTTTTACTATTTTCTGCACCTTGTATCTGAAATTATTTTCAGTATTATTTGATTAAACCAATAGACAGTTTTGCGACGAGGTGCATATTACATTTTTTCGTCGTCCTCTACATTCCTTCATGAAAGTAAGAAGACCTTTTTGCTGACCCCGGCTACCTCTCAGTCTATCAACTGCAGACTCGATCGTAATGTTAATAAATTTATAAAAAATGTATTCTGATTCGAAGTGTAACAACTCTATTTATATTTAAATCATCAATCACCATTTGACAACAACAAATCACAGTAAAGTACTTGCCTTCAAAAATAGTAGTTTTTTCATCCGGAAATTAGTTAGGAAGGAATTAAGTAAGGAAGTAAAAATATCTACATAAATATTAAAATTCGTTGGGCAATTTGTAACCTAGTTAAATATAAAGGAGAGCCATGTTAAGGTAGTTAACTAGCCCTTTTGTTCATTCAATTCATTTTGATGGCTGTATCGCGTCTAATTGTTTAAATTGAAAAATTACCGATGTAATCAAGCAAAATCAGTAGACCGATGTTAGGTTACATAATTGAATGTTGCTAGTTGAAATAAAAAAAATTAGGTAGGTACCTAAAATATTGATAGCCAGTAGCCACAACAATTAATTCGAGAATTAATGTTATTTATATACTTTTACAGTTTATTTAATAAAAATTATTATGAGTGTAACTTTACTGGTATTGATATTACTTCAACCTTAAGGGGTATTAGGGGTTTAAAGCTATATATTACATTTATTTGACATTATGTCAACATGTTTTGAATTAAAGTACATTTTAAATTTTATGATATAAAATTAATATTTGCAGATGTATGAATGTATGAGTTAGGGGTGATAATTACACTGCGACCTATAGGATCTATTGTGTTCCCCCTTACTTGCCATGTTCTGATATTTTCTCAGATTTATAGCAGCTCCTCGAGTCCTATTTTCCTGAGGAAGTTTAGGACATCGTCGGGCTTCAAATCAGGTAGATCCCCTTCCTCTATTTCATGTGCTCCTAGGTATCTAGCCCTAGAATTTTGCAAGCCAGGGCATTCTGAGAGTATGTGTATTGAGGTTTCATCCTCTTCCTCACAGAATCTGCACTTTGCTTCATCTGGTAACTCTAGTTTCTTCATGTGGCTTCTTAACCGGCAATGCCCGGTTAATGTTCCCGTTAGAATTCGCAGCCTTTTTTACTGAGGTTGAGGCAGCTAAGAGATCTCTTCTGGTCATAGTTCCCCAGTAGTATCTGGGATTGCCTCAGTCCTTCCAGCTGATTCCAGTACTTGGATTTCTAATTCTCCATTTCTTCCCTTAGTTTTCCTAAGATTACTCTACTGCTGATCCCACAAGATGGTTCTGGTCCTAAATGTGGGTTTTCAGCTCCTTTTTGCCAGCTTATCTGCTGTTTCATTCCCCTCTATTCCTATGTGTCCCGGGACCCATAGGAGGGTGACAGTGTTCTTCTGGTCTAGTTCATTTAGTTTGCCTAGGCATTCCCAAACCATCTTGGAACTGATTATATTTGAGCTCAGCGCTTTGATGGCTGCTTGACTATCCGACATGATCACAATCTCTTGTCTGCGATAGTTTCTTCCAATATTGAATTCCACACATCTTTCGATGACGCGGACTTCTGCTTGAAAGATGCTCAAGTATGTGCCTAAGCTTTCTGAGTATTTGGCTCTCGGTCCAAAAACTCCTATCCCAGTTCTCTCGTCTAGCTTGGAACCGTCCGTATACCACTTTATCCGTATACCACATTTCTGGTTGAAATTCTGTATGGTGTCTTCATCTCATTCAGATTTATTACTCAACTTTGTGATGAATTTTCTCACAAGGTTGAATTTCTTTGGCATATCATCTTGGGGCATTTCCCAAGTTTGATCAAAATGAAGTGATCGAGGTTTTTCCCTGATAATTCCTTCTTTGATCATTCTATATATCGTTTTTTTCCTTACACTTTCCAGCAGAATGTGCAGTGGGGTCAAGTTTAAAATCACCTCCATTGCAGCAGTGGGGCAAGTTCCCATTGCTCCAGTGATACATGAACAGGCTAGTCTCTGAATCTTCGAGAGGTTTTTCCTCGTCGTATTCAGATTAGCCCCTACGCCCCAAGCCACTGCCCCATATGTGATTATTGGTCTCACTATTGCTGTGTACATCCATTGCAGGATACGTGGGTTACATCCCCAGTTCTTCCCTGCAATGTTCCTACACACCATGAGGGCCTTGGTTGCTTTGTGTATTACTTCGTCGTCGTGTTTGTTCCAGAGTAACCTGCTATCTAGGATTAGCCATAGATATTTTACCTCTGTTTTCTACTCGACGATGTTCTCCCCTATTTTTATGATTTTTAGATTAGGTTTCTTTTTCCTTGTAAAGGCTACTACTGTGGTTTTGGTGGGGTTAATGCTGAGTTCCACCGAGTCACACCATTGTTCCGCAATATTCAATCCTCTTTGAACAATATCACAGAGGACATTTTCATACTTCCCTTTTGCCAGGATAACCATGTCGTCGGAATACCCTTGACATGGTATGCCTTCCCTATTCAATCGACAGAGCAGACTGTCCACAGAGAGTCTTCCCTGGTAGGTCTTTTAGCTTTCTCACTTGTTGTTCCCGAAGGGACAATTCCTCCGGGAAAGTGAGTTTCTACTAGGAGCAGAGCTCGTTCTTTTTCGCTTTCTGTCAAGCTTCCATTTGGCTTCCGTAGTGCCATTACAGTGTCTACTTTTCCTTTTGCCAAGACTTTGTGTAGCCTTGCATCTATTTCTTCGCAGAATTTTCTGAAGCTGTTTCTTTTAGCTTTTCTAATCCCCTTATTATATGTTGTAAGTTATTAACTGCAATAACCTACCCGATTTAATATCATTGAGTAAAAAACTATCAGGTAAAAGATGCAAATGTGCTACAAAACTTTATGGTACAAAAGATTCGTTAGTAGTTGTAAGCAGAGGGTGCTTTTCTTGATCGCTTACGCTTAAGAAAACTTACTTTGGACACCTGGAAATATCGGCATCGAAAGGAACGCAAGAGCTGATCTTCTAGCCAGGAAAGCTGCTGAAGGAATATTCATAGGCTCGAAGTCTTGCTCTCATAATCTGTCAAACATTTAATTATTAAATTTTTAAAAACCATTTTTATTAGTTATAAAATTGCTACCATCGCTTTTGAGACCTCTATACTTTTTTTCGTAAAAAGTAA
Organism: Ophraella communa; assembly: GCA_035357415.1. Taxonomy (NCBI): domain Eukaryota; kingdom Metazoa; phylum Arthropoda; class Insecta; order Coleoptera; family Chrysomelidae; genus Ophraella; species Ophraella communa. Next base: position 42,274,019 of record CM068985.1, on the reverse strand, counting down.
AATTCTACTATTTAGTTTTTTTTTCATTTTCATGGGTCACGTTGAAATACAGCCACTGTTTGTTTACAAACGCAGTATTTCTAATCGTCCTCGATATCAAAAGTGTGTTATCAAAAGCCGATAAATGTCAAACGGGTTTGCGAATGGAATAAACCATCCACTATCTAAACAGCTAGAACAAGGTAAACGTAGCGTAAAATTTCATTTGAAACGTTCACAAAATTGACTGAAATCGCTGGAAAATCGACGGGGAAAACTTTTAGGATAGATTACAGTGTGTATTGTTTCGCTTTTCCAGCTTTTCACTAGCGTTTTCCCAACATTATCAAAAGCGAATGAAAGAGGTAGAAAAACGGCAGCTAATTAAAAGTTACGATATTTTAGCACAGTCAAAGAGATTCTTTGAATATTGGACAATATTTATAAAGTAATTATTAAGGGTCTCAGTTGGAGTAGAGATTGTGCTAGGCATAGCAATTTAAATTATCTGAAATCATTTAGTATAGACCAAGTTTCTTTAGCAATATTACCAGACCCAATAACTCTTCTACTTGGGCTTTTAGTGGTCCAGGCCTTGTTTTTTGCTTTTTAAAAGGCCCCAGCAGGAATAATTAGGATGCTAGACTAGATATTGTTTCTATCAAAACAGAAAAAGCGTTATCAACAAATATTCTTAAGTTAAGAAAATGTTTTGTGTAAAAATCTGAAATGTATCGATAGTATTTTTCTTCTTTGGAACGGTTAGAACTTTACACATGATCGACGGATAAAATGCAGCGGGTTACATTTCAAAACCGATTCTTTGTTTCGTGTCGTCTGCCAGAGACGCTTTACATCTCGTGACGTTGCAACATTGGCCCGCAGGTTAAGCAGATAAGACGTCGACGTCGCAGGGTAAATTGAAAACGTCATGTGGGTCTTTTTGGCCTCCAGAGGCCCGGAACATAATGAAGGAATCGTACTGGGCCAGAGGCGGTTCGAGTTTTCGTGACCTCTTGTCAAACGTATATCCAGATTTTTGTTTTAACTTCTCGTTGTGTAATTTTGACGAATTAATATTTAAATAAAAAAGTTAATTTTCAAGAAAAAACGGATGACTATTAATAATTTGGAAAATTGACAATTAGGTTATAAAGAATTAATAGTTAATCTTGTTCTGTGTCATTTATTTGGTTCTGATGTAGTGGAGGATTTATTTAAATTAAGTTTTTCTACAATAAAATTCAGATAATGAGATCTAGGAATGTTCACGTACATTTAGATAAGAAAAATTGATCTAGTGCATAGAGCGTTATAACATGGTTTCAGATTTTGACGCATAACTCAAAAACAAAAAAACATAGCCACTTTTAGTTTGCACCATTAAAAAGCCAAGAAAATTTCCTACAAACCCTGAAAATTTCAATTTTCTATAGTAATTTCTAACAATTTTATCCTAACCGAAAAATGACCTTCGTAAAATCGACTTTTTTCCATACATATACCTTCCTTCGAAAAATTGAAAATTTTCGAAATCTCTCCGAATGAGCTAAAAATCTGGATTAAGACTAATTTGACCCTCCTAAAAACGAATCTGCCATCAGAAAAATTCTGAAAAATTTATCTTGCCTTGTGGCGACTAGTGAATCGAGCATTATGACATGGTCTCAGATTTTGACGCATAACTCAAAAACAAAAAATCATAGCCACTTTTAGTTTGCACCATTAAAAAGCCAAGAAAATTTCCTACAAACCCTTAAAATTTCAATTTTCTATAGCAATTTCTAACAATTTTATCCTGACCGAAAAATGACCTTCGTAAAATTGACTTTTTTCCATACATATACCTTCCTCTAAAAAAATTAAAATTTTAGAAATCTGTCCGAATGAACTGAAAATCTGGATTTAGACTAATTTGACCCTCCTAAAAACGAATCTGCACACAGAAAAATTCTAAAAAATGTATCTTGCCTTGTAGCGACTAATGAATCCAGCATTATGCCATGGTCTCAGATTTTGACGCATAACTCAAAAACAAAAAACTATAGCCACTTTTAGTTTACACCATTGAAAAGCCAAGAAAATTTCCTACAAATCCTGAGAATTTCAATTTTCTATAGTAATTTCTACCAATTTTATCGTACCCCAAAAATGACCTTCGTAAAATCGACTTTTTTCCATACATTTTCCTTCGAAAAAATGAAAATTTTCGAAATCTTTGTAAATGAGCTGATAATCTGGATTTAGACTAATTTGACCCTCCTTAAAACGAATCTGCACACAGAAAAATTCTAAAAAATTTATTTTGCCTTGTAGCGACTATTGAATCGATCATTATGACATGGTCTCAGATTTTGACGCATAACTCAAAAACAAAAAATCATAGCCACTTCTAGTTTACACAGTTAAAAAGCCAAGAAAATTTCCTACAAACCCTAAAAATTTCAATTTTCTATAGTAATTTCTACCAATTTTATCCTAACCGAAAAATGACCTTCGTAAAATCGACTTTTTTCCTTACATATACCTTCCTCCAAAAAAATTAAAATTTTCGAAATCTCTCCGAATGAGCTGAAAATCTGGATTTAGACTAATTTGACTCTCCTAAGAACGAATCTGCACACAGAAAAATTCTAAAAAATTTATCTTGCCTTGTAGCGACTAATGAATCGATCGTTATGACATGGTCTCAGATTTTGACGCATAACTCAAAAACAAAAAATCATAGCCACTTTTAGTTTGCACCATTAAAAAGCCAAGAAAATTTCCTACAAACCCTTAAAATTTCAATTTTCTATAATAATTTCTACCAATTTTATCCTAACCGAAAAATGACCTTCGTAAAATCGACTTTTTTCCATACATATACCTTCCTTCGAAAAAATGAAAATTTTCGAAATCTCTCCGAATGAGCTGAAAATCTGGATTTAGACTAATTTGACCCTCCTAAAAACGAATCTGCACACAGAAAAATTCTAAAAAAATTATCTTGCCTTGTAGCGACTAATGAATCGATCGTTATGACATGGTCTCAGATTTTGACGCATAACTCAAAAAAAAAAAATCATAGCCACTTGTTGTTTGCACCGTTAAAAAGCCAAGAAAATTTCCTACAAACCCCGATAATTTCAAATTTCTATAGTAATTTTTACCAATTTTATCCTAACCGAAAAATGACCTTCGTAAAATCGACTTTTTTCCATACATACACCTTCCTCTAAAAAAATGAAAATTTTCGAAATCTTTCCGAATGAGCTGAAAATTTGGATTTAGGCTAATTTGACCCTCCTAAAAACGAATCTGCACACAGAAAAATTCTTAAAAATTTACCCTGCCTTGTAGCGACTAGTGAATAAAGCTTTAAGACATAGTCAAAACCACAGACGATATCTTGGAAGCAGCTGAGGTCCTGTGACAGGCATCCTTGAAGACAGCTCGTTTTCTTTTTAAGTCTTCGTCAGATTGTGCTCTCACTGATTTCAATCCTACGCACGGTTTGTAAAAGATGTTAATTCTGATCAGCTGTAGTTCTACGATTTCGTTTTCGTCTTTCGTTTTCTTCCGGAACCTACTCGCCTGTTGTAATTTCCCCTTGCCATATACCGATTCCAGACATCCTGGACTGTTCTGTTGAGGTACACCAAGGGTCTTGGACAAATAATGTTGGCTTCAGCCATCCTCAATTAAGGCTACAATACGAGCAATATACGTCACAGATAGAGGTATTTTTGATTTTATGTAAAACCGTTGTATATAGTGATAAAATTATTAATTGGATGACAGCTGATGTTGGGTTGAATGCAAAAGTGTGATAAAATCAATTTCTATAAAAATATTTACTAAATAAATAATTTTACATTAAAAATCTCATATTTAGTTTATTTGTGCACGCCAATCACATTTAAAATTGATATTTATATTTTCGAAATTAAAAACGTTAAAATGTTTACACACTACGAGTCCTGCGGCACTCAACTGTCAATAGATAATATTGGCATCGGTTTATATCGGGAGATATATTTTATTAAATGGAACACTATGTGCACCCGCATTATTTCTGAGTAATATTGGCCTGTCTGGCATGTCCGTATGGAAACGAACAACGCTCTGTGTTTTAAAGCAATGAAACATGAGAAAAATGGCAGAGCATTATTGCCATAGCTGGATTAATTAACATGTTGTGCATCTGTTGCGAAAAGTAATCGAAAAATATTTCTGTGCTACAGAGAAACCTCACGCAAATATCTAGAATATTTAATTTATAAAACCGGTATGGACTTTTATCAGAATGCTAGAAACAAGAGTCTGTATCAGTTGTTTTTCCAATTAAATTTATATTGTCGGAAACGTATCTTTTATTAAATATGCCGGAATGTGAAATTATTGTTTGTATACCTTAGTTTTGGAATCAAAATTAACAATGAATAATGCAAAATAATCTGGGTAATTTGTTATTTAATTAACATAAATATACACACTCAAAAATGTTTTGAATAATTGGATATGAACGAAATATAATAAAATAATTTTAAATTAGGAATAAAACACTTTAAATCATTAATAGGTAGGTAGTATTTCCGTCAGTTGGAATCATAGCCACTTCTAGTTTGCGTAAATATCTAAACTAACTTAAGAATCATTTTTTGTCAATTATTTTTATTATTATAAATGTATGACTGCTTAATTAACACGAGTATTATTGACTTAAAAATAGCCGTAATTTTTTAGAGGCACCTCACACATCTGTTTGTTTCATAATAAATTGCAAATTCCTATCTACTATCGAATATACAGGGTGTTTCTTAAGTAATCTAAAATATTATATGGGGCGCTTCATTACTCAATTTTAAGACGAAAAGTTCATATAAACATGTGTGATAGGTGTTGTCGTTTATGAGATACAGGGTGTTGTACGTGAAATTAATTTTTCTTGGTGACGCTACTGATTTATATTTTTTTATTATTTTATTACAAGCAACATGTGTTAAACATAAAGAAAAAATAATACATTTCAGAGCAAATGTTCAAAATGTCCACCTCCAGCTAAAATGCAAGAATCCGCTCGATGTCTAATGGATTGTCGAATACGTTCGAAGATACCAGGATTGTTACGAATAACATTACAGCCGTCTATGATACGATTTTGAAGATCTTGTACGTTTAATATCAGTGTTGTGTAAACAAGCGATTTCAAATATCCCCACACACAAAAATTCAGAGGATTGTGTCCAGGTGATCTAGAGGGCCACGGGTGTGGAGATCCTCGTCCGATCCAATGACCTGGAAAAACATTATTTAAAAACTCGCGTACAATCACTGAAAAATGTGGAGGAGCTTCGTCATGCATGAACCACATGCGCCTTCTAATAATAATAGGTACATCTTCCAAAAGAAGTGGAAGTTCATTTTCTAGAAAACGTTGGTATGTCTCACCGGTTAACCGTACAGGAAGGAAAAATGGTCCAATTAAATAATCATCGATGATGCCAAGCCAAACATTGACCGAAAATGTTTGTTGAAATCGTTTTACACTTATGGTATGTGGATTTACATCTGCCCATATGTGGTCATTATGAAAATTCATAATCCCATGTCTAGAAAAAGTTGGCTTCATCCGTAAATAGAATATTGGCCACAAAATTCGGATTGTTCGCGATTTCACGTAAAATCCATTGACAATACTGTATGCGTAATGGATAGTCAGTAGGTAACAAATGTTGAACACGTTGAACGTGATATGGATACAATAAATTATCTTTTAGAATATTCCAAACAGTTTTGTTACTAACATTTACTTCATCTGCAACTTTTCTTGTACTCGTTTCTGGATGTTGGTCAATAATTTGAAGAATCTGGTTTTCCAATTGGGGATTTCTCACAGTTCTGGGTCGTCCAATAATATTCTTCGATTTAGCAAAAGTTCCAGTTTCTTGTAAACGAATATGTAACTTAGTAAACGTATCTGAACATGGTAAACGATTATTTGGATAACGCTGGGCATACGTACGTCTAGCTTCTAAGGCATTACCATTCGCTAATCCGTACAAAAAATGCATATTAGCCATTTCAACATTAGTAAACACTGGCATAGTTATTAACTAAACACAGAGTCAATCAAATAAAAATGTACGATTTTTGCGTTGGTTTTCAAATTTGACACTTGTCAACATTATTTCAAAGGCCACTTAGAATAAGCATGTTTTTGCGTATTACTTCTAAAAACCAGTAGCGTCACCGGGAAAAATTAATTTCACGTACAATCAGAACTGACTTATTACAATAAATTCAACACCCTGTATCTCATAAACGACAACACCTATCACACATGTTTATATGAACTTTTCGTCTTAAAATTGAGTAACGAAGCGCCCCATATAATATTTTAGATTACTTAAGAAACACCCTGTATAGATAATAAATACCCTTGTATAATTTTGAACATTTCATTTTCCGCTTTAATGAAGTCGACACGACAATCAATTCCCGTCAAGAAGGGATGCAAACTTTATCCTTTTCCCCGAAACCCAGGAATATCGTGTTGTTTCCTAGTGTTCAACGACACTTTCATGAATAATGCAAAAAGCGTGATACAAATATGCAACTGGTGGTCACTTTAGGAGATGTTTTTGGTCGTGAGCACTTTGGGTCATCAGCCCGACGGCAAAGATAAAAATTTGATTAAAATAGTGGATAGATACGTGTTAGGGGCACGTCGAATTTGAAAATTACAGAAAATAAGAAATTAGATTGTAGTTGTTTTAAACTTTTCGAAATCTTGCAGTATTTTCTATAGATTTGAAATAACTTATAAAAATCTTCATTATAAAACGCATTTGCGTATCGTAATGTAACTTTTACGCACGCAATTTTTTGTTTTAAATGGTTGGCGACATGAGTGAAGTATCTAATGACAAGACTATTGACAATAACATTTGTGACTAATAGCAATGTATTAATTTTATATTGTTCTAAGAAAGTATTTGATAGAGAGATACATATCCTCTATTTTAACTGAAAAATTACAAAAATTCCCATTAAAATTTCCCACTCTGTAATAACGTTGAAAAAGAAAAAAATAATTGGACCTAAAACTGAACCTTGTGGCACACCAACCACTATTTATACGGAGAATTCCGGCCAATATCCTGATTACATCCTTCCATTAGTTCGGCCATTTGTTGGTAAAATTTAGTACACCGAATACGGAACTACGAATAGAATGGCAAGAACCTAGTTACTATCTAGATCCGTATGCGACATCGAGTAGCAGCGGTTGTGTTAAAAAGTATTGTCGATAATACAGATTCCTTAAATTTATATCTAGTGCCATCTATCTGTCAATAAGAAGTACTCTGCGATAAAATAGACAACTACATTTCAACGAAAATAAAGTACCTAAATATATATGTTTACAATCAAAAAATGATCATTTATTTATTTATTTTGCCTAAAATACAAGTCATGTTTTAAAAGATTATTTCTCAAACACTTGAAAATATGAGGGACATCAAATATGGAAATAATTTCTTGGTCATTGTTCACAAAACCAAAATTTCTATTCTCTTCTTTTCTTTTTAAGTATTCCTCCTTCGTTTTACTCATTAGCAGTCTAATAGCTCCGACATTATTTTCACTTTGGTCACAAACTCTCGATACTACCTTCAAACCTATACTTTCACATTTGCAGATTAGAACCGTCAGCAAATTTTTTAATGCCATGGATTTATGAGGTCCTTCACTAATTGTAAAAGCTAATGGTTGCTTCCACTGTTTATACAGTCCTTTCAGCATAAAAACGTTTGCATGATCTGCTAGTACAGGTTTTCTTTCTTTATAAATTACAATTTGATTTATTCACTTACCAGGTAAATTTAAAGTTGGAAATGCTGTTCTTATAAGACCTCTTTTGGTACCTAAAATTTTACAGTTGCTAAAAAAATGTTCCTCACAAAATACATATTTTTTATAAATGTCTTCAACTGAAAAGTCTTTATAATTTAAAGACTGTATCTTTAAAATCCACTCACTAAACACACTTGGTTCATTTTTTGGAAAACGATGCATTTTGCCTTCACGATTTGTACATGTAGGTACACAACATATCCTTTTAGATATAAAGGGGGTTGATAGTTTGAATCAATTTTAGGGACAGAATTATTTGAAAGTACAAAACCAAAGATGATATACACCAACAAAACTAAAAAAACTGAAGACAAAACTCCTGCTCTTTTCCTGATTCTCAGAACTACTGTCTTTTTTCTTAAGTTTCTTAAAACTGTTTCTCACCAAATACAGATTGATACAGATCTGTTAAATTAAAAAGTATCGTCGTTAATAGTATTAGTAGAGAGACCTCTTCCGAAAAATAGAACAATTAAAATGAGTAGACGCAACGATCAGCGCCATCCTATGGTTGTGTTAAAAATATTAATAAGTTTTGGCGGGGGTATATTTGCTTTCATTTCTATTCGTAGTTCCGTATTCGGTGATTTACTACTTACTTATTTTGACAACTAATGTCAATGCTACAAAAATTTTCATTGACTACTAGAAATTAAAGCTTTTTCCTTTCTTTAGATACCTACTTTTGTGTTAATATCTCGGTAGGTATATTCAAATAAAATATATCGAACCCTATATTTTTGGAATCGTAATAAAATCCTTTATTCGAAACCAAGATAATATACAGGATGTTTCATTAAAAAATTTAAAATTGACATCATTTCCGGTTAAACCAGAAATTCAAAATTTCAAATTTCAATCTGATATCTTTCCAGAGTTATTTACTTGGTTCCACAGATTTGCCCATCACTGTATATATGTGTATACGAACCATTATCGGCCTGTATGTTGTATCGAAACAAGAATTTGGATTCGGCGAGAACCCCACTCGCCCGCTTGTGAAATTTTGCAGTAAAGGCGACCTGGCAAATAATTAAGTTCGCTACCCATTTATTATGTATTGCCAACCTCACGGCCACACAAACGCTTGACTTATTATTCATACCAACATTATTACTCTGTTGAATAATTAAAAATGCTCGAAAATCCCCCGTTTTTCCTAGAAGACCGGAACAGTAAGGGCGAAAATTGTCCGACAGCGACTACTTGTTTCTTCGCTGCAAGGAATTATTGTGTTCTCTCACTCGCCTTAAGCGATATGGCGTTTTAAAAATTAAAATATAAATAAAATTAGCTCCATGAAATATTTCGTAGTCCGATTCCGTTTTGGTCAAGTGCAAAAACAAATGAAAAACTTTTACGATGATACATTTTTAACAAAAAACTACTTACTACTTTGAAAATACCACTAAAAACACCTTCCGTATAGTGTATTTGAAAATCAAGAGAGAGTAAATTCCCAGAAATGTTTTGCAGTTATCAGTGTTAAAGGCAGTAAACCATAGACGTGCGTTTTCAAAATTAAATTAATATGGAAATAGAAATATTTAATTTGTTTTAGTTATTTATACCTAGATTACCAATTTTAGATAGATAAACATAATTCGTAAGTAGTAATTTAATTTGGGTAAAATGAAGAAAAAGTCAATGTTATTTTAGGCATTTTATTTTAGGCATATGTTTATTTACAAAATATGTATATAATATGTACAGATAATTACAATTACTTATAAATTAATATGAGGAGCTAAAAAACATATGAGAAAAAAACCAACCGCAAGGATAAAATTTGACGAGCAACATGCAAAAAATACGACAATATTAAATATTAAAAAAAAATCTAAAAATAAAATTAAAGTACATAAATTAATAATTTTAAAGTTATGGTTCCTCGCATTCTGTGTCAGAAGATTCACCATCTGATTCTAGAGAAATTACAATGGGCTCTATAGTAATATCAATTATCAATTATCTAACTCCCACATTTTTTTTTCTATTTCTGTAACGTGTCTAATACATTTTTGCCAATTTTCACTTGTTACTTGAGATATTGCCTTATTGAAGAGATTTTTAACATCTGATAATTTAAAAGTAGTGTTATTTCTGGCAACATAACCTTTAACTTGAGCCCATATAAATTCTATCGGATTCAGCTCACAATGGTAGATAGGGTGGTAAACGAAGGATTTCAATTTCTCGTTTTTTGGCTATCTCCTCAATATTATATTTTTTATAATTTTGCTTATGTTTTTTAGCAATAGTTAACAATTCTGCCCTCAGCATTGTATTGTCAAAGACTAAATTTTTAGAAGATAACCATTTTGCAGTTTCATCCTTTTTTCATTCAGTGGTTGGTAAAGGTTCAAGTAATCTGGAGTGGTAACTTGCATTGTCCATTACAATAACCGATCCTTTTGGTATGAATTAAATCATCTGTTCAAAATATTCCTCAAACACGTCTCCATTCATTTCTTCGTGATAATCAACGGTTTTTTTTTATTCAAATAAGAGTAAACCATTCTCAAGAAAACCGTTTGTACTGCCTATATAACAAATAATTAATCTTTTACCTTTTCCTATAGGTTCCTTAAAACCAGTAGTATATCCTTCTAGAAAAGCTTGATGGGATGAGTTTATATTTTTGCCTTTCCAAACTCTTCCTACACAATGTCCTTCATTAACCCATGTTTCATCTAAATAATAAATGTTTTTATTTTGAGCTTTAACTTGTTGTATTCTTCTGAGGTACTGTCTTCTCCAACATACAATTTCTTCAGAATCAATTAGCATTGAGTGTCTGCCCATTTTTTCAAATTTAAAGTTTAACTCATGTAACGTTTTCCATAGTTTATCCCGGCTTATTGTGGGTAAATCAACATCATTCGTAATGGCTTGCAAAACTTTATCTAAAGTTGATATCTGCTTGTTTATAAAAAATGAGTGAACAAGCTTACGAATAGCATTTTTAAAAAACTCGTCCACGTTGACTTTTAATAGTTTTTGTCTACCTGGTTTCGGCTTAGGTGAGGTTACTCCACCTGATTTTTCCTCCTTTAGAACTCTATATATTGTAGATTTTCCATATCCCATTGCTTTAGATGTTGTTTCAACTACACTGTCAATAGTGTTTGAGGGATTTTGATGTTTAAAATAGTGGTACACATTCACTACCACACTCTTTTCATTGAGCGATAAATGGTCTAGTTTTAATTTTTTCACTGGCGTATACTCACAAACTGCTTCCATTTTTAGTCACTACTATTTGTCACGTTTATCGAAAATCAAATAACTGCATTTCTAGAAACTTAAGCACTATTTAAGTCAAAATATCTGTCATTAGAAGCTGTTGCCATTCGGAGGTCGTTAAATAACAATTATCCCTTTCTAATCTGGTTACGCCTATGACGCACGTTAATCCTCTTAGGCCTACTGTAGTAACAATGAAAGATCATAAAATAATGTGATAGTCCAAGAAATTTAATAAATTTTGTATTGAAATTAACAAAAACAATTTAGAATGCATTACAAATATTGAAGTTTTACCGCACGTACTGTACTATAGTTTTGCATACCGAATTAGTTTTTATTCTGGGAATTTACTCTCTCTTGATTTTCAAATACAGTATAACCTCTGGTAAATTCTAATGTTTTTCCTTCAAATTCAACTCGCAACAACCTGTTTAACATCGAATAAAACTAATTTCTGAATTTTCCTTAAAACAATTCCACTTTCTTTGATTCAAAGGCTATTATAGAGGGATCCGTTGTTTGAATAGGGAAGAATGTTATCGCAAGAACCCTTCTTCAAATAGACTTTAACAGCATTGTAAAAGTCTATTCTACACGAACGGTGTTTTTGTTCACTTTAGAATTTACCCTTTTTAGGGATAAGTCATTATACACAATTACCCATCAGGAAGGTAACTTTTGGAAAAATGTTTTCATAATAAGGCTACAGCGGTAAAAGGATAAGTTGTAAAATATTAAGTAAACGCTATTTGTTAAAACAATAAAATACTGGAATTGTTTTAGGAATTTCTAAACTATACAGCAAACTACAAGTGCTTTTTTATTTTATAGTCTCATTTTCTCATAGAATGTTATGGAAATAAACGTCATCATTTACACTGTCAAATTTTGTATGTGAATGAACATTTTCTCAACTTCACCTACAAAAATGTTTTCTGGTAGTGAAAATGATGACATTATGAGCACTCCGTCGGAGATATTAGAAAAAGCTCAAGCTACCACACAAAATTTGTTACCGCGAAAATCCAAAGAAAGATACGAAATTACCTATCAAAAACTTATGGATTGACGACACAAGCACAACGTAAAATCATTTTCGGAGAATGTTTTCCTTGCGTTCTTTGAAGAATTATCAAAAACTATGAAATCCTCTTTACTATGGGCCATTTATTCTTTTTATTATTCTTCTTTTTAACATATCCCATGCATGTTCGATAGGATTTAGATACGGAGATTTTGGTGGCCACTGTAAACTAACAATATCCTCGGTTTCCTTAAACTCAATAACAAGATGACAACTTATGTCGTTGTTGTGGGCGTTGTGGCTTTTCTAGCCAGCAGAATATAATGAAATACATAAATGTTCAAACTCCAGCACTTGCTGTATAGAAATATTGTTTATAGCCGTCCGAATTCTCTCTTTGAAAAACAGTTTATAAAGAAAATAATATTTTTTGTACTCTAAATTTAGTTGAAGCTTTAGTTTTGTATTAACAAGTTTTAGTTTTGACTTTAAAGCTATAATTTCCATTATCGAGAACGTAACTGGCGCAGTCAGTAGGATACTCTACTTTCGAAGAATTCGGGCACTTTCCATATTAATGATTAGCTGAAGAATATTGCGCCTCAAAGAGCAGAAGAAGAAATTCAGCAACAAAAATTCACGCAATTTAGCAGTTAATTTAAAATCAAGAACATTTAACATAGAGCTCTGTTAAAAAAATATAACTTTTTTAAATAATTAGTGGATTTTTTTTCTTTAAATAAGATTCACTATAATTTAAGATAATTTACATTGGTATATTTTTTTGATACGACAATTTTTTGCCTTAGATAATACAATAAACGATTCTTCGACTGATTGTACAAACAAATTCGTTGGTTATGAATGTACGTTTACAATTGTCGATAGCCATGCACCAAAGTTTGTTACAAACAGATTGGTATTGTAACTTTTTTAAACCAACTGGGAAATCAAAACCAATATGTAGGAGATCCATAAGCAAAACATAAAAGTGCCCCCATGTTATTGTAAAAAAATTAAATTTGAAGGAAAATATGCATATATTATTTGTGAAGTGTATTTCTTAGATGCATCAGGTTGAGGCTCTATCGTATACGAAGAGAAAAATGCTTGAAGGGAATATAGAGTGTAAACAAAAGATCTTTCAGACCCGATGCGTTTTCACAATATTCTACAAGGTATAAAAATTAGTTTGGCACGACTGAATATTAATTGTCTTTTTTTAACAGAAACTTATTTTAATCTAAATTGAACATTTGTCATTTATGCAGATTTAAAATTATGCTGTATAAATTTTGATGTGTATTGTGGGGTTAAATTTTGTTAATTCTATAAATTTAACAGAAATTCAAAAGAGACATTTATTATTCAATGTCACTAAAAAAAATGCATTAGAAAGATTCCAAAATGAATTGATGTTACAAGTGAGTACAATTTTTTTATATTTTTATTCCTATGGAATGTACCTTAAATTAAGATATAGCGTGTTCTTAGTTATAAAACAGTATTCTTCAATTGAAATGTATGAATGTTAAAATTCCTAAATATCCTGTTCTCTCTTCCAAGAACAAACTACATCAAAGTTGTAGCACGTGCTAATTTAATTAAAACATTTATGATACGAATAAATTTGACAATAAATATGGATCTCGCACAAATGAATTAGTGACAAAAAAAATCAGTATGAAACTCTAAAGTTCATCGAAAATGTTAAACATTAAGATAGAGCGATAATAATTGTTGAAATTCTAGAGTTTATCGAAAATGTCAAATATTGAAATAGAACGATAATAATTGATATCACCTTAAAATGTTCAGAATTTGGTCCATGCATGTATGTTGTAGAGTACTGGTACTTAATTCTTGTCAAATATGTGTTGGAGCAAATTGGCCCCAAATACCTCAGATGTAGAATCTTTACAACTGTTGTCACCTTCAAATGGACAGGAATATGTTCCTTGAGGCTTAAATAACTTGCCTGTCTTCCTGGAATTGCTAGTATTGGATGCCAATACACTTTGGCCCCAAATTTCTTGTCAGGTAGGTTGAATTTTTATGAAAATACACTTTTATATACACACTTTATCAATTTAAGCATTTATCTTGCATGATTATGCGTTAATTGTTTTATTTTACTTACAAAAACTTTAATTTTATCAGGACAAATTTCTTACCCTCCTTTCGCTTTCAGGAACAAAAAACAAGAGAGAGATTTTAGATTCAACAAAACCATGGTTACCGATAATTCTTTTGTTTTCCCAGCTTTCCTTTTGAACAAAAATAAATAAATTTATGTTGGCAGTGAAGGCAAAGTTACTAAAAAAAATATCAGTTTTTTTTTGTTGGTGACTGGTAAGCTCAAATGATGTTTATTGGAACTTTGTTGTACAGGGTGATTTTATTTTAGTGAGATTTGGAATTCTAAAATTATTCCTCCTGATTTTGGGAGTGGTCACAAGTTTGTCCTTAACATCTAGAAATTAAAACTAATCAATTATTTTCAAGGTACAATTTAAGAAATTTATAAAATTTATGGAATAATTATCTGGAATAAATTAAACTCATCTTGTAGTTTTTCTATCATCTTTCTATCTATTAATTTATTTTCATAAAAAAAAATCGAACAAAGACTTATAATGATTTTTAATCATTGTTTCCCCCCGAATGTTGTACACCAATTCAGTATCTCTTTCATAATATTTATAAATAAACATGCTCATTTGTATACTACTCCTAATGCAACCGTAACAGTATATTTGGCATATGTCTTTAAACCTGCTTTTTTTAGTCCATTTCAACATGGTTGATTGTCTGCCCGGGGACTTTTATATAAACATTGTTAAATATTTATCAACAGTATATATAAAGTACGACAATGTCCCCCGATTTATTATTAAAATGGAAACATGCAATGTGTACTTAGCGTTTAACCGTTTGTGGGTCTCAGGGGAAGTAGTTAAATCTAATGCGGTTGGTGAACAACTCAATGGGGTTTTGAGGTACGCAGGAATAGAAATCTTGGTTTTATTGTCTGTAAAAATGGTTAAAACTCGTTAGAGGTAAATTGGTTTTTATACATTGCGTATAACTGACTACCTTCTACGTAACAAAATATGAATAAATAAAAACTTTTGGGTCACTCCTTAATTTTTGAGAAAGCAGCTTCAAATTTATGTTCCAAGCTCCATTATAACACACCATCTTGTTCCAAGAAAAGTATTTTTTAGCACTATAATTTTCGCTAAAATTCGTGGCAAAGGAGATACAGCGAATAGAGCAAGGAATGCTCTATCAGAGGTCAAAATTCGTTAAATATCTTTGATAGGGTTTTCAAATGTTTGATGATTGTTGCTTGAATTGTCTCTACAACACCTACCCCTTCATCCTCTCCACGTCAAGCATACGCGTCTTTTTTTGTACAACAAAGCAGGAAAATGTAGTTCGCTGCCAGTTTACAAGAATATCATGGGAAAAAATTTCGAGTGTAGTAGCTTTGCATTTAAAATTACCTGATGCTGCATTTTATATGGTCTCTACTTACGAATATCTTCAGCGACATTACTGGCAGATACTGGAGTGGATATTATGACAATAAATCAGCTGGAAATCAGCGACAGTATCTGAGGTTTACGTCAAGAATTCTTTTGAAAATAAGAGTATTTAATCAGGTTTTAGTAGGCACAAAAGCGACAGTAATATTCCTTCTTAAATCAATTTTGAAAATTGTACAAATGTAACATTTAACTCCCTTGGGAATAATCGAGTAATTTTGTTTTAATTTTAATATTATATATAGAAACTGATTTCTAATCCCCACGGTGGAAAAAAATATAATGTATAAAATTTTAATTAGTACCATCGACAAAATTATTTTATATTTTGGTAAAAAACGAATCTGGCTTCAGAAAATTTATTTAAAAAATTATTTTGGCTTATAATATAAAATGGTCGTAAATTTGTGACATCTCGGTTTTCTTGGGTTATCTCATTTTCCCTAGTAGTTAGCAAGTTCTGGTCTTGTTCATTGAAACGAGTAGCAAGGTTTCTATGAGCCCCAAATAAAATAGATTTGGGCTAATAATTTCTTTAATATATCAAGTTAAAGTCGACCTTTATATTGGAAACTTGGAAAAGTGACTCGCATACACATTTTACTTAAAACAAAAGAAAAACAGTAATGTTAGAATATTTTACTTGGCACCGATGAAAAACCGCGAAAATTTGCTACAAAAAAAGCAATTTTATCACAATCCAAAGTTCATCTTCGTTATACTGTATTTGAAAATCAAGAGAGAGTAAATTCCCAGAATAAAAACTAATTCGGTATGCAAAACTATAGTACAGTTCGTGCGGTAAAACTTCAATATTTGTAATGCGTTCTAAATTGTTTTTGTTAATTTCAATACAAAATTTATTAAATTTCTTGGACTATCACATTATTTTATGATCTTTCATTGTTACTACAGTAGGCCTAAGAGGATTAACGTGCGTCATAGGCGTAACCAGATTAGAAAGGGATAATTGTTATTTAACGACCTCCGAATGGCAACAGCTTCTAATGACAGATATTTTGACTTAAATAGTGCTTAAGTTTCTAGAAATGCAGTTATTTGATTTTCGATAAACGTGACAAATAGTAGTGACTAAAAATGGAAGCAGTTTGTGAGTATACGCCAGTGAAAAAATTAAAACTAGACCATTTATCGCTCAATGAAAAGAGTGCTGTAGTGAATGTGTACCACTATTTTAAACATCAAAATCCCTCAAACACTATTGACAGTAAAACAACATTTAAGACAATGGGATATGGAAAATCTACAATATATAGAGTTCTAAAGGAGGAAAAATCAGGTGGAGTAACCTCACCAAAGCCTAAACCAGGTAGACAAAAACTATTAAAAGTCAACGTGGACGAGTTTTTTAAAAATGCTATTCGTAAGCTTGTTCACTCATTTTTTATAAACAAGCAAATACCAACTCTAGATATAGTTTTGCAAGCCATTACGAATGATGTTGATTTACCCACAATAAGCCGGGATAAACTATGGAAAACGTTACATGAGTTAAACTTTAAATTTGAAAAAATGGACAGACACTCAATGCTAATTGATTCTGAAGAAATTGTATGTTGGAGAAGACAGTACCTCAGAAGAATACAACAAGTTAAAGCTCAAAATAAAAACATTTATTGAATGAAGGACATTGTGTAGGAAGATTTTGGAAAGACAAAAATATAAAATCATCCCATCAAGCTTTTCTAGAAGGATATACTACTGGTTTTAAGGAACCTATAGGAAAAGGTAAAAGATTAATTATTTGTCATAATGGCAGTACAAACGGTTTTCTTGAGAATGGTTTACTCTTATTTGAATAAAAAAAAAACCGTTGATTATCACGAAGAAATGAATGGAGACGTGTTTGAGGAACATTTTGAACAGATGATTCAATTCATACCAAAAGGATCGGTTATTGTAATGGACAATGCAAGTTACCACTCCAGATTACTTGAACCTTTACCAACCACTAAATGGAAAAAGGATGAAATTGCAATATGGTTATCTTCTAAAAATTTAGCCTTTGACAATACAATGCTGAGGGCAGAATTGTTAACTATTGCTAAAAAACATAAGCAAAATTATAAAAAATATAATATTGAGGAGATAGCCAAAAAACGAGAAATTGAAATCCTTCGTTTACCACCCTACCATTGTGAGCTGAATCCGATAGAATTGATATGGGCTCAAGTTAAAGGTTATGTTGCCAGAAATAACACTACTTTTAAATTATCAGATGTTAAAAATCTCTTGAATAAGGCAATATCTGAAGTAACAAGTGAAAATTGGCAAAAATGTATTAGACACGTTACTATAGAGCCCATTGTAATTTCTCTAGAATCAGATGGTGAATCTTCTGACACAGAGTGCGAGGAACCATAACTTTAAAATTATTAATTTATGTACTTTAATTTTATTATTAGATTTTTATTTTTAAGATTTAATATTGTCGTATTTTATCGTATTTATCCTTGCGGTTGGTTTTTTTTCTCATATACCTACTTAATTGTTTTTTTAGCTCCTCATATTAATTTATAAGTAATTGTAATTATCTGTACATATTATATAAGTACATATTTTGTAAATAAACATATGCCTAAAACAAAATGCCTAAAATAATATTGACTTTTTCTTCATTTTACCCAAATTAAATTACTACTTACGAATTATGTTTATCTATCTAAAATTGGTAATCTAGGTATAAATAACTAAAACAAATTAAATATTTCTATTTCCATATTAATTTAATTTTGAAAACGTACGTCTATGGTTTACTGCCTTTAACACTGATAACTGCAAAACATTTCTGGGAATTTACTCTCTCTTGATTTTCACATACACTATAAAATAGTTTCGAAAGAAACCCGGTCCAATTCTACCCTTTTGAAAACGAATCTGTACTCAAAAATATTCTAAAAAATGTATTTTAGCTTGTAGCCCATAGTCGATCAAGAATTTAGACACGGTTTCACATTGTGGATAGAACCAAAAAAACCAGCAATCCTAGCCAATTTTTATTGTCACCATAAAATACTCTTTTTACATTATTAATCTCTGGGTATATATTTGTTGAAAAATATTTCAAAAATAATCCCAATTATTCTAATTACCGAATTTAAAGTATTCAATTCTAAAAGACTTTCAAGTTATTTTGAGTTGCTGAAGCAAATATACAAGAAACTAATTCTGCAACAATACTTGCTTATTATTTGCCAATGTTAATACGAAATTTAATCAGAGCAAATAATCTTCCATATACCACATCCCGCTCTAAAGTTTTTAGCAATTAGCCTGCGTCTCTTTTTAGGGCTTTAAACCACTTCCTTTGTACGCTTATTTCGAAGATGACGTTCAAACATTTACTACACTGTTAAATGTTATCAAAATATGATTTACAAATTCATAACTCTTAATTTTCTATCACGCGAAGAAATTTCTTTTTATGTCTATAATTCATATTGTCCACAATGATGTAATTTTCATTTTAGGATTTCTTTACAAGTAGTAATTTGTAATTTGAAGTAATGTTTATTTCCAAGAGTTGGTTTGGTAGATGAGTACAAAACAACAGTGTAGCAATGAGTTAGTTGTTTTAAACGTAAAAACAAATTAACAACTGAACAGACTTAGCGAGTACTTATAGCATTTAAATAAGGGAATCTCTTGAAAGTCCTTTATGTGGTACACGAAAATTGTTTTACATTAATGAATACATTCGTTTGTTAGTCGAAATTTATGTACAGCTTAAAATATGAAGAGGTGCAATTTTAATAAAAAAATAATATTAATATTCAGCTTAAGAATCTGTGTTAACGAGACAATTACAAGTAATAGTAAGTGCTAAGTAGACTAACGAAATCTTTAATTTGAATAAGGAACTTTTAGATGTTGGTTGTTTAATACAGGGTGTTTCTAAATTCATGCGAATTAATTCAGAAGGTTTCCACCTTCCAAAAAATTCAAATCTAACTGGCATGGTATCTGATGGTTGGTTTAAGGATGCTATTGGAATTTTTTTTAGAAGTTTTGTGTGTGTTGTAGTACTAAGGCATAGAAAATTTGGTGCATATTAGAATTAATATAGGAAACAAGCTAGTCTCATCAATTACTGGATCTAACAATCACCAAATCAGTCTAAACTAATTTAAAAATCATTAATGAAATTGATTGTGTTAACCTCTACTTTTTGGAAGTTCATCTTACTAAGAACATCTAGGCTTTAATATTGTTATGTCTTATTACTTCCTTACTTGGTCTAGCCTTAACTCCTTATCAACATCTAGTACCTAGTTACAAACAAACAACATGTAATTTCAATATGTCAATCTGACGATGCTAGTTATAGCGAAACAGCTGTAATTGAATTTTAAAGCGATTTTTCGAATAAATAGTGGAAGTTTAGTTTAACTGTGCAGTTATTTATTGTTCTTAGTAAAAATCATTAGTTATAATTGCCGAGCGAAGCGAGGTTCGCAGCCCCAAAACCCCAAAAACCTTCCACTTCAAATTATGTTAATGTTAGTTCATCTTCTACAAACCACACAATGGACTAGTTTAGTGACTTTTTTTATATTTGCATCTTATAAAATAGGTTTTTAGTGGTTCAACTGTACAAATAAAATTTTTATAAAATTAATCCTCTAGCCATAATCGGCTTTTGAAATTAAAATTTAATGGTTACATACGTCATAAGTGGTAAGTGACGTGTTTCAATAAGATTGGTAGAAAATTTGCGATGTTGTCGATATGCTTTAATATTAACCGAGAAACTTATCTCTCTCTCTTATTTGTTGTCATTAAAAAGAGATAAACATATCGATACTTTTGTTCTCTGATTGACACTTTATCAAATAAGGAGTAAAACACTAAACAAAATATTCTGTCATTTTCGTTAGTTTAATTTGCTGTTTGGTTGTGTTTGGTTTATGAAAGAAATTACTTCTATACTATTTCTGGTTCGAAAATAAAAATCCCTAACACCTTCTCTTGGTGTTATAGCGGTTCCTTCAAAAATAACCAATAGAAGTAATTGTTCTCTCGGGGAGCAAGCCTTCTATCGGTACAGTGAGAGAACGAATTTCAAGAATACGGTTTTGGCATTTTCAATAGAACCACGCCCACTTTCTATTGGCTGTTCTATTTTATCACCGTCAAGAATAGGGGTCTTGTTTGTTTATTACAGATAAACACGATTTTCTCTCCTGTCATATATCTTGTCAACTGGTACAATCAGTTAGTCACAGAATACGGTGTTTTGTGCCGCCAGTTCTTTGAGAATACTTGAAACGAACGTAGCTAAACTGTGACAACGTTGACTTTTAAACACACTTCATTATTGGTTATTAGTTGGCGCTACGTTTAAAACTTACTAATTATTTATTGCTAAATTTTACGAAATGAGAAAAATTAATTGCAAAATGAATACCAATATAAGTAAGTAGGTATCTTATCCTAAAAATATATTGCTATCATTTTGATTAATATGATCCTACTAAACTAGTCCATTGTTGAGAATTCTTACAAATAGGGAAACAGTTTTCATTTTGGGAACTGCACAAATATTAATACAAAATAGAATGTTTATTGAATTATTGAGTGTAATTATTTTTTGTTAGTTTCCATTTAAAAATAAAAAATTAAAATCTTTGATCTTGGAGAACGTATAGCATGCTACTCAGTTATAATGAAAATTCCTAGCACCTTTTGCTTTCTATGTAATAATTAGTTTCTAAATAGTTTTTAGGAGAAAAGAGGTTCAGCAACATTGTTTGTAATAAATCCCAAGTTTATATTTTCGACACAGTTATGAACTCTTTTAATAGGTGTATTTTTTGTAATTCTCACCTGTATCTGTTTATCCTAGTCGCGCTTTCAAATTAAACAAATACAGGGTGTTTCTTAAGTAATCTAAAATATTATATGGGGCGCTTCGTTACTCAATTTTAAGACGAAAAGTTCATATAAACATGTGTGATAGGTGTTGTCGTTTATGAGATACAGGGTGTTGAATTTATTGTAATAAGTCAGTTCTGATTGTACGTGAAATTAATTATTCCCGGAGACGCTACTGGTTTTTAGAAGTAATACGCAAAAACATGCTTATTCTAAGTGGCATTTGAAATAATGTTGACAAGTTTCAAATTTGAAAACCAACACAAAAATCGTACATTTTTATTTGATTGACTCTGTGTTTAGTTAATAACTATGCCAGTGTTTACTAATGTTGAAATGGCTAATATGCATTTTTTGTACGGATTAGCGAATGGTAATGCCTTAGAAGCTAGACGTACATATGCCCAGCGTTATCCAAATAATCGTTTACCATGTTCAGATACGTTTACTAAGTTACATATTCGTTTACAAGAAACTGGAACTTTTGCTAATTCGAAGAATATTATTGGACGACCCAGAACTGTGAGAAATCCCCAATTGGAAAACCAGATTCTTCAAATTATTGACCAACATCCAGAAACGAGTACAAGAAAAGTTGCAGATGAAGTAAATGTTAGTAACAAAACTGTTTGGAATATTCTAAAAGATAATTTATTGTATCCATATCACGTTCAACGTGTTCAACATTTGTTACCTACTGACTATCCATTACGCATACAGTATTGTCAATGGATTTTACGTGAAATCGCGAACAATCCGAATTTTATGGCCAATATTCTATTTACGGATGAAGCCAACTTTTCTAGACATGGGATTATGAATTTTCATAATGACCACATATGGGCAGATGTAAATCCACATACCATAAGTGTAAAACGATTTCAACAAACATTTTCGGTCAATGTTTGGCTTGGCATCATCGATGATTATTTAATTGGACCATTTTTCCTTCCTGTACGGTTAACCGGTGAGACATACCAACATTTTCTAGAAAATGAACTTCCACTTCTTTTGGAAGATGTACCTATTATTATTAGAAGGCGCATGTGGTTCATGCATGACGGAGCTCCTCCACATTTTTCAGTGATTGTACGCGAGTTTTTAAGTAATGTTTTTCCAGGCCATTGATTCGGACGAGGATCTCCACACCCGTGGCCCCCTAGATCACCTGGACACAATTCTCTGGATTTTTGTGTGTGGGGATATTTGAAATCGCTTGTTTACACAACACTAATATTTAACGTACAAGATCTTCAAAATCGTATCATAGACGGCTGTAATGTTATTCGTAACAATTCTGGTATCTTCGAAAGTATTCGACAATCCATTAGACATCGAGCGGATTCTTGCATTTTAGCTGGAGGTGGACATTTTGAACATTTGCTCTGAAATGTATTATTTTTTCTTTATGCTTAACACATGTTGCTTGTAATAAAATAATAAAAAAATATATATATCAGTAGCGTCACCAAGAAAAATTAATTTCACGTACAACATCCTGTATCTCATAAACAACAACACCTATCACACATGTTTATATGAACTTTTCGTCTTATAATTGAGTAACGAAGCGCCCCATATAATATTTTAGATTACTTAAGAAACACCCTGTATAAACATGGTGATCTGATTTTATAATTTATTGATAATCGTTTTAAAAATAAAAAACCATGCTTTTTGGATTTGTGCCACCCTGTAAATTTAATTCTCAACTTATCCGCATAATCGGTACGAAATCTATTACGGCACAGTTTCCCATCTTCGCATTTCCATACTCATCAATATTTAAATAGATTCCACGTGTCTCGTGTACGAAGATAGCCTTTTCCACCTTCCCGAAGAAACTCTTATTCTCTTTACATTTTTTTGTGGAAATCGCTCAACGTGAAACGTCTTTCTTATGGTAAAATCGTCACGTTAAAACACAGTGTTCGGACATGCATATCTCGGCCCTCGAGGGTCAAAAGCATCCGTCGCTCTTTAAACTGACCGATATCTACTTGGCATTCAAAGACCCGCATGTATAATGTCGGAGATGTATTCATATACACATATCCTGGATACATTTTGGATGCTTTCTGGAAAATATGTATATTTCGTCGGTGATGTACGAGTGACGAGTGAGAGATGAAGCCGTACGTACATTAAGAGTAGTCTGTGAGGCTGTTCCCTTTTTTTTAGGATGAAATTTGGTTGATGTGCCTGCCCTACCTACAACCGGAAAGCTAGAACCATCATTTACATAACGAGATTTTTTATTTTATGTACTCCGGTCATGTACAGATTTATGGAATAATTTTAGCAGGGGCATTCCGTATAAATATTCAACTTGCAGCTGTAAGGAAGGCACAAACCGGTGCCTTATCAAAGCAATACGACTCAAGAGTCGTATCAGTTTGGCCGCTTGATCGAGAACATTTTGTTAGAGAGAGAGAGACATAAGCTTTATTGTCATGAAAATTTTTTACAACTTTATGGTTAGAGTTTTGGGTGAATTTAAAAACAAAAATCAGAACAATTAATTGACGTTTAAAATAAAGTAAAAGATCGATAAGCGCCGATGCACTTGTTTCGATTTTAAATTTTTACATTTTAAAATACATATAAATATACAATAATAACATATAATAAAATTAACACAACAAAGTTTATCAAATTTATCACTGAGTGTATTTTTGCTACACACTGGAAAAATTATAAAACTACCTACTTATTTATTAAATACTTTTGGACTAAATATTTTCAACTAAGTTAGAAATTGTATGACGATCTTGAGTTAGGAGGAATTTTTTTAGTAAATTCTTAAATATGTGAATTTTTGAGCTGCATTTTATTTCAGGTGGAGTATTATTATAGAGCTTAGGGGCTAGATAAGCAAATGATCGCTGGCCAATAGACTTTTGTTTGAAGGGCACTTGGTGATTTTTCTTTTGCATAGAGCGAGTAGAATAATTGTGTGTTGGCTCTATGAAATTGTTTTTTTTTTCGATAATAGCTAACTATTCTTAGGTAAAACAGTTGTAGGATATCTAGCATATTTGACTCAATATAAAGACTATTTGAAGGGTACAGCATCGGTTTTTTAAGAATTATTTTTTAAATTCTGCGTTGGATTGTTTCAAGAGGGGATAGGTGTGTTTTAAGTGCGCTTCCCCAAATACTGATACAATAGCTAATATGACTCTCAACTAGGGCATGATAAAGAATTTTTAACTGTTTTGTATGTAATATATTTGTCAAGTATTTAAATTTACTAATTACAAATCTTAATTTTTTACACACATAATTTATATGTACATTCCATTTGAGGTGTTTATCTAGGTAAATGCCAAGGTATTTTATTTGATCCCCACTTTGAATTGTAATGTTTTGACTAAAATTTTTTATGTTTAATTCAGTAAACGGCGGGTTTGTAACTTTGGTGCAGTGGAATGCAACATAATACGTTTTTTCCAGATTTAGGGTCAAAAGTTTATGGTTAAACCAGTTCTGTATCCCAGGTAGTACTGATTCAACTCTATTTTTTAAAGCGATCCATGTTTTATCTTTAAAGAATAATGCCGTGTCGTCTGCGAAACCAATAGCCTCGGGGTATATGTCAAACAGACCATTAACATATATGTTAAATAGTAATGGCCCAAGTATGCTACCTTGGGGGATGCCACAGCTTATTGATGAGCATGTGCTGCATATGTTTCCCAGTTTAACATACTGTTGCCTTTGACTCAAATAGCTTTTAAAAAGTTGATTTACATTTCCCCTTATCCCAATGTCTTCTAGAGCGTTTAAAAGTTTTAAGTGAATTACTGTGTCGAAAGCCTTTGACAAATCTAGGAAGACACTTAGGCAAGGTTGACCTTCATTCATTGATTCGTTTATTTTTTCAGTTAGAGTAAGTATAGCGTCTTCAGTAGACACGCTTTTCCTAAAGCCGTATTGATTTTTTGAAATAATATTGAATTTATCTAGATATGAATTTAGTCGAGTTTCTAGTATCTTTTCAAAGACCTTCGAGACTGATGTTATTAAGGATATGGGGCGATAGTTGGTTGCTATTTGAGAGTCTCCATTTTTGAAGATAGGTATAACCACACTTTTCTTAAATATATTGGGCCACAAACCTGCCCCAAAGCATTTGTTAACTAGAAAAGTTAAGGGAGCAACTATGTTTTTGATAATTGCTTTCAAGGTATCAGGACGAATTCCATCGGTACCAGGAGCTTTTTTTGTTTTTAAGCCAGAAATAGTATTTTTTACTTCAGCATCACTGACGGAGAAAAGAACAAAACTATTTCGGAGTGTTTTACCCTTTGGTTTATATTCAGGATTTGGAGGAATTTTAATTGCGAGATTTGGACCGATCTGTGTGAACGTATTATTAATGTGATTAGCAATATCTTCTTTTTTAGTTAAAATATTGCCTAACCCGTCCTTCATGCCGTCAATATCAAAGGTTTTCTTTGTTTTATTATACTCGTTAACAACATTCCAAAGCTCTTTCGATTCTGATTTATTGCTAGTTATTAATTTTTGATAGTACCTATATTTGCATGTTTTTATTAGTTTTGTTAGATTGTTTCTGTAGGTCTTATATTGATTTTTTAAAATTAAGTTATCAGGGTATTTTAAAAGACTTTTATGCATTTTATTTTTAGTATTTATGGACTTAATAAGTCCATTAGTTATCCACGGGGTCAATTTTGATTTTTTTCTGTATATTTTTACTTCCTGTGTGCATCTTTCTATATTATTAAGTAGAGTACTAACAAATTCATTTACCGCTGAGTCAGGATCCTGCTCTTGGTAGGTTTGGTTCCAATTTTCTTGGTCCAGGTAATTATTTAATTGCTCAAAGTTGATATAAGATCTAAAATGTTGATGACTTTTATTTGTTACATTTAAATTATGAACTATTTGTAAAGCTGTGGTAAAGTGGTCAGAAACTGAGGTTTTTATTACTAGCGGTATTATATAATCATGAAAAGAGGGTATATTCGATTGAATGAAAATATGATCTAAACATGTTTTTGAGTTTCCTTTTACCCTAGTTGGGCTGTTTATGGTTGATACAAGACCTTGTTCGTTCAGTATACAAAGATATTCATTAGTGATATCGTTTTCGTCTAGAAGGTTTATGTTTAAGTCGCCCAGGAAAACGTGATAGGTGTTTTTATTTTGAGTATTCTGAAAGTGTTGTTGCAAGTGTTGTAAAAATTGTTCAGGATTTAGAGATGGAGATCGATAGTATGCACTTAATAGGATGATAATGCCGTGTGGGTTATTTAATTCAATTCTTATTTGAATAAGATTACTAGGACCTAGTGGTATTATTTCATGAGTATATTTGTAGCAAGATTTAATATATACAACTATGCCATCGCTCTGATTCATTTTACTTTGATTATATAGAATGTGATAACCGGGAATGTGAAATAAATCCAAATTTTCAACTTCTCTAGTTTCCGAAAATACTATGCAGTCTACTTCACTAGTTATAGTATCTAGCAGAATTTTATATTCATACAAATTTTTATTGAGGCTAACTATATTATTATGAATGATGTTGAAACTATTACTGCACTTGTTTACTTCTAATATACGGTTTAATTCGTTTGTATTTTCCAGTGTGTAGTTTTTAATTCTTTCTACCCTAAAATTTCTTACAAAATCATCCATAGCAACGTATTTCTTATAAACAATTACAGAGTAAATATCAAAAATAAATATAAAATACCAAAAATATGTGTAAGTCAGTAAAAATTACGTTTAAAAGAATAAAATATACTTAACATTTACAGTTACTTATTTCTTTCTATTATTTATTTTTGAATTATTGAAAAAAGCAGTCACAAACAGCAGGTAGATTATAATTTATCAAGATAATAAAAACCTTACTAATCTACTTTATGGAAACGTATTTAATAGTACATATGATAGACTAAAATTCGGGAGATACCATAAAATCAATTTATTTGTTTAGTATAGATTAAAATTTAAAATTGGAGCTAAAAAAGTGCTTTGTTTTAGTTTTTATGACACATTAAACAAGTTAAGTATTAAATCTTGGTGATTGTCTTGGTTTGTGAGTTTCTTCTAAGAGATTTTTCTTTGATCGCTCTTCTGATTTCCTTTCTTTATTTTTTAGCGCTGATGCACTGCCAAGTTCCTGAAAGGAGTAGGCTTTTCCTTCTATAAAGAGTGTTTGTCGATATATATGTACTTTCTTATTGTTTGTTTTTGCTTGTTTGAGATGTTCTACCAGTACCTTATTCTCTGCTCTTTCTTCTTGTGATAGATCTTCTGATATTGTTATTTTAGTACCTTTCACTAAAGAAACACAGTTTCTCCTCTTCGTTTTGAAACAATAATCAATTTTAATTAAAAATTACTTATCTTTCTTTGTTTTCATCCTCAAATAAAGCTTTAAGTAAAAGCACTTCATCTTGATTACCCATTCTATTTTCAAAAAAGATGGGACTAGCACTTAACGTATGGGTTGAAAAATACAAGTTCAAAAAAAAAAGAAAAATAATGAAGATGAAGAACAATAGGAGTAGGAGATCTGTAGACTCAAATATAGAGAAAGGTACAAATAGAGATGGACAAATAGAGATCGGGGTGAAGCTAGCTCGTAGCTCCTACCGTAGAACTACGACAACCAACCAATTTGGCAACAGCGCATAAAAATCCAGTGTGCGATCAAACTCGACCACCAAGTTGTATGTAAAATTGAACGCTCGCACGTGATAATACATTCAAATACGGGGGAACCATGATAATTAGTGGTTGATAAAAAACATTTTAAAGTTAATTTGAATGAAAAAAATATACGGGGTTGGGATAAAGTATGGAACCAAGTAAGTATCTTTTAAACGAAAAGAACGATATTTATGAAAATTTGCAGGTAAGTGCAATGGAACAAAACGCATCTGATGTATATTTTCTTGATAATAATATACTTCCGGTTTAACCGGAAATACCATCAACTTATTTAGTTTAAATGGGACACACTATATATTTTTACAGGTTTTGAAAGAGCTTGTTATTTTGAATTCATACATACTGAGTTTAATGTAAATAAATTTGTAAAAACGAGGAATAACTCACTGTTAGTAGTACAATAGATGTACATTTCATTATTTTAGAATAATGAGAAACAAAATTACTTCAAATGTTCAAAATGCTCGCCGTTTACTTGCTGACAATATGCCATCCTATTAACAAATTCTTGAGTCACTCTTTCCAAGACTTCTCCACGTATTAGTTCACATTCATCAATAATTCTTTGTCTCAATTCCTGTAAGTTTGTTGGTCGTCTAACGTAAACAAGTGATTTTAGATAACCCCAAAGAAAACAATCTAACGGGCTAAGATCAGGAGAACGAGCAGGCCACTCTACGAATCCTCTACGTCCAATCCATCGATTTGGAAAATTCGCATCCAGAAAATCCCTAACCCGTCTATCATAGTGGGGAGGTGCTCCATCTTGTTGAAACCAAATATTTTGTGGTAATTGCCCATTCTGTTGAAGTGCAGGAATAATTTCGTTATTTAGTAGATCCAAATACTTGTCACCATTCAAGTTTCCGTCGATAAAAAATGGTCCTATAAGCTTATTTTCCACAATTCCCATCCAAACATTTAACTTCTGTGGATGCTGGGTATGTGCTTCATGAATCCAATGAGGATTCTCATTTGACCAATACCTTGAGTTATGGCGATTAACTGTTCCATTTAAACAAAAAGTTGCCTCATCGGAAAAAAACTATGCTAGAAGCAAAATTTTCGTCGACAATCCAGATGTCCATTAGTCGTTCGCAAAATTCCAGCCGTCGGTCAAAATCATCGTATGACAATTCTTGAACCAACTGTACCTTATACGGATGATATTTTTTGACTTTTTAATATCTTTCCTGCAGAACGTCGACTGATACCATGGTTTAGTGCCAAATTTGTGGTGGAAGTTTGAGGTGATTCTTCTAAATCGATTGCAATATTTTGTTTAACAGTTTCGTTCGTTGCAGTCCGCGGTCTTCCAGGTTCTAGCAAATTTTTTACCATCCCAGTAGTATTAAAACGTTGTAATGTTTTAGTTACTGTTGAGCGTGATATAGGATTTCTTTCCGGATGCAAATTATTAAAAATATGACACACTTCTTCATGAGTTCTAACACGATCACCATAACCGATCATCATTAAAATTTCAATATGCTCTTTTTCACTTAATTGAACCATTCTAAATTGTGCAATTTATTTCCGTCAATTAGAATTTGGCACTTGAAGAACAAAAGACGTACTAAACAGTACTTTTTTATTTATTACTATGCATACAAACAACATCAATTAGTTTATCTAAATAGTCTTTTGTTCTAATGCAAAAAACTCAAAGGAGGTTGGTTAAAGTGCTATATTCCTCGTTTTTACAAATTTTTTTACACTAAACTCAGATGCGTTTTGTTCCATTGCACTTACCTGCAAATTTTCATAAATATCGTTCTTTTCGTTTAAAAGATATTTACTTGGTTCCATACTTTATCCCAACCCGTTATATTATAATAAAATATTATTTAAATACTAATATATACTTAATAAATGTTCCTAGTGTGTTTAAACTGAAATATAAGTGAATTTTTAACGCAAGTTCGGATAAATCCTTTGGAGCTGGTGAGCAAATGAAGATATCCACGAATGAAATTTTGCACAGAGGTAGAAAAAACAATTCTCTTTCATCTGGTATATTCAAAAGTCACTTACAAATGTTCTGAATAGGCAAAATATGGATTTTAAGTGAATTTTTAACGCAAATTCGGATATTTACAAAATAAATAGAAGCTATATGTCCAGGAACATAAAAAATAAAAGTTTTTAACAAGACTGTTACATTTTATATAAAAAATACATTTTTAAAATAAATAACAGCTGTTTAGCTACAATTTAGCATGGTCAGATTGACATATTGAAGTTACTTCATACGCATATGTGAGCTTAACCCAATATCTTCAGTTTTTTATTCAATTATTTCCCGCAAAAATCATTTTACATCTTTATATATAGGTATCTAAGAGCACACTATTTAGAAGAAGCAGTGGATCTACCCGGTTTGAAGCTCGACGATGTCTTAAACTTTCTTAGCCTGATTCTTTGGAATCTTCGCACCCCAAATTATTTTTTTAAAAGAAAACCATTGGAAAAGTAATTAAAAGTTTGTTCTAAATAGAACTGAGGTTATTTAATGATTTAGTAGATTGTAATCGATATTTATTTACATAATTTTTCTTTGATTAATCAATATTTAATAACTGTTTTTCACTTCGTTTACTTCTCAGTAAGCAAAAACGTATTTTTTTTTGGAAATTAAGTTTGCGTCGGCAAATATCGAAAAGCGACTGCAAAAAAAATAAGGAAGCGTTTAAAGTAGTGCAAGAAAGGGTGGTGAGGGAAGAAAGATTATTAAAAGTGCAAAAAGAAAGAAACGCCAACGAGTATTTAAAGCATAAGAGACACTCACCTTTATTCTTCTAATTAAATTCAAATCCCTAAAAAGAAAGAGAGAAACAAATTAAACAAGAGAAAAAACATCCAAAAATGTACAGTGCAGTCGTGTTAAAAAAAAATGTCTTGATAATTATCGGTAATTTAGAAATGTTTAAATAATATTTTGGAAAAGCTGTCAGTGCCTGAAAAGTTTAATGTTTGAATAAATTAGTGTTATAAAGTCATTTGATTTCAGGTTTAACCCCTTAGTTTAGTGCCCAGGGGTTGCATTTTTTACCCTATAAAGTTAAAATTCTGAAAATTAATCCTTAAGTTTTTTCCTCAATATTTCTAGGAATCTTTTGGTTGTAATATTGCTCGGATAGCGGATAAATCTACAGTTTTCTATGTAATTCCTTCTTTTTTTGAATAGTACTTCTAATTCCGGAAGATTGGGCGTCTCAAACTCCATTTAGCCTTAAACTACTGAACCAAAAAGTAATTATTATACATCTGCCTTTTTCTTGCAGTTATTGCACATGAAATTATTAAGAGAAATTTTTTTTACTAGTGAAACTCTTGTTTGGAAGACTTGGATGTATATACCATCTTTTTGTACCACTTTTTCCTATATAGATTGACGTTTTAACTCACTTTACACCTAAGACGTTTAAACTTGCTAAGAAAATGTCTTAACTCAAGTAAAGAATTAAAAAACAATCTTTTATGAACATATCTGGACATATCGCAGAATATTTGAATAACCTAAATGACGCATAAAGACGTCATTTGTATGGTACAGATCTACAGGGGATGCTGGGTCTCCTTCAGTTAAATTATTGCTAAGGGACAGATACCAAACATAGAACTTGCGGATTTTGTTGATCATTTAACATTCATCCATTGTACATAAATGGCTCTAAAATAAATGAAAGGGTTGGAGTTGGAACCCAATTCTAAAGTGTTTTAAATCCCTCAATAAATCCTCTTTCAGACGAAGATACAATGCATAGACGATATGGTCCAGAAAAATCTTCTTAGAGGCACTTGAAGAACGAAAATCTGTATTCTCACAAACAGCATTTTACCTAAGAATCTAAGGAACAGGTCCCAAAGGAATAATAGGATGATCGACTCGTAAAAATAGGGACGAATAGACCATTTCTTTTGCTCTTCTCAAAAAAACTAAACCAAAAAAAGAACCTCGATGTTGCGAAGGAAGAGGGTCGACTATAAGTTCTCTGGATGAATGTTTCAGCAATAAGGCAAGCCAAAAAGAGAGCCAGATCTTTTTATTGGACACTAACTTTTAAGCAGGTATCATCCCAAAAGAAAGACAATTTGAAAACTCGTTCCTGCGGAGGCTGTAGGTATAGAAAAGACAGAAGTTAGAAAGTGTTGCTGTACTTCTTATCCAATTAGGAATTTGCATTCTACAGAGATACTTAACTTCACTAGGAGTATTGGAGTTCTAGAGTTTAAGTAGATTAAAGCAATAAAAGATCTTAGTGTCCACAGAATCCTAAATTGATTGTAATAAGGCAATGTAATCTATGTATTGTTAGGCTTATTGTAAATGTGGTCTTTGGCAGCCTTCAGCTGTATTCTATGGCCTTTAAAGTACTATTCGTGATGTTATTCTTGGAGTTTTCAAAATACATTGACCTGAATTACTTTTCATACCTACTACTGACACAAATTTAGGAAAATAATATGTCAAAAATAACTTTAATACTAAATTATTAAAAACTAAGTTCTTTTTATAGGCAATTTGTTTATCAAGACATTTTTAAATGTTTAAAAAAGTAATGAATTTTTGGTATCAAATTCATTGCTTTTTTTATTAAAATAAAGATAAATTCATTCACAATAAAATAGTGTGTGCTATAGAAAAAGGTGCATATAGTGAAAAAGTGAAGAAGAAACAAGAAATATTTTAAATCTACAAAAATATTTTATTTATTTATCAATTTATACGATTTTCAAAGATATACACACAGTATAAACCATTGTAAAATATGTTTTCCTACGACCACATATGAAAGTGCTAGTTTGCACACTTATTGGTACTTAAGAAAGTAGCTAATATCAATACACGTATTGAAAAGTAAAAAAATATAGTTCTATGATCTGTGACATTTACGTCAAATTTATCAATAGTAAAAACACATGAATGTCAAAGCAAGGACCATTTAATTTTTTTTTTAAATCTTCCTTGTGTCAAATATTGTATTGTAATTGCCAATACAAATTTTTCTATATAAAGTAAGAATAAAGAATAAAGTTTCTTATAGATTTTTTAAATTTTTAAAAAATAAACATATTTTTATTCAGTATTATTATTTTTATAAAAACACTTTTAGAAAGAAGAACAGTTTATTCTTCTTTTTTATATTGTGTTTATGTTCCGTGCATGTGTCGAATGTGGATTTTTGAAGTTATGTTTGTGTTTCTGTTTACAATTATCTTTGTGTCTATTATTATTATTACATTACTTTTCAATTAATTTCACCAACTGACCATTTTACTTTTAATTTTTATAGAGCCCACAAAAAAAATTAAAATGTCATTTATCTAATAAAGAATTTTGATGTGAATTCCTGAGAAAGGTGGTTATTTGATTTTAATTAATTATATTTCCATGCAATATATATAAACTCGTTTAAATCCTAATTTTTAACATGACTAAGAATTAAAATAAATTTTATAAATAAATTTAAAATATTTATTATAATAAGAAATATTGGGGTCGTAGGAAAACTCGTGTACACAACGCGTTGGAAAGTGTATTTCTTGCACTCGTTACGTTACCGCACTCGCCACTACGCGGCTCGTGCTAAACTTCAATTGTGCGTAATACTTCACTTTCCACACTCGTTATGTAATATACTATTAAATCACTCTTGAATTGAAAACCAACCTTCTAATTTATTAAATTTATTGTACTAACCCTTACTTTTTGGAAGGCCATCTTACTAAGAATAATAAAAAACTCTTCGTTTTAAATATGCCAATCTGACGATGCTAGTTTTTTAGCGAAACAGCTGTAATTGTGATTTTAAACCTAATTTTTTTAATTAAACTTGAAAATTGAGTTAAAACGAAGAGTTTTTTATTATTCTTTCTAATTTATTGCTGCAAGACTATATACATTTCAATATTTATATACAGTATGATGCAAATGTATGGAATAAATTCATTATTTCAGAAACAGACGACTTTTAAAAAAAAATCTTGTCCAAGTTCACATCTTTAATGTTTGCAGCATAAGGTATTTTATTGACAAATTGCCTGTCCCTCTGTCCCGTGTAAATAAACTTAATCCCCAAAAACCATTTAATGTAGGCGTTTTAAAAATTGCCATTCCTATGTTGTTTAAGAAGGGCGTTTTTATATACTTCGGTTTTTATAACGAAATTTACATTTAACATGTATATGCTATTCTAAAGCCGACTGTACATCTATTAAATAGTTTGAGACGCGTGCGGAGTTCCTCAGGGTTTGTGTTGGGTCCTTTCCTATTTTTAGGATTCATCAATGACATTGCTAATTAGCGGGTTTCACTGTATTATTATTATTATTATAGATTGTTGATTAATCATTAATTTACAGTTTCCTGTAAAAAATTGAATTCCTGGTTGATTCTAAAAAGTTTTCCGAGTAAAACACAGCCCTGTATGTATGAAAAGTCGCAATCAACAATCGATGATTTTACGAATGCGCGCATTAATCAACATTCTAATTATAAAGCCTGTAATGGAATAATATCCATTTTGATGATGCACAATAAAGGTAAAGAACAATGGTCTATTTAGCGAAATTCGTAATAATACGATTATCATTTGTGATCATAGATTTGCGCTACTTAAATTCGACATACACTGGAAATAATGGATGTTATTCCAATTATAACCAACTGTGCATATGGAAATATAATTTAAAAAAATCAAAAATCATTTTCAGGTAGCCTTAAATAATTTACGTAATCATTAACAAACAGCAATTTTAAATTTTTGTTGAAAAGCTATCAATTTTTGGAAAAACTACTGATATTTTTACTTCCTTTGATATTTTGTACCGCCAATCATTATTGTCAACTTTTAAAATCATAAATATCTGAGCACGCATTTATTATATCAGCTGCAAGTGTTGATTGAAATGTTATATATTATTTTGTAATAGAAAATTAATTAATTTTACGTTGGGCGCCAATTTTGCAATGAGAAACGTGTTATGCGCCAAATTTGTAATAAAAAAATTAATTTATTATTAAAGCTATTAAATTCGATGTTAATGATCAATAAAACAACTATTTGTACTTACTTTTTCATTTAATTCGGTAGAAAAGATATTCAAATAAGAAAATTTAATGTAGGATATTATGTGCTACTATTATGAATTAAAGTATGCATATTTATCACCAATATTATAACGGAAAATGAATCGGCTAGAAGTGATTAAGTTCATTAACTCTGACGTATTGTACACTGTTAATTATTTTAGAAAATTAATATGGACGCCACTGATATCTTTTTATATTCAATGATAATGCGAAGTTAATTCTAGTTTTTTTTAGCTGTAAGGATAATGTTACGATAAGTATGAATTTCAGACAGAAAGATGTCAGAAAAAACCGTCTGGATACGAAGGAAATGATTATAGTATTTTCAACAGTAACTGCAATAAACTACCCGACTTAATCTCATTGTGTAGAAAATCATCAGGTAAAAGATGCAAATGTGCTACAGGGTCGAACTTAAGAAATTTGAACTTTGCACAATATAGGAGATATATAAGTAAGCCACATAAGCTCTATGGAATTGAACACGCAGTAGTAGGGAGGTAGTCGTAACACTGTATATCCCAATTCTTCTGCAATTGTATCAGAAACGTACGTTTTTTTAAAGAAAATGACTGCAGCACTTGTAAAAGTTCTTTTTTTGTATAATTTTCTTCAAAATATATGTCATTTGCAGCCATGTTTTGAATCTCCAAGTTCGTATTCTTTGAGCTAGGAATTTTTTGCAATTGTCGACTATGATAGTTTGCGTTGTTTATTACTATAACGCTGTTTGGCGGAATGTTGGGTAACAGACCATTTTTAAATCAATCTTCAAAAAGCTCTGCTGTCGTATATTCGTGATAATCAACACAAGAGTCCTTAATATTTTTGGCAGAAAGCTACATAGCGTTTGGGATCCAACCATTTTCTGATCCTGCGTGTAATATTGTGATTCCCTTCCTTTTATTTGATGGTGCTTTTGTTTTACACTTATCAGAGGAATCAGACCATCCTTTGGAAGGGGTGTCATGCGTGTCAAACCACGTTTCGTCGAGGTAAAGTAATGGTCGATTTTTAGACCGGTATTTTCTTATTGACGTTATATACTGAAAAAATTATTGGACCTTATATCAATTATCAGCTGTGATTGAGCAAAAGAGATCGATTTTAATTACTTATTTAATGTATTTGATCAAAATTATTATTAAAAGAAACATTTTACTGGTATTGATATTAATATTTTGATAATTGAAATCAATCAAATGAGGATACAGTTATCAACCATACAAATAATCAATATGATTATTTTATAATTGAAGTGATACTTTTAGTAATTGTAATAATCTGTTTAATAATCAATGTTTAAAGAAAAACTCAATTACATTTTAGTATTGTTTAGATGTTTAAAATTATCAAATAAAATCATCAAATTAATCTAAAATTAATTATCAGGTGTGATCAAACCAGAGAGGTCGATTTTAATTACATATTTGATGTATTTAATCAAAATGAGTACTATGACAATTACTGTACTGACATTGTTATGATTACTTTGATAGTTGATATTTACAGATTATTCACCTTACAGATGATATAATTATTTTACACCTCTAAGTTAATCAACAGCATGGAAATAATGCTATTTGTATAATAAGGAACAAAGTGCTTTCATTGATGTACGGTACGGCACTTATGACGTCCTTTTCCTCCCTGGGAAATAAATACTTTGAAGTGTATAAAACAATATGGAATATACATTTATTTATTTTAAATTGTAAAATTAATTGCAATAGACTTGCAACCTGGTTACAACTTATTTCTTGATCTAAACTTATTCCTTTTACATTTATGATGTGCATCTCGGATTTTACAACTTAAGGAGGGACTTTTAAATGTCTTATTATTATTTTGTTAAAAGTAAGTTATAATGAATAAAACCCCTATATAGAAAACGCTTAGCGAGTATAATTATTCCTACAATAGGCATGATGACTGATTTTTAAAAACTGATCCACGATGTTTTCACGTATATACTTTATCTATGATAAATGTTATTTTTGCAAAAAAAGTGTTTTTAAATGAGAAATTTACTTTTTAAAAATGCATTTTAAATTTGACGCCAAAACGCTAAAATAGTAATGGCGTCTATCTATGACATCATCGATTCGTAAATACCATTTATACTACACTGCGACCCGTGTGATCTGTGGATTCTGTGGTAAAAACGTCAAACTTCAAACATTTTGCAGGTTAAAAGAGGGTGGTTGAAAAAGTTTATTTTGTTTTTACTTATTTTGTGCGATTATAATAGTTATCATAGTCATGAATCCTAATGTGTATCGATGGTGTGCGGTTTCACAATGTAAGAATACATCAATAAAAACCCCGAACAAAATATTTGTTTACGTTCCAATGTCAATGTCAACAATATTTACGAAAGTACGACGTCACTCTCTTCTGATTGGTGTTTCAGCTAATATGGCGGATTGTTAAAATTACTGCTTATATTTTTACTAAAATAAATGTAATCACACATGTAATATAAAAATGAGTAAATTCTTTAGAATCTCCGTATCTTATATAATTATAACAAATCAATATTTTAGTGATTCTTACTGACTGTCATCATGCCTATTATGGTACGCCCTATTTTTATTTATTACGAGTTTCTTAGTTGTTAACACTCTGGGTTAATTATCATTTATTGCAATATTAACAACGGAAAATTAATTTCATATACCTAGCGGAAGAGCATCATCTATTAATGCCGTCTGGGGCTTTAATATATCTCCCAGAGCCTGCCATCTCCCTGTAAATTAGTTATTTCTGTTAATGGATATGTTTATTTCACGAGTGACACCCGGCTTTGCTTTTACTTTGACTTTGGCTTAACGACCGAGCGTTCCACATGTCGCTTATAATCCCGAACAACGATTTTAACGACAAGTTGTAAATTTACAAGGAATGCTAATCTTCCATATAATAACGGGGAAAATATAATTCATTTGTAATTTTCCATTTGCTCACAAACTTCCATATTCTTTCACAACTTTGTTGCGAGACAGACAGCGAAATGAACATTTTTCAGTAGCTGGTAAGTAAATACAAGTAATATTCTCTTCCAATTTGACGAGACAAACATTACTTTAATCTCAAACGTTTTAATAATGAATTTTAAGTTAATTAAATCTTACATTGTTGAAAGGTTTCTGGTAGACGTATATATATATATAGGTACACACGAATGGCTGTATTCAAAGTTGGCTAATTTTAAACTTTATAGTTTAGCAATCTGTTATGTAATTATGGTAATAAAGTTACTTAAGATTGGTGCATTATTAAAATGGAATAGAGACAGAGTCTAATAAAGTTAGGGCAAAGTAATTTTGAAAAAATTTACAGCAACGTTCTTGATTCTGGTTCTAAACTGTTGTGTAATGACGTCATCGACGATTTTTTTAAATACAAACCGAAGTCACGTGACAACTCATTTGAAAGGTCTTCTTATTGCCTTGGCAACAATGTAATCTGTTTCTGAAATAATGAATTTATTCCACACATTTGCATCGTACTGTATAAAGATTTGTCTTAATTTGTTGCAATTTTTCTGTGCCACAATTTGGATAAACCTTTTACTGCACCAGTTTTGTTAAATTTTTTTACTAATTTACTTGAGAGGTAGATTTTGTTAAATTCAGTAATCTTCATGGATTTTAAAAACAGAAAAATATACAGGGTGATCCGTTTGAAATAACAAAGTTCATCCGACAACAATCTAAACACTATCATAAGCTCGACCGTATTAAAAAATCGTCATAAATCGAAATTTATAAAAATCGTGCAAGCCGTTTCAGAGATAATTCTCATCACTAGTATGTATTTTCCGCATACTGGTGCTTATAATGTCTAAATTGACTGGATTAAAACCATTATCAGGTGTTGAATCGAAACAATTACTCAGGAAATCTTAATTATAAGGAGTGATAATATATCACCACGTTTCTTGCTTCAATTATCGAGTATTTCGTCGAAAATATGGGGTTACTGGGGGACAACGCTCCGAAATATAACAGTTTGAAACCCCTTGAGCTCAATGATTGAACGAACACGTCAGACGACGTGCAACATAGTGGCAGAACAACCTAATTTAGATTCACAACGTCTAATAATATGCTTCAAGTTATTATCTTAGTTAGGGTGTTGCGACTCTCTGTGTGCTTTGGTTGATTAAATCACATTCTGTCCCTTTCACAGGACTAATGTCTGTGTAATGCTCAAACACCACCGACTCGTCGAATAATGCAACTTTATATTGCAGATTTGCATTAACGACCCTGTGAGCTTCATTGTAAATTTTATTTATCGCAAAAACTAGCTGACCTGACAAGATCTTGTCCTCTGCCTAAACGATGGATATTGAATTATTGAATTCGAATAAGTAATGAAATAAAAGTGTGTTTATTAATATAAACATGGTATGATAAAATTTTGTATAAGTACTTACTGAAACATAATAAGTAAATTATTAAAATTTCAAAATTATTGCATTGCTTTAAAGCCCTTTTACCTTTAATAATGTGTGGATGCATCCCGATGTGATACGCATTCTCCAATGCGTCTAGGCATGCTTCTGATTAGGTGGTCAATGTTCTTTTGTTTTATGATCTCAAATAGCTACATCTAATGGCTATCCATTTGATAAATAAATTAATTAATAAAAAAGAACAAAAAGTGTCACTAGAACTAATATTTCCAAAACAAACTAAAGAAATTAAAAGCTATAAAAGTATTACATATTGTGGAAATATTTTCAATGCAATTTCAAAACTAATATCTTCGGCAACATCATCATTAATATCATTTAAAACACAAAATAATATTGGAACAAAATTGTTAAATGTGAAAACAAAATTACCAAAATTAAAAAAATCTGGTGTTTACAAAATTAATTGTTCAAAATGTAATGCAGTATATATAGGTCAAACACAAAGAAATTTTGAAGTACGATTTAATGAACACTTAAGAGTATATAGATTACAACAACCAGATAAGTCGAACTATGCAAAACACCTACTGGAACATCCAAACTCACTTATACAAACCAATGACATTCATATATAGACCAGTGCCGAAGCCTTTAAAAATTGTAAAAAACGAAAAAATGAATGAAACCCATTGGAAAAGGAGGGAAATATGATCAAAATGAAAGGAAAAATAAATTACGGTCGATCCGAGTTCGGGAAGTGGGAGGGGGTGAGTTTTTAAGGGTAAAAAATGGTTTATTCGATTTCCGGCTAAACTACACGTCCTATGCGAAAAAGTTAAATGGCAAAGTTGTAGGTAATAAAAAGATCTACAACTTTTGTATTCGCAATTTTTTCACATAACCTCAAAATTTGGGTGAAAATTCAAAAAACCAAGTTTTTGGTTTTTTATTTATATCTTTTTGAAAAAAAATTTTTTTTTTACGAAATTTAGTGAAAACTTACCTTATTATGTCCCAAATACACTGTAATTTATTTGATTAAAAATATTTATTTTTTCGCCTTATTTTCATTTAATATCAAAAAAGCACCCTAATTTTCAATCGAAAATTCTGACGTCAAAATATCAGCTTTTTTCAAAAAGTTTGGGGACTTTTTGTTCGTTGAAATATCTACTTTCTGATGGTGTAAAAATTATACACTACTATAGGAAATGTTCTCAGAAAATGCAATAAATTGAAACAAACCCAAATTCGAAAAATTTTTTTTGAACAAGGACAAAATAATAAAAACTTTAATGAAAAGATTACAGTCACAAGGATTTTCCTGTAAACAAGTTGAAGAAGATGCTGATGCTGACATAATTAAGACCTCGATAGAAGTTGCCAGAGATACTAATAAAACTGTCATAGTTGTGGGTCAAGATATTGATCTTTTGGTCCTTTCTAATCAATTAAATTCAAATAATCATGACATTTATTTTCTCAAACCGGGCTCTGGAAATGGAAAGGATCTATTTTTCACGTCTAATAGTTTCAAACATGAATCCTTCAAAAATATTGTTGCATTTCTGCATTGTTTTTCTGGTTGCGATACATCTGGATTTGCCGGAAAAGGAAAGAAAAGTATCGTTAACTCATTATTAGACGCGAAAAATTTATCAAATTTGGCCAATGTTTTTTATAAAAAAGATGAAAGTAAAGAAAATATTAAAAAAAATGGATTACAATTAATCAAATCTATTTATACATGTAAAAAAGAAAAAATAACACTAAATCAATTAAGGTTTCAAAAATATCAATTGGCAAAAATTAAATTATCCTTTATTTTGGCAAACCTCCCACCCACAGAAGGAGCAGCAGAACAGCATTGTTACAGAGCATATTATCAGCTTCAAACTTGGTTGGGTAACGAATTGACAGCAACAGATTGGGGCTGGAAGCAACATCAGCTTGGAATTATGCCCAAATTTACAGAAAAGGATTTAATTCCGAAAGTATTGCTCAAAACTATTTGCTGCAGCTGTGAAACTGGATGTAACAGTTTAAAATGTGGTTGCCGAAAACATGGTTTAAAATGCTCAAATTTATGCACTAATTGTCAAGGTTCTGCAAGTTGCTCCAATATGGAAGAAAAAGTCTACGAGGAAGTAAATGATTCAGATGAAATTGTAGATGAAGAACCAATGTATACTGGAAATAACATTGGAGACGAAGATGATGGTCTTGAAGATTTCGACGATCAACTAGAGTTGGAAAGGTTTGTCGAATCTAACGATGAAGAAATGCCTTCAAAGATACAAAAACTAATGAATAACTGATAAGAATTTCAGATAAGGTATTTATAACAAGATTAATGTTTTTGAAAAAAAATATTATGAATAACGTAATCAGAATTAGGTATCTAAATTCAATAGTACGATTTACATGTATATTTATATTGTATGAGATTTTCTATGACATGAATGTAATTCGAATTAAATAAATAAACTTTCCAACTTAAAAAAAATTGCAGCAATCATATTTTTTTGATGAAATTGTATATAATGATAAAAAAAATTTTTCGAATTTGGGTTTGTTTCAATTTTTTGCATTTTCTGAGAACATTTCCTATAGTAATGTATATATTTTTTACACCATCAGAAAGTAGATATTTCAACGAACAAAAAGCCCCCAAACTTTTTGAAAAAGCTGATATTTTGACGTCAGAATTTTCGATTGAAAATTAGGGTGCTTTTTTGATATTAAGTGAAAATAAGGCGAAAAAATAAATATTTTTAATCAAATAAATTACAGTGTATTTGGGACATAATAAGGTAAGTTTTCACTAAATTTCGTAAAAAAAAAATTTTTTTGAAAAAGATATAAATAAAAAACCAAAAACTTGGTTTTTGAATTTTTCACCCAAATTTTGAGGTTATGTGAAAAAATTGCGAATACAAAAGTTGTAGATCTTTTTATTACCTACAACTTTGCCATTTAACTTTTTCGCATAGGACGTGTAGTTTAGCCGGAAATCGAGATAAACCATTTTTTACCCTTAAAAACTCACCCCCTCCCACTTCCCGAACTCGGATCGACCGTAATTTATTTTTCCTTTCATTTTGATCATATTTCCCTCCTTTTTCAATGGGTTTCATTCTATTGTAATTTTTTTTGGTTTCAAAAATTATCGACCCTGGTCTAATACTACACATTTGTGATAAAAAACAAAATTTAGATTTTCTAGAAGAACTTGAAATTAAAAGACATCTAGCAGATCAATAGTTGAAAGTAGTTAATGAACAAATAAATCTTGGAAGTTCTCCACTATTAAACTGTTTACTTTGATTGAGTATTCATTTTATACATAGATAAGACATTATTATAACACAAATATATCAAGTTATTGTAAAGATCAGCATGATATAGTTTTTTCCTGGTTTTTCTATATCATTGCACAGTTATACTGATCTTAGAGGGAAATACATCCAGGATAATCCCTTAGGGCTAATAACATCTAGGCTTTAATATTGTTATGTCTTATTACTTCCTTACTTGGTCTAGCCTTAACTACTTAGCAACATCAAGTATCTAGTTACAAACAAACAAAAATGTAATTTCAATATGTCAATCTGACGATGCTAGTTATAGCGAAACAGCTGTAATTGAATGTTAAAGCGAATTTTTCGAATAAATAGTGGAAGTTTAGTTTATCCGTTCAGTTTTTTATTGTTCTTAGTAAGATAAACTTTCACAAAGTAAAGTTCAATATTTTAGTCAGTAAAGTAGTTAGTCTGCGTTCTTAAAATAACTTACGAAACACGCTAAAATCGCATGTATAATTAATAAAAAAAAAGATAATGGCTTCTCTTTGATCATTTATTTTCATTATTTGATTTATTGAAGTGGTGCGTTAATTTTTTGAAGAAGTGTGTTTTCTTAAACACTTTGATTGGGTATTTTACCAACTCAAACTGAATTAAAATTTCTCAGGTTAGCCTAGATTACTTTTAAACAATAAAATGGTGGTCGAATATTTTTATTTTAGATAAATTAACTCCAATGTTAAAATGTCATATACCTACAAACTATTTTGTCATTTTGACATCGATAAAAAAGGTGCATCCTTTTTTATCGCTTTTTTTTATCGCATGTTCCTCAATCTAGTAGGTGTGTATCAATTTTGCATTATTGTTGACAGGTATTTAATTGTCAAATTTAACAATATAAAACA
Organism: Ophraella communa; assembly: GCA_035357415.1. Taxonomy (NCBI): domain Eukaryota; kingdom Metazoa; phylum Arthropoda; class Insecta; order Coleoptera; family Chrysomelidae; genus Ophraella; species Ophraella communa. The sequence goes on along the minus strand of CM068985.1, from coordinate 42,229,964 downwards.
ATACTACCTTTTCTTTGCAAAAAATATAAAGTATGAACCGATTTGGAGAGGTTTCACGTGAACAAATTACAAAAAATATTGAAGAGTCAATACCGAAGTCAACAAAAAATACGAAGTCATCAATATGGAAACAATTCATGGAGTTTTGTCAAAGCCGAAATTATAAGTTGGAAGAGAATACTACAATACAAGATCTAGCAAAAATATTAAAAGATTGGGCTTTCAATATGAAAAAAAAGAATGGAGAAGATTACAAAGAATTTGCGGTCAAAACAATATGGAACACGACTGCTAAAATGTTACAACAGAAATATTTTAACGAATATGGTTTGAAATTTGATCCTTTTACAGACATAACCTTTAAAGAAGCTCGGGATGCTAGAAATGCCAAAAGAAAACAACTTCAATTGATTCCAACAAAAAGAAAGACGTGTTCTTCAGCAATAGACAAAGAAAATATAATAAAAATGGCAACACTATGGAATATAAATGAACCTGAAGGGCTGCAAAAAAGATTCTTTCATATAGCTTCTTACGAATTGGCTTGGAGAGGAGGAGAAGCTGTTAATTGCAAAATTTATTATTTTAAAGTAGAAAAGAACCAAAATGGTCTTCCTACGGGTAGGATTGAATATAACACCATATTTTCGGAAACGGCACAAGGCGGCTCGAAAAAGTTAACAGACAGCAAATGGTTGACTAGAAATGAAAGTGACGAAAGTATTTGCCCTGTAAAACTATTCCATTTGCTAGTAGAAAAAAGAAATGAACCTTTTACTTCTGACCGATTATTTTTAACTCCAAATCCTTTTTGGAAAAATAAAAATTCTAAAGGTTGGTACAAAAATGTTCCTTTAGGTATTAATACCATATCTGTTTGGACAAAAAATTCTGCTGCAAAAATTGGATTGGACATAATCAATAATAAAGTTACTAACCATTCAAATCGTGCCAGCGCAGTTTCCCAATTAGCCAAAGCAGGAGTTAGCGATCAACAGCTTATTAAGATAACAGGACACTCGTCATCACAATCGATTAAACCATACCTCCAAATTGACCCCGAACACCATGAACAACTTATAAATAATTTGAGACCCTCGGAAACAGAATATTCAACATACGTAGAAACACGAGAAGAAAACATTAAAATCAGTACTCCCCAACCAATATTTAATAATTGATTGATTTAATATTACTGATTGGCAAAATCTTTCGATGAATCGAAAAATTTTCCGGTAAAAAAAAAAGCTCTTGTGTATTTACTGTTGAAAAATATCCCTAGACTATTATAGAATTAAACTGTATAAAAGATTTTCTCTATATTGCTTAATTTTTAGCATTTTATGTGTTTTATTATAACCAAATTTTAGTTAATAATTCGGAACAATTAAAGACGATTCTCAACGAAATCGAAAATTATGTTTTGATATTCGGACCCAAACAAAAATGTCAATCAGTTATCGTGCCCGAGCTGATTGTTTCCGGTAACGGAAATTTGCTAGTTCCGGTTCTCTCTGCTAGGCCATTTTCGAATATTAGTCAGTCAAACGTCGGCAAGCTAAGTTGTCAATATAACTGGAAGTAGTTCAGTTTCTTGATTACTTTTTCTTTTACGAGCGTCATTGGGAATATACCGTTTTGGGAATGAATTTTTAAACTGAGTTTTTTTTTAAATTGTTTTGAAATTTATTAGTAGAGGCATAAAAGACGACAGGCAATTTTGTATTTTTTTTACTGCACACAAGTAGCGAGGGAAGAACTATCTTTTATTTAGATGAAACATGATTAAATGAAGGACACACTATTTCTAAAGCATGGATGGACACCAATATATCAAATTCCCGTCAGGAATGGAGAGATATTCAAAAGCATTAAATGCTCCTCGAGGATAAGGTCGCAGTCTAATAATAGTACACATTGGCAGTGATCATGGTTTTGTAGAAAATGGGCTATTAGACTATCAAAGTCAACCAAAGATTAATACGAAGAAATGACCTCTGATGTTTTTGAAGATTATTTTTCCCAGCTATTGGACTTTTTGCCAAGTGCTGCAGTGGTTGTCTTAAATAACGCCAGTTATCATTCAAAACTGGTAGAAAAGTTACCAACGACGTCATGGAAAAAAAGAAAATATTAAAGAGTGGCTCCAGAGCAAGAATATTTCTTTTGACGACACCATGCTGAAAATGGAATTACTGCAAATTGCAAAGCGCCACAAATTACAATATAAAAGATATGTAATTGACGAAATGGCGAAGAAAAAAAGAAATAATTCTATTACGTTTGCCATCTTATCTCTGTCAATTAAGCCCTATAGATTAACACAAAGTGTGACCTTCCGCAAGGGCCATGCTAATCTTTTCTGTATCGTTCCAATTTTAGTATATGTAGTGCCGAAGCAAGTACAATATTATAATACTGTTACCTAAATGTGAACTTATGTAATAATCAAAATACTATTAGACTTAAGAACCATATGTATCAATGATAGTACAGCTAATAACCCAAAGTGGTTGATGCTGTTAACAATAAAATAAAAAGTATGACCTTCAGAGGTTGTTTTATTACTACTCTACATCTTTGGTTCGTAGAAAAAATAAGATTATCAATATTACTTTGAAGTATATTAGACTACATACATTCTACAATTTAATTCATAACGTCCTTTAAAGTAACCAAATTATGCATAATAATTATTTTAAATTAAATGTTCCAAATGCCATCCATCGGTTCCTGCCATGACTTTCTGAAATAAATACTTTAAAAAGCAAAAATAAGTAAAAATACTAATGTACACAAAAAGTTATCTCATAAACACTGAAACTTTTTGTCAAATGATAAATCAAGCAAGTGATAATGGCATAGTTATTGTAATATTTATTGTCGTAAATATTTTTTGATTTTGTGAATTGTCATCAGTTGTCAATTGTAATTTTTACTTTTGAATACTAAATTATGGCTCACCTAAATGAAACACAACGCATAGAAATATTAATTCTTAGCGGATGTGGAGATAAAAAAGAACACAGAACGAGGTATGCAATTTATTCAACGCAAAATATCCAGACAGACCCATCAGCCAATCAACAGTAAGTAAAATAGTCCGAAAATTTGGAGAAACTGGGCACGTTAAACATATTCCAAACGCTGGGCGTCCTAAAATTGAAGACAATGTGAAACTTGATGTTTTATTAAACGTCCATGGCAATCCTCACAGTAGTTCAACACAAATGGGTGAATATGCTGGAGTTTTCCAACGATCGGTATTACGTATTTTAAAAAAAGAAAAATACCATCCCTACAAAATTCAACTACACCAGGAATTAAACGACGACGATCCCGATCGCCGGCTTCAATTTTCTGAAATTATGCAGGATTTATGTATCGGCAATCCACGTTTCATCAATCAAATCCTCTTTTCCGATGAAGCAAGATTTTTTTTACATGGTACCGTGAATCGTCAAAATTGCAGGTATTGGAGTCAAGAAAACCCATATTGGATGACTGAGGCACACACGCAATATCCTCAGAAAGTGAATGTATGGGCAGGGATCATCGATGACATAATCATTGGCCCTTTTCTCTTTGAAGAAAATCTAACAGGAGAACGTTATTTAACTTTTTTGAGAAATCAACTTATACCTGTCCTTGCTAACATGTATCCAAATGCCAATAATACAAATTTACCCAGTGACAATATCTGGTTTCAACAAGATGGAGCCCCTCCGCATTACGCACGTGAAGTACGTCAATTTTTAAATAATTGCTTTCCCAGGAAATGGATCGGAAGACGAGGTTTTATAGAGTGGACAGCAAGGTCGCCAGATCTAACACCTCTAGACTTTTTCCTGTGGGGTTACATAAAATCAAAAGTTTATGTCAATAGACCCCAAAATTTACAGAACTTAAAAGATATAATTAGGCATGAAATGAGTCTCATTACTCCAGAAGTCATCCGCAATGAAGTTGATGAATGTGTCCGTAGATTCGCATATTTTCAAGAAACCGATGGAGGGCATTTCGAACATTTAATTTAAAATATTTATTATGCATAATTTGGTTACTTTAAGGTACGTTATGAATTAAATCATTAGTTGTAATTTGGTTGAATTTAAATAAAAAAGAAATGCTTTTGTACCCTTAAAAAATAGTTTAGTTACAAATGTAATGTCGTTAAATAGAGAATTAAATTCTCCTTCAAATGAGGTGTCGCATTATACCGATTTCTATTTAAAAAAATTAACGATTACGTCACTACACCTACACCGGTGACGTCATCCTTACTCCATGTACGTTATAAGATGGGTATTTTATAACAAAAATCGAACTGTTTCGGGATTACCCTCAAAACTCGACGGTTCTCGAAATAATGATAATATTCCATAAATTAGCCGTCCACTGTATGTGTTTTTCAGATAAAAGTATCCACCTTTAATAATTTTTGTTATTTGCAGTTAAAATGGCTCATAAACTTCTGGGACACCCGTTATTAAGTAAGTTCCTAAAAGAGAACATTTCACAAAAAATGTCTTAATCACCACAGTAAACAAAATTAAATACAAATCTTTAGCAAGTAAACATCATGCAAAATTCATTTCCTCTTAAAATGCGTAAGCAATTTTTGATTCGATTTTATATCATGATTACTGTCCCATAACCCGATTTATTTCACCGATTTCTCGAAACAGCCATCCACATTAAAACCCCTAAAGTGAGTTAGTTCCGCAGGTAATCACTTCAACAGTAATAAATTCAGTTTTAGGTTGAATGAAGTAATTAAAATAGACCGCTTTCAGAAGGTTTTTCATATTTATGGCTCGCATTTTACAAACGATAATATGAAAATTCCAAAATTGATTGAAATATTTCCTTACGCATGCATATTTGTTTACCAACATTTTAAAAAAAAATTTACTGATGATGATCTTAAGAATAATATATAAAAGCCAGTATTTCGCAAAGTATAAGGCTGCGGTTACAGTGGATGCGTACTCTGACGACCATCGAGTCGGACGTAGACGGACGTGTATGGTCGTACGATCTAGGTGGTCGCATTGCATACGTTTAATTGCGACCAGTTTCAGTTCAAACAACATGGCCGAAGATGACGAATATATATTGGAGAACAATTTTTTACGTCTTTTAATGTTAGAAAATATAAGAACAATGTGGGTAAATGATATATACATAAATAGAAACGAAAATGGCGAGTTTCACGTATTATTTGAAGAGTTATTACACCAACCACGGAAGTTTTTTGAATTTTTCCCTATGATACCTGAAACGTTTAATTATATTTTATCTCAAATTTCTGTAAAACTTGAGAAGCAGTCGAATTTTCGAAAGTGTTTTCAACATGGTAATCTTTATTTGTTTGTTCCCATAGTGCCTTTCTTTCAAACACTCTCAAAATAAATTTTTCAATATCCATTTCTATTATACTTATTAGAAATACTCGGTGTACGTGGTTTTTAAGGACGGAAGACGCCGGAAAAAACAAACAAGTTTGAATATCAAAATCGCTCGTGCATATACGCGCGTACACTGACGATTATTCCTCATCTAATATAACCGATTCCATTTGTCAGCAGGTGTTTCTTTCGGTAGTCCGACTACGCGCGAATACGTCCGACTCGATGGTCGTCAGAGTACGCATCCACTGTAACCGCAGCCTAAGGGATGAAACCCTGTTGCGTTATCCAATTTATTTTACAAATTTTTATCCTCTATTTTAAGTTATTGTTAAGTTGTTCTTTGCACCCAGAAGGAATAATTTCTTCTTCTTTTTCTTTGTAGTATGTGGCCTAAGGTACCAGGCTATCCGGCCAGGTTTCTTGAATCAGGAGGAGGAATAATTTCTTAATCTTAACTTTTTGAAAACATTTAAAGAATGCTATGATACAAATATCAATGTTTTATCTTTAATAGTTTTCGTAAAAATACAATTTATGTCGCCTTTGTGTTTTATTTAATCTTTTCAATTATTACTTCGAAATCTTATTTCACACCTTTGAAGCTTAGTTAGTTTTTGATGTATAAAAATGTATCGCAAACAGACAGATATTTCTGTGTTGAGTCGAATTGCAGATTGATGTGATTGATCATCGATATATACACGAACAGTTGGATAATTTGAACCAGAGTTATGAAACAATTACTTTGGTGCATACTGAATGAAACAATTGCATGAGGGACTTTGATATCGAAACTACAAAGGTTCAAAAAGAAAGAATTTCGCTACCCGTACATAAACGGCAATTAAATTATGGCCGAATCGCATCAGGGCTTTTTCGATAGGGAATGTTTACAACGTCTTTTGGAGAAACAAACTATGGGTATAATAGTTTTTGACACCATAAACTATATTTACTTTAAATAAGGTACTTTTATTCTTGGACTAACAAACACTGGCATTTTGTCAAATATTGAAGAAATAAGTTGTAACATGTTCATGGACATGTTCCGAGCGTAAAATTATTTAATCACACGTATAATTAAATCCTGCACTTAATCATAAATGATAAACATTTTTCACTATCTCACGACTTCAAACCATTAAAAAAATACCTTTCGGACGACCAATAGACACAACCATTTTTGAACGTTGAGAACCCGTTAAAAACCAACCAATCAGAACGCTCGAATTCCTCCCCTAACGAAAATGAACCGTTAATATAATTGTAACGCAGAGAGACCTATTCCCTTTAGCATTCTGCCTTCAAAGAAAGAGCATCATTTTGCGTATTAACGAATTCTTACCTTAGCCGTTGTAAGTACAAAATTTTTATTATTAAACATTTTAATTCATTTATCAATTTATCTTTATTACTCAGTTGAACACAGATATTAATAGCATTTCAAAATAATAATTTCTAGATATTTCCATAGATAACTAAAGCCATAATTGAACCTTTTTTATTTAGCCACGTGGCAATTCATGTTAATATGCATGTGTTTTTAATACAATTAGTACCTAATCGACATTATTTAATATTTTTAAATGAACTAATAATTAATAATTTAACGTTTAATATATATATTTTATAATACTTTTCATTAATTTAACCTTTTTGCTATTCAGCCACGTGCTGGCATGCCGAAATGCATGTATTTTCAATATATTCAGTGATCGATAGTATTTAATACTTTCAAACAAATTAACAATCAATAACGCAACTTTTGACATATACAATTTATAATATTTTTATTAAAAATAAGACTTTTTAATTAGAAACTAAGAACACACGTTTTAGAACATAGATTATAATAAATTGAACCAAGTTTTGATTAGTAACGACTCACTATTAATAATTCCTAATTTTTTTAGTTTAACCATTATCACACATATTTTATTTTATTTCATATCATTTGTTAAATAATAAAAATATGAACATTGTTGAGTGCCCGGCAAATAAAATGATAGTAAGGAATCAAATTCAATTGCCGTCCGTTCTCCAACAATTTTCATATTCCATAATTTCTTGATACTCCTTTTCCTGATACACTATTCTCTCACAGATTTATACGGCTCCAAGTTAACGTTGAAAATATCGCAAATTATTAGCAAGTTACCGATAAAGCACCGATCCAGCTGACTACACCTGAAGTTCGAACTCTCCGGAGAAGCCCCCCAGGTCTGCCTTCCAGTAGAAGTCGTCAACATCTGTAACCAACCGAAGCCGTACACATACCGCTGTGGGAGAAATCCGAAACCCCAAGCTAAGTACCTAACCTTTTGTGGCAAAATAAATTTGAATTTCTTACTTGAGTGTTTGTTTTAAACCCACAGATTTGCTGTGTGTGGTTGCCTATCGGTATCAGTATTTTATTTTTTTATTGTTGGGTTAAAGTAGTCAAAATATTTTTAATATTCATTTTTTCTTTCTAGTTAAACTTTAAATTAAATAAGGTGTTCTGCTTTACACCTAGTTATTAAATTTTGTCGAATTTAAAGCAGTGGCGCCCTCACCCATCAATCATATCCTATATACAGAGTGTCGCTAAGCTGGAGTGTACCCACTCCTGAGTTAAAAGGTCTCATAAGCCGGGACAGCTCTCGAGGGAGTAATTAGTGTTACAAATTGGCGCCCTGCCTCTTTAGAAGAATATTGTTGCAAATTGGCTTCCTGCCTTTTTGGGACTATTATGGTTACAAACTAAAAACTGTATAGACAACTATGCCAATATAATTAAACTAAATCGTGGTAATTAATGTCTTTCAGTTGTTGATTTAAATATCGTAGTTGTCAACTCTTAATCAAAAACTAATATCTTGCGAAGTAATATTGAATGAATGTTTAATGATGATTGGTTCCGGCGATAATTGCAGAAGTCTAGTTGAAGTGGCAATGTGAAATATCGGTTACCTGATATTTCACAAGGTACTGTATCTAAAATTCATGCACAATTCAGAGAACTTGGACATGACAAACCATTAAAAAGAAATCCGCATTTCGTTGAAGATGATGTGAAAGTTGAAATTATGTTAAGTGTCGTGGAGAATCCAACGCCAATTTCACGTCAAATTTCTCGTCAAAATAATGTGAGTCACACAACTGTCCTAAGTTGTTTCCATAAAGAAAAACTTCATCCATAAAAATTTACTTTTGTGCAAGAACTAATAGAAGACTATCCAGATTTCTGCGAAAGAATTATGAATAAATTGAACGGAAATGAAATAGTTGTTGGTACAATTCTTTTTTCCGATTAATCAACATTCACATTGAACGAGGAAGTAAACAGACAAAATTGTAGATATTGGTCAGATGAGGATTCTCATCACACATACTCAGTATCCTAAAAAATTGAACGTTTGGGAAGGTATCATAGTTGATCATATTATTGGTTCTATTTTTGTAGATTGAAATTTGCCAACCGAAAAATATTTAAGCATGATTGGCCATTCTTTAAACACTGTTCTCATTTGAAGAGGATTTTTCAATAAAGTATTATGGTTCTGTCATGGTTTCTTGCTCATTTTTGCCACTGTTTTTAGTTATTTTTTTATTATAAGTAGAAGAAAAGTAATTTTAATCTCGATGCTTACTAAACAAGAAACTACCTGTCTCATCGGGTATAAAGTTATAATACACATTTTTTGCGTGGAGTATTAAATCTTCCGCGCGGCTTGTTCTTTCGTATTTACCTCTAAACTATTCACGGCGGAGTTTAAGGAAACTGCGTAACCGCAACTTCTTGTACAGCACTTAAGTTATCCTCGAAACAAACGAGAGAAAACCGAGCTAAATGTTACTTTCGGCCATATTTCATATTTTAGAAAATTTCCACCTGGTCCTGATGTTCGAGATTAAGCTACGATTATTTTACTTCGGCGGTCGGGGATTATTTCGAGTAGTGCCAACTTTGGAAAAGTAAATATACCCAAGCAGCGAGGAGTGTACATATATGTGTGTGAACGCTTTTAGTGCGACTTTTTCTTTTCGGTTTTGGGTTATTTAACTTTTAGAATAGTGCAAAACTTTTGTATACATGTGAATATAGGATGGAAATAAGTTAAATTTTGTCATAGAAGAGTAAGAAGCTTTTAGTAAGCACTCCAAACTGAATGGTGGCTTTTAAAACAAGCAAAACGGCTGTGAAATTTAAAATAAAACTTTAACTAATGTAAATTTCAAGTTGTCATGAATGTTAAATTCTTTTACGGCTTTCAGCACTAGGGTATCTTTTTTTAATAATGTTTTCTAACGTGGATTACAAAATGGTTAAGGAAATTTGATTTTTAAAAAACGAAATAATAGAAATAAAGAAAGAATAATGAAAAACTCTTCGTTTTACCAAAACTTCCAATATTTATTTAAAAAATTGCTTTATTAACTTTAATGACAGCCGTTTCTGATATTATTCCTGGATGGATATTTCTTTCATCTATAATTGACTTATTTAATGTATGCATTAGTCAAAATTATTTTACTTTTGATAACAAAGTATATATTCAAAATGAGGGTCTTCCCATTTCTCCAATTTTAGCAAATATTTTTATGGATAATTTAGAAAACATACTATTTAATTCTAGTTATAAAAACAATATTGTATTTTGGTATAGATATGTTGATGATGTGTTAGCAGGATTTGTAGGTAGCGAACGACAGTTAGATATATTTTTTAATTATATTAATAGCTTGCATCCTAAAATTAATTTTACTTTAGAAGTTGAAGAAAATAATTCAATTAATTTTCTAGATTTAAAAATTGAAAAAGTTAATAATTTACTAAATTATTCAATATACAGAAAACCAACACAAACAGATGTAACCATACCATATAATTCAAATCATCACATAACACATAAATTAGCAGCTTATAATTCTATGATACATAGGGCATTTTCAATTCCAATGAACAAAATTAACTTTGATAAAGAAATTGATATCATAAAACAAATAGCTACATCTAATGGCTACCCAATTCATTTAATAAATACATTAATTAATAAGAAAGAACAGAAAGTGTCACTAAACCTAATATTTCCTAAGCAAACTAAAGAAATTAAAAGTTATAAAAATATTACATATTGTGGAACTATTTCCAATAAAATTTCAAAAATAATATCTTCGGCAACATCAGCATTAATATCATTTAAAACACAAAATAATATTGGTACAAAATTGTTAAATGTAAAAACAAAATTACCTAAATTAAAAAAATCTGGTGTTTACAAAATTAATTGTCCAAAGTGTAATGCTGTATATATAGGTCAAACACAAAGAAATTTTGAAGTAAGATTTAACGAACATTTAAGAGCATATAGATTAAAACAACCAGATAAGTCAAATTATGCAAAACACCTACTTGAACATCCAACCTCACTCTTACAAATCAATGACATCCAAATACTACACACTTGTAATAAAAAACAAAATTTAGATTTCCTTGAAGAACTTGAAATAAAAAGACATCTAGCAGATCCACAATTTAAAGTTGTTAATGAACAAATAAATCTGGGAAGTTCTCCACTTTTAAAGTGTTTGCTTTGATTGAGTCTTCATTTTATACATAGATAAGATGTAATTGTAACACAAATATATTAAGTTATTGTAAAGATCAGCATGATATAGTTTTTTCCTGGTTTTTCTATATCATTGCACAGTTATACTGATCTTAGAGGAAAGTACATCCAGGATAATCCCTTAGGGCTCATAACATCTAGGCTTTAATATTGTTATGTCTTATTACTTCCATACTTGGTCTAGCCTTATAACTACCTAATAAACATCAGGTACCTAGCTACAAACAAACAAAATGTAACTTCAATATGTCAATCTGACGATGCTAAGTCTAGCGAAACGGCTGTCATTAAAGTTAATAAAGCAATTTTTTAAATAAATATTGGAAGTTTTGTTAAAACGAAGAGTTTTTCATTATTCTTAATAAGATGGACTTCCAAAAAGTAAGGGTTAGTACAATCAATTCAAGAAATAAAGAAAGTAATTCAACAAAAAATAGCGTAACAGTTATCTGACAATAAATTGGAATGTGGGAATTCATGAAACAAATACAAAATTTCAACGCAGTGAGATCACGATATGGTTAGTAGAAAACGTTGGAGTCAAAGGTTGTTCCTTTAATATAGGTAATTTAAAAGGGTTTACAAAACCACTAAGGATGACATCGCTGTTGTAAAGGAAATTACAGTATTGGTTAGGTCAATAGTTATTGATTCGCAAAACTCGTACACCAACATAACTTTGTATGGGTGGTACTTGAATTTATGTAGAACTCGGAAAACTGTAGAAGATGAAACACCGATCGCTCTACTTATTGAGAAAATGGGCATATTGGACAGTGGGACATGCAGATTCTGCGATGAGGCAGATGAGACGTCAGAACACATTATCTGCAATTGCAGAGTAATTGTTCGGCAACGCCATAAATATCTGGAACAGGTATTCCTTGATCCTGATCAGATTACAAACCTAGCTCCAAAACGGATAATGGACTTTCTTAGAAGCCTAGACCTTTTGGACTAAAATATAGATGTAGGGTATACACAAAAGATCTTATAGGTCGCAGTTTAGTATAGTCAACTGGGCCAATCGACCCCTTCTGCAATCTACAATCTACTTATTGAGGATGAAAACTTTAATAATAACATGACTGACATTAAAAAAATGCCTTGGAAGAATTTGTTTTGAGTAACAAAAAGTTTTAAATATAAAATCAAAATTGGTCTGACTATATTTAAGGACTTTCAATCAATTTTATTTGAATTAGAAGTTACTGCACAACTGGATTGAACCAAAATGCTGAAATAATAATCACAGCATAAAAAAGTTTGTTTAATTATTGAAACAACCTTTGAAACACCAATAACATGGCTCAGACACTGCCTCTGAATCCGGCATAATTCACCTGTCCAAATTATACATAACGCATAACACTGACGTTGTTATGGACAGGTTAATACCTAAGCAATGAATTGCGTAATGCATTATCGATCCTCAACCAAAACAATTACCGAATACTGATTCTCGTATCGTCAGCCATCTAAATTACCTTCTATTCTGCATGGAATTTCAGGATCATGTTAAAAAAATTAACATTTAATTCCTTTATTACACAGTTATACAAAACCGCATATTAAAAGCGATCCTCTCCAACAAGTGGCAATATTTTGTTATCGTAATCAAATAAATACCCTCTCTGCTATTAATTTGAATTATAATATCGGATACAACGGATATTTCGCTAACCGCAAATTGTAACTCCACTGGTTTGTAAAATGTAGGAGAAATTATTAATATTGGTTACTGGTGATGATAGCAAGATCATGATTTGAAGTGAAATATGGAAAGGGAACATGGTTTATATTAAAAATAATTTAAAATGGTGTTTTTATGTTGATTTAAATCTATCACCAAAATAATGTAATCTTAATAATAATTAAAAATTATTTTTTATATTTTGCACTTATAAAAATCTTCATTATAAAACGCATTTGCGTATCGTAATGTAACTTTTACGCACGCAAATTTTTGTTTTAAATGGTTGACAAGACTATTGACAATGACATTTGTGGCTAATAGCAATTTATTAATTTTATATTGTTCTTTAAGAAAGTATTTGTGAATATGAATATCATTTTTTACTTATATAATATTTTATTGTTGGTGTATTAGTCATTTTAAAATATTTGAAAACATTAACATTTGATAATTTAAATGTCAAAACTGTCAAATGTTATAAATAACACAGTGCTACCGACATACCTTTTAAAATCAAAATTTTCATAATTACATAAAAATAATAAATTAATTTAAAAAATGATAAAATGGCAAAATATAAAAAATATTATAAACAACTTATTTCATATGGCTGTTGTGACATTCGTTCTTTATAACTTGAACTCGTGTCATAACAGAATTCCATATGAAATGCGTTGTTTAATATACTATTATTTAATTCTTTTTTTTAATAAAGAAATTATAGATCAAAAAAATTAAAATAATCACTTTTTAAATTTTATTGTTTCTACACTTTATTATTACCTTTTTGGATTTTTTTTCTTAAGCAAATTTGAATTAAAAAAAGAAATTTTCTGTGAAAATTATTATGAATAGTAACTTTAATTGTTTTTTAAGAGAAACACCACGTGCCGAACGTAGTGAGGTACCTAGCAACAAATTAAACACAAATTTTATTGTTATTACCGCTTATTATTTAGTTTTCTACTCTTTTTTTTTTGGCAACAATGTTTTATATTAAAAAAAAAGAAGAATGTTCTATGAAAATTATAACTGACAAATAGCATTTTAATATGTTTTATGTTTTCGAAAAAAATTGTCTACGAAATGATAACAATCCCGAGCGGTAATTTAGAATAATCGATTCTTTTGAGGTGTGGAAAAATTGCACAAATGAAATTTAAATAAATCTTTTTTCTTTTTATTTCTAATATAAAAAGGAGAAAGGAATAAAAATTAAATAAAAGTAAAGTAGACACTTTATAAGAAAGTGTAATATTTTCAACTAGTTTTTATATTAAAAATAATTTAAAATGATGTTTTCATGTTAATTGGGATGTTAATGATTGGGCTAATATTCTCTTTACGGATGAATCAAGATTCCAGTTTGTACACACCCAGGTGAGCGATTTGCTCAGTGTAACATAAGAGCAGCCAGGAATTATGGAGGTGGTTCGATTATAGTATGGCGTCTGTTTTGAAGGCCACACGGAGTTAATTGTGTCGTAGGGGATCACTGACAGCTGATCGGTATACAGGGTGTTTCTTAAGTAATCTAAAATATTATATGGGGCGCTTCGTTACTCAATTTTAAGACGAAAAGTTCATATAAACATGTGTGATAGGTGTTGTCGTTTATGAGATACAGGGTGTTGTACGTGAAATTAATTTTTCTTGGTGACGCTACTGATTTATATTTTTTTATTATTTTATTACAAGCAACATGTGTTAAACATAAAGAAAAAATAATACATTTCAGAGCAAATGTTCAAAATGTCCACCTCCAGCTAAAATGCAAGAATCCGCTCGATGTCTAATGGATTGTCGAATACGTTTGAAGATACCAGGATTGTTACGAATAACATTACAGCCGTCTATGATACGATTTTGAAGATCTTGTACGTTTAATATCAGTGTTGTGTAAACAAGCGATTTCAAATATCCCCACACACAAAAATCCAGAGGATTGTGTCCAGGTGATCTAGGGGGCCACGGGTGTGGAGATCCTCGTCCGATCCAATGGCCTGGAAAAACATTTAAAAACTCGCGTACAATCACTGAAAAATGTGGAGGAGCTCCGTCATGCATGAACCACATGCGCCTTCTAATAATAATAGGTACATCTTCCAAAAGAAGTGGAAGTTCATTTTCTAGAAAATATTGGTATGTCTCACCGGTTAACCGTACAGGAAGGAAAAATGGTCCAATTAAATAATTATCGATGATGCCAAGCCAAACATTGACCGAAAATGTTTGTTGAAATCGTTTTACACTTATGGTATGTGGATTTACATCTGCCCATATGTGGTCATTATGAAAATTCATAATCCCATGTCTAGAAAAGTTGGCTTCATCCGTAAATAGAATATTGGCCATAAAATTCGGATTGTTCGCGATTTCACGTAAAATCCATTGACAATACTGTATGCGTAATGGATAGTCAGTAGGTAACAAATGTTGAACACGTTGAACGTGATATGGATACAATAAATTATCTTTTAGAATATTCCAAACAGTTTTGTTACTAACATTTACTTCATCTGCAACTTTTCTTGTACTCGTTTCTGGATGTTGGTCAATAATTTGAAGAATCTGGTTTTCTCACAGTTCTGGGTCGTCCAATAATATTCTTCGATTTAGGAAAAGTTCCAGTTTCTTGTAAACGAATATGTAACTTGGTAAACGTATCTGAACATGGTAAACGATTATTTGGATAACGCTGGGCATACGTACGTCTAGCTTCTAAGGCATTACCATTCGCTAATCCGTACAAAAAATGCATATTAGCCATTTCAACATTAGTAAACACTGGCATAGTTATTAACTAAACACAGAGTCAATCAAATAAAAATGTACGATTTTTGCGTTGGTTTTCAAATTTGACACTTGTCAACATTATTTTAAAGGCCACTTAGAATAAGCATGTTTTTGCGTATTACTTCTAAAAACCAGTAGCGTCACCGGGAAAAATTAATTTCACGTACAATCAGAACTGACTTATTACAATAAATTCAACACCCTGTATCTCATAAACGACAACACCTATCACACATGTTTATATGAACTTTTCGTCTTAAAATTGAGTAACGAAGCGCCCCATACAATATTTTAGATTACTTAAGAAACACCCTGTATGATAACAAAATTTTAACCCGCATTATTAGCGCGTCCAAGCGGCACAAAAATTGTATCAAATAATGAAGTTCATACTATTTGATTGTATCGCAGTTTAATCTCTTTGTTAAATCCATTTCCATTTGTTAACATGTTAATTGTTTTTTAACAGGTTGACTTTATATCTTCCAATTAGATACGCCAATGGCAGTATAAAGAAAAGGAAAACCATGTCCGCTAGAAATGTAAATATTTTAAAATATTCTCCGTTGCGATACAAGGATATAGTTTTATGGAAATCGACGCTGCGTCTCTTTTTTTAAAAATTTATGCAAAGTAGCTCTACGAATTTGATATATTTTTTCGTTTTTGTTTAAGATACACTCCAAACGCTGGACGTTAGACACAGAGACGTCATCAGTTAATATAAAGACAGTAGCGTAGTACCTAATACGAGTTGGTCTTAACCTACTATTGGTATATACAAAAATCTACTGTCATTGCAAAAATCCAACGTACTGCGATTTCTTTATTATTATAGTTAATGTTGAATGTTCAATCCTTGTATGGCTGCTTGACGAGGAGGATGGTGGGTAAGTTATGAAGAAACTTCTTAGAAGGAATTTAAAAAAAGCAACTGTAGATTGTGCAGAAATAATCACTATATCTCATAAGAACATCGATGTTACAAAACTTTGTAAATTTGGCACCCAACGTGGGGCCAGAAAGTAGCCCCGAAGAGATGAACAAATAAAAGGGAATTTCTTAGTTTAACGAAACAGAATTGTATTATCCAAATGTACCGACAAGAACATAAGTATACTAAAATATTACGGTTAGTGATTTATCTCTGAAATAAAGGATTTATAGCACCGCCGTGTATGGGTTGATCCGTTTTATTATTTTTTGTTTTATTGAAATATCTATTGACCGGCCACTTCGACGGCAAGTTTAACGCAAGACCAGGTACGCTTCCTTCATGCATCAATTGTCGTCATCGTCACAATGTATGAAAAAGCATTTAAAATGTAAATTCGAAAATTTGAATTTTTATTACGCCTCCTCTATTTTAACAGGCAGCCAACTTCGAAACAGTGGCACGTTTCCTCTTTTTCGCAATATTTTTTAGACTCTTTTTATTCCGGTTTCAATTGATAAGCCGACAGCTCGGAAAGTTGAGAGAAAACAATTAGAAATGGCAAAACAGAAGGATATTCACATTATTATTTATATTAGTTTTTCCTAAAACTTAACATCCCATGCGAATCACTGCGCTATTTAATCAATCACGAATTGGAAAATACAATGACGGCCGTTTCGCTCTAGAATTAGCATCGTCAGAACTTCATTATGTCAATCTCAAAGAACACCATTATAGCAATTTTTTGACGTTTTAAAGCAATTCTGTTCACGAACAAACAGTGTAGCCACTACACAATTGGCGTTCTATGAATATAGCCACATTTATAAAAAAGAAGATCCATTTTTTTTGCAATTTAAGTTACTTTTAATATGCCTACACTGTAAAACGTAATGTTATGAATGTCAGTAGAGCTGCAAAATATTATAGTGTATTTGAAAATCAAGAGAGAGTAAATTCCCAGAAATGTTTTGCAGTTATCAGTGTTTAAGGTAGTAAACCATAGACGTGCGTTTTCAAAATTAAATTAATATGGAAATAGAAATATTTAATTTGTTTTAGTTATTTATACCTAGATTACCAATTTTAGATAGATAAACATAATTCGTAAGTAGTAATTTAATTTGGGTAAAATGAAGAAAAAGTCAATATTATTTTAGGCATTTTGTTTATTTACAAAATATGTATATAATATGTACAGATAATTACAATTACTTATAAATTAATATGAGGAGCTAAAAAAACAATTAAGTAGGTATATGAGAAAAAAAACCAACCGCAAGGATAAAATTTGACGAGCAACATGCAAAAAATACGACAATATTAAATCTTAAAAAATAAAAATCTAAAAATAAAATTAAAGTACATAAATTAATAATTTTAAAGTTATGGTTCCTCGCACTCTGTGTCAGAAGATTCACCATCTGATTCTAGAGAAATTACAATGGGCTCTATAGTAATATCAATTATGTTATCTAGCTCCCACATTTTTTTTTCTATTTCTGTAACGTGTCTAATACATTTTTGCCAATTTTCACTTGTTACTTCAGATATTGCCTTATTGAAGAGATTTTTAACATCTGATAAATTAAAAGTATTGTTATTTCTGGCAACATAACCTTTAACTTGAGCCCATATCAATTCTATCGGATTCAGCTCACAATGGTAGGGTGGTAAACGAAGGATTTCAATTTCTCGTTTTTTGGCTATCTCCTCAATATTATATTTTTTATAATTTTGCTTATGTTTTTTAGCAATAGTTAACAATTCTGTCCTCAGCATTGTATTGTCAAAGGCTACATTTTTAGAAGATAACCATTTTGCAATTTCATCCTTTTCCATTTAGTGGTTGGTAAAGGTTCAAGTAATCTGGAGTGGTAACTTGCATTGTCCATTACAATAACCGATCCTTTTGGTATGAATTGAATCATCTGTTCAAAATATTCCTCAAACACGTCTCCATTCATTTCTTCGCGATAATCAACGGTTTTTTTATTCAAATAAGAGTAAAACATTCTCAAGAAAACCGTTTGTACTGCCTATATGACAAATAATTAATCTTTTACCTTTTCCTATAGGTTCCTTAAAACCAGTAGTATATCCTTCTAGAAAAGCTTGATGGGATGATTTTATATTTTTGTCTTTCCAAACTCTTCCTACACAATGTCCTTCATTAACCCATGTTTCATCTAAATAATAAATGTTTTTATTTTGAGCTTTAACTTGTCGTATTCTTCTGAGGTACTGTCTTCTCCAACATACAATTTCTTCAGAATCAATTAGCATTGAGTGTCTGCCCATTTTTTCAAATTTAAAGTTTAATTCATGTAACGTTTTCCATAGTTTATCCCGGCTTATTGTGGGTAAATCAACATCATTCGTAATGGCTTGCAAAACTTTATTTAAAGTTGGTATTTGCTTGTTTATAAAAATGAGTGAACAAGCTTACGAATAGCATTTTTAAAAAACTCGTCCACGTTGACTTTTAATAGTTTTTGTCTACCTGGTTTCGGCTTATTTGGTGAGGTTACTCCACCTGATTTTTCCTCCTTTAGAACTCTATATATTGTAGATTTTCCATATCCCATTGCCTTAGATGTTGTTTCAACTACACTGTCAATAGTGTTTGAGGGATTTTGATGTTTAAAATAGTGGTACACATTCACTACAGCACTCTTTTCATTGAGCGATAAATGGTCTAGTTTTAATTTTTTCACTGGCGTATACTCACAAACTGCTTCCATTTTTAGTCACTACTATTTGTCACGTTTATCGAAAATCAAATAACTGCATTTCTAGAAACTTAAGCACTATTTAAGTCAAAATATCTGTCATTAGAAGCTGTTGCCATTCGGAGGTCGTTAAATAACAATTATCCATTTCTAATCTGGTTACGCCTATGACGCACGTTAATCCTCTTAGGCCTACTGTAGTAACAATGAAAGATCATAAAATAATGTGATAGTCCAAGAAATTTAATAAATTTTGTATTAACAAAAACAATTTAGAATGCATTACAAATATTGAAGTTTTACCGCACGTACTGTACTATAGTTTTGCATACCGAATTAGTTTTTATTCTGGGAATTTACTCTCTCTTGATTTTCAAATACAGTATACTGTATTTTCTATCACCAAAATTACCACACACAGAACATATATTTACAATATCAAGTACATTGAGGTTATGAAACGTAGATTAAATTTAGTAACCAGCCGAATATGGGCTATCGGGGTTGGTGCATATTAATTTTGCGGTTTCTGATGGTTGAACTGCGGCTTGAATTAGAACCGATTGTTGGTGCATACGGGCCCTAACCATAGAATTATATGTATCTATACAGCTTTGCGTCTGTTATGTGGCGTATCCAAAGATGCGTAGTTGCCACGTGTAACATTTATTTCACTAATTTAGATTTTAAATGTCGAATATTTTCTACACTTGACCAATACCTACAGTTAAAATCTGTCAGATTTGAATGTAAATGAGAAATAGGAAACTTTAATACCTCGTAAAGATGGTAATGCTGTTATATCGTATCGTCAAAAAGAATTTCTAATTCCATTTCAAACGATCCGAGCGAACTGTATTCAATTTGCATGTCAAAACAAACATTTGTGTACAGTTTCTCTCCCGGTTGTTTGGGCCGCGATTTTCGTCAAAAATTTAATCTTCTGGATACTGTTTTTTTTTATTCGGCTTATTAAACGACTTAATTGTTTGTACGTCTAGTAAAATGACATAAAAATGGTGCAACAAAGATTTGAATCGGACATCTTACCTCTAGAGATTCAATTTTCTCGAAATAATAAATTATTTCAAAAGTCGTTATACCTTTTAAGATACTCGAAAACTATTTTAAACTAAGAGGAAAATTTAAAAACTTCATAAGTTAGATTGGTTGTTATTGTAAATATTATACAAGTTCGGATTGCAGCAAACTTCATCAGTTTAACTCGGTGCTTACTTAGTTTTCAGCCAAGGAAAGTTTTTCTTTTCCGATTTGCATATCAGTATATTGCAGTTTCCCACTTGAGACGAAAAACGTATGATTTTCATAAGCGCTTTCACAATATTTTATATAAACTTTGTTTATTTTTCGACATTTCAATTTGTTAACATTAGAAAGTTTGCGGAACTAGAAAAGATCTTAATTGTTTAAGAGATTTGTAGGTTTTGTAATATTAGTTGGTCGCTGGGCGCCAATTTGTAACCATATTATTACGTTGGGCGTCGATTTGTGATATGATTTACATGTTAAGAGTGAATTTATAAAAATATTTAGTTAACTTAAAAAAAAATAACAATATATCAAGAGAAAAAATGTAATTTACAATAAAACAACCATTAATCTTAATTTCGTCTTTAATTAGTTGTAAAAGATATTTCAATAATTAACAAAATTTATAAATGTTTATCACAACAAAAATTATGATAGTTAAATACCTCGACTAGGGGTGAGTAAGTTCATTAGCTCTGACTATAGTACAATATTTGTTTCTTTAAGAAATTATAAGGGCGCCACTGAAATCTTTTTATTTTTTATGAAACTAATGAAGAAAGTTGTTTTAAGCTGAGTTATTTAAATAAGTATCATAAGATGACAGAAAGATGTCAGAAAAAACTGTCTATGAAGATAAAAAAAAATGATATGAAAATGTACCAACAGATAAAAGACAAATAGATTTCCTTGGTGCTAAAATGAATGAAATTGAGAATACGTTACAAAAAAAATAATCCACAAACAGTTCTTTACAAAAACTTATTCTAATACAGTTGACTATACGAAAATGATTTTGATATTACGTTTAAGAAATAAAGAAAAACGAGACAGCTGTATAATATTATAAATGCATTTATTTACGTTGGTCGACTTATCTTTTTTAACATCTGATCCATTGGTTGATCCAGGAGAGGGCTGGTCCAGTGAAGGGTTGGCTTGATGAACAGTCCACCAATGTAGAACCAATCAGCGGTAATTCGGTAGTAACCCAGTAATGTCTTTGAACTTGAAATTTATAATGTCTTTTGAACTTGAAATTTGTAATGTCTTTGAACTTGAAATTTGTAACGTCTTTTGAACTTGTAATCGTGGTTTAAGGTATTGGACTATGCCACATTAAAGATCGTGTATAAAGTTGGAATTACTGACAGGAATCGTTTATAATAATTAACATGTTAAGAACTCTATACAATAGATGGTGTTAGTGTTAGCCATATAATTAATTTAAAAATACTACGTTTTTAGTTAACATATCATGTTACAGTTTTTCTTTCATAATCGTGGGACATTGTACTTATACGAATGGAAAATGGTGTTTTTTGAGATGCTGAATAGACTGGTGGCATCAGTTCCTCGAAAAAATTAGTGGAACACCCTTAAATCGGGATGGGGGATGAAACAGGGTAAGAATGATGCACTCGGCACTCAAAAGTAGTGAAACTAATGGAAATTTTGCATTTTTAACTCGATTTTCGTGTTTTCCGGGGTCGATTTAGTGGTTCTAGACTATTTTTATCAAGCAATATTAAAATCAAATTTTTGTGGAATTTTGAAAGACCAAAACCAAGGCTGTAGGCTGTCAACTTTTTTTGGCAAAAAATTTTTTGCATTAGAAATGCATGAAATTATGTAAAATGGTGTTTTTTGAGTCGCTGAATCGACTGGTGGCATCAGTTTCTCGATAAAATGAGTGGAACACCCTTAAATCGGGATGGGGGATGAAACAGGGTAAGAATGATGCACTCGGCACTCAAAAGTAGTGAAACTAATGGAAATTTTGCATTTTTAACTCGATTTTCGTGTTCTACGGGGTCGATTTAGTGGATTCGTTGAATTTTGAAAGACCAAAACCAAGGCTGTAGACCAGTGATTCCCACAGGGGTCCATGGAAAATTTGACGGGGGTCTACGTTTGGCGTGAAAAAAATGGAGGTTCACAAGTTGTAAGTGGGGGTCCACGAAATTTTATCAGGTTTCCAGAGTAAAGAACAAAATTATTGGCTTAGGCATATATATAGGTAAAACACTACTCAAAAAAAGGGAGCAAAAAAATTCCATTCCAAAATTTTTCGGTGAATTTTGAAGGACCAAAACCAAAGCTGAAGACCATCAACTTTTTTTGGGAAAAACATTTTTTACATAGGAAATGCATGAAATTATGGAAAATGGTGTTTTTTGAGACGCTTAATCGACTGGTTGGTACATATGCGGGCCTCAGCAAATAAATAGATAGTTAGGCAACACATTTTGCAATACAGAAATAATAATCTAACTAACATTAGAAAAAAATGTTTCCAGGGCCATTTTAAAAGCCCAAAAATTTGAGAAGTGTATCTTTTATTCATAATCTATGTAGTAAAAATTTTATTAACCTTCCTTTTCAATACTTTTTAAACGCTAAAAAATGTATAATTGATGAGAAACACATTAAACGGCCCCCGTATAATGATCTACATACGACAGCAAGGACTAAGAATGTCCTTTCCATTACCACATTAATATACAAACGTCAATTACATTACATTTAGGTTAGACTAATGGAAGATAGGTTTCCCGCAGTCAACAAGTAAACACACGCGAGCAATTTACAAACATACCAACGCCATTACCGCCCTGCGTAGGCAATTAACCAAATATCCGGAACCGTTCGCTCAATAAAAAACCTCAGTCGATTCAATTTATCTTATTTAAATTTAGCCAGCTAATAAAAGAGAGGCGGTTTTGTTTTGTTCGGGCCATTACGAACCTGGTTGCCATTCTAAACATTACACAAAAGTAAATTGAAATGTATATATATATATACACACTGATACCGGACCAAACGGCAGCATTTATTTGAAACAAAAGATCCTTTATAACACAATGCCAAAGAAATTGAGAACAATGTACCGCTTTCTGACAAGTGAAAATTTGTATGAAATACAAACATCTACCCCGTAAAGATCAACAAACGCCTGCAATGTTGTAAGGAAAATGAAAAACAAAATGGTGTAAGAATTCTTAAAACATTTACTCTTGGGCTTTTATTAGCAGTGCTTGCAGAAACAATATAGATACTCATGTGTTTATTGATAGTTTTCGAAATCTATACAGGGTGAGTCATAACTATTGGGACATAGACTAAGGACAGGTTATTTGGACCAAAATATGGCTATTGGGCCAAATATGCCTTAATATAATGTTGCTGAGAAAAAAGATACAGGGTGTTAAAGTTAATTTTTGTTTTTCGTTTTTTGCTAATAGTTTCCCTGTATATTTATAAATTGATATCAAAATTGGCACAGAGGCATAATCTTAGACAAGAAATAGTATTTTATTTACAATTTTACGTTTTGTCATAGAGGGCGCCACATGGATCATTCCTAATGATCAAATTGAGTCTAAACTTTTTCTGATGAAATTTTTTAGTAATTTTTATTAGAAAATATGACGTAAACATCATTTTTACGTAAAATTGGTACTCTTGTTTAAACATGATAATTTCAACCGTTTTCGATAAAAACGCAGTCGAACTGCTTAGAGTCTTAAAAAAGAATTTCAAATATTAATTCATTTATTAAAAGTATGCTTTGGACTGTCAGATAATTGTTGTTGGTAAATGTCATTTGTTCAGAGTAAATTATTTTTGATGTGACAGTGTAGTGTAATGTTGCATTTTTTATAAGTAATCATTACTTTTTTTGATTGAAATACCTCGTCACAATCATTTTACTAATGAAGAAATGCGAAATATGATTTGCGTATACGCACAAGAAAATTTTTGCGGTCGCTCGGCAGCCAGAAGGTATGGAATGTTATACGCAAACAGAAGGCAACCAAATCACTAAACTTCTGCAAGATATCGTAGTTTAGGTGAAACTGGGTCATTTCACACTAAAAATCGGGGTGGTCGACCGAAACAAATCACACCTAATCAAGAAGATGAACTTTTGGTTCGAGTAGATGAAAATCCTGAAATAAGTTCACGACATCTATCAGCAGCAACAGGAGTAAGTCAGTCGTCTATAATTAGAATTCTAAAAAAAGAGAACCTCCATCCTTATCACTTCACTCCTGTTCAAAATTTACTTCCAACAGATCTTTCACGACGGTTACAGTTTTGCCAACGTATTCTGAATAAACATCGCAATGACAGACACTTTATTAAGAATATTATGTTCACCGACGAAGCAACTTTTACCAGACGAGGGGTTTTTAATTGGCGAAATAGTCATTATTGGGAAGAAGAAAACCCGCATGCTATTAAAGCTAGACATTTTCAGCATGAGTTTAAATTGAATATTTGGTGTGGCATTATAGGCGACCAATTACTAGGGCCTTATGTTCTTCCTCCGAATTTAAATGGAGATTCTTATTTATTATTTTTGGAAAATACTCTTAGTGATATTTTAGATGATCTGTCACTGGATGTAAGAAGAAAAATGTGGTTTATGCAGGATGGAGCGCCACCTCATTTTTCATTAGCTGTTAGAAATCATCTTAATGACGTATTTCTTCAACGATGGATTGGCAGAGGCAGTGATTTTCAATGGCCACCAAGAAGTCCTGAGTACAACCCGCTAGATTTTTATTTTTGGGGACATATGAAGTCCTTAGTTTATGCCAATGAAATTAATACACGAGACGAACTTGGGAGATACATTCAAAATGCAGCTAATCTTATAAGGGGACAGAATAACATTTTTTTAACGTCCGAAAATCCTTTATAAAAAGAATTAGAAAAGGCATAGAAATCGGAGGAGACCATGTAGAACATTTAGTTTGAGTTTTTGTGAGTTCTTTTAATTTAAAATGTGTTTAGTTTTGATTTATCGTCAAAACGGAAACCTTACGTTAGTTGCAACTTTGTTTATTAGTTTGGTATTTGATAGTGGAATTGTAAATACAATACTATTTCTTGTCTAAGATTATGCCTCTGTGCCAATTTTGATATCAATTTATAAATATACAGGGAAACTATTAGCAAAAAACGAAAAACAAAAATTAACTTTAACACCCTGTATCTTTTTTCTCAGCAACATTATATTAAGGCATATTTGGCCCAATAGCCATATTTTGGTCCAAATAACCTGTCCTTAGTCTATGTCCCAATAGTTATGACTCACCCTGTATAAAATTACTCTTCCCAAACAGTAATTCGACTCCAAGTTATTGCTGCCTGTAAATTGGATTGGTGAATATAAGAGCTGATGGACGCCACTATCTTTTTATTGGTTTACGGTTACATAAAAGGTAAAAAAGATAGAAACACTTTGTTTGACATTAAATTGAATGCAAAGTTAATAAATCAAAAAATGAACTGCTAATACAGAACGCAGTACAGTGGGTTTGTAAATGAAACTGATATAAAAAATTAATCAGTATTGTTGCATAAGTTCTTATAGTCTCAAGCGGACTTATTCGCGGTACTGTTGGAGGTGTATGACGTTATGACAAGTGAAACTTCGTTTGACAGGTATTAAAAACGCCTGTTCAATAATAGATACTAATGCAGTAAGACGTTACCTAGACGAGGAATATCGTTTGCATGAGGAGGTTTGTTGGAATGGCCATCTTGGTCACCGGATCTCACACCATTTGATTCTTTTCTGTGGGGGTACTTGAAAGGTTTACGCACCCGACAGTATTGATATTTAGAAACAACGAATTGTTGAAGATTGTAGGGTAGTTTCCCCCTACACATTTCAACGAGTACGAACACAGTTTAGCA
Organism: Ophraella communa; assembly: GCA_035357415.1. Lineage (NCBI taxonomy): Eukaryota > Metazoa > Arthropoda > Insecta > Coleoptera > Chrysomelidae > Ophraella > Ophraella communa. The sequence goes on along the minus strand of CM068985.1, from coordinate 42,203,796 downwards.
ATAGAATACATTACTGCTAGGAAATTATAGGTCACAGTGGCTGTCTGAAGTTATCCATTAGTTTTACGCAGGGTTGCTACGTCGAGAACAATAAAATCCCCAGATTTTGTAACCTAAAGGCACACAAGGAAATTATGATGTTTTAAGTTTTGACAGTTGTATTTTACATCGAAGATATTTATATTAAGTATTTTCTTGTTTATGAGTTATTATAGTACTAAATAGACACATTATTATATTATTTGGAGTCGTACTTAAAGAAGTTTTATTTTGTTTTATATAAAAAAGTCAAGATTTTTCATCTTTTGCTTGTTTTTTAAAGATCAGCTTTTTCATGTCAATTAAAACTAAAAAACCACAGAATTACAAACCAAATGTTTTGAGTATTCTGTGCTAAAAACCATCGTTCTTCTTCTTTTTTGTGAAAAGGCCTTGGTTGTCGAAGGCTGTTCGGCCTGTATTTTAGCTAACTAGACTGACTTATTTGAGAATCCTGCTTAAAAGTAGTTCTTTAAAATTATGCCTAGAGGGTCTTACCTCTTCAGTTGTCAATCCGAAATCGTGGGTAACGACTTTCCTATACTTGAATCTGCACGGAATGTCTCAATTCGTCGAAGTATTTTTCGAAATTTTTTTCGTTGTACAACTTGTATACAGTGTGTAAAAGCCAAATGGAATAAATTCATTATTTCGGTTACTGTACATATTTATAAAAAATCCCGAAACACGTCAAATTTAAATTATAACTTGAAATTCTTTAACGTAAAAATGCAACCCCTACCTTCAACCCCCTTAGAATGACAGGTACAACCCCCAATTTTTTAAATGGGAAGTATAGGCTTGTGATATATAATTTGAAAGATCTCTTCATTCTCTATTCAAAAATGTTATTGTTTTTAAATTTGATGCAAAATATCATGTTATTACCGAAATTCGCTAAAATATACTCGAAACTTATTACAATATACTTAAAACTTATTTCCCGTTTAGGTCTTGATAATGAGAAAGTGAACAAAAACCATAGCAATGTGGTTTTTAGATGGTAACCATTAAAAAACTTTAAAGAATTTCCGTGGCAACGCTATTTTAACAAGCAGTAGTAAATTGTTTTATTTAAGTTGTCATTGTTGTAATTTAAGTATAAAATTTGTTCAATTCAATTCTGAAAAATGGTTAGATTAACGGAAATGCATAAAATAACAGTTTCCCAAATGATTGGTTACGGAGATAACATCCGAACACAACAGGAAGTAACTCGCCTATTTCATGAGAAATTTCCTAATTTACCGCCTATATCCCAAGGAACAATAAGTACAATAGAAAAGCAGTTTCGCGAGTTTGGTCATGTAAGGCAGATAAAAAAAGCAGCTGCCAATGCACTGAGTGATGAACTCAAATTAGATGTGTTGCTTGAGTTTCAGGAAAACCCACATACATCGAGTAGACAGGCATCCACTACATTCAATGCTAGCCATACATCGATAGCAAACATATTAAAAGAAAATAAATTGCATCCGTATAAGATGATACCTACTCAGGAGCTCATGGAAGACGATTTTGATAGGAGAACTTTTTTTTGTGAGCAAATGATGGACATGTTGGATAACAATATTATCCAATTAGAAGACGTTATGTTTTCTTATGAGTGTACTTTTTTACTTAACGGTCATGCTAATCGGCAAAATTGCCGCTACTGGTCCACGGAAAATCCTCACTGGATGAGAGAAGAACACACTCAATACCCTCAAAAGGTTAATGTTTTGGCAGGGATTGTAGGGAACAATATCATTGGTCCCTTTTTTATTGAGGGCAACTTGAATGGCAACAACTATTTGGCACTACTTCAAAATTATGTCATTCCAACGTTGGCAAATTTATATCCTGATCCAGGTAACCCTCAAGTTCCAGCGAATACGATATGGTTTCAGCAGGATGGAGCACCACCACATTACCAACTTAATGTCCGGCAGTAGCTCGATACAATATTTCCCAATCGGTGGATAGGAAGGCGAGGATCGATTGAATGGCCAGCGCGATCACCTGATCTTACATTATTAGATTTCTTTTTATGGGGATATGTGAAGAGCCATGTGTACAAAACAAAACCTTCTGATTTAAATGACTTAAAAGAACGAATAACGCTTGCGATTAGGTCGATCACGCCTGATATGTTAAATAATGTTAGAAGACAGTTTTATTTGAGATATATCACAAGCCTATACTTCCCATTTAAAATATTAGGGATTGTACCTGTCATTCTAAGGGGGTTGAAGGTAGGGGTTGCATTTTCACGTTAAAGAATGTCAAGTTATAATTTAAATTTGACGTGTTTCGGGATTTTTTATAAATATGTACAGTAACCGAAATAATGAATTTATTCCATTTGGCTTTTACACACTGTATATTTTAAATCATACTATTTTTGCAATTTTAATTTCGGTAATTCCATAATTTAGTATCTCAACATGAACGAAAACTATTCCAGTTAACTACTAGAGCAGTTGAAGTGTTTCTATCAGCCGGATCGATATGTTATGTTCATAAAATATAACGCTTAATTAGAATTAGAAGTAACATTGACTCGACCCCTTTCCGCAACAAGCACACAGCTCTGAAGAACGAGAACTCCCTTGAGTAATGCGTATTGGCTTTATTAGCTTAATAGAATTAGAAACGTTTAATTAAATCATTAAAGTTTTAATAAAAATTGCTAGATAAACGATTTATACGTCTCTGGATGAATAGATTAAAAAATCAACTCACCAAAACAACATTATAAATAAGTGTATCTGTTTAAAATTTAAAATTTCCCGCCGAATAAAACAGCTGGTTAATTTTTATAACTGAAGCCGGTACATACCTATTATTTTGACGTTTTTAAGAAAATTTCGATGGTCAGTTCCTTGTTTGAGAAATATTTTTGCCAGTTAATGGTATTTTAACAATCTAAAGTCGTTAAAATGCGTATTTTATTTTAATACACCTACCTATTTAGAATAATAATAATATATAACAACATCAAGGTTTTACATTGATAACAACAATTATAGGAATATGTTTAAAACATTCGAAACTCGCGTAATAAGTTTGAGTCAAATCAAGTATTTGTAAAAAAATTGTATAAAACAATCTTTTAAAAACGTATCACGTGCATGGTAGAAATGACTCATGTACAATATGTATATAAAAACAAAACATTAAAACGTGCTTTTAATTGAGACTAGGAAATTGTTTTTTGACAGGTTATTTCGTATAACTAATTAATTAGTACGCCTAAAGAAGCGCGATATAAAACTAATTTATTCATTTGAAACTAAAATCTACGGCTGTCAGACGGATTTAAAATCAAATGTTACTATAAAATTTTGAATGTTTACGAAATTGTTAGTACCACTTACCCAAGCATATCGTCTCGCCGACGACTGTTGTAGCAGCTATTTAGGCCGTTTATATCGAGGAAATGTTAATTCAAACACCACAATGCAGATACAGAGTCTACGAACACTGTTTAAATAATTAAAATAGCAGCACTCGTTAACAAGTGGTTAGCAAAAATGGCGAAACGGAAAACAAAAGCACTTACACAAATAATACGGTACATCGGTTAATAATTAATCTCTCGATATGTTTATATCACATAGAAAAATACTTCTTGAATACTGTTAAAGTTACGATTTTGGTCCGAATTCAGGTTTAATTTACGTTTGGTCCGCTGAAAAATCGACTGCTGTCATTCCGTGGAGAGAAGGGTGTGCGTCACGGCCGGTAAGATAGGAATCTATCGATCGCGGATGACAACGGCAGGACGAGGCTTTTACTTTTAAATCCAGACATAAGTTACTAAATTATATTACGAAATAAAACACAAATAATTAGCAATTACTCGCAATAATTGTTAACTTTATTAATTAAATATTTTACACAACCTACAGGATGTATCTATGTTAATTTTAATATTAGTTGTTTTCAGATAAATCTACCAGAAAATTTTTTTAAATAATTTTTAAATTTAATAATTGATGATTGGTGATTTCTACTGTTGTTTAATACCATTTAGAATCTTATTTAACGCACTAATATCGATTACGATTATGGCAGATCATATATTAAAAAATCTAAGTAGGTACTTTACAAGACTGGCCTAGCCATCTACCAGAAGTGTTAAAAACTAGTAGCTTCTATATTTTTGGCGTTCAGGATCTCTGAATTAGTTCGTTGAACACCGCGACCTTGACCAAGACCTTGCAGGAACACCACAGGTGCTCCTATATCTTTACCACTTCTTGGCAGACATTAAATAGGTTATAGGTTCTTGTATAGAGGCAGACGAAGAGCCTTAACAACCAGATAACTAACAGTTGGATACCGTTAACCAGAGGGTTAATGAAATATTAAGTGATTTTGAATGATTGGTCAGTTATATTTGGACCAACCGCATTCGAATGACAAATTGATGATGTCAAATTGTCTGGTTCAAGGTTGGTTAACCAAAACTTGAACCGTGCCACAGAGTATTTATAATACAAACGAGAGTATCGACTCGCTGTTGGCACCTTTGATGTTTATAAGACAAGAGCGGCCATTTTTTGGGAGTATAAACCACAAAACAGAAAATTGGTTAGTCAGTTTTGTGGTAACCAATATTCTGTTTTGTGGTATAAGCTCAGGGTAGTACTAAAAAAATTGTTATTATAAATAAAACCCGTACTTGAAATTTTTCTTTATTGTTGAGATAATTGTTATTTTCAGAAAGTTTAGAAATCTAGAATTTTTAATAACATTTGTTCAGCATTTTCTTCGCAGTTTTCTGTACCTGAATTAAATAGTTTAATGTCCTATGCCACACAATACAAACGCTACCACTGATTTATTGACATACAACCAAGTGCCTACCTTAACCAAAACTAACGGTGACGGCTATATATGGATACTCCCAAAGTGTCATGGCGATACCTGAAATGGATGCTTACCCCCTCCATATAGAGTCGATACTCTGATTTGTATTATTACTCTGTGGTCCGCTTTCTGGTTATTTGTTTTATCTCTTTCTATTCTACCAGCATTACTGTTTTGAGGTGATTGACAGCCGTTTAACCAACCAATTTGTTTACGAAGAATTCGAATGGGTCAGAGCCAACCAAGGTTCTGACGTCATCGATTATGAACCGACCGGTTAACCATTAACCAACCAAAAACGCCATTCGAAATCGCTTATTGTTTTCACGAAACTAAACTGACGTTCGGTTAACAAACAAGCTGTTAAAAAAAAGTCACTAGAACTTTATGTTGGTAGGAAATGTAAATTGACATTTGATTGATGATTCAACCTTATTTGTTTATTTTGTTTATAACGAATATACTGTTTTAAATGGTTTAGGAAAAAGAAAAAAACGTCAAATTATACGCTGCAGAAATATATTTATATAATAAAAAATAAAAAACCGATGCCGTTTATAATAAACAAAAAGTTGGGAGAAATTAGCATGTGAGTACAACTTCAATCAAACCACTGATTTAAGAACTGGTGTGATATTGGTCCATTTTTATCGTTGACTGGTTCAACAAATCTATTTAGCAACTTTGGTAATTCATGAAGAGTCTGCTTGTTTATATCTAGTCTTTCCATTTCTTTTAATTGTTAATTAATTCTTGACTTGACTAAAACTAACCTCACTTTTTTAAACTAAAACCTTGTTATCTTTTTACCAGCCTGTTAACTTTAACTTCCTGATAAAGAATAAAATTTCATGGTGAATACCACACAGTGATTTAACCTGCTGATAAATAAAATCAACTGTTAGTGAAGTATAGATCATTTTTGCTGAAACATAGTAAGTCGATGTCATCTTTGATTACTTTGCTTGTCTATTTCCTAAAAGGTTGTCCCAGCAAGATGCTTTACAAGTAAAAAATTATTTGGGCCTCTAATAGGTGAAAGAGTTCCCGATTTAGTTATTGAATCAGTTTCCCTGATGTTCTGACAAAATCCATAAATAATAGAATTTATTTTTAGAGCTCTCTACTTGAATGGGTACCAGGACACACAGGGATCCTTGGAAATGAAAAAGCTAACCTCCTAGCCAAGGAAGCTTCAGAAGGAACCCTGATCGGACCTCTCACCACATGTGGGATCTCATACCGACATGTAAAGGGAATAATAGAGGCATGGGAATGATAGAGGGAACAACATAAGAAACTCTGGATGGAATTGGGAAAAGAGAGACTGGAATATGCCTTAGGTGGAGTATGATGAGAATGTGTCATGTATTTAGATGGAAGAAAAAGAAGGATTTAGAGAAGTTGGAGAGTATACTCGGGGTAGCAGTGTATTGGGAGAACATGGTGGAGATAATGTTGAAAGGAGAATGGGTGGAGGTTAGCGAAGTTGTGGAAAAGGGAATGTTCTGATGGCGAGTGGATGAGGGACCGCCACCTGTCTTGAAATATGCTAGGGTAGTGGATTCGAGGCGGGGGTAACGGTGAGTTTTGAGGTGGGTTTGGTTGGTAGGCATCCTCTCGATGGTGAGTCCAACACTGTTGGGTTCTGGATAAGGACCCATCGAACAGGAGTTTCCCATCTCAGCCCGGAAAAAAAACATTCATTGAAGAGTTTTATCCTTTAGGGAGTGAATATAACACTAAAAAGGTTCTGCAAAAGACCCACTTAAACATAAATAGCATTTGAAAAGATTTATTGCAGACAGAACACTATTATTATGTCTGATAGCCAAGCAGCACTCAAAGCGCTCAACTCGAACATAATAACATCCAAAATACTGGTATTCTTCTTAGGCTCCCTGAACAATGAGGAATATAATCTTAGATAATCTAACTAGGAGGGCAAATATGCCAGTAATTTCATCCTTAAAGAACTTAGCAGCATTAAAAATAATGAAACAACCGAATACTGGGAAAATCTACCTGGAATGAGACAGGAAAAGTCCTTGTTGGGTAGTTACATCCCAATAAAGGTCCTTGAGCTAAGTAAATCTAATGTAAGTAAGAATACTTACAGAAATTTTAACTGGACCAAGTTGAAACGACCCTTACCCATATAAGGGATAGAGGAGAAGGTAGAGCACAGATATTCGGAGCTTGAGGGTGGTTTTAGACTTTGCATAGCCGTTCGTGACCTAAAAAAATCAGAACGGCTGAGAGACGACCCAAGAACGGCGGATGGATTTGTTTCTGGCCAAGAGGCAATGATTCCCCACAAAAACTCAATCAGTCTTGAACTGGATTACAAAACAGAAGTATCACCTTTATCCCAAAAGCAGGGAAACAGGACCCCAAATCCCTTAGACCTATCAGCCTCACATCGTTTTTTCTGAAAAGCTCTAGACAACTATATTAGAACAAAAATCTTGAAACAGGAATACAAGACGCTCTGAGTAAGAAAGAGACCATGCTATGTGCCTTTCTAGACATAGAAGGGGCATTTGACAATACGCCAGATGAGGCTGTCAAAAGAGCACTGAATGAGAGAGGAGTAGATAGACTGTGGTGTGAACACCCTGTATATTTTGTATATTTAATTAAATTACCATAGGTAAATATCTACGACTTGGAAGAGCACAGTTTTTTTATGATAACATCACGTTCAATGTCATAGCGTGTCTTTAACTAAGGTCCGGTAAATAAAACAAATAAAAATATGTCAATGGTCCACGGATATAAATAGATAGACGTTAATCGCGTTCAAGCATATTTAAAGTTATTTTTATAGTATAACAGTGTATTTATCAACCACTATTATCAACTACCACCCAGTTAAAATATATCTCATGGTAACTTAAATACCACAAGACTGTTGTCACTTTTAAATTTTAATACCCAAGTTTGTTCCCCATTTTTGTTATTTGATGACCATTTTTATGTCTACGTTGACCTGAATATCAATTTTAACATTTTTTGCAATAAAATTAAAATAAATCAGCTAGTTTTAAACTGGTGTTAAGATGTTAAATAAAATCTTTATACGTAAATAATATGCTTTGTATTAACAGCCTTTATATACAGTAAACTCAAATACTATACTGAATCATCATATATCCATGAAATTTATGCAATTTTGTGTCCTACAATAGATTGCAAAATGGAGGAAATCCGAACAAACTTTTTCTCTGCAACAAACTACTTTTTCAAAGTTATTCCCTATAAAACCATCTCCACCAGCAAACTTTCATCCTATCCCAAACATTGTCGACACTGAAAGAAACAAATAAGTCATTGCGTTTTTAATAATTCAAAATAGAACTGGTAATTTTACCTATCCATTGCAGGTCGTACATCTAGAAGTGCGAATTTGTATTTGTCGTCACATTCGCCACCATCATAATAATCGATGACGTATCTAACTTCTTTGCCACACCTATCGACTATCCAATCGTGTCTATCGAATGGTAATTCATAACCTAGTAGCTGTCGGATTCTTGCTCTGGGACTGTAATCTTTTGCTTTACCTCCAAAACTCTTTAATCTAAAAGAAAGTGTATCATTCTTGTGCTTTAAACTATAACTACAATGAATTTATGATGATAACAAAGATATTTAGTCCAGGCGTGCTGTACCAAAAAAAAATACATTAACTATTTCAATTATGATCATAAACTTTTTAGGGGTGAAAAAGGGATAAAAAACTGAAGTATTGCTGTTTGCGGCTAAAATTGACGTCAAAATGAAAAGTGCCCAATAGAAAAGTTGTAGATCATGTAAAAATCTAAAACTTTTCTCTTGGTAATTTTCTCACATAACCTCAATTTTTCGAGGAAAATGGAAAAGAAACGATTTTTCGTTTTTAATTTTTAATTTTCCAACGGATTCGTCAATCTTGATGAAACTTGGTGAAAACTTACCTTTTTATGTCCAAAAAAAAGAATGTATTAAAAGAAACTATTGTATTTACCTAGGATATTTACACTCATGAGCATGTAAGGCTTCCCATTTCAGAACTTCTTGCCAAGCTTGTTCATTATTAGCATTGTGTATTTTAATTATGTTGTCCATGTCTGCCTGGCTGATTTGTTCATCTGTCCATTTCCATCCTTTTCTTAACATTGCATTCCAGAACATCTAGATTAAAAATGGGTGTGTTAAAATGGAACAGCAACTATTTTATTGCCAATTAAACTGTACCTGTGCACTAGGATAAACCCAAAATGGATCTTCTCCTTCTTTTACTACGGCCTTAGGTATGGTGGAGATTTCACGTTTAGTAGAAAGTGAAAAAGGTTGACCTGGAGATGGATTTTGATTTGCTGGTTCCATCTGAGCATTAATATAAGAAAGTTGATGAAATCATAACAATTGGTTGATAATAAACAATTAGATTGTGTAAGTTGCACTTTTGTAAATTTAAATGGTGTGTAAAATAAACTATAAATATTAGAATTGCCTAAAAAATTGCCCATTTTTGTTTTTTCAAAATGCACAGTGAAATATCTCCACAGTGATGCAGTTTGTGAAGAGCAGACCTCGTAAGGCTCTAAATATTAATGTTAATACTTTTTTATTTTATTTTTAAATATCAAAAATTTAAAATTTTAACAAAAATGACTAACAGCAATTCATAGATATTGAAGTACATAAGTTTTCAGAAAATTTTTTGAAAATCTTCAATTTTATTAGCAAAAAATTGAATTACATTTATTACATGTTGAATATTTCTTTAAGGACCAAATTTAAAAAAAAGAATAAGATACATTTCAAAATTCTTCCAAAATTGCTGTTTTCAATATATTAACTGAAAAACTGGTAATAAAAGAGTTAAAAATGTTATTTGAAAGTAGAATAGAAATTTATGATGAACGACCTTAAATTATGAATATTAAGATGTCCACTTTCTACAAGTAGGTATATTTTAGTAACCTACCATATTTAAAGGATTTATTTCTTCATTATTCGTTACTGGGCAAACAGATTCTGCTTTCGTTTGATTTACTCTACTATGCATAGGACATTCTTTTGGTATTTCTCCTGTAAAATTTGAGATAGCTCGTTTGTTATGATCCACGGATTCATTAGTATTTTTAACTATTTCTGAAGCAGTTGATTTGGCTATTTCAGCAGCAGATACGGAGTTTCCCATGTCTACAATAAAATAAATTTAAATCTAGTATATACAAATTGAATAAATATATTAAGGTTATTATAAAATCCTTATATAATCCACGTGGCTAGATTTACTGTTAAGATCACAATATTGGTTTTAAATGGTTTTACCTGCAAAGTATATAGAAGAATTAAGTTGATATGCTCTAACAATTATGTTTTTTTAAAAATTATATTCTGGAATTTCTAAGAACTAAGAACTGATGCATTTGCGTTTACCCTACATAAATAATTAAATTTATAAGAATTGACAATTGACAAGTGGCATTTAGCCATAATGTCACTTGCAAAGGAAAATTCCAAAAAATAGTTATTTATAATTAGTCAATTTTCTGAAAAAAATTCATTTTATTGTTTAATCTCAGCTAGAAATATAGAGTATTAAAAAAATTAAATAATTTGATTATTTAAAATAACCTTCAGGCAGCGCCACCCATTTTTTGAGAGCCGAACTAACTGTACCAAAGCTCCAGCTTGTAGTTACAAAAAGTAAGATTACTGTAAATTTTATATAATCATCTCCCGATGCAGCTGTAATATTTTTATATACATAGTTATAAACAAAAAATAATAATTCCAATCCAGATATTTTAATTAGGTGATATGCAAATATTTAAATAAAATTTAAAATAACCTACAGGCAGCGCCACCCATTTTTTGAGAGCCAAACTAACTGTACCGAAGCTCCAGCTTGTAGTTACAAAAAAGTAGATTACTGTATATTTTATATAATCATCTCCCCATGCAGCTGTAAGCTGTGCTGTAATATTTTTATATACATAGTTATAGACAAAAATATTAATTCTTTAATAATGTTTTCAATCCAGATATTTAAATTAGTTGATATGGAAACATTTAAATAAAGAAAATTAAATAATTCGATGATTTAAAATAACCTACAGGCAGCGTCACCCATTTTTTGAGAGCGAAACTAACTACCGAACCTCCAGCTTTTAGTTACAAAAATATAGATTACTGTATTACCTATTGAAAACAATCAACTAGACGTTTGAAAGAAACCACTTTTTATTCGATAAATAAAAAACCTAGTTTTCGAATAAAAAGGGTTTCAAACGTTTATTTGCTTAAAAGTTGTTTATTGTTTTTATTAAAATATACATTCACAGAGTAAAAGTTAGTACAAAAAATTTTATTTTTTGTTGTATTGTAGAAATAACATGAATTTAAACATTTTTATTTTATCGTTATAATAATCATAAAAAATGATATAAAATGTAAAGCTCTTGCAATTTGTACAGGATAACAATTTTTATACAACAGGTAAAGAAAAATAAAGCCAAGAACAAAAAACATTTTGCAACGTTTGTTCGACCTCTTTTATTCATTTATCTATAATTTTCGTGTCTCGGAAATTATGCAACGGTCCCCATTGTTTTAGCGATTTTATTATTGCCAAGACCCATTTAAATCATATTTTTATTGTGATCGCACAGTTTTGAAGCGTAAACAATTGAATTATTTTTTAAACGGCAGCCTAGTAGTGTCAAGGCGTTTTATTTTCTACAAACTTCTAGACTCCCGGCAACAAAATCCAATTACTTTTATAGATAAATAAAACTGTAAATCCTTCCGTATGTCGCTTCAAAATTGAATTTCGTGCAATAAAATTATGAACGACCATTTGTTTCACACAGCATTTTAGTTGCATCACGACATAGTCAACAACACATCAGAAAATTCGAATCATTGTTATTTATAAATTTATTGTAATGATGTAACGGTGAAACTATTATTGAATAACCTTTCAACTACACGAAAATCAAAGGAATACATAAATAAATACATCTTAAGATTGTGTTTGGTGTGTAATTTATCAATTGAAATAATTAGGCAAGAAGCAGACTCTCAAAGTATAGTTTTTTAAACCCATAACAGATTTTGGACCCTCCATTTGGACGTTAGGAGTCCTTAATATCCTATTTGACACTTTTCACATCATAAAAGGAAATAGGAAAGTCTTGTAATGAAATTCCTTAATCACTTAATTCCATTAAAACATTTCACAACGGTATTGGTTAGGTAGATTCTAAAAATATTTGTAAATATATAATTATAGATATACCTACCTACCTACCGTTGTGCAATTTACAGATAGGTACTTAAATTTAAAAGTGAAATTTATGAGATAAGTTATTAAACATAATAGATAATATGATATTCAATCATTAAGTAATATATTAAATAATTTGTTGTTGAAGTAGAGAAGGTAAATATTCGGTTTTGAAGAATTTTAATTTTATCGATTGACCTTGAATGTCAAAGCCTTGTAAGTTTAATTCATCTGTAGGTATGGATACCTACATTTTCAAACAAATATGGATTTTGTTTTGTTCATTGTATAGAATTAGCTAACATTATAATTAAAAAAGCTAATTAAAACTGATGCTTGTCAGGATATTGTGAAATTTCTTTTATTTAAATAAAGCAATGATTTGGAGATTAAATTTACAATTATTTATACATTAGAAGAACTGTCAAAAATTGACTTGGTATATCCATGAAAATTTAAACAGTTAATAGGAAATTTACTAACGATTTAAATGCTAAATTTAGATTTTTTATTATCTTTGGTATATTATTATTATATTAAGTTTAATTACTTAAAACTAGAAATATAATTAATTAATTAATATAACAAATAGATGGAGAAGTTTTATAATTACTAGTTCATTATTTGAACATTTAATCTTTAATTATTTAACCAGTACTGTGCATCTAAAAAACTGTTTGAGAACTACTCATTTAGGAAGTAATTAGTACCAATAGATTTGACTACACCATTTTTGATTAACACCAGTAATAAATTGAGTTAAAAAAATAATAAATACTCTATAATAAAATGAACAGAACTTTACTATGTTCTAGTATTTTTGTTAAACTTAGTTAAATTTATATATATTTTTATTTAGGCCTGTTTAAAGACCCATAATTACTCATAATTAAAGATTGACCTCACTGTCACATCCTGTCCTAGTTATGAAACCTTTAGTTGTTATCTGTTTGATTTTATTTTACTCGACTCTGACCGTTCAAAAAATAATTAAACATTAATATAATAACGAAGTGTTAAAATCTTAGTCAATAATTTTTAATGACTATCAATGTGATTATTAATATAAAAACATTTCTATTTTTTTCGATGTTTTTATTCATTTAAAGTAGGTATACCTTCCTTCGAAAAAGTGAAAATTTTTGAAATCTCTCCGAATGAGCTGAAAATCTGAGCAGAAAAATTCTGAAAAATTTATCTTGCCTTGTGGCGACTAGTGAATCGAGCATTATGACATGGTCTCATATTTTGACCCATAACTCAAAAACAAAAAATCATAGCCACTTCTAGTTTACACAGTTAAAAAGCCAAGAAAATTTCCTATAAACACTGATAATTTCAATTTTCTATAGTAATTTCTACCAATTTTATCCTAACCGAAAAATGACCTTCGTAAAATCGACTTTTTTCTATAACAGGTCGGCTGAAAAGTCCCCGGTCTGACCTATAGATGACGACACTAGAATTAAATCCATTTCATTTTTAGATAGTATCAACCTTCAAAAGATTCGTGTAAAAATTTGACAGCTGTCGGACTATTAGTTTGTGAGATATTGCATTTTTAGTGAGGCAACTTTTGTTATTTTCAAAAAGATGGAAAAAAAAAGAATTTCGATGCTTATTAAATATTGTTATTTGAAAGGAAAAAATACAGTTGAAGCAAAAGCTTGGCTTGATAATGAGTTTCCGGACTCTGCGCCAGGAAAATCAACAATCATTGACTGGTACGCAAAATTTAAGCGTAGTGAAATGAGCACCGAAGACGGTGAACGCAGTGGACGCTCAAAAGAGGTGGTTACCGACGAAAATATCAAAAAAATCCACAAAATGATTTTGAGTGACCGTAAAGTGAATATGATCGAGATAGCTGACACTCTAAAGATATCTAAGGAACGTGTTGGACATATCGTTCACGAATATTTGGGTATGCGGAAGCTCTGTGCGAAATGGGTGCCGCGCGTGCTCACAATCGACCAAAACAGCAACGAATTGATGATTCTTAGCAGTGTTTGCAGCTGTTAAGTCGTAATAAACCCGATTTTTTGCGTCGATATGTGACTATGGATGAAACTTGGCTCCATCACTACACGCCTGAGTCCAATCGACAGTCAGCTGAGTAGACTGCGGCCGGTGAACCGCCACCAAAGCGTGGAAAGACTCAACAGTCAGCTGGCAAAGTTATGGCCTCAGTTTTTTGGGATACACACCGTATATTGTTCATCAACTATTTGGAAAAGGGAAAAACAATCAACAGCGACTATTACTGTGCATTATTGGAGTGATTGAAGACCGAAATCGCGAAAAAACGGCCCCATATGAAGAAGAAAATAGTGTTGTTTCATCAAGACAATGCACCGTGTCACAAATCATCGAAAACGATGGCAAAATTGCATGAATTGGGCTTTGAATTGCTTCCTCACCCACCGTATTCTCCAGATCTAGCCCCCAGCGACTTTTTCCTTTTTTCTGACCTAAAGAGAATGCTCGCGAGAAAAAAATTTGGCTCTGATACTGAGGTAATCGCCGAAACTGAAGCCTATTTCGAGGACAAACCGAAGGAGTACTACAAAAATGGTATCGAAAAGTTGAAAGGTCGCTATAATCGCTGTATCGCCCTTGAAGGCAACTATGTTGAATAAAAAAAATGCATTTTGTCAAAATATTGTGTTTTACTATGGTAGACCGGGGACTTTTCAGCCGACCTGTTACATACACCTTCCTTCGAAAAATTGAAAATTTTCGAAATCTCTCCGAATGAGCTAAAAATCTGGATTTAGACTACTTTGACCCTCCTAAAAACGAATCTGCCATCGGAAAAATTATAAAAATTTTATTAAATTAAATTTGTTGAAACACTTTTTGTAAGAACGTAAATTGGGTTAAATATTCTCGTAAACTAACCTATGATTTAGTAACTTTAACCTTTACTGTTAATAGGTTATATGAATGCCTCCTTTTCATATTATCGTGACTGGGATCCAACTATATATAATTGTCAACGAATTTAATCAAGAATAAAAATGCAAATCAGAGGCGATTTCAACTAGGAAAAAAAACCTGACCAAACATAGTTGAATGTCGGTGTAGAAGTTCGATAAATTTTTACTTAAGGTCAATTCGCTGAAAGCGAGAGATGGAACAAAACAATAATGTATTGTGACTTCTCAAGGATATCGAAGATTCACATAAATATTTTTCACAGATCCGGATTTGAAGTTATAGCAAGGGTTTCGACTTATTTGCTAGTATGTGCTATATTTTTGATCTAGTGGATACATAAAGACAAGCCGATCCACTTTTCCGACTTTGCAAAGAAAATGTTAAAAATGGGGACCGACAAATTTTTTTTTTGCCATTATGAACCGCGAAGAATGTTATAATCTTTGGAAAATATTTCAGGAAAATCTGGTACAAATGCAAAAGAAAAATTTCTATTCTATATTTATTTATTTTTTCAATAAATAAATAAAATTTAATATAATCTTTATAGGTTTAAGGTTATACAAAAAGATAACTGAGGATTTATATATATTTTTTTGGTAGGAAAAATTGTAGTTACTTTGTATCTTTCTTTTCAGCTATTGTAAATATTATTAACCCCTTATCAAATAGCAGTTTATAATTTATTTTTGAAAGTCACTTAATAGCTTATGGTGGTAACTATATTTAAAATTATATTTTGTGTCTTGTCAGAATATCTCGCAATTACTTACAGTCACGTTCCAAAAGACATGGCGTACTCTTCATTTTATTAAAACAATAGATCTATTCATACGTTACTTAACAGGTTGTTGTTATTTTTAATAGTATTTAGATTATTGCCAAATAAC
This sequence comes from Ophraella communa, assembly GCA_035357415.1. Lineage (NCBI taxonomy): Eukaryota > Metazoa > Arthropoda > Insecta > Coleoptera > Chrysomelidae > Ophraella > Ophraella communa. The sequence goes on along the minus strand of CM068985.1, from coordinate 42,187,785 downwards.
AAGGGTACGAAAAAAACAGTGACTTCTGTTTAGAAAAGTTGTTGTAACATCGTTTTGAAGGTACATATTAGCAATTTTGAATTACTGGTTGCGCACTAAAGTTGTTTATAACAAACACTGGTTAAAAAAAATGAAACGTAAAAAGTTAAACTATTTGAAATGTGGTAGAATCTAGTAATAGCGAGGTTTCGTTCTACAGAAGACCATCATCAGGCTGTAAATAAAAGAAAATCATGGTATATAAGAATGACGATGTAAAAGAAATACCACAATGCTATTTAGGGGGAGGTCGTAGAACCCCCAAATTTTCCCTAATGTCGTCAATATTTGGGGATAATTTGGCAAAAGAAAAGAAAATTGGAAAAATGAAAGTTTTATATTATTTTTTGCTAGTTTAACAATATAATTTCTAATAAAACGTTGTCAGATAGTCAAGAGTCTTATAATTTAACATAATTTTCCGGTGACCCCTCCAAATTTCACCTTAAATCTGCCACTGTTTTAAGAGTCTTAAAAGTTTTTTCTTAATACAAAATATAATAAAAAACAAAAAGATCAAAATATTATTTTAATTAGAAATCATGGAGGAAAGCAAAATTGAAATTGAAATATAATACTGTAAATATGAATTACTTTATTAAAAAAAAGGAAAAAGTAGGATCTATTAGATGGAGTAAAAAATCAAAAGCAGGACGAGGGGTTGAGGGATGAAAAGGAACATTGTAGGAAGGGAATATTGAGAATACGTATAACAAATATTTTTTGCATTACTTTTACACTCATCGTTTTTCTTCACATTGACATTTTTTTTAGCAGATTTTAAAAATCTTAACGTAATGACCACATATTTAACAATATTTTTTCATTCTTGTCATTATACTTGGGTATTTGGAACTTTTGATAGGCTATAGATTAGGAAAAATAGTGGAATGCAAAGCTTGTATTGCTCCCAGCTCTTCAGCCCGTCCATATAGTATTCGGCGTCTTTCTCTGCAAAATAGTTGTTTACGAAGGTGATGGCCTCCTCATTCGACGAAAATCTCTGTCCTCCGAGCGCAACTTTTAGCTTAGGGCTGAGGTGTGAGACGGCGCATTGTCTTGGTGAAACAAAATTCTTTTTTTCTGCAAATGTGGCCGTTTTTCCGCAATTTCTGCCTTCAGCTTGTCAAGTAATGATGCGTAGTATGCTCCTGTAATGGTTTTTTCTTTTTGAAGATAATCGATTAAGATAACTCAATGAATATCCCAGAAAACAGGTGCCATCACTTTCCCAGCCGAAGGAACAACCTTTGCTTTTTTTGGAGCCGATTCCCCCTTTGCAGTCTATTGTTTTGACTGTGTTTTTGTTTCTGGAATATAATGGTGTATCCAAGTTTCATCTACAGTAATTAATCGGCGCCAAAACTCTGATTTATTGCGCCTAAACTGCGCCAACAGAGAGTTGGAAATGTTCATTCGAACACGTTTTGGTCCAAAGTGAGCAAACGCGGCACCCAACGCGCGGACAGCTTTCTCATGCCTAAATCTTGATTCAATATGTGACAAACACGTTCTTTGGACATGTTTATAGCCTCTGCTATCTCTCTAATTTTAATTCGACGGTTGTCTAGAACCATTTGGTGAACTTGAGCGATATTATCGTCAGTGGTTGCAGTTTTTGGACGTCCCGAACGTTCATCGTCACCCAAGCTGGTACGGCCACGTTTAAATTCAGCAGTCCAAAATTTCACGGTGGTAAATGATGGTGCAAAGTCCCGGTACACAGCGCCCAACTCGTCTTTGATTTGCGTAGGCGTATTGCCTTTCCAAAACAAATATTTAATGACAGCTCGATACTCGATTTTTTCCATTTTCATACCTTTCAAAGCATGGGCAAACACATTCCCCAACTTTTGTTTACGAGTGCTGCCATCTTCATGTTGAGATCGGAAACTTTTCAGACAACACTCGTATATAGAAGCCCTTTTACATTTTTATCTGATGCAATATTTATTAAGAGGTTCATTATTCTATAAACCTTAATCGAACAAGGCGATACCACAAATATTTTATTCAACATTCCAGATTAGAGCCCCAGGATATTAGGAAAATGAAAGAGCGTCATGTATTGAAGGAAATCTGATAAAATATGATTTTGTATTGTTGGATAAAAATTTTGTTCACGCATTTATAAATTTTTTTGTTAAAACTGTGTTTTCTAAAAACTAAACCTATTAGAAGTCTTAGTATTTTATTATTGGTCACGGTAATAGAAATAACCAAATAGTAACACAAAAAAATAAAGTCTACCTTTAAAAGATTGAGACCGCCGCCACTGGAGGTTGATTACGCTGCGAACTGCCGAGCGGCGATCCAGAAGCTTCTCGAACGCGAATATTCTTTGCCGGTTATGTTCCCGAACACACGAGAAACAGTGGCGAAGGCATAACGACTGCCACGCGGAGAAGTAGTTATACGTTATACAGGTTTTAGAGTGCAAATAAATTAAATATTAGACTCTTAAATTAAATAAACGTTAAAATAGAATTAACCAGTATAATTAATTAATATTTCGCCCTTTTTATACGTACGACCTTGCTTGAATGAACTTTAAATGAATGTGGAAGTGTTTGCTCGAATCATTTCTAGTTTTGGCTTCAAATTTTCCCATGACGATAGGTTAAAAGGTCGAAGCGAGTCGAGTGAGAGAAAGTGAAGATGACACACGACTGTAGTGAGCTATGGGTATCTGATTCGAATCGCAAATAAATGAAGATCGAGTGCCTTCTAACCCAGTTTGTTGTTAGAATACTATAAGAGGAAGAACGTTTCAGCTGCCCACGCAAAAAATGCATTTCGTGAGATTTTATCGACATATTTTATAGAATGTCGTCTGATATTCACAATCGATATTTTCCAGAAGAAAATATAACAAAAGGTGTTTTTGAAAGCTATTAAGTGTATAGTTGGGCGCCAAGTTTGTATTGTTAAAAATTTAGATTAAAATAGAAAACTATTTAATTTGATGTTGGGTGCCAATTTTGTAATGTTATTTAGGTGTTAAGGCGCGATATTCAATTTAAGTAAAGTTGATTGTCAAGATTAGGTAGCTACCTAGAAAAATAGAATGTATTTTCATCTGACGATGCTGGTTTTTACACAGGTATTCCATATATGATAATAGTATATTACATAACGAGTGTGGAAAGTGAAGTATTACGCACAAGTGAAGTTTAGCACGAGCCGCGTAGTGGCGAGTGCGGAAACGTAACGAGTGCAAGAAATACACTTTCCAACGCGTTGTGTACACGATTTTTCCTACGACCCCAATATTTCTTATTATAATAAATATTTTAAATTTATTTAAAAAATTTATTTTAATTGTTAGTCATGTTAAAAATTAGGATGCAATATATTGCATGGAAATATAATTAATTAAAATCAAATAACCACCTTTCTCAGGAATTCACATCAAAATTCTTTATTAGATAAATAACATTTTAATTTTTTTGTGGGCTCTATAAAAATTAAAAGTAAAATGGTCAGTTGGTGAAATTAATTGAAAAGTAATGTAATAATAATAGACGCAAAGATAATTGTAAACAGAAACACAAACATAACTTCAAAAATCCACATTCGACACATGCACGGAACATAACCCAAAATAAAAAAGAAGAATAAACTGTTCTTCTTTCTAAAAGTGTTTTTATAAAAATAATAATACTGAATAAAAATATGTTTATTTTTTAAAAATTTAAAAACCTATAAGAAACTTTATTCTTACTTTATACATAAAAATTTGTATTGGCAATTACAATACAATATTTGACACAAGGAAGATTTAAAAAAAATTAAATGGTCCTTGCTTTGACATTTATGTGTTTTTACTATTGATAAATTTGACGTAAATGTCACAGATCATAGAACTGTATTTTTTTACTTTTCAATACGTGTATTGATATTTACTTTTTAATACGTGTATTGATATTAGCTACTTTCTTAAGTACAAATAAGTGTACAATCTAGCACTTTCATATGTGGTCGTAGGAAAATACTTTTTTCTACAGATGGATCAAAAAAATATAAAATCAGTTAATTTTTTTCTTTTTGGGCCCGATACATTCAAAAATGATGTTATTTTTAAGATGGGTGCAATAACAACTCGAAATGTCTATGAAGAAAATTTGTTTTCAAGAAACTGACTTTTTTTTGAAATTTAAATATTAAAAATGGCCTTTGTACCTACAAATTTTGGTCCAAATCCAAGAATAATTATTTTTTATCCAAATGAAATGAAAATTGAATTTTTTAAAAATGCAATAACTTGGACTATAGTTAAAAAAATTTTCAAAAATGTATTTTTTTATGATATAATAGGTGGTCCTCTTTCGTTTGGTGTACATTTGGTTTCTGATTATCCAGTGGTGTAGACGTAATGAATTTTTAAAGGAATTTTTTTTTAAATTTCATCCAACTTTGACCCCATATAACTCTTGCATATATGAAATCGACGAAACCAAATTAAGTTCATCTTTTAGCTTATTCTTTCCTTTAGCTATCTATGCCTTTTTGGTATCTTAAATCTTTATAGAACAAAAGTTGTACAAAATTAAAGAGGCAGATGTAAAAATTTATAAAAAATTTCCACGGATTTTGAGCCAAAAAATTATGCATAATACAATTTTTGGGCCCAATAAATTAAAAAACAACTCGGAAAACCCAATTTTCCTATAAAGGGAATTTTTTTTCAAGAAACTAAATTTCTTTTGAAATCTAAATATTTAAAAGGGCCTTTGTGCAAATGAAAATTGATTTTTTTCAAAATGTAATAACTTGGACTATAATTATATTATTAATAATTTCTTACACATAAAAATTTGATTCTCAAAACCTATGGCAAAATCAACGACCCAAATTTTTATAATTTTTTATGCAGAAAGTTAGAAATCACCTAACAACTCATTTCAGAAAAGTTAGGTTAATAAAAAACTAGTACCTCAATCAACTATTCTGTCAATCTGTCGACAAATGTTCCTCTGAAAGAGTTCTTATCATTTTGAAAAATCATTTTTTAAACAACAGGTAAATTTTTCTCTTCTTAGTGTTAATTTTTTCCATTTTTCACGGTCTGCTATAATAATCATTATTTATAGAAAAAATTATGAAATCAAACTTGATGTGATGCTAAAAACATCGTCATGACGTGTACATTTAATTAATATTTAAATCTTGTGAGAAAAAACGATGTTTATGTAAATAAAAGCATGTATAATAGCTGAAAAAATAATTTTACTTTCATTTAACATACCAGTTGACACTGTAGAATAAATCTTAATAACAATATCCTTTAATTATTAATTAATTACGTAATGTGTACGTCTGGCGAGTTTGTGTTTCATTGTTAATACACAATCACAATATTAAAATTAATTTTTTGGTTTCTGATGTAGCAGATTGAGATGTTGGTTGATTAATGCAATTATGTGGTAGGTAATAGATAACTACTCGTATTCATATGATATATTTTTTACGTTAGAAGCATTTAAAAATAATTTATTGATATAGGTAGAGCTATATTCCATAAAAGTACAGTGTATTTTCATAGTAACAATCGAAGTTTTGAATCGATAACCAGATATCGATACCATAAGTGTCATAATAAAAATTATCCGAACTTACGATTCAGATTATTGATGTTTGGTCAGAAATTCCAAAAGTACTGTAGTCTAATCTAAATAAAGACTTCGACCCTAGTATTCCCCACAAACAATATATTGAAAAAATCATATTATTTATCTATTATTTACAATTACTAATGTACAATCGTTAACAATGGCTCGTAATTGGCTGGTTGCTATAAAAGACTTTGTAGAATTGTAAAATAAGTATAAATTAATAAATTTGTCAGTAAATTCGTAAGTTCGTAGGACTTTTGGCAAGAAAAAGGATGGTGTATTTGAAGCATTGTAATTTATAGATAAGGGCTGTCAATGTTATCCTCAGTTAAGGGTTTTGCTTCAGTTTTATTTTAGTGTTATGTACTGATCCAGAAAAAGCTGGAAGGATGGCATATTTTCTTATATGATATAAACATGTTCAATTAGAATTTTTAAACAAAAAAAATACAATATTCATCCTCCTTCATATATTAGAAGTTAATTAAGTTTTTATTACTCAAATATACCTAGTTCCATTTTAAGACAAAAGAAATTTCATGGTCGTTTTATTATCTTTACATTTGAAATCCGCTCGCTAATTATTTTGTAATTTTTATGTAGGTATCATATCTGTATAGAGAATTTTGTGTAATATCATTTTACAAGATTATAGGAATTAACAGCGATTAGCATTTTGTTTTGAAAACAATGGAAAACGTTTGAATTTACATGGGCTAGACCTGCGATTTACCATAATTTGTTTAAGTATTAATTTATATAGAATGTCAAATTTCATACAGCACATGTCTAGGTTTTGCTGATAATTATCCAAAGGTAATTCCACCAACTCCTTAAAACTGTTAAAAACCCTTCAGATCAGGGATTTTTTGTTGATAAAATTATAGGACTAAAGCCAATGACAAATAACGAAGAAAAATTGTGTTTTAGCAAAATATTATGTTCAACAGGTATAGGAACTTTATACAGATATTATTTTCTGTTTTAAATGATATAAATGCAAAAGATAATATTTTTAAAATTGTATTGCTTGGACCCCCTCATGTTTGACAAAATGAAACACTATTATCATAAGTCAAGAATTGTAGGTATTACCAAATACATTTAAATTATCTATGCATTCAATGTAAATTAGCTGAATTAAGTTTTAACTGAACAAAATAAAATTAAATAAAAAAATATTGTGTAATAAAATGATTATCAGAATTTGTAATAACAAATATAGTATAATAGGATGAATTTCCATAGAGTAAGAGTTGGTACAATAAATTTCAGATAGGGGTTCATTAAAATTTTTTTTTCGTTTAAAACGAATAAAAATGCAGTAAAAAATATCGTAATTAATTTTTTTACTAAACCTGATTTTGAAATGCAAGACAAGGGTGTATAGCATTCCTATTCAAAGGAGAAACAATGGACTAGTTTAGTAGGATCATATTAATCAAAATTATAGCAATATATATTAAGGATAAGATACCTACTTACTTATATTGGTATTCATTTTGCAAGTAATTTTTCTCATTTCGTAAAATTTAGTAATAAATAATTAGTAAGTTTTAAACGTAGCGCCAACTAATAACCAATAATGAAGTGTGTTTAAAAGTCAACGTTATCACAGTTTAGCTACGTTCGTTTCAAGTATTCTCAAAGAACTGGCGGCACAAAACGCCGTGTTCTGTGACTAACTGATCGTACCAGTTGACAAGATATATGACAGTAGAGAAAATCGTGTTTATCTGTAATAAACAAACAAGACCCCTATTCTTGACGGTGATTGAATATAACAGCCAATAGAAAGTGGGCGTGGTTCTATTGAATATGCCAAAACCGTATTCTTGAAATTCGTTCTCTCACTGTACCGATAGAAGGGTTGCTCCCCGAGAGAACAATTACTTCTATTGGTTATTTTTGAAGGAACCGCTATAACACCAAGAGAAGGTGTTAGGGATTTTTATTTTCGAACCAAAAATAGTATAGAAGTAATTTCTTTCATAAACCAAACACAACCAAACAACAAATTAAACTAACGAAAATGACAGAATATTTTGTTTAGTGTTTTACTCCTTATTTGATAAAGTGTCAATCAGAGAACAAAAATATCGATATGTTTATCTCTTTTTAATGACAACAAATAAGAGAGAGAGATAAGCTTCTCGGTTAATATTAAAGCATATCGACAACATCGCAAATTTTCTACCAATCTTATTGAAAGACGTCACTTACCACTTATGACGTATGTAACCATTAAATTTAAATTTCAAAAGCCGATTATGACTATTATAAAAATTTTATTTGTACAGTTGAACCACTAAAAACCTATTTTATAAGATGCAAATATAAAAAAAATCACTAAACTAGTCCATTCTGTGCAGAGTTTTGTTCTTGCGAGGGACACTTGCCTCAGATGGCTATCAACGTGTTAAAGTAAGCCAGACTAAATTTATTTGTTCACTCTGTATAATACCTTCAGATAAACGACGTATCTCTTTTCTGCAGCTACCTAAAACATCCTCGCCAATTATTAAAATTAGACTGAATTTAGTCACAAACGCCTAGAGATAGATCGGTATATATAAACAACGAAGTAAACATAGGGTTATAACCAATCATTAAATTTAATATTAGGTGTTACTTCACATAGCGTGAGAACTGTTACATGCATCAGTGACTCGTAATAATTTTTAAGGAACATGGAATAGCATCTCGTTGCTCCATTCTATATGGACGACCTTCGTTATACAGAAATGTTCATTCATTCAGGATCCTTCTGCGATATTTAGGAAAACAATTCCACCAAAAACAAATTATACAGAAAATATATAAAAAAATAAATTCCCATTATAATAAAATGTACGTCGGTATTCACACGGGAATAGAGTGGAAGTCATCATCATTAAAGGTTGAACTGTCAAAAAAAAATCACGACCGCATTGACCTTACTCGCCGCGTCGTGCTTTCACTTGTTTTAGAAGAGCGACACGGTTAGACGATCCTTCGTAGCGAATTTAGCTATTCGGAAATACGTAAAAATGAAGAGAAGAATTGGATATACAGCACCAAATATCTTATAATAAAATTATTATTTTTAATTTATGTAATACTATATACAGTGTCCGAATTGTAGAATGAATACTGGTCTATAATAAGAGAGAACATTTCCACAGTAAAATTTTCGTTAAAATTTATTTGTCAACAATATTAAGCGAATTTCAACACCAACATTTAATATCATATTTCAACCTTTGTATGTAGAAGCACTGGAACCTCCCTTCGAATTAAGAATAAATCTGCTTAGTGAAAAATGTCTGAACAAAACATATACAGGGTTAGTATAAAGTATGGAACCCCCTAAGTATCTCCTCAACGGTTTGATATTTTTAAATGAAATTGCTTATCGCCTTCTAAGAAGATCCAAGGAATTCAAAAATGCTATCAAATTTAATGTACCATTTGCGGTTAAACCGGAAATGTATATCAACTTTTTTATTTTAAATAGAACACCCTGTATATTTTTCCATTTTTGAATTCCTTGTGAAATTCTGCATACAGTAAAACTTTCCATTCATATTGTTATTAAATAATTGAGGCTTTAGGTATTAAACATCTATAAATATGAATCCTGACGTGACTGGCAGTATGACCAATGGTCATATCATATTTAAGGGGTGGGTTGTCCTTAATTTACACTAAAAAAATAATTAAATGATCTTTATCATTTGATTTAGACTTATTTCATAGTCTTGTTGGATTTTCCATTCTCCATAAAATGTGACAAAGATAATTAATGCAACCATACCAAATGCTACTATTCCCAGTACTTCTTCATAGAAAAAGTCCTTAAAATTTAAGATTACTTATAGTGTACAATAATTACTAAAAGTTTGTCCATTTTTTCTTGTGTATTATCGAGCTGTAGCATTCTGTCGTTTTGTAAACGAAAAATTTTAATTAATCTACGTCAACGTGAATTATCAACCTACAACTATTTTACTGTAGTCTTGATTTTTGTTTCCATCACATTGAGTCTTACTACTGTCTTCCTTTCAAAATTGACATTGTATTGTATTTTTAGCCTGATGATGGTCCCGTGGACCGAAACTAGTTGCAAGCAACTTTCATTATTAAATTAAAATTGTGGGATCGACTTTGTGTGTTTCTTTGAACCTTTTGGATTCTACCCACATTAGAGAATGGATCACTTACATGATTTTTAATTATTTTTTAGTTTTTTACCTCTCCTATTGAAGAGGTTACGTTTTTTTGAAACACTCTGTAGTAGGTATTATCAATTATGTAAAGCAATCAAATAAAAATAGATGTTTTGAATAAAAGATCAACGGTCCCCAATTTACTAACAGATCAAAAAATTAAATGTATTATCTTTTAGAAAGTTACCTATAAGGTATAAATTCTTTTGTTATTTAGATTACCTTTCATTTATGTTTTATAGTGTAGAAATTAATTGCGTTCAATATATTTTTGTTAGTAAAATTAATGTAAGAAAGCCTCTATCAACTCGTAAAGAACAGTATGTGAGGTAACCGCAGAGGTTGGATTCTTGACTAAGCGATATGTCGCTCATCTATAGTACTACAGAGACACAATTGTCAAAAAATGCAAAAATGAGTTTATGATGCCAGATTATTCCAAAAATGTTAATACGTATGGTGCTACAAAGTCGTTTTTATTGTTCAACAAATGAACACCACTGTATTTACCGAAAACCGTTTACACTACCACTACACCAACACACACTTTTATATGCCTGACGCGCGTTTCGATAACCAAGTTATCTTCTTCAGAGACCGAAGGTAAACTAAAGCTATGCCTACAAAGTAACCTTATATATAGAACATTTTTAGCGCCAAATGTTTTTGCGGTAAATCTTTTGGCGGCAAAGCCAATTTTTAGCGCGAAAACATTTTTACAATAAGTTTTCTTATAATAAACTATAAAGTGGACTATCTGGGATAGGTCCTTTGTCCTTATTTAATCTATTTTTACATTTAATAATTTCTATACTTTCAAATGCATCCAACAATCTATTGTTCGATACATTTTTTAACAATTTTAAACTATCTACATTTACAGAATGGTTTTTGGTAAAAGCATGTTCGGCAATACTAGATTTTTCTATACGTCCAAATTTTAGATGAGCTAAATGTTCTTTAAATCTAGTTTTAACCGATCTTTTTGTTTGCCCAACATACTTTTTATCACAATCATTACAACTTATTTCATATATACCGCTTTTTTTCCAGATCTTCTCTCTTATCCTTCGGATTTCCTAACAATTGTCTCAGGGTGCCACTAGTTTTATGAACTAAACCTAATCCCACCGTGCCGAAAATTGTATTCAATCCTTTGGTATACTGAGGGATAAATGGTAATGAAATGAATTTCCTATCGTTGTGTTCTCGCTGGAAAAAGGTGGTTTCACAAAGAGATTTCTTAAAACTATGGCGATTGATCAGCTTATGAATTAGTTTTTTATCATATCCATTAAGTACAGCTATATCCTCAATTAAATTCTTTTCTCTGTTATATCTTGTTTTGTTTAAAGGAAAATGAATTAATCGATGAACCAAAAAATGAAAACTTGCCATTTTGTGTTGATTACAGTGAAAAGAATCTATCGGAATATACCTATACGTAGCGGTGTCTTTCCTAAAAATATCAAATTCTAACTTGTTATTATTTCTTATTACTAATGTGTCCAAAAATGGTAACTGTTCATTATTTTCTAGTTCAAACGTGAATTTTATGCTTGTGAATTTTGAATTTAATTTTGAAATGAAATCTTCTACTGATGATTTCTTCGTATTGAAAACTGCGAAAATGTCGTCCACATATCTACACCATATCCTTGGGAAATACTCCAACTCTTGACTGATCTGTGTTTCAAAATTGCTCATAAAAAGGTTGGCTATAAATGGTGATAAACAATTACCCATTGCTGTTCCTTCATATTGTTGATAAACCTGATTGTTGTATTGAAAATAATTTTGGTCCATGCATAGTTTAGCTAATCGTAGGTATTCAGTTCTAACTCAACACCCAGATCATTCAAGATGAGTAGTTCTTCCAGATACTGTAAAGTTTGTGGAATCGGTACGCTAGGAAATAAAGAACTAACATCGAACGAGATTAAAATTTCCCCATCTTCTAGAACAACATCTTTAACTTTCTTGATAAATTCTAATGAATTTGAATCTGAAGAAGATAACTTGGTTATCGAAACGCGCGTCAGGCATATAAAAGTGTGTGTTGGTGTAGTGGTAGTGTAAACGGTTTTCGGTATCATTTTCGTTAACGGTTCCAGATTCAACATTTTACCACTGTATTTGTTGCATTGGTACAAAAATGGACTCGCCCGGAGTGCAACGGCGCCATATTTTTTGTTATCATACTCTACTTAGATAATTAAACATCCAAAATATCCTAGTTGCAGTTAAAAATATTATAAACTGAACTTTTAAAACAAAAAAGAACTTTGAAACAATCTTTAAATCGCTCTCCTGTAAAATTTGTAAAATGACAATTACGTCTCTGTAGTACTAGATGAGCGATGTATTTTATCTTTGTCACTGCTCCCTTATTCAAGAATACTTCCCTGGATGAGATAGCTAGCTTCAAACTGTCAATTACATATCTTTTATATTGTAATTTGTGGCGCTTTGCAATTTGCAGTAATTCCGTTTTCAACATGGTGTCGTCAAAAGAAATATTCTTGCTCTGGAGCCATTCTTTAATATCTCCTTTTTTCCATGACGTCGTTGGTAACTTTTCTACCAGTTTTGAAAGATAACTGGCGTTATCTAAGATAACCACTGCAACACTTGACAAAAAGTCCAATAGCTGGGAAAAATAATCTTCAAAACCATCAGAGGTCATTTCCTCGTGGTAATCTTTGATATAAAGTCTAATAACCTAAACAATCACTCCAAACAAATGAACTATAAGCACAGGCTACTGACGGTTTGGGGACGGTTCAAGAACTCTAACAGGCTTAGATTAGGAAAGCATATGGATACCGCACTTCGCTTTATTTTGAGCTTGCGTTCTGTGACACATTTTTAGCAGCCGCCATTATTTCTGTGGCAAACAAAGCGAATACAGCGTGTGCTTTATTTGTGAATTTTTAAGTGAAAATTATTGAGATAGTGAATTATTTTTGAACTGAATAATGGTGAATTGTTGTGCTTACGGATGCCGAAGTCGCAGCGAGAAAAGGAAATAGGAATTTCATTTTACAGGTAAACAAACGATTGTATATACAATGACCTTTGTAGATTTTTCTATTTTAAAAGATAAAAGAGTTATCTTTGAGCAATTATATTTAAGTATGTAATTATTCAGTCTTTAATTCATCTAATTATAGTGTTTGGATAACGCGGTTTAATAATATTCATTCTAAATCTGCATAAATAATATATTTTCTTGCTTCAAAACAGCCATTTTACCAATGGCGTAGGTAAGCAATTTTTAAGTTTCTCCAAATAAATCTAGCTATTCATTTCAATAGGAGATTAATGCAAAAAGGACTAACTCAAAACGACAAAAGAATTATTCACTGTAAAATAGGAGAATTTTCACTAGAAAAACATGTAGGTATTTTATGAACTTTTTATTTTTTGTTAAGCCTTCCTACAGATGTAGAAAAACACAAATTATGGATATGTAACACCAAAATTAAGGATTTGGGAACCAACTAAAAATGATAGACTTTGGTCAAAACACTTTGAGGAATGTTGGTTATATAAAACTGATGTAAATTCAAGACTACATTTGCTCCATGAAGCTGTTCCAATAATTTTTCATCAGTTGCCCACATAACTGCAACCCAGGAAGGTATGTACCTACATAACTAATAACAATAAAACACTTTGGCAGTTCTAAGTAAAACAATTTAAATTTTTTGTGAATTGGAAATATTTATATAAAAATATTGTTTTTTCTAGGCCAAATAGAGAGGACCATTCGAATATATTCAGAGTACAGAACCTGGTCCTTCTACTTCCTCAACACAGTCATTAAACCCAACAGCTGACTGTCCTGGTTAAAAATACTGAAATGGAAGTTACTTCTAGAAACTATTAGAAGTTAAGAGAAGACTAGAAAAATTAGGGTATTGAAACAATCTATAAACAGGCTAAAAAGAAAAGTTGTTTTCCTTAAACAATTAATAACCAGTTTGAAAAATAAGAACTTGATTGATAATGAAAAAGCCATTTTATTAGAAAATGTGAGTAGTGTAAATAAGCAATTGTTACAAAAAATGCAATGTCTAAAAATAAAAAATACCCACTTTTCACAATTGAATAATTCAATACTCTGAGTAAACTTATAGAAAATTCAAATAAACCATTACTTTGTTCTCTTATCATTAATGAGATGTCAATTCGGCAGCACTTGGTATGGAATGGTAAAAGTTTCTACGGTTAGTCAATTTTGGGGTTGATTTGGATGATGATTCAAATGAATTAGCCAAAGAAGCTGTTGTTTTAATGATAGTTGCAATTAATGACACATGGAAGCTTCCACTTGGATATTTTTTGTCTATAGGTTTAAATGGTGAACAAAAATGTTCTATAGTCAAACATCACTATTAATATCAGCAAATAAACAGTTTTAATTTAAGTATTTATTTAATATTAAGGTAGTTATAGATTAATTATGTTAATATTTTCATAACAAATAAAGATTTTTTATAATTACTAGTAAATTTTATTCACTTCCTTCCTTTGATACCAACGTATTATTTGTATCTAAGAAACATACAATTATTACCTATTATGTGGGAAAAATCTATTGTAAACATTATGTTACGCCACTGACTACATCGACTGTGTGGCAAGTGGTAACAGTTTCACGGCTCGGGTTACGCGTCCTCTCTCTTTCCTTGTCTAAGCTAACAGGCCAAAGCTAAATTTGGTTTTAATACAAGATTACAGAGATCCCCTTTTAATAGAAAATTACACAAAAGAAAACTGACTTCCAAATAAAGCTGCATCCACGTGAAATGGTGATATTAATACCGATAATAAAAAGAAAACTAGATAATATTTAAAAATAAAACGAATTTGATAAATTGTCCTTGTTTTTTGCTCGAAGAACGTAAAAATAATTCATGTCTATTATTAAAATCATCTTAGTCACGATATGATATTAAGAAGAAGTATTTATATAATAGACTCATCAGCACTATAACCGTTTATTTTCTATGATTAGAAGTGAACTGGACTCATCTGTAAATGTCAAACGTTAGTTTCTCAAGGATGTGAATAAATTTATACGTGTAATGAAATTAAATGTCTGAAAATTTACACCGTAAAAAAGTTGAGCAAGTAAAGTGAGTTTACGGGATTGGTCTTTGTTGGTATACTGGACATACTATTAGTAAAATTTTGTGGTTTGGCTGATTAAATATCTGGAATGATGTCTAGATAGTTGAGACCAAAATCTAAATAAATGTATAAAAAAATGCAATAGAATTTATTGCTTCATCAAGTTGAATAGCAAATAATTTCCCAATATGCTGAGATTGAAGCCACTCCTGAATTTCAACAGATATATTCGAAATTCGTCCACAGATTTGACAAAGGTATTCAAGTTGTTTAGCATAGCTATCAACAAACAATGTTTTTTTTTGTTTGTTTGTAGTTTTTTACAATTAGCTATTTTGAAAGCCATTTTATATGATCCTAACAGAGTTTTCTTGTCCGCTGCAAGTGTTTTTTTCTGAAAATTTGATCTCAGTTTTTCCTCCATAAACTCACGCGGTTTACTGATACTTCTTGTGCATTGTTTATAGGTGCCTCTTCAAACAAATAACGCATTAATTGCGGCTTTTCTTCACTGATTTCAATGCTTGTGAAACCAAATTTAGGTAAGCTTGATCATATTTTTAGATTTTAACGTATTCCTCGTAACTCAGTCGAAGTTCAAGTTAGTTTTCATTTTGCTCCAGTTAAAATTTATCCACATTTACAACGTAGACAATAAAAATTGTTTTTCTTAATTTTAACTAAATGTAATGCAACAAACGCTCACTATATTAGCTGGAATTACAGTGTTGCCAAGTCTAATTTTAATTCCCAGGGTTGTAAATGTTATAATAAATGTAAATTAGGTGGAGAAATTATAACAAGTAAAAAGAACACTGATTTACGCAGTTATAATAATAATATAGTAGTTATAACTCTAAATTTTATATGGAACACTGTTTTTTTCATTGTTTTAAAGCGGAAAAGTTCTCGATTATTCCGAGAAAAATAAATGCAACAACAAGATTATATCAATTATTTGAACAAAGTCACTATCTAGTGATAAATCCCAACTAAGACTTTACATAACAATTTTTCGATTACTGGAAAAATTTTTGGTTTTCAAGGTTCCATTTTGATTCCTTCTTACATTTTGGCACAAATTTTAAGCATTTGGTTTTATAGTAGGTTAGTACCACTTTCGTGAATATTAAAATTTTAAACTACATACTTTAGGAGATAAATCAATTTTTTTATTATCTGTAATGATTGGAAATTTAATTTCTTACAAAATCACTTAGGTACATGAACAACGACATTTTTTATCAACAATTTAAATAGATAAATGCAAACATGGGTCTGGGTGACAAATATATAAATAAACGATACTCGATCAATTCATTTATCGTAATTTTGCAAAGAGATCAGGAATAAACATGTTTAAATATATCTTGCTATTGTGCTTTGTATCATTAGTGGTGGCTGACGGTCCTGGTGGTAAGTATATCTTCATATCATATATCAAAAGTTATAGTCGTTCTCTGTGGAATAATTTTTTTTAATCTACAATTTTCATTTGTGATTAAAGTTCAAAATGGTATATATTACGTAATAATTGTGGAGAGTTTATATTAAAACTGTTAGTTTCTCTTACAAATCAAACTTACAACGCATTACTTTAAAGAGTTCTTTTCTACTATACCGGGTGTCCAAGAAGTTTCTGACCCATTTAAACTGCAAAATAGGGTGTTTTAAAAAAGAAGGTGTTTTTTAAATGTAAATATCGTCGGTTTTTTAATGGAACACCATATAAATTTTTATTCTATCTGAAAGACAAACTCTTTCCCTTTGAGAAAATGTATAATTTGTTACAGTTTACATAAAAAATAAGTGAGTTATTTGGATTTTAATGAAAATTGTTTATTAGATAGATATGTCTACACAAAAAATAACTAAGGCATACCTCCAAGAGAGACTGTACTAAATACACTGAATTCTGTGATGTATCTTACGCTTCTAAAAGACCTATAGTATGTAGTATGAAGTATTGTATAATACTTTTTAACAAATAAGTAAGATTTAATTAAAAATTTTGATATTTTTATGTTTGTGTTTACGACAAAATTATGCAAACTATTCTTTTTTGTGATTTACCATTTTCGAAATACCAAAACAGTGAGTTAAACTTCGATTTCACAGAATAAAGTGGAGAAAAAACTTTGACAGTAAAAATTGATTTTCTTTTTGTTATATCTAACTTTTTAAAATGTTTTAGTGACATGTCCCCCGGACGATACAAGTGAAGTCCCCACATACTTGCCGGATTCCGTAAATTGTGGTGTATTTTACGAATGCTCCGGAGGAAAACCATTCAAATTTCATTGTCCTCCTGGTACATACTTCAATGAAGATTTAGAAATATGCGACTGGAATGTAGATTGTGGTAAGAGATCTACCACAGGGTCACCCCCAACGACAACCGCTAAAACAACAAAGAAACCATAAGCAATACAATAAAAGTCTACTTATAACTAAAAATGTAAAATATTTTTGGTCTAGTAAATATATTATAACCAAAAACGAGCATCAGGTGTAGTTTTTATTTATTAAATCCTTTTGAGATGGGAATCTAACTTATTGGCAAGTTGCAAAGGATATAGTGGGGACAACTAAATCGACTGCAGTCCTCGTTGTGCACAAATTTTCGTTTAGGTTATATAAACCTGTAAGACAATTACAGAAGAAAATTGAAGGAATAAGAACATTAAAAATAGACCTTTTTAAATAATAATTCCACTATTTTTTTAACAATTACTTTTTTAATCACAATGACAGCCGTTTTGCTAGAATCAGCATCGTCAGATTGACATGTCGAAGTTACATTTTGTTTATTGTTGCTGGTATCTGATGTTGCTTAGGTAGTATTAAGGCTAGACCAAGTATGGAAGTAATAAGACATAACAATATTAAACTAGACATAATCTACCACAAATTAGACAAAAAACTTAATTGGACTGCACACATCGAACAAGCACTAGTAAAATGCAGCAAAGATGTAAATTTCTTAAAATGCATAATGAAAACCTGGTGGGGGGCTCATCCCCAAACAGCATTAACTTTCTACCGAACATACATTAGATCTATTATAGATTATGGAAGTTTTTTATATGGATCATCCTCGAAAACCACCCTTCAAAAATTAGATATTCTACAAACTAAAACATTAAGAATATGCCTGGGAGCTATGAAATCTACTCCTAATGAAGCACTAAGAGCCGAAGCCATAGAACCACCTTTGGAATTGAGACGACAACTCTTGGCTGGAAAAATGATTCTAAAATGTAAAGCGAAAAGGTCACCACTGCTCAACAAACTGTCACCCTTAAATCATCAGGACCTGACCATACGATACTGGCAACACAAAAACTCTTCACCATTGTGTGAAGGTCTGAGAGAAACTTCTGACTATAATGCAGCTGCCATTGACGTCATTGTTCCCTCGTATTCAGAAAATCATTTACTTAATAACTTAATCATCAACCAAATATGGAATATGTATAACAATTTTACTTTCATCTATACAGATGCGTCAAAAATCCAAGACCAAACTGGAAGTGCATATCTAGTACCAAATGTTACTGCAGCCAAATACAAATTAAACAAATCGACTTTTATCTACACTGCAGAAGCTTTTACTATTCTGAAGGCACTTGAATATATTCAAGATAATAACTAGTTTAAAACACCATACAGAAACCAATTCTAACTACCAACATCAATGCATTATGAATATAAAAGAAAATATATATTATTTACAGCAAAATGGTGTAATAATTAAATTATTTTGGGTTAAAGCTCACTCAGGGATAGTAAATAATAAACTGGTTGACAAATTAGCGAAAGATAGTTTACTGGATGGCATTAACACAGAAATTCCCATAACGTTGGACGAACGTATGACCGTCTTAAAAAAAGACATGAAAAGCAAATGGAGACATCATTGGAGATAATATTGCTTCGTTAATCCCACCAGATACATCATCTTGGAAACCCACTTGCGTAACAAACCTTGGTATGAAGATTACAACTACCCTAGAAAAAGTGTAACAACAAACAGGAGATTAAAATTTGGCCACGTTTGTTATCCTGGATGTATTTCCCTCTAAGATCAGTATAACTGTGCAATGATATAGAAAAACCAAGAAACAACTATATCATGCTGATCTTTACAATAAATAACTTAATATATTTGTATTACAATTACGTCTTATCTATGTATAAAATGAAGACTCAATCAAAGTAAACAGTTTAATAGTGGTGAACTTCCAAGATTTATTTGTTCATCAATTACTTTAAATTGTTGATCTGCTAGATGTCTTTTTATATCGAATTCTTCAAGGAAATCTAAAGTTTGTTGTTTATCACAGATGTGTAGTATTTTTATCGTTCTCAGTAAGATGGACTTCCACAAAGTAAAGGTTAATACAATCAAAATTGAAGAAGTTTCAGATCCATCAAAACGCAAATACGTATTAAAATAATGAAATAAAGTTAGATGATGATATGCAAAAACAAATTTGAGTTTTAAAATACATTCACATATTTCTCCATATTTCATTTGATTTATCAGATAATCAGTGCCACTTCCTTGAGGTAAAGGTCACTTAAAAATAATTTTTTCTAACTTAATTATTTTTAAAATCTATATTATTATAAATTTATGTAATACACTTCTTCACTTTTAATAAGAGTGTCTTTTTTTGATAAACGTTAGGGGTCGAAGAATTTTGGTGATTTAATCGAGTTTCAGAAAAATTTATTTTTATAAAAATTGAAAAAACAATTAAAGAACATTGTTGAAAATATGATTTTATACTTTGATACCATTATCGATTAAAAAACAATTAAAAGTAAGATAAATTTATTAATAAAAAATCCATGTCAAAAACAGGATATGTAATATAGTCTAAGTATTTCAGATATGATAAGGATGTGAAGTAGTACCATGTTAATTTCTAATGATATTGACACACTTTTAATTAAGATGCATTTTATAGATAAATTGATTGTAGTAGGACAAAAAAATAATTGTTTTAAAAAGTTAAAATTTGAATGAAATTGTATTGTACTAACCCTTATTTTGTGGAATTCTAGCTGAAAGCTCTGTGGAAGACCGATGTATGTTATCATCATCAAATTGGCCGAAATATTGAATTTACATTTTGTATTTACGAGGTAGCTATCTGATATTGATTGTCTAGTGCTGAGACTAGACCAAGTTTTTTTAGATATTATTAAGGGATTATTCTGGATATATTTCCCCTAAAATCGGTATAACTGTGCAATAATATAGAAAAATCAAGGTTTATATGTTTATTAACAAACTGCTCATATTTAAAATTGATTTGGAAATGCTGTTTAAGTAGTAGATTAAAAGGGAGATAATATTTAAAAAAAATTCTAAGAAATATTTATAAAACTTTCTATAAATATTCCTAGAATTTTCCTAACAAGTAGTATCCTATTAATATATTTTCTCAGAATTCTCTGCAATAATCAGATATGAATAATACTTGCATACATTTATAAGATAAAATAATCTTTTGGTGAATGCAAGAACATCTGAATATCTACAGTATGTCCAGGAACTTAATGCCAAAAATTCGGGAGCAAATAGAAGAGGTCAAAATAGTGTTAGAAGTTCAAATAAATTTTTGTCATACGAGCCTTTGTTTACGAGTTATAGACCTCTAAAGTTTCGAAATAAAAACCTTTGTTTTGTCATAATTTCCAAAATATACATTGGAATACTATAAAATTCCAGTGACGGATTGCATACATCCATGTCTTGTGTTTGACGGTATAAATGAATCTACATTACGTACAGATAAGCAGAGACGGCTTGTGCCCATTGGTTAATAATCCGTAATTTTAATAGGGACCATCTGAATAATATTTAAATTTCAAAAATAAATTTTCCAATCCATTTACTAATGAAAATGTACTCTTGTTTGAACTCGGAAGCGAAGGCTCGTATGACAAAAATTTATCTGAACTTCTAACATGATTTTGACCTCTTCTAATTGCTCCCGAATTTTTGGCATTAAGTTCCTGGACACCCTGTATAATATGGAATGTGGAATGTCATGAACAAATCTTGCAACATTGCAGCTTCGTCATCTGCTTATAGAGAAGGATGTCTATTGTTATTGGTCATGTAAATCGAGTTCAAAAATCTATGAACACTTTTTTTACATTTTTTTTATGAAAAACCTTTTAAAACATTAAAAATATGCAGGGTTTTTTTCCGGCCACTTGTGCTGCAATTGTTTAAATAATAAGTAAATTACATTTTATTATTTCAATGTATCCTGGCTAAAGAATCAGAGGAATTGTTTTTAAACTAACAACATTTAACTGTTCAGAGCTACAGTCGACAAAATTTCATTATAGAAACCTCTAATTATGATATTCCTTTTTTACTTTTCATAATAATGTTCTTATATTTGTTGTAAATAACTTGTTTTGGAAATAAAAAACAGAAACATGAAAAAAACCTGTGATTAGTATGATAATAAATGTAAACACATAAATATATAAATAAAAACATATAAATTTTTAGGGATGGTATGAAATAATTGAAAAAAAATTTCCCAAAAACTTTTTGGTCTCTGTTCAACCAATTTTTGAAATGGAAATTTGCTCAATGTTGTTATTTATAAATATTTTGTGTTGTGTTTTTTAAAGGCGTTTGCAGACATTTTGAAATGGATAAGGTACAAAAGAAGTAAGGTCCATCTAGGACTAAGGACTGTTTTCTAATTCCAATATTTCACATAACCTCCTGTAACGCAAGAGTGGTTTGCCGTCGTGATTATGTTCGGGTTTTCCCTATGGTGATATTTTACCTTTTTATGCAAGTTGCAATACCTATATATTGTGGGGTTTAATTTTGTTAAATCTATAAAATTATATTTTCTTAAAGTATTTGTGTGAAACGTGTTGCCTATAGCGGTACGCCTACGACAACAATATGATCTCCCACAATATTTTCTTAAAAAAAAAATATGACGCCAATGAAATTAAATTAAACCAAGCTGCTCAAAGCAATGAGACTCTTACAAATTTTTATGATTAAAAACAAATAACGAAAAAGATACTTAAGTAGTTCCTCCGGTCACTGTATGACGTCACCCGCTCAGGTTACTGGTGTAGGTTCAAGTTCTGCGATTATTCCCTCTAGTCAAATTCTGTGTTTTGTGAGGTTAAAGTTCTGAGACGTTACAGCTGATTGAAGTAAATTAAGAAGTGATCGTTCTCGTTAAATAAATTTCCAGATTAATTTATGTTTGAAATAAACAGAAATTCAAAAGAGATATTTATTGTTCAATGTCGCTAAAAGAAAATGTATTAGAAAGATTCCAAAATGAATTGGTGTTACAGGTGAGTACAATTTATACTTTTATACTTTTATTCCTATGGAATGTACCTTAAATGAAAATATAGCGTGTTCTTAGTTGTGAAACAGTATTCTTCAATTGAACTGTAAGAATGTGAAAATAACTGAATATCCTGTTCTCTCTTCCAAGAACAGACTACATCAAAGTTGTAGCACGTGCTAATTTAAATAAAACCTTTATAATACGAATAAATTTTGACAATAAATATGGATCTCGTACAAATGAATTAGTGATAAAACAAAAAAATTAGTATGAAATTCTACAGTTCATCGAAAATGTTAAACATTGAAATAGAGCAATAATAATTGTTGAAATTCTAGAGTTTATCGAAAATGTCTAACATTAAAATAGAACAATAATAATTGACATCACCTTAAAAATGTTCAGAATTTGGTCCATGTGTGGATGTTGTGGGGTCCTGGTACTTAATTCTTGCTAAATATGTGTTGGAGCAAAATTGGCCCCAAATACCTCAAATGTAGAATCCTTACAACTGCTGTCACCTTCAAATGGACAGGAATATGTTCCTTAAGGCTTAAATAACTTGCTTGCTCTCCTGGAACTGCTGGTATTGGATGCCAATACACTTTGGCCCCAATTTCTTGTCAGGTATGTTAAATTTTTTATGGAAATACACTTTTATATCACACTTTATCGTTTTAAGTATTTATCTTGCATTATTATGCGTTAATTGTTTAATTTTACTTATAAAAATTTTAATTTTATCAGGACAAATTTCTTACCCTCCTTTCGCTTTCAGGAACAAAAAACAAGAGAGAGATTTTAGATTCAACAGAACCATGGTTACCGAAAATTCTTTTGTTTTCCCAGCTTTCCTTTTGAACAAAAATAAATAAATTTATGTTGGCAATGAAAGCAAAGTTACTAAAAAAAATATCAGTTTTTTATGTTGGTGACTGGCTTAGAATATAAAAACTAAGGAAGGAGCCTAACACCTTTCCCAAGTTAGTAGTTTACGACGGAAATTACGTCACAGCGGCCATTTGCAAATACCATATTATATGATTCATCATTATTGTTATTGACGGTTTTTTTGACATTTGATACATTACTGTTTTATTGTTTAAGAAACTAGAATTCAGAGACGTACATATATGCAATTTATTTACGTAAGTGATTTACTGAATATGCTCAGCTATGTAATGTTTATATATGTATTTAATAAAAGTGTATATAGAAATATGGATTACAAAATGTATTACGTTTTAAAACTTTCTTACATCAGTATTTTTATTTTTGAAATTGATACAACATTTTATCATTAATGAAAATTGATACGCCACTGACAAACCGGAAACTGCTGACGCCATTTTTAAACACCATCTAGGACTATTGGTGTTTATGTATAACGCTCCTTCCTTCGTTTTTATATTCTAAGGTGACTGGTAAGCTCAAATGATGTTTATTGGAACCTTGTTGTACAGGGTGATTTTATTTTAGTGAGATTTGGAATTCTAAAATTATTCCTACTGATTTTGGGAGTGATCACAAATTTGTCCTTAACATCTAGAAATTAAAACTAATCAATTATTTTCAAGGTATTAATGAAACGCAAATTAATATTGAAAGTTTTACAAGCGCAACTATCAAATCTGTTTACTCTGACTTTACGACGTCTACTAATTTATTAATTTTAGATAAAATTACGGGTAACATTCCTGAACAAAATATTAAACGCGATCTAATTTGCATTCCTACAGATATTCTACTCGCAGATCCTGAATTTGACAGGGCTTCTAGTATTGACATATTATTAGGAGCTGATGTATTTTATTATCTATTACTCCCAGAACAAATTAAAACGAACATGAATTCACCAGTATTACAGAATACTGAGTTGGGTTGGATTATTTCTGGAAAATTAATAGAACCAAAGTCCTCTTCCATAACTTGTCATGTTTCCAATTCAAACATTCAAGCGGCACTAGAAAGATTTTGGGCTTTGGAGGAAGTGAGTTTGGACTCTTCCAAAAATAATTCCAAATCCGATGTTGAATACTGTGAAGCACAATTTCTAAATACATTCGAGCGAGCCTCCGATGGTCGATTTATACTAAGGTTGCCATTTAAAGAAAATGTTGCTGAACTGTCCAGTAACAAGGATCAAGCTCTAAAACGTTTTTATTTTTAGAGAAAAACTGAAGGCGGATGTTGAATTAAAACTTAAGTACTCTAAATTTATGGACGAATATATTAAATTAGGGCACATGTCCAAAATTGACGATAACATAACCGACGACTCTACTTTTAGACATTATTTACCTCATCATGGTGTTAAGAAAGAAACATCATTGACCACCAAGCTTCGCGTGGTTTTCATAGTAGCGCAAAAAACCCCATATGGGTTATCATTAAACAATGTACTACGAACTGGTCCTTGCATTCAAAACGACATTTTCACAATACTTACTAATTTCCGAATTCATAACATAATTATTACCGCGGACATTGAAAAAATGTATAGGCAGGTGTTTATTCATGAAGAAGACCGTAATTTTCAATGCATAGTTTGGAGATCATCTCCAGATGAAGACGTTTCTCACTATAAACTAAATACGATTACTTACGGTCTTGCTCCTAGTAGCTTTCTAGCTACAAGGTGCTTAAAACAATTAGGCTTAGAATTCAAAGAAACTTTTCCTGATGCAAGTGACATTATTTTAAACAATTTTTATATGGACGATCTTATTTGTGGTGCAAATGATTTGCAATCTGCTACAAGATTAGTCAAAGAGGTAGATCAAATTTTAAATACAGCTGGGTTTAAACTTAGACAATGGAATTCAAACAAACCACAAATATTTTCGCATTTACCATTAAATTCTAATGACGACAATTACATTATTAAAGATTCACTTAAAGCGAAAACGTTAGGCATGTTTTTAAATGTTAAACATATGATTTCTTTTATTTTGTAGTTAATATTATTAATTATGAATATATAACTAAAAGAATTATGCTATCTATCGTATCCCAAATTTTTGATCCTCTAGGATTCTTAGGACCGGTTATGATAAAATCCAAGATACTTTTACAGCATTTGTGGTCTTCAAAATTATCATGGGATGAGCCCATACAAGGTGATTTATTATTTGAATGGAATGAATTTTATAACCAACTAAATGAAATTAATGACATTTCTGTACCTAGACAACTAACTCTATCATCCTACATTCAAGTTGAAATGCATTGTTTTTGCGATGCCTCTCAACTGGCTTATGGAGCCTGTATTTATCTAGTAACACACAACATTGATACTACTTTAAGTCGCTTAATATGTGCCAAAGTAGAGTCGCACCACTTAAGTCTCAAACGATACCACGTTTAGAACTATGCGGAGCTCTGCTTTGCGCACAACTTTGTGTTAAGGTAAGGGCTGCACTTAGATTCGATATTCAGGCCATCCATTGTTGGACCGATTCTATGATTGTACTGTCGTGGATCAATAGCGAACCTCACAGATATGAAACGTTCGTTTCAAATAGAATATCACAAATACAATCTCTCACAAAAGATTGTAAATGGAACCACGTTCCTACTGACCTTAATCCCGCTGATTATTTATCACGAGGAGTCAGTACTTTAAAACTTAAAGGTTTAGTACCCTGGTGGTGTGGTCCGGGTTTTAAAGGTTTCGAAAAATTCGTGGCCGATTACGAATGTTATTAAGATTGTCGATTTACCGGAAACTAAAAGAAATACAATGTTAGTTTTAAACCCCGTTCCGCCTTTTGATATTCTACATAAATATTCTAGTTATAATAAATTAATTAATGTTACTGCTTATATATTAAGATTTGTAAATAATATTAGAACAACATTAAGAAATGATGGATTACTTACTTTAACCGAGACTGAAACTGCCTTAAAATGTTTAATTAAATTAGTTCAATCCGAAGAATTTTCTAGTGAAATACATGACTTAAAAAGAACCAAACGGGTAAATAAGAATAGTAAGTTGATTACGTTAAATCCTTACCTTGATTCTGATAGTATTCTTAGAGTCGGAGGACGTTTAACACACTCTAGTTTGTCTTATGACGCAAAGCATCCAATAATTCTGCCAGGGAAGCATAACTTTACAACTCTATTGGTAAGGAATGAACACTATAAGAATTTTCACGCTGGGTGTAATTTTTTACTAAACAAAATTAGGCAACGTTTTTGGGTACTTAGAGGAAGGCAAACTATAAAAGGTATATTGAGATCTTGTATAATTTGCTTTAGGTACCGACCAAAATTTAACCATTCAATTATGGCAGATTTGCCTAGTTCTCGCGTCAACATTTCTAGACCTTTTTCTACAAGCGGTGTTGACTTCGCAGGTCCTTTCCAAATGAAAGAAACTAAATTTCGAAATAAAAGGTTTATTAAGGTATATTTTTGTATATTCGTATGTTTCTCTACTCGTGCAGTTCATATAGAGGTTGTTACTGATTTATCCACATTTGCATTTCTAAACTGTTTAAAACGATTCATATCTCGGAGAGGTATTTGCCGAAAAATTTATTCTGATAACGCAACTAATTTTGTAGGAGCTAATAACTATTTGAGTAAATTTGCCTCTATGTTTCAAGAGGATGACATTCATAACTTCTTACTTATGCATAGAATTGTTTGGTCTTTTATTCCGGCAAAAAGTCCCTCCTTTGGGGGTTTATGGGAAAGCGCTGTAAAAATAGCTAAGTCTCATTTAAAATCTATATTAAATAATGAACATTTAACTTTAGAGGAATTTTTTACATTTACGTCACAAATCGAATCTATTATGAATTCACGACCGTTATCCCCACTCACCGAAGAATCAGAAAACTTAGAAGTTATCACTCCTGGACATTTCTTGGTCGGTGATTATTTGTATGCACTACCAGAGCCTAATATTGAAAATGAACGAGAAACTATTAGTTCGAGATATAAAAGGCTGCAGTTCCTGATTCAAACTTTTTGGAAAAAATGGTCTCTGGAATATTTGCAAAATCTTCAGAAACGAAACAAATGGTACTATTCGAATCTTCCTGAAGATCTTTTTGGCAAGTTGGTACTATTAGTAGATAATGATTTGCCTTCTCATACCTGGAAGATTGGAAGAATAATTAATACTCATCCCGGTAAGGATGGAATGGTAAGAGTGGTTACACTGAAGACCTCAACTGGTGAAGTCAAACGTAGTGTTACCAAGATCTGCTTGTTTCCTATAACTGTTGAAAGATATTCTGCTTCCAACGGGGGGAGTATGAAGAATAAATTTTAGTTGCTAATAGTTTACCATTTGTATATTGTTTCCTAGTTGTTATGCATTTAGTTAGTTTGACATTTTGTGTAGAAAAGTCATAATAAAATTTTGTACATCTGTCATTATATAAAAAGAATAGAAATAATTATTAATTAACGAACTACGAACCAGTTTCACTGTTACAAGAAAAACTATCAATTTCATAACTTTTTTGTAAAAAGAAAAACTTGGAAAATAGTTAAAGGACGATACTAGAGATGTATAGAATTAGATTTTTTGAATTTTTTCTAATAACGCGGTAAACTGCATCTCAAAATACCTAATTTTTAACATTTTCTTACCCTCAATAATAGCAATGTTAAATAAAAATTCATTATTTTGTTTCTATAAATCCCTAGCAACACCTTTTCTCTTGTAGCCTCAAAAAGCTGTTTTAAATAATTTTAAAAAATAAAGATACAGTTAGCTACGAGCAAAACCTCTGTGTTTGCTCTTAAATGTTTGAAAAACTGTGCGTGGAAAGACTGGAATGTTATATTGTTTATTTGGATAAATAAATAAAATATTTCACAATTTTCTTACCCGTATCTACAAATATTTATGCACACCACTGTTCGACGTCTTTCCTCGGTAAGGTTAAAAAAAGGTTCTTCTATTGGTTAACATACGACTACAATTTTTTTACGAGTAGATGAGTCAGGAAGACAAACGTTTGTTGTTTTATTCTAGAAAAATTGAAGGTTGCAAGATTTTTTTCTATACTGAAAATTAGGAAATTTATTTTCTTACAAAACCACTTATATGAACAACGACATTTTTTATCAATAATTTAAATAGATAAATGCAAAAATGGGTCTGGGTGACAAATATATAAATAAACGATACTCGATCAATTCATTTATCGTAATTTTGCAAAGAGATCAGGAATAAACATGTTTAAATATATCTTGCTATTGTGCTTTGTATCATTAGTGGTGGCTGACGGTCCTGGTGGTAAGTATATCTTCATAATCAAAAGTTACAGTCGTTCTGTGTGGGCTAATTTTTTTTAATCTACAATTTTTATTTGTCATTAAAATTCAAAATAGTATATATAAGTTTATACAATTATTAAAAATGCACCAACCTGTTTTTCCTATTTGAGTCTCATCTAAAATATGGAAGAAACTCTGATTTAGTCATATAAAACCAGGCACGTATCCAGGGAGGGAACCCCGAATTTCTGAATATGGGCCTGGCCGCCTGACATTACGTGAAACACCGAGGGATATGGAAATTACCGAGGATTGAAATCGTCCGGAGTCTTTAAGACTCCTACTGCAGGATTAACTTCACTAACATGAAACGTAGCCAAGATCAAACAAAGATTACTTCTTTTTCAAAAAGCCGAAAGGACCTTTTGGCGCTGATCTTCAAGCTCCAAGAGTTACATCACGACAGAAATCTCGTGCAAACTCGCAAACGGCATCGAATGAAGAGTATTTCAGGGTCACTATATTCATTCCCTGTATCGACGCTTTGATTCAAAATTTGACTGATAGATTTGTCAAAAACGAGGATATTCTATCGAGTTTTCAACTTTTGCTCCCAAGATATGCTTCCGAGAAAAAAATGAATGAACTGGAAAAATTAGGTCCACTTTTCGCAGTTCAAGCTGAGTACAAGTTATGGTGTGCCAAAATATCATCAATTCGACCGAAATTTTGAAGCTGTTGGAATATTGTGAAGGTATATTTTTTCGCGCGATAAATCTTCTTCTCCAGGTGCTGGCTACTCTTCCGGTCACAACAGCCTAGTGTGATGGGCCATGACAGGCTAAGTGCACTGGCAATGATAAATTCCTCAAAATAACTAAGGCATACCTCCAAGAGAGACTATACTAAATACACTGAATTCTGTGATGTATCTTACGCTTCTAAAAGACATATAGTATGTAGTATGAAGTATTGCATAATACTTTTTAGCTAATAAGTAAGATTGTATTAAAAATTTTGATATTTTTATGTTTGTGTTTACGATAAAATTATGCAAACTATTCTTTTTTGTTATTTACCATTTTCGAAATACCAAAACAATGAGTTAAACTTCGATTTCACAGGATGAGGTGGACAAAATACTTTGACAGTTAAAATTGATTTTCTTTTTGTTATATCTAACTTTATAAAATGTTTCAGTGACATGTCCCCCGGATGATGGAAGTGAGAATCCGACATACGAACCGGATCCCGTAAATTGTGGTATATTTTACGAATGCTCCGGAGGAAAACCATTCCAATTTCATTGTCCTCCTGGTACATACTTCAATGTAGACTTAGACGTATGCGACTGGAATGCAGATTGTGGTGACAGATCTACCAGTGGCGATCCCCCAACGACGACCTCTCAAACAACAAAGAAACCCTAAGCAATACTATTAAAGTCTACTTATAACTAAAATTGTAAAATATTTTTTATCTTGTAAATATATTATAACCAAAAACGAGCATCAGGTGTAGTTTTTATTTATTAAATGAGATGGGTATCTGTCAGTTGTTGATGTGTTGACATTTAAATATCGTAGTTGTCAATTCTTAATCAAAAACTAATATCTTGCGAAGTAATAATGAAATATTTAACTGAGACTCACCGGATTTAAATTTTAATTATGATTGGTTATGGCAATAATTGCAGAAGTCAAGTTGAAGTGGCAAACGTATTTAATCAGAGGCATCTCCATTTGACTAATATTTCACAAGGTACTGCGTCTAAAATTCATGCACAATTCATAGAGCTTGGACATGTCAAACCGCACTTCATTGAAGATGTTGAAGCAAATTTTGAAATACAAATTTGCTAAATGTCGTTATTTATAAATATTGGATTAAATGTTTGAAAAAATGTACGTGGGAAGTGCCTAGGAAGATTGGAATGTTATAAAGCTGTGTTTATTCTTTATTTGGAAGAATAAATAAAAAATTGCACAATTTTCTTATACACCATTGTTCAGTGTCTTTCCTCGGTAAGGTTAAATAAAGGCGTAAGGTTTTTTTTCTTTAGAACGACTACACTTTTTTTTAAGAGTAGATGAGTCAGGAAGATCAATATTTGTTGTTTTAATCTAGAAAAATTGAAGGTTGTAAGATTTTTTCTATAATCCGCTCCTGATGTACGAATACGGATGCAGATCGTTTGCAACAAATAATTCTATTTACATAAACATTATACAATTATGACTGAAACTTTAGCGTACTACATATTTAGAAAGTTGTTTGAATACGACGTGAAGTTAACTTCTTCGGCGTTAGAGAATGGGTTTTGATTAAAACAATCAAGTAAATTAACAGTCAGGAAACAATGCATATCGGAAAATTTGCCAATTATCTAAAGATAATAGGAAGAAAAAGCAAGAAAATACAATTAGGCGATTTACATGGAACAATTAATTAGATGTATTGTAGTGTATAACATGTCTATTTAACGAACCTCAAAATTTATCGTTATAGACACTTTGAACACGCCCTTAAAACAAACCCTTATAACAACACGACTTAAAAAATATCCACTTCAATTGTTGAGCACTGTATTTCACCAGTACTGTGAACACAGCTTTATTTACATTTTTACTGAAATTAATTGACCATAAATATTGTTAAAAATATTCCTCTAAACTGCGATCAAAATTCCAAGATAGACATCGATACTCGATTAGGCAAGAAACCTACACACGTTTTCCTTAAAAAAATGATCCACATCCTTTATTAAACAAAATGCTGGTCTAATAACAATATCCGAAACAAATACGCTGTTCAACCAACCGAATTTTTAAACAATTTGAACGATTTCATGATAAACCAAAATTTCGGAGATGGCTATCTATCTAAATGTGCGGTTGGGCAACAAACCCAATAAGTCAAATTAATTTATTTTTATTAGATATTCAATTGGATAGTACGAATAGTAGCAATAAAACTCAAAGTCAACCCACAGTATGTACTTTAATGAAAATATTACAACAGCGACATGTTTCGGTCACAAGACCATCTTCAGGCTTTAAGAGAAGAACACAATGTGTCAGAGAGAAGAAATACAAAGTCAAATATAAAAGACAAAATATAACATGTACAAAAAGTCAAATCATATAAGATAAAATATAACATGTAATAGAAAATGATAGTATAACAATGAATATATAGAACAAACAGAATCAATGTTAAAACATAAACAAATATTATAATATATACATACAATGTAGAAACTCACCTCTATGTGCAGACTGCAGCGTTTAAACAATTTATAACAGCTAACAGGTCGGCTGAAAAGTCTCCGGTCTGACCTATAGATGACGACACTAGAATTAAATCCATTTTATTTTTAGATAGTATCAACCTTCAAAAGATTCGTGTAAAAATTTGACAGCTGTCGGACTATTAGTTTGTGAGATATTGCATTTTTAGTGAAGCAACTTTTGTTATTTTCAAAAAGATGGAAAAAAAGAATTTCGTGTGCTTATTAAATATTGTTATTTGAAAGGAAAAAATACAGTTGAAGCAAAAGCTTGGCTTGATAATGAGTTTCCGGACTCTGCGCCAGGAAAATCAACAATCATTGACTGGTATACGCAAAATTCAAGCGTGGTGAAATGAGCACCGAAGACGGTGAACGCAGTGGACGCCCAAAAGAGGTGGTTACCGACGAAAATATCAAAAAAATCCACAAAATGATTTTGAGTGACCGTAAAGTGAATATGATCGAGATAGCTGACACTCTAAAGATATCTAAGGACCGTGTTGGACATATCGTTCACGAATATTTGGGTATGCGGAAGCTCTGTGCGAAATGGGTGCCGCGCGTGCTCACAATCGACCAAAACCAGTAACGAATTGATGATTCTGAGCAGTGTTTACAGCTGTTATGACGTAATAAACCCGATTTTTTGCGTCGATATGTGACTATGGATGAAACTTGGCTCCATCACTACACGCCTGAGTCCAATTGACAGTCAGCTGAGTGGACTGCGGCCGGTGAACCGCCACCAAAGCGTGGAAAGACTCAACAGTCAGCTGGCAAAGTTATGGCCTCAGTTTTTTGGGATACACACGGTATATTGTTCATCGACTATTTGGAAAACGGAAAAACAATCAACAGCGACTATTACTGTGCATTATTGGAGCGATTGAAGACCGAAATCGCGAAAAAACGGCCCCATATGAAGAAGAATAAAGTATTGTTTCATCAAGACAATACACCGTGTCACAAATCATCGAAAACGATGGCAAAATTGCATGAATTGGGCTTCGAATTGCTTCCTCACCCACCGTATTCTCCAGATCTAGCCCCCAGCGACTTTTTCCTTTTCTCTGACCTGAAGAGAATGCTCGCGGGAAAAAAATTTGGCTCTGATACTGAGGTAATCGCCGAAACTGAAGTCTATTTTGAGGACAAACCGAAGGAGTACTACAAAAATGGTATCGAAAAGTTGGAAGGTCGCTATAATCGCTGTATCGCCCTTGAAGGCAACTATGTTGAATAAAAAAAATGAATTTTGTCAAAATATTGTGTTTTACTATGGTAGACCGGGGACTTTTCAGCCGACCTGTTATTATGATTAAAGTAGGGGAGTATTTTAAGGTGAAATTGGAAAAATGGAAATTATGTTGTACAGTGGAAGTTACGTTAATAAAAGAGGTTGAAAAAGAAAGTTAAAAACTAGTTTAATTATTGGAATAAACTATGAAGAAGTTTATGTGTGAAAATAAGAAAATTTGGCATATAGCAGTAAATATGTTAGAATGAATCCAGAAATCGACATTCTATAGACAGGTTTATGGAGAGTTCTCCAAAACAAGAAGAAAAAATGTCTAGTATCTTTGTTAGGTCGGAAATTTTTCAGACAACCCTCTATTTAGCTGAGGAATATATTGTTATAGTTTATTAACAAGATACACCAAATTCTTAGAGTATTCAAGGTCGATAGTATAGTTAGTTGTGAGCTTCCGAATCAATCTACAAAATTTAGTAAACTAATCATCTACATAGCGATATTTTCCGTACTTCTGTTTACTTCATCAACATTATTTCGTTTATTGTACGGCTTAATGAAGAAAAAATTAGTACCTCCTCGTATACTAACAAACCCATAAGTTACAATACCATACAGACACGCATTATCTAACTAGTTACGTGCCGTAGCATCCGCGAACAATCCTTCGCGAATGCCTCGCATACCCCGCTGACCCTCTTCAAAGGACATCCTTTCACTATTCTTCGGCAATCTTCAAAATGTATCTTCTTCATTCTGCAGTATCTCAGTCGAGTGTTGACTTGCAACTATGAAGGGTGTTAGTGTTTTGTTTATCTTAGGTGAGTTCAGTGTGACTTCAACCCCTTCTACGAGGAACTTTTTGCCGCGGATGGATACTATAATTTTTTTTTGAAATTGCTTGGTGATTGATAACTTAATTTTTATGGGAGTAATAATTTTTGTAGAGTTATACACAGTGCATTAATATTTATAGATTAATTATTATATTTTAATCCTATTTTAATCTTAAAAGTGAAGTACAAGATAAATTCTCTTTGGCTTTGGTTGATTATTTTTTAAATAGGAAAATAATTGCCTAAATTTACAAGCAGTTTCTTTAAAACTTCTTATTCTGTTATAAAAGTAATTAAATTACAAAAATATTGTTAAAAAAATTCCAGTAAAATTAGTATTACTGTTATATTCTTCCAAGCACATCTTATTAAATATTAAAAATATAATCAATAGGAGTATAAAACGTAGCTTTTTATTATTTTGAAAGCACCTTTCACATAACATCACGTAAGTACAATATTTATCATGGCTTTGGACAATAGTACATTGTAAGTACACTTGATAATAAATTCTGAATTAAATGTGTTTGTTCATTTACTGCTGATTATTTTATAATTTCCCAGTTTTACTAGAAGAATAAATGTAAAATATATCGTGAGAAGATTTTAATTATGGTGCTACGTGTGAAATTGTGTTATACAGATGTGTATCTAAAATTTATAGTAGAAAATTAGATCCGTACCATTACAAAAGATATTTATTGATTTTTTGTAGATTGTTTCTGTTAATGTCCCCTGATTACAAAGGGATGTGTCAAAATTGATGTAGACTTTCAATGAGATTTATTAATTATTGTTATAATAGTTTAAAAGTACTAAATAGAGGAAATTATTTTTAATTACAAATAACAAACAATTATAAATAATTACCCCAAAGCAAAGTTATAATAAAATTTAAGTGATTGAAAGAATAATTCAATTCATAGTAAAAACCGTGGAGTGCTAACATATTAAATGTTAAAGTTTTATTGATAACTACCTATTAGGAAGAGTTATGAAATCATTTTTACCTTTCCAAAAACCTCAAATTCCCACCTCAAATTTCCAAAAACAATATAAAATATTCCTACTTTTTATCCTCCCTCCGTATACTTTACATATTTTTAACCCAAACTTTACTTCTCACTTTAACTGTCCTGAGAACCTTAAAATTTCACTTAAAAAAACCATTCGTAAACTTTTTATTCTTTCCCTGTAAACTGTATATCCTTTTTAATTCACCCTGTATCTGTATTTTCCATTGTTGAAATATTTCTGTTAACTCAGACTTAGAGTAATCAAGTTTTTCATTGCACAATATTTAAATTAAATATTTTTTAACTGGAAGTGTATCAATCCTGGCGATCCTAATAAGGAAAATGGAAAACTGTTCTCAAATTATTGCACTGTCATCGGACCTTGATACGTATGAAAAGTGTCAAATTAATCAGAAACCGGTGGAAATTAACCTCAAAGATATATTCATACGTAGTTACAACCCAAGCTAATAAAAGTGTGTTAAATATATAGTGTGTAAAAGCCAAATGGAATAAATTCATTATTTCGGTTATTGTACATATTTATAAAAAATCCCGAAACACGTCAAATTTAAATTATAACTTGAAATTCTTTAACGTAAAAATGCAACCCCTACCTTCAACGCCCTTAGAATGACAGGTACAACACCCAATTTTTTAAATGGGAAGTATAGGCTTGTGATATATCATTTGAAAGGTCTCTTCATTCTCTATTCAAAAAATGTTATTGTTTTTAAATTTGATGCAAAAATTAACATAAAAAAAATTAAAATCATGTTGTTACCGAAATTCGCTAAAATATACTCGAAACTTATTACAATATACTTAAAACTTATTTCCCGTTTAGGTCTTGATAATGAGAAAGTGAACAAAAACCATAGCAATGTGGTTTTTAGATGGTAACCATTAAAAAACTTTAAAGAATTTCCGTAGCAACGCTATTTTAACAAGCAGTAGTAAATTATTTATTTAAGTTGTCATTGTTGTAATTTAAGTATAAAGTTTGTTCAATTCAATTCTGAAAAATGGTTAGATTAACGGAAATGCATAAAATAACAGTTTTACAAATGCTTGGTTACGGAGATAACATCCGAACACAACAGGAAGTAACTCGCCTATTTCATGAGAAATTTCCTAATTTACCGCCTATATCCCAAGGAACAATAAGTAAAATGGAAAAGCAGTTTCGCGAGTTTGGTCATGTAAGGCAGATAAAAAAAAGCAGCTGCCAATGCACTGAGTGATGAACTCAAATTAGATGTGTTGCTTGAGTTTCAGGAAAACCCACATACATCGAGTAGACAGGCATCCACTACATTCAATGCTAGCCATACATCGATAGCAAACATATTAAAAGAAAATAAATTGCATCCGTATAAGATGATACCTACTCAGGAGCTCATGGAAGACGATTTTGATAGGAGAACTTTGTTTTGTGAGCAAATGATGGAAATGTTGGATAACAATATTATCCAATTAGAAGACGTCATGTTTTCTGATGAGTGTACTTTT
This sequence comes from Ophraella communa, assembly GCA_035357415.1. Taxonomy (NCBI): domain Eukaryota; kingdom Metazoa; phylum Arthropoda; class Insecta; order Coleoptera; family Chrysomelidae; genus Ophraella; species Ophraella communa. The sequence goes on along the minus strand of CM068985.1, from coordinate 42,151,269 downwards.
TTACTTAACGGTCATGCTAATCGGCAAAATTGCCGCTACTGGTCCACGGAAAATCCTCACTGGATGAGAGAAGAACACACTCAATACCCTCAAAAGGTTAATGTTTGGGCAGGGATTGTAGGGAACAATATTATTGGTCCCTTTTTTATTGAGGGCAACTTGAATGGCAACAATTATTTGGAACTACTTCAAAATAATGTCATTCCAACGTTGGCAAATTTATATCCTGATCCAGGTTACCCTCAAGTTCCAGCGAATACGATATGGTTTCAGCAGGATGGAGCACCACCACATTACCAACTTAATGTCCGGCAGTTCCTCTATACAATATTTCCCAATCGGTGGATAGGGAGGCGAGGATCGATTGAATGGCCAGCGCGATCACCTGATCTTTCATTATTAGATTTCTTTTTATGGGGATATGTGAAGAGCCGTATGTACAAAACTAAACCTTCTGATTTAAATGACTTAAAATAACGAATAACGCTTGCGATTAGGTCGATCACGCCTGATATGTTAAATAATGTTAGAAGACAGTTTTATTTGAGATTAGGATGTTGCCAAGACGTTCGCGGAGAACATTTTGAACATCTACTTCATTAACATTCATAGTTCTTTTTCGTGTTCTACATTTTATTACGTTTTGCATTACATTATTTTAGTTTTTGATTGTATTGTAGCGTAGCGAATTTCGGTAACAACATGATATTATTTTTTTTATGTTAATTTTTGCATTAAATTTAAAAACATTAACATTTTTGAATAGAGAATGAAGAGACCTTTCAAATGATATATCACAAGCCTATACTTTCCATTTAAAAAATTGGGGGTTGTACCTGTCATTCTAAGGGGGTTGAAGGTAGGGGTTGCATTTTCACGTTAAAGAATGTCAAGTTATAATTTAAATTTGACGTGTTTCGGGATTTTTTATAAATATGTACAGTAACCGAAATAATGAATTTATTCCATTTGGCTTTTACACACTGTATATATTATTTTTTTAAATAAAATTAAAATTAAACGAAAAAAATAATCAATAAATATTTGATCTAAGAGGAGAAAATGTATGAAATAATTTCATTTTGCTAAATCAAATGCCAAATGTTTTTACTGACACATTTATTAAGACATTTTTGTTTGATGTTTCAGGGCTGTGTGCCCCCTGGACCTTAGCAGTATTTTTTAACAATAGACCTTTTCCAACGTATAGTTTGGAAAATATGCCATCTACCACGTTTTCCTGTAGGGATAAAATTCTTGGTGGTTACTACGCAGACGCTGAAACGCAATGTCAGATGTTTCACATTTGTGTCAAAGTCTCTGGAATAGGGGTAAGTAATTACTTCTCATATTTTTTATGTAAAATTTGGATACTCCTTTTTGAGCTGATTTCAAAAATGTATACCTAATACTTTTATCTGAAAAGCACTATATATTTCAATTTATTGCACAATTAAAAACTTTTTAATAAACGAAGTAAATTGTCCATTATAATTTTATTTATTAAAGTTTTAAAGACTGTAAACACATGCAATATTCTGGTGAAACACTTGGCAAATAATTTCACTAAAATTACATAATAACGAAGATGCTTTTGATACTGATACGTTACCAGTGAATATCTTACCAGTTTTATGTAAAGTATATAAAACTTGTGACCTCCTGACTTCACATAAGCGACAGATGGATGCCTGCGTACTGAATTCATAATAAATTACGTAAAATATTTATCATTCGTGGTTACATTTTTTTAACATAAGAGCAAAACGTATTGCTTTAATTTTTAAATTTAATTTGTAAAAATTATTAATAAATTGTTATATTATTATAAACAATCAATCCTATAAATAGTGCATCCCTTGTTGCATCCCTTGTTGCATCCCTTTTGATAGTCGATATAGTATGCAAATATGTTATAGTTGACGACGCGACATCTCTGGAATAAAACTTGAATTATCAATAGGGCGTCTCTTGTTCATACCGGTTTTATAAAACCAAATTAATACGATTAGCCATCTTTGAAGGCAGAATATATAACAAAAACAAGTATAAATTCAAGAGAGTTAAAGACAATTTTAATGTCACTCAAAGTGACAGCATGCTTCCCTAGGTTGGGTACAGTCAATAACAAACTTTACTGCAGCTATCTTGTTTTTGAGACTTTATCTCTAATTTGGGGTTTCTTTATTTGTGGTTAGGTAACTGGAACAGCTAGTTTTGTCATTTACAGTAATAAAATCGTATTAAATCATTATTCAATTTATCAGCTAATTTATAATATATTTCACAATTGTGTACGACCACAATAATATTTCCCTTATTTAAATATTTACGTAAATCACTGGACCGCAACATAATTTGATCAAGTAACCAAATAAAGATTCCAGTTTAACAGCAAAACGAAAGTTCATGCCAAATAATTCATTAGCTGTGTAAAGTAATATCCGGTTATAAATTATAAAAAAAATTAAACTAGGTGCTCCTTTAATCATTAATAATGACTGAGCGTTCTAAAAAAATTTTAAGTATATTTTTTTATCGATCGTTTAGCACGAGAGATGAAAACGTAAATGAAATTTAATGTACCATGCTTTATGAGAGAAGAATAACGCTGCCCAGATAATTAACTCCGTAAAATATTCTAAAGAAAGCCCGGTCTTTTTAAGATATTTAATAAGATAATGATTCATAAATAATATTAGGCGTATATGTATGCCGATGTTTAGATTGCTTTTAAAAATTTGACTTTCTAAAACATCTCTAATATTAATAATAATCAATAGTTTGTTTGTGTTAATTTTTGAGTTTTTCACACGCTACTATAAAAAATAGTGTGTCTAACACGTGCGTAAAATGACTTACCTTATTTGTTGAGTAAACTATCATGTTCACTAAAATGATATAAGAAAATATAATCTTTATACTGGTAGATAACGTAGATTTCTTCTTCTGTTTATTTTGGTAAATGTAATCATTACTTCCTTTATTACATTTTTATTTTAATATACATAATTGTTTTAAGCAATGTACATAGTTAATTATAACATTTGTTCCAAGACAGCCAAATTATTATTAATAAAACTTTTGTTATGTTATAAAGATAAAATATCTGATCCGAAATATATAGAGAAAAGTTAAAAAGTTTTGAAAATGATAAAACTGGATCAAATTAATATAGATGCTTCCATCTTTTGATAAAATCACAATATTAACAACTATAAATAAATTGAAATTAACTGCAATTTCAAATATTACAGATTTCTTTATTTATTTTGTCGATGCTTCTACTTTTAGTTGGTCCCCTGTAAACTAGGTGTCTGCAGTAATCACCAAATACGATAGCCATTTTTAATCCATGTTTATTTAAATTTTACATATTTTATATACATATTACTTTCATTGCTTATAGATAAATTGATAAATAACTATAAATATGATCTATTAAAATGTGTTTTAAATATTTTATAATTATTTTAGAGTTTTAAAAATATTTTTATACTGGTAGATAAGGTAGATTTCTTTTTCCGTTTATTTTGGTAAATGTATTCTTTACTTCCTTTACTACCAAGTGTCAGTAGGAACATTATTTTAAATCAATTTATATTGGATTGTTTCTATTTTGTATAGAACAGTTAAAAACTTTTTAAAAATTATATAACAGAGACATATTAATTTAGATGCTTCCATCTTTTGATAAAATCACAATATTAACAACTAGATAAATTGAATTGAAATTACAGGTTTCTTTATTTATTTCGCCGGTGCTTCTACTTTTAGTTGGTCCCCTGTAAACTAGGTGTCTGCAGTAGTCACCAAATACGGTAGCCATTTTTAATCCGTGTTTATTTCAATTTCACATTTTGTATACTTATTACTTTCATTGCTCATAGGTAAATAACTATAAATACATTTTTCCGAGTAAAATAGAAATAAAAGGTTTCCAGAGGTATAAAAGTTTAAAAAACTATAAAGAGTGGGATAGACAAGAACTCTTTGAAATGCAGCCATGTTTTTAATTTTATTTTAAGTTAAATTATTTTATGTTAACATAATTATAATAAGTAAGCTACAGTTTCATTATATTTTAGTAATATTCTCATCCTCCTTAGTTTTACATTCCAACAATCTCACCTTCAACAATCCTAATATGTAAATGTTACATTTTTTAAGACCAAATTTAAATTATAGTCTTGCGAATGACATCATCGATGGTCAATAAATTAAAATATTTGGAGCAATCACTAATCGTATTAATTTATACAGCATTATGACTAGTTTCTTTGTATGTATTTGGAAATTTTGTGCTTACTAAGTCAGTAAACATTTTATTTATTATGCAACATCCACTGATGCATCTTTAAAATGTACCTACCTACAGTATTGCGATTGTGTATCTGTTTATCGCGGTAATTTATGATGAAGCATATAGAACGTAATTTTTCTTTATTTATTCTATAATTGACAGTAAACTGTTGTTGCATTATACATGGCATGAAGAAATCCGTTGCCTTGAGGTTATTTCCATTTCAAGATCCATCATAATCGTAAAGTCGATAGATGTGCTTGAAGATTCCGTCAATTTCAAAATACTCAACTACTAAACGACACACATAATCTGCAATAATAAATAAAGAACTTATAAAATTTTTAATGAATTTTTTATGCTTAAATTAACGTAATTATAAAATATTTCATTTGAGCTATTTAACATTAACAGTATTCTAAATATAAAATATACTAATGTATAAAAAAAAGCCACGATTTTGGTGCAGGTATCATTGTATTTCTTGGAGAGACTCCTCCTTGCATGACTGAGACACTTAGCATCCTTAAAAATGTATGGTCAGGTAAAGTGGAGCTAAAAATTATAGGTAGGTTGTTTATTAGCAATAATTTGAAAACATCAATTACGTTCCGTCTTGCTCTGAATCGATAGAACATGAGATAAACTAATGGTCATGTGTTCGAGCCCCACGTTGGGTGCCAATTTTGTTTCCAAGTTCCATTTAACTTAAGTTCGGACGCTTGGGACGTGGCTCGTGGCTCTCTATCGCTTGTTCCACGATCTGGCCCAAGCAGAACTGACAGCTTTGGACCTAGAAGCGAGGTTCGCAGCACCAAATCAATCTAAACTAACTTAAAAACCATTTTTCCCAATCATTTTTAAAACCTGTTTCATTATAAATGTACGACCGCGTGATTAGTACATATTTATAAATTAGTTGTAATTAATTTGGATTTATTTTTTTACAGGTGCAGGACTTCAGATTCTTGTGTCCCAATGGCACTGCATTTGATCAAGATCATCAGATCTGTGCGGAATGGGAAGACATAGATTGTGATGCAACAACTCTCTACTATTCCAGTGATAATTTCGATTTGTACCGAATCGGGTCCGGTAAGTACATATTCAATTCTTATCACGAGATACCTTCACGATTAGCATTTACTTTTTGCTCTGTTGGTGTTGCTTTTATGCACTTTACCCTTATATCTGTGGGATGAGAAGAAGTACTTCGTACTGATGATGGCGCAACTATATCGAAACTGGTCTACCAGTAGTATTACTCCCTTTCATTTGAAAAACAACATAGATGGTTTTCTGTTGTAATGGAATATAATATGTAGGATCGGACTCAAGAAGTAGTTGTTTTTTCTGTAGAAAACGGTCAAGCTTGGTTTATTTTAAGATTTAGACTGCCCCTCGTATTTTTAAATATATTTTCCTACGAAGCCAATTAAAATACATTTTATAAAATTCATTTACGTTACCGTAACTTTACTCGTACGTAATATTTCACTTTCCACACTTGTTATGTAATATACTGTTTTAATAGTATTTTTTTTCATAAACTGTAAAAAAATACTCGTGCGACTTGTTTTCGCATGTTGATTTTCAGTTTTGTACCTTTGATGATGAAGCAATTTACGAAAATGCCAAATATTAAAATCTTCTGGCGACGTATAACGATGAATTTGGCAATTTGGTATGCAACTTTGGATTTAATCGTGATATAATAAACATTCTAAGGTGAAAAACATAGTTTTTGGTAATTCAGTTGTATTTTTAATTAACAAAGGACTTTTTATCTTTGAGAATCGATTCCACATAGTTAAATCGTTTTCTGATTGAGAGTAATCGCCTGCGCATGTACATCAACCTTTAAAATTTTGAAACTGGCTGATGCGTGTTGTTTTCTGTCTATGAATATCTATATCTGTGGGTAAAAGTTGACACATCGCGGACATTATAGATAAATAGTGTTGCTTTTTCTGATTACATCGATATTTCTTATTTTGCAACTGTAAAATAATGTTTATATATAGTCACAATTAAGGTAAAATGATGGTCGTTATTCTAATTTCCACGATAAAATATTCAATTTGTCACAACTTTTTTTTTCGCAACATCTCGAGGGTATTTCAAAAAATATGTCAGAGATAATCGAGACGTATATTTTATATGGTAATTATTAACTAGGTATGCGCAACTTTTCAAGTGCATTTTATAACCTGATTTGTACTATACAAATACTTATTGATGGTATCTAAAGAGCGGTGTGCTTAAAAGTGATAAACCAGTGACGTAACTGAACTGACCAATATATTTCAGGGGATATAATACAATATATTACCAAATATACAGGGTGTCCAGGAACTTAATGCCAAAAATTCGGGAGCAAATAGAAGAGGTCAAAATAATGTTAGAAGTTCAAATAAATTTTTGTCATACGAGCCTTCGTTTCCGAGTTATAGACCTCTAAAGTTTCGAAATAAAAACCTTTGTTTTGTAATAATTTCTAAACTATACATTGGAATACTATAAAATTCCAGTGACGGATTGCATACATCCATGTCCTGTGTTTGACGGTATAAATGAATCTACATTACGTACAGATAAGCAGAGACGGCTTGTGCCCATTGGTTAATAATCCGTAAAAATAAATTTTCCAATCCATTTACTAATGAAAATGTACTCTTGTTTGAACTCGATAAAATTAAGGGTTTAGGAGAAATTTGAACTTTGAGATCTGATCGCCATATTTTGTAAAGACAGATATTCTGAAGAGAACTATCAATAATTTAAAATATGTCAATCTGACAATGGTAGTTGTCTAGCGAAACGGCTGTCATTGAGTTTTAAAAAAGCAGTTTTTTAAATAAATAGTGGAAGTTTTGATAAAACGAAGAGTTGTTTATTATTCTTAATTAGTTATTTTCATTATTTTTTGATTTTTAATTTTAATTTTACTCCAAATTCATTTCCTCATGTTTTAACTAAAAAAATTGATTAACCATAAACCCCGAGATATACATTGATATACGCTACCACTGTTTAAAAGAACATCTCTTGGCATATGAGAAAAAGTGAAAGTTTAAAGGCCGTTTAGCTGGTAATAGAATCCAAAGGTCGCGTATCTAACGAATATGGCAATAAATAGGATGTGAATTAATTTATGTAACAGCAAATAATTGACATGTAAAAGATATTTGACGCGGACCACTTTGCTGGGCATTGTTGAAAACTCAACTTATATAATTGCGTTTGAATTTCATTTTATAATATTATAATTTTTGCTACTGTTCAAACCAATTAGATTATGTTTGTATAAAAAAATATCAATTTTGTTTGTTGAAACAGCCACCTCATAAATTGATTTAAAAAAATATGCTGATTAGAAATATTAATCAAAATCAATGATTAAAAAATGGGACAAGATTTGTAGTAGGTAACTCACTTGGGTGAGTTTTTTATGAATGCTAAATTTATTGACTGTAATGAAATTTTATTCTTCTCTTACATTTATGTTTAATGAATTCGAAGATGATTTTTAAAAAATTAATTTATTAACTATTTGACAAAATACAATAATTTTCAACAATAATCTTCTTAAACTTTATAATAATTAATGATCATAATCAAGAACCAAAAATTAAAGACTAAAAATTGAAGATCAAATTTGAAGATCAAATTTGAAGATCAAATATCAAAAAATCAAAAATAAAAGATATTTTACAACGTAAAATGTGACTATTTATAATAATTCATAATCTTGTTTACTAACATCGAAATAACATCGAAAAATTAATAAAAACAATCAAAAAACAATGAAAAATATTGTAAACAGAATCATTAAGTCTTTTTACTAAATAAAATAAAAAAAGGTTTTTAACTAAACAAAACAAGCAAAAACGTTATAGCGTTTTAACTTAAAATATAATATCTTGTTCTTCTAAGACTGTAACTTTACACCATGGTAACTACAATACAGGGTGTTTCTTAAGTAATCTAAAATATTATATGGGGCGCTTCGTTACTCAATTTTAAGACGAAAAGTTCATATAAACATGTGTGATAGGTGTTGTTGTTTATGAGATACAGGGTGTTGTACGTGAAATTAATTTTTCTTGGTGACGCTACTGATTTATATTTTTTTATTATTTTATTACAAGCAACATGTGTTAAACATAAAGAAAAAATAATACATTTCAGAGCAAATGTTCAAAATGTCCACCTCCAGCTAAAATGCAAGAATCCGCTCGATGTCTAATGGATTGTCGAATACGTTCGAAGATACCAGGATTGTTACGAATAACATTACAGCCGTCTATGATACGATTTTGAAGATCTTGTACGTTTAATATCAGTGTTGTGTAAACAAGCGATTTCAAATATCCCCACACACAAAAATCCAGAGGATTGTGTCCAGGTGATCTAGGGGGCCACGGGTGTGGAGATCCTCGTCCGATCCAATGGCCTGGAAAAACATTATTTAAAAACTCGCGTACAATCACTGAAAAATGTGGAGGAGCTCCGTCATGCATGAACCACATGCGCCTTCTAATAATAATAGGTACATCTTCCAAAAGAAGTGGAACATACCAACATTTCTAGAAAATGTTGGTATGTCTCACCGGTTAACCGTACAGGAAGGAAAAATGGTCCAATTAAATAATCATCGATGATGCCAAGCCAAACATTGACCGAAAATTTTTGTTGAAATCGTTTTACACTTATGGTATGTGGATTTACATCTGCCCATATGTGGTCATTATGAAAATTCATAATCCCATGTCTAGAAAAGTTGGCTTCATCCGTAAATAGAATATTGGCCACAAAATTCGGATTGTTCGCGATTTCACGTAAAATCCATTGACAATACTGTATGCGTAATGGATAGTCAGTAGGTAACAAATGTTGAACACGTTGAACGTGATATGGATACAATAAATTATCTTTTAGAATATTCCAAACAGTTTTGATACTAACATTTACTTCATCTGCAACTTTTCTTGTACTCGTTTCTGGATGTTGGTCAATAATTTGAAGAATCTGGTTTTCCAATTGGGGATTTCTCACAGTTCTGGGTCGTCCAATAATATTCTTCGATTTAGCAAAAGTTCCAGTTTCTTGTAAACGAATATGTAACTTAGTAAACGTATCTGAACATGGTAAACGATTATTTGGATAACGCTGGGCATACGTACGTCTAACTTCTAAGGCATTACCATTCGCTAATCCGTACAAAAAATGCATATTAGCCATTTCAACATTAGTAAACACTGGCATAGTTATTAACTAAACACAGAGTCAATCAAATAAAAATGTACGATTTTTGCGTTGGTTTTCAAATTTGACACTTGTCGTCAACATTATTTCAAAGGCTACTTAGAATAAGCATGTTTTTGCGTATTACTTCTAAAAACCAGTAGCGTCACCGGGAAAAATTAATTTCACGTACAATCAGAACTGACTTATTACAATAAATTCAACACCCTGTATCTCATAAACGACAACACCTATCACACATGTTTATATGAACTTTTCGTCTTAAAATTGAGTAACGAAGCGCCCCATATAATATTTTAGATTACTTAAGAAACACCCTGTATTTTAAACGATCCAGCTTTTTTCATTACAAAAAAATAGTAAATAAAACAGTGTTACTGAAATACATTAAAACATAGTTTTTGTCGTTGCTTTTAAATGTTTTCAAGACGACGAAATAATTACACTTTAATTTTTCCTTGTGCTGTACTCTTTAAAAAATAATAAAATACCGCCCGGCAGCATGAATGCAACAGCATTACCAAATCGAGGAATTTAAACTGTAGTTATTTACGTAACTACTAGAATCATTTTCAATAATAATTATGAGAACAGAAAGCCGGTTGCTGCCATAAGGTAATAACGTGGGACCAAATCAAGTGATGTATAATAATCAAGTAAAAAAAATTACGTTTCCTTAAAACTTACGAGAAAGTATATATGTCGCCTGCATCATCGATATTTCTCAAAATTTAACAGTATTGAAGCAAAGATATTTAGTATTACTTTGGGTCGTTACTCACACAAAAGGGCATTAAAAGATATTGTCTTTGAAGCAAGCTCCTTCCTTTTTCCTTTGCCTTTTCGTCAATTACGAGGGTAGTCTGAATAGTTTCCGACCTAACAAAGATACTAGACATTTTTTCTTCAATTTAATTTTTATTTTTTTACATAGTCTCCTTGTAAGTCTATACACTTCTCCCAGCGATGCTCCCATCTCTTCAACCCGTCCAAATAGTACTCGGCGTCTTTCTCTGCAAAATAGTTGTTCACGAAGGTGATGCCCTCCTCATTCGACGAAAATCTCTGTCCTCCGAGCGCAACTTTAAGCTTGGGGAACAATAAAAAGTCGCTTGGGGCTAGATCTGGTGAGTAAGGAGGGTGGTCAAGCAGTTCAAACCGTAATTCGTGGATTTTCGCCATGGCACCCGCTGAGGTGTGAGACGGCGCATTGTCTTGGTGAAACAAAATTATTTTTTTCTGCAAATGTGGCCGTTTTTCCGCAATTTCTGCCCTCAGCTTGTCAAGTAATGATGCGTAGTATGCTCCTGTAATGGTTTTTCCTTTTTGAAGATAATCGATTTAGATAACTCCATGACTATCCCAGAAAACAATTGCCATCAATTTCCCAGCCGAAGAAACAACCTTTGCTTTTTTTGAAGCCGATTCCCCCTTCGCAGTCCACCGTTTTGACTGTGTTTTTGTTTCTGGAGTATAATGGGGTATCCAAGTTTCATCAACAGTAATTAATCGGCGCCAAAACTCTGATTTATTGCGCCTAAACTGCGCCAACAGAGAGTTGGAAATGTTCATTCGAACACGTTTTTGGTCCAAAGTGAGCAAACGCGGCACCCAACACGCGGACAGCTTTCTCATGCCGAAATCTTGATTCAATATGTGACAAACACATTCTTTGGACATGTTTATAGTCTTTGCCATCTCTCTAATTTTAATTCGACGGTTGTCTAGGACCATTTGGTGAACTTGAACGATATTATCGTCAGTGGTTGCAGTTTTTGGACGTCCCGAACGTTCATCGTCACCCAAGCTGGTACGGCCACGTTTAAATTCAGCAGCCCAAAATTTCACGGTGGTAAATGATGGTGCAGGGTCCCCGTACACAACGTCCAACTCGTCTTTGATTTGCGTAGGCGTATTGCCTTTCAAAATCAAATATTCAATGACAGCTCGATACTAGACTTTTTCCATTTTCATAAAAACACTCACATCGACTCACTCAAATGATTGTCAAACAACAACTGCGCGTCCAAAATGGCTGAAATTTGAGTGGGTACCTTTCAAAGCATGCGCAAACACATTCCCCAACTTTTGTTTACGAGTGCTGCCATCTTCATGTTGAGATCGTAAACTTTTCAGACAACCCTCGTACATATCTTTTATATTGTAATTTGTGGCGCTTTGTAATTTGCATTAATTCCGTTTTCAGCATGGCGTCGTCATAATAAACAAAAACATTTTATGATTTAATGACTATTCTTAGCTACCAACTTCAAACAAATAAACCATAGTAATTTTTGTTATAATCAGAATATAGGTTGGCAAGACTGATCTCGAGGTCTAGGTCTTGTCACTTTGCCTATTAAGATTTTAGTTTGGAATTGATTTTATTTTTTTCTCGGGATGTTAGGGTTCAGATTTGAGATCGTACCTACTGCTGTAGAGAGACTAGTATACGTATCTATTTATCTAAACTATGTTTTCTTTTTTGTAGGTTTTGAATCAAAGGCTCACAAATATGGTGAAGACGAAGAAACCTTTTCTCTACAAAGAGCTGAAACAGGCGATGCAAGAATAAACCATGAACAGCAAACCAAGATAGTGGACCAAACGAAACCGCCAAGATATTTCCACAACACACACAGACAAAGTTTCAGAAATACCAATAACAACAATAATAATTACAACAATAACAACAACAACAATAACAACAACAACGAAAAAGACATTTTTAAAGGATCTAGTAGTTCAAACTTTTACAATAACAGAAACAATGGCAAAGAGAGAGACGATGATTATGAAGATAACGTTAATGTCAACCAAAACCAACAATACGAACCAAGAAGAAAAGTCGTAAGAAATAAGATAAGAAGACCTGTGCAAAACAATCAAAATGAGAATAAAGATAGAAACAATGAAAACATAGATTACAATAGAAAACAAAATAACGATTATAACACTAACACTGATAATAATAGAAACAACTATAATCGTAATCAGAATAGAGACAACAACCGGAATCAAGAATCTACAGCGCAAACTAGAAGACCTGCGAACAAATTTACAGGATTCGTTAACAACTTTGCAGGCAGTTATGAACCAACTACAACCAAACCTTCATCAACAACGTTAAATGCAGAACAATATACCACAGCTGTTAATAATTATAGAAGCAGAAACGGGCAGAGAAGACAAAAGACAAGCGAGTACACTGACAGTTCAGTGTACACCATAAGTACTCCGACCCCATTTAAACAACAATATAGTTCAGCTCCGAGCAGAACTACCAGCAACACCCAATACACTTCAGCGCCATCTAAAAACACTGAAAGTTCTTCGAAACAAACCACCAACACTTTCGTTGATTACAACACACAATACGACGTACCAAAAGTGAAATCCTCCTCGCAATATAATACTCAAAAAACTACAGTCAGTCAGTACGAGACTACGAAGGTTAAGCAAACTTTAAAAACTACTCCTTTCGAAAAAACTGAAAATTATCCCAGTAACAATCCGAAATATACCACTCAGTTCGATAAGAAACCAACGACATCTTACAAACAAACCGAAAACTATCCAACGACGTTGAGTCCTAAGCCTTTCAGCGTTTCTAACAACAATTTCCCAACGACGTTTGCTCCGAGTCAAATAGCCCAACAAACGGCTACGTATAACCAGAATAAGCAGAGCAGTCAGAACAGTCCAAGTAGTTCTTTTAACAGTACTCCAAAAAGTACTCCTTTCACCCAGTACACACCAACGGTACCCAAGCTGAGTTCAACGACTCCAGTCAGCAGGTAAAACAATTTTATCGATTATTATTTGAAACTTTTTTTATTGTTAGAAAACTGGAATTTTTTGTTTTCAATTCAATAAATAAAAATAAGAAGCTTTTGCTTTTTGCAAACTAAAGTTAATTTTTGAATAAACCGAATTCTACAATTATTATTCTATTGAGACTATGCAGATATTTTATTTTATGAATCCAGTTTTCTGACAAAACCTTCATAATATACGTACATTTTATATGAAATGTAACTGTAGGTCCCAGTTTAAATTGTCTAATGGTTCAAATGATTTATTGGACGTTAAAATTATAAGGTAAGATATCACACGACATAAATCATTTTAATCGAAATAATAATTAAAATATATATTATGTAAATTATTGCAGGCTAATCTAGGCAAAAATTCTAAAGATAACTAGTTATTTGGAACCATTTAAAAAACATCGTTTTTACAATCCTTAGAGATATTGTGATGATATTGAGATATTGATATGATATTCAGATGTTTAGATGTTGAGATGTTTAGAAGTTGAGATATTGAGATAGATACTGAGATATTGAGATAATGAGATGTTGATATGTTGAGATAATGAGATATTGAGATGTTGAGATATTAAGGTATTGAGATATTCAAATATTGAGACGATGTTAAGATGTTGAGACGTTGAGATGTTGATATATTGAGAGATTGAGATAAACAGATATTGGGACATTGAGATGGTGAGACGTTTAGATATTGAGATATTGATATGATATTGAAATGTTGAGATGTTGAGATATTGAGATGGACACTGAGATATTGAGATGTTGAGATATTGAGATAGATATTGGGATATTGAGATAATGAAATGTTGATATTTTGAGATATTAAGATAATGATATGTTGATATGTTGAGATAATGAGATATTGAGATATTAAGGAATTGAGATATTCAAATATTGAGATATTGAGATATTGAGATATTGAGATATTGAGATATTGAGATATTGAGATATTGAGATATTGAGATATTGAGATATTGAGATATTGAGATATTGAGATATTGAGATATTGAGATATTGAGATATTTATTGAGATATTGAGATGGTGAGATATTTATTGAGATATTGAGATATTGAGATGGTGAGACGTTGAGATGTTGAGATGTTAAGATATTGAAATTTTGAGATATTGGCATGTTGAAATATTGAGATGTTGTTATATTAAGATATTCATATATTGAGATATTGAGACGATGCTGAGATGTTCAGACGTTGAGATATTGACATAGATATATTAAAATAATCAGATGTTGAGATATTGAGATATTCAGATATTCAGATATTCAGATATTCAGATATTCAGATATTGATATATTGATATATTGAGATATTGATATATTGAGATATTGAGATATTGAGATATTAAGATATGCAAATATTGAGATATTGAGATATTGAGATGATTTTGAGATGTTGAGATATTGTGAGATTGAGATAAACAGATATTGGGATATTGAGACATTGAGATGGTGAGACGTTGAGATGTTCGGACGTCAAGATATTGAGATAGATATTGAGATATTGATATGATAATTAGATGTTGGGACATCGCGACATCGGAAGAAAATTAAAAAAAAGTAGTTTTTTTTCAAAGAGTAGAGTGACCTAAGCTGCTTTTCGACGATATTCCTATCAAGACAGTACTGAATACTTACATAGACATCACACTATTCGTGATCTTTCACACAAAAGAGCTTCATTCAATCTACACTGATTTGGTGGTTCAAGCAAACTGAACAATAACTATAATATTTTTAGCATTTTTTGCTTCAAATCCTGCACTCCATTGAATCATAGTTTTAAAAAATTCAGTCATTGCTTGCTTACATTTTAAAATGTCTATTTCCTCCATGCTTTTATTTTTTATTCTCAAGCAGATTTTTTGTCCAAAGGGAAAGTTCTTTATTATTGCTCGATAACCACCACTAAATAAACAGTTATTTAATTTGAATTGCTTATAATTTATTACAAATAGCCGCAGGTATCTAATATTTGTTCCTATTCTAATAAATGGTAGCTCTATCATTAGATAAACGGAATAATTTTGTATAGGTACATTGAAATTACCCTGTTACATTGCTTTATAATTTTAAAACTACCCACTAGAACTGTTACAAAACTAACTTTAAACAATCGTTTTTCATGCAACTCTTTATTTTCCTTTCAATATAAGTCATTTTAGGGAATAGTTTGACTTTTTTGTCAAATTTTTTATTACAAAACATTCCACAACTTATTATCTATGTTTTTTTAATGTAGATCCAGTCGCTTCGATGAAACATCGTATGACGATGGCTCCTACAGTTCGAAGTATGACTACGATGGCGACAGAAGAGAAGATGAATTCTTAAAAACGGCGCACAGTCAAAATATCGCTGCTAGTAGAAACGAGCTACAAAGAAGTTCCAATAACAAGCAATCGCAATCGACTTTACCGATTTCAAAAACTACTTTCGATGTACCTAAATCGTACCCGTCGACTCCTAAAGTAACTAATGACGTTCCCAAAACTTTCCCTCCTATTTCCAAGGTTTCCCAAACAACAGAACAGCCAAAAATTAGCTCGCAGTCTGCTAGTAAGAAACCTGCGCCACCCAAGAAGGATTATGATTATGCTTACTATGATAGCGGTGTGGGAAGTGAACAAGATTATGAAATCGATACCGAAATTAAGAAATCAACGGTGAAAAATTAGATGTTTAGATTATTGTTGGTAGATTAAAAGTGTGTGTTGTTTTTCAGCGCTTTTCTAAAACTGTACTTTTTAACGGTAGATATATTCAAAGGTAATACCACCAGTCTTTAAAATTTTATCAATAAATTCTTAGTTTCCTTTTTATTTGGCAAAAATAAAAATTTTACAGGACAAATGATATTTGAGAAGATTATTTTTTGAACCACTCTGTACAAAACCATTTTACTTAACAATTCATCAATATCTTTTTACTAAATCCATTTTCGCTGTTTTCAATTATAAAAAGTAAAGATGCGATCAAAAATGAGAGATTTAAATACAAATTCAGTGTATATTATGTTGCCTACCTATGATTTATTAATTTATTAAAACATTAATAATTAAGAGACAGAAAGGAAATGAATTTACACATAATAATATTTAATAAATACAAGGAGTTGAAGAATCCTAAAACACATCTAATTATCACAAATTTAAGGGAATTAAACTGATCAAAATTATTGTAAAACCACGCACATTTTTGTAGTTTTTTCAATGTAAAATTTACTGAAAAACAGAAGTTTTAGAAAAGCGCGTATATTCGGTTCTGTCAAAGCGAACAGCGCAAAATATTCTCTTGACTAGAATTCGATATTATAAAAAAAATTGAATATTTTAATGAGATTAGGCAAAGGTGATTTTTTTAACAATTATAAAAACGTAGTTCTCTTTTAAAACTTCGGTGAAGAAGTACATAATCTAAATTAAATAATAAGTAAATTTATTGCCTATTTATTGTTACATGTAATACATAAAAGTTATATAGATCTATGAAAAACTATCTTTGCTTGAATTTATTACAACTGAACTTGAAAAAGCGAGATCAATATAGTGTTTATTTAAGTTTGTACATATTGTATTTTATTTGTAAAAATAAAAATATTGTTACCTTTTTGGAGTTTTGCTTTATGAAACAACTTGCATAGTTTGCACTGCCAGAATTTTCAGCCATCAACTGCCTAAATAGTAAGATGGTAAGCAGATAACTTAGTCATTCAGCAAACAGCAAGTTTTGAGTAAACACTCTGTGCTAGAGTGTAACAGACCATCAACATCATAAAACGCTGATGCAAAGACCACTCACACCAGAAAAAGAAGGCTTATGAACCTTCAGGCTCCAAAACTCCTATACAAACCGAGTTAAACTTCTCTATGGAGATGAAATATCTAGGGATCACCTTTGACATGGACACATAGCATACATAGCCCATGGATGATGTAGAAGAATCATCCGTACCTGGGTATTGCCTGGAGAGTCAAGAAAAACCAGTTGACAGTCGTTTGCAAACTTCACCAAAGACAAAAAACAGCTTGCTTTAATATAATAGGAGGTGTGAAAACTACTCCAACTAGAGCTATGGAGGTGATCCTCGGTCTCACGGCTCATCCCTCTTGATATATATCAAGGAAGCGACTCTGATGACCATGCTAGAGAACGGCTCTGCTCAACATAAACAAAACCTAGCGTAGAATTTGGTAAATCAAGCTATAACTTGTGAGGAAAAGCTATGAACGATCTTTCACTGCTAAAAACAGATTCAGATTTGATTATTATATTTTTTCATATTGTAAGGTAAAGTGGCATTTCCCGGACTCGTTCATTGAATCTTACTTCAAAATTTCTTTGTGTTTGACCAATACGTACAGATTCAATGAACACTTAAGATTATCGTGGAAAAATATATTAGAATTGTGTATCACTTAACAAACACTGTAAAAAACTAATTGTTTGTTTTCTAAATTAACTTAATTTAACTCATATTTTTTTTAAATAGTAGAACGTGATGTTTGTATAATCAGTAAAAATCACCCAATTCAATTTTTTTTTCAATTTATTTTAAGTAAACTACACAGTTACAGGCAATTTACGTGTTAAATAAAAAGTAAGGTCAAATATTAGGAAAAAACTTTTTTGAAAGATTATGTGTTCAAAAATATTGTAATGATACTGCTTTTTAAAACAGAAACATCCTAATTACAATAATTATTTTTGTTTAAGATACACCGTTGTTTAAGATGAAACTCGTTGCTATAATCTGTTTTTTACTACCTGTACTTCCTTACTCTGTCTATGGATTAATGCCAATAGAGGTAATTTTTTAAATTTAAATGAATATTTTGAGATAAATTAATGTTATTATAGAGGTTAGGTGAACGCTTTGTTGCCAGCGCTTTAGCGGCCCGTGAATATTGTAAACAGATAACGCGAGTTCCGGAACGAATTATAGATGGCGTCAAGTATGGTATTTTTCCCGATGATCCGCTCATACAGGTATTGAAGGTAATATTTTTAAAATTATGTCGGTATTATAACAGTTGTTTTATATTTAGGAGTACAACTACTGCATTTGGAAAACAACAGACTCGGTAAATATAAAAAAAAAATTTTATTTTTATTATTTTTTTCCATAGCTAATGTTAAAGTGTTGCTATAATCA
The DNA here is from genome assembly GCA_035357415.1 of Ophraella communa. NCBI lineage: Eukaryota > Metazoa > Arthropoda > Insecta > Coleoptera > Chrysomelidae > Ophraella > Ophraella communa. Next base: position 42,132,696 of record CM068985.1, on the reverse strand, counting down.
TAGTTTTGAGTAGATAAAGTATCATTTTGACCGCAAGGGTAGATATAGTGAATTTAGAAATGTCACAATTTTCATTCAACAACAACGTACGCTTCAGCATTGAACAATACGACCATAATGACGATGGCATCGATTTCTTCGATGCCAATTGCAAAATTTTATCGTCTTCTACAATGAATAACTATTATTTGTTTTTGATTAGATAGATGAAGATGACAGATTAACTATCACATTTGCTAGAAACTTGTGCGAAGCCAAAGCTATGGAAGACTTGGACAAATATTTACATTGTAATGAACATGCGGTACAACTGTGTAAGTATGAGATCTTGAAGATAGTTAAAATTAAAAACCAATAAAACCAATGTTTATATACATTTTTTTAGCGACAAGTTCGGTTCTTAAAATCTGGGAAATGCAAAAATGTCTTTATAAAAAAATTTGTGAACAGGTTAGTGTTTTTATTAATATTATTGAGTTAATTAAAACTAAAATTCATGAAAAAATGATTAATATTTTGTTACAGAGATTCATATACGTTTAGGACACTTTGACGCTCAATTCTAAATCAAAGTTTTGGATTTTATTACATATTGTGTAAGAAGATTTTTGGTTTGTGTTATAGAAAAAATTTCTAAAACGTTTTATAGAAATAAATGTTTATTAATTGATCCACGTATATTTTTACTGAATTTACAACTAAGTTGAGTTAAATACAAAATTTAACAGTATTTTATATATAAAACAAACTTGAATAAATTATAAATTAATAAAAAGACTTTCAATCCACTCACCAAGATAATACATGTGATCCCAAACTTATGAACTTAGTTTATTGATCAATCCAAATTTTTAAAACTAAAATATTTAATTTATATTTTACAAATATTACCAAACAACTACATGTAAAGATTAAAGATGTTCTGTTAATTAGTACAGATTACAAAGAAAGTCTGCTTGCCACCATTGAAGAAACTTTATTTACACATTTGCTGATAACTGCTTTTTTTAAGTGTATTTGCGATTCCAAGGACGACTTAGTTCCTGTCAATGAGGTGTTTGCATCTGCCCAGGCCAAATTGTCAGCCTCTGATTATCTTCTGAACCCATGTCTTTGTGTCTTTTACACCAGCCTCTGTACCAACCATCCTTGTACCAAAAAGAGTTTGAGTTCGTTGTTATTATGAGTCTTTCCACCACAAAGTTTCACATCTAAGACTTCTTTGAGTGTGGTTGTGACAAAGGTAGGTCTATTGCTTCTATCAGCTATGTCAAACCATGTATTTAAGATGAATTGTAACAATGACTCCTCTTTTCCTTGCGGGAAGCCACCTAAACACACGTGAAAGAAGTTTTATTTTCTCTGTGGAAGAACGCCGAACAAAACCATTTTTATTGCCCGCTTCCGTGGATGCTGATAGTATTGCTGTAATAAAATCATTACTACATAGCACCAGTATTCCCTTTTATGTGGTTCGAGGTCCGCGACTTGTTACTTATAGAGCCAAGTTTACTGTATCATGGCTAAGTTACTTTATCAGGGCTAAATCCAGGCGTTCTCTGTTCTCTGTTCACCAGGACTGCTGGAGCAGCCTAGGCGTGAGGATTAACCTGCAGGACTGAGATATTGCCGGGCACCGGGTTGAATTTAAATGTTTAGGTCTCCTCCGTGACCTCTACCCCTTTCATTATGATGGTGCCCCTCTCTTGGTTTTTTTGCTTTTGAGTTGGACCTTCATCAGCGGTGGTTGACCTAGTAAAGGAACGCTCTCTTGATAAATTCAAGAGAAGGTGGGAAGAAGAAAAAGGTTGCAGACCATCCAAGGAACTTGGCAGAGCAGCCAAGAAATACGTGGCCATGACCAAAAAGGAGCTGGTATACTTACTGGCCATTGTCACTTAGGAAAACATCTAAACAGGTTGGGTTTATCTGACACCCCACTGTGTAGAGGATGTGAACAAGAAGATGAGACAGTTGAGCACGTCCTTTGTCAGAGTCTTTGCAGGTACTGCCTTTTAGTTTTGAGACCCAGCCGACCCAATTCTTAGTCTCCTTATGATTATAAGATCTTTCCTGGATAGAGTAGAAAACAAGCTGGAGCTATTTACAGCAAGCTTTAGATCTTTCAAGCTGATGGCTTTTGTAAACCAAAGTCATTGTTATAGAAGTGCCTCAGGATTATATAATAGGATGTTGAGAATTATTCAGACAATGAAATCAAGTTTTTTCCATTGGAACATTTATATTCCTTTAAAAATATAGCCACGATAAATTAGTCATCAAATTATTGAAAGAAATTGTTTTTAACAAATTTGTAGTATAGATTTATGTAAAAAATATAAAAATAAAATATATAGCTGAATTATCTTTTGTGTTGTATTCTAAATTATACTTTTTTGAATAATGGTAAATGTTAAATCATTGCTTAATATCTATAAAGTTGGTATTTATGACCCGATTAAAAATTTTTAATGTTTTTTACTTAGTTTTTTATTTTTTAATACTTCATAGATAACCTTAACTTGAACAATCCTTACAGTTTGTTGTATGTTAATAGGAAGTAGATAAAACAAATATTTCATAATTTTGAAATAATCTGAAAAAAAAGCTTGTTTTTGTTTAATATACAAAATGAAATCTGCAACTATATTATGTCTTTTACTACCGTTGATCATCCACGTTGTCTCCGGAATAATGCCGTTAGAGGTAATTTTTGCAAATTTAATAACCTTTAATGATTATAAATATTATTTTTAATAGCGTTTAGGTAAACGCTTTGCTACAATTGCATTAGCTGTCCATGAATATTGTTTGGATACGACGGGAGTTTCCCAAAAAATCATAGATGGCGTAAAGTATGGTATTTTTCCCGATGAACCACTCATACAGGTATAAAAGGAAAAATATTTTTATAGTCACCCCAATGTTAGAATGTTGTTTTGTTTTTAGGACTACAACTATTGTTTATGGAGAACTTCCGAAGCGGTAGGTATCAAATATTTTTATTTAGGATTAGGTAAATCTGATTGTTTATTATTTTTGTCTAGATAGATGAAGATGATAGATTAACCATTACGTTTGTTAGAAATATGTGCGAGGCAAAAGTAATGCAAGACTTCGATGTGTATGTGCATTGTAATGAAGATGCTTTGAATTTACGTAAGTGTTTGACCTCATTTTTATTGGTAAAATGAATGGAATTTTTATTCAGGTTTCTGTTTAGGTGAAACTAGTTCCGTTCTTAAAATCTGGGAAATGCAAAAATGCATTTTTAAAAACGTCAGTGAAGAGGTTTGTATTTTTTTAAATATTAATAAATAGACTGGTAAAGTGTGACGTAAACTGTCAGATTGGTACTCCTAACATGTTTCCAATTAAATTTTATTTACGCCTAAATCTTCATATAAAGAAATGATCGAATATCATCGATATCATATTTGTAAAGAACGAGATAAGGATTATTATATGAAAAATAGAAACAGGTGATAATATATAATATTCAAAATAAATATTTTAGAAAATAATTGAGGTTATGTCTTGCACTTGGAATTGGGGAAATAATAAATAAGTGCAGTAAAAGTAAAAAAAAATTACAATGAATCTAATGCCATAACCTCACTTCACTTATAATTTTTTTATGAATAACTTAGGTAGACTTCACTTCAGAATATCAGAATGATTTTAAATTTATTGTACTAACCCTTACTTTTTGGAAGTCCATCTTACTAAGAACAATAAATAACTCTTCAACTTCCAAGTTTAATTGAAAAAATTAGGTTTAAAATCACAATTAAAGCTGTTTTTTTAGCGAATTGTAATTGTGATTTTGAACCTAATTTTTTCAATTGCACCTAGAAGTTTAGTTTAAGCGAAGAGTATAAATCCAATTTCATTGGAAACATATCAGGATTACCAACCTGCTGACAGTTCTGACTTTTTCGGTCCAAGTTGCCAACCCAACAAAAAAGCATATCTGTAAAGGGGGACTAGGCTGTCCAAATTGGGTAATTTGATGCAAATATAGATGTTTGTAAAAGTCGTGATTTTGGCTATATAATGTTGTTATATAATGTCAATAAGCAATGTCAGGAATCCCCATCTACGGCTCTATCAATTTTTGATATTTTTTTCTGTTTGTATGAGTTTTAAAACACAAACAAAACATCAAAAATCAAAGATGGAGCATTATTATTATTATCAGGTGCTCCAACAAAACATTCAGTCAATCAGACATGACTTTTGATATTAATTTCCCTTTTCACAGTGGTAGAAACAATACGAATTTTTTTGGATTGGCAACTTGGAAAGTTTACACTTTTTGACAGTTAGTGCGTACACTTACAATTATTAATCTTTTTTACAGAGATTCATATACATTTAGGACAATTTGGCGATCATTTCTGAAAGAAATGTTTGTGTTTTAATATATATTTAAGAAGATTTTTGATTGCTTAATGATATAAATTTATAAAATTCTAAATTTTTTGTTTTAATAAATCTTTTTCCCGAATTTTTCCCGATGATCCACTAATACAGGTATTAAAGGAAAACCTTTTTTGTAGTAATCCCAATGTTAAGATGTTATTTTATCTTTAGGACTACAACTATTGCTTATGGAGAACTTTCGAAGCGGTAGGCATCAAATATTTCTATATAAAATTAAATCTGATTTAGTCTACAATGTCTACAGTCTACAGCCTTGGTTTTGGTCTTTCAAAATTCAACGAAAATTTGATTTTAATACTGCTTGATAAAAATGGTCTAGAACCACTAAATCAACCCCGGAGAACACGAAAATCGAGTTAAACATGCAAAATTTCCATTAGTTTCATTACTTTTGAGTGCCGAGTGCATCTTTCTTACCTTGCTTCATCCTCTATCTCGATTTAAGGCTGTTCCACTAAGTTTATCCAGAAACTGATTCCACCAGTCGATTCAGCGTCTCAAAAAACACCATATTCCATAATTTCATGCATTTGCAACGCAAAAATTTTTTTCCAAAAAAAAGTTGACAGTCTACAGCCTTGGTTTTGGTCTTTCAAAATTCAACAAACATTTGATTTTAATATTGCTTGATAAAAATGGTCTAGAACCACTAAATCGACCACGGAAAACACGAAAATCGAGTTAAAAATGCAAAATTTCCATTAGTTTTACTACTTTTGAGTGCCGAGTGCATCAATCTTACCCTGTTTCATCCCCCAGCCGGATTGAAGGGTGTTTCACTCATTTTATCGAGGAACTGATGCCACCAGTCCATTCAGCGTCTCAAAAAACACCATTTTCCATAATTTCATACATTTCCAACGCAAAGTAGAGAATTGTAGGTCGAGCTATATATGACAAATCCAATATCTGTTGATTTGCAAAAAAATAGTGTTGACCCCATAAATCGACCCCGAAGAATACGGAAATGAAGTAATATTTGCCAAAATGGCGATAGTTTTCCGAATAGCCTAGTAGATTTGATGGCAACTAATTTTTTCTGCCTCCATTAAAACGTGTTCTAGACATGCTATCGAGAAACAGATTTCACCAGTCGATTCAGTGTCCCAAAAAAACCCCTATCTACATAATTTCAATCACTTTGGTAGCAAACCCCGTAGAACACGAAAATCGAGTTAAAAATTCAAAATTTCTATTAATTTTATTAAAAGTTCACTACTTTTGAGTGTCAAGTGCATCCTTTTTCACTCTATATATCCCTATCCCAATAAATTGAAGATTGTGCTGAAAATAACAACCAGTCATACTTTTATATAAAAATTGACAGTTAAGACTCTTTTGAAGTATAGAAAAAGTCCAGAAAAAATAATTTGTCATTACAAAACCTCATTTTATTCAAAAAACTGATTTTTCAGCCGTTTCGCAAAAAACTTAGCATCATCAGCATCCGGTACATTTTTTTCCAATTTTTATAGTACAATACACGCTATATAACAAAAAATAGGAGAATTCAATGAACGTAGTTAAAAAATTATATAGTAATTTATTTAATTAAATATATAATTATTATTCTATGAGTATTTATATAGGTAACAATTTTTATTATTTATAATTACAACATGGTATTGTTTTATTCTAGTACGTTGTAATATAAGTTAGGAAAATCAATTTTAAATTACAATTCGAGATTTAATAAAAATTCAAAAGATATTAATTTGAATTTGTAACGTTCATAACAAATTTCACCATATAAAAAAAGCTCAGTGTCAAATGAACAATTGTCTTGCTTTGATTTTAATAAAAAAATAATAAAAAAACAAACAAAAGGGGTCTATTTACATACATAAGGTTATATAATTAAAAATCAATTATGATTTCAAGTGCTTTTTGAGTGTTTGATAAATACTTTGCCTTTCCAAAGCGTTTAGTGCTTTAAAAGCCTTGGTACTTAGTGCTTTTTTAGAGTGCTTTGCTCAGTTTTAGCAGAAAGTCACCTATAAGGTGTTAAGTGGTAGAAGACTGCGTCAAAGGCTCTCTGGGGATGCAGGAACACCTCGTTTTTCACTGTATTGCTTTAAGAAGCAATCATTTCGAGATGATTGATGGTAATGAAGAAAATAAACAGCTTAATTTTGTCAAAAGGGTTTTATAGTTTGTAATAAATAAATCTAGGACTAGAGACATATATATGAGCTGTCATAAGGGGCACAATAAGATCTGCATCCAATGTTTCCATCTCTGTTTTATTATTAAAACAGTGTAGCTTCTGATATGTTTGATACACCTATTTTTAGAAACATTATACAATATTTGAGAAAGGTCATAGGAGTAACCAAAATGTATAAAATAAAGAACGATGTAATTAGGAAAGAACTTGAAATAAAATATATTACAGACTTTATAGACAGAAGGAGATTAAGTTGGTGGGGCCACGTACAAAGAATGAATAATTCTTAATAGTAAAGAAAGTGTGGCAGGCAAAAATTCATGGAAAAAGAAAAAGAAGAAGACCAAGATTAAGGGATACTACAATAGAACAGATTTTTAAAAAAGAAAAATCACAAGGAAGCAAGCGACAACACTGACGAAAAATAAGGACTGGAGTAAATCTGTATATCAAACAATGTAAAAATGAACTTTTCCTACACCAGTAATGGTAGAAGGTTTTGATTAAACCAGAATTTTTAGGGTTATATTTACCAATTTTTTAACAAAAATTTAGTTTATACTCGTACTTTTTCCTGGAAAATGAAATAAATATATTTCGAAAGCTTGGAAAGCAAGTAAAACAGTTTTCCTAAAAAACATTACCGTTTACCCCAAAAATCTGATTTAATACCTATTAGTCGGCAAATAACATAGATTTAATAATTATATACATATACAAGGTTACTATCTTTTGAATTTTTGCTAGTTACAATTACAACTGAAATATTTACAACTTTCGACGAGAGTTTTAAGACTTAAAAATAAAAATCAAATACTGCTCGATAAATTACATTATTTTAGAAATCTTAACACTCAGCGGAATTTTTTAAGAGGAAACAGCAGTAACGTGAAGTTTCCCAAAATATTTACAAACATCGTTCAGGTTTCGTTTTTGTACAAATCAATTTATCGTCGTCGAAAAACGTGTTGGAATCGCACACGAACTTCAAATCCAGTAACTGATTTTTACCATACCCCTGTGTACAGTAATGAAACAATCTGCAATCTCGTAAATCCGGATAGAATCTATCGATAGTTCTACCGAAGCAATTGAAAAAATATTGTCGTCTTGTTGTCGGTGAAGACCTGGAAAATGGAGTGGTCACTGTAGTTGTTTCTGATTGAGTCGGATTTACGCTTTTTCTTAGAGGATAATCCGTTAATACGAAATTCTTTCTTTTGGTGGAGCTTTTATATCTTTCAGTCGATGATGTCAGTTCTAAAAAAGAAAATAAATTATTAATCTAAGAGAATCTGTAGTATCAAAATTAAAGCAATAAGTTGGATTGCTTTGATACAGCTGGCAAGTAGAATACAAGATGCTCTTGCCAGCAAAGAAACAATAATGAAATTTGCTTTTCTGGACAAGGGTTTGTTACGTTGACATAAATATTACATAAATTTGAGAGAACATAACTTACATAAACCTGTTACATAAATGATATATAAGTTAGAGGTAACCGAGACGTCAAAAATTATTTATATACTGTTTTCTAAATAAAAGAGGTTTAGATATTAACTGTTATTATAAATTAGATAGAAATGACTACAAAAGAATATCTATTTTTTTTTTGGTAAACGAATACCATCATGGACACTGGCCGCCTGTTACTACTAAAAAAACGAAGAAGAATTAGGGTTATATCCTCGTTCAGCGGCAAACTTCACAATTTTCTCAGTCTGAGCCTGATAGAGAAAAGTCATTAGTAGGTACATGACCTTCGAGTTTGTTTTCAAAAACATAATGCTACCCAAAGTTGTATAGGCGATAAGGGAAGAAAGAAATCATTTAGTCTTGTCAACGAATTTGACTTTTATGATGGTATTTGTCAGCATAATTGAACATTGCCAGTTTGATCAAAAATCACAATTGAACAATTCATGGTGATCACTGTAAACGAAGCAGTTTTGGATAATGGTTACATAAAATACATGTAACAATGAAGTAACATCGACTGGAGCACATAACATAATAATTACATAGAGTATATATAAAAAACAGGGAACAATTTATATAAATGTAAAGTAATTTTTATGTAACAAGTTTGAAGTCAATTATTTATACCTGTAGTCAAAGTTAGAGAAATACTATTTTGTTCTTATTAGAACAGATTTTCTAATTTTCTGATATTAATTATTTTATGCTGGAGATGTTTGGCAGTTTCCTTGCATTTCTGGAAGAGGCTAAATAATTTGGAGTGGTGTTGGATAAAAAATATGACCTAGAAACAACATATTGACAAAGCTATAAGCAAGTCAATAATCACATTGTGGCAACTGAGCCAAGCTGCAAGAAAGAACTGGGGAGTAAATCATGTACAGAGCCACCCTAGTATAGCACAAAGGATAGAAACAGAGCTTCCACTCCCGGGTCATAAGGTTGTCTCAAAAGTAGAATTTTCACCAGGGAGAATAGTGTGTTACACAGGCGGCTATGATCTTAGTAAATATTCCTTGGTCTTCCAATAAGAAATATTGGCTATCCTCAAAGCAGCAGAACTAATAGACGAGCGGGACCACTCAGGAAGCATTTGTTCAAATATCCATGCCGCTCTTAAGTCGATTTGAGCCCCAGAACCAGCAAGGCGAATGTTAAAATACGTTCCTTCCAAGAGAGTCTGCCTTCTCATTCTCAACCAAGCCAGGAATCTAGACCAGCAATACTTAATTGAGTTCTCCTATTGAGGAGAGTCTTTTTTGGCAGTGGAAACCAATTTTGACGTTACACGGTGAGAGGTAAGTGCTTTCAAAGCCGCTAGGTATCTGAGAAAAGATTTATTCCCTAAAGTATGGTATTGGTTTGCTCCAATCTCTTCACACATAAAACAATGATGTAAATTTCCACTTGAAATACGTTTGCATAGGATCCTAGAGAGGTTGAAAGTTCTGTACCAGGTCTGCGCTGATATATACCAGTACCAGAGCCATCTGTGTACCAACAGCTGTCCTCTTTTAATAGTTCAACTTCAGTATGTCAATCTCACGTTGATGATTTTTGGACACAACTGTTATTGACCAAAAAGTTAGATTTTTGTTTAGTTTTTATGAAAATTATCGGCGGAACTTACCTGATTGAATAGCCCTGGCAATTTCCTCTTCAACAACCGGTTTCCTCAATCTAGAACGCCTGGTGAATTGATCTGTGCTAAACCTGTGTCTATATCCTGATTTTTTGTATACTTCGGGACCTTTTCCTCCTTTTCTTCTAGGTTTCTTCGTAGTGATTATTTCAGTTGTAGGTTCGGTAAAATAGGGCACTTCAGTGCTCGATTCAGGTGTAAATTGTTCAATCGTTGTTGGTATTTGATCATATTTATATTTCATTGTGGTAGATTCTATAACCAGTGTAGAAACTTCTGGATTATCAGTTGTGGAAGATAAATTTTCAATAGTTAGTCCAGTAGAAACTTCTGGATTATCAGTGGTGGAAGAAATATTTTCAATAGTTAGTTCGGTGTCAGTTGTAGTTACTGTTTTATTTTCCTCACCCAACAAATCTAATTCTACTGCTTCCGTGGTAATGGGTATCTTTTCTGTTGTACTTTCATTTTCTTCTGTTGTGGTACTTAATAAAAGCATTTCTATAGCATCAAGAGTTATTGCATTGTCTTTAACAGTAGTACTTTCTTCATGCAGCGTTTCTGTAGTACTTTCCACATCATTGCTTGCTTGTGTTGGTACCTGCTTATATCCCTTTGAAGCAACTACACTTTTGGTATTACTCTCAATGTTTTGGATCATCTTTTTCAAATCTCTTGACCAATCCGTCGTAGAAACGCTTTCACCAGTTGTATGTTCTTCAAAACCTTGAGAATTCAACAAATTTTCATTCAATGGTTTAATAGTTGATTCTGCATTGGCATTGTTTTCTGGAGGAACAGTAGTTATTTCGTTATGTGTATCCAAGTAATCTTCTGTAGGGTTGGTAACTCTAGTAGTCGACTCTAGAATTTCTGAGTAAGGCTCTTGGTCAAGATTTTTATTACTTTCTAGCTCATTTTCCTTTCCATGGTTCGATGTTTTTTCTTTGGAAAAATCAGTGTACTTCAATCTACCTCTTCGTCCCTTATATTGCGTTGTTATAGGTTTTTCTGTGGTTGTTTCAAATGGCGTTATTGTATATTTCGTGTAATCTGCTACTTCTTCAATTTCTTTAACTATTTTCGGTTCAACTGTAAAATATGGACTCTCCGTTATAGTTGGAATGAATTCTGTAGTTTCGTAGCTAGGTATAGTTTTTGAGGTGTAAAAGTAGCTTGTTTTCAAATAATTATCTTTGGTTCTATCAGTTTTATCACCTTTCTTATTAATTCTTTCTTTACTTACATAATCAGTATCAAACGTAGATGCAGGAGTAGTTTCTTCAAGAACTAATTCGTTACTATGCCTTTCTTCTGATCTCTCGGTGGTTTCTTGATTCTTTTGTTGACTGAAGTAACCACCTCGTTCTTTAAAATAGATAGGTTCTATATTATCATCCACATAGTCGTCTGGTATATGATACTTTTCATTTTCGTGAACGTATCTTGCTCCATACTTACTATTTTTTAATTTACTTCCTTCTTTGCGTCCAGATTCTTCGTAGGTAATTGGTTCATAGTTATCATTAACATAATCATCCTTCGGTTCAATAGTATCTTTTCCTTTATCAAGTTTGTTCATTTTTCTTTCCTCTTTGTGAGTGACTAAGAAACTTCCAAAAGAATCGCTAGTGTTGAATATCAGATCTGAGTTGTCTTCTTCTTCATTTTCATCTGTTTCCGGAGCTAGCTCGTGATTTATGGTAGAAATGCCGTCCAGATCCAAAGGTGTAGTTAGAGGTGTGGTGTACCTAGCTGGATTAGTCTTTTCGTTTCTATACCAGTCGAATAGGAACTTCAAAACCTCCAAGGCTTCTTCGTCGTTTCTAATAAAATCAGCGTAATTTCTCCTTTTTTCTTGCCGGGTACTTCTTTTTTTTCTAGGAGATTTGGTTACTTTAGGAACATCTAGGTAAAAAGGATCTAATGGTACATCTTCGTCTTTGTATTCGTCGTAAGATCTTGGGGGAGGTTTAAACAACTGCGCAGCACCTATAGTCCCTAGTGAATAGTTGAGGCGTTTGCCGCTGGCGTCGCTGACACTAGCGCTCGCGCTGACTACAATCCTTGGAGGAGGTATGTGATCTTTGGTGTACCTAAAACATGAAAATTCATTAAAAATAAAAAAGAAATTTCTACTTCTACCAATTATACTCAACCTTTTTTGTTCATTTCTTTGTTGAAGAGAAAATGGCGCCGGTGAGCTAAACGTTAAAGTAGGTAAACTTGGCAAGGGAGGCAGAGGAATTTGTATCCTTTCGGAGGTCCTTTCGGCGTGCGGTGTTGCGTAATCATTATGTTGATCGGAATTAGGCGGTTTGAACGATTGAATGAAGTAATTCTTGAGTGTCGGAGATGATTTGTGTTGCTGATTGTTCTTCACCTTTGGGGTACTTAGCGTAAACTCGTTTCTAAATGTACTGGATTTGTATGGATGTTGTTCAGGATTTTGTAGAGCGGCTGAAACTATGAAATAATAGGGTTATGAATTTTATTTATCTATAAAGGATGCGGCAGATAAAAGGACCGGTAGAAATATCTTGAACTATAGAGCGGGTCACAGTTATTATGCAGCGTCGCCGGCATAGGCCAATGTAAATCTTATGGGCGAATATTCAACACTGTTGCCGCTTTGGTTACGGCTTGAACCATAATTAACTCAGCCAATTTATTTTCGTAGAAACGTTTTATTATGAATTTTGCAAAACAGATGCATTCTATATAATAAATATTATTAAAAAATTGAATTCAAATCTATTTATGTAGATTGTAATCAGTATATACCTGATCACTTGATGGATTATTTAGGTCTCTACTAAATCTTTCAGACAAATCCTAATCCTATTGCCAGTGAAAACCGTTATGTAATATTCCTGGAATGTAGAGGTAAGTAAATGAAAAAGTAAGTAATAACATAGGCAGGTACCTATCTGTTTCTGCTGATAAACGAAAGGACATTATTGAAACAACAGCCATGCAGTTAGCAGCACCGTTTGAAAAATTTAAACAAGGTGAAAATCTTCATCGTCAAACCAAGAGGCTTTTATTGAATATTTTAACGTATACGTTGAATACAAAAGATGACAAAAGTGTGACAGCGAAAATAGAACTGATTTCTGAAATGACTGGCCTTAGTGTGAGAACAGTGTATAATCTGAAAAGCGAAGCCGCTACTGGACCTTTGACATCGCCAAAAAAACGAAGACGGAACTGCAGCCAGTCGAATTCAAGACTGATCACCTACGATGAAGGTATCAAATCGCAAATACGAAAAGCTGTGCATGAATTCTACTCCGAAAATATTCCACCAATACTGGCAAAAGTTCTTGCTAAAATAAATTCAGACGAAAATGTATCAAATTTTTCTAAAAGTACGCTAAGACGCTTGCTTAACGGTATGGGGTATGTTTATGGAAAGAGAGGAAGAGACTCGATTCTAATAGAAAGAGCTGATATAATCGCCTGGAGGCACAAATATTTAAGTGAAAAAGTTCTGCGAAGAAGGATATAACGTAATATATCTGGACGAGTCATGGATTAATGTGGGCCACAGTGTAAATTTTGAATGGAAAGACACTACCATAAAAAATGCCCGAGATGCATTTGTCAAAGGACTGACAACAAGACTGAAGGCTCCAAGTCAACGAGGACCGAGATTTGTTCTTCTTCATGCAGGCTGGAAAGACGGTTTTCTTGAGGGTGCAGAAAAAACTTTTCTGGCAAAGAAAGGTGCAGACGATTACCACGACGAAATGGACGCAGAAGGCTTTGAGGCCTGATTTAAAGATCAATTGGTCCCTAATTTGCCGAAAAACGGATCAAAGAATGTTGTAGTGTTGGACAATGCGTCATACCATTTGGCGAAGTTACCTTTTCCAAAGACAACTTTGAATAAGGAACAAATAAAGTACTGGCTACTGGAAAAAGAGATTTACTTTGAGGATGATTATTTAAAAACAGAATTATTGGCTACTGCAAACGCGTTTAGAGAGCAAGTACGACCTAAGAAAAATAGACGACATTGCCACGGAACATAATATAACAGTCCTACGATTACCACCTTATCATTGCGAATTAAATCCTATTGAAATGGTGTGGAGCCAAGTGAAAGGATATGTGGCTCGTAATAATAATACTTTTAAAAAAGAGGATGTGGAAAAACTTATAAAAACAGCGTATTCGCAAGTAACCCCAATGCAGTGGCCTAATTATGAAAAAAAGGTAGAGAAGACAGAGGAAAAGATGTGGCAAACAGATCATTTAATGGAAGAAATTAGGCCAATAATAATAAATCTAAATGAAGACGATGAAGATGAAGACTTGGATAACGATGAAGATCAGTAATATACTTCTTAACCCTCAAATGATCCATTCAATTTTCATTTATTTTAGTTATTACCTGCTAAACATTGTCATTTTTAAAGTTTAATTTTAATTCAAGTTAAAATACGTAATTATTAATTCATTTACTTATTCTATATTTTGTTTGTTACAACAACCCGCCAGAAGAAGAAAAATCCTCGGAAAAATCATCGAAACGTCGGCAAGATTTCATTAGCTTTTCTCTGTTAATCGTTCTCCCTTAAAATTTAGATGACAGCTGACTTTTTTACCACTCGTCTTGTAATTTATGTATATATTATTATTATTGATATATTTTTATTATTAATTATATTATTATTTCATAATTTGACAAAGGTCTTTTGTAAGGCCGCTGTATTTATTTATTTCTTTATACGTGATAATTAAACGTATAAAATTTGAATATTTTAGCGGATTTACAATATTTTCCTTTAAACGCGTAAAATGTATCTAAAAGCATAATTATAAATATTCTTAATTACTCACTAAACGATTTTCAAATGAATAATTTAGTTAACATTTAAATCATAATAGTAACACAATGGCAAGTTATATTCCCGCGCCAGTTGGAACCAAATTCGAAGAACATGCCGATATGGCAACGCCGTCGTCCATAAACGCAATGCTGCATAATAACTGTGACCCGCTCTATAGTGGTATTATTTGTTTGTAGTTGGTAGCTAAGAAAAGTTATTAAATGGTAAAATGTAGTCAACAAGACACTAAATCAGTAGCGCACGTTTTTTTTATATCGGTATTAAGAATTTTTTTTAATCATCATATTTTAATCTTCTTAGGTAAGAGAATAATTGTGGTCGTTAGGGGTGATAAGGGATTAAGGTAACCCTATGTGTATAATTGCAAAAACAGGTACTTTATTAGACTATAAATTTAGGATTTGTTTATATCCTAATACATAAGAATATAGGTACTCGTTAGTGCTGGTGGTTAATATTGTGATCTATATTTTTATTATTTTACTCCAAGAACATTTTTGGTGGTGAAAATGAATTCACTGTACTGCCAACTCCAAACAAATTAAATATACAGTAGGACTAAAAAAATGTAAATTAACCTGCATATTCCCTACTGGGCCTGAACTCCGTGTGAATCTTATAACTCTCAGGCGGTTCTGTATATTCGCCGGAATCTTCATTCCTGAATGTAAACCCGAATCCACTTAAATCCGTCGAAGATACTGTATTGTACCAACTTTTCTGCGTACTCGACCCTGTATTTAAATTCTCCCTCGGCGATTTATCAAAAACGGCGCGATGAGTAGTCACTACCAACTGATTTTCACTATTAGTAACTTTTTTATGATTATAATACGACACTGCACTTGTCCTTATATCCGGAGGTGATCCAGGATGCAAACTGATGTTGATTTCTTCCGGATTGAAACGAATATCTGTGGCACTTGGGTTAATCACGGGAAAATGATGCGAAGAGATGTGGTGGTTGTTTCTGTCTGACGAGACGTGTGTAGTCGTCGACGACGCGTGATTATTTCCTTTCAGATGATTATTCCGGTTATGGTGATTGTGATTGACTGGTGACAGTCGATTTTCCAAAGTGGTAGCTGTTGGCGGTGTTACTGAAGTATAGAAAGGTACGTGGGTCGTTTTTCTGGTAGGTGGAGGTGCGGTTGTTGTTGTAGTGGTTGGTAACGTTGATTTTATTATTAAAGGTTGTTCAGTCTCAGAATTTTCTGTAAAGTTAATATATAGTTAGACGTAAAAATGGTAGATTTTGTACGATATTTACCTTCTAAATTAGAGAATTGACTATGTCCGTATAATTCTAAATTTAAACTATAAAATTGTTCAGATTTCGTACAGTCAACTTCGTCTATTCTTTCGCAGACGCGAGTTTCCTAAAAAAATTAAAAGAAACGTAAAAATAAGATAATTTTTTCGTCGACCTCTACAAAAAGTTACATTTTACATACTCATTTCCGGATGAAAAATCGACTATATTTTACGGGGGCAATGTCCACTACTCCGACAGCAGCAATGGAGATCATCCTGGATATAACCCCACTCCATTTACTATTGGAGAAGGAGGCCAGGATGGTGTCCTATAGGCTGCTGTCGGTGGATAGTCAAGTAAAAGGGGAGAGACCCTGGGACCACTCGGGCCTGATGCGTGAAATTAAAGATCACCACACGCTTGGGATGGTCTCAGATATCCTAGCTACCCGAACAACAGTCCTTTTTCCGAAGAGAGACGAATGGGAAAAGGGGATCATCTCTTTCTCTGGGACGGACTACGTACTATACACTGATGGCTCCAAAAATCCAGAAGGTGTTGGAGTAGGAGTGTATGGTAGCAAACCGAGGGTTGAAATTTAAGTAAACCTCTTCCTTTCTTCTTTCAGGCAAAGGTTTTCGCCATTGAATTGTGTGCAAGAGAGCTGATAAATCACCCTCTTGTAAACAAAAACATACATATTGTATCAGATAGCCAGGCAGCTCTTAAGGCACTGAGCTCCAACCGGCTTAATTCAAAGTTGGTATGGAACTGTATTAAAGCCTTAAAACGTCTTGGTTCCAACAACAGGGTAACTTTGCTCTGGGCACCAGGACATAGCGGAGTGGTGGGTAACGAAAAAGCCGACACTCTTGCCAAAAAAGGAGCAGAGTCTAGATTTATAGGACCTGAACCATTCTTTGGCATTACCAAAAGTACTGCCAAAGATATTATCTCCGGCTCGATAGAGAGGAAAATCCTCATGTACTGGAATTATATCCCAGGACTAATCCATTCGAAGGCTTTCATCTCCAAATATAACTAAGCAGATTCTAGAGTAGGATAGGAAAGACCTACGCATTCTTATAGGACTGCTTACGGGACACTGTCGTCTAAGATACCACCTGAAGAACATAGGTCTGAGTCAAACTTCAGACTGCCGCTTCTGCAGTGTGGAAGACGACACTGCAGAACACATATGTTCTGGGGGTGAGCCACAATAGACCCAACGGTAATCGCAGTGGAGGGGTGGTTCAGCGCCCCACTCACATTGAACCTATGACCTATCATCGATGAATAAAAGGACTTGACTAATGTTGTTGACATCGTCCTGAAACTTTTCTTCGGTAGAAAGAATCGTAATGAGAAAAAATTTAACCGTAATGTAACGTCAAGTTGACAATTAATGAGTACATTCATGAAATCCCAGCAGCTGGGATCGCTTAGTCTGGGATCGTCCAGTCTATCTGAATGTAGCGCTATTCAACAGCGACTGAATGTTTTGCTGCTCAGCGTAGAAATTCTTGGCATTGGAAAAAGCGTATCGCGATTTTGATATTAATGACATTTCGAAATTGGGTTACGCATGTTTATGTTGATTGTTGGGATGTGATTAATATTGCTTCTTTCTCCATGTGATAACAGAGGTTAATAATTATCAATATGAATATGAATTCTATTCACAAGCACACTTCTGGTCTTACCATTTCATCTCCATTTCATTTTTAGATAGTATCAACCTTCAAAAGATTCGTGTAAAAATTTGACAGCTGTCGGACTATTAGTTTGAGAGATATTGCATTTTTAGTGAAGCAACTTTTGTTATTTTCAAAAAGATGGAAAAAAAAGAATTTCGTGTGCTTATTAAATATTGTTATTTGAAAGGAAAAAATACAGTTGAAGCAAAAGCTTGGCTTGATAATGAGTTTCCGGACTCTGCGCCAGGAAAATCAACAAACATTGACTGGTACGCAAAATTCAAGCGTGGTGAAATGAGCACCGTAGACGGTGAACGCCCAAAAGAGGTGGTTACCGACGAAAATATCAAAAAAATCCACAAAATGATTTTGAGTGACCGTAAAGTGAATATGATCGAGATAGCTGACACTCTAAAGATATCTAAGGAACGTGTTGGACATATCGTTCACGAATATTTGGGTATGCGGAAGCTCTGTGCGAAATGGGTGCCGCGCGTGCTCACAATCGACCAAAAACAGCAACGAATTGATGATTCTAAGCAGTGTTTGCAGCTGTTAAGTCGTAATAAACCCGATTTTTTGCGTCGATATGTGACTATGGATGAAACTTGGCTCCATCACTACACGCCTGAGTCCAATCGACAGTCAGCTGAGTGGACTGCGGCCGGTGAACCGCCACCAAAGCGTGGAAAGACTCAACAGTTAGCTGGCAAAGTTATGGCCTCAGTTTTTTGGGATACACACGGTATATTGTTCATCGACTATTTGGAAAAGGGAAAAACAATCAACAGCGACTATTACTGTGCATTATTGGAGCGATTGAAGACCGAAATCGCGAAAAAACGGCCCCATATGAAGAAGAAAAAAGTGTTGTTTCATCAAGGCAATGCACCGTGTCACAAATCATCGAAAACGATGGCAAAATTGCATGAATTGGGGTTCGAATTGCTTTCTCACCCACCATATTCTCCAGATCTAGCCCCCAGCGACTTTTTCCTTTTCTCTGACCTGAAGAGAATGCTCGCGGGAAAAAAATTTGGCTCTGATACTGAGGTAATCGCCGAAACTGAAGCCTATTTTGAGGACAAACCGAAGGAGTACTACAAAAATGGTATCGAAAAGTTGGAAGGTCGCTATAATCGCTGTATCGCCCTTGAAGGCAACTATGTTGAATAAAAAAAAGGAATTTTGTCAAAATATTGTGTTTTACTATGGTAGACCGGGGACTTTTCAGCCGACCTGTTATGTTAAATGCAACTTCATAGCTCTCTTAATTTCGGTAGCTTTACCTGATCAAAAACTGTTCCATTCAGACACAAAAATCTGATATCCATAGGCTCGTCCAGCTGGCCAATAGTACAGACGTGAAACATTTGGCAGTTTGTTTCTAAATCTGCGTAATAACCTCCAATGACTTTTCCTACGCAAGAGAAATTTGTGTCTGGAAGATTATCGAAGTCCAAAAACTAAAAAAAAAAAACAAAAGTAATATAATTGTTTATAATCTATAAGGTATAGTTATTCATTTTATTTAATCAAATTTTTTTAGTTTCAATAAAAGAGCAAAGAAATTTAATTTTATTAAATAGAAACATTATAATGTATGATTTCTGTTAAAGATCAAAGACAATTTTTATTTAAATAAAATTAACTTTTTTCCTGTTGATGAACAATTAGGTCAAAG
This sequence comes from Ophraella communa, assembly GCA_035357415.1. NCBI lineage: Eukaryota > Metazoa > Arthropoda > Insecta > Coleoptera > Chrysomelidae > Ophraella > Ophraella communa. Next base: position 42,113,467 of record CM068985.1, on the reverse strand, counting down.
CGGCATAAACATTGACTTTATCTTTTGTTTATAAGAGAATACACGTATATACGTATGATAATTATTTATGTAATTAATTATGATATACATCAACCTTACTTAAAAACAAATAGTTAACTTTGAAGTGTACATCTATTATTTAATAATAGATACGAGTAGCTAATAATTATTTCAAACTTATTAAATTAATTAAGATGGAGATACCATTTAAAATAAATATATAATAAGTTTTAAAGAATATGTTTTTTGTACTTATTTTCTTGAACTCTTCACTATTGACTTGTTGCATTTGTGTGAGGAATCTTTTTGTCTAAAATACTAGAATATAATATGCAATCGGAAGCTTTGGAGAAGCTTCTGTAGCTATGGCATGTTGTTGGTTTAAGCTGGAGTACACAATTATTAAAAGTGAAAACATGAGTAGTTAGAATTTTGTATATAAGCACTGAAACAATTGAAAAAATGCTAGTGCTAAGCGCCGTAAGATTGAGGACTTAAAATTCTTCCCATAATACCGGGTGTCCCAGAAGTTTCTGACCCATTTTTAACTGCAAATATATAGAGGGATGCGGTTTTTATATGAAGTTTTTTTCAGTGTACATGTTTAATTAGTTAAAATCTTATATAGGGTGTGTTACTTGTTAGTTAGTTGTTAGCCTATTATATTTTTCTACACGTATTTTTTCATCAGAAAATAATTTAATAATTGTCAAAAATAGAGATGGAATTAGAAGCAGAAGCAGAAATTTTAAAATTAAAATGAAAGTTTATTTTAAAGAAACTAGCTCTAGATGTAAGCTCATGATGTAGCCAAAGCTACAGGTAGCACAGACATGCAGAGCAGCTACATGAATTTCAGTAAATCGTTAGATGGCAGCATAGGTTTTAGTGATTCGGATTTAAGTTTATTGTCGTGGCTTCAAAGCGTTCCCCCAGAAACGTTTTCCGTACCTTTTGAGCAACGCACGCTCAACGTCGACGTCGAAAGATTGGAAATGCCTAGTTTAGAAACTTCCTGGACTCAACATAGAAGAAGTTTAAAATTTCTGCTTCTGCTTCTAATTCCATCTCCATTTTTGGCCTCTCTGCAACAGAAGCCTTACTTCTACGACTTTATTTTCTTTGTTGCTTTCTATGTTTTCAAGTTGAGTCTCAATTTGGTTTACTAACACAGTATCTGATTTATTACTGTCATTTTTATCAAGTTGATTTTTTAGATTGATTTTCTTGAACTGTTATCTTGAATTGGATTTTGAATAGTCTTGGATATATCATCCAGTCCAACATTCGGCAAATCCGCTTCAGTTTGTGACCGTTTTTTAACCTTGTAAGAACACTTCTTCTTTCGTCATTTTAAGAATTCCTGATAGACATTTTGGACAATCTGGTTGACAATTTCTTAGATCCGGCTCGAAGGACCAATGTAGCTGACTGCTAAGACAATTACGCTGATTCGTAAGAAACTAAAGATGATTCCCCAAAACTTTATTTTTACCTTTTTAAACCAGGTTTTTGACAAATATTTACTTATATCTGACTGACATTAAAACAATCCACTACATGCATGATGAAAAAATACATGTAGAAAAATATAATAGGCTAACAACTAACTAACAACTAACAGGGTGTTTAAAAAAAAAGTGTTTTTAAATGCAAATATAGTCCAAATGGACAACACTTACAAAATCTTGAGGATTTTTATTAAATTAGATTATTTATAAAGTTTATTTTTAATAAAATTTGGTAGGTACATATCTCTCAAGTTTGTGTTGTTATTTTCTCATAATAGTAAATGGACTGATTTGCACGATATTAAAGTAACTTTCTCGGTTAAAAAAATCCTTCGAAAAATATAACACTACGTTTTATTGACAAAAATTGTAAATAATAAAATTTTATCTTTCTGTTTATGAATTTCTCACAGTATAATTGTTATTAGATAATTAAAAAAATTACATTCGGGTGTTGGGAAATGCAAAGTTTTTTTTTGTTTACAATACGGATGTGATTGTATTTTCCCATGAAGGTTGTGGTACGTATAATTATTATTTGGTAAACGAGTTTATTGAATTGTTTAAATAATATCTCTCTAACCCAAACGTTATGCAACCAAAATATTTTAATGATGACAGTAGTTAGAATCATCTAACCTTTTTAATTTTGTTTATAAATACTGTTGATATAATAAACAGTAAGGCTTACTTTCATTTTTAAATGCAATCGTTAGATAAATAGTTAAATATTCATAGTAACTAATTGGTGGAATTTATTTACTTTTATTTCACAGCTACCAACAACACGAAAGAAATTCTTTCACGGCAGGGTAACCTCCGAGGCGATTCTTATTCGGAAATGTTGAATTAATTACCACCGTTTTAAATATACAGCCCACTAATATTATTTAAATACATTCATTAGATTAATTAACTATAACAACTATTATAAAACTATATGAAATGATAATCTACTATACTGTATTTGAAAATCAAGAGAGAGTAAATTCCCAGAATAAAAACTAATTCGGTATGCAACACTATAGTACAGTACGTGCGGTAAAATTTCAATATTTGTAATGCATTCTAAATTGTTTTTGTTAATTTCAATACAAAATTTATTAAATTTCTTGGACTATCACATTATTTTATGATCTATCATTGTTACTACAGTAGGCCTAAGAGGATTAACGTGCGTCATAGGCGTAACCAGATTAGAAAGGGATAATTGTTATTTAACGACCTCCGAATGGCAACAGCTTCTAATGACATATATTTGGACTTAAATAGTGCTTAAGTTTCTAGAAATGCAGTTATTTGATTTTCGATAAACGTGACAAATAGTAGTGACTAAAAATGGAAGCAGTTTGTGAGTATACGCCAGTGAAAAAATTAAAACTAGACCATTTATCGCTCAATGAAAAGAGTGCTGTAGTGAATGTGTACCAATATTTTAAACATCAAAATCCCTCAAACACTATTGACAGAGTAGTTGAAACATCATCTAAGGCAATGGGGTATGGAAAATCAACAATATATAGAGTTCTAAAGGAGGAAAAATCAGGTGGAGTAACCTCACCAAAGCCGAAACCAGGTAGACAAAAACTATGAAAAGTCAACGTGGACGAGTTTTTTAAAAATGCTATTCGTAAGCTTGTTCACTCATTTTTTATAAACAAGCAAATACCAACTTTAGATAAAGTTTTGCAAGCAATTACGAATGATGTTGATTCACCCACAATAAGCCGGGATAAACTATGGAAAACGTTACATGAGTTAAACTTTAAATTTGAAAAAATGGGCAGACACTCAATGCTAATTGATTCTGAAGAAATTGTATGTTGGAGAAAACAGTACCTCAGAAGAATACAACAAGTTAAAGCTCAAAATAAAAACATTTATTATTTAGATGAAACATGGGTTAATGAAGGACATTGTGATTTTTTTTTTCTCAAATATATACGACCAATATGTTATGAGATATGGCCGCTTGCTACCCTTAACTGTACAGGGTGAAATTTTTAAATTACTTATAATTTTTTTCAAGATAGTAAATACAGAAAATACTTGACGCTAATTAATAAATAAATGATTTAAAAAAATTCTCAGTGTATTTGTCCCTGTAACAGTTGCCGTCGTGAAGATGCCAATCATTCTGTGGTATATGTGATTTGTTTTATAAGTAAATTTAATTATCTGTTTTAAAACAACAATTATTCACTGGAGATTAAAACAGAAATAAAGAGATATATTTAATAACTGTTCATTATAACCGAACGAAATAACCTTCAAAATAACGGTAATAACCGTAAACAACGTCGTAGAATCTTTTTATTTATTAATTATTTGATATTTTCCATGCCATTTATTATTCTAATAAATTTTTCCGTGGGTTACCATAGATGCATGTGACTGGTGGATAGGATGTTATTATATGCCAAAGTTGAGTGGGAGATAATACAAGACAAAAAATTTGTTCTTGTACTTGAACGATGAATTATTACATTACACAAAGCGTATTTCAAATATTTAAATTAAAGTGATTCACTACTCTTTTTATGGCACCAAGTTATTATCCAATGCTAAGATTTAATGTCATATTTGATGAAGCGTGTTTTATTTTCATTACCTATAACTAGTAGGTAGTTACTTATTGATTGAATTAGTCTCAAATTGAATACTTTTATTTGATAGCCAGTTAATAGTTTCTTGTTTTGTCCAATCTGATGTTTATTTTTTACACATTTGACTGAAAGAACTCGGATGCTATAATCAACTTTTCTGAGAACTAGACGTTGAGGTGCCACGATTGAACAAACATTTTCTTAGAATGAATGGAAATGGTGTCTCCATTTATCAAAAAAGAACCAGGCGTACAACCCTTTTCCAAACTAATTCCTGTGATCAGGAGTACGTCATTATACTTTGGTAGATACTTATTTGGTACACCTTGCACTATTTAGTTCAACAAAATCAAACTTTTCGTATTATAACCTACTTTATTCATTGATAATAGAAAATAAAACCATACTTTATAGTTTTTTAATATCCTTATAGTCCAGGCGTGCTGTACCAAAAAAATAAAAAATGCGGAATATCTGAGACCTGGAATGTAACAGTTGGAGGTGGTAAAGGGGCTTATAATACATGAAAAAAATATACATTAACTATTTCAATTACGATCATAAACTTTTTAGGGGTGAAAAAGGGTGAAAAAGGGATAAAAAAACTGAAGTATTGCTGTTTGCGGCTAAAATTGACGTCAAAATGAAAAGTGCCCAATAGAAAAGTTGTAGATCATGTAAAAATCTAAAACTTTTCTTTCGGTAATTTTCTCACATAACCTCAATTTTTCGAGGAAAATGAAAAAAAAAACGATTTTTCGTTTTTAATTTTTAATTTCCCAACGGATTCGTCAATCTTGGTGAAACTTGGTGAAAACTTACCTTTTTATGTCCAAAATAACCTCGAATTTTCTCAACCGTGTAACATAATAATTTTCCGAAAAAATTGATTTTTCTGGAAAAATCTCTTTTTTTTCAACTGTAAAGTTTGCTCGGAAAATATTATTGGAAAAGATTTTCCTGGGGCTCATTTTTTTCGTTTTTACGTCTACTTTCACATGAAATAAAAAAAATACACCTCTCATTTAAAAATGTGCTCAAAAATGAATAAAAAGCAAAAAATAAATTTTGCAACAGCTAAATTTGCAATAATTGTTAAATTTTTGTTATAAAATATTAAAATACGCAAAAGCCGACTCTTGCATTTCATTCTACGGAAAAAATTACAAAAGAAAATGTATTTCATTATTTAGTCGGATTTTTATTTCATTTGCAATAGGTATTATTATAAACACTCAAGTCTATTAATGAAGTTAATAATCCGAGCGGGGATTTCATGGTTTTTACTATTGTTGTATGCTGATTTATTTATATTATAAGGTTTTTTATGAGATAACTCGATTTGTTGATAATTACAAGGCCCAAATACCCTTCCATCAAAACACTATAGCCCAATTTTCATCAAAATTTCAATTTTCTTTGACTTTTTGAAATAATTTGTTTATTTTTAATAATATAATAATCGTTCAGTTTTAAATAATTCATAATTGTAATTAAAAAATTTATTGAAAAGACAATATTTTGTTTGTTACGAATGATAGTATATTTTGTATACTGAAATGTTGCAAGGTCAAAGAGAAAACAAAAGGCCTAGGCCCTTAGGCTAGTTAGAGTTGTTTACACTTTGTCACTTATGAAAGGTGGCTATAGGGCTCTGATGGAAGGGTACTTGGGCCTTGTAATATCAACAAATCGACTTATCTCATAAAAAACCTTATATTATAAACAAATCAGCATACAACAATAGTAAAAACCATGAAATCCCCGCTCGGATTATTAACTTCATTAATAGACTTGAGTATTTATAATAATATTGCAAATGAAATAAAAATCCGACTAAATAATGAAATACATTTTCTTTTGTAATTTTTTCCGTAGAATGTAATGCAAGAGTCGGCTTTTGCATATTTTAATATTTTATAACAAAAATTTAACAATTATTGCAAATTTAGCTGTTGCAAAATTTATTTTTTGCTTTTTATTCATTTTTGAGCACATTTTTAAATGAGAGGTGTATTTTTTTTATTTCATGTGAAAGTAGACGTAAAAACGAAAAAAATGAGCCCCAGGAAAATCTTTTCCAATAATATTTTCCGAGCAAACTTTACAGTTGAAAAAAAAGAGATTTTTCCAGAAAAATCAATTTCCTCGGAAAATTATTATGTTACACGGTTGAGAAAATTCGAGGTTATTTTGGAAATAAAAAGGTAAGTTTTCACCAAGTTTCACCAAGATTGACGAATCCGTTGGGAAATTAAAAATTAAAAACGAAAAATCGTTTTTTTTTCATTTTCCTCGAAAAATTGAGGTTATGTGAGAAAATTACTGAAAAAAAAGTTTTAGATTTTTACATGATCTACAACTTTTCTATTGGGCACTTTTCATTTTGACGTCAATTTTAGCCGTAAACAGCAATACTTCAGTTTTTTATCCCTTTTTCACCCTTTTTCACCCCTAAAAAGTTTATGATCATAATTGAAATAGTTAATGTATTTTTTTTTCATGTGTTATAAGCCCCTTTACCACCTCCAACTGTTACATTCCAGGTATCAGAATTTCCGTCTAAAAGTAAAGCACGCCTGGACTATTAGGCTTTCCATCATTCTTAGATGATATATTAAAATTTTACAAAACTACGCCCCTATATGATCCGCGTGAGTATCACATTACATTGCTGAAATGATAGGTCGTTTGAACTAATGCAATGGTATTAAATTTAAAGTATATAAAGAACCTTAAATTTATGATCATATTAGATAATTCGTAATTGGATATTTTAGTATAAAGTCGTGACAAAATTGGGCACGAGATCATTTTAAATTTTAACATGCAAAAGAGAAAAGAATTTTGATTACAGGTAATTGTGTCGAATAAAGTAGATTGAAAATTAAAAGTATCAGCTGAAATGGTAATAATTAACTAACACTGTTCATAATTGCTATGTTGGTTAAGCACTTTCTTCCATAAAATGTTCTTGAAAAAGAAACCCACGACGCTTTGGTCAAATATACGTCTCATTTGAATATTTCTTTAAGTGAATTAATTGTTCATTCTTACAAATCAATGAAACACAAGAAATTGCTAAATATCTTGAGAAAGGTCACAATCAAATTTTTACGAAATAGATGAAAGCGATCTGTTGTTTCGTTTGGTGTATTTTCTCCCGTATCTGATCGGAAAGATCCCACGAAAATATCATTGTGATTCAATTCAATCACCCAGATAAAAAGAATACGTAGAGACAATAGGGATATGCTAAATGAACTGAAACAAGTCTCATAAAATGGATATTTTTTAATGAAATTTATTGTACCTACTAACCCTTACTATGTGAAAGATGAAAGATAGAATGGACTAGTTTAGTGATTTTTTTTTATATTTGCATCTTATAAAATAGGTTTTTAGTGATCCAACTGTACAAATAAAATTTTTATAAAATCAATACTTTAGCCATAATCGGCTTTTGAAATTTAAATTTAATGGTTACATACGTCATAAGTGGTAAGTGACGTGTTTCAATAAGATTGGTAAAAAATTTGCGATGTTGTCGATATGCTTTAATATTAACCGAGAAACTTATCTCTCTCTCTTATTTGTTGTCATTAAAAAGAGATAAACATATCGATATTTTTGTTCTCTGATTGACACTTTATAAAATAAGGAGTAAAACACTAAACAAAATATTCTGTCATTTTTGTTAATTTAATTTGTTGTTTGGTTGTGTTTGGTTTATAAAAGAAATTACTTCTATACTATTTTTGGTTCGAAAATAAAAATCCCTAACACCTTCTCTTGGTGTTATAGCGGTTCCTTCAAAAATAACCAATAGAAGTAATTGTTCTCTCGGGGAGCAACTCTTCTATCGGTACAGTGAGAGAACGAATTTCAAGAATACGGTTTTGGCATTTTCAATAGAACCACGCCTACTTTCTATTGGCTGTTCTATTCTATCACCGTCAAGAATAGGGGTCTTGTTTGTTTATTACAGATAAACACGATTTTCTCTCCTGTCATATATCTTGTCAACTGGTACAATCAGTTAGTCACAGAACACGGTGTTTTGTGCCGCCAGTTCTTTGAGAATACTTGAAACGAACGTAGCTAAACTGTGACAACGTTGACTTTTAAACACACTTCATTATTGGTTATTAGTTGGCGCTATGTTTAAAACTTACTAATTATTTATTGCTAAATTTTACGAAATGAGAAAAATTACTTGCAAAATGAATACCAATATAAGTAAGTAGGTATCTTATCCTAAATATATATTGCTATCATTTTGATTAATATGATCCTACCAAACTAGTCCATTGTAACATTTAAATAAATTACTTGTATATCTCCTATATTATGCAAAATTCAAATTTCTTAAGTTCGACCCTGTAGCACATTTGTATCTTTTACCTGATGATTTTCTACACAATGTGAAAAATACTATAGCTAGGTACCTGATGATTAAGTAGTTGTTTAACTAGTTTACTGTTCTTAATAAAAATGGGCTTTCACATAGTAAGGGTTGGTACAATAAATTTTAGAAAAGAATTAATCTCTGAAGGAAATTAAAAAGAAGTTTAAAGAACACGGTACCTCTCAAAAGAACGAAATTTATAAAAGATTGGTTTTTAATTCGATAATGCAGAAAGAAGGCCAAAGTTTTGATAGTTTTGAAACAGAATTGGTGTTATTCTGATCCAATGGATATGGTGAGAGAGCGGAAAGTAATGGAGATTTTTGATAAAACTACACAGGAAAACTTCTTAGAGAAAAAAATCTTACTTTAGAGAAAACTGGCAAAATACAAGCCAAAGTTTTACAAGTAGAAGCATCCATTAGTGCGTTGTAAAGGCTAGGAAAGAAAAACAAAGAAATGAATTTGTAAATAGTAGTCGGGAAAACAAGAAATGTGATTATTGTGGCTATAATTATGCTAAAGACAAATGTCCTGCTTATAGTAAAGTATGCGGAAGATGTAATGGCAAAAATTTTGCTGCCATTTGCAGAAGTAATGAAAATGAAAGAACTATTTCTTCAATAATACAATATGTGTCTCTCTTTAATGACCATTACAAGGAAAATGTAATTAAAATAAGTCCACGACTTATAAATACGATATTTTTTCTGCCGTTAGAACGACCAATTTCTGCCTAATCAAGAGCGTACGACTACAATAAACAAATTCACGATTCTGTTATAAATTGTAACGAATTCTTTTAAAGAGGTTTACATAATAGTGGCGGATAGTTTAGATTTTAGATACAGTAATAAAGAAAAGCCATACTTGCCTATTACGGTGGGTAATTGCGCCTAACCAGACACAAAGACAAGGCTGTTAACATGGCAGTCACGAAGTTATCTAGATGGTTATCTCAACAGTTTGACCAAGTTGACTCTTTTCGCGCTGCCGCTCATAATACACATTTTATTTTTCGCTTACCCGAGCTACTTCCGCATTATTCTCACATGTTTTTATCGTATATTATTATATATTATATAGAGAAAATTTTGCCTGCAAACTTTTCCACTGGTATGAAAGTTTGTTGCTTGGCAATTTACGCGAAGGAAATTTTGACAAAATCACGAGACGTCAGTCGCGAAAATTGAGAAAAAGCAACAAACTTGAATAAAACCAAAAGAAAATTTTTAGGTTGTCCTGAGATTCTCGATCAACTTCTCGTGGTGACTGGAATCCAGCTGCAGATAAGATTTTAACGAGCTTGCATTTGAGTGACCCGTTAATTTAATTAATTCCTGTTCAGCAACACCTTGCTTAAACAAGGCTGCCACAGCTGAAGATCGATGAGAAGCATTGACAATGTTACATTGCACACATCCTGGAATAGTGAGAACGAAGTCATTGGCACGCAGTTACATGTGGTGGCCCAAAATGGATACAGATATTGAAGACTCCGTTCGCAGATGTCATATTTGTCAAGAAGATCGAAAGGAACCTAGAAAGGCACCCTTGCATCCTTGGGAAGTACCAGAACGTCCTTGGGATCGAATACACATCGACCATGCTGGACCATTTCACGGCGCAATATTTCTAATTGTCGTGGATTCTTACTCTAAATGGCTTGAAGTACGTCGAGTCAATACAACTTCATCATCTGCTACGATTTCTGTACTCAGACAAGTGTTCGCCACTCATGGTTTACCATCAGTAGTAGTAAGCGATAATGCTACATCTTTTACATCAGTGCAGTTTACCGAATTTCCTATCAGAGTTAATTTGCCACCAATAGAGCAAACACCTGTACCAAATGCAAGTCTTAGGGAAAAATCATTAAGACAAAGAAATACCCCGAACTATTTAAGGGAATATTACTTATAGGGGAGGAGTGTTATGTATTTGGCATCTGTCAAATAGTTGTCAATGGCTTAAGCTTTTGTCAGTTACGTCTTGCAATTGCTATTTTAATTTTTACATTAATAATGTTGTAAAACTGTATTTAAGATAAATAAAATAAAGTTATTTTGCTAGTTAGAGCTTCTGGACTTCTGCGTGTTCAATGGGAATCTGGATATTTCGTCTGGATTCATTATTTCATTTCAAAATTATGAAAACGCTTCAATGATGTTTGTGAAACTGACAACTATAGAAATACCAGACACCTTAGTAACGAATCTGTCATAATTTTGTTGAAGATTGAAGATTATGTGTTTCCATTGGACGAAACCCCAAAACTGTGATATTTTAACAGGTGAAAAAAATAATCTCTTATAATTGACCTGAATAGTTGTTCTTGCAATGAATTATGCACTTTAAAATCCAGATTATTCAGTTTGACATTAAATTTCCGTGACTGGTGATTACTTTGACACCGCCTCATTTGTTTGCTAATAGAACTGCGACATTCCAATGTAGTTAGCCCAGAAAATGTAAATTTAACATTTAAATATAAAACTAACCTTGACAAATTTATCAATAGTCATCAACGGTAATAAATTTATACCGTACTCTTAACCCTAAGGGGCTAGGTAAGTATGTAAGACGTTAGGTATTAATATGACCTTGAAGTTTCAAAACAATATTATATACCACCTTCTAGAATTCCGACATTAATTAATGCGGGTGGATATGCGGGCCAAGAAAAATTGTTTTTATATCCTGATATGAAAAATATTGTGTATTGACTGTATTGAGAAGCTCATACAACAACTATAAAAATAAGCGTGAAATGCTGATGAATATGGATGAGTTCCAAAGCAAAGGAATCAATTTATTGTAATGGATTTGGTTGGTTTTTCGAAAAAACGCTCGAACAAGTCAATTTTGTTTACTAAAGGCTCAATTTTTCAAAGAGAATTTAAGTTTGCTCCACTTACCATTCTTGGGCAGTAAAGTCATCGACCATTTTTTTAAATTGTAACCCAATTTTTTTTTAATTTTGATAAATCCCACAATTTCCTACTCGAAAACAAATTATTTGCAATATTTTGCATATAGTTCATTTGTTTGGAATTGGGAGTTAAGAAAAGTAATTAAATCGTAAAATATTGTAAGAAATTTCTTTTAATCTTCATATTTTAATTAATAAAGTGTAATTTTTCCACCTTGTTGCACAATATACTATTTTCGTTTATACGACTATACTATACCAGCCGGAAATGCAGTGTTGCCTGGTCTAATTTAAATTCCCCGGGTTGACTATTTTTGCAATTCTAGCGGGACCCAAAATTGTTTGAAATTCAATGGAGAGCCGTTAAAAATGAGAATCAATTATAGTTTTACTGACGTTTGTAGAAAAAATAATAAGTATTTAAAATTCTTACCCCGGGTTCAAGTGACAGTGCCATAAAACCAAATCCGTACAGATACAGCCATAAAAGACCTGCAACCAACAAATACAAAAATTATTAATAAAAATTTCAAAGATGTTTCATGAAAAATAGTTTTGAATCAATTCTTTCCTTACTCTAGTTCAATGTCACGATTTTTAACGAAAATATTAAATAAGGTCGAGGTAAAATGTCTTCCTATATAATTTCAGTAAACATAATAAATTAAGACATTAAGTAAAATATGTATTAATCAAAATCAGCTGTAAGGATGTAACTAATAGGTATTTAATTATATCATCGGAATTTATTGGTCGACATTTGCCTTATGAAGGTTATAAAGAATTTGGACTGCTTTTAGTTCTCAAACTTGAATATTTAATTAATAGTATATCATCAATGATACATGATATTTTTAAAAGTTAATCTTCTCTATTGGAACAAGGTAAAGTGGTATGCGTATAATTAATTTTATACAAGATGTTCCAAACCTCCAAATCCAAGTTTGATATATCCTATATGTATACAGGGTGTTTCATTAAGAATTATCCATATAGTAACTGGAGAAACCTCAGCACTAAATATGAAGATTTAGGCCAAAACACTTAAATAAAATATTCCTCCTAACCGAGATATAGGGTGTTTTATTTTAACTATTCTAAATGATTGTATCCCATATTTTTGACACCTTCCAATATTTTTTGTTCATACTTGGCCAAAAGTTTGCACATATTAGGTTACTTTAAATAGTGGTAAATGATATTTTTTCTCGATTACCAGAGGCGTGCGGTAGAGATGGATACTTTCTTTTATCCCCCTACAATTTACGCCACTGTCGTAATAATTGTTTCTGCATGTTTTTTTGATTCTCCGTCACATTCTACGTAAATATCATCCTCTTGTCTCAATACGATAGAGTGAGTAGTTTTCGAGTTATTTGCATTTAAAGGTAATGTTTAAAATATCCATTTTTGTTTTATTGCTTATTTAAGATGAGATTCCTTAATAATCTAACCACCTTGACAACAAAATTTGTTAATTCTAATCGTAAATTCACATGAGTCAATAACTATTTCACTGAATAAATAAAATTTATTAGTTTCAAATGATTTTTTCATATTAATATTTATCAAAATTTCAGTTTTAAATTTATAACAAAATAGAACTATGATTTTCAATAGGAAATAACATGATGAATACATAAAATAAACGTACTGAAACAATTATTTATTTAGACTACTGTAAAAAAAATTCTAGTTAGTTAACATTATAGTAAATTTTCGAAGTGGCCTCCATTGACTTCAATACATTTATTAATCCTTTTGGAAAAATTTCTCCTAACCTTTAGAAATATGTTGGGTTGATTAAATTATTAAGGAATTATTGGAATAAAATGGATATTTTAAACATTACCTTTAAATGCAAATAACTCGAAAACTACTCACTCTATCGTATTGAGACAAGAGGATGATATTTACGTAGAAAGTGACGGAGAATCAAAAAAACATGCAGAAAACAATTATTACGACAGTGGCGTAAATTGTAGGGGGATAAAAGAAAGTATCCATCCCTACCGCACGCCTCTGGTAATCGAGAAAAAATATCATTTACCACTGTTTAAAGTAACCTAATATGTGCAAACTTTTGGCCAAGTATGAACAAAAAATATTGGAAGGTGTCAAAAATATGGGATACAATAATTTAGAATAGTTAAAATAAAACACCCTATATCTCGGTTAGAAGGAATATTTTATTTAAATATTTTGGCTTAAATCTTCATTAGTGCTGAGGTTTCTCCAGTTACTTTATGGATAATTCTTAATGAAACACCCTGTATATAAAAAAAAGTTATTACAGTAAGACTTCGCTGGGACTATACCCACATTTTTTTTATTTTAGATACTTCGTGTGTACATATCCTCCTAACTTGGAAAATGCATCAAGAAGGTCATTTGGACCGTACTGAGGAAGTGGAAGTCAAAGTAATTGGCGATAATTATGACGTTAATAAGAAAATTACACCTACAATCTTAAGTGGGTGTTCGCAGTTTGTAGATTTTTGGGTGCGGCAACAACAACCGATATATTTACTCGACTATGGTTGATTGCCTTGCGATATCAAAAGGAAAATGATGAAATTGGTTATTGCTAACCATAAAATAGTTTTTTTTTGTTTCACCTGAAACTAATTCAGATAATTTTGACTGATTTTAAACAAAACACACATCCAAGGTCATAATCGTTCCAAACAATGAATAAGAGATGTACAATGCAGTTCAATTTAGTTTTTAAATCAATTTCTATTGGGTAAATTATTTTTTGACCACTGCTATTCATCAATCAAATAATGAGATAATTATCATCTCTACTGTATCATAATTGGGTTTCTTGTATTAAATGTTACAAAGCGTACAAAAGATTGTTTGACAGAAGTGATTGATGACCTTACTTACAATACTAAAGCATTACGATTTCATGATTAAATTAAGAATAAAAGTTTATTTTGACATTTTAAGCATAAAAATCAAATTTATTTTCTTTCAGATTAACTTAATAGCCAACAGAGTGATAAATATGAATAAAATAATGAATCAAGTATTATTAAATTGAATGTTATTAGTTTAAATTGGTAGAAATTACTATAAAAAATTGAAATTACCAGGGTTTGTAGGAAATTTTCTTGGCTTTTTAATGGTGCAAACTAAAAGTGGCTATGATTTTTTGTTTTTGAGTTATGCGTCAAAATCTGAGACCATGTTTTAAGGTTCAACTCACTAGTCGCTAAAAGGCAAGATAAATTTTTTAGAATTTTTCTGATGGCAGATTCTTTTTTAGGAGGGTCAAATTAGTCTAAATCCAGATTTTTAGCTCATTTGGAGAGATTTCGAAAATTTTCATTTTTTCGAAGGAAGGTATATGTATGGAAAAAAGTCGATTTTACGAAGGTCATTTTTCGGTTAGTATAAAATTGGTAGAAATTACTATAGAAAATTGAAATTTTCAGGGTTTGTAGGAAATTTTCTTGGCTTTTTAACTGTTTAAACTAGAAGTGGCTATGATTTTTTGTTTTTGAGTTATGCGTCAAAATCTGAGACCATGTTTTAAGGTTCAATTCAGTAGTCGCTACAAGGCAAGATAATTTTTTTAGAATTTTTCTGTGGGCAGATTCGTTTTTAGGAGGGTCAAATTAGTCTAAATCCAGATTTTCAGGTCATTCGGAGAGATTTCAAAAATTTTCATTTTTTCGAAGGAAGGTATATGTATGGAAAAAAGTCTATTTTAGGAAGGTCATTTTTGGGTTACGATAAAATTGGTAGAAATTACTATAGAAAATTGAAATTTTCAGGGTTTGTAGGAAATTTACTTGGCTTTTTAACTGTGCAAACTAGAAGTGGCTACGATTTTTTGTTTTTGAATTATGCGTAAAAATCTGAGCCCATATCTTAACGTTCTTAACGTTCGATTCACTAGTCGCTACAAGGCAAGTTAAATTTTTTAGAATTTTTCTGATGGCAGATTCGTTTTTAGGAGGGTAAAATTAGTCCAGATTTTTAGCCTATTTCGAAAGATTTTGAAAATTTTCACTTTTTCGAAGGATGTATGGAAAAAATAAAAACAAGTATATAAAAATTGAAAAATGGAAAAGTATAAAAGATTGCATAACGTGTTACCCCAACATTTAATGTCTATTTCTCCTTGACTTATTAAATCGATTTGCTAGTAGTTCGATATCTCAATACCGGTAATCAGTGTGTTACATCACAATCATTTTTCGACCTGAATAGTAGCCATAGCATAACTATGTATGTATGACGAGGCATTAGCCAGCTATACACCGTGCTTACAACGACCTTCTTGTCAATTTAACTAACTACTGAATGCTTTTGAATAAAAAAAAATATTAAGAACGAATGTTTTACAAGATTTGTAGGAAAGTATAAACGGTTTCTGGTTACTTTGTGACCACCTTCATGAAAGAGGTAAAAAATAATAGTTATTTATTCTACAAGACGTTAAAATTGTACTATATCTTCGAGAGCAGGATAGGTCGTTTAGTATTACTGACAAGAAAAGTGGACTGAGGTTCTTGGAAATTGTGTCTTGCGTCCCAAAAACGTAATTTAGAGTAAGTTTTCTGTGAATTACCTACAGCAAAAGTACACTACTCAACCGGTGGGGATTAACACTATATATAATATCCCCAAGAAGATTGCAGATTTTTTGAAAATTGCAAATTCAGAAAATCTACACGGAGCATTGTTTCCGTCGTTCTTCAGCTACTATGTTCGCAAATTCTTTAACATGAGCTATGGAAAAATTATAAAAATACGTAATTATTGACACTCACCTTGTAAAAAAGATCTTTTCATTCTGATGTAGCAAGGCATTGCAGACACTGTAAAAAAATATAAAAAATTAAAATCTAATAATACAAAAAAACTAATACAGTATCACTTTTTCCATATCCACAATGTAGAGTATGTGTTGATACTTTTTTAGTTATTATCGATTGAAATTCTGCATTTTCCATTCAAAAAACCGATATTTTTCAACAGTTTTTCACGAATAACTCAAAAAATTTACATTCGATCGAAAAACTTATTTAGAATAAAAATGTAGCTAATAAGAAAACGTAGAGACTCGTTTTTAAAAAAATGTTCTCCATAAATTAAAAAAGGACCGAGTTATCGCTTATTGAAGGGTGGTTATTTTTCGAAAATTAGGCAATCAATAGTCTTCAACCTTTAATAACATGAAATGGGTTAAATTTATGGAAAAAATTCATGACTTTCCCAAAAGTACATGAAAAATCCTTTAAAATGAGCAGTGGTGAAAGTATTTTACGTGAAAATTGGCTGACTTGCAGCATAAAACATATTTTATAGCCAATTTTCACTTGTTACTTCAGATATTGCCTTATTGAAGAGATTTTTAACATCTGATAATTTAAAAGTAGTGTTATTTCTGGCAACATAACCTTTAACTTGAGTCCATATCAATTCTATCGGATTCAGCTCACAATGGTAGGGTGGTAAACGAAGGATTTCAATTTCTCGTTTTTTGGCTATCTCCTCAATATTATATTTTTTATAATTTTGCTTATGTATTTTAGCAATAGTTAGGAATTCTGCCCTCAGCATTGTATTGTCAAAGGCTAAATTTTTAGAAGATAACCATTTTGCAATTTCATCCTTTTTCCATTTAGTGGTTGGTAAAGGTTTAAGTAATCTGGAGTGGTAACTTGCATTGTCCATTACAATAACCGATCTTTTTGGTATGAATTGAATCATCTGTTCAAAATATTCCTCAAACACGTCTCCATTCATTTCTTCGTGATAATCAACGGTTTTTTTTATTCAAATAAGAGTAAACCATTCTCAAGAAAACCGTTTGTACTGCCTATATGACAAATAATTAATCTTTTACCTTTTCCTATAGGTTCCTTAAAACCAGTAGTATATCCTTCTAGAAAATCTTGATGGGATTATTTTATATTTTTGTCTTTCCAAACTCTTCCTACACAATGTCCTTCATTAACCCATGTTTCATCTAAATAATAAATGTTTTTATTTTGAGCTTTAACTTGTTGTATTCTCCTGAGGTACTGTCTTCTCCAACATATTTCTTCAGAATCAATTATCATTGAGTGTCTGCCCATTTTTTCAAATTTAAAGTTTAACTCATGTAACGTTTTCCATAGTTTATCCCGGCTTATTGTGGGTAAATCAACATCATTCGTAATGGCTTGCAAAACTTTATCTAAAGTTGGTATTTGCTTGTTTATAAAAAATGAGTGAACAAGCTTACGAATAGCATTTTTAAAAAACTCGTCCACGTTGACTTTTAATAGTTTTTGTCTACCTGGTTTCGGCTTTGGTGAGGTTACTCCACCTGATTTTTCCTCCTTTAGAACTCTATATATTGTAGATTTTCCATATCCCATTGCCTTAGATGTTGTTTCAACTACAATGTCAATAGTGTTTGAGGGATTTTGATGTTTAAAATAGTGGTACACATTCACTACAGCACTCTTTTCATTGAGCGATAAATGGTCTAGTTTTAATTTTTTCACTGGCGTATACTCACAAACTGCTTCCATTTTTAGTCACTACTATTTGTCACGTTTATCGAAAATCAAATAACTGCATTTCTAGAAACTTAAGCACTATTTAAGTCAAAATATCTGTCATTAGAAGCTGTTGCCATTCGGAGGTCGTTAAATAACAATTATCCCTTTCTAATCTGGTTACGCCTATGACGCACGTTAATCCTCTTAGGCCTACTGTAGTAACAATGAAAGATCATAAAATAATGTGACAGTCCAAGAAATTTAATCAATTTTTTATTGAAATTAACTAAAACAATTTAGAATGCATTACAAATATTGAAGTTTTACCGCACGTACTGTACTATAGTTTTGCATACCGAATTAGTTTTTATTCTGGGAATTTACTCTCTCTTGATTTTCAAATACAGTATACCAAAAGTAAGCCAATATCACATTTCCTACAAAATCCTTTTTTTAAGTTCATAGCTTTAGAAATGACGGAGGTATCGATTAAAAAACCAAAGATAATTTTTCTTTCTAATTTCGGAGCATAAAATTTAAAACATAGAGAAAAGCCAAGCCCTGTGAATCTTTCATTTTAAAGGGTTATTGGCTGCATTAAAATATTGTGTTTTACAAACGGAAAACATTAAACTTTCAATACTATTTATATCTCAAGAGACTTCCATTTTAAACAGATAATTAGATAATTTCATACAGTTATTTCTGTAGAAAACCCAAATGAAAAAAGAACTAAATTATGCATTAAACAAACAGTTCTTTTGAGCGAATTGCAAAAGACAAAAAGACCATAAAGAACTACGCGTGGCATAAGAGAGAACGGAATAAATTACAGCAGCAATAATCTACTTCTGATACATAATACTTTGACTAATTAAATATATAAATGTGCTACTATTCGCAGTTGTTTATATCTTATTATGAGAAATGTAAAGCGAGTACGTGTATGTATGATGTAATTGGTTGAATAAACTACCGGTTATAGTGAAAGTGGAAGAATAGTAGTAGCAATTTAGGATTCAGAAAAAGTTGGGCCTTGACACTTGGCTTCGACAATGGGAGATACTTAGCTAAATGTGAAGAATTACTTATGAGATTTTAATGGGATTTATGAAATTACTGTGCGAATGGATGACCGAATTTGTCGGTATTTTTAGATACTCGCAAAGAAAGTTTAGTGCAGGTAATTAAATTTAAAATTGTTTATTCAGCAATTCAAGTCTCATGGCTCTGTTAATAAGGCCTGATTAGACTACAAAGGTCGTATTAGACTCGTAAGCTGGACCAATCTGTAGCTGTTTTCGTATTTCAGGTTTTGTTAAATTTACATCAGCAATTATCAACCGTAGCTGTGCACTAGCGGTTAGTTAGTTTTAAGGAGCCCGTATCCCATGCAATCTGAAACGAAAATGTGTCAATGATTTTTTTGTCCATGAAGTGCAGACATCTCTTAGTAATAGGATAAACTAACAGAAATAATAATAGAATCCTTTCACTAAATTGCTCTATTCATCAGAAAAAATTTTACCTGCTAAAAACACATGTTTTAGGGCTAAAAACCAGTAATATAATTCTCATTTCTAGACCTTGCCAGCCAACAAAATAATATTTTGTATTTTATCTCGGGAAACAACGAGGGTAGATCAACATTTAGTAATATCAATAGGTGCTCTATAGTAATTCTTACTTTTATCTTTAGTTTTTATTAAAAACATTTTTTATTTGTATTTTTAATTCTATATATATACCTAATCACCGGTAGGGTAAGTTTATTATTTTTATAAGTTTATAGTTGTGTGTGATTCTTTTTAGATCAGTTCTAGGCAAGGTTCTAGGTAAGTGTCAAAAATTTAATAAAATATTATTAACTTAGAGGCGATGCATTTACAAATGACACATTAAAGTGG
This sequence comes from Ophraella communa, assembly GCA_035357415.1. Taxonomy (NCBI): domain Eukaryota; kingdom Metazoa; phylum Arthropoda; class Insecta; order Coleoptera; family Chrysomelidae; genus Ophraella; species Ophraella communa. Next base: position 42,093,594 of record CM068985.1, on the reverse strand, counting down.
TCAACATATTTTAATTTTGTAATACCTATTTACTTGCGTCGAAAATTCGGAGACTAGATACTTATGAAGAATAATGATGTTTTCTAGAACGTTGCTGGATTTAAACTAATGTTTTAAAATTTGATGAAGTGCTGCAAACTACCCACTATTACTACCCGAATGTTAACCCTTCAGGATTATTTGTTGACTTGAAATACGGTTTCTTAGGTGCATCGCCTGATGGTAAACGAATCATTGTAACTATTATATACATATCAGAGTTTAATAACTTATTATGTTTTAGGTTTAATTGATTCAGATGAACTTGTTGAAGTAAAATGTTTTTTAAAAGTAGTCACATCAAAAATATCATTGAGAGAGGCCGTAGAAAAGCGAATGGTTCCTTGCTTAAAAATTGAAAATAGTGAAATTCACTTGAAGGAAAACCACAATTATTATTATCAGGTAAGATTTGTTACTGGCTTTTCATTTTACTAATTTTTTTAGAATATTACAAATTATTGTTTTTAGATACAAGGACAACTCGGCATCACAAGAAGAAAACCATGCCATTTTATTATTTATACAGGAGATATGAATCCACTTTTTACCGAAAATATAAATTTCAACGAAAAAGTTGAGAAAAGTTGAGACGATTCTATGAGGATTGCGTTGGGCCGGAAGTTATTTTAAACAGGAGAGGCAAAAGATTAAAATATAAAGATCCACCAGAAAATATTTAAATGTAATAATAATAAAAGTATATTTTTTAAATAAAATATTTTGATGCCAGTTTTTCTTTTTACTTAATTCAGAATACCACGTATACAAAATTTACGCTGTGACCAGATCTCTTCCAAAATTTGACCAAGAAGTGTTTATATGGCCACCAATAATTGGTATTTTTTTCAAGAATTTTGAATTTACAGTTTTTTGTTATTAACAATTTTATAATTTTTATATTTATTTACAACGATGTTTATTCTGTGTCTAATGGTTTTTTAATTGTGCTGGGAAAATGGAATAATAAACACTTATTCTTTAAGCGATCGCTCGGCACACAAACAATAATTTTATTTACCCTCATATATAACTATAGATGGACAGCCCTACGCTGGGCATATTATAATTAAAATAATGTCTTCAAGATATAACAATGATATAACTGGTCTGCTGACAATCAATATCCGCAAATCAGTATTCTTTTTTTCATTTTACTAATTTGTTTTATTGAATAATTGTTTTGTAAATATCGCAAACTATTTAAAAAACGTTACATTAATTTATAATACAAAAATTTTTTTTGACTTCGTTAATAAAACAAAGAAAAAAATACATAGTGCCTAGTTCCATCTATAATAAAAGTTATAAACTAAAGTACAATTATTTCGTCATTAACTACGTCCATTTTTGATCCAAAGTGAAAAAATAAAAATAAAATGCAGCATGATTTTAGTTTCTAACTATTTCTTAGGTCTGATCTCTTTAGAAAATTCTGATTGGGCTATTTGATAGAAAAATGTTCAACTTAGGAAAGGTTTAGTTTCATTTTAAGAAAATTTATTTAGATTGTTGTTTATTTATACAAATGTAAAGGTCTAAAATAGTTCGCATTCAACATCTCTTTTTCAATATTAAACAATAAATTAACAGAAAATCAATGCAATCCTTACCTAAGTTAGACCTTTATATGCAATTTAGTGAAAAAAATAAAACGATTTGAGCTGTAATAACGGAGAAAGTTAGAATAAACTTTTGGTCTGCAGGTGCCATTCTGATGTACAGCGATACCCCGTCCTTAATGAAGCTTTCTTATTTGGCAAATCTCTTTAAAATCTCAATATTCAATATTTAACTCCTGGAAAAAAACCTTGAATGTATATTTGATTTGAGTGAAAAGATTGAATCTTTTAAAGAAAACACATTGTGTAGAAGTATCAAGAAGAGAATCATAAAATTATAATGTTAAAAACCATGAAGGGCCATTTAGAAAACTTGAGTACGAATTTCCGACGATATTGTTTTTCCAGAAGATATCTATCAATTTGTTTAATTGGAAATAGCCATAGTCTTCTAATCCAGTAGTTTCAATATTTCTTGAGCTAAGTAGAATATTAAAAAAGTGAACTCTCTACCGCAGCCATGAGTTACATAAAGTAAAAATATATTTCACATAAAAACGGAAATTCCTTACATTATTTAACAGCATAACGAGTTTTAAATCTAAACATTTTGTACTACGAATACATTTTTTTGTTCCAACAAACTCGGATACAATCGCAATTAAACTTTAATTACGTTTTTGACAAAATTAAAGTGAAAATATGTTTCGTATATTCCACTTTCTAGTTGTTAAATAATTTAAAAATCAGTTATTAACAATATTTATGAATGACAATGAATAGATTAACGTTAAATAATCAATTATTGACGAATTTTCATTTTGTTACACCCAGTCAAATGATTTGTGATGTTAACGTGTCAAATGTAGGTCATTATATATACGTAATATGTAGATGTAGATGTATGTGTAGAAAGATTAATTTTGAAATTGTGTAGTTACTTACTACACAAGTTTAGGAGGTAGGCGTTTTTTTAGAGGTTAGGTTGTCTTTCTTAGATATAAACTATTTTATTATACTAACCATTATGTCCCTTTTTCTTAGAAAACTATTTTCATAATTAGTGGTGCTCAATATTAAAATGAGTTAACCAAGATAGACTATAGACTCATGAACACAAAATGGCTATGAATAGTAAAATTTACCGGAATCTTTAGGGAGCCAATGTATAGACTCAGGCCATTTTCTAGCAGTCATCCAAATTAAAATGAAGATAATAAACTTTAGAAAGGTGGAAAAAAGAAAACAACAGAATAATGAGAAATTTGAAGAACGATATGTTAACAAATCTTATAAACAACTCCTAACTAGGAACTTAAATCATGAAAACGATAAGATAAAACAGCACTGGAAACATATAAGATGCGCTATTATACCTACATCTGATAAACTTTTAGGAAAAACAAAGACCAAGAGAAGGAATCAAAAAAATGCTGCCAAAGAAGCCATAATGATGGCACAGAAAATAACTGCAAGGACAACAAAGAACTATTTATTGCCTTTTGTTTGCATTTTTATATAACTAAAGAAGTAGTTAAGGTAAAGAAGGAAGAATGGGGCAGACACTAAGAAGACCTATATGAGTCAGAAGTGGAAGAACAAACAGAAGAACAACAAGAAGGAAGACAATATAACATAACTTCTAGAATCCGAAGACATAAGACAACAAGAATAGATCTCCAAGTACCATTTATAAACTTCAAGCAGGTCTTGGCAATGTAATTACACCAAAATTAAAAAAAAAGATTATTAAATTGGGCATTCAAAGACTCGTAAGACTTACTAGCATAGCAATGAATAACTTAAAGGCAACGATAGCAACACAAGATGGATTCATAAATAGAGACCAGACATTAGACATCTGGATAGAAGAGACAGAAAAACTTTGCATAGAATAACGAAGATAGCAAAAATTGTTAATAAAAGGAGGTAGACAAATTGTGGAGTAATTCACCGCATCAAAGAAATCCGTAAGAAAGTTCAACCTACTACTAACAATTTACAGAATATTCCTCGTAATACTTTATGTATTTTGACTTTTTCTTTTTATTATTTACGCATTTAGTTTTTTATAGTTAATAATGTGTAAAATTATGTTGTAAATATTTACTTAATGTTATTTTACACACGACAATGTTAGCCTCAAATCAAATGGAGAAATTTTTATTACGGCAATTTTGCTAGTTTGATGTATTTTTAAAACCAAATCAATTTGAAAAAAAATTTAAGGAGAGCGATAATCGTATCTTTTTTGATCATCAATCTAATTTAACATTTAAATAATTGGCTTTATTATTTTTCACATTTAACTTAAGGCTTAAATAATTTTACCAGTAAATCTAATTGTACTTCCCAGTTGAGTTCCTAAAAACAGGAAGGGGTGAGTTGAAGAAACAGATTGGACGTTATTATGTCTTTCGTTTGTGGTACAATGTTTTAAATCAGTTGGTCACTTTCTTGGGGAAAGTCTCTACTGTCCTTTAATGGCATACTCAACTAGATAGGTATTCTATTTAATTGAGAAACTCAAGGATTTGCTTCACCATTATTTTATATCCTATACGTAAATATTTTTAAGATAGAATCATCCTGATTCATTTATGTAAGAGGTTTTCAAGTCATCTTCAGGAACATTTGACTGCAACCTTGTTGAGATATTCCAACAGATCCTGTGGTGATGTCCCACCTAACTCTTATTGTTTCGAAACAGTTTTGTTTATCTAAATCTTCTTGTGTACAGTATCTGCCAAAATAAAGAACAATAATGACAACTTGCGTCCGCAATTTCACAGCCTACAGAATCTATACACTTTTTATTTTTTTCCATAGAACCAAATATGTCCTAGCAGCTACCTCAATTATCCAAATTAGGAATTTTATACGCCGAGATGCATTTTTGTCAATATGAATCAACATGGAAATTATAGTTACCGACTTCTTTTGTGTGAAAATATTCTCATCAACTAATGAGATTCAAAGAATCCCGCAAAGAAGAGTCGTCATTGGGTAATTTCAGTAGTCTATATGGATTTCATAATATAATTAGTTACAATATTCTTTCACGGTCGAATATTTCACATAAGATATTTACATAAACTCATTTGCAAAAACATACCTTACAGAGAGATAAATTTATTAAAAAAAAACCGACCTCGATATGAACGTCAACCTGAAATTTGTTTGATATTTAGTAAATTTAAAATAACTTAATTGGAACATAAATTCTACCACTTTTAACATTTTCGATAATCAAGATTATCACAATTAAATCAGGACGAGTTTTAATTGCACTCAAGGAGTATTTAAATAAAAAATTAATTATACAGAGTGGTCCCAACATTAAGTTAAGTTTTAACTTAAGAAAACTAAAATATCTTCTTTTTTTTATTTCAACCCCCATTTTTTACATTTTAATTTGATTCCTCTTAGATTTTGTATAGAAAATTAACTAAATTTAATAACTATTCTTAGCTCAACAAAGCGTGGCTGGGCCAGCTAGCTTTTTTTTTATTTTCAGTACTATTTTTTTTCTCGCATACTGTATAATTCAGAATATTACCGCTATGGTCTATGATAAATAGTTAAATCATGTTTTTTATATGAAAAAGTGTATCGCCAGATCTACAAAACTCGTTTTCTTTATACAGGTATATCAGTTTATCAATCATACCCGAGGGAAGTGCCATTTAGACCTTAAGTAATCAACCACATAGTTTAAAACGTTTTTCTAACACTCATGTCTAATTATTTGTAATAATTAAAAGTGTTGTTTAACAAACTGTATTATTTTATCGTGTTTATTTGTTAATTACACTTCCATTACCCGCTTGCAAATGGTTCGATAATTTGAAGGAATTTCTTTTACAATATCGTTATACAAAGTTGTTTACATTTTTCAAAGTAATTTAGTGGATTAACTAGCGAAAAGTGTATTGAGTTAACTTTCATCTGTACGAGCTGTCGGCCATGAAATATTATGCCATGAAATTGCGGGACATACACCTGTCAAAAATAGTAAATTGTAAATAAAAAATGAAGATGGTGTAAGCCGAGTAATAATCAGTATTATTCAGATAAATTAAATAATTGATTTATTTTGATTTGTGTATTTGAAAATCAAGAGAGAGTAAATTCCCAGAAATGTTTTGCAGTTATCAGTGTTAAAGGCAGTAAACCATAGACGTGCGTTTTCAAAATTAAATTAATATGGAAATAGAAATATTTAATTTGTTTTAGTTATTTATACCTACATTACCAATTTTAGATAGATAAACATAATTCGTAAGTAGTAATTTAATTGGGGTAAAATGAAGAAAAAGTCAATGTTATTTTAGGCATTTTGTTTTAGGCATATGTTTATTTACAAAATATGTATATAATATGTACAGATAATTAAAATTACTTATAAATTAATATGAGGAGCTAAAAAAAACAATTAAGTAGGTATATGAGAAAAAAAACCAAACGCAAGGATAAAATTTGACGAGCAACATGCAAAAAATACGACAATATTAAATCTTAAAAAATAAAAATCTAAAAATAAAATTAAAGTACATAAATTAATAATTTTAAAGTTATGGTTCCTCGCACTCTGTGTCAGAAGATTCACCATCTGATTCTAGAGAAATTACAATGGGTTCTATAGTAATATCAATCATGTTATCTAGCTCCCACATTTTTTTTTTCTATTTCTGTAACGTGTCTAATACATTTTTGCCAATTTTCACTTGTTACTTCAGATATTGCCTTATTGAAGAGATTTTTAACATCTGATAATTTAAAAGTTTCTGTTAGTGTTATTTCTGGCAACATAACCTTTAACTTGAGCCCATATCAATTCTATCGGATTCAGCTCACAATGTTAGGGTGGTAAACGAAGGATTTCAATTTCTCGTTTTTTGGCTATCTCCTCAATATTATATTTTTTATAATTTTGCTTATGTTTTTTAGCAATAGTTGACAATTCTGCCCTCAGCATTGTATTGTCAAAGGCTAAATTTTTAGAAGATAACCATTTTGCAATTTCATCCTTTTTCCATTTAGTGGTTGGTAAAGGTTCAAGTAATCTGGAGTGGTAACTTGCATTGTCCATTACAATAACCGATCCTTTTGGTATGAATTGAATCATCTGTTCAAAATATTCCTCAAACACGTCTCCATTCATTTCTTCGTGATAATCAACGGTTTTTTTTATTCAAATAAGAGTAAACCATTCTCCAGAAAACCGTTTGTACTGCCTATATGACAAATAATTAAACTTTTGCCTTTTCCTATAGGTTCCTTAAAACCAGTAGTATATCCTTCTAGAAAAGCTTGATGGGATTATTTTATATTTTTGTCTTTCCAAACTCTTCCTACACAATGTCCTTCATTAACCCATGTTTCATCTAAATAATAAATGTTTTTATTTTGAGTTTTAACTTGTTGTATTCTTCTGAGGTACTGTCTTCTCCAACATACAATTTCTTCAGAATCAATTAGCATTGAGTGTCTGCCCATTTTTTCAAATTTAAAGTTTAACTCATGTACCGTTTTCCATAGTTTATCCCGGCTTATTGTGGGTAAATCAACATCATTCGTAATGGCTTGCAAAACTTTATCTAAAGTTGGTATTTGCTTGTTTATAAAAATGAGTGAACAAGCTTACGAATAGCATTTTTAAAAAACTCGTCCACGTTGACTTTTAATAGTTTTTGTCTACCTGGTTTCGGCTTTGGTGAGGTTACTCCACCTGATTTTTCCTCCTTTAGAACTCTATGTATTGTAGATTTTCCATATCCCATTGCCTTAGATGTTGTTTCAACTACACTGTCAATAGTGTTTGAGGGATTTTGATGTTTAAAATAGTGGTACACATTCACTACAGCACTCTTTTCATTGAGCGATAAATGGTCTAGTTTTAATTTTTTCACTGGTGTATACTCACAAACTGCTTCCATTTTTAGTCACTACTATTTGTCACGTTTATCGAAAATCAAATAACTGCATTTCTAGAAACTTAAGCACTATTTAAGTCAAAATATCTGTCATTAGAAGCTGTTGCCATTCGGAGGTCGTTAAATAACAATTATCCCTTTCTAATCTGGTTACGCCTATGACGCACGTTAATCCTACTGTAGTAACAATGAAAGATCATAAAATAACGTGATAGTCCAAGAAATTTAAAAAATTTTGTATTGAAATTAACAAAAACAATTTAGAATGCATTACAAATATTGAAGATTTACCGCATGTACTGTACTATAGTTTTGCATACCGAATAAGTTTTTATTCTGGGAATTTACTCTCTCTTGATTTTCAAATACAGTATAGGGAAATTATCTACTTGATCAATACAGTTCGTACTACGATTTAGTAGTTTTTACTACATATTCTACTTCTTTTTTATTCGACAAACGAAAATATGAACTTATTATACTTTTTTCGGTGTATTTATTTCTGGAAATAAGTAAAATACAATATTTTTTTCAGTGTAATAATAAACGGAATTAATGTCACTTGTCAAAGGAACTAACAAATCTTTCGCATTATCAATTTGAAGACATACATGTATGATCTGAATTTTGTTTTGCTTCCCAACTATTTAAACCCCCATTCTAATTTACGCAGCACAATTAAGGCCATCTTCAAAGGTTCTTTTGAGTATTTTAAGTCTTCAAATATCGCCTCACATTGGCCTCATATCTTCGTTCGCAGTCAATTTTTACATGAGAAAAACACCAACTGTCAACTTCAAACTTTTTGACGTAACATTTTGGAAAAGTCATAACCAAGTATTAACTTTTTCCATGAAAAATTTACACAGTCAGAAAATCCGTATTTAACTGACGACAATATGCCCGATTACTACAAGATTCTGAAGGTGCCGAAAAATGCTTCGACCGATGAAATAAAAAAAGCATACAAGAAACTCGCTCTCAAATGGCACCCGGACAAAAATCTCAGCAACAAAGAGGAAGCGACGAAGAAATTTCGAGAAATATCCGAAGCCTACGAAGTGCTATCCGATACGAAGAAGAGAAGAACCTACGACAAATATGGAACGTTGGATCCGGGAAGAACCTCGGCTCCAGATTATAAAGGTTTCTTCGATTTCGGAACGTTCCACTTCACCTTCAGGTATTCATTAAACATTTTCTCTTACAAAGAATTCAACAAATCAAATTAATTAATTAATAGATCATATAATTGTCAAAGTATTTAATGTTTGACAATGAATGAATGTAACATTATAATACTTTTCCAAGAAAAATGGTATTTAAGTTACCTGAGGCAATCTCATTATGTGGGGCAATCTATGAGGCAATCTGAAGTAACGTCTCATTGATGACGAAACTTAGATAAGTTGTAGCAATTGTAGTCTTCAATAAGAAAATATAGTGCCCAAAATTGTCCAATAATTTACCTCAACGAAAAAGGGTTTGACACGCATTCAACACCGTCCAAAGGATGGTCCGAGTCCTCCAATAATTGTCAAATAAAAGGTCCTTCAAAAGAATTACCATTTTAAATGCGGGGTCAGAAGACAGCTGGGTACCAAATGCCTTGTAGCTTTCTGCAAAGAATATAAGATTCCTCAGTGGATTACCATAAAGAAACAACGACAGCAATTTTTGAAGAATGCTTCAAGAGTTGGCTTTTACTAACCATTCCTCAGAATAGTGTGATTGCCAAATACATAAGGATCAAGGTATACAAATAACCAGAAATTGGAAATTCAAAAAAACTACATAGCGAAAAATGATACCAAGCTTAGACTTTAATTGAAGCCGATTGACATCCTGATCTTCATGAAGAAACTAGGATTTGACATATTGGTGTCCATCCATGCTTTAGAAACAGTGTGTCCTTCATTCAACCATGTTTCATCTAAATAAAAGATAGTTCTTCCTTCGCTCCGATACTTTTTAATACTTCTTAAGTATTAAGTACACTGTCCATCAAATAATTTACTCTGACAAATGACATTTATAATAATATTCATCTGACAGTCCAAAGCATTTTCTCATACAGTAATTTAATATTTGAAAATCCTTTTTAAAGACTCAGCAGTTCGACTGTGTTTTATCAAAAACAGTTGAAATTATCATGTTTAAACAAGAGTACCAATTTTACGTAAAAATGATGTTTACGTCATATTTTCTAATAAAAATTACTAAAAAATTTCATCAGAAAAAGTTTAGACTCAATTTGATCATTAGGAATATGATCCACGTGGCTTCCTCTATGACAAAACGTAAAATTACCCAAATAAAATACTATTTCTTGTCTAAGATTATGCCTCTGTGCCAATTTTGATATCAATTTATAAATATACAGGGAAACTATTAGCAAAAAACGAAAAACAAAAATTAACTTTAACACCCTGTATCTTTTTTCTCAGCAACATTATATTAAGGCATATTTGGCCCAATAGCCATATTTTGGTCCAAATAACCTGTCCTTAGTCTATGTCCAAATAGTTATGACTCACCCTGTATAAGGATCAAGGTACAAATAACCAGAAATTGGAAATTCAAAAAAACTCTCATACTTAAAACCAATTTCTTTTAGAAGTTTCCATAACAAATTTCGTCCAAATTTGGGAATCGTATCTAGTTCTGATATAACAGTCATTACTAACTACAATCAATTACACTCTAAATATTTCACATTTTGTTCCAGAGATCCAGACGAGGTGTTTAGAGAATTTTTCGGAACCAGCGTTTTTGATTTTTTCGGCGAAGATCACAGTAACAAACACCGTTCGTCTGCACACAGCCGCAGTAATAATATGTCATTATTCAGTCCCATGGGAGGTGGGTTCCTTAATGGATTCGCCTCTGGACGAAGTAATCCAGGAGATTTCGGAATGTTTAGTGCCATGGAAAGTTCATTTAGCAGGTATGTATGTATGAATTAGGGGTAATAATTACACTGCGACCTATAGGATCTATTGTGTCCCCCCTTACTTGCCATGTTCTGATATTTTCTCAGACCTATAGCAGCTCTTCGAGTCCTATTTTCCTGAGGAAGTTTAGGACATCGTCGGGCTTCAAATCAGGTAGATCCCCTTCCTCTATTTCATGTGCTCCTAGGTATCTAGCCCTAGAATTTTGCAAGGCAGGACATTCTGAGAGTATGTGTATTGAGGTTTCATCCTCTTCCTCACAGAATCTGTACTTTGCTTCATCTGCTAACCCTAGTTTCTTCATATGGCTTCTTAACCGGCAATGCCCGGTTAATATTCCCATTAGAATTCGGAGCCTTTTTTTACTGAGGTTGAGGCAGCTAAGAGATCTCTTCTGGTCATAGTTCCCCAGTAGTATCTTAGATTGCCTCAGTCCTTCCAGCTGATTCCAGTACTTGGATTTTTCCTTCTCCATTTCTTCCCTTAGTTTTCCTAAGATTACTCTACTGCTGATCCCACAAGATGGTTCTGGTCCCAAATGTGGGGTTTCAGCTCCTTTTTTTGCCAGCTTATCTGCTGTTTCGTTCCCCTCTATTCCTATGCGTCCTGGGACCCAAAGGAGGGTGACAGTGTTCTTCTGGCCCAGTTCATTTAGTTTGCCTAGGCATTCCCAAACCATCTTCGAACTGATTATATTTGAGCTCAGCGCTTTGATGGCTGCTTGACTATCCGACATGATCACAATCTCTTGTCTGCGGTAGTTTCTTCCAATATTGAGTTCCACACATCTTTCGATGGCGCGGACTTCTGTTTGAAAGATGCTCGGGTATGTGCCCAAGCTTTCTGAGTATTTGGCTCTCGGTCCAAAAACTCCTATCCCAGTTCCCTCGTCTAGCATTACAATTTAATAGCAAATATTAAAATAACTATGGAGTAAAGCTCTAATCTATTTATTTTTCTGTTAGGTTTAGTATATTTTCCGAAGCAAATTCTTTAATATTACTGGGTAATGTTTTGCATATATGTTTGCTAAAAATGGATACCTTATCATTTATATTAGCTCATTCGCAGTTTTCTGTAAGCAGTTCCATTTTTTTTTTTCGTTTCCACTCGAAAATTTCATGTCCAAACAAAAATTCTGTGATAGGCGTCCTCAAATTATAGTTTAAGAGGTTCTCTATGGAAATTTTCCATACCATTCGATCGTGTTTCGCATATAAATATACCCTGTTTAAACTCGAACATAACAGTATTAGAAACAACCTGCTTAATTGGACAGAAGCGTTCCAGATTAATCAGAAGTTCTTTTATGCTTGGTGTGTTTAGTAAGGTGCCACAAGGATCAGTTTTGGGTCCCGTTCTCTTTTTAGTGTACGTAGCAGATCTGCCACTCCAATATTTCAGTTTTTGTCGACGACATGAAGTTATATGCCAGTCCTATATCTGCACACGACCAGTTTCCAGCTGATTTGCACAAAGTATCGGAATGAGTGGATGTTTGTCTTTTATTTGTGAATGAATCAAAGTGTTCAGTGCTCACTTAGGTAACAATTATCCTCGAAGTAGGTATGTAGGATTAATTGGCAGAGAAAATGTATCTTGGTCTGAACATACTTAGTACGGTGTCCGTTATTTACCGATTTCATGTTTGAGTTTGAAGCGCCCCTAAAATTTTTATAGTGTATTTGAAAATCAAGAGAGAGTAAATTCCCAGAAATGTTTTGTAGTTATCAGTGTTAAAGGCAGTAAACCATAGACGTGCGTTTTCAAAATTAAATTAATATGGAAATAGAAATATTTAATTTGGTTTAGTTATTTTATTATACCTAGATTACAAATTTTAGATAGATAAACATAATTCGTAAGTAGTAATTTAATTTGGGTAAAATGAAGAAAAAGTCAATATTATTTTAGGCATATGTTTATTTACAAAATATGTATATAATATGTACAGATAATTACAATTACTTATAAATTAATATGACGAGCTAAAAAAACAATTAAGTAGGTATATGAGAAAAAAAACCAACCGCAAGGATAAAATTTGACGAGCAACATGCAAAAAATACGACAATATTAAATCTTAAAAAATAAAAATCTAAAAATAAAATTAAAGTACATGAATTAATAATTTTAAAGTTATGGTTCCTCGCACTCTGTGTCAGAAGATTCACCATCTGATTCTAGAGAAATTACAATGGGCTCGATAGTAATATCAATTATGTTATCTAGCTCCCACATTTTTTTTTCTATTTCTGTAACGTGTCTAATACATTTTTGCCAATTTTCACTTGTTACTTCAGATATTGCCTTATTGAAGAGATTTTTAACATCTGATAATTTAAAAGTAGTGTTATTTCTGGCAACATAACCTTTAACTTGAGCCCATATCAATTCTATCGGATTCAGCTCACAATGGTAGGGTGGTAAACGAAGGATTTCAATTTCTCGTTTTTTGGCTATCTCCTCAATATTATATTTTTTATAATTTTGCTTATGTTTTTTAGCAATAGTTAACAATTCTGCCCTCAGCATTGTATTGTCAAAGGCTAAATTTTTAGAAGATAACCATTTTGCAATTTCATCCTTTTTTGATTTAGTGGTTGGTAAAGGTTCAAGTAATCTGGAGTGGTAACTTGCATTGTCCATTACAATAACCGATCCTTTTGGTTTGAATTGAATCATCTGTTCAAAATATTTCTCAAACACGTCTCCATTCATTTCTTCGTGATAATCAACGGTTTTTTTTATTCAAATAAGAGTAAACCATTCTCAAGAAAACCGTTTGTACTGCCTATATGACAAATAATTAATCTTTTACCTTTTCCTATAGGTTCCTTAAAACCAGTAGTATATCCTTCTAGAAAAGCTTGATGGGATGATTTTATATTTTTGTCTTTCCAAACTCTTCCTACACAATGTCCTTCATTAACCCATGTTTCATCTAAATAATAAATGTTTTTATTTTGAACTTTAACTTGTTGTATTCTTCTGAGGTACTGTCTTCTCCAACATACAATTTCTTCAGAATCAATTAGCATTAAGTGTCTGCCCATTTTTTCAAATTTAAAGTTTAACTCATTTAACGTTTTCCATAGTTTATCCCGGCTTATTGTGGGTAAATTAACATAATTCGTAATGGCTTGCAAAACTTTATCTAAAGTTGGTATTTGCTTGTTTATAAAAAATGAGTGAACAAGCTTACGAATAGCATTTTTAAAAAACTCGTCCACGTTGACTTTTAGTTTTTGTCTACCTGGATTCGGCTTTGGTGAGGTTACTCCACCTAATTTTTCCTCCTTTTGTAGATTTTCCATATCCCTTTGCCTTAGATGTTGTTTCAACTACACTGTGAATAGTGTTTGAGGGATTTTGATGTTTAAAATAGTGGTACACATTCACTATAGCACTCTTTTCATTGAGCGATAAATGATCTAGTTTTAATTTTTTCACTGGCGTATACTCACAAACTGCTTCCATTTTTAGTCACTACTATTTGTCACGTTTATCGAAAATCAAATAACTGCATTTCTAGAGACTTAAGCACTATTTAAGTCAAAATATCTGTCATCAGAAGCTGTTGCCATTCGGAGGTCGTTAAATAACAATTATCCCTTTCTAATCTGGTTACGCCTATGACGCACGTTAATCTTCTTAGGCCTACTGTAGTAACAATGAAAGATCATAAAATAATGTGATAGTCCAAGAAATTTAATAAACTTTGTATTGAAATTAACAAAAACAATTTAGAATGCATTACAAATATTGAAGTTTTACCGCACGTACTGTACTATAGTTTTGCATACCGAATTAGTTTTTATTCTGGGAATTTACTCTCTCTTGATTTTCAAATACAGTATAGTGTATGACCCAAAAAAAAATATCGAACCTATATAAGCCCTTAATATTGATGATAAACCGTGCCATAAAGACGATTGATTTCCCATTTAAATATTTAAATAACATGGGGTTTTTGTAATTTTTGCAATCAATTTTGTTGTTCCTCAGCCCGCTCATACAAAGCTGCGGCAATCCATTATTTTTGTAGTAAATTTAATGCTCTACAAAAAAGTCTTTGGTAATTTTTTCGATAAATTCACTTGCTTAAACGTTATTCAAGCTCAAAGTTGAACTAAAAATAACTTCTCTTTGTATTTTGACCGAAAAACTATCATTATTTGTTTTACAATTTATTTTTTATCGCAAAAAATATCTCGTTTTGACTGAATAATAACTAAAAATATAATTATAATTATCAAACAATTTGATAAAAAATGATCCGCAGCAGAAACCATTAATTTATGGTATTTAAGTCATGAAACAGCAGCTTTATCATTTTTCGATGAAAGTATTTCCTCTGAAAGTAAGGCAAAAAATGGTAGCGGCTTCAACTCGACTTTCCCAAAACGCTTTATTTTCAATTCAGAAGATTTTGATTGGTTTCTTGACAAAAACGTTTCATTATTACATTAATTCCGATTCTGTCAAATTTTTCGAAAGATTTGGTATTGATACAAATTTTCTTCTATTAGAAGATAGTACATGGTCAAATCAACCAGATTATTTAAAAGGTTTGGAAATTGTAAAACATCTAAAAGTGGTCAATGATTCTGCAGAGCGAGTTGTCAAACTAACTGAAGGATATGTTAATACTTTGGCTAAGGACGAAGATCAAAATCAGTATATTATTCAAGTTGTAAGTGAATATAAAAAAAAATTTCAAATGCCAAAAAAGAATGTTTGGTAAAATAAATTCTGTTCATAAATGAATTGTCAGATTTTTACCAATAAATTGTAATATTTTAAGCTTAACTTTGTTAAACTATGAGCTTGAATAACTTTTAAGCAAGTGAATTTATCGAAAAAATTACCAAAGACTTTTTTGTAGAGCATTAAATTTACTACAAAAATAAAGGATTGCTGCTGCTTTGTTTGAGGAACAACAAAATTGATTGGGCTTATATAGGTTCGATGTTTTTTTTGGGTCATACAAATTTTAGGGACGCTGCAAACTCAAAAATCAAATCTGTAACTAACGGACACCCTAGTACTTAGTGTATTGCTACACTGCTATAATTACTAATAAAATCTAGTATAAATTAGGGAAAGTTTCAATTTTTATTGTTTGCCTGTTTACAAAAAAAAATTATTTATTGATGTGTTGCGTTAATTTCTTGGAAAAGTGGATTTTCAATAAAATCAACACTCTTGTTTATCTATCTATAAGATGAAAACACATAACCTGTATTTGTGTTTAAAATAATAATTTTAAAGTGTTAATATCCATCATCAATACTACTTATACCTTTTTTGGTGTTTTCCTCTTACCTAGCAATTATTGAAGCATCCAATAAAATTGCTACGTGGCATTATTTACCTACATAATAACGATTACTTTCTAAATATATTTATATTGATTTAAATTGTCGTTTTACAGTTGTAGTGGTGCCCCGACCGGTACTTATATGAAAAAAGTATCGACTGCCACCAAATTTGTAAACGGTAGAAAGGTGACAACGAAAAGAATAGTAGAAAATGGCAAAGAGACAGTGATGAACTTCGAAAATGACGTTCTAACATCGAAAACAATAAACGGAGTTCCTCAGAACGTTAGACACGTGGAATACAGAAAGTAGACCGGTCGGTAACAATTTCGTCAATTTTTATTCATCAGCCGTTTTAAAAAAAAAACACTGTGGATGTTTTGATTTTATTATTTTTAGAGTGAGATAATTTTAAAGATTAAAAGTGACTCGGTAGACGAAAATTGATGGAGTTGTTTGTCTAATTTGTACGTATCGTCGTGCATTCTGCTTAAATATATTGACTTCTTTTAATGAAATGTTTGTAAAATGTATCTATTCAAATAAATTAACTTATAAAGTATTCTGTTGTTTTATTGAATATTTTTTCGTTTATCAAATAATTATTATTCTCGTTAAAATCGAAAAAAAAATATTCTAAATATCGTATTATGACTACTGATACTGATCCCTTATCTATAGTCTATATAGAAAGGACAAGGAGTAATAAATCATTCATTTAAGTAGATTTCATAGACGTACCAAAATATATTTTAAGAGGGTATACCGTAAGGTACATTTTGTATTGAACGAATGAGTTGCAGCTATGCTAAAGAATATACGATTTAGGTCAGAGGTAACGGGATGTACTAATTTTAATAAAAAAAGTAATAGAGGTACATAAATTTTAGTAAGTTTGATAAAGAAAGGCAACACAGTTTATTCATAATAGAAAATAAACCAATCTGTAACAATAATTATTTTATATATTTTTGTTCTTTTTGTAAGAAGATTAATTCAAACTTTGAAAATTGTCACAAATAAATTACAATGAAATATATTTTTAAAAAATTAATTAAAGTCAAGATAGCAAGATATCGTTACAATTTTTATTAAATTCAAAGAAGCAAAATGAATATTTTTTATTTGTATTACTCCTATATGTAGTGTTTGGGGAATTTTTCTCAGAAATTTTAAATGGCAAGTGGCCTACTGTAATCGGCTTAATACGATTACACCTATTTACAAATTATTCGATTATTGAGAGGGATTTTCCAAACAACCCAGTTTTCTTAGAAACATTATCGGGAATATTATTTAAAAAAAAGTATGTACATTAAATCAGTACTTAGTATTAGTTCTTTGAGTAAAGTTGTATGAAGTTGTATGGTTTTCATAATATTGTAAACAGTTGGAATATATTTAAAACATTTGTTGAATGTTAATTGTGCAAGTACCAAAAAATGTCGATAAGCCAAGGACCATCTAAACGACCAAAAACAGGTCCATTATCTTTAAATGAAAAAACTCTGATATTGAATTGTTATATATCATTGAAAAACAAGGATCCAAGTGCAAGTGTTGATGATATTGTGGAATTAACGGCTGCTATGTTGTGTGTTGCTAAATCAACAATTTATAGATTATTAAAAGAAAGCAAGAATGGAACTCTTCAATCCCCTAAAACTCCTTCAGGCCGAAAACCAATTAAGATCGATGAGTCATTAAAACAAAGACTAAGGCGTAAAGTCCATGGATTTTACTTACGAAAGGAAATTCCAACACTTGACAAAATTATGACATCAGTGCAAGAAGATACGAACTATACAAAATTCTCCAGAATGACATTATGCAAACTTTTGAAAGATGTGGGTTTCAGATATACAAAACATAATAGAAAATCTCTTGATAGATAAACCGGAAATAGTTTTTTGGAGAAGAGACTATTTAAGAAGCATTCGACATGCCAGAAAACAAAATTTGAAAATCTTCTACTTAGACGAAACATGGATAAATGCTGGATATACAGTTTCCAAATCTTGGCAAGATGAAAACATTAAATGCGCAAGGCAGGCATTCGTGAAAGGTTTGTCGTTAGGTTTGCAGCCACCATCTGGAAAAGGAAAAAGACTTATCATTGTCCATGTTGGAAGTTCTGAAGGTTTTGTTGATGGTGGATTATTAACTTTTATTTCAAAACGCACGGGGGACTATCACGAAGATATGAATGGGGATGTCTTCGAGGAATGGTTTGTGCAAATGTTGGATCTGATTCCAAAAGGGGCTGTTATTGT
This sequence comes from Ophraella communa, assembly GCA_035357415.1. Lineage (NCBI taxonomy): Eukaryota > Metazoa > Arthropoda > Insecta > Coleoptera > Chrysomelidae > Ophraella > Ophraella communa. The sequence goes on along the minus strand of CM068985.1, from coordinate 42,075,506 downwards.
TATGGACAACGCAAGTTACCATTCACGGTTACGAAAAGCATTGCCCACAAGTCGTTGGCGTAAAGCAGAGCTTTTGAAGTGGCTTATTTCGAAAAATATTAAGTTTCCAAAAGATCCACTAAGGAAAAAACTTTACAGAATTGCAAAAATGAACAAGAATAAATACAAAACCTACATTGTAGAAGAAATGGCTTCTTCTCGTGGTATATCAGTTCTTCGACTTCCCCCTTATCATTGTAAACTTAATCCCATAGAATTAATATGGGCTCAGGTAAAGGGGGAAGTTGGAAAAAAATACTACTTTTAAAATAAACGATGTTGTGAAATTGTTTGAGAGTGCTGTAAGTCATGTTAGTAAGGAAAATTGGGCAAACTGTAACGAGCATGTTATCAAAGTAGAGGCAAATATGTGGAAAATTGACAATATTTGTGATGATTTAATCGACCCTATTATTATTAATGTCAACAACGATTCTTCCTCTTCCGAGTCGGATATAGAATAAAATGTAAGTAATAAATGTATTTCAATAATTATTTCTTTTCATTTTTTATTATATTATAATTTAAAACGTATTTTTTTCCAAAATACACACCACTGTATTGCGGTATTGCTTATCTGCTAATCCTTTAACAATGAAGAAAACCCTAAACTTTGCTACAACTGAAACAAATACGGCGTCGATCTACCTGGTTTTTAGATTTACGGAAAAAATATAATTTAAAGTAAGAGATTTATCAAAAAATTTATGTTGCTTCCTGTAAAGGTTTTGCATACTTAATTAGGGTTTATTACTCCTCGTACTTTTTGTACAGACTATAAAAAGATTAAGGGTTTTGTTTAGAAAATTTTACGATTTAATGACTTTTCTTAGCTGCTACCTCCAAACAAATGAACTATAATAGCAATTGAATTTTTATAGTCCGAAAAATTCAAAAACTCACTTCTCAACTAGAGAATGATTGTATCATTAATTGTTGCTGTATTGCGTTTGATATCGAATAAATACATAATTTGACATCCATTCACACATCACACCGTGATAATTTTTACCTAAGTGTATTCCAATCTTAATTTGCTGTCATTAGTAATTCCTATTTTTTCTCAATAGAGACATTAATCAACGAATAAAATACCTTTTAGAAAGTGTTGCCTGTAAAAAAAAACGTTTCTTTACTGCAGGACAGATTGTAATTTATATGTTGTATAACAATAATGGTGTAATAGTTTCAAATTTTACACGAAGAGTGAAATTAATAAAGTTTTTAGAGTTCGTAATGTTGTGTCTGCAGCGCCTATTTAGAGGGGTCCGCGTGTGATATAAAAATGATAATTTACTGCAGGGCCATATTACTTACAGCTCAGGGGTGCATGAACTTGGGGGTTGCTTGAGTGGCACATCTAGAGAAATTGCTAGATTTGTATCGCAGATGAAGACCTCTACGTGTTCATTGCAATGGGCTCAAGAAATGTTACGCCATGGTCCTAACTGGAATTACATGATGTTATCTGATGAATCAAGAATTGGCTTGGTTGTACATGTACATTTTTCACCTCAAAAGAATAAATCATTTTTGTTGTATGTTTATCTGACTTCGAGATTTACTGTAAGTACTTATCTCCTGAAAAAAACTAGACCTAGAAGCAGTTTTCAAAAATGTGCGTAGTAATAATCAATTATTTTTACAAACCTAACAAGCATTAGCCTGATTTTCCAGTGACTGGTGAAGTAAATAGATAGATTTATTAACCTTAATAATATATAAAGATGGGTTACAGTAGAATGAGATAAGCAAGTCTTGAAACACACCTTTTAACATTATTTTCATTGTTTTTTATCTGACTCAATTTTGTTACTTCTGTAAATAAGAATGGAAGCTTAGAGAGTAATTGATTAATACTTTTATTCCCAAAAAATCGTCCCTGCTGATTTTCAAAAAAAAGATTTCAATAGCCGATTAGAAAAGAAGTTACGCAATATTTTGGCGTATTGTTAATCAAATTATTACAGTCTCCAGTCGTGCAATCTGAGGCACAAAAGCACCATAGTGTGCTGGAACTTATAAAATATTTATAAGCAGAGCTATAGTTCATTTATTTAGAGCATTAATAATCGCACACATTGGCAGTGAACATCGTTTTGTAGAAAATGGGTTATCAAAGTCAACCAAAGATTACCACGAGAAAATGACCTCCGATGTTTTTGAAGATTATTTTTTCCTTGCTTGGGAAGGATTTGCATTTAAAAAGAATTCACTGTGCTGCCAATTCTAAACAAATAAACTATAACATAAGTTATAATTTCATTGAAGTAAATAAAAAAAAACTTTGACAATTTATACACTTTCTGTTTTATTTTAAAGCAAACAATTTCCAATTTAATATTATGTAATATCAGCAACATTATTCGATTTAGATAAGTATATTTGTCGGGTTACAGATCTAGCACCACTCTTGCATTATTATTTACGATAATATATGTAATTAGTTTCAAAATAATTCCTTTTTAATTATTATCTTGATATGAACATTAGTATTATATAATAATACAAAAACGTTTGCTAAACGTGTAGTATAGACACTTAGTCGATTTGTGTGTCGTAAGTACGAGGAAAGGTCAAAAATATTTCAAATTTGGGTTGATACATGAACCCCTAAGGCTAATAGTACCCTCTAAGATCAGTATAGCTGTGTAATGATATAGAAAAATCAGAAAAAAAACTGATCTTTACCATTTACATGAGTTTCACTTTAATTATACCTACGTTTATTGATGTATTCGATAAGAAAAAGCTTTTGGTTTTGTCGATTCTTACTATATCTGTTCAATCAATTATTTCGCCAATTTACCACCGCTTATTATTTGATTATAAACGATAGTTAAAATATAATTAACCGTTTTGTTGCGGCTACTCAACTAAGATACCAAAAGAATGGCTTCAATACAAGCAAAACACTGGTTATACAATACTTATTACTGAGAAATTTAAGTATAATTAAGTCTAAAAACGATAACCAGCTGTTGCAATTCGTAATTTTAATAGATAATGTTTTACTTTACGACGTCATACAAAATGACACACGAGAAGCAGAAGATAATATATCGATAACAGAAGTTTAACCCTTGGTAAACCCAATTGATGAATTATCAGACGATGTTAACACTTCTTCTCTTGCAGAAATAAAATCCGCAAGAAGTCTGTTCAAAGGAGCATTATTTTGTTTGTTATTTTCTATCAATCTCATTATTGGCATTGAAAGCAAGATTAAAATTCTACTTTCTACTATACTTCAAAAGGATATTTTTGGTTCAAAAATAAAAATCCCTAATACCTTCTTTTGGTGTTTTAGTGGTTCTTTCAAAAATAAGCTATAGAAGTAATTGCTCTCTCGGGGGATACAGTGGGAAAACAAATTTCAAGAATACGGTTTTGGCATTTTCATTAGACCCACGTCCACTTCCTATTGGATGACAAGAATAGTGGTTCTGGGCTTCCTAGAGTAACGAATGCAAAAGAAGTTCAATATCTAGCAGGTTATATACGTCGGAACCAAACCATAACAGTCTCAGCTGTCCGAACTTGTTTAAGAAGAACGTATGGTGGATTAATTTCCAATGCCAAAATAAGACGAAGACTTGCCATATCCCATTTGCGAACTAGACCATTTAGAGTACCCAGTTTTCTTTCCGGACACATAATCGCTCATCTATAGTGGTTACAGGGACTGGATTTTAGCTCAATGGCGAAATATCCTGGTTTAGTAGAGTTTGGAAAGGACAAGGATGACAAGAAAAACTAATTTTTGCGAGGGAAGTTGTTCCATACCAAGAAGGATCAGTTTTCGTACACAGCTTATTCATATTTCAGGCACTATGACAGGGGATAGAGGAATTTACAAATTTTTAGTTTCAATAATAATAAATATAGTTTTTCTCCAAATGACATTAAAAGCGGCCTATTAATTACCGAACACGGAATTACGAATAGAAATGAAAGCAAATATACTCCCGCCAAAACTTATTAATATTTTTAACACAACCATAGGATGGCGCTGATCGTTGCGTCTACTCATTTTAATTGTTCTATTTTTCGGAAGAGGTCTCTCTACTAATACTATTAACGACAATACTTTTTAATTTAACAGATCTGTATCAATCTGTATTTGGTGAGAACAGTTTTAAGAAAATTAAGAAAAGAGACAGTAGTTCTGAGAATCAGGAAAAGAACAGGAGTTTTGTCTTCAGTTTTTTTTAATTTTGGTGGTGTATATCATCTTTGGTTTTGTGCTTCCAAATAATTCTGTCCCTAAAATGGATGCAAACTATCAACCCCCCTTATCTAAAGGGAAATGTTGTGTACCTACATGTACAAATCATGAAGGGAAGGCAAAATGCATCTATTCCAAAAAATGAACCAAGTGTGTCTAGTGAGTGGATTTTAAAGATACTGTCTTTAAATTATAAAGACTTGTCAGTTGAAGACATTTATAAAAAATATGTATTTTTGTAATTTGCGAGGAACATTTTTCTAGTAACTGTACCAAAAGAGGTCTTATAAGAACAGCAGTTCCAACTTTAATAGATAGAAAGATAATAGAAAAACTACAAGATGAGTTTAATTTATTCCAGATAATTATTCCATAAATTTTATAAATTTCTTCAATTGTACCTTGAAAATAATTGATTAGTTTTAATTTCTAGATGTTAAGGACAAATTTATGACCACTCCCAAAATCAGGAAGAATAATTTTAGAATTCCAAATCTCACTAAAATAAAATCACCCTGTACAACAAAGTTCCAATAAACATCATTTGAGCTTACCAGTCACCAACATAAAAAAACTGATATTTTTTTTAGTAACTTTGCCTTTACTGCCAACATAAATTTATTTATTTTTGTTCAAAAGGAAAGCTGGGAAAACAAAAGAATTATCAGGAACCATGGTTTTGTTGAATCAAAAATCTCTCTCTTGTTTTTTGTTCCTGAAAGCGAAAGGAGGGTAAGAAATTTGTCCTGATAAAATTAAAGTTTTTGTAAGTAAAATTAAACAATTAACGCATAATCATGCAAGATAAATGCTTAAATCGATAAAGTGTGTGTATAAAAGTGTATTTTCATAAAAATTCAACCTACCTGACAAGAAATTTGGGGCCAAAGTGTATTGGCATCCAATACTAGCAGTTCCAGGAAGACAGACACGTTATTTAAGCCTTAAGGAACATATTCCTGTCCATTTGAAGGTGACCAACAGTTGTAAAGATTCTACATCTGAGGTATTTGGGGCCAATTTGCTCCAACACATATTTGACAAGAATTAAGTACCAGTACTCTACAACATACATGCATGGACCAAGTTCTGAACATTTTTAAGGTGATATCAATTATTATTGTTCTATTTTAATAGTTGACATTTTCGATAAACTCTAGAATTTCAACAATTATTATCGCTCTATTTAAATGTTTAACATTTTCGATGAACTTTAGAGTTTCATACTGATTTTTTTTGTCACTAATTCATATGTGCGAGGTCCATATTTATTGTCAAATTTATTCGTATCATAAAGGTTTTAATTAAATTAGCACGTGCTACAACTTTGATGTAGTTTGTTCTTGGAAGAGAGAACAGGATATTCAGGAATTTTCACATTCATACATTTCAATTGAAGAATACTGTTTTATAACTAAGAACACGCTATATCTTAATTTAAGGTACATTTCATAGGAATAAAAATATAAAAAAAATTGTACTCGTAACACCAATTCATTTTGGAATCTTTCTAATGCATCTTTTTCAGCGACATTGAATAATAAATGTCTCTTTTGAATTTCTGTTTATTTCAAACATAAATTAATTCGCAAAATTCGCATAAAGAAAACGACCACTTCTAAATCTGCTTCCATTAGCTGTGACTTTCAGAACTTTAACCTCACAAAACACAGCATTTGATCGGAGATAATAATCATAGAAACTCGAACCTACACACGTAACCTGAGCGGGTGACGTCATACAGAGACCGGAGGAACTACATTAAGTATCCCTTTCGTTATTTGTTTTTCATCATAAAAAAATTTTTAAGAGTCTCATTGCTTTGAGCAGCCTGGTTTAATTTAATTTCATTGGCGTCATATTTGTTTTTAAGAAAATATTGTGGGAGGTCATATTGTTGTCGTAGGCGTACCGCTATAGGCAACACGTTTCACACAAATACCTTGACAAAATATAATTTTATAGAATTAACAAAATTTAACCCCACAATATATGAATGTACAACAAATTCCATATGCGAACACTGCTAAATATCTTTGCTTAACACTAGACGCTAAGCTTCGATGGAAAGCTCATGTGAAAAAGAAACGTGAAGAACTAGGCTATAGATATAAAAATTTTTATTGGCTTCTGGGTAAATATTCGGCAATGTCAACACATAATAAGCTTATCCTTTACAAGCAAACTCTAAAACCGATCTGGACGTATGGAATACAACTATGGGAGTGTACCAAGAAGAGTAATATTAAAATAATACAACTCTTTCAAAGTAAAGTGTTAAGGGGCATTGTCAATGCACCCTGGTATATTCGTAACGAAGATCTCCATAGGAACCTAAGGGTGGAGTATGTAGATAAAGAAGCCCAAAAAGCTGCAAAAAACCATGAAGGAAGACTTCACCAACATAAGAACATCGAGGCAATACAGTTCCTGGATCACACAAATCAGAAAAGAAGACTGAAGAGGACCAAACCTCATGAGTTAGTGTAGTGCAGTGCAGTACAAAAGAAAAGTAAAGTGATAGTGCGCAAAAATAATGTGCCCTATGTAGCGTGGTCGGTCTTTATTTCAAGTAGCTTCTTTATTTGTTTAATTAAAGTAATTACAAGGTGTTTCTATCTTTCTCACCTTAGTTTTTGTGTAGTTGCATTAAGCATTAAGCATTAAGCAGTTGAGCATTAACTTGGATTTGAATCACCCCCTGGAGAGGGTCTCTTAGCCGGGATCTCTTTTGGAGAGTTTTTTAGTTACAAATAGGCTCCCTGCCTTTTTGGGACTAATTTAGTTACACTTGTAAATTGTACAAGTTGCAGATGCCCCCTTACTGTTACTTTTTGTAGTTTTGTCATTCTACAGCACCCTAGACACTTCAGTTTTCTTAAGCAGCCCGATCAGTTACATAAATTATAACGGTATTACGCATTTTTTTGTTCAGTTTCTTTTAACTGCGTTTTGACACTCGTTCATATTTTGTCCTTCTCAATGTCACCGTATTTAGTGAAAGTCCGAACGGTAGTTAAGTAATTTTATTACATTAATGGACTATTCATAGCAGAGGTAATTATGTTTTTCACATTATTTTTAAATTAAAATGTATATACATTTACAAAACCACCTGCGAGGGAAAAAGAAAAAAAATAACTCAACTATTTTTGAAAAAGAAAAACCTATTTATATTTGAATTTGTTTTTTTTGCGATTGGTTAACTTTTGGGTTTTCCCGAGGGTTTAATTCTTTATTAGTTCCCACAAGAAATTAAATACATTACATATAGAAGAATATATCTGAGGAAATATATTTTTTTATTCAATTTCACCAAACAGTTAATCACTAATTACGAAAAATGTTCATGATTCTTGATGAAGTTTCTCTTGCATTCGACGAAGAAAGGTATTTGATAGTGTACCAATTTAAATAGTTAAAACAAAAATAATTACATATTTGGCACGCATTATTTTATCAACAATTTACTTCTAATGGTAAAAATAAGACTTCAACTAATGTAAGCGATGGCTATTAATATTTTTATCAACCAATTACTACAACAAATGTTTATATTAAGAATTAGATAATTTGCCAATTCCAACGGTATTTTATTGGCATTCGATGTAGGTATCAATCAACAAGGTGATAAATATAAATTTAGCTCGTAATAAATCATGTTTTTAACGATCGATATTCGAAAAAAAACAATAATTTTACTCGAAATTATAATGTTCAAAAATAATAGTTTTTTGTGTAGCATATTCTATGCTCTAAATGTTCTCAGCTGCCATTTGGTGTTGCTGTAATTATGTTTGTCAGGGTTAGTCAACAGCATATTGACATTTTTTTGACTTAATAGCTTATTGCCTTTATTCTCTTCTTTATGGTAAAATTTTTCTATAGAAACTAAAATTTACGAGTACTGGAAAAAATAAGTAAACCATTTGTAGAGTCAGTTGCAACATACCGTTCTTTATAGATTTAGTAAGGGTTGATCAATCTCCATCTATATATTAAAACTTCCTACATATCACTCTGTACCTCGTTTTTCCTGTCATCTTACAATGATTGTCCTTTTTAAATTTTCTTCTACTTCCTTCAGCCACATAGATCTGGGCCTGTTCTGTTTTAGTTCTTCCTGAATCCATAGATCCATCTGCCTTTTTAGACCATCCCAACCAGTTTACTTTGTATTTTTATCTTTTTACAATATCTGCATATCTGCATCTTTTGTAAATTTACATTGATGTTGCCTATAATTCTATAATTTCATATTTTGATTCAATCTCATCAGTTTCAGTTAGCAATAATTATTTAAAGTTCTTTACCCATGTTTGTTTGTTCTCATTTTTATCTTCTATAGGTAAACTTTTCCCATTCTTATTTTTTACTCTTCAGTTAATTGTTTTCTAGAATTTTTTTGTGTTTCTATTTGCCCTTTTTATTACTATTTCTTTACTATAGATGTTATTGACGTAGAAAACTTATCAACATTAATTATCCCTACCTGTTGTTTAAAATAAAGAAAATTCTAAGTGCTTTAAACATCTTTTTATATAAAAAAATAACCCAATTGAAAAACCAGACACCAGATTTTCAAGGTCAGTCTACTGACCACATTCAACGCGTTAAACATGCAAGGTAATTCTTTATAATTGCCAAATCGCAGAACGACCTATAATGCCGTTATCTGATCGATCAACGCAAATCTAATTAATTAACAAATTTAACATAACAACTGAAATGACATAACTGTAGGAAATCATTAAACAGTGGGCGACATCTATAATTGATCGAATTAAATACTCGTCAACAACTAACATTCCTTTGTTTATTTGAATTAAAAGTACATTTGTTTTTTTTTTAATTTATTTTTAATTGTCGATGCATTTAATTTGAATTATAATATTAGTCCAGGAGTACTGTACCCAAAAATATTTAAAATGAAAACAATTATTATATAGTAGAGGGGCTACTTCTATAGTAAACTAATTAACCTTTATCCTGACGTCACTTATATACCCCATCCTTTTCTACTACACATTAAACAATAGGCGACTGGACTGTTATTGAATATTGGACTTACATCATCGTATTGTTATAGACCCTAATTAATTTTTGCATCCCATCAAAACTATTATAAATGCGATATATGAGCCTATTCGTTGTTCGAAATCACGAAATTTCATAACCTATTTTAAACAATTCATGACAGGACGCCAATTTGTGTTCATAATGTCCGTTGTTAAGGGGTGTCCTTATTGGTATGTTGATATTCTATTTCCCTTGACATCCAATGTTGCCAAATCATCTATTAAAAACAAGTTACCCGGAAATTTGTCTTTATAAAATAGTGATTGCTGCCAAAAACTCCTTCATCATTGATTGACTATGCTTTAATGGTGTTCTGTGAACAGGAGACTGTACCATATTTCCACCACCTTCCTGAATATCTTTCCCAATAGTTTTATCCGAATTACCAAATATAAAAACAATTTTAAATTAGTTAAATTAATTTGTTAGATTCATTATTTGTTCCTAAAATTAAATTAAAACAACATACATGAGAATAACGATGATTTTTAGAAATTATAGTAAAGTAACTACCGACAGATTTCGTAATCCATAAGTAAATTCAAATTCAATTAAATGAGTTGCTAAAAATATACGTAAACATCGATTACTTTGTACCGAATGAATAAATTTGTTAATATTCTGTGATAGGACTCTTTCTTTCTGCTAATTGAAATAAATGTCGGATACCAAATTATCCTCAAAATTATTGCAATTACTTGACAGTCAAATCAAAGCTTTCGTTCTTCTTGATGGTTACGTAAAAAGATTATGTACGGTGTGTATGTTAAATACGAATATATAGTGTATTTGAAAATCAAGAGAGAGTAAATTCCCAGAAATGTTTTGCAGTTATCAGTGTTAAAGGCAGTAAACCATAGACGTGCGTTTTCAAAATTAAATTAATATGGAAATAGAAATATTTAATTTGTTTTAGTTATTTATACCTAGATTACCAATTTTAGATAGATAAACATAATTCGTAAGTAGTAATTTAATTTGGGTAAAATGAAGAAAAAGTCAATATTATTTTAGGCATATGTTTACAAAATATGTATATAATATGTACAGATAATTAAAATTACTTATAAATTAATATGAGGAGCTAAAAAAAACAATTAAGAAGGTATATGAGAAAAAAAACCAACCGCAAGGATAAAATTTGACGAGCAACAAGCAAAAAATACGACAATATTAAATCTTAAAAAATAAAAATCTAAAAATAAAATTAAAGTACATAAATTAATAATTTTAAAGTTATGGTTCCTCGCACTCTGTGTCAGAAGATTCACCATCTGATTCTAGAGAAATTACAATGGGTTCTATAGTAATATCAATCATGTAATCTAGCTCCCACATTTTTTTTCTATTTCTGTAACGTGTCTAATACATTTTTGCCAATTTTTACTTGTTACTTCAGATATTGCCTTATTGTAGAGATTTTTAACATCTGATAATTTAAAAGTAGTGTTATTTCTGGCAACATAACCTTTAACTTGAGCCCATATCAATTCTATCGGATTCAGCTCAAAATGTTAGGGTGGTAAACGAAGGATTTCAATTTCTCGTTTTTTGGCTATCTCCTCAATATTATATTTTTTATAATTTTGCTTATGTTTTTTAGCAATAGTTAACAATTCTGCCCTCAGCATTGTATTGTCAAAGGCTAAATTTTTAGAAGATAACCATTTTGCAATTTCATCCTTTTTCCATTTAGTGGTTGGTAAAGGTTCAAGTAATCTGGAGTGGTAACTTGCATTGTCCATTACAATAACCGATCCTTTTGGTATGAATTGAATCATCTGTTCAAAATATTTCTCAAACACGTCTCCATTCATTTCTTCGTGATAATCAACAGTTTTTTTTATTCAAATAAGAGTAGGTAAACCATTCTCAAGAAAACCATTTGTACTGCCTATATGACAAATAATTAATCTTTTACCTTTTCCCATAGGTTCCTTAAAACCAGTAGTATATCCTTCTAGAAAAGCTTGATGGGATGATTTTATATTTTTGTCTTTCCAAACTCTTCCTACACAATGTCCTTCATTAACCCATGTTTCATCTAAATAATAAATGTTTTTATTTTGAGCTTTAACTTGTTGTATTCTTCTGAGGTACTGTCTTCTCCAACATACAATTTCTTCAGAATCAATTAGCATTGAGTGTCTGCCCATTTTTTTCAAATTTAAAGTTTAACTCATGTAACGTTTTCCATAGTTTATCCCGGCTTATTGTGGGTAAATCAACATCATTCGTAATGGCTTGCAAAACTTTATCTAAAGTTGGTATTTGCTTGTTTATAAAAAATGAGTGAACAAGCTTACGAATAACATTTTTAAAAAACTCGTCCACGTTGACTTTTAATAGTTTTTGTCTACCTGGTTTCGGCTTTGGTGAGGTTACTCCACCTGATTTTTCCTCCTTTAGAACTCTATATATTGTAGATTTTCCATATCCCATTGCCTTAGATGTTGTTTCAACTACACTGTCAATAGTGTTTGAGGGATTTTGATGTTTAAAATAGTGGTACACATTCACTACAGCGCTCTTTTAATTGAGCGATAAATGGTCTGTTTTAATTTTTTCACTGGCGTATACTCACAAACTGCTTCCATTTTTAGTCACTACTATTTGTCACGTTTATCGAAAATCAAATAACTGCATTCCTAGAAACTTAAGCACTATTTAAGTCAAAATATCTGTCATTAGAAACTGTTGCCATTCGGAGGTCGTTAAATAACAATTATCCCTTTCTAATCTGGTTACGCCTATGACGCACGTTAATCCTCTTAGGCCTACTGTAGTAACAATGAAAGACCATAAAATAATGTGATGGTCCAAGAAATTTACTAAATTTTGTTTTGAAATTAACAAAAACAATTTAGAATGCATTACAAATATTGAAGTTTTACCGTACGTACTGTACTATAGTTTTGCATACCAAATTAGTTTTTATTCTGGGAATTTACTCTCTCTTGATTTTCAAATACAGTATAAATAAATTTGATACTGGTTTTATCAGTAGTCGAATAGCCATAAATTGCCCAATTACAAATGCTGTATCTAACTATCAACAATCTGCCATACTATCGGTACCTTAGATCATATCGCCGACATTGATTAATAGCAAATGCGGATTTAAATCGGAACGGTGTCAATGCGTGACCAAATTATATCGATATGGTTTTATTAGCCGACAACGAGGCGTGGGAGGTGGAGGTGGACGCGTATTTTTTAAAGTATGTAAAGGTCACATCCAGTAGACGGTTATATACAATTTTTACTTGGCGAGTTTTCTTAAGATGGTATCAGTATCACATTGCTGTAATAGAGTTGCATTGTATTTATCACGTCGTCGTATATATACGTTCCCTGTGCTTGATTTTAATCAGACATAATTGTTGAATCAAACTATCAGGAGCATTAAAGTTATCCTTGATAATTTGAAAAGTATCAGTCCCTAAAACTGGAGCTTAAAATACTATAAACGTATTAAAAGAAAAGCAGATTGTAGACTGTTTTTAATATTCATAATAATCACCAATTAGGTCAACAATAACATCTGTCCTGAAAATTTTAAACAATGTTTTAAGTTACATTATCACACCCATTGTCCAACTCTTACGCGCTTAAGCTTTTTTAAAATCTAGCGCATTTCTAGAATAAAAAATATTGAAAGGCAGCAGCGTACCTATAGCCATTTAGTAGAAAAGCATGCTCTGATTATTTCTGTTCGCCATAATAAAGTGTCCACCTAAGGACATTCATTCACAATAATTGTATTTATTACGTAAGCGAGTGTATAATATTACATACAGAAGGTAGATTTCATGGTTAAGTATACATGTGTGTATAAGCATGTAAAAACTAGACCATATTGTAAGGTAAACCTTCCGTGTATCCGAGATCTTTTATCAGATTTAAATAAAGGCACATATATATAAATACCGATTTACGTTTTTTTGTGATATAAAAAAATGTTTCTCAGAAAAAACTATTAAATCAAATTTCATCTGCCGTGCAGAAAATTTGGGTCACTTTAAATTCTTTAAAAAATTGCAAACAATTTAAAAAATTAAACGTATCACCTTATATTTACAGCATTTTTGTAGCTTTTAAACGTGGAATCAGACAACATAATTCATTTTTTTATGATTTTTTCTTGAAAAACCGTGACTTTGCATTTTAAAGGAAGTTATTGGGAACGAAGTAAAAGAATAAATCTTAACTTTATTAAAAAATTGATAATAATAAAGGATATAACAATATAACTAATAACGTGTATTACCCCCTCTTGCATTGATGACCGCTTGCATTCGACGAGGCATACTCTGAATTAAATTAAGGATTACATTCTGATCCATGTTATTCCACTCCTGCAATAGAAACTCTCTTAGCTCTTTGGTGCTGGTGTATGCCTTCACTGACAATCCTGGCAGCGTGTGGCCTAGCATTGTCGTGTATAAAAATGCCTTGCTTGTCCATAGTGACCATAAAAGGTACAACATGATCTCCCAGGACCTCTGTTACATATCTGTGAGGTGTTAGAGCCATTCTCTATTAAAACCAGCTCTATACGTGCTTCTGAAGTAATACCACCCACCATAATAGACCCACCACCAAATTTACGTCTATGGTCAATACAAGCGGGGGCACATCTTTCTCCAGGTCTTCTCTTCGACGTCCGTCTGCTCCATTGAGGCAAAAACGAGACTCGTCTGTAAAGAGTACCTTGCTCCAGTCGTCAACATTTCATAACAAGTGATTTCGAGCCAAATTCAATGTTGCAATTCGATGCTGGCGGATCAATGTTGGCCCTGTAGTCAACCCTCTGCAATCCACTAGCACGAAGACTTCTTCTAACTGTTCATTCGCAAACATTAACGTTTCTAACCTCTTGAAGCTGATTACGATTACCAAAACTGCACATCCGGGTCGTCTGGTTATAAGACCATTCTCCTGGTAACGTTGGTACACATTTTGTACAGCACAGAGGCTCTTACCAACAATTCTGGCAGTTTCACGTTGTCCTCTACCATCTTGTATGTGAATTAGTAATTAGTGCTAAATTTTGTTTTTAAAAAGGGTTGCAAATAAGGTGTCAGAATGTGACAGATAAATTTCATCGCCTAATATATCCTTGACTCCCTGATTAGTTTAATTTTTAAGATTATGTGCCATTTCTTATATTATTTAAAGTGACCTAAATTTTTTGCTTGGCAGTGTATTTACATAAATAATAAAACAAAATAGTGTCTTTAAACAATACATTTATGTCAAACTAGTTTGTTATTAGGGGTAGTACCAAAAAATATGGCATCAAATGCTTTTTGTAACTCTGTACTTGCATGCAAAGTTTCATAAATATTGTTGTTTTCGTTTCAAAAATATTTGTTTGTTTATATATTTGATTATCACCCTGTTTGTTTCTTTTTGTTGCGCCAAGTTATTTTAAAAATGTTCGTGTTTCCTTAACACGTAAAATTAATTGCAGAATTAGATAATATCCAATCGATAATGACAAGAAAATGAAAGTTCTGCTCTAAAACTTTTTGAATAACTTATTGAGGAAGTATCAGTAAACTAACTGTACCATCGTTTGAATATAAATGAAATATTCAAGTTTACATGTGTAATAATACTTTAAAAATACCGATTTCTATTTAGATTTGTTTGTTACGTTTCGTATTTTAGGCAATAATTATACAGAAAAATTGTTAATATTTAAAAAGGGTTAGTACACATGTTTTTAGGAACAGTTTTTTATTTGTTTAAAACTTGTAGGGCTCTTAGTCTAATAATAGTCCGGTCAATTTAGACATTCGAAGTTACATAAGGTCCCAACAAGCTGAATTTCTGTGAAATTGTTTAAAATATAATTATAAACAATGTCTAGAAGTTCCCCATCATACTCCTTTAAGGAAAAAATTTTACTCAAGGTCAAAGGTGAAAAAAATGAGTTTTTCGCGATTTTCATCAAACGAGCCACTGTTTCTGAGATATAACGATTCAAAAAGTTATAAAAGTTGTTGTAACCAAATTATGCATAATAAATATTTTAAATTAAATGTTCGAAATGCCCTCCATCGGTTTCTTGACAATATGCGAATCTACGGACACATTCATCAAGTACATTGCGGATGACTTCTGGAGTAATGAGACTCATTTCATGCCTAATTCTATCTTTTAAGTTCTGTAAATTTTGCGGTCTATTGACATAAACTTTTGATTTTATGTAACCCCACAGGAAAAAGTCTAGAGGTGTTAGATCTGGCGACCTTGCTGGCCACTCTATAAAACCTCGTCTTCTGATCCATCTCCTGGGAAAGCAATTATTTAAAAATTGACGTTCTTCACGTGCGTAATGCGGAGGGACTCCATCTTGTTGAAACCAGATATTGTCACTAGGTAAATTTGCATTATTGGCATTTGGATACATGTTAGCAAGGACAGGTATAAGTTGATTTCTCAAAAAAGTTAAATAACGTTCTCCTGTTAGATTTTCTTCAAAGAAAAAAGGGCCATAATGATTCTGTCATCGATGATCCCTGCCCATACATTCACTTTCTGAGGATATTGCGTGTGTGCCTCAGTCATCCAATGTGGGTTTTCTTGACTCCAATACCTGCAATTTTGACGATTCACGGTACCATGTAAAAAAAATGTGGCTTCATCGGAAAAGAGGATTTGATTGATGAAACGTGGATTGCCGATACATAAATCCAGCATAATTTCAGAAAATTGAAGCCGGCGATTGGGAGCGTCGTCGTTTAATTCCTGGTGTAGTTGAATTTTGTAGAGATGGTATTTTTCTTTTTTTAAAATACGTAATACCGATCGTTGGGAAACTCCCGCATATTCACCTATTTGTGTTGAATTACTGTGAGGATTGTCATGGACATTTAATAAAACATCGTTTCATATTGTCCTCAATTTTAGGACGCCCACCGTTTGGAATATGTTTAACGTGCCGAGTTTCTCCAAATTTTCAGACTATTTTACTTACTGTCGATTGGCTGATGGGTCTATCTGGATATTTTGCGTTGAATAAATTGCATAATTCGTTCTGTGTTCTTTTTTTTAGTTAAACTGCTTGATAAACTAGATCAATAATCATGTATTGGTAATCAATTATTACTTGTCTAGAAATATCCAACATTGTATTGTTACTAGCAAAATTATAATTGTTTGTTCGATTACTTTCCAACTTTTTATTGACCATGAATGAACAAAGTATGCGAGGTCTAGTTTTTACATAACACGTAATTGTAAATTCAATAAGAAAATCGTTTTATGAACTCTTCACGAAATCTTATTGTTAAAACATTACAAAAGTGAAATTCATATCAATTAGCTCTATGGGGATGCATCGATTAATAATTAGAATGATGGACTTTAAATCTGTAATTATTTAAATCTTTATTCAACCTTTATGTACTTATTATGCAGTCAATATGCTGGTCTAAATTTTTATCTTTATGCTAAACAACATGAAATAATTATAATCTAGATGATTTTAATGTTTTTGTAAATGAAAGGAAACCTCAGAAGTCAATTAACGATTTAGCAATCAGACAAATATTTTACAATATACGCAGCTGCCAATATTTAAGTAATAAAAATTAATGGTATGTAGCAATTTAATGGCAGCCACTGCATTAGTTCTCTTTTTTTTAAGAATTGCTTTTATTGCGAAAACTTTTCACACCAAATGAGATAGTTGTCTTCCGATTAGTATATACGTACACATAACTATTAAACAATATTTTTATTAATGATTATTTTTCGTCCTATAAACTGCACTGTCTCCGTAAAGTATGGAATAAATTTATTTTTAGCTAAACAGGCCACTTTAACAAATAATCCTGAAACACAGATTTCAAAAATTTTCATGTTTTCGAAGGAAGGATTATGTAAGAAAAAAGTCGATTTTACGAAGGTCATCCTTCGATTAGGATAAAATTGGTAAAAATAATAATAGGGTTTGTAGGAAATTTTCTTGGCTTTTTAACTGTTTAAACTAGAAGTGGCTATGATTTTTTGTTTTTGAGTTATGCGTCAAAATCTGAGACCATGTCTTAACGTTCGTTTCACTAGTCGCTACAAGGCAAGATAAATTTTTTAGAATTTTTCTGATGGCAGATTCGTTTTTAGGAGGGTCAAATTAGTATAAATCCAGCTCATTCGCAGAGATTTCGAAAATTTTCATTTTTTCGAAGGAAGGTATATGTATGGAAAAAAGTTGATTTTACGAAGGTCATTTTTCGGTTAGCATAAAATTGGTAGAAATTATTATAGAAAATTGAAATTTTTAGGGTTTGTAGGAAATTTTTTTGGCTTTTTAACTATGTCAACTAGAACTGGCTAATATTTTTTGTTTTTGAGTTATGCGTCAAAATCTGAGACCATGTTTTAAGGTTCAATTCACTAGTCGCTACAAGGCAAGATAAATTTTTTAGAATTTTTCTGATGGCAGATTCGTTTTTAGGAGGGCCAAATTAGTCTAAATCCAGATTTTCAGCTCTTTCGGAGAGATTTCAAAAATTTTCATTTTTTCGAAGGAAGGTATATGTATGGAAAAAAGTCGATTTTATGAAGGTCATTTTTGGGTTACGATAAAATTGGTAGAAATTACTATAGAAAATTGAAATTATCAGGGTTTGTAGGAAATTTTCTTGGCTTTTTAACTGTGTAAACTAGAAGTGGCTATGATTTTTTGTTTTTGAGTTATGCGTCAAAATCTGAGACCATGTTTTAAGGTTCAATTCACTAGTCGCTACAAGGCAAGATAAATTTTTTAGAATTTTTCTGATGGCAGATTCGTTTTTAGGAGGGTCAAATTAGTCTAAATCCAGATTTTCAGCTCTTTCGGAGAGATTTCAAAAATTTTCATTTTTTCGAAGGAAGGTATATGTATGGAAAAAAGTCGATTTTATGAAGGTCATTTTTGGGTTACGATAAAATTGGTAGAAATTACTATAGAAAATTGAAATTATCAGGGTTTGTAGGAAATTTTCTTGGCTTTTTAACTGTGTAAACTAGAAGTGGCTATGATTTTTTGTTTTTGAGTTATGCGTCAAAATCTGAGACCATGTTTTAAGGTTCAATTCACTAGTCGCTACAAGGCAAGATAAATTTTTTAGAATTTTTCTGATGGCAGATTCGTTTTTAGGAGGGTCAAATTAGTCTAAATCCAGATTTTCAGCTCATTTGGAGAGATTTCGAAAATTTTCATTTTTTCGAAGGAAGGTATATGTATGGAAAAAAGTCGATTTTATGAAGGTCATTTTTGGGTTACGATAAAATTGGTAGAAATTACTATAGAAAATTGAAATTTTCAGGGTTTGTAGGAAATTTTCTTGGCTTTTTAACTGTGTAAACTAGAAGTGGCTATGATTTTTTGTTTTTGAGTTATGCGTCAAAATCTGAGACCATGTTTTAAGGTTCAATTCACTAGTCGCTACAAGGCAAGATAAATTTTTTAGAATTTTTCTGATG
Source organism: Ophraella communa (assembly GCA_035357415.1). NCBI lineage: Eukaryota > Metazoa > Arthropoda > Insecta > Coleoptera > Chrysomelidae > Ophraella > Ophraella communa. The sequence continues at coordinate 42,056,680 of CM068985.1, read as the reverse complement.
GCAGATTCGTTTTTAGGAGGGTCAAATTAGTCTAAATCCAGATTTTCAGCTCTTTCGGAGAGATTTCAAAAATTTTCATTTTTTCGAAGGAAGGTATATGTATGGAAAAAAGTCGATTTTATGAAGGTCATTTTTGGGTTACGATAAAATTGGTAGAAATTACTATAGAAAATTGAAATTGTCAGGGTTTGTAGAAAATTTTCTTGGCTTTTTATCTGTGTAAACTAGAAGTGGCTATGATTTTTTGTTTTTGAGTTATACGTCAAAATCTGAGACCATGTCTTAACGTTCGATTCACTAGTCGCTACAAGGCAAGATAAATTTTTTTTGAATTTTTCTGATGGCAGATTCGTTTTTAGGAGGGTCAAATTAGTTTAAATCCAGATTTTCAGCTTATTCGGAGAGATTTCGAAAATTTTCATTTTTTCGAAGGAAGGTATATGTATGGAAAAAAGTCGATTTTACGAAGGTCATTTTTCGGTTAGGATAAAATTGGTAAAAATAATTATAGAAAATTGAAATTTTCAGGGTTTGTAGGAAATTTTCTTGGCTTTTTAACTGTGTAAACCAGAAGTGGCTGTGATTTTTTGTTTTTGAGTTATGAGTCAAAATCTGGGACCATGTCTTAACGATCCATTCACTAGTCACTACAAGACAAGATAAATTTTTTAGAATTTTTCTGATGACAGATTCGTTTTTAGGAGGGTCAAATTAGTCTGAATCCAATTTTTCAGCTCATTCGGAGAGATTTCGAAATTTTTCATTTTTTCGAAGCAAGGTATATGTATGGAAAAAAGTCGATTTTACGAAGGTCATTCTTGGGTTACGATAAAATTGGTAGAAATTATTATAGAAAATTGAAATTGTCAGGGTTTGTAGGAAATTTTCTTGTCTTTTTAACTGTGTAAACTAAAAGTGGCTATGATTTTTTGTTTTTGAGTTATGCGTCAAAATCTGAGACCATGTCTTAACGTTCGATTCACTAGTCGCTACAAGGCAAGATAAATTTTTTTAGAATTTTTCTGATGGCAGATTCGTTTTTAGGAGGGTCAAATTAGTTTAAATCCAGATTTTCAGCTTATTCGGAGAGATTTCGAAAATTTTCATTTTTTCGAAGGAAGGTATATGTATGGAAAAAAGTCGATTTTACGAAGGTCATTCTTGGGTTACGATAAAATTGGTAGAAATTATTATAGAAAATTGAAATTTTCAGGGTTTGTAGGAAATTTTCTTGTCTTTTTAACTGTGTAAACTAAAAGTGGCTATGATTGTTTGTTTTTGAGTTATAAGTCAAAATCTGAGACCATGTCTTAACGATCGATTCACTAGTCACTACAAGACAAGATAAATTTTTAAGAATTTTTCTGGGGGCAGATTCAATTTAAGGAGGGTCAAATTAGTCTGAATCCAAATTTTCAGCTCATTCGGAGAGATTTTGAAAATTTTCATTTTTTCGAAGGTAGGTATATGTATGGAAAAAAGTCGATTTAACGAAGGTCATTTTTCGGTTAGGATAAAATTGGTAAAAATAATTATAGAAAATTGAAATTCAGGGTACATACACATTCATTTTTTTATTTCAATTTACCATATTTTACAATAATTATCTAATATACAAGGTGAATTACTTTTAAGTAATGACGTCAGGTCTGTTTAGCTAAAAATGAATTTGTTCCATACTTTTTGGAAACTCTCTAAACATATGTAACATCTTATAAATAAAATTTTAACAATGTTATTCAACTTTTGCTTACACCTCCACGAATGATTTAATGTCCGAATAGTACATCTAATTTTTTTATTTCCGTTCATATATTTGATACAAGTACAAATATAAATTACTGTAAATTACGTAATCGAATTAAGTTAATTTAGTAGATGCACCAATTCCAAGACAACTGAAAGTTCATTTGAATTAACGTACCCGGTCAGATAACGGAAATGTTAAGAGGAATTGTTAATAAAATACTTTGCCTTATCAGGAAAGTTAATCTATATAAAAATTTGTATTCAAAACTTTTTTTTTCTTTAAGATTTAATATTGAGGAATATTTTTTTTTTATCTAGGTGCTTTCAGTAAAGAACTATTTATCGTATCTAGATTATAAATAATTTTGAAAGTAAAAGAAAAAACGTACGTCTATGACGTTTCCAAACTTTTTTTCCGAACTTACCATACACAAATGTCACTATAAACTAGTCAGAATTATTGTCATTTGGTTTAAATATTTTAACGTAATGATTTCTTCGGTATTTATAGCATACTTTAAACGACTGCCTATCACAGAGTCGAATAATATATTATGCAAATAGAGACGTTTATTTCTTGTTTTTATTTGTAGCTATTAAGACAATGATTTAAAGGTCTTTGTAAGTATTTACATGATGTGTTTTGACGATTAGGTGGTACGTATTTAGCTGTTGTATCTGTATAAGGCTCGTTATTATATAACAATGAATAATTTAAAGAAATACCGTTCAGATGACTACACAAAAAGTGAATGCAATTTTAAAAATTAGTAATTTCTGAAATACAATTTATTCATACAACTGAGTTATTTAACATATGAATAATTATTATAAGTTGATTAATAACTAGTTAAAGAAATAATTCAAAAGAACGTTTTGCTTAGATTTTTTTAAGAATAGGCAGTTTTTTTTAATCATCCTGTTGATTTATCTGTACACGACTTCTGAAAAGAACATCTGGAGTACGAAGAGTAATAATAAAAATTTATCGTTTATTGTTATGTTTACACATAAGAAAATAATAACTGTTTTATTTAATAAAAAAATTGAAAGTCACAGCAACTGTAAATACTATAACAATTATTATACAATAAATTACAATTGCTTATTTGTCTAATAGACGTTTTAATAAAACCAAGAACTATTTTATGAACAATATCAATGATTCACTTCACATAACTTAAAATTGTTATTGTTATTATTAACGTTGTGCACCTGGTTGCCAAATTTGAGGCTACTGGTTCAGTCGTAAGCGAAGAACTGGTTATATTAGGTTATATTTAGTCTCTGAATCCACATTTTTAGCTCATCCGGAGAGATTTCGAAATTTTTCAATTTGTCGAAGGTTTATGTATGGAAAAAAGTCGATTTTACAAAGGTCATTTTTCGGTTAGGATAAAATTGGTAAACATAAAGATAGAAAATTGAAATTTTTAGGGTTTGTAGGAAATTTTCTTGGCTTTTGAACTGTGTAAACCAGAAGTGGCTATGATCTTTTGTTTTTGAGTTATGAGTCAAAATCTGGGACCATGTCTTAACGATCCATTCACTAGTCACTACAAGACAAGATAAATTTTTTAGAATTTTTCTGGTGACAGATTCGTTGTTAGGAGGGTCAAATTAGTCTGAATCCAAATTTTCAGCTCATTCGGAGAGATTTCGAAATTTTTCATTTTTTCGAAGGAAGGTATATGTATGGAAAAAAGTCGATTTTACGAAGTCATTTTTGGGTTACGATAAAATTGGTAAAAATTACTATAGAAAATTGAAATTGTCAGGGTTTGTAGAAAATTTTCTTGGCTTTTTAACTGTGTAAACTAGAAGTGGCTATGATATTTTGTTTTTGAGTTATGCTTTACAATCTGAGACCATGTCTTAACGTTCGTTTCACTAGTCGCTACAAGGCAAGATAAATTTTTTAGAATTTTTCTGATGGCAGATTCGTTTTTAGGCGGGTCAAATTAGTTTAAATCCAGATTTTCAGCTTATTCGGAGAGATTTCGAAAATTTTCATTTTTTCGAAGGAAGGTATATGTATGGAAAAAAGTCGATTTTACGAAGGTCATTTTTGGGTTACGATAAAATTGGTAAAAATTACTATAGAAAATTGAAATTGTCAGGGTTTGTAGAAAATTTTCTTGGCTTTTTAACTGTGTAAACTAGAAGTGGCTATGATATTTTGTTTTTGAGTTATGCTTTAAAATCTGAGACCATGTCTTAACGTTCGTTTCACTAGTCGCTACAAGGCAAGATAAATTTTTTAGAATTTTTCTGATGGCAGATTCGTTTTTAGGAGGGTCAAATTAGTCTAAATCCAGATTTTCAGCTCATTCGGAGAGATTTCGAAAATTTTCATTTTTTCGAAGGAAGGTATATGTATAGAAAAAAGTCGATTTTACGAAGGTCATTTTTGGGTTACGATAAAATTGGTAAAAATTACTATAGAAAATTGAAATTGTCAGGGTTTGTAGAAAATTTTCTTGGCTTTTTAACTGTGTAAACTAGAAGTGGCTATGATATTTTGTTTTTGAGTTATGCTTTAAAATCTGAGACCATGTCTTAACGTTCGTTTCACTAGTCGCTACAAGGCAAGATAAATTTTTTAGAATTTTTCTGATGGCAGATTCGTTTTTAGGAGGGTCAAATTAGTTTAAATCCAGATTTTCAGCTTATTCGGAGAGATTTCGAAAATTTTCATTTTTTCGAAGGAAGGTAGGTATATGTATAGAAAAAAGTCGATTTTACGAAGGTCATTTTTGGGTTACGATAAAATTGGTAAAAATTACTATAGAAAATTGAAATTGTCAGGGTTTGTAGAAAATTTTCTTGGCTTTTTAACTGTGTAAACTAGAAGTGGCTATGATTTTTTGTTTTTGAGTTATGAGTCAAAATCTGGGACCATGTCTTAACGATCCTTTCACTAGTCACTACAAGACAAGATAAATTTTTTAGAATTTTTCTGATGACAGATTCGTTTTAAGGAGGGTCAAATTAGTCTGACTCCAAATTTTCAGCTCATTCGGAGAGATTTCGAAAATTTTCATTTTTTCGAAGCAAGGTATTGTATGGAAAAAAGTCGATTTTACGAAGGTCATTTTTCGGTTAGGATAAAATTGGTAAATATAATTATAGAAAATTGAAATATTCAGGGTTTGTAGGAAATTTTCTTGGCTTTTTAACTGTGTAAATCAGAAGTGGCTGTGATTTTTTGTTTTTGAGTTATGAGTCAAAATCTGGGACCATGTCTTAACGATCCTTTCACTAGTCACTACAAGACAAGATAAATTTTTTAGAATTTTTCTGATGACAGATTCGTTTTAAGGAGCGTCCAATTAGTCTGACTCCAAATTTTCAGCTCATTCAGAGAGATTTCGAAAATTTTCATTTTTTCGAAGCAAGGTATTGTATGGAAAAAAGTCGATTTTACGAAGGTCATTTTTCGGTTAGGATAAAATTGGTAAATATAATTATAGAAAATTGAAATTTTCAGGGTTTGTAGGAGATTTTCTTGGCTTTTTAACTGTGTAAATCAGAAGTGGCTGTGATTTTTTGTTTTTGAGTTATGAGTCAAAATCTGGGACCATGTCTTAACGATCCTTTCACTAGTCACTACAAGACAAGATAAATTTTTTAGAATTTTTCTGATGACAGATTCGTTTTAAGGAGGGTCCAATTAGTCTGACTCCAAATTTTCAGCTCATTCGGAGAGATTTCGAAAATTTTCATTTTTTCGAAGCAAGGTATTGTATGGAAAAAAGTCGATTTTACGAAGGTCATTTTTCGGTTAGGATAAAATTGGTAAATATAATTATAGAAAATTGAAATATTCAGGGTTTGTAGGAAATTTTCTTGGCTTTTTAACTGTGTAAATCAGAAGTGGCTGTGATTTTTTGTTTTTGAGTTATGAGTCAAAATCTGGGACCATGTCTTAACGATCCTTTCACTAGTCACTACAAGACAAGATAAATTTTTTAGAATTTTTCTGATGACAGATTCGTTTTAAGGAGGGTCCAATTAGTCTGACTCCAAATTTTCAGCTCATTCAGAGAGATTTCGAAAATTTTCATTTTTTCGAAGCAAGGTATTGTATGGAAAAAAGTCGATTTTACGAAGGTCATTTTTCGGTTAGGATAAAATTGGTAAATATAATTATAGAAAATTGAAATTTTCAGGGTTTGTAGGAAATTTTCTTGGCTTTTTAACTGTGTAAATCAGAAGTGGCTGTGATTTTTTGTTTTTGAGTTATGAGTCAAAATCTGGGACCATGTCTTAACGATCCTTTCACTAGTCACTACAAGACAAGATAAATTTTTTAGAATTTTTCTGATGACAGATTCGTTTTAAGGAGGGTCCAATTAGTCTGACTCCAAATTTTCAGCTCATTCGGAGAGATTTCGAAAATTTTCATTTTTTCGAAGCAAGGTATTGTATGGAAAAAAGTCGATTTTACGAAGGTCATTTTTCGGTTAGGATAAAATTGGTAAATATAATTATAGAAAATTGAAATTTTTAGGGTTTGTAGGAAATTTTCTTGGCTTTTTAACTGTGTAAATCAGAAGTGGCTGTGATTTTTTGTTTTTGAGTTATGAGTCAAAATCTGGGACCATGTCTTAACGATCCATTCACTAGTCACTACAAGACAAGATAAATTTTTTAGAATTTTTCTGATGACAGATTCGTTTTTAGGAGGGTCAAATTAGTCTGAATCCAGATTTTCAGCCCATTCGGAGATATTTCGAAAATTTTCATTTTTTCGAAGGAAGGTATATGTATGGAAAAAAGTCGATTTTACGAAGGTCATTTTTGGGTTATGATAAAATTGGTAGAAATTACTACAGAAAATTGAAATTGTCAGGGTTTGTAGGAAATTTTCTTGGCTTTTTAACTGTGTAAACTAGAAGTGGCTGTGATTTTTTGTTTTTGAGTTATGAGTCAAAATCTGGGACCATGTCTTAACGATCCATTCACTAGTCACTACAAGACAAGATAAATTTTTTAGAATTTTTCTGATGACAGATTCGTTTTAAGGAGGGTCAAATTAGTCTGACTCCAAATTTTCAGCTCATTTGGAGAGATTTCGAAAATTTTCATTTTTTCGAAGCAAGGTATTGTATGGAAAAAAGTCGATTTTACGAAGGTCATTTTTCGGTTAGGATAAAATTGGTAAATATAATTATAGAAAATTGAAATTTTCAGGGTTTGTAGGAAATTTTCTTGGCTTTTTAACTGTGTAAACTAGAAGTGGCTGTGATTTTTTGTTTTTGAGTTATGAGTCAAAATCTGGGACCATGTCTTAACGATCCTTTCACTAGTCACTACAAGACAAGATAAATTTTTTAGAATTTTTCTGATGACAGATTCGTTTTAAGGAGGGTCAAATTAGTCTGAATCTAAATTTTCAGCTCATTCGGAGAGATTTCGAAAATTTTCATGTTTTCGAAGGAAGGTATATTGTGGGGTTTAATTATGTTAAATCTATAAAATTATATTTTCTTAAAGTATTTGTGTGAAACGTGTTGCCTATAGCGGTACGCCTACGACAACAATATGATCTCCCACAATATTTTCTTAAAAAAAATATGACGCCAATGAAATTAAATTAAACCAAGCTGCTCAAAGCAATGAGACTCTTAAAAATTTTTATGATTAAAAACAAATAACGAAAAAGATACTTAAGTAGTTCCTCCGGTCACTGTATGACGTCACCCGCTCAGGTTACTGGTGTAGGTTCAAGTTCTGCGATTATTCCCTCTAGTCAAATTCTGTGTTTTGTGAGGTTAAAGTTCTGAGACGTTACAGCTGATTGAAGTAAATTAAGAAGTGATCGTTCTCGTTAAATAAATTTCCAGATTAATTTATGTTTGAAATAAACAGAAATTCAAAAGAGATATTTATTGTTCAATGTCGCTAAAAGAAAATGTATTAGAAATATTCCAAAATGAATTGGGTTTACTGGTGAGTACAATTTATACTTTTATTCCTATGGAATGTACCTTAAATAAATATATAGTGTGTTCTTAGTTATAAAACCGTATTCTTTAATTGAAATGTATGAATGTGAAAATTCCTGAATATCCTGTTTTCTCTTCCAAGAACAAACTACATCAAAGTTGTAGCACGTGCTAATTTAAATAAAACCTTTATAATACGAATAAATTTTGACAATAAATATGGATCTTGTACAAATGAATTAGTGATAAAACAAAAAATTAGTATGAAATTCTACAGTTCATCGAAAATGTTAAACACTGAAATAGAGCAATAATAATTGTTGAAATTCTAGAGTTTATCGAAAATGTCTAACATTAAAATAGAACAATAATAATTGACATCACCTTAAAAATGTTCAGAATTTGGTCCATACGTGGATGTTGTGGAGTCCTGGTACTTAATTCTTGCTAAATATGTGTTGGAGCAAAATTGGCCCCAAATACCTCAAATGTAGAATCCTTACAACTGCTGTCACTTTCAAATGGACAGGAATATGTTCCTTAAGGCTTAAATAACTTGCTTGCTCTCCTGGAACTGCTGGTATTGGATGCCAATACACTTTGGCCCCAATTTCTTGTCAGGTATGTTAAATTTTTATGGAAATACACTTTTATATCACACTTTATCGTTTTAAGTATTTATCTTGCATTATTATGCGTTAATTGTTTAATTTTACTTATAAAAATTTTAATTTTATCAGGACAAATTTCTTACCCTCCTTTCGCTTTCAGGAACAAAAAACAAGAGAGAGATTTTAGATTCAACAGAACCATGGTTACCGAAAATTCTTTTGTTTTCCCAGCTTTCCTTTTGAACAAAAATAAATAAATTTATGTTGGCAATGAAGGCAAAGTTACTAAAAAAATATCAGTTTTTTATGTTGGTGACTGGTAAGCTCAAATGATGTTTATTGGAACCTTGTTGTACAGGGTGATTTTATTTTAGTGAGATTTGGAATTCTAAAATTATTCCTACTGATTTTGGGAGTGATCACAAATTTGTCCTTAACATCTAGAAATTAAAACTAATCAATTATTTTCAAGGTACAATTTAAGAAATTTATAAAATTTATGGAATAATTATCTGGAATAAATTAAACTCAACTTGTAGTTTTGCTATTATCTTTCTTTCTATTAATTTAGTTGCATAAAAAAATCGAACAAAGACTTATAATGATTTTTTAATTATTGTTTCCCCCCGAATGTTGTACACCAATTCAGTATCTTTTTCATAATATTTATAAATAAACATGCTCATTTGTATACTACTTCTAATGCAACCGTAACAATATATATGGAAAAAAGTCGATTTTACAAAGGTCATTTTTCGGTTAGGATAAAATTGGTAAACATAATGATAGAAAATTGAAATTTTCAGGGTTTGTAGGAAATTTTCTTGGCTTTTTAACTGTGTAAACCAGAAGTGGCTGTGATTTTTTGTTTTTGAGTTATGAGTCAAAATCTGGGACCATGTCTTAACGATCCATTCACTAGTCACTACAAGACAAGATAATCTTTTTAGAATTTTTCTGATGACAGATTCGTTTTTAGGAGGGTCAAATTAGTCTGAATCCAGATTTTCAGCCCATTCGGAGATATTTCGAAAATTTTCATTTTTTCGAAGGAAGGTATATGTATGGAAAAAAGTCGATTTTACGAAGGTCATTTTTGGGTTATGATAAAATTGGTAGAAATTACTACAGAAAATTGAAATTGTCAGGGTTTGTAGGAAATTTTCTTGGCTTTTTAACTGTGTAAACTAGAAGTGGCTGTGATTTTTTGTTTTTGAGTTGTGAGTCAAAATCTGGGACCATGTCTTAACGATCCATTCACTAGTCACTACAAGACAAGATAAATTTTTTAGAATTTTTTTGATGACAGATTCGTTTTTAGGAGGGTCAAATTAATCTGAATCCAAATTTTCAGCTCATTCGGAGAGATTTCGAAATTTTTCATTTTTTCGAAGCAAGGTATATGTATGGAAAAAAGTCGATTTTACGAATTTTTCGGTTAGGATAAAATTGGTAAAAATAATTATAGAAAATTGAAATTTTTAGGGTTTGTAGGAAATTTTCTTGGCTTTTTAACTGTGTCAACTAAAAGTGGCTATGATTTCTTTTTCTTGAGTTATGCGTCATAATCTGACACTATATGTCTTAACGCTCGATTCACTAGTCACTGCAAGGGACAAGGAAACCCTTGCGGTTATAGTGATACTTTGTGCACTCAAAGCAATTGTTATAGCAACACTTTAACATTAGCTAATATAGTAAAAAGCAATGTATTGCCGTTACGCTGGACATAGTATTTATCCGCTAATTAATTTCTATCCTAAAAACAACCTACATAAAAACTAAGTTGTTAATGCAAAACGGTTTTTGTCATCAATCGAATATTGTAAACATTAAAGCACTAACCTACTTAAAAAAAACAATACTTAAAAACTTTTTAACACTTGTACCTACGTATTATTTAATCACAAAATATCCGATTTGTGTTCACGTACTAGTTTTTATTAAAAATCAATTTCGTGTTTATGCTACGGTAATTTATGTAACTAACTTTTCAATATTCTTGGATGAACAGAAAAAGTTTCAACGTTAATTCGAGAATTTTTAAAAACACTCTTTCAATATAAAAAACTGATCAGGAAGTATGCCAATAGTATTCTTATATTTTTTTAAATAATTTAAAATAACGTGATAATGTTACGTAACTCCCTAAAATATTTAATAAATAATAAAACAGGAGAAGTTCTACTCGATGTAATATAATATTTTATTTATTGGAGAGAAAATAAATGGAGTTTACTCCAAAAAAACTAAGACAACAAGCTCTTCCCCGGAATCATCCCACCAATAGCACACGGCGCCTTTATAAATTACACTTGCTTCCAGTTTTACTATTTATTTCTTCTATCATTTGATAATTTTAACTGGTGAACACACTTTTAACCTATTATATCATTCACTGTTTTACTTTTAATTTAATTGATCCAACACAGTTTAAACTGGACACAAATTTATAATAATTTATATTCCTAAACTGTCTCTAGATCTTCACTGATTTTTTTTCAACTCAAACTGATGTAAACTCAAACTTACTTCCCTATCATGATCTGTAGCGTTCGAATATCAAGGTTCAATATTCATCTTTTGACAATACTTCTTTCTTTTTTCCACACATTGCAATAATATACCCATAAGTGTCTTATCTACAAAGATATTTACAGTTTTCAAAAATTACTACCCAAAATTCTGGAACCTTCTATTTTAAAATTGTATGTATTGCACATAAATGATTTTAATAAAACATATAATAAAATTACAAGTAAATAAACTTATAAACTAGGATTTATTTTAAAAATAAAGTTTATTCTTTTTGTATGTATACAAATAATGAATTTTTTCTATTTGGCTTTTTCACACTGTATATCATTAAATCTATCACTGTTTAACTAATTTTTATTGTTACAATACATATAGAACAAAATACGACTAATAATAAAAACGTTATATACGATCCAATACCGCTTCCCACGTTATAAGTTGATGCATAAATTGATTCAAATGTTAATAACGTTGCATTTGAAAATTCCCAAAGCAGCAACATTGTGAAAGTTTTCCTATTATTAATAATAATGATAATAATAAACGATGACAAGTTGCTTTTAACAGTGGCCGAAAAGGGAGTCGAGCTTATGCAATCTTCTAAATTTTTGCGGGGTCTGCAAGCTGATAATGAAAAAATTATTAACAAATTAGTTGCATAATTTCTTCGACAATCATTACTATTGTGAGCAAGAAGAATGTGTCATCGATTTAATGACGGAGGTCAAAGTATTTTATCTGTTCGAAAAAGGGTATGCGATTAACTGAATTAATTAAGAAAACGTATTATCTGTTCGTGAGAAATATTGGATGGTGTAGTCATTTAGAAAATAAATTAATTGTTAAATAACTTTTGATTTTTATAGTTCAATGTCTAAATCATCAATTTTATGACGAAAAAGACGCAAATGTCATTTAAATGTTGTAACTTAAGAGATTATATCAATTATTATAGTTTGAAAATAATTGTCGATGTTAACAAAAAAACTTTGTTTTATTGGTATATTTTTTAAATATTTATTTATTTTTGGCCATTTTTTACAGCATTTTAGACCAACTTCCAGTAACCATACTTGTTTACTCGGATACTTGTCACATTTCTTGACGAATTTCAAATACTTTCAAGTTTATCTGATTCGCCAGTACTTACTGCTACATTTTACCAAAAAAATTGACCTCAATGTCTGTATTAATTAATTAAAATTTTGAATTATCTACACACTGGTTAAATTAATTTTATTTCTCATAAACCATATTTGTTTATATCCTTCTCTTATGTCCGTTACAAATCATTCCTAGTACCGAGGTATTTACTGCTCCATTTTATTGTAGTCATAAAATTGATGATATCCATTTTAATTATCGATTGTCTACCATTTTAGTTCGTTGAATTTAATTCGATCCACCTGGACCCCTATTCTTGACGGTGATAGAATAGAACAGTCAATAGAAAGTGGGCGTGGTTCTATTGAAAATGCCAAAAACCGTATTCTTGAAATTCGTTCTCTCACTGTACCGATAGAAGGGTTGCTCCCCGAGAGAACGATTACTTCTATTGGTTATTTCTGAAGGAACCGCTATAACACCAAGAGAAGGTGTTAGGGATTTTTATTTTCGAACCAAAAATAGTATAGAAGTAATTTCTTTTATAGTAGTTATATGCTTTTTGGTTTTATATGATGTGTTTCATGCTTAGATAATCAAAAATAATTGTTCGTCCGTTATCAACCTTTTATTTATTTTTTTTAATCAAAAGTAACAGTAGTGAACATAGATAAGAAATATATAGTGTAGTGAAAATGGCAGAAAATAAAAAACAAAAGAGTGCTCCTATGAACACCCAACAAAAACAGATTCTTGTGGACTTTATTTCTGCAAGAGAAGAAATGTACTCCGGCAAATTAACGCAGTCCTATACAAAAGAAAAAATGGAAACACTATAACGTCGCGACAAACTTCCTTGTTCAATCTGAAAAGCCTTGTAAACCTATAATCTGTTAATTCATCAAATGGGTTTACCAAGGGTAAAACTTCTCTTCTGATATTGATATCCTCTTCTGCTTCTCGTATATCATTTTGTATAGCGTCGTAAATTAAAACATTATTCAAATCCATTGTAAATTGTAAAAAAACCTGTGACATAAAGGCAAACAGTATTAATACTAAACTAAATACATACAAATACTAAAAACAATACTAAATATAAAACTAGAACTAAATATTATGCTATGAAATAGAATTAAACGTTGAAATGAAATAAAACATAAAGCTCCTGAAACACTTTAGAGACCGTAAAAAATAAACAATAAACACGTTTGCATGATCTTCAATTGTCAAAAATTCTTTATTCCGATTGGTTTAACTATTTGGCAACCCTGCTCAAACATTCTTATAAATTTGCTTCTTTCTACAGCGACTGTACTTCTTTCTATCGAACTCAAGAATACAGTTTCATGTAACCAATAGAAAGGTGATAGAATGAAAGTAGGGAGTGCTCCCTAGGGAGAGTTCTATTCTATCACTGTCAAGAATAGGGGTCCTGGTCAGATGCAATAATTCGTAATAGAAACAGATGTTAACATTTTTTTTTCTCACACAATTGTTATAATTTTTATTGGTATGTAGAGCAAAAAAAGGTTTATTTCTAATAGATTATCATCGGAACAAATAGATTTCTCGTTCGAGTAATTGCAACCTCTGAACAAAGAAATTGTGTATCGAGATCTAAAAAGAATTGCGGTGTATATTAATAATATAAATAATATGCTACACACTATAAAATGAAATAAATAGATTCTAAGTGGACAAAAAATAAGTCCTCAACTGTATAAACAGTTTTTTCCTAATTTTAAAATTGTAAAATGCTGTGAATGATGTAGGTAAATGTCTTGACATCAAAATTAGAATAAGGCGTTGTAAAAACTTGAGCTTTTTGCGTAAATATTTACAGATTAAAGAAATAGATTCAAAGATAAATAAAGAGTACTACAGCGAGTTCTACTGCCCAGTTCCAAAAATGCTAAAATATGTTTTCTAGCTTTGAAAACTTTGACTTGTGCTAGAAAACTTTGAAAGCAGAAAAATCCTCACAATATAACATACGAGCTGAAAATGCGTTTCGTGGTACTAAAAATTGTACTGGAAATGTAATCTTACATCTTACGGTTCATATAACTGAGATTTTCCCAAAATTAAACCAGCATTGAAATAAATACTTCATAATAATCTAACAGTTGATAGTGATTACATTATAAAAAAGAGCAATGTAGTTCTAATATAGTATAAATCATATATTATAAAATGTCATTCTAATTTTTCTCTTGGCATTTGAACAGATTATTATTTTTTAAATTTTCCTCTATAATAGCGATGTAAACTATTTTTGTTAAAGTGTTTTTTTATTGTTTTTCTAATACAACCTTTAAAATGAGTTATTTAAAATTCCACTTCAAATTTCGCTCCAAAACGATAATACCTGTCAAACGCCCGCTGTGACGTCACTTGTTCCTATACATTGTCGAAGTTGTATGTAATAGAAAGTTATTTCGTAGTTTTGTGTTAATAAGATCGATTCTACAGTTTTAATTGTTGTGCGGTGTGAAAGTTTTACTATTAAAACACCCGAAAAACTATTTGTTCAAACGTAAGTCTTTTCTACATTCATAAAATAATTAAAAAATGTATAATATGCCGTTAAACGTATTTATAGTGATAGTTTTTGTTGATTTATTTAAATAGATGTTAAAAACTCATTATAGAAATGTTTTGAACGTAATTTTGAGTTTTCTACATATTCAACTTTAAAATGACTATTGAAAGAAATTACTCTATTTGAAATACTGTAGTCGGAGAAGATGGGTCCAAGATCAAACAGCTTAAATTCTCATATTTGTTTATTTATTTATACAGCAGAGCATCCAACAGCCGAAGCCAGTTACTGGATGAAAAATATGTTTTCATTCAAAATACTTGCTTCATAAACAAATCCGTTAGAAGAACCAGCGTGAACAATTATGAAACGTTTACCATCAAAACTGATCAAAACCTTCTGGTTTACGTACACTTTTGCTACTATTATATATTTCCTTTTGAATAAATCCATGTTTCATCCAAAAAAAACAAGTTCTCTTGGATGCACCAGGTTTTCAATGTATTTACGAAAGAATTTTGCTCTTAAGCAGCATGTTTTTCCAGGCACATTCTAAAAATAAAAACCTTGAAAAAATATTCTGTTCTATATTTATTTGATATTTATGACAACAAATAGTTTTATATAGATCCGTTTGACAGAGTTTTAGCCAGATTAAAAAATGATACGTCAAATTAAAGGTTAGAAAATTTAACTTCAAAAATTAATACTTACATCGAGGAATCCAACACTAAGTGAAGTCGTTACAACTCTTTTTGAGAAAATCTATAAACTCAAGGCACCAAAATGTAATAGAAAATTAAACAATATGAAACGCTGTCAAGTTGACAACTAAGCAGGTTCAATGATGACAATTTATCACAGACTGTTGTTATATTACTGTCTTTGTCTGATGTATTATAAAATGTTTGACATATGAATAGAAATGAGACAAAATTTAAAAATAGTTCGTGAATATTTTCATATGTGCAAAGATTATAAGCATATATCGTGTTTTTTTATTATTTTTATTATAGAATCTATCTTTTCGTAGTAACATTATATATATATTTGAGTACAATCCATATTATAACAATTCAAATTGATTCCTTAAAACACGTGACCAAATAGGTTAGTTTGGCCACCCCTACAATTTTTCTTATAGTTCTCACTCTCTCTAATGTTCCGTGTTTGACAGACTGTCACATAGCTAACTTCAGAGTTCAAATTGATTGTAACCTAGCGTAAATAACTGCGTTTTCTACTGATAGTGTGTATTCTGTGTTCCCTTGTAGATGGAATTATTTTGACAGTTCAAATAAACTACAATTATCAACGTAACAATTTAAAGTGGATTTATCGAAACTTTGAATAATGTGGTTTGAAATTTTACCATCTGCATTTATTATAGCTGCAACCCTTGCATTTCCTCATGTTTCATCTTACGTTTTAAATTACTTCGTACTGGGAAATATGTATAGGAGATCTCTGGATAATATGGATGTAAATATAATTTTTTTAGTTTTAAAAAAGATTGTTCTATATTTTTTATAGTACATAGTACATTTTAACTAATAGCTGTACAAACAATGTATATTCACGTTTCAGCTAAGACGACAATATTTGAGAGACAGACGATTGTCGAAAGATCCTTACAAAGTTCAAGGATTGGAAGCTATACCGGACAATGACGACAAGAAAGAAACTGAATCTAAACCGAATAATGACGATGAAACGTCTTAGATGTTTTAAAACGTAGAAATGTATTAAATATACTACAATTGATAAAAATAAATGTTTAAGAAAAAAATTTATTAAGATTTGCGTAGTTTTACTTTCAATATTTAAATTATACTAAGAAATGTCGGTATTCGACCTTGAAAATCACACCTCGAAGACATCGCATCTCTCGAGAGTGTAATCTGTAATCTATTTATCAATTTAAAATGTCAGTAGGCGATGAATCTCATCGCAATTATCTCATCATGGGAGTATTATGTGGAACGATTGAGGATTTTAATCAAATTCCAATTTGAAAATCAATATTTTATTTTTACGAAATATATAACAGCTTCTTCTATTACACAATTAAACAAAAATACCGATGCAAGATCTTGTATGCCTTTTAGCGTGGTCAAAGTACACATATAGCTTCACTAAAAAGACAAAAATCTTGAAATTTCACATTTGAGTATTTAAAAGGATTGTACTTAATATGAAAAATTCTTTACGAAAATAGGTATGCAATTTTCCGGAAAATTCTCGGGAGAATAATTTTGTTTTTGTTTTTTCACTCTAATTGTTTAAATAATAAATATATGGGAAAAAGTTTTAATTAAAATCTGTAGCTGATGCAATTATCTACAAAATTTGTCTGAAAAGTTTTTCTGTAAATTGAAAAGTGTACGAGATATAATTATTTCAGCGGAAGTCGATTCGTGGGTGCGCGCGAACGTCCCGTGAGCCGAATTTATTGAAGGCTCGATTTAAAAGTTAATAATTTAAAGGTTGTGATGCACTGAAAAAACAGACAAAGTAATATAAAATGTAGAGAAAGACCTCAACTTTCAAAAAAAATTACTTTCAAGTTTAAAAAAGTAAATTTTCTAACCGTAAAATCCATTTATTTATAAAAAACGGAGCAGAAAAACGTCAATAAACAATTATATTTACTATTTAATTAATTATTGTCGCAGCGAAAATTCCTTTTAAATTTAACATTTCAAATGATCATTGAACATTATTATCACAAAAACAAAGCGAAAAATGTTTAAATTTTTAAACAAATGCTTTTTAAAAATCTCTGTTTTTTACATGCTTAATTTCAATCGTTTTTTTCAAACTTTATTTAATTATATCTTTTTTTTTCAAATTAATATACTTCAATGAAACTTTATCTGTAAATACTTTGAAGTATATACTTTCAAAACTATTATACAGTTTTTCTTTTAATTTCAAATTTTTTAAATAATAGACATTTATTTATAATAAGTGCTAGTAGTATCATGGTCCTTAATTCTTATCTCATGGAATAATTTTATTTTTAATTTTTATAATTTTTTGATTCAAAAAATTGCAAAAATATATAATAGTCAAAGAAGGTTTACGTGGAAAATCGCTAGAATTTTCATGAAAAACCAATTTAATGATAAAAAAGCACGGGATATTCTGAACATATTGATCAACAACAATACCTTATAAATGAAATATATTTGTCGTCATAAATACTAATTAAAATATTTAATGAAACTTCGAGAATTCGCTTATTTCAACGGTAGCATTTGGAAAATCGTATGTATCTTTTCGGAAAATCTAGTTACAAAAAATAGTTTCAAATAAATTTTTTAGATTAAACCATCATCTTTTAAGTACACAATGTTTAATAATTAAATTGTTTAATTTCTCAATGTTTAGTAGAAAGAATTAGTAAAAAAACGACTTTTTATATGGAAAATCGGTGATAATTCATTAAAAAATTATTACAAAAAAAAATTTTTTTATATAATTTTAGATACCTTCATTTATAGCAAATTTTATATGAAACAATTTTTTCTACGAGTCATTGTATATTTACTATTTTAAAATTAAAAACTTGAAAATTGATGATATTTAAAAGAAGTATTAGAAAAATTTGGTTTATTTCAAAAACTGATAAAAATATCAGAAAACTTTTCAAACAAATTTTGTAGGTAAATGCATTAGCTACAATTTTCGATTTAAACATTTTTCTGCATTTTCAATATTTAAACGATTAGAGTGAAAAAACAAATAAAAAAATTTTCGACCAATGTTTTTCCGGAAAATTGCTTACCTAAATTCGTACACATTTTTTCATATTAAGCACAATCCTCTTAAATAACTAAATTTGAATTTCCAAATTTTTTGTACTTTTTGCAGCATTTTACGAATATTTTGTGTACTTTGACCACGCTATTTGGGTTTATACAGGGTGAGTCATAACTATTGGGACATAGACTAAGGACAGGTTATTTGGACCAAAATATGGCTATTGGGCCAAATATGCCTTAATATAATGTTGCTGAGAAAAAAGATACAGGGTGTTAAAGTTAATTTTTGTTTTTCGTTTTTTGCTAATAGTTTCCCTGTATATTTATAAATTGATATCAAAATGGGCACAGAGGCATAATCTTAGACAAGAAATAGTATTTTATTTACAATTTTACGTTTTGTCATAGAGGGCGCCACGTGGATCATTCCTAATGATCAAATTGAGTCTAAACTTTTTCTGATGAAATTTTTTAGTAATTTTTATTAGAAAATATGACGTAAACATCATTTTTACGTAAAATTGGTACTCTTGTTTAAACATGATAATTTCAACCGTTTTCGATAAAAACGCAGTCGAACTGCTTAGAGTCTTAAAAAAGGATTTCAAATATTAATTCATTTATGAAAAGTATGCTTTGGACTGTCAGATAATTGTTGTTGGTAAATGTCATTTGTTCAGAGTAAATTATTTTTGATGTGACAGT
Organism: Ophraella communa; assembly: GCA_035357415.1. Classification (NCBI taxonomy): domain Eukaryota; kingdom Metazoa; phylum Arthropoda; class Insecta; order Coleoptera; family Chrysomelidae; genus Ophraella; species Ophraella communa. The sequence continues at coordinate 42,037,710 of CM068985.1, read as the reverse complement.
GTAGTGTAATGTTGCATTTTTTAAAAGTAATCATTACTTTTTTTTGATTGAAATGCCTCGTCACAATCATTTTACTAATGAAGAAATGCGAAATATGATTTGCGTATACGCACAAGAAAATTTTTGCGGTCGCTCGGCAGCCAGAATAAGGTATGGAATGTTATACGCAAACAGAAGGCAACCAAATCACAAAACTTTTGCAAGATTATATCGTAGTTTAGGTGAAACTGGGTCATTTCACACTAAAAATCGGGGTGATCGACCGAAACAAATCACACCTAATCAACAAGATGAACTTTTGGTTCCAGTAGATGAAAATCCTGAAATAAGTTCACGACATCTATCAGCAGCAACAGGAGTAAGTCAGTCGTCTATAATTAGAATTCTAAAAAAAGAGAACCTCCATCCTCATCACTTTACTCCTGTTCAAAATTTACTTCCAACAGATCTTCCACGACGGTTACAGTTTTGCCAACGTATTCTGAATAAACATCGCAATGACAGACACTTTATTAAGAATATTATGTTCACCGACGAAGCAACTTTTACCAGACGAGGGGTTTTTAATTGGCGAAATAGTCATTATTGGGAAGAAGAAAACCCGCATGCTATTAAAGCTAGACATTTTCAGCATTAGTTTAAATTGAATATTTGGTGTGGCATTATAGGCGACCAACTACTAGGGCCTTATGTTCTTCCTCCGAATTTAAATGAAGATTCTTATTTATTCTTTTTGGAAAATACTCTTAGTGATATTTTAGATGATCTGTCACTGGATGTAAGAAGAAAAATGTGGTTTATGCAGGATGGAGCGCCACCTCATTTTTCATTAGCTGTTAGAAATTATTTTAATGACGTATTTCCTCAACGATGGATTGGCAGAGGCAGTGATTTTCAATGGCCACCAAGAAGTCCTGAGTACAACCCGTTAGATTTTTATTTTTGGGGACATATGAAGTCCTTAGTTTATGCCAATGAAATTAATACACGAGACGAACTTTGGAGATACATTCAAAATACAGCTAATCTTATAAGGGCACAGAATAACATTTTTTTAACGTCCAAAAATCCTTTATAAAAAGAATTAGAAAAGGCATAGAAATCGGAGGAGACCATGTAGAACATTTAGTTTGAGTTTTTGTGAGTTCTTTTAAGTTAAAGTGTGTTTAGTTTTGATTTATCGTCAAAACGGAAACCTTACGTTAATTGCAACTTTGTTTATTAGTTTGGTATTTGATAGTGGAATTGTAAATAAAATACTATTTCTTGTCTGAGATTATGCCTCTGTGCCAATTTTGATATCAATTTATAAATATACAGGGAAACTATTAGCAAAAAAAGAAAAACAAAAATTAACTTTAACACCCTGTATCTTTTTTCTCAGCAACATTATATTAAGGCATATTTGGCCCAACAGCCATATTTTGGTCCAAATAACCTGTCCTTAGTCTATGTCCCAATAGTTATGACTCACCCTGTATGTAAAACATGAATTAATCCACCTATTTGAAGCAATTTTATCAATGTGTGGTTGGTTTAGGTCATGATGATGTCCACCAAGTAGAGCTTTTTGGGTCCATTTTGCTTATTTTACAGCATCTGGTTTTATTTCTAAATCCAAATTAAGACCTGCTAATAACTAATCTACGTAAATTCGATGACATTGATTTGGTGATAAAGAAGTCTCGTAATTTATTTATCTACTTGGTGCATGTGTAGATTTTTTATGTCACAAAGAGCTCTAGTTCTTCCTCCCTTCTTTCTAGAAAGTGTTATTGTAAACACTGAGGATATTGTCTTACTTATCCATACGAAGGGTTTCATTTTCTATCTTATATATTATAAAGTAAGAGATATTTAATTAAGAGAAGTTTTGCTGGAAACATCGAACGCCAATGATATTATATTTTCAACCTACGACCTGCACTCGCGAACGAAAGAAAGTCAACCGAAATGGATTACGTAAAAGAGTGCACTAAACGTTCAGCCGTCTTTAAAATTCACTCAAAGGTCGATTAACAGATTTCAGCACTCTTTTTCTCTGTTTATGTACGGGTATAACGTAACAGGTTACACGATTACACATCAGTGCCGGGGGCGAAATAAAATCTTAAATATTATTTAAACGATAATTTTTAGATTGTTAAATAATAATCCTCGAAAATGTCATATAATTCATTGTTGGAACCTCAAATCTGACCGCATCTTAAAAGTTATTGCTTTTTAATTACAAATAGAGTCTGGCGGAGCTAAAATCACGAAGATCGTGTGCTTAATATGCGGGATTATTAAACTTGTGTTTTTTATTGGACATTTAGCTAATAAAAAATATAAAAATTTACGAAATAGTTAAGTGGAGAAGTCCAGTTCCCCACTGAAGTTTGGAAATCTACTAAAAGTTTCTTAGCAGATTTGTCCAGGACGTTGAATTACATTTCCAAATAAAACGCAGATTGATTTCTGCATTACTGTGTCATCAAAAGTACAAGATATTGTGGGGTTAAATTTTGTTAATTCTATAAATTTATATTTTGTCAAGGTATTTGTGTGAAACGTGTTGCCTATAGCGGTACGCCTACGACAACAATATGACCTCCCACAATATTTTTCTTTAAAACAAATATGACGCCAATGAAATTAAATTAAACCAGGCAGCTCAAAGCAATGAGACTCTTAAAAATTTTTTATGATGAAAAACAAATAACGAAAGAGATACTTAAGTAGTTCCTCCGGTCACTGTATGACGTTACCTGCTCAGGTTACGTGTGTAGGTTCGAGTTCTATGATTATTCCCTCCGGTCAAATTCTGTATTTTGTGAGGTTAAAGTTCTGAAAGTCACAGCTGATGGAAGCAGATTTAGAAGTGGTCGTTTTCTTTATGCGAATTTTGCGAATTAATTTGTGTTTGAAATAAACAGAAATTCAAAAGAGACATTTATTATTCAATGTCGCTAAAAAAAATGCATTAGAAAGATTGCAAAATGAATTGATGTTACAAGTGAGTACAATTTTTTTATAATTTTTTTATTCCAATGGAATGTACCTTAAATTAAGATATAGGGTGTTCTTAGTTATAAAACAGTATTCTTCAATTGAACTGTATGAATGTGAAAATTCCTGAATATCCTGTTGTCTCTTCCAAGAACAAACTACATCAAAGTTGTAGCACGTGCTAATTTAATTAAAACCTTTATGATACGGATAAATTTGACAATAATTATGGATCTCGTACAAATGAATTAATGACAAAAAAAAATCAGTAGTAAATTCCAAAGTTCATCGAAAATGTTAAACATTTAAATAGAGCGATAATAATTGTTGAAATTCTAGAGTTTATCGAAAATGTCAACTATTAAAATAGAACAATAATAATTGATATCACCTTAAAAATGTTCAGAATTTGGTCCATGCATGTATGTTGTAGAGTCCTGGTACTTAATTCTTGCTAAATATGTGTTGGAGCAAAACTGGCCCCAAATACCTCAGATGTAGAATCCTTACAACTGTTGTCACCTTCAAATGGACAGGAATATGTTCCTTAAGGCTTAAATAACTTGCCTGTTCTCCTGGAACTGCTAGTATTGGATGCCAATACACTTTGGCCCCAATTTCTTGTCAGGTAGGTTAAATTTTTATGAAAATACACTTTTATACACACACTTTATCGATTTAAGCATTTATCTTGCATGATTATGCGTTAATTGTTTAATTTTACTTACAAAAATTTTAATTTTATCAGGACAAATTTCTTACCCTCCTTTCGCTTTCAGGAACAAAAAACAAGAGAGAGATTTTAGATTCAACAAAACCATGGTTACCGATAATTCTTTTGTTTTCCCAGCTTTCCTTTTGAACAAAAATAAATAAATTTATGTTTGCAGTGAAGGCAAAGTTACTAAAAAAATACCAGTTTTTTTATGTTGGTGACTGGTAAGCTCAAATGATATTTATTGGAACTTTGTTGTACAGGGTAGGGTGATTTTATTTTAGTGAGATTTGGAATTCTAAAATTATTCCTCCTGATTTTGGGAGTGGTCACAAATTTGTCCTTAACATCTAGAAATTAAAACTAATCAATTATTTTCAACGTACAATTTAAGAAATTTATAAAATTTATGGAATAATTATCTGGAATAAATTAAACTCATCTTGTAGTTTTTCTATTATCTTTCTATCTATAAATTTATTTTCATTAAAAAAAAATCGAACAAAGACTTATAATGATTTTTAATCATTGTTTCCCCCCGAATGTTGTACACCAATTCATTATCTCTTTCATAATATTTATAAATAAACATGCTCATTTGTATACTACTCATAATGCAATCGTAACAATATATATTGGTATATATTCTATCCTCCTATTAGTAAAATCTACATTAGTGGATTTACTTTTATTTAGTTTGATCTTCCACTTTTCTGTCCATTGTTTAAATTTATCAATGGTATTTTGTAGTATACAAGTTGTTTCTATGTTGTGTTTGCCAACTGTCAAGAGGGCTGTATCATCAGCAAATTTAGCTACAGTACTTTCATCTAACTCTGGTAGGTCACAAGTATAGAGAAGGTACATAGATTTTTGTAATATCCACTTTGTTGAGCAGTGTATTTTAATGTATTAGATTTACATTTATTGATTATTGATAACGCTAAAAAATTTAAGACCATAGAATATGCTTTTTTACTTTTCTTTCATCAGAAAATGTCTTGTTTCTTATATGTTATATTTTTAATCTTTTGTAGATAAAAAATTCACGTAAATATGGTGTAGAGAAGGCGATTTTAAGCCGATGCAACAGATCAAAAGTTATTAGGCGCGTTCGAATCTATCGAGATTAATTATAGTGTTGTCGTTCGGTGGGTTTTAATATAACGAAAGCGAAATCAAAACATTTTACTACATCTTTAGAAAACGATACCTGTCAACCGAAGAAAGTTTCACACATACTATTTTATAAGATACATACAGAAAACTGGTAATATTCAGTTAAAAACAAATTTATTTAATTATTTATAATTACACCTTAAAAAAATAAGTAATCGAATTGTTTTTATTTGGAATTATTATTCCTAAACCAACCGTCACTAGTACGTGAATAGTTTTATGTCCAAGATTTGCAAGACACTATTGCTATTACCAATTTTCTTATGTGTTATTTTTTGTGCACTGATTAACATTAGTAAATTATAGTATGTACAAAAAGTACGAGGAGTAATAAACCCTAATTAAGTATGCAAAACCTTTACAGGGAGCACCATAAAAGTTTTGATAAATCTCTTGCTTTAAATTACATTTCTCCCGTAAATCTAAAAACCAGGTAGATCGACCCCGTATTTGTTTCAGTATTCTTCATTGTTAAAGGATTAGCAGATAAGCAATAACACAATGCAGTGGTGTATATTTTGGGGAAAAAATACGTTTTAAATTATAATATAATAAAAAATGAAAAAAAATAATTATTGGAATACATTTATTACTTGCATTTTATTCTATATCCGACTCGGAAGAGGAAGAATCGTTGTTGACATTAATAAAAATATGGATTAAATCATCACAAATATTGTCAATTTTCCACAAATTTGCCTCTACTTTGATAACATGCTCGATACAGTTTGTCCAATTTTCCTTACTAACATGACTTACAGCACTCTCAAACAATTTCAAAACATCGTTTATTTTAAAAGTAGTATTTTTTTCCAACTTTCCCCTTTACCTGAGCCCATATTAATTCTATGGGATTAAGTTCACAATGATAAGGGGGAAGTCGAATAACTGATATACCTACCACGAGAAGAAGCCATTTCTTCTACAATGTAGGTTTTGTATTTATTCTTGTTCATTTTTGCAATTCTGTAAAGTTCTTTCCTTAGTGGATCTTTTGGAAACTTAATATTTTTCGAAATAAGCCACTCCAAAAGCTCTGCTTTACGCCAACGACTTGTGGGCAATGCTTCTCGTAACCGTGAATGGTAACTTGCGTTGTCCAAAACAATAACAGCCCCTTTTGGAATCAGATCCAACATTTGAATAAACCATTCCTCGAAGACATCCCCATTCATATCTGTTTTCATCTTGTTTTCATAATGTTTTCATCTTGCCAAGATTTGGAAACTGTATATCCAGCATTAATCCATGTTTCGTCTAAGTAGAAGATTTTCAAATTTTGTTCTCTGGCATGTTGAATGCTTCTTAAATAGTTTCTTCTCCAAAAAAACTATTTCCGGTTTATCTATCAAGAGAGATTTTCTATTATGTTTTGTATATCTGAAACCCACATCTTTCAAAGGTTTGCATAATATCATTCTGGAGAATTTTGTATAGTCCGTATCTTCTTGCACTGATGTCATAATTTTGTCAAGTGTTGGAATTTCCTTTCGTAAGTAAAATCCATGGACTTTACGCCTTAGTCTTTGTTTTAATGACTCAACGATCTCAATTGGTTTTCGGCCTGAAGGAATTTTAGGGGGTTGAAGAGTTCCATTCTTGCTTTCTTTTAGTAATCTATAAATTGTTGATTTAGCAACACACAACATAGCAGCCGTTAATTCCACAATATCATCAACACTTGCACTTGGATCCTTGTTTTTCAATGATATATAACAATTCAATATCAGAGTTTTTTCATTTAAAGATAATGGACCTGTTTTTGGTCGTTTAGATGGTCCTTGGCTTATCGACATTGTTTGGTACTTGCACAATTAACATTCAACACATGTTTTAGTTTTAAATATATTCCAACTGTTTACAATATTATGAAAACCATACAACTTCATACAACTTTACTCAAAGAACTAATACTAAGTACTGATTTAATGTACCTACTTTCTTTTAAAGTAATATTCCCGATAATGTTTCTAAGAAAACTGGGTTGTTTGGAAAATCCCTCTCAATAATCGAATAATCTGTAAATAGGTGTAATCGTATTAAGACTATTACAGTAGGCTACTTGCCATTTAAAATTTCTGAGAAAAATTCCCCAAACACTACATATAGGAGTAATACAAATAAAAAATATTCATTTTGCTTCTTTGAATTTAATAAAAATTGTAACAATATCTTGCTATCCTGACTTTAATTAATGTTTTAAAAATATATTTCATTGTAATTTATTTGTGACAATATTCAAAGTTTGAATTAATCTTACAAAAAGAACAAAAATATATAAAATAATTATTTTTACAGATTGGTTTGTTTTCTATTATGAATAAACTGTGTTGCCTTTCTTTATCAAACTTACTAAAATGTATGTAGCTCTATCACTTTTTTTTTTAAATTAGTACATCCCGTTACCTCTGACCTAAATCGTATATTCTTTAGCATAGCTGCAACTCATTCGTTCAATACAAAATGTACCTTACGGTATTCCCTCTTAAAATATATTTTCGTACGTCTATGAAATCTACTTAAATGAATGATTTATTACTCCTTGTCCTTTCTATATAGACTATATGAAGGGTAGAAGGAAGGAGGACCAACTTGTATAAGAATAATGCTGAAAAACTGTCCAGCGGAAGCAACAAATGTTAGATGGCGCGAGAGTAGCAGAAGGGTTGAATAATTTAATATTTTTCGTGACTTACGTAGTTAAAACTTATGAGGTACTTAAAATCTCAACTATTTACGTACACAAATATAATTTAATTTCGTTTCTCACTTCAACAATTCATTTTGACAGAGCCCATCATAGGACTGTTATATATTTTATATCAAATTAATGCTAAGATTCGATTTACTTTTATTTGACACATACATATATATTGACATTGATTGTCAAAACATACAATAATCCTAACTAAACAATTTCTAATTGGCATGACTATATAACAAGGACAAATTCTTTTTTTTCTATTATTTGTAACGTCCTGTGACACTTACTCTTCCTACCCACCAATTTACCTCCTTTCGATGGATACTTTTTAATACAATGACAGTTATAATAAATATGATAAATGGAACTTGCGTACGAGTTTTTTTTTGTTATTTTAGAAGAATTTGGTAAATTGAGTGAATTTAATAAAAATAGAAATGCTAAATGTACAGGTAAAAAATATGTTCTTATACAAGAGTAAACGATGTGAAATGAATCTAACCTCAAATTATTTGACTAATAACGAATATTGATTAATGAGTATTTTATTGAAAGCTTACGAATAAATAAACAGATGAAGTATTTCATTTTATTTTCAGAATAGAATTATAAGGCCGTAATAATAATTTTAGTATAAAAAAATTTAATATGAAAAATACAAGTTGGCAGGTCTATTTTGCCACCATTTGGAACTACGCAATTGCAAATAATCCTGCCATTTCAGTAAGAAACTCCCTAAAACATAAAAACCAGCTTATTTTGGGGAGAATAGCTTTCTTTGATACTTTCTATTTATAAAAAATGCATTTCTCAGGCTTTTTAAACCGTACAATATTTTTTAAAATATCGTTTTTATAGGAATCATAAATAAAACTTGTAATTAACGAAGAAATTAGATAAATTCCATGGTAAGTTGCACACCAACAGCCAAAATGTTTTTTTAGTTTTATTTGGGAAAATAAAAAGTAATTACAAATGTTTGTTTTGTTATTCAATTACATACAGCTAGTAATTTCAAATTTTTTACCGTAAATATTGAAATAAATGGTTGTTTAAATATCTACATGTGCGGTAAACTTTTTTAATTAGGAAATAAAAGTAATGTTTTTAGTAATAATAAAATAAAACAAAGTTACTTTTACTATGTACTAATTTAAATAACGTTACTTTAAAAACAGAATAAAAATTATACAGGGTGTTTCAAAAAAAGGTAACACCGTCTCTAGGATAGGTAAAAAACTGAAAAATAATTGGGGTTTGCTTAGTAAAATTTTTTTCTAACGCCATCCGTTTTCAAGATAAAGGGCGTTGAAGAAAATAAAAAATTACACATTTCTTACGATTTTGCCGAAACTACTGGCACCATTGCAATGAAATTTTATACGAATATGTTTTGGAAGCTGATATATCCCATGAATTTGTTTTTATAACTAACTCTCATAGAGGGCGCTAGTTATACGATTCATACAACGTATTATTCAACATAACTTTTTTAGGGTAGAATTATTAGTCAAAACTCCAAGTGAACATAAACATCGTTTAATTCTACACCAAAAAGGTATTCTTGGTAAAACTCGATATTATGTACCGTTTTCGGAATATTTTGATTTGAAAATTATGAAGTAATAACCGCTCCTGGTATAAACTAATGATAAATTTATTAATTAAAAAAACTTACAATAAGAAAATTAAAATAAAGACAAAAAACATAACATAAAATTCAATTAGAGTAAATGTTCAAAATGTCCTCCGTTTTCACGAATACACAAGTCTATCCTTTTTTCTAAAGAATCCATTAATCTTCTTAACGGTTGGGGATCATCTAGGTATGATGTCATTAAAGTAACGTTTAATTCTGTCTATTAATTCTTGACGAGAATTTTCCTCTGTAGCATAGACTTTTTCCTTAATATACGACCAGACTGTGTAGTCCAAAGGATTAAAATCGCATGACCGAGGGGCCAATGAATCGGAGCTTCTGCACCTCTACCAATCCATCGATTCCGAAAATTATTACTCAACCAATTTCGACACCTTCTATCAAAGTGCGGTGGAGCTTTATCATGCATAAAAAATAATGATGTTCGCTCATTTATGGATAAATCTTCTAATATCTCAAATAAGTGATTATTTAGAAAATCAAGGTACATATCACCACTTAAATTTCCAGGTAGAATATGATAACCTATTAATCTGTTACCTAAAGTTGCTGCCCAAACATTAACTTTAAATGAGTGTTGGTAATGTGATACCCTTTTGGCTTGTGGATTCTCATCACACCAGTAGTGTGCGTTATGGGAGTTAAACATACCTTGTCGCGTAAAGGTGGCCTCGTCCGTAAAAAGAATACATTTTAAAAAATTTGGATTAAGGGCTATCCTTTCTCGCAATGTTTCACAAAAATCGACTCTAACCGGTAGATCGTCCGGCAAGAGTTCTTGAACTTGTCTGTAATGGTAAGGATGTAGCTGCTGCTCTTTAAGTATCCGCCAAGTAGTTGAAGAAGATGTATTTGTTTGTCTTGCCATATTCCTTACACTTAATGTTCGATTTTGATCAACTAAATTTAAAATAATATTTTCTTTATTAATTGTTCTTGTTGTTCTTGGTCTACCTGAATTTATTTTCTTTGGTCTTACATTCCCAGTTTCTCGACAACGTCGTTCAACTGCTCTAAATGTTTTTTTACTTGGTAAGTTTCTTCTAGGAAACTTTTGCTGCACTAGAGTTTCCTAAACACTCGCCTAAAGTTAATAACATGTCGGTGTATTCAACATTTGAGTACATTTTGTTTAACAATATCTAATTTTACAAATAACAAGGTTTCAAAACTCTATTTATTGTTAACTTATTGTCATAACAATCAATAAATGTCAATTTTACATGGCAAACTTAGAGAAAAGCGAACTTTATCATTAGTTTATACCAGGAGCGATTATTACTTTATAATTTTCAAATCAAAATATTCCGAAAACGGTACATAATATCGAGTTTTACCAAGAGTACCTTTTTGGTGTAGAATTAAACGATGTTTATGTTCACTTAGAGTTTTGACTAATAGTTCCACCCTAAAAAAAGTTATGTTGAATAATACGTTGTATGCATCGTGTAACTAGCGCCCTCTATGAGAGTTAGTTATAAAAACAAATTCATGGGATATATCAGCTTCCGAAACATATTCGTATAAAATTTCATTGCAATGGTGCCAGTAGTTTCGTCAAAATCGTAAGAAATGTGTAATTTTTATTTTCTTCAACGCCCTTTATCTTGAAAACGGATGGCGTTAGAAAAAAATTTCACTAAGCCAACCCCAATTATTTTTCTGTTTTTTACCTATCCTAGAGACGGTGTTACCTTTTTTTAAAACACCTTGTATATAATATACTATTGCTCAACAATTATTGTGGAAATCAGAAAACATTGATGTTGGGTCAAAGTTTGAAGTAAAAATAGTCAAATATGTTTAGCCATGTTAGGCAGTTAAAATCATATTTTAGAATGATCATCTTCAGAGGAAAGAGATATGCCATCAACTTCCAGAACTACAGAGCCAGGTGCAATAGGAGAACAACAGTTATTGTCAGGGCCTTCTACTTTAAAAATAACAGGTAGAATAAATTGAAATTTTGAGTAATTTTACTTTCCTTCAATACAAACATCTTTTAAGTATCAGTTTTTAAATTTTTAGATGATTTGTTTATTGAAAATGCAGCAACAGAAAATGGTCACCAATCATCAACATTGATACATCATTTGCATGGCTCAAAGAGAGACATAAATTTGGATTAAAAACAATCAGGGTCGAGCTACTTGTAAAATACAATTTTACATTTGGATGTACAGTACTACTTTTAAAATATGCTGATATGTTTGAAAATTTAGTGAAAAAGTGTATTTTCATTTTTCTTTTAAATATTTATTTTATATCGTTAACTGTTGTGAATTCTAACAATTTGTGTTTGCAGAACCTTATTTAATTTTGTTTTTCAGAAATAAGGTTATGCTACATAACAGTTTTTCTGAATTTATCTTATTCTTTTAAGACTGTAACTCCCTTCGGAATAATTTTGTCGTTTAGAAAGTATTTTATTCTTAATCAAATTAGTTAACGATATATGATTAATATACTAGTTTTTTAGGTATAGTCATAGTCTTATCATTTTTACTTATAGATATATCAGTCAGTACCTTTTGTACAGGCGGAAGGATCGGTAGTACACAAAAGTTATTCGGAAATTAACGTATTTTTACGGATTTAAGTGCGCGTATATATACAGATTTTTCTTCTAAATAGTGTTTGTGCGGGAAAAAACTGCCGGTTAGTGGAAAACTACAGTGTTTTTTAAAACTGAAATATGTGAATGGGGACAATGGCAGTTTAAAAAGTGATGGTTGAAAAGCAGATGATGACTGGCCAATCGGTGAGTTTATTTAAGATATAATGTTTTATTTTTTTAAGAGGAAAAAGTTCGTTTTTGTTTGAAATAATGTGGAGTACATTTTTCGTTAGAAATTGAAGAAATTAATTCAAATAAATTTTCTAGATTTAAGAGTTGGAAAAATTAATGATTGCATAAACTATTCTTAATTATAAGTTACTGATTTGCCGGTATAAAACAATTATTTTCAATTTAATATATTTGTATGGTTAAAAACCTTATTACTTAGAATATAACCATTCTTTTTTTTATTAGAGGTAAAAATTCCATAAAATGTATTAAAAAACCTTCCATATCGACTATTGTCTTTTTATAGTTGCACATTTCATTTATTAAACTCGTTTTAAAATAAATATATTATAAATTTCTTATTTGATAAGTAACGTATATGATACGTATTGAGCAAACTATGCATCTATCGCACATAGAGGCCCCTAATGGGGTTATTTCCTCAGCAGGTGGACTGTTCATATTTTGATTGTTTAAAATATAGTAACTAATCATATATTTTTTTTCTGCAATAATTATACCTAAAATTACAGTAAAATAATATAAGAGTGAGTTATCTTCGTATACAGTATGATGCAAATGTATAGAATAAATTTCAGAAACAGACGACACCTGAAGTCCTCGAAAACGTTAGGAAAGAATTTACTGCTCGTCTTTCTCATTGTATCATTGCTGAAAAATGTTAAAACTAACATGATTATAAATCTTCAATTTCTGTTAGATATATTATAAAATAATTTCATTTTGTTACAAAACAAGGTTATCCCATCAAATAAATGTAATACCAACTTGTTTATTTTAAAAATGGTACCTACACTTTTTATATTTTAACATTTTACTAATTTTACTTTAAATATATCTCTGCTAAAAACCTTGCAAAACATACATTCCTGATATAATTTAGGACACCTTGTATATATTGAAACAAAATTATCTATGCAAGTTTTAATTCTTAGTTCTTATTTCTTACAGGTGAGTATTGAAGAAAATTTCGTCAGATCTTCAAACGGCGTTCTTCACGATCATCAGTTGGACTATTTTTTAATAATAAAAGGGGTAAGTGATATAAATATATATTTTATAAATTAGATACACTGTTAAAATTATAACCATCAAGTTTTTCATAGTAAAATAAATACGCTGAGGTCAAAAATAAATTTTCTATTTAAACAAATTACTATCGGTTTTATAATATTTTGAAAATTATTTAGTTAGAACAGATGATTTTTACATTAATTTAGATTGATTTTATCCAAATTTAAACTGATACATTTTTATTAAGTAGCCCATTCAGAACATTTCAACCCACAGTTATTAAATTAGGAAAAAATAGTAAAATTATTTCTCTTAAAGTACCTCAAAACTAATTTACAACAATTTATAATAACAGTACTTAAATCTTAACTCATATAAACTAATTATTTCTTTCTCTTGTTACAGGGTAAGTCTTTAAAAACATTTACTATCTGTATCGATTTACGATGTACTTCAAGATCGTCACTAGAATTTGTTTTGTTTTTCAAAAGGTAGGAGCAATTAAATATGGGAACTCAAATGATTTAATTGACTTTCTGTAGTTATTTTTACTGCAATAATTTTGTACATTTCCATATATTAATAGTTGACAGCCTGTAAAAGACAGTTTAAAAATGCGGTGAAAGTTTTTTTTTGTATACAGGACAGAATTTAATTAGAAATTTTGGATCAATTAAAAAATAAGACCTTTCGAAAAGGTTGATTGTTTACAAAGTAAATTTGTTTTAAAATAATTATTTTAAGGTAATTTATAAAGAAAATATATTGTGCGTTTTCTAAAATTATTAGTTCACTTAATATATTTTTTAAATAGAGTAAAACGTATATTTTAGAAAAAAAATATTATAAAATTTAATCTTTATTTGACGGATTAATTAAGATCTGTTTTATTAATGAAATATTTTATCTTTTTGGTCAATTTTTGAAGCATTTTAATAACCAATATTAAAAAAATTACGTTTTATTTAATGTTCTATATAATTTTGTGAATATAGCTAGATCAATATTAATTTATACAATTCTGATATAGTAATAGCGGTATCAAATTATTCATGAAACTTTAGTATTTAAAAACATTTTCTATCAGTATTGATTTACTTCAAGATCGTCACCAGAATTTGATTTTACAAAGGTAAGTGAAATAAAATGGGAATTTAAATGATATAATTGACTTTCTGTGATTATTTTTATTCAAAATGTTTTTTTTATTGCGTAAAAATGTTTAATATTTATGAGAAAAAATTATTTTAGGTTTTCTAAAACTATTATTTTACCTAAGATATTTTTTTTAATAGAGTTAAACGTATATTTTAGAAAAAATATTATAAAATTCAATTTTTACTTGGAGATTAATGAAGTTTTTTTTATATAAATGATATATTTCATATTTAAGTTCAAATTTTGAAACATTTTGATAATCTGTATAAAAAAAGGATATTTTATTTATTGTTTTATATAATTTTCGTGTAAATAGGTAGATTATTATAAATTTTTACATTTTTGATGCAACAATAACGCTGTCAAATTATAAAAAAAAAATTTTAAAATTTGGAAATTTTTTTACGAATATATTAATAATAATTTTTCATATTTTTTTAATGTCAAACAAATTAGTAATAATGATAATACGGAAATAAAAAAAATTAAAATAATCTATAACAAATTTTTTTGCAAACTATCAATGTTTTGGCATTGGCAGCATAAATTCTTTTTCGTAACAGTTTCAATTTGATCATTAAAAATTTTAGAATGTATACAGTGTCCTTAAAATCTAAGTAGCACATCACCATTATCTCTTACGACAATATCACTTGGTCGAACATCATCAGTATTAATTTTGTCCTACGAAAAACTCACCCTTTCAAACTATTTTATACTTAAAAAACTGAAAATCTATTCTAACCTGAACTGCAGCACTATTCCCCATAATACTTATTTCTTCTGCCTCTCAAGAGGCAGACAGGTCTATCATAAAGAACATGGAAGACATTTTTAGGTATCAAGAACATAAGTCTATATGAAAAAATCTTTATATTTCTATACAAGGTAACAAATCTAAAGGTTTCACCAAATAAAATGGAAAGATATAAAATTATTTTTATTGTTTTTATCAGTTGCAGATCTATATGGAAGATATTCAGATGAAACTAAATACAAAATAAATGCAGACCATTCTTTACAAATGTACCACTGCGTGCCGAGCGCAGCGAGGTTCACAGAAACCAACATTTTTGAAATTGAATACACATTGCCATTCTATAAGTACTTGTTAACAAATTTATATTTATTTCAGATATAAAGGAAGTATATCTTTATAAAAAACACTTTTATCGTTTTATACAAGGTAATTTTTTTAAACGCATGTTTTTCTGCTTTGATATGTTTAAAAATGGTATTGTGGAGCTTGGAGTGATGCGGGAATGTTGGTGGGTACTAATCTGGATTGGGAAAATATATAATTGAGGAAGCATGTACTTATGTAGCATTGGGATAGTAGTTCTAATACTTTGTATATATATTATTTGTTGCAATATTTATATAATCGCAATATTTTTCATTATTATAAACTTTTGAGTTATTACAGGCACTGTTAAGAAACTAATTCTTCGTCTTAAGACTGTTTTTTAGGAGGTAACTGCTTTACATTTTAGTATACACATATATATTGTTTGCAGAAGTTTTAAATCCAAAGTATACAACTCTTTGAAGGTTACATACAGAAATTGTTTGGTTTGTTATGAAAAAATTAAATGAGAATAATTTGAAAGATTATTCCAGGTTAAACAGTTGGCAGATACTTACTAAATGATTGATAGATTGGACAAATAATTGAAAATTCGAAGAAAACAGTGAAGAAAAGACATCCCGATATTTCTGATGTTTGTTTTTGATGCAGATGATTTCAGTGTATCTAAAGGGCGGTTCAAAACGGCCACTTGGTCAGTGCTTGCACTGACTAACGTCGTTTATTATCAGGGTGAGTACATAATTAATTTTTGTCCAATTAAAATTCCGGTTAAATGTATATTCATGAAAAATGGATTTTTTTTTCAAAATCTTCAAAATCTTCATAGGGGACCCTGTCCTTTCCCCTCAACACTGTTTTCAACCCCCATATGCCATATCTCGAGGGTTACAAGAGCTGTGATATAGGGGGCCCCAAAATAGTTCCCTAGTATTTCGGAATTTTTCAAGAAAGTTGAGTTTTCTAGGTTATTATTAAACTTTTCTTAAAAATAATATTATTTTGGCATTTTTTAGACCCGATAAATATATTATGCATAATTTTTTGAGTTACTTTATTATGGTCCCAGTATTTGTAAATCTGGCTCAATTTCGTCTAAGTCTAAGGTTCCTTATGGTATAAAAGGGGCGGTCGACTTTTTCTACACAGAAATACGACAGGTACCACAATGTGGGAGAAGTACTATAACTTAAGGTGTCTGTTAGTCTGGCTTACAAACCCAGCTGTCACCCATTGAGTTGAGTACGTATAGTATTTTCTGTTTCTGGGAAATTGTCGCCTGATGGCTATTAAAGAACCGCATGTGGCCTCTTCTTATAATCTTTATTTTATCCTCAATTTTACATATATTATATCACAAGTTATGGTAATAGCTACAATAATGATTTAAGATATTGTGGCCTGCACCTTTCTTCTGGTTGAAACCATTCCTTGCGATTTTTTCCTGTGGCCTCTTAACGTGTTGAAATTCAAGAGATTTCTGCAAGTGATGTCAATTATATGAAAGATAATCAGTAACCTTCCGGTATGAAGTAAATTATATCTTCTTCCTATTTGATACAGAGACATTTCAGAACTTCACGTACTATTTATAATTTTATGTAAATCGAAGCACAAATAATTGTAATTAGGTCTTTTGATATAACGCTGAAAAAGCAGCCCTAGGTACAACTGGTGGAAGAGGAGGTGTTTTTAGCAGGTAGGTCACTGGAATTGAGGCCGGCGGTGCTCGATGTCTTCC
The DNA here is from genome assembly GCA_035357415.1 of Ophraella communa. Taxonomy (NCBI): domain Eukaryota; kingdom Metazoa; phylum Arthropoda; class Insecta; order Coleoptera; family Chrysomelidae; genus Ophraella; species Ophraella communa. Next base: position 42,020,652 of record CM068985.1, on the reverse strand, counting down.
CTAAAGGGGGATAACGAGTGCTGCCGGTCTTACTCTGGTGGAATCCTGCACACCTGGGATACGCTCCCAGATGTCTTACGAAGATTTTCACCTCAGGAAAAAAAAAAAAAAAAAAAAAAAAAAAGGGAGGCCTTTTGATATCTCTTCACTATATGCAACTAGTTATATAAATAGCAATTTTGGTTGGAAACATGGTAACCTAAAAGGGTTTTTTAAAGCTTTATTTTGTAATTTATATATAAAATTTATATTATTTTTTGTTGTAGAGAACCAAGCTGATAATAAATATATTAAATTAGTTTGAATGTGTGCATAGTATATTAAATACGCAGTTTTTTAGATAAATCTTCCATTCTTTTAATGAGAGGATATTTTTGAAGAAACATTACCTATTGAATATGGGTATACCAATTTAAATTGTTATCAATGAAAAGCCCTATATATTTTTCTTCCTTAACTTCTTTAATTGTATTATTATTAAATTTAATTATCATATTCCTTAAATAATTTCTTCCAAATTGAATAAATTAGTTTTTTGAGTATTAATCAATGGTTTATTGTGAGATAACCATTATTCTAAAATTTTAAAATCGGCGTTAATTTTGTCTATAAGGCACTGGGAATCTCCCAATATACAGTGTGTTTCAAAAAAAGGTAACACCGTCTCTAGGATAGGTAAAAAACTGAAAAATAATTGGGGTTTGCTTAGTAAAATTTTTTTCTAACGCCATCCGTTTTCAAGATAAAGGGCGTTGAAGAAAATAAAAAATTACACATTTCTTACGATTTTGCCGAAACTACTGGCACCATTGCAATGAAATTTTATACGAATATGTTTTGGAAGCTGATATATCCCATGAATTTGTTTTTATGACTAACTCTCATAGAGGGCGCTAGTTACACGATTCATACAACGTATTATTCAACATAACTTTTTTAGGGTAGAACTTTAACATTAGTTTATACCAGGAGCGATTATTACTTCATAATTTTCAAATCAAAATATTCCGAAAACGGTACATAATATCGAGTTTTACCAAGAGTACCTTTTTGGTGTAGAATTAAACGATGTTTATGTTCACTTGGAGTTTTGACTAATAATTCTACCCTAAAAAAAGTTATGTTGAATAATACGTTGTATGAATCGTGTAACTAGCGCCCTCTATGAGAGTTAGTTATAAAAACAAATTCATGGGATATATCAGCTTCCAAAACATATTCGTATAAAATTTCATTGCAATGGTGCCAGTAGTTTCGGCAAAATCGTAAGAAATGTGTAATTTTTTATTTTCTTCAACGCCCTTTATCTTGAAAACGGATGGCGTTAGAAAAAAATTTTACTAAGCAAACCCCAATTATTTTTCAGTTTTTTACCTATCCTAGAGACGGTGTTACCTTTTTTTGAAACACACTGTATAGCAAGAAAACAATTATTTAGAATACCGAGGTGTATTGTTTACGTTTACATTTTCTCAAATATAGAGTCGTATAGGTTTTCTTCGAATTAACAAGTGGCATGTAACTGAAGACTTGTGGAACTGAAGTCCTACAAAGTGTTATGGAGCGTTTTGATAAAACCGGATGTCCAGTAAATCTAAATTTAAACAGTCGAGATATACTGTTGGAACCCAAATATAATTTCTAAAGAACAGTTAATTATTCAGCTCTATTCACAAACAATCGAGCAACAAGTTTAGTTATGTTAAGAATTATTATAGTTCCTTTGTTTGGAGTTGGCAGCTTATAAAAGTCATTCAATCGTAAAATGACCCTAAATAATAAGATTCTCAGAAAAATAACAACTATAGCTATGTTTCAATGGAAATATAAACCACTTTTAGTTATTTTTGAAGGATTTGCTTTTAAAATGAATTCCCTGTGCTGCCACCTCCAAACAAATGAACTATAACCAATGAATTACTCTGAAACTTCCTCTGACACCTTTAAATCATCTTATTCCACTTTAAAGATGCTATTTAACGAAGCTAGTTTCTGATCTATCTTTACTATCACATTTCTATTGAGGTTTAACTTTCAGTTTTTATTGTTACAATCTTTTATACATTTTAACGCCCGTTTTATCGCAAATAGCAGTGGCACAGTTTCTTTTCTACCCACCTATTGGAGTCTCCCTTGTAAAATTTATGAAACACGTTCAATAAAATTTAAAATATCCAATATGACAAATCTACTATTTCGAAATCGATGTTTGACTTAACTTAAGTAATCTAGTACGATTGATTATAACAGAACAAGAGAAAATGTTTACTGGCTATATTAGTAGATACCAGCTGTAAAGGTAGCAAGTTGTGTTTGAAATGCGCGTTGTTAAATAAGAAATTTCTTATGAAGTAGAACGTGATTAGGATTTTTTTGAAGGTGAAAACACCGACGGGCGTAATCGAGGTTTGATTTCGACGGTTTTCGATTTTTTTTAAGCTCTCATGATAGATTATGATAGTAGATAATAGATTCATAGTCAAATGCTGAAAAAAACCCTGCATTTTTCGAGGAAAACACATATAATCTTCTTTAGTACCATAAATTTCTTTAAAGAACATAATCAGACCTTTGTTTAGAAAAAAAAATCTCTAGCATAAAAATTGAGTGAGTTATGATAAAAATAAAGACAGTATTTAATTTTTTAAAGAAAAAAATCGATGAAAACCCCCCTAATTAAAATTTATATCCACCCTTCTGCAAAGTCTGGCCAAATAGAATGCCTAATTTTGCAAAAATTATAGTCTATAAAGACACAGATTTCATGTACGTACCAAAATATATTTTAAGAGGGTATACCCGAAAACCAATTGAGATCGATGAGTCATTAAAACAAAGACTAAGGCGTAAAGTCCATGGATTTTACTTACGAAAGGAAATTCCATCACTTGACAAAATTATGACATCAGTGCAAGAAGATACGGACTATACAAAATTTTCCAGAATGACATTATGCAAACTTTTGAAAGATGTGGGTTTCATATATACAAAACATAATAGAAAATCTCTCTTGATAGATAAACCGGAAATAGTTTTTTTGGAGAAGAGACTATTTAAGAAGCATTCGACATGCCAGAGAACAAAATTTTAAAATCTTCTACTTAGACGAAACATGGATAAATGCTGGATATACAGTTTCCAAATCTTGAGAAGATGAAAAGGTTTGTCGTTAGGTTTGCAGCCACCATCTGGAAAAGGAAAAAGACTTATCATTGTCCATGTTGGAAGTTCTGAAGGTTTTGTTGATGGTGAATTATTAACTTTTATTTCAAGACGCACGGGGGACTATCACGAAGATATGAATGGGGATGTCTTCGAGGAATGGTTTGTTCCAATGTTGGATCTGATTCCAAAAGGGGCTGTTATTGTTATGGACAACGCAAGTTACCATTCACGGTTACGAGAAGCATTGCCCACAAGCCGTTGGCGTAAAGCAGAGCTTTTGGAGTGGCTTATTTCGAAAAATATTAAGTTTTCAAAAGATCCACTAAGGAAAGAACTTTACAGAATTGCAAAAATGAACAAGAATAAATACAAAACCTACATTGTAGAAGAAATGGCTTCTTCTCGTGGTATATCAGTTCTTCGACTTCCCCCTTATCATTGTGAACTGAATCCCATAGAATTAATATAGGCTCAGGTAAAGGGGGAAGTTGGAAAAAAATACTACTTTAAAATAAACGATGTTGTGAAATTGTTTGAGAGTGCTGTAAGTCATGTCAGTAAGGAAAATTGGACAAACTGTATCGAGCATGTTATCAAAGTAGAGGCAAATATGTGGAAAATTGACAATATTTGTGATGATTTAATCGACCCTATTATTAAATGTCAACAACGATTCTTCCTCTTCCGAGTCGGATATAGAATAAAATGTAAGTAATAAATGTATTCCAATAATTATTTCTTTTCATTTTTTATTATATTATAATTTGAAACGTATTTTGTTCCCAAAATACACACCACTGCATTGCGTTATTGCTTATCTGCTTAATCCTTTAACAATGAAGAAAACCCTAAACTTTGCTACAACTGAAACAAATACGGGGTCGATCTACCTGGTTTTTAGATTTACGGAAGAAATGTAATTTAAAATAAGAGATTTATCAAAAATTTCATGGTGCTCCCTGTAAAGGTTTTGCATACTTAATTAGGGTTTATTACTCCTCGTACTTTTTGTACAGACTATAGAGCTTAAATTGAAAAACAATTTGTCAAAATTTTATATTTTTTATATATCTCCGAAAATACTGAAGATAAGAAACGAATATAAGAGTGCTGAATTGAAGCTATTTTTAATGACTAAAATTTTCCTCTACGTAAATTTTCTGTACAGTGAATATTTGGCCAGAGATAGCTACTTAAAACATTTATTTACGAACGAGCACCACCTATTTTGAGCCCTTTAAATTCACTCCATCACAAGGAATTCAGATCCTTGTAGTTCTTGAAAAATCCTGCAAAATCGTTTTTGAAAAAACACACTACTATCATTAAAAATAAAGGACAGAAAACCCCAATAAAAACGTCGATATTTTCGTCTAAAAATTGTTTCTTTCAATCACTAATAACTTGAAAAATATTAGCTCAAAACGTTAAAGACTTTCCAATTTTAGGATAAAAATATTAATTACATTAACATAAACAAACAAATTTGGACGTACGTTTTCAACAGCTCGATCTCCTTTTTTAGGTTAACTCCATATTTCACCCTGTCACAAACACTATTTACACAAATTTTTTCAAACTCTTTTTTTGGGCGCTACAACTTCTTCGATGTACATAAACACATCGCGCGACAAGAAAAAACTTAGGCACACGCGTTTACCTTGTGCTAGGTGCACAACTTTTCTACCAGCCAACCAACGAATGGAATTAAACATGTATTATTATTATGAAAGTAAAAGCCCGAAACCCAATCGTAGAAAATCGGGTACTGTCGTCGAGTGTGGTACCTACTGGCTTTTTTTGATTTTAAGCTTACGAGGGCGTTATATTATACACCAAGATTTAAAAAACATATCTACATAGGTAACTGTAGAACAATGTTTTAAACAAAAAAATTTAATATAATAGCTGTTATAAAACATTGACATTTAAATTTAGGTAACTAATTGTATAATATCTAAATAACGATGTAAATAACAACGATTTTTTGGCGAAAAATAATTTATGCAGTAGAGATTGGGTCATATTTTATCCCACTTAAGTATATAATATAGAGGGTGATTCATAACTATTGAGACGTAAGCTAAATGCAGATTGTTTGGACTAAAACATGGCAATAGGAACTAATATACGCGATGTGGAAGAAAGCGTTATGGTCTATAGTTCATTTGTTTGGGGTTGGCAAGTCATTCAATCGTAAAATGACCCTAAGTCAGTAGCGCACGTACTTATTTATTTCGGTATTAAAAAAATTTCTTTTAATCATCATATTCGAATCTTCTTAGGCAAGGGGTAAGTAGTCAGAATACGGTATTTAGAATATTTTGTTTATCGATTTTATCGAGAATAATTGTGGTAGTTAGGGGTGTTAAGGGTTTAAGGTAACCCTATGTGTATAATTGCAAAAACAGGTACGTTATTAGTCTATAAATTGAGGATTTGTTAATATTCTAATACCATATCAAAATATTGTGATTTATATTTTTATTATTTTACTCCAAGCACATTTTCGGTAGCGAAAATGGCGTCAAGTTCGAGGTTTTGTTCCAGTACAAGTGGCTCATTTAAAACAAAGTGCGTTTTCTCAAAAAGAAAAAACTATTGTTTTAAATGTTCATGATGCACTAATATGTCAAGATGCATCAGCAACTGTTCGTGATGTGATAACTAGGGGCTCCAATATGACCGGTATTATATGACATTATATGACAAGTCCATTCTTTGTACTTAAATAAAGAGACTCCGACTTTGTTGGACAAAGTTATGACTTTTATTATTAAATTTTGGTAACTGATATTGATTTTAAAAAAATTAGGTCTTTTAATATTTCTTTCAGCGTGTTTGGAAGATGATGTTGTAGTCTTTCTATAGGGTATTAAAATATGGTAGTAAAATATGTTTCATTTAAATTGTAGTATCACAAACAAAGCACTTTGGTCCCTCTTCTCTTTTTAACAGGTACCCGAGGGTAGTAACGGTGTGTCCTAATCTGAGTCATGATAAGATAACTTGCTGAGTCGGTTTCTAGGCCAGAAAGTCCATGGGATCACTGAAGGTTTTATTTCATGGAGTTTTTCGTTGGTTGTATAATTTTCTTTTAAAAAAGGATTTTAAAACGGTATGTATTATCTCGTGATCTTTTATTGAGTATGTTCTAGTTATTGCGGATCTAGCTAAGGTTAGAGATGGGACCCAAAAAAATTCCGCTATCGAGTTCTGTTGTATTTATCCGCTGTAGTGTGGGATGGCAGGTATAAATTTGGGACAGTGCAGTCAAACAACTAAGGGAATCGTATATTATTAAAGATTTTGAAAATTTATTTTGTAGAATAAAATGCAAGGCTTTAAGAATAGCCAGAAGTTCCGCTGAAAAAATGCTAGTCTCTGGTGGGAGTTGGTACAGAAATTGTTGTTTTGTACTCCGTCTGCAGATTTAGAGGTATCGGTGTATATACAATGGAAACTTTTGTATTTTTGGATGGTTAGAAGAAAGTTGTTTTTAAAATATTTGTGTTCGATACTATTTTTATTATATTTAGTAAACAATAAATTGCATTTCGGAGGAGAGATAATCCAAGGATGTCATAATGTTGTTTTAGAGTTATTACAAACATTAGGAGGTTCTATGTTAAGGTTTATTAGTAGAGTGTTATAGCAGCAGTAGATACGATTCCCAAATTTGGACGAAATACGTTATGAAAACTCCTAAAAGAAATGAGTGGCATAAAAAACGAAAATTTTTGAATGAGACAGAAGAAATTATTTTCTGGAGAACCCAATACATAAGAAGTATTAAAATTTGTTCAGTAGACGGCCCCTGAGATGTCCACCTCTGTCTAGAGGTATATAAACGAGCTTCAAGACTGGAACTGTGTCAAGAATTTCAAAATTGAGCTATTGACGATTGGATTACAGTTTTGTTCAGTGACAAATGTAGGTTTGTATTTCACGCAGACTCTCATTACAGAGATGGTCCAATCTTGATATGAGGTGGAATAATTACGTGGTGGTAAAACCTATCTCGTTCCTAACAGCTCAATTGTATTTAGACATCGTTCTTTGTCCTATTGTAGACTCATTTGCAGGCGCAGTTGGTGAAAACTTGTTGGAAAACGAAAGAGTTTTACCATGGTCAGCACAATCTCCGGACTTTAATATTATTGAGAATGTATGGGATATGCTTCAACGAAGAATCTTTTCAAATATGGTTAACATTAATGGACCAGTTCAATTTCGAATGCTGCTGAGAGCAGAGTGGACGAGTATACCTCAAAGTGGTATTCATAATCTTATTTTGTATTTGAACCAAAGCAGTAATAAACCAACATGTAGGTCCACCTTGTATTAATTTTGATTTTTAACTTTTTGGAAAGATTTTACAAAGATCTTATAATTAGTTATATTGAATTTTATTTTGTTTTAATTAGATTTTTTGTTTTATAAAGAAATTATGCTGGTAAATGTAAGAATAAACAATAATTATCTGAAAAATTGTGTATATTTTGGTCATTAATACCAACTAAAAAAATCTAAACAATCTAAGAACACGATTAATGTAGACGATCTTGATCTTTGATTCGGTTAGCTAAATACCTAATTCTCTTACGACCTTGTCTGTGTATAGAAAAAATGCCATATTAGGATAAACAAATCAATTTTAAACTATATATTCCAGTTTAATTTAACAAATACATTGGACATTAAAAATATAGCTATTAAATTTTTTTTATACTTTATAAATTACCGTTAGATATGCGCCACCATTTAAAAAAACTCTTGATTTTACAAACATATTCGTTCTGAAAAAAATTTAAATACAAACATTAATATCGACCAACGCCCAAAAGACTAGAATAGCAATAGTTGAGTGGACTATTTTTTTTATTTATATTTAAATAATATACATGAATAATAGGCGATTTTATATTTTTTTATTTTTTTATTGATCATACGAACTCTAAATCACCAATAAAGTCATATAATATTCAAACGGTCGAAATTTTGCCGCACCTGACGTCACGATTTAATTAGAAAGGGAAGAGAACAACATTGTTGCCACTTGTCAACAAATTTCGTTAAGTTTCAGGAAAAAATCACAATTGATTCTGAATTATTGATGTTTTGAACATTAATTATGAAATGAACTACTAAATTGTTATATATTATCTCAGATAAAATGATGATGTGCTCATAATATTCGATATTTTATACACTCAGGTGCAATAAAAAGTTTTCAACAAATATTTTTAAGGTTTAACAGAGCAGGCACAAAAACTGTGCTCTAAATTCTATGTCTAGTATTCTTAACGTCATAAGCATCTAAAACACCAAAGAAAACAATACAAATAGAGTAGGTGGGTATATTTATTCACAAAAAACAGTCTCTAAACCTTTACACACATTTTTGAACCATTGTGTGGGTGCAATGAGGGATTTTACCAACATAACGCAAACTGCGGCCATGTTCCACAAGAGCTATAGGTTTTGCAGAATCTTCGGCACTTAGAGGCATCAGGAGACGTATAGAACAGGACAATATCCAGAATAATTAAAAAAACTACGATACAATCACAAAAAACTGACACACAGCAATGTTTATCTGTCAATTAAATTGATACGTTAGTCACATATTTTTGACAAATGAAAGAAATTGCACACCGAATAATCCAATAATCCTGTGGATCAAAGAAAAAGGAATCAACACTTAGAAAGAAAGCAGAAAACATAGAAAAGTACGAATAGCAAGAGACAAATCGTAGATTGTTTAAAATAGGTTATGAAATTTCATGATTTCGAACAACGAATAGGCTCAAAAATCGCATTTATAATAGTTTTGATGGGATGCAAATTTAATTAAGGTCTGCAACAATACGATGTAGTTCAAAATCCAATATTCAATATCAGTGCAGTCGCCTATTATTGAACATTTATTAAGTATATATGAAACAGCGGATTATATAGAACAAGAATTATACAATTATCAAATAAGTCAATGAATAAAACGCTATTTTAAATTTGATCACGACATGCACACACAAAAAAAATTCGAAAACGTGATTTCGTTCAATAAACTGATACGTAATATGAATTTGCAATAGATAATAAGCATAAAGTGTCGCAATCACACTCGGACAACAATTAAATTATGTAAATTATTCCAGCAATTCTTATACTGACGATAAAAATAGAAAAGTTGTTGGCAAATTAACAGAATTAAAAGTGAATGGACAACATCTGGAAAAAGTTAAACATACTTGGGATGAAATTTGAATGCTCAATGCGGGATTTGTGAAAAGATATTGTAGTAAAATAGAGCAGGCAAGATTAATTTTCGCAAAAATGAAGAAGTTTTTCAATTTACATAGTTTAAGTTTGGAATTAAGAATGAGAATGAAAATATGTTAAATGTTTTATGGCATGGAGGCTTGGACAATAACAGAAATAGAAAAAACCTTTCGAAATGTGGGTGTGTAGAAGAATGTTAAGAATCAGCTGGTCAGATAAATACTAAAGTCATGGCAATCTTTACTTTGTGGAAATGCATCTTGCTAAGACCATTCAAACATAAAACTTTTCAACAATACTTCCAATTTTTATTAAAAACAATTTTTTTTGAACCAATGACAGCTGTTTCGCTAAAAACTACCATAATACCACCTACCAGAATAATCAAAACTAGTTCTAGTACTATTGACTATGTTGTATCGTCATTTGAATCGAGTTTTGTAGACTGTTTCGTCTTTAGTTCGGGTTTCTTAGACCATGAGGCAGTATTAAGTAAATTTTTAGTAAATTCTGTCTATTCTGTCTTATGTCTATTCCAGCTTAAACAATCAACACTCTACAGCTACAATATTTTGTGATTTCTCAAAAGCTTTCGATTTTGTGGATCATAAAATACTACTTAAAAAATTGCAGTAGGTACTATGGATTTAGAGGCACCTCGATCAGGTGGCTCGAGTCTTTTCTTGGTGAGAGACTGCAGCCTGTACGAGTTGATGAATTAAGGTCTTCATGCAAGCAGATAGAATATGGGGTTCCACAAGGTTGGATCCTATATTTTTTTGCTATTTATCAATGTAATTGCTAACTTAAGCATCGGCGGTAAAATTTGTCTATTCGCAGACGACACTAGCTTTTCTTGGAGTCACCCGGATATCACCGAACTTCATAGAATCGTTTCACATGACTTAACCATCATCAAATCATGGTGTGATTCTAACCATATGTGTTTGAATGTTTCTAAGACGAAAGTTTTACCATACACATCTGCAATTCAACCTATTATGTTGAATAATTCCACTATAGGGGTCGTTGACTCTGTGAGATTTTTGGGACAGCTCTCTATAATGGGATGTACACATTGACGCTTTGTCAAAAAAACTAAGCTCTTCTAATAACGCGCTGAGAACAATATCTAGGGAGCTTCACCAGTCAGCTTCCAAAACAGTCTATTTTGTCTTCTTAGAGTCACATCTCCGATATGCACTTCCTTTTTGGGGTACATGTTGTGTATTTGAGCGTATATATTTTTCTATGGATGTAGAGGTTGCAGGGATGGCCAAAAAATCTTTTACCGTTTTATATAAATTTGGGGAGAGATTCTCTTATCATCCGTACAAATTAAGGATATCTTCGGAGCCTTCAATCCATCTTGTCTCTATATATTTATAGATTTCATACTGCCAAGCTGTAATATTGTTCTTAGTTGGCCATATTTTGTGTAAACTTATGAAATAGATTCATCGTTTTCAGCCTAAGTGAACTACATTTTTTCCCAACTTTCCGTCATTTTCACAGCAGTAAGTACTTTTTTATATTTAACATAAACTTCTTCATTACTTGAAATTATCTGATACCTTAAATATTTAAAATTTATTTCTATCGCTCTATATATCAAAACCTTGATAAAATAGTAACCAATTCTAATTTGATTAACTACTTCATGAAATTTACAATTAGTCTCAAAATAATTTTGACATTACGAACCAAAGGTCAATCGGTTTATTAATTGAGAAATTTACGGGTCTGTAAATTTGTTTAAAAATCCGTCTGTACAATAAAGATCTTTAAAATTAATAATGAAATTTGAATATAAAAAAAATAAGTAAATATTAAACCATCAGTATTATTTAGTGTATAGTAAATACTGTTATGTCCTCGATTGATTTGAAATGATAAACAAAACCAATCAGCTGAAATACTTAAAAAAAACAAGACAGACAATCTTCATTTGACATTATATCCAAACCCTTTCATATAAAAATTAGCATAAACATATTGCGGTTCTTTAATCAAAGTTTAACCAAGAAAAAAATTATAAAAGGTCCTACGAACCGACCCAGAGATATCTTGATTATTGTGTCGACATAGTATAAAACAAGACTCAACTTCTCTTTGTCAACTGTCACAAGTAAAAGTTGTTTTGCTTCAGTATTCTCGTTCGATACTGTCGTATGGGGTTATTTTTCAGATAATAAATATTGTTTTCATTGCCGTTCTTAAAAATGAATGCTTATATATTTCAAACTACTGATTTAGGTTCTTGTTTACAACATTTTACTATTTAATGACTTTTGTTAGCTCCAACTCCAAACAAATGAACTATGATAAAGAATTTAAGTTGTTGACTAACCCTATTAATATATAAAAGAAATAAAATGGATTTATTTGCTGTATAGAACAAAGGAATTTGAAAAAAAAATAAGAATAATTACGGAAAAAATTACCTCTGACAAATAAGTTACCTCCGTTTTTGTATAGCAGTTCCACAGTTTTCGCTATAGATTCTGGTCGAGTGTTTCACTCTCCATTTTAATAAAATTTATGTAACAGGTTAAAAGTTTAAAACACTCATTACATAAATAACATGCCTATTACAAATGAAGACTGGTTTGATTGCATGAAGCGATCGAATCTTGAAAATAAAGTTGACTTAAATTTTAGAATTTTAAATTAAAGTAGCATTTTTAATTAATTTAAGTGATTTAAGATTTAATATTTAAAAATGTAAGTTAATACAATTATGAAAAAAAAATGATATAAAACTTATATTTCAACGTTGTTAAATATACTAAAACTAAATTTATTCTAAGCCATTCACACTTTTATAGTTACAAAAATAATGTTATAAAAAGTTTATTCATCAAGATTTCCAATTACTCATAATGCGGGAGTTATTTTTAAGCGAAATTGTATATGATTTAAAATATCCCACTAAACCAAGGGCGTCAGAACAAGTCCTATCTGCTTGCCTTTTTTTACTCTGCATTGAAAAACAAACAACAAACTTTTTACAAAGAGCTAATAATAATACAATTAGTAACTATGTGATGGGCAATACCAATGATTATATTAAACATACAGTAAACTATTTTTTTGTAACTCAGAGCTGGTTAGTTTCGCTATCAATAAATGGGTGGCGCTGCCTGTAGGTTATTTTAAATCATCAAATTAATAAATTGTCTTTTTTCAAATATTTGCATATCAACTAACTTAAATATCTGGATTGAAAACATTATCAAAGAATTAATTTTTTTTGTATATAACTATGTATATAAAAATATTACATCTACATAATCTGGCGTTGATTGTATGAAAAATACAGTAATCTACTTTTATGTAACTCAAAGCCGGAGCTTCGGTACAGTTAGTTTCGCTCTCAATAAATGGGTGGCGGTGCCTGTAGGTTATTTTAAATCATCAAATTAATAAATTTCTTTTTTCAAATATTTGCATATTAACTAACTTAAATATCTGGATTAAAAACATTATCAAAGAATTATTATTTTTTGTATATATAAAAATATTACAGCTGCATCATCTGGGATTATTTTATATACAGAAATCTATTTTTTTTATAAATCAAAGCTGGACTTTGGTACAGTTAGTTTTGCTCTCAATAAATGGGTGGCGCTGTCTGTAGGTTATTTTAAATCATCAAATTAATAAATTGTCTTTATTCAAATATTTGCATATCAACTAACTTAAATATCTGGATTGAAAACATTATCAAAGAATTATTATTTTTTGTAAATAACTATATATATAAAAATATTATCGCTGCATCATCTGGGATTATGGTTTATACAGAAATCTATTTTTTTATAAATCAAAGCTGGACATCGGCACAGTTAGTTTCGCTCTTAACAAATGGGTGGCGCTGCCTGTAGGTTATTTTAAATCATCAAATTATTAAATAGTTTTTATTCAAATACTTGCATATCAACTAATTTAAATATCTGGATTAAAAACATTATCAAATAATTATTTTTTTGTGTATATAAAAATATCACAGCTGCATCATCTGGAGATGATTATATAAAACAAATATGAATCTGATGATGTAACTCGAAGCTGGAGCTTCGGTACAGGTCCTTTCATATTATAGCGATTTTATTTACCAATTTTTCTGATCCAAATATTTAATTCACATTTTATTAAAAAAAAGTAAAATTATATTTGAAGAAATATTTTGTCTAACCGTTACCGGTTATGAAAACCGGTTGTTTTTTGCTGTCCGATATTGATAGTTTTTAAATCTATTTAAAATATTTTGATGATTCAATTGTTAAAATATAAAAATATTATTCAGTATTACTCCGTGCTCGGGTATCAAAGCCGCGTTTGTTTATTAATTAAATGTTTAATTTTGTGTGAAAGTTAATAATAAAAACTATCAATATAAAATAATACACGTCAAGCGTTTTATACAACTGTGTGTGAACTCTATAACAGAATAGAAAGGAAATTTCTTTCTATGTTAGGAACACAAAACAGTCTAACAGTCTAACATCCCAGACTTTAGATTGTTTTGTGGGTATGTATAAGGTATGTATATGTATAAGGTATGTATAATAGGTTGCCTAACTATCTATATATTTCCCAATCTTTAATTCGCTTTAGCATGAAAACTACTAATTATATAAACCGTTCTTGTGTTTCGTCTCTTCGTTCCTAGCTGGCAGCACTCGTTAGCTGGTCAGACTTCAGATTTGACATTTAGTGGTCCAGATTGGGCTTCGGCATTTTACTTCTAAACAAACAAGAGAATCAGATCTCTCTAACATACGTCAACATTGAAATTTTGTTTACTATTAGGTGCACTGTGAACCCGTCGGTTTGTTTATCATTACGCCGTGTAGTGTTTTATCAGTGTTTTACAGTGGTTTTTGTTGTCTATCGATTTACTAACCATGTCCTATTACAATGGGTGAGTGAACTTTTTACCTGACTAATATGATTTTTATGAAAATTACGCGTGATAAGATAAGATCATAATTTTCTACGACTTTTATCTACGATCATTTTCATTATCATTTCGATATCGTTAATATCAAAATTAAGTTAGAATAAACAGTAGATAGAGCATTAGATATTAGATACTAATTTAAAGGTGCACAATGGTTTTATTTACGTTGTTTAGTGTTTAAAAAATAGCTACGTTTTGTTAAACTCAATTTCCTTTATTGGATTATTTTTTTAATACCTAAATACCTACTTAATATAATATGTATTTAGAATTTTAATAGGATTTATATGTTTTGTAGGTCAAGCATTTAAATACCACTTAATTCAATAGTATGTAAAGGTTGAATCATCATATTTGTCATTTCGCGCATAATTTTCGTGGAATTCTGTATAAATTATTAAAAATCTTTGCTGGGATTTTCTAGAATACTAGTTTTGTGTGGTAAAAATGTACAAGTATAATATTGCATTTACTTACATCAATATAGACACCGAGACGTTCTGTAATTTTGATTGTGTAATAAGAGACTTGTTTGTTATTTTTAGCAGTACATAAGTATTCGTAAAACTTGCAATCGTTTGCAATTAACCTGTTTTGCAGAGCTGTTTATTTATTTGTATCAAAATATTTTTAACATAAAGCAATATTCGTTTTTAATCTTGGTAAAAAAATTTCCACCTACCATGAGTACATGTTTTTTCACCAAAAAAATGTAAAAGGTTTTACCATATAAATTTATTTGATTGTTTCATTTAGGTTTTGGACCTTCAACCGTCATAATACGGTCATAAAATAAAATTATAGCATGCTTTTGGATTTTGTATAATATACAAGTCTGCTGGGACTAAACGTATATACAGAGTGGGCCACAGTAAACAGTCCACGCCTTACGTTTCAAGGAAAGTACAAATTAATATACAGGGTTGGTATAAAGTATCGAGGCAAGCAAATATCTTTGAAACGAAAAGAACAATCTCTATGAAACTTTTTATGCAAGTACAGTGACGCAAAAGGTATCTGTTGCCATATTTTTGTTACTACTACATTTAAGGTTCAACCGAAAATTTTTGGAAATCTAATACATGAACAAAAATGGGTAATTGTAATTCTTATACTTTCAATTACAATGGCTGCGACAGGGGTGCTAAAATGCCACCTAAAACTGTTAAATTCCAGATATTTATATTACGAATTCCCAAGTGTGAGAGTCCACATGAGTGATTTATTTGTTTTTCGATAAATCCACACTTTTGCTTAAAGTGGCGAAGAAAGAAATATTTATATGTCCTCGTTAAAAGGAGATATATGTACTTAATTGATATAGGATATGGTACATTTGTAAGAGATAGCGTTTACAGCGAGGGCTTTTTGAAAAGCTTTCAAAGATTTAATAACATAATGTATAATATATTAAGACAATGTACTTTGTCACAAGTCGATGATATTTTCCAAATGTGGATCCTATAGCTATTACTGGCAGAAAGTGGCTCAAAAAGAGGCGCTAGCTCGGGTGCTAGATTGTTTGAGAAACCAGTTTAAAAATCATTAGTTACAATTAATTTGGAGCTGCCAAACCTCGCTTCGCTCGGCACGCAGTGATTTATTTATAATCAACCACGTTACTTTTTGTACACATTGTATAATTTAACAAACAATTTTGAAAAATAGCGATTGGTAGTAACTAAATCTCTGGCTATACAAATAAACTCTTTCTAAGGTAATCTTGGCAAAAAATAATTAGTTTTTCCCCCACAAATATACACAAAAACTACAGATTATATATACCTTCTTTTTAATAAACTTAATTTCGATTTGAGTACGTCAAATAGCATTTTTTTTCATTCCGGCAACCAAGAATATAACTAAATAAGAGTACGATGTTGAATGAAGTATTCTGAACCTTTGAAACTTCAGGAATTCCCATTCCTGAGAGAAATTATTCACAGATCAGATGAAACATCTTGAAAGCGTTGAGCATCGTTAATATCGAGAACATAGTTCTTCAGTTGTCAAAGAACTTTTCGATGGTTGAAGGCTTTATAACAGTACGTATATACATAAAGTGTGCCAACTTTAAATGGAGTAAATTCAATAGAAAGACTCAAACGTTGGATGCAAGTTAAGAATGCTTCAAACTAGATTATAATCAAAAGAAATATGTCGATTTAGAAACAATCAAAATGTAGGTAGGGTTTGTTTTATGATATTTGTTGTACAAGACCATAAAGATGTACTTTATCTTCTATACAGCGTTTTTTAGTGCTGAAGATTTTAAGTATAGTAGAAAAATAGAATTTTAAAGAAAATTGTAATTTTGGGGCACAAAAATCGCAATTGCGTAAGTTCTTTTAAAATCTGCAAAGACATACTGAGAAAGTGTCTAATTTAAAGGAAATAAGTTAATGAAGATTACAATTATGACCACTGAAAGAATTAATGTAAAATCTCAAGTAGTTTATAATAAAGACAAGTGTATATAAAATTTGACCGTGTAGCAATAAATTCATTACTATCTGACCCTCTCTAGAAACAATTTCACATGCCATCATTTGAATTGAGATCTTACTGGCGAGTTCCTTCCGCTATACAACCCCAGCCCACTTGAATTCAATGCTATAAAATATTCTTTAGACTATTCACCAGACCAGAAAAGCGACTGTGTTGATGGTCACCTATTTTAATATTACAGTAGCGTAACCAGCTGCTAATTATCTAATTTTTTGCAGGCGGCATCGTTTAAAATGTCCTCTAAAACTTTAACAAAATTCAACAATACCTTTTGATCTGAAGTAGTTTTTTTTTAAATCTTCAAGAAACGTTGAATCGTCAATAATGGAAAATCAGAATTCACTACTATACATAATCAAGAGCCATAATAAAACGAAGAAGAAGGATGATATTAATATCTAAAGAAAAAGAAAAGCAGTAGTTTTGTGTGACAAAAAGCAAAAGACAATAAAAAAAATATTAATGGTAAAAACAGTTAGGTACAAGAGCCAAAAGAACAGAATATCTAAGAAAAGAAATGTGAAGCAGCACCAAATTAATTATAACTAATGATTTTTAAATTAGTTTACATTGATTTGGTGCTGCGAACCTCGCTTCGCTCGGCACGCAGTGATTCCACCCTTGGACCACATTTCCATTGCCAAAGAAATGTTGAGTGAAAAACCAGCAGTCTCTTATTAAATTTTTTTCCATTGGAAAAAACTCTTCAATTGATTTGTCTTAATATCTGCTGATGCCTGTACCTAATTATTTTTCAACAAATATTATTGTACGTAATTTTAAGTAAGATTATGTTTCGCGTGGTAAAACATTGTTGGTCTTAAAGTACACATTATTTGCATAAAAATTTACATACTAAAAAAAACATGTAAATAATTAGAGTGCTAATTAATGTTACCTTCAGAATGTAACTATTGTTAGAAATGTTAAGATAAAATCTTTAGATAGTATAGAAAGAATAGCCTAACAGGTCGGCTGAAAAGTCCCCGGTCTGACCTATAGACGAAAATATCAAAAAAATCCACAAAATGATTTTGAGTGACCGTAAAGTGAATATGATCGAGATAGCTGACACTCTAAAGATATCTAATGAACGTGTTGGACATATCGTTCAAGTATATTTGGATATGCGGAAGCTCTGTGCGAAATGGGTGCCGCGCGTGCTCACAATCGACAAAAAACAGCAACGAATTGATGATTCTGAGAAGTGTTTGCAGCTGTTAAGTCGTAATAAACCCGATTTTTTGCGTCGATATGTGACTATGGATGAAACTTGGCTCTATCACTACACGCCTGAGTCCAATTGACAGTCAGCTGAGTGGACTGCGGCCGGTGAACCGCCACCAAAGCGTGGAAAGACTCAACAGTCAGCTGGTAAAGTTATGGCCTTAGTTTTTTGGGATACACACGGTATATTGTTCATGGACTATTTGGAAAAGGGAAAAACAATCAACAGCGACTAATACTGTGCATTATTGGAGCGATTGAAGACCGAAATCGCGAAAAAACGGCCCCATATGAAGAAGAAAAAAGTGTTGTTTCATCAAGACAATGCACCGTGTCACAAATCATCGAAAACTATGGCAAAATTGAATGAATTGGGCTTCGAATTGCTTCCTCACCCACCGTATTCTCCAGATCTAGCCCCCAGCGACTTTTTCCTTTTCTCTGACCTGAAGAGAATGCTCGCGGGAAAAAAATTTGGCTCTGATACTGAGGTAATCGCCGAAACCGAAGGAGTACTACAAAAATGGTATCGAAAAGTTGGAAGGTCGCTATAATAGCTGTATCGCCCTTGAAGGCAACTATGAATTTTGTCAAAATATTGTGTTTTACTATTGTAGACCGGGGACTTTTCAGCCGACCTGTTAAGTCCAGTAAATTACGACCCAGATGTACTACTATTCTTTCTGATAGCGATAGCTGTTGAGCGTTGGCATCCTGAAAAACAAATTGTTGGTCCCCTTATCTCATATAAATTTCAAAGCTTACATTGCGCCATTGTAGTCCATGAGTTTTATAATTTAGTTCTGTGTTTTTGGCAAAATGTAGTTCAGCTCTAGAAAATGCACTTCGCACGATGGTATCGAACATTTCTTCAGATAAAAAGACCTTGTAAATGATAGTACCACATCAAGAGATTGATGAGCACATTTGTAATGATTGTAAGCAAAAATTTGTAAAAAAATATACCTTACAGATTCTGTAGCTTATATAGAATGCGATTATAAGTTGGTTATGAAATCAATAACGTATTAAATGTTGTATTACATATTCTTTTGCAATCAACGTGCTTAAACTCCCATTTTCTGCGTACAAAATTTAAATTAAAGTAACATCATGTTTCGTTTTGCACGGCTAAAACTTTGACCGCGCGGTTTTATGTCGTTTTGGTGCAAGTTAATCGGATATGAGAAAGTTTTAGAGACAACTTTCAACTAATCTCTTCCCCTAATGCTTTATGGGCCGTTTTGTAATTTGCTATTTTCACTGTATACGCCAGAGATTAGCAGTAAATTCGTGATAAAACGCTATTTGCGAATACTGCTATCAAAACACAACGATTTTATATGGAAGGATGTTTGTGTCGTGAATGTAACTATTAGTTTAACGTATTATGTCCCACAGCATAAACAAATCGACTTAATTAAACAGTGCATTCATAAAGTAATGCATAAAATAATTATTATCTAAATTATTTTATTAAATTCAATGAGTTTTTAGTTGGTATTATTATAAATACACTGCGTGCCGAGCGAAGCGAGGTTCGCAGCACCAAATCAATCTAAACTAATTTAAAAATCAATAGTTATAATTAATTTGGTGCTGCTTCACATTTCTTTTCTTAGATATTGTTTTTTGGCTTTTATAACCGTTTTTACCATTAATATTTTTCTATTGTCTTTTGCTTTTTGTCACACAAAACTACTGCTTTTCTTTTTCTTTAGATATTAATATTATTCTTCTTCTTCGTTGTATTATGGCTCTTAATTATGTACGAGGCCGTACCAGCTTGGTTCACCAGATGGTGTTCACCAAGTGGTGCCAGACAACCGTCGAATTAAAATTAGAGAGATAGCAGAGGCTATAAACATGTCTAAAGAACGTGTTTGTCACATATTGAATCAAGATTTGGGCATGAGAAAGCCTTCCGCGCGTTGGGTGCCGCGTTTGCTCACTTTCGACCAAAAACGTGTTCGAATGAACATTTCCAACTCTCTGTTGGCGCAGTTTAGGAGCAATAGCATATTTATGCCACTAATAGTTAATTATATTAAGTTCATTTTATAAACATTTCACCCATCAACATAATCTAAAGATTTTATCATAACATTGTTAATATAGTTACATTCTGAAGGTAACATTAATTAGCACTCCAATTATTTACATGTTTTTTTTGTATGTAAATTTTTATGCAAATAATGTCTACTTTAAGACCAACAATGTTTCGCTATGCGAAGCATAATCTTACTTAAAATTACATACAATAATATTTGTTGAAAAGTAATTAGGGAAGTCATTAATTAAAGACATCAAGATACAAGCTGTAAACTACCCCTTACGGGTGTCAGTTTGTAAAAGACAATATCTCTCCCAGAGAAGAGTTCCCGGCTAAGAGACACTCTCTACAGGGGGTGGATCGACTCCATGTTAGTGCCTATAGTAGAAGGAAAAGGAAATATACAAGAAAAGAGGGCGCCACTATCTTTTTATACGTTTGCGATTAAATAACAGACTATATCAAAACTAAGGTGAGAAAGATAGAAACACCTTGTAATTAATTTACTGAAACTAAAGAAACAGAGAAACTACATTAACAGAAACCGAACACGTTACGCCCTTAAGACTTGCAGTCTAAGGTACACAAATAAAACGGTTATTTAAAAATATTGATATTTATTTAAACTGTAATTACTTTTGTTGAACGGTAGGAATCATAGAAAAGGACTTAACTTTGTTTGTTGCGCTTATCCAGATGGTTGGCTTCGGCCTGGGGGTCTTGCAGATGAGTGGTGATGTAGTTCGGTCTATGGAATGGGTTCTAGCATCAGGGATGGCTTCGGTTTCAGTTCGGCTTGACTATGGTGATGTGGGATGGCTCTAACACAGCATAGGTTCTAGCATCAGGGATTGTATTTGATTTATCTCCAACTTGAAATTTTATTTAAGCTCCAACTTAGTGGGTTGCGTCTTAACTAAAAGTGAAGAAAGGTATGAGACAGGATTAAAAAGGTAGGGCGTTGGCACTGGGTAGACTTAAGATGGACAGTAAATTACTGTTTTAATAAATAAATAAATTATCTTGTCTTCAAGTCTCCCGGTACAACGTCCATGAGTTTTAAAACAAATGAAATGAAAAAATGTTCAAATTTATTTATGCACAGGACGGTGAAGCCGGTCCTGTTCTTAATAATGCAAAAAATTAGCATTTGACTAATGTGTTTCTGAATAAAAATATGTATAATTAATTGTAATAGACTAACAAGAGGTTTAACACTACTTTTAATTACTAGAGTTTTGAAACAATCATACATTTGTCTCTAAATGGATTTTGTGCAAACTTAATTTTTTATGGTTTGGATTTATTCTGTTAAAAAGTGTTTTTAAAGTGTTTTGTGTCTCTATAATATTTTTATTTAATTGTATAACTAAAACTAACGACTGAAGCCACGTGCTAAAGCTTGTGAGCTTAGAATTTAGCAAAAAATGTGTTTTTTGTGTACAGAAAAGATTGCCTATCAATTTAGTGGGTATTTTATCTAAAAATAACATTCTTACCTGGGGTGTGGATTATAAAAAGAATTTGTCCTTGAGACAGATTGCTACATTACATGAATTTTTAAACGATAGAAATTGTAAAATTATTATACAAAGTACTCCTTTGTGCCAAGTAAATCGTATTAATAAACAGTGAGACATAATAATTAAAATTTGTACTTACAACGTCAACCAATGTCGAAAAAATATGGCCACAAAGCACATGGGCGCTTATGAGGCGTCAAAACGTTGTCTTTCAACTGGGCGAGTGCAGCAAAAGGGACGAAACAAGAATATTCAGCGTATTTATTAACTTTTTTGACAGGGCGGGGATTGTGCTGTCACAAGGGTACCAATCCATAATTTGACTCGCTAGTCGAGTTTTGGTGTATTGTGCGCAAATATGAGTCGGTAAAAAAGGTTTCTATAATATGTAGTTAACTGTAATATATAAGGGTGTATTGGGAGTGGCTATTGGTACGGTGATTGGTATTATATAGTAATGAGTACGTAACAGGCGACAAGCATGTTACAAGGCAATTAAAGAGTTTTTTCCATTGGAAAAAAATTTAATAAGAGACTGCTGGTCTTTCACTCAACATTTCTTTGGCAATGGAAAGGTTATCCAAATTCCTGAAATCTTATCGTTTGCATAATTTTATAGCTTCATCATCTTCACACTTTCTATACAGCGTAATTTAAACTATGAGTGCCAATCTACGTTTATGTTTTCAAAACAACCAATAACCTTTTAAAAAAACCCTTCACTGCTCGTTGGTTTTTCCTACATTAGCGCAGTGTCTCTGTTGCAATAGATCTGGATGGACCATTCTCTTTGCATTCTCTTTGTCCTGAGTCTGCTACCAATTTCCAGTGTTTGTAGATTTCTGCATTCAACTATGAGATACAATAATGTGGTGAGAGGTTCATTTGATCCATGTTTTCTGCATGTCTCTGTCAACGTTACCTACATTGGTGAACTGGAACCCACAGTAAGTGAATTTACTGTAAAATCTTAGGTAGTGTTAGTACTGAATGTCTTCTATATGTTAAATGTCTTTAGAATCTAAAAGCTGCGATTTTTATATCCTTCTTCAAAGTACATGTTGTTTTGGAGCCTAAATTCCTGGATTTCCGCTTTTGTATTTGAAGAGCCTGGAACCTTCTTCTTCAAATGGCGACTATGGTAACTGGCATTGTCCATAACTATGATACTATGCGGGGGAATATTTGGCAGTAAAGTGTTTTCGAACCAATCTTCGAACAATTCAGCTGTAGTATCTTGGTGGTAATCCAACGACGAATCTTGAATGTTCTTCGCAGAAAGTCCAAAACTTTTTAGAATCCATCCATCTTCTGATTTTTGCTTTGTTCGATGGATTTTTTGATTGGCATCGCACTTTTCCATCGATCCATCCTTTTACCGGCATATCGTGGGTATCATACCAGGTCTCATCCAAATAGATTATTGGTCTTTGTAAAGACCTGTAATTACTTATGGCAGTCAAATATTCAAAACGCCATTGCCTAATCCGTTGGGATTCCATAATAACTTGCCTTTTGTCAATTTTGCAGTATTTGAAACCTATAGTTTGGATAAAAGTGTCCATAGGTTTCCAATTGATATCCTTATCTCAGTGGAGCACCTTAGTCTTGTTTGCAATGATCTGATAGTAGGCACCAAGTTTTCTTTGAACAAAGAGTAGGTAGTTCTTCTTATCAAATCTATATCACCGTCATCAGTGGTTCTGGAAACATCACTATCGTTTCGTTTACGTCTCGGATGAATTGGCCTGGAAATGTGAACTCTCACTGATGATTCCGGTATCCCTGTCAAATTGCTGGTTTCTATTATAGCGGGAGTAAAAGCCCAATCCCTTTGGACCAGCTTCTGATGAAAATGTCTGAAGATTTCTTTGGCATCAAAGGATAAACTCGTCGTCCAACAGGAACAGCAACAAAGGGCGCCGCTGATGCAGTTGCCCAAGGACGAAACATTTTTCACAAAAATTATTAAACAGCACAGAGTAACTCTCACTACGGGAATACAAATATAAATGATTATACTCAACCCAAATTATACAAATACAAGAAACGATCCTTTGTGCAAATTTTGACCATAAGCCGTGACAGAAGATCGCAATAAAAGTGGTTTATTACCATCAGTCTGCTTTTATTGTTGGCACTATATTGTTGGACACATTTTAGCTAGAAGATTAAAATATAATGATTAAAAGAAATTTCTTAATGGTTTACAACATTTTACGGTTTAATGACTTTTCTTAGCTGCCCACTCCAAACAAATAGACTATAGACACTTTCATATGTGTTGTAGGAAAATAACAAAAAAAGATTGCCATAGTTTGATTAAACTTTTAAATTAGTCCTTATCCATTTTAATTCCCCAAGGAGTATAATAACCAATGAAATTTCCTTAAAAATTTACATTGTTAGCAAAGTTCCTAACTCAATTTCTCCATCTATCTACCTTCCTTCCGGTTATTACGTCTTTTATACTGAGAACTTCGAGAATGAAGCAGAAAGAATCTAATTATGATAAAAATGAGCATTGTTCTAAACGCTTTTCGAAATGGCGATGGAAATGCTCGTAAGTACGTTACGGAAATAAAAGTAATCATGGAACAATCCCAGAAAATGCTTATTTTCTCACCGACTACTTTTAATGTATTCTAGTTGATTGTGTGCACCTGAAAATATTATTACAATAATCTTAAGTAAATTCCATGATATTTAATGCGATTTACTTACTCATTAGATTAGAACTAATTGTTTTAAAAATATTTAAATACTTAAGATAAATGTTTTTGTTCCAGAAATGTGTCGCAGCCAACTACGACGATAGAAACTGTCACCATAAAAAGACCATTAAAGGTAAGTAACAAGTTTAGATTGTTATTAATCCAGCAAAGTTCGAGTTGTTTGTCTAAAAGTGAATAATGACGCTATTTGTTTATGAAAAATTCGGTGCCACCAGTGAAGTACTGCGTAATATTGTTGAGTATAGATTTACTCAGGTGAGTTATTTACGTTAAAAAATTTTGTTTTCCTGCGACCACATATGAAAGTGCTAGTTTGCACACTTATTTGTACTTAAGAAAGTAGCTAATATCAATACACGTATTGAAAAGTAAAAAAATATAGTTCTATGATCTGTGACATTTACGTCAATTTTATCAATAGTAAAAACACATGAATGTCAAAGCAAGGACCATTTATATTTTTTAAATCTTCCTTGTGTCAAATATTGTATTGTTATTGCCAATACAAATGTTTCTGTATAAAGTAAGAATAAAGAATAAAGTTTCTTATGGGTTTTTAAATTTTTAAAAAATAAACATATTTTTATTCAGTATTATTATTTTTATAAAAACACTTTTAGAAAGAAGAACAGTTTATTCTTCTTTTTTATATTGTGTTTATGTTCCGTGCATGTGTCGAATGTGGATTTTTGAAGTTATGTTTGTGTTTCTGTTTACAATTATTATCTTTGTGTCAATTATTATTACATTACTTTGAAAATATTTGAACTTTGTTGTGATTTGTGTTCAAATACATACTACGTATACAAGAAAACTCAATTGACATTATAAAGTGTTAAAAAGATTACTGGGTTATGCATTTGAAAGAAAATTTGTTCTCCAGATAGTGAAGTTCCAAGGCTGATTGGATTTTACCACAGAATAAGGTGTATTCTGTGATTTTACTTTAAAAAATACTTTTGTTGAAGGATTTTTTACGTGGTCGTAGGAAAAATAGTGTACATAACTCGTTGGAAAGTGTATTTCTTGCACTCGTTTAGTTTTAATCTTCTGTCAAGCTCTCCCAGGTTTCTTCTATTAGCGTCCATAAAATGTTCTTTGTTTCGTGGAATTGTATTTAAATTTTTCAATTTTTTTACCATAAGCCCCCAAACATTCTCTATTGGATTAAGGTCTGGACTTTTAGCGATCCATGGAAGCGTTTCAATGTTATTTTCAGCAATATAATTGCGTACGCTGCGAGCAGTGTGCACTGAGCAATTGTCTTGTTGAAAAATAAAATTATCATTGGGAAAAATTTCCCTAAGCGATGGTAACATTACCCCATCTAAAATATACGAATAGTTTCTAGCATTTAATCTTCCTTCGATTCTTCAGCACATTCCTAAACCTCCTCTATACATCCAAGCCCAATCATTTACAGAAAATCGTCCAGACTTATCATTAGAAGAGATATAATTTTCATTAAACCTACTTCCAGGCGGTCTATAAACTCTAATATGGCCGTCACTATGTGATTGAAATACTTTTTCATCGGAAAAAATTTAATGTATCGTTTAAAACATAATTTAAGGCAAAAATTAATCTACCTTGTTTATGTTCTTCATTGAGTTTGTAACAGGTCGGCTGAAAAGTCCCCGGTCTGACCTATAGATGACGACACTAAAATTAAATCCATTGCATTTTTAGATAGTATCAACCTTCAAAAGATTCGTGTAAAAATTTGACAGCTGTCGGACTATTAGTTTGTGAGATATTGCATTTTTAGTGAAACAACTTTTGTTATTTTCAAAAAGATGGAAAAGAAAAGAATTTCGTGTGCTTATTAAATATTGTTATTTGAATGGAAAAAATACAGTTGAAGCAAAAGCTTGGCTTGATGATGAGTTTCCGGACTCTGCGCCAGGAAAATCAACAATCATTGACTGGTACGCAAAATTCAAGCGTGGTGAAATGAGCACCGAAGACGGTGAAAGCAGTGGACGCCCAAAAGAGGTGGTTACCGACGAAAATATCAAAAAAATCCACAAAATGATTTTGAGTGACCCGAAAGTGAATATGATCGAGATAGCTGACACTCTAAAGATATCTAAGGAGCGTGATGGACATATCGTTCACGAATATTTGGGTATGCGGAAGCTCTGTGCGAAATGGGTGCCGCTCGTGCTCACAATCGACCAAAAACAGCAACGAATTGATGATTCTGAGCAGTGTTTGCAGCTGTTAAGTCGTAATAAACCCGATTTTTTGCGTTGATATGTGACTATGGATGAAACTTGGCTCCATCACTACACGCCTGAGTCCAATCGACAGTCAGCTGAATGGACTGCGGCCGGTGAACCGCCACCAAAGCGTGGAAAGACTCAACAGTCAGATGGCAAAGTTATGGCCTCAGTTTTTTGGAATACACACGGTATATTGTTCATCGACTATTTGGAAAAGGGAAAAACAATCAACAGCGACTATTACTGTGCATTATTGGAGCGATTGAAGACCAAAATCGCGAAAAAACTGCCCCATATGAAGAAGAAAAAAGTGTTGTTTCATCAAGACAATGCACCGTGTCACAAATCATCGAAAACGATGGCATGAATTGGGCTTCGAATTGCTTCCTCACCCACCGTATTCTCCAGATCTAGCCCCCAGCGACTTTTTCCTTTTCTCTGACCTGAAGAGAATGCTCGCGGGAAAAAAATTTGGCTCTGATACTGAGGTAATCGCCGAAACTGAAGCCTATTTTGAGGACAAACCGAAGGAGTACTACAAAAATGGTATCGAAAAGTTGGAAGGTCGCTATAATCGCTGTATCGCCCTTGAAGGCAACTATGTTGAATAAAAAAAATAAATTTTGTCAAAATATTGTGTTTTACTATGGTAGACCGGGAACTTTTCAGCCGACCTGTTATTTCCGGGCGGCCGCACAATTCTTTAAATTCGTTTTTCTAATTCTTCTTAATGCGGTTGTTATTGAAGCATTAAAGTTTACTGCAACTTTTGCATGTTTTGCCGTATGAAATGGATTTTCCCTTAAGTAATCAGTTAATGCTTCGTCTTGCTGCGCTGTAGTTATAAATGGTCTTCCAGTTCCTTTTTTTCTGCAAATAGTTTGGTCGTTATCCCACCTTTTTTTAATGTTTTGAATCGTGGTTTTGCTTCTATTAAACGTTTGGGCAATTCGTCTAATGGACCAACCATCCTCTATTTTGGAAATTATTCGCATTTTATCAAATTCCCTTAAATGGACTGGCATCGTGGATAATGCGCTTTGACAAATTTGACACATGCGACACTGTTTGTCATTTTAATTAGTTAAGTTTGATTTACATAGGAAAAATAAAGGTGTACCAGTTTTAAATGACACGGAGTGTACCCGATTTAGGTCTTTTTTATAACATTTTTCAGCCCTGTCCAAAAATTACGACCAAGGTGTCAATCGATTTGTATTTTCACCTAGAAAGTTTAAGGAGAAGTTCGAAAAGGCGCCGATAAAAATTACAAAAGTTATAAACAAATAAGTGAAAAAAAATTATTATTATTATTAGGTATACTTATTACAGGAATGCAAAATAATAATTATAACACTTATTTCAATGATTATGTTAAAGTTAATTAAATTTAAGACACTCAAAGAAAACGGTTTTTACAGTGTAATAAAATTAAGGGACCTTTTACCGTAACTTTAGGGACAGATGTTATAGGATGTTGCTTTAACCCCGGTATATATTGTCCGAATTAGCTTCGAAAACTTTGGACAGGAAATGTGTTTAGGGAGGTTTAGATAGTTTTATTTAGTATAGAGACGGAATAGTTTCCAAAAGTTTCCAGGTTTATTTAGACAAGAGATTAACTTCCAGGTCTGAATAACACGGCGATAATCCGCGTTGATTAACAAAAAGGATAATTAGAGTTTAATCAACCATTTGAACTAGTTAATGTCAGAAACAGAACGGTATTTTCATATTCATTATTTAGAGTTGACATGTAAAGTACGTTTCACAATAATTCGTTGACTTGGTACCTGCTCTTAACTGCTCTTAAGGGATTACTAATAAAAGGTGGTTAATATTTCTTCGAACATTTACAGAAAGGTATTATTTATTTTTGTCCAGGAAGATATATTTTGGATTTTTTATTTTTCAGGTAAAATTTTAAATTATTATTACTGACCATCAATAGTAAATCATTAGTAAATGATTTTTGATTTTCTTAATCGTCTTGGAAGAGAAAGTGGGAGTTTCGGGGTAATTTGTTTTTAAAATTCTCTCCTAGAATTTTAGTTTGTACTAAACATTATACTCTGAAAGTAATCTTGTGTTTATAACTAAGTATGTGGCGTCCTTGGGCAAAAAAAGTGCATTTATCGCCGGATGCGAAACAAATTGTGAAAAATGTGTTTGAAACATTGAATAATCGAGGATATAGTGTAACCGATGCAGCAGAAGAAACATGTAAGTTAACCAAAATCCCAATATCCACAGTAAAAGATATTATCAATAAGCCAATAAGTAAACGAAAAAAACGAAGTGACGTTAATAATACCAAATGTGTTGATGAAATACAAAAAGATATAGTCCGACGAACGATATATGTCCTATACTAAGAACAAATGATACCAACCCTAGATTGTATAAAAAAACGGTTACTTAAAGACGACACGGGAATTATTTGTAGCCGTACAAGTTTGTGGAGAATTATTTCTCAAATGGGATTTAAATATTGTACCATTAATAAAAGACAAGTGATAATGGAGTCGTATCGTTTACTAATGTGGCGTTGTCATTACTTACAAGCTATTCAAAAATATAGAAGTGAAAACCTTTCAATTATGTACCTCGACGAGACATGGTATGACACCCATGATGCTCCAACGAAGGGTTTTGTTGATTCATCGGGAAATTGCAAAACAAAGGCTCCATCAAATAGAGGACAAAGAATTACAATAATACATGCCGGATCAGAAACAGCTTGGGTTCCAAACGCTTTATTGTTATCAGCAAAGAATATTAAAGATTCAAGTTTAGATTATCATGAAGATACGACAGCAGAACTTTTTGAAGATTGGTTTGAGAATTATTTATTGCCGAATATACCGGAAAAAAGTATAATTGTAATGGACAATGCAACTTATCATAGCCGTCAATTAAATAAAGTACCAAATAGCAACAACAATAAATGGGAAATTCAAGAGTATTTGTTAAAAAATGACCTTTATTTTGAAGAATCGTACACAAAACGTGATCTCTTACAAGTTGTAGCAGCGTTCGGTATTGAAAAAGAATACGTTTGTGATACTATTGCTAAAAATATGGGCCACACAGTGTTACGGCTTCCCCCATATTATTGCATGTTCAATCCTATAGAACACATATGGCATCAGCTAAAATCCAAAGTTAGATCGGAAAACGTTTCACCCACATTAAACTCAAGTGTTATAGAGTTAATATGAAATGTGACAAGTAATATTCCCATTGATAGCTGGAAAATTCGATTCAGCATGTTATTAAGGTTGAAGGTACATATCGAAATGTTAATGTAACTGTAGCACCCTTAGTTATTAATTTAAATGAAGACGATAGTGATAGTGAACTACATTTAGATTAAATAGTTGTTAATAATGTAGAATTAGTTCATTTGTTTAATCGCAATTAATAAATAAAGTTAAAATTTGTTTTTAAAAAATTTCGTGATTTTTTTTTACAAAATAAATTTAAGTTTTAGTAAATGTTAACTTAGTTTTATTTAAATCAATTTTTTGGGATACCCTGTAGTACAAAATATTTTTAAAATGTGGCCATGATTAAACTACATCTTTTTTATTTGAAACATTTTTGACAACATCTGCCAATTAGATGAAATAGACCAAAGCGTATACGTATACGTAAGTTTCAACAGTTTAGTTTAATTTCAATTAATAAATAAACTTAAAATTTGTTTGTTTGTTTTTAAAAAATTTCGTGATTTTTTTTACAAAATAAATTCAAGTTCTAGTAAATGTTACTGAGTTTTATTTAAATCTATTTTGAAAACCGGATTA
Organism: Ophraella communa; assembly: GCA_035357415.1. Taxonomy (NCBI): domain Eukaryota; kingdom Metazoa; phylum Arthropoda; class Insecta; order Coleoptera; family Chrysomelidae; genus Ophraella; species Ophraella communa. The sequence continues at coordinate 41,990,156 of CM068985.1, read as the reverse complement.
CGGATCTGTTAATGTTTACTGTACAGTGAGAAATTTATAACCTTTCATTACTAATCCCCTAAGGGCAGGTACCGAGTCAACGAATTATTGTGAAACGTACTTTACGACTTTTGTTTAAGAAATATTCTATCGAATAAAAATATGGATTCCAGACAAATTTTTTTAACAAAATATACAAGTCTGATAGTTTTCGAGAAATAATTATTAAAAAACAAATATTGTTTAAATTTCAAGATAAATAATAATTCTTTTATTTTGACCATCTAGATCGGTTGTAGTCTTTTCAATATTAATTGCTGAAATCCATTTAAAAGTGTCATACAGAGAGAGTTAGTTTACTAGGGATTGCAGATTTTTTGAAACTTCGAATCAAGTGTTTAAGCTAACGAGTACAAGTTGTGATGCTCCAAAAATAAACTCATGGCCAAAATTAACGCACCACTTTATTAAATAAGCACAAGTTTTCTTTCATGTGACTGATATAATTGATAGCTTCATAGAAACTTGTAAATAAAGCAGGGCAATTGTTTTGAACTGAAATTGGGAAGAAAAGACCCTATTTTGAGTAATTTTGTAATTTTTTATTACTAATGCTACAAATTCGCAAAACATGAACTACACATAAAACACGTAAACACATAAATTAGCGTGTTTCAACCGATTCTAGTACCTTGTATGGCCCCCTCTACTTCTTATTACTGCATTCAATCGCCTTGGCATACTGGAGATCCGATTTTTGGGGGATATTCTCCCATTCTACCTGTTGATTATGGTTGACAGGTGAGGGCCTATGATTGCGAACTTTCTTTTTCAGAGCGTCCCATAGATGCTCTATGGGATTTAAGTCGCGGCTGTTGGCTGGCCATTCCATTAACTGAATATCAACTGTATTTAAGTAGTCAATCACTTGTCTAGCCACGTGGGGACGGGTATTATCTTGCATGAATACAAAATTAGGCTCCACAAAGAGGACAAACGGCATCACATGTTCAACTATGACATGTTCGAGATGATAATCCGCATTTATGGATCTCATACGAATAGGCACCAACTCTGTACGACCGTTAAAACAAATTCCTCCCCAAAACATAACAGTGCCTCCACCAAATGGAATTTTTGGAGTAATATTGCACCTTGAAAATCTCTCTCTCTCTTCGACTTATAGTCGAATGATTTCTTCCCATTTTTGAACACTAAAACTATTAAAACTAATACTACTAACAACACAACATCTTCTAGCAAATGAAATCTTTTGTTAATCAACGATTTTTCTAACAACAATGTTGTCAACTTTTGGAGACCATGTAAAATTATGACAATAATTATGCTCTTGTCACACGAAATTTTGACAGCAGGTGTCTAGATTATCAATAGACATCCATCCGTATATTAGTAACAAAAACACAGTAACCTTAAGCAGATCGTTGTCTTAAAATTGAAAAAAAAATTGAAAAAATTAATGTTAATTGTAAAATTTCAGTTGTTTTTAATCTTTAATGTGTTTGAATTTGTAAATTTTATTGAATCAAAAAAAATTAAATTTTATCTACTTAAAACGGTTACAATAGATGGTTTTTTTCACACCCTATACAATAATCTACAGTGCGGTCCATATGTATGGAATAAATTCATTTGTAGCGTTATTATGTATTATATGAAAAAAACCTGAAACAGGTCGATTTTTATTCTTAAATTGACAATTTACAGTATGAAAATATTATCCCTCTCCAGCACCCCTTCGGAATTATAAGCACCCCCTCGAAAATTTTAAATTACAAAGGGGGTCGTGTGGCACCACGTTGGAAAGGGATTTTAGTCCTCTGTTCAGCAATATAAAGTTTTTTAAGTTTGGTGCAATCATAACTGAGAAAATTGATTTTTAAGATGTAAAATTTTGATAATGTCTCTAACACAAAACTTTACGTAGAATGAAGATAATAATGTCACATAATGATTAGAATGTGTTTTTCAATGTATTTGACACTTAAATTAAATGTTCAAAATGACCACCATTAACTTCTTGATAATAACCGAGGCGATATTGTTTGGTCTATTAAAATAACTTTAGAAATAATCAGGTATTTTCGTATCTGTTCTGCTAAATATTAGGAAAAAACTTTGAAGATATTAAAATAATAGTCAAAAAACTAAATAAACAATTGATATAAATCTAGTAGGCTGCTGTCATTTAGGTATTTAAAGTTACTAAAAGACGTCAGTATAATATTTGTGCGCGTATTAAATTTAATTATGGCTCTTTTGTCCGAGACTCAAAGAATAGACATTTTAATTATGATTGGTTGTGATAATAAAACCAGAACTCAAAAGGTTTGTGAAATTTTTAATAATAATTACCCTGGTCAACACGTTTCGCAGTCTACAGTTAGCAAAATTGAAAAAAAGTTTCGTGAAACTGGACATGTAAAAAATATTGAAAAACCAGGTAGAAATGTTCAATTTACTGATAAAAAAAGTTAGATGTACTTCTAGAGATTGAGGAAAATCCGCATAAGACAACTCGAGAACTTGCCGCCGACAATGATGTAAGTAAATCATCTATTTTGAGAGTTCTGCATAAAGAAAAATACCACCCTTACAAAGTTCAGTTGGTTCAGGAGTTAAATAAAGATGATCCTGATAGAAGGCAAGAATTCTGTGAATTGATGATGGATAGAATGAACGCAGATTTGCAGTTCATAAACAAAATAGTTTTTTCTGATGAAGCGACGTTTCATTTAAACGGAACGGTTAACAAACAGAACTGTAGATATTGGAGCAGAGAAAATCCTCACTGGATGTTCGAGGCTCACACTCAATATCCTAAAAAAGTTAACGTTTGGACTGGTATCATTAACAATAAAATTATTGGCCCTTATTTTTTTGAGGGCACAGTTACTGGTGAGGTTTATCTAGATTTTTTGATTAACTTTTTAGTGCCTACGTTACAAAGAGTTTTTCCTGATGTTAATCATCCAAATGAGATAGATCGATCTATTTACTACCAACAAGACGGAGCTCCACCGCATTTTGCACGTACTGTTAGAAATTATTTAAACGAGGTTTTTCCCAATAGGTGGATTGGAAGATCGAATGGCCGGCTAGATCCCCCGATTTGACTCCTCTCGATTACTTCTTATGGGGTTATTTAAAATCTAAAGTATATTTTAATAGACCAAACAATATTGCTGATTTAAAAGTTAGGATAACGGAAGAAATTAACAAAATAACCCCCGAGGTCATACAAAATGTTGTACGAGAATTCCAATATCGCCTCGGTTATTGTCAAGAAGTGAATGGTGGTCATTTTGAACATTTAATTTAAGTGTCAAATACATTGAAAAACACATTCTAATCATTATGTGACATTATTATCTTCATTCTACGTAAAGTTTTGTGTTAGAGACATTATCAAAATTTTACATCTTAAAAATCAATTTTCTCAGTTATGATTGCACCAAACTTAAAAAACTTTATATTGCTGAACAGAGGACTAAAATCCCTTTCCAACGAGGTGGCACACGACCCCCTTTGTAATTTAAAATTTTCGAGGGGGAGCTTATAATTCCGAAGGGGTTCTGGAGGGGGATAATATTTTCATACTGTAAATTGTCAATTTAAGAATAAAAATCGACCTGTTTCAGGTTTTTTTCATATAGTACATAATAACGCTACAAATGAATTTATTCCATACATATGGACCGCACTGTATAACTTTTATAAATAAACTGTCATTGATAGTGTCCAATTCAATTTCACCAGTTAACTAAAATGTTCGTCTGCGTTCACGATCAACTATAATAACGATATTATTTCAATGAAACTTCAGAATATTATCAACGTGGATGTACATTTGCAATTTACACGACCGAATTATATCAAATGAAGTAAACTTTCCTATGGAAGTTCCTATGAAGTTGTAAACTTCGAGAACTCATTGTAGCTTAGAGGAATGTTCGTCTAACGTCGACTATATGCACCTACTAGTACTGCAGTTATTATCTTACGATGCAGAGTAATTTTACCCACTCAAGAACGGATATATAGAGAATATTTTAATACGAGTATCAACTACGGTTAATACGGGTGAGAAGTAGGCCAGTTGCAGATATAATAAATAATTATTAAATTTTGCTAAAATTCTTAATTAGGTTATGCGTGATAAATATAGTGCAGAACCATTAGATCAAACATGTTTAATAGGTAAATAACGTTATAATGCCAAATCTCTTTATAATTCCCAACAAAATTGACTTCCTACGAGTTTCGCTGTACTACTTCAACTTCAATAGTTTCCCAACCAGATTTCTCTATGATATACACTCCCTATTTGCGAACGAACTGCATCAATCGATTCAGCGTCTTTAAAAACCCTTTTTCCCATATTTTCAAGTGTTTTGGACGACAAAAAGTTTTTACTTAACACAGTGACAAAGCAAACACTATGGTTTAAATTTTGCTAAAATTCTTAATTAGGTTATGCGTGATAAATATAGTGCAGAACCATTAGATCAAACATTTTTATTAGGAAAATTATTAATAATTAATCTTACATTTAAGACGTGCGACAATAATTTTTTTCATGGGACACTGTAGCTTGTAACACATTTTTGAAAAGAATATCTCACCAAAAAAATTCTGTAAAATAGTAGCCAAGTAACTTAAAAAAGAGTAGAAGAATGTCTCGAAAGTCCTTATTGGTTGATATCGAAATATCGACTGTGTACCATTGGGTAATCTAGAGATTTCTGCATGTGTTACGCACTATACTTATTCTATAACTACAGTTTTTCCTATAAATGAAACAAATTTTCAAACAATTGTTTTTAAACAACAATTAAAACAATAATTAATGAAAAATAAGAAATAACCCACAAAAAAATTATTTCTAAATTGATTATAGCGACCTTCCAACTTTTCGATACCATTTTTGTAGTACTCCTTCGGTTTGTCCTTAAAATAGGCTTCAGTTTCGGCGATTACCTCAGTATCAGAGCCAAATTTTTTTCCCGCGAGCATTCTCTTCAGGTCAGAGAAAAGGAAAAAGTCGCTGGGGGCTAGATCTGGAGAATATGGTGGGTGAGGAAGCAATTCGAAGCCCAATTCATGCAATTTTGCCATCGTTTTCGATGATTTGTGACACGGTGCATTGTCTTGACGAAACAACACTTTTTTCTTCTTCATATGGGGCCGTTTTTTCGCGATTTCGGTCTTCAATCGCTCCAATAATGCACAGTAATAGTCGCTGTTGATTGTTTGTCCCTTTTCCAAATAGTCGATGAACAATATACCGTGTGTATCCCAAAAAACGGAGGCCATAACTTTGCCAGCTGACTGTTGAGTCTTTTCACGCTTTGGTGGCGGTTCACCGGCCGCAGTCCACTCAGCTGACTGTCGATTGGACTCAGGGGTGTAGTGATGGAGCCAAGTTTCATCCATAGTCACATATCGACGCAAAAAATCGGGTTTATTTCGACTTAACAGCTGCAAACACTGCTCAGAATCATCAATTCGTTGCTGTTTTTGGTCGATTGTGAGCACGCGAGGCACCCATTTCGCACAGAGCTTCCGCATACCCAAATATTCGTGAACGATATGTCCAACACGTTCCTTAGATATCTTTAGTGTGTCAGCTATCTCGATCATATTCACTTTACGGTCACTCAAAATCATTTTGTGGATTTTTTTAGATATTTTCGTCGGTAACCACCTCTTTTGGGCGTCCACTGCGTTCACCGTCTTCGGTGCTCATTTCACCACGCTTGAATTTTGCGTACCAGTCAATGATTGATGATTTTCCTGGCACAGAGTCCGGAAACTCATTATCAAGCCAAGCTTTTGCTTCAACTGTATTTTTTCCTTTCAAATAACAATATTTAATACCTAAGCACACGAAATTCTTTTTTTTCCATCTTTTTGAAAATAACAAAAGTTGCTTCACTAAAAATGCAATATCTCACAAACTAATAGTCCGACAGCTGTCAAATTTTTACACGAATCTTTTGAAGGTTGATACTATCTAAAAATGAAATGGATTTAATTCTAGTGTCGTCATCAATAGGTCAGACCGGGGACTTTTCAGCCGACCTGTTATAGTCAATTGACTGCTTTAATAATTTTGATCTAATTAATTCATATCTACTGTTTTATATGTATTCCCATCAATTAAAATTAAAAATACCTCTCTTTAACAGAAACTGTATTTAATTTTTTTACGAAGTATTGAATTGACACCCTCGATTTTATTACTAAGTATAATATAACTCTTAATATTGTGAGAACTGGAAATCTTAAACAGAAAAAAAAAATACTTAAAAGATATTGGAGTAAATAAATTATTCCAACAGTTTCGATCAAACAATGGAATGTTATGGTTTGAGTTGAAAATCTGTATGTCGAGTATGTCGTACAATCCGAGGTGTATGTTACACATGTCTGTTCGATTATTTGCTACTGACACCTTGTCATGTTTTGTTGACGTATCGATATTGGGAATTTAATTGCGTACGCGGCAACCAACAAATATACCCATAGTTTAAAAACGGATATTAGTACTGAAAAATTAAGAAAATTTTCATTTGTTATTTTTTCCATCCCGCTAGCAGAAATAATATACTGTATTATTGGCATTAGAACGTGGATATTGAGCCAAAGACAAAAAATAAGGTTCAGGTCACTCCAAAAAAGATCAAATAAAAAGTTCAGAAATAAGAGAAGATCTAGAAGTAGAATCAATATCAATGGACGATCAAAGACAAGCTAAAAAAATATGGGAGACGAGAACCACAATAAGAAGAAAGAGAGAAAGGCCAAGAGCAACATGGAATGCAGATGTATGTAAAACATTTAAGAACAGAGGAGTCAGATGGCAGGAATCAAAGGTGTTGGCACACTGCAGGCTGGGAAAAATTTGTAAACGGATATATTATTGGCATTAGATGAGGCAATAATAAAATTTACAAAGAAGTTTTAAAATTGGAAGACCACCATGATGTTTAGAATTATAGGATGATGCAGTATAAATATTGATGAGTTTATTTGTTCATATCAAGATGGGTGATGCCTTAACATACTTAACTTACGAGATATGTGGAGTTTACTCGCAATACAAATTGAATGAACAACTACTCGTATGTTACATATAAATCGTTTGTCACTGATTTACATTTACATTGATTGGTTTTTCTGTCGACCTATTTGCTCATTTTTTTTTGGTCTCTGTTTTATTTTAATATTTACTAAAAAATATAAATCGTTAATAATCCTAAGCCCTTCTCACTTAGCAAAGATATTCGCCAGCGACATATTTCTTCGAACAAAAATTGCTGGGATTTCAATTTACTGTGTAATTGAAAATAAAATAAGACAAAACCGACCGAGCGAATTTAATTAAAACGGTGGGCGCAAAATAAATCCAAAAGTCAACTATGGCGATGCCGGTGGTTGGAATTTCAATTCGGTCGGAGTAATCGGCATTAGGGGACTGCAGATATAACTACATTCTATCTGTCTGTCTTTTAGTACAAATATAAATCATCTTGTTCGGTTTTTTTGTCAATATTGTTAGCGTAACACAATTTTAAACAACAGTTTTTTTGCCATCAATAAGTGGTCAAATATTTGGACCATCTTCTATAGTATTCTGATGTTTTAATTTGTTTTTATATAGCATATAACAACTCCATTTCTTGCACTCCATAAGCTCTCAGATTAAAAGTTTTTCCTTATGGAAACACGTTAGAACAGTTGTTTGACTCACATTATTTTGACGAGAAATTTGACGTGAACTTGACGTCAGATTCTCCACGACACAACGTCAACGAAGTGAAGTTTCCTCTTTAATGGTTTGACATGTCCAAGTTCTCTAAATTGTGCATGAATTTTGCACTGTTGAAACCTTTTCTTAAGGATTCTCAAACTAGGATTAGGAAGGTTTATAGGTATAGGTAACAGTGATTTTGGGATAATCAAAGCTATTTCTCTGTATGGCTGTCTCAAACTGGGTCATTTTAAGGACAAGATTTCTTCTGCTACATTTCGTGACGTAAATATTTTGAGCTGTGAGATTTAAACTTACTTCCATTGTTTTAATTAGTGTAGTCTTGTAGCTCCTAAGTTTGTTCCAACTATTCGATTACTTTTATTTGATTATGATCCTTGCTAGGATATTTTTGTCTTAAAACACTAAAAAAACAACTTTTTTTTATCAACTAGACAGTCATTTTCTAGGCAAATTATACAGTTATACAATCCCAAAATATGGGACTAACTAAAGAAAAACATTTTCAATTAGTGTAATTTTACAATTGAATTGTTCTGATGGTGTATAAAACCCCAAACAAAGTGTTGGGACTTAAATGGTTTATTTTTTAGCTTAATGGTCTGTATCTTTATTTAATTATTATTAATGTAACGGCCTGTCCTTGTATATATGTTACACTAAAGCTGCTCTATACCAAGTTACGATATCAAATTAAGGAAAACGGCGCGATTTCTGCTAATGAGTCAATTGCTCGCTCTCCATTACTTTCTTTTAGAGAATGTCGTAACTTCTATACCATTAATCCCGGCCAAAAAGTGCCATTACATTTTGCGAAAAATGTAAGATGTGGTCTTCTTATAATAAAATGTCCTTTTTATATCTCGAGATAAGGGAATTCAGTATCTTTTCCACAAATAAATTCCAACGATAAAATGTCCTTTAACATTAAAGTTGTTTTAAATCTTTGCATTTATAAGCTGATGTCTTGACGAATTTTTAATGGTCAGTATTAAACTGATAGGAGGACTTTCTTTGTAAATAATTTTAGAAAAACTTAATACCTAATTATGTAAATATAAAATGTAACACTCAATCAAAACAAGCACGAAAAGTAGTTAAAAAAGCCCAACAAATGTGGATTAAAGAGAAAATTAGAAAGTGGTTCAAAATAAGAGATTCTCTATAGTATGTACAAAAAGTACGAGGAGTAATAAACCCTAATTAAGTATGCAAAACCTTTACAGGGAGCACCATGAAATTTTTAATAAATCTCTTACTTTAAATTACATTTCTTCCGTAAATCTAAAAACCAGGTAGATCGACCCCGTATATTTGTTTCAGTTGTAGCAAAGTTTAGGGTTTCTTCATTGTTAAAGGATTAGCAGTTAAACAATAACGCAATGCAGTGGTGTGTATTTTGGGAAAAAACTACGTTTTAAATTATAATATAATAAAAAATGAAAAGAAATAATTATTGGAATACATTTATTACTTACATTTTATTCTATATCCGACTCGGAAGAGGAAGAATCGTTGTTGATATTAATAATAATAAAGTCGATTAAATCATCACAGATATTGTCAATTTTCCACATATTTGCCTCTACTTTGATAACATGCTCGATACAGTTGGTCCAATTTTCCTTACTAACATGACTTACAGCACTCTCAAACAATTTCACATCATCGTTTATTTTAAAATTAGTATTTTTTTCCAACTTCCCTCTTTACCTGAGCCCATATTAATTCTATGGGATTAAGTTCACAATGATAAGGGGGAAGTCGAAGAACTGATATACCACGAGAAGAAGCCATTTCTTCTACAATGTAGGTTTTGTATTTATTCTTGTTCATTTTTGCAATTCTGTAAAGTTCTTTCTTGGAAACTTAATATTTTTCGAAATAAGCCACTCCAAAAGCTCTGCTTTACGACAACGACTTGTGGGCAATGCTTCTCGTAACCGTGAATGGTAACTTGCGTTGTCCTTAACAATAACAGCCCCTTTTGGAATCAGATCCAACATTTGAACAAACCATTCCTGGAAGACATCCCCACTCATATCTTCGTGATAGTCCCCCGTGCGTTTTGAAATAAAAGTTAACAATCCACCATCAACAAAACCTTCAGAACTTCCAACATGGACAATGATAAGTCTTTTTCCTTTTCCAGATGGTGTGGCTGCAAACCTAACGACAAACCTTCCACGAATGCCTGCCTTCCGCTTTTAATGTTTTCATCTTGCTAAGATTTGGAAACTGTATATCCAGCATTTATCCATGTTTCGTCTAAGTAGAAGATTTTCAAATTTTGTTCTCTGGCATGTCGAATGCTTCTTAAATAGTCTCTTCTCCAAAAAACTATTTCCGGTTTATCTATCAAGAAAGATTTTCTATTATGTTTTGTATATCTGAAACCCACATCTTTCAAAAGTTTGCATAATGTCATTCTGGAGAATTTTGTATAGTCCGTATCTTCTTGCACTGATGTCATAATTTTGTCAAGTGTTGGAATTTCCTTTCGTAAGTAAAATCCATGGACTTTACGCCTTATTCTTTGTTTTAATGACTCATCGATCTCAATTGGTTTTCGGCCTGAAGGAGTTTTAGGGGGTTGAAGAGTTCCATTCTTGCTTTCTTTTAGTAATCTATAAATTGTTGATTTAGCAACACACAACACACGTTAATTCCACAATATCATCAACACTTGCATTTGGATCCTTGTTTTTCAATGATATATAACAATTCAATATCAGAGTTTTTTCATTTAAAGATAATGGACCTGTTTTTGGTCGTTTAGATGGTCCTTGGCTTATCGACATTGGTTGGTACTTGCACAATTAACATTCAACAAATGTTTTAAATATATTCCAACTGTTTACAATATTATGAAAACCATACAACTTCATACAACTTTACTCAAAGAACTAATACTAAGTACTGATTTAATGTACCTGCTTTCTTTTAAAATAATATTCCCGATAATGTTTCTAAGAAAACTGGGTTGTTTGGAAAATCCCTCTCAATTATCGAATAATCTGTAAATAGGTGTAATCGTATTAAGCCGATTACAGTAGGCCACTTGCCATTTAAAATTTCTGAGTAAAATTCCCCAAACACTACATATAGGAGTAATACAAATAAAAAAATATTCATTTTGCTTCTTTAAATTTAATAAAAATTGTAACGATATCTTGCTATCTTGACTTTAATTAATTTTTTTAAAATATATTTCATTGTAATTTATTTGTGACAATATTCAAAGTTTGAATTAATCTTCTTACAAAAAGAACAAAAATATATAAAATAATTATTATTACAGACTGGTTTGTTTTCTTTTATGAATAAACTGTGTTGCCTTTCTTTATCAAACTTACTAAAATTTATGTACCTCTATCACTTTTTTTATTAAAATTAGTACATCTCGTTACCTCTGACATAAATCGTATATTCTTTAGCATAGCTGCAACTCATTCGTTCAATGCAAAATGTACCTTACGGTATACCCTCTTAAAATATATTTCGGTACGTCTATGAAATCTACTTAAATGAATGATTTATTACTCCTTGTCCTTTCTATATAGACTATAGACATTTACACAATTAGAAGAAGAAACGAACGTGGCAGGTATGACACATATCTACATTTTTTATTTCTTGAGTATTATTTCTCTTAATCTCTTTTTGACGGAAAAGAATATTTTTTACGTTTCTCGCAAACTAACTCGAAAATATTATTCGGGATACGACATTTGTAGGAGACCATTACAGTATATTAGATCCAAAATATAAAAGTATCATAAAAGGCTATAGAAGTAAAAAGGATAAGGCAACAATAAAAAAAAGAGAAAGGCAAAATTTGTTCGGAACGTCTTTGAATGGCCGAATATGGCGACGTAGTCGATAAAATTGGATTGTAATTTTTCTCTATCACAAGAAAACAAAAAATAGAAAGCTTTTGAAGTATGAGATAGTTTTGTTGATTGTCACATTTATGTCGAAAAGATCATGCTTACCGTCTAGAAATGAGTTGTTGTAGTTGGTATTTAATATAAATAAATATAAATAATATTATATTTAAATATAAATTAAAATAAATTTTAAATACATTAGTATTTTGATTTTTTTTCTATAAGGATGAATAAGTTGCTTAGTAGAAGGTTTTAACAATGTGTACCAAGTCTTTCTTTGTGTTTGTGTTTGTTATTGATATTATACTATGTTTGTAGTTGGCAGCACAGTGAATGAAAAATAACTAAAAGTAGTATACATTTCAATTGAAATATAGTCATAGTTGTTATTTTCCAAAGAGTCCACCCTGTAATTAGGGATAAACTAACCCAAACATAATGGAAACCCTAAATAATATTGTCACAACAGGTAGCTGACCGTAGAATCGAAGTTTTTTAAAGCATAATTCAAATTAAATAAAAATAAAAGTAAGAATTAAATATATATTATTGCAAATGTATTACGGGCAATAAATGTTTTTAATTTTTGTTGTGTGTATAAATATTCGTTCCTATATTTACACTTTATGCTTGATGCTTGAATTTTTGTCGATTTTTTGTTAATAAAAAAAATTTTGACCCCGACGTGATTTGAACACGCAACCTTCTGATCTGGAGTCAGACGCGCTACCGTTGCGCCACGGAGTCTTATGTAAATATTAATAATTATTGTTTAAATAGATACAGCAATTTCTTTTATATAAAAATAATTTGTCTTGGCGGTTTGTTTACTCAGCATCACTGTTTTTTGTGCAGCCATCCTTATCTTTACCAAGTGATATCAAAGTTTAGAAATTGGTGAATGTTTAGATTTATTCAAAGTAAAAATAGATATTTGTAGATTATTTACTACAAGACTAATATTTATAATATTAACAAAGGTTATCTTCCAGTTTAACCATCCGCTAAAAATTCTATGCGCATGTACGAAAATATTCGAAATTTACAGCGGGAGAGCCGCACAGTGTTGTCAGTTCAAATATTTTTTCCTGAAAGCGAATAGTTTAGTTTTGATTTAGTAAATTTGATTATAAAAAAACGCACGTTAAGCTGCTAAAATTCATAAGTAATAATTAAGATGCTAAGAACAGCAATATATTGTAATATGCGAATATAAAAATCTCACGTTTTCATGGTACTCTGTGGTTTTCATTTTTAGAGCAATGGGGCAATGAGTTCAGCTATAAAGAATAAACTTTATATAACAATGGTTTAAAAAAATTTAAGTAAAACAGGTGTTTAATTAATTCAAATATAATATTAACATCTGTTGTTTTAATGGTATTCTGTGATTTTAATTTATTATGGTTTTAAATTAATGAAAAATATAAACTACCACAATAAATGCAGTAGAAACTATAAGGAAAAAATATTTTAAATAATGCATATTATATTAAAATTAAATAATATATAATTAAAATTTTATATTACGTCTTCTGATTTATTTAAGGCATATTATGTTTACATGCATATAAAATTTAAATCCAAAATCAGCCCTATAATTGAATCTCCTTATTGTTATAATAAATTAACGTTATCTGCAAAATGTGCATACTGTACGTTCAACATGCATTATTTCATAGATTTACTTAACTCGATTACATAACCTAAGTTACGCAATCTGTTAAATAATGTCTATAATTTTCGTCTTTCCAATGTTTATTCACTCACTTTATTTATTCATAAATATGCGGCAACGCAGCTCGAGATTTAAAGCTTGCCGCTCCTTATCAACCAATAAAATTAACCTTGATACTTCAAATTTTGTACATGCGCAGAGAATTTTTAGCGGATGGTTAAACTGGAAGATAACCTTAACAAATGCGTAGTTTGCAAAACAAATCCAATTTTGAATCTTTTTTCGCAAGAAACAAATCTCGACTAGACTAATACCATAGTTTAAAGAGAAATGCTAAAACATACAAGTAATCGAAAAATAAAATGTTTTAAAAATTCCATTACTTATGTCACATGGTAGGTATGTCAATATTTCTTATTCTTTGAGAAAATATTAAGAACAAATAAGCGTATGTTTTCTTACAAAATAATTGATGACCCCGACGTGATTTGAAGACGCAATCTTCTGATCTGGAGTCAGACGCGCTACCGTTGCGCCACAGAGTCTATGTATATATTTACAGGGTGATTAATGACTTCGGCCATGGCAGAATAATAGTGCTAGCAATGGTGTATTCCATCTAAATATTCAGTATCCATTATACGGTGAGCACTATGTTTTAGCAAATTGTACATCTATGCTAATTTGATAAAGCTGAAGAGTTTGTCTGTTTAAATGCAATTTTGTGTTGCATTGGACATTGATTGGAGGATTCTATACCCTTTTAGGTATCAAATTAGTTAAAAAATCTTAACATAATAGTAATATTTGATAATTTTTTGTTGAATAACTACTAGTTTGGCAACTATACCGAATATAATTATACAGGGTGTCCCTGGAATGATAGGCCAACACTTGTAGATTGCAGAAGGGGTCGATTGGCCCAGTTGACCTTACTACACTGCGACCTATAAGATCTTTTGTGTATACCCTACATCTATATTTTAGTCCAAAAGGTCTAGGCTTCTAAGAAAGTCCATTATCCGTTTTGGAGCTAGGTTTGTAATCTGATCAGGATCAAGGAATACCTGTTCCAGATATTTATGGCGTTGCCGAACAATTACTCTGCAATTGCAGATAATATGTTCTGACGTCTCATCTGCCTCATCGCAGAATCTGCATGTCCCACTGTCCAATATGCCCATTTTGCAGAGATGGTATCTGAGTGAGCAGTGTCCAGTGAGAATTCCTGTGATTACTCTGATATCAGATTTCTGAAGCTCTAAGAGTAATTTCGCGTAGCGGGCAGAGGGTCGTAATAACCTTTTTGCCTGTCTTTGGCCTGGAACATTTTTCCAGTAGGCTGCACTGAGTTCCTTTTCATATTTTCGAACTTCTTCCATTATGCGGCTTTTTGATATGCCACAAAATGGTTCAGGTCCGATAAAAGGAGCACAAGCTCCTTCCTTTGCGAGACTATCGGCAATCTCATTTCCGACAATTCCTTTATGCCCTGGCACCCATAGCAACGTTAATTTGTTGCGACTAGCCAGTTGTTTAAGGGATTGTTTACAATTCCAGGCTATTTTTGACTCATAGGTTGTGGACTTTAGAGCCTTCAAAGCAGCCTGACTATCAGATGCAATAAATATTCTTGCTGTGTTGAGGCCTTTTCTTAGGCACTCTTGGGCACAGAATTCTATTGCTAATAGTTCTGCTTGAAATATTGTTGGAGCATTTCCAAGGGCTGCGGATATCCTAATATTAGGACCTGTGATCCCTATTTCTACTCCTTCGTTTGTTTTTGACCCATCAGTATAATAAGTGAGGGCACCTTTTGTGATTTGAGCGATTTCGTTTTCTGTCAACTCGCGGTCGTTAATAATAACATCTAACGCGAGTTCAAAATCTTGTTTTGCAGGCATTACGTCTGTAGGCATCTTCATGATTTGGGTTGTTACAGCCCTTAATACCTCAAGATGTCCTGTTAAGTCACCGGGTTTCAGAGATTTGGTCTGTGTCAGCCTATAGGCATTTTCCAGAGCGATCCTCTGTACATGTAAATGTAGTGGAGGAAGGTCTAGCATTGCCTCTAAGGCTGCGGTAGGACACGATCTCATAGCATAGGCCAACACTTGGGTACGAGTACAAGTATTTGATGTAATTAAACAGCGATATTAATTAATAACAGATTCGCCGACGTATGAAAGCAAACTTGTAATATCAATATTACTGCTTCTCTTTAATTAGATATCATATTACTGTGTTCGTTCTTGGTCTATGCAGAGTCTGACAATATATAAATAACCAAGAGAACATTCATGTATACCTAGAAATATTAATTAATAATTTCGAAATCAATTTGTATTCGTTGCGAGTTTCTCAAAGCAATAATTATTTGATAATTAATTGAAATTTAATAACTTACCAAGGAAATCAATTAAGATTTTGTTTTTTTTCTGAGTAGAATTTCTGGTAGAAATTTCTCATTTGAGATCATGATTTTTAAACTTGAGAATTACAAACTTCTTTTTTCTTTGCCGGTTCTCTCATTGGATAATTAAAATTTTCTTTTTCGGGGTAATTAGTACGTTTTCATTGAGTTTATTAGGAAGAAAATCAATTTTTCGCGTTGGAAACTCTCTACCGGAAAACATTTCGTCGGTTTTGTTTCATTAAAAAATGTTCCAGATTTTACTGGCAGCGTAGAAAGAACGTAAAATGGGTTGTGATCTTGTTGCTAAGGGTAATAGAAAAACGAAAGATATTGTTACAAAAAAATGCTGTAATAATTAAATATATTCCATATCTTTTGCTTTGTATGTTTGATTTTGGAAACCATCCTATTTGTTACGTTTCCAGAGAACTCCTATGAACAAAAATGTCTTATATGAAGAAAGATAACTTTAAACAAGTTGGCGGGCTCGTGAGTGAGAAATTGTTACTTGAAGAAGGTATTGGAATTTATCGTATCAAAGTTACAGCCATTCCTTATAATTGTTGAGCTCCAATTAGCTCAGTAAAACTCCGGTAGTTTATAACAACTCAGCTTTATTTAAAAGCCTTAGAACTATACCAATATTGATTATAAACTACTTAAATTAATAAAAAATGGACTGTATATTTTTTTGACAACGTAAAAACTCAACCATCAAAATTACATTGTTTTGTTGTTACCTGGGAAACGGTTGGTTAGCCAAAAGGCGATTACTTAGGTAATGATTCGCGGTACTGAGTACGTCCAAAGGCACGGCTGGAGTGAGAATTTATAATTCGCGAATCTAACATTCTCCCCCCTTTGAGGAGTCATCCTCAACAATAGAACTATGTAACTGCAGAGGCAATGGACTCAACTTTGTCACTGGCCTAGTAAATATCCCATTAGCTGTTTTTATTTTAACCACACGCACTTTATTATCTTGACCAGGCATTACCTCTAATACTCTTGCAAGACACCACTCCAAAGGAGGTAGATTATCCTCCCTCACAATAACCATATCACCAACCTTTAAATTGGTTTCTGAAACCTTCCATTTTGGACGATGTTGAAGTAGATTTAAATACTCCGTAGACCAGAGTTTCCAAAAATCTTGTCTCAATTTTGAACAGTGTTGCCAAATGCTCAGACGATTATTCGCCAAATTAGAAACATCTTTTTCTGGGAAGGAAGTTAGTGGTTGCCCTATTAAAAAATGTGCTGGAGTTAAACATGTGAGATCAGAAATTGAATCTGACATTGATTGCAACGGCCTTGAATTAAGTATCGCTTCAATTTGCGTTAATACCGTATATAAACATTCATATGATAGAACCGCGTTACCAACTACCCTTCGCAGATGATATTTAGTGCTCTTAATCCCTGCCTCCCACAGACCACCCCAATGCGGACTATTAGGAGGAATAAATTTCCATTGAATCTCCCTAGTAGATAAAAAATCCTGAATTTGACAAACATGCCCCTTAAAAAATTTATATAATTCATTTAAAGTATTATTCGCACCTTTAAAATTAGTTGCATTATCGCTGCTTATTGAAATAGGATTACCCCGACGAGATACAAATCGTTTTAATGCTAGCAGAAAGTCCTCTGTATTTAAACTAGTTACCAACTCAATGTGAATGGCCTTTGTTGCCATGCACACAAAAAGCGCAATGTATGCTTTTGACACCCGAGCTTTGCGTAACCTCGACTCTTTAATCATGATTGGTCCCCCGAAATCAAGACCTGTGTGCAAAAATGCACGAATCAGTTGTGTTCTTTCAACAGGCAAACTTCCCATAAGTTGTTTTGATCCAATAGCTCTAAATCTGTGACACCTTACACATTTAAGCAAAATCGCCTTTATTCGTCGTACAGATTTTATAAGCCAAATAGATTGCCGAAGACTGTTAAGAACTGCTCGAGGACCAGCATGTCCCAACCTTAAATGTTCACTTTCAATAATTATGTCAGTAACATGGCAATTGCTCGGAAGAATAACCGGATGCTTAGCATCAAAAGACAAAAGCGCATTTTCTAAACGTCCCCCTACTCGTAATAAACCATTAGAATCTAAAAAAGGAACCAAAGACAAAATTTTACTATTTTTTGGTAATGGTTTGTTTTCCTTTAAACATATTATTTCTTTCGAGAAATATTTCTCTTGGACCATTCTAAAAATGCAAATGCGAGCCTTAGATATTTCATCTACACAAAGAGGACCGTAAAGTTTTAAATTATTCTTCTTAGTATTTTCTATAAACCTTAACACATAAGCAATACATCGTTGCATCCTATTAAAAGAAGAAAACCTTGAAAAAATGTCCAAATCAATAATTGTTGTGGCTTGAAAATGAACTACTTGCCTTTGTTCAGGCAATGAAGATGCGTCCAAATTGATTTGTTCTGAATGTAAAAAACAATCGGGTTCACTTAAAAAATCAGGACCTTTAAACCAAACTCTACATTCTAACAATGCTTCAGGCTGAAGACCGCGAGATATGTAATCTGCTGGATTTAAATCGGATGAAATATGTCTAAGCTCAACGTCCAGTGTTAAGTCCTGAATTTCCGAGACCCGATTAGCGACAAATGTCGTCCATCGTGATGGAGATGATTGCATCCAAGAAAGCACAATTTTCGAGTCGCTATATAAAATAGCTTGGTTAAAGTTAAATTTCATGCATGATTTAAACTTATCATACATTCGAGCTAAAAGCAAAAGAGCACAAAGTTCTAGCCTCGGTAGAGAAACCGTTTTAAGAGGCGCGACTCTTGATTTTGAGTAAACGAGATGACAAGAAACAGAATTATTATCGTACAAAGCTCTAACGTATAAGCAAGCGCCGTAAGCTATCATGCTTGCATCTGCAAACCCTATTAATTCTACCGATTTAAAGTTCCCAGAGAATATCCATCGATTAATGCTTAGTTCTTGTAACCTTGGAAATTGCCTATAAAATGTCAACCACTCAGTTAATAAATCAGAAGGTAAAATATCGTCCCATTGAAGTTTTTTGGTCCATAATTTTTGCATAAAAATTTTGGCTAAAATTATAACAACGCCCACGAAGCCCATTGGATCGAATATTTGACCTATAATTCCTAAAACCTCACGTTTAGTAAATCTATCTTTTTCAATCACACTTGGTACCGATACGCGAAATGAATCTAAAACTGGGTCCCATAAAACACCTAAAACCTTGGATGATTTATCCCCTTGAAATGAGACCAAAACCATGTTATTTGAGTTCCACTTATGTAACAAAAATCCTGCAGACTCTAAGAGGACACTTAATTCATTTTGAAGGTTATGTAAAGCATCCAATGTATTCGCCCCCCCTAAAATATCATCCACGTACGTTTGTTCCAATAACGTTTCCGCAGCCAATGGATATGACCCTTTACCTTGGTTAGCTAATTCCATTAACGTCCGAGTTGCTAGAAAAGAACTACAGCTACATCCGTACGTGACTGTTTGTAATTCTAAATGACGTATTGGAAGTGAAGGATCATCTCTCCAAATAATATTTTGTAAGACTCTATCGTCTGAATGAACTTTGACACATCTAAACATTTTTTTGAATATCACTTGTTAAAACAAATTTAAATGTTCGAAATCTAGCAATAATGTCAAACAAATCAGATTGAACTATACTGCCTGTTAATAATATATCATTCAAACTTAAACCCGAACTAGTCTTCATTGATCCATCAAAAACTACCCTGTATTTTGTAGTCAATTTGTCTTCTCGAACTACACAATGATGTGGAAAATAGTACCTGTGTTGCTGTAAGAGTTTGGCATCATTAGTAATGTCCAGTGCATGACCCATGTCTAAATATTCCTTAATGAAAGCCGCGTATTCCCTTTTTAAATTTGGATCACTTTGAAACCTTTTCTCAAGTGACAAAAACCTCTTTGTAGCCATAGGAAGAGACTCGCCTAGAGAAAGAGCAGTGTATTCCTGTTTTATAGGTAACCTAACCTCAAAAACACCAGATTGTAACCTTTTAGTAGTTGAAGAATAAATATCTTCACATATCTTGTCCTCCGGACGCATATGTCTTTTATTTGTGACCTCCTCTAACCTCCAAAATTGTGGGATCAATGCGTTTAAATCCGGACCTTGTGAATATAAAGAAACCATAACATTCGAGCAAATATTATTTGCATTGGGAATACTCCCCTCAATGACCCAACCAAACAAAGTATTATGCAGAAAGGGCAAGTCATCACATAACCTAAAAACACCACCACTAATTACATCGAAATAAATATCCGCTGCTAGTAGTAAGTCTATTTTTGATGGAATACCAAAATGAAGGATCAGCCAAATCCAAACCCTTAGGTATGTTTAAAGAACCGTTATCAACGTAAGAGTGGGGCAATGGACAAGTAATATCCCTTGGCATTATACCACAAACTGCCGAAATTCTTTTTGTTGGATTATATTGAGATTCCACCTCAATATTAACAACGCTTGTGACTTGAACATCACATTTTCCAATTCCAGAAATATGAATGTTAGCCGAAGTTTTTGGTAACCGTAGTTTATCCGCCATGCGTGATGTAATGACTGAACACATAGAGGCCGAATCCAAAAGTGCTCTGGCCTGAACCCTTGAACCGTCATGGCAAATTAAATTGACCATTGTTGTGGCCAAAAGGATTTGTTTATTGACCCTTGACATTAAACATGGAGAAAAAATTGGTTTCATCCGAAGTAGATACCAATGACGTAGACGCAGAAGGTCCTCTATCAATATTTTCTTCAACCTTAGAACTATTCTGCTCATTGTCCCTTTCTTGTCCATTAAGTGTATTTGCATTTGAAACCAAATTGCCACTTCCTTTTCCATATTTGTCCCCGTGCAATGAAGAATGATGTCTTCCCTTACAAATCCTGCAACCATCTGACTTGCAGTAATTTGCTGTATGTCTAAAACCCAAACAATTGTAACAAAGTCGATTTTTATTAATAAACTCACGTTTGTGTGCTAAATCAAACCTTTGAAATTTATTACATTTATGCATTGGATGTGCCTCCAAATGACAACAAATGCATTTACCCTTTACCGTATTTGTTGATTCAGTCATTGAATAACAACCCGCCTTTACAAATTTTTGCTTGTACTCTGGTTTTGTTAAAGATTCTAAAGCTAAACACCGCTTATCTAAAAAGGTTAAAAAATCCGAAAAAGTTGGCAATTTTGTGCAATCACGCTCGAGTTCGTAAGCCTTGTGTGTGTTAAAATCTAATTTAGATGCCAATATGTAAACCAAAATTAAGTCCCATGTCTCTACAGGTACCCCAAGAGCAGAAAGAGCATTATAGTTTTGTTTAATTTTTGTTATAAAATCCCGCAAAGCTGATGAGTCACCTTTTAAAACTTGTGCTTCCATTAAAAGTCTGATATGACAATTAATTGTTATTAATTTATTGTCATATCTTTTATTTAAAATATCAAGTGCCACATCATAGTTTGACTCTGTAATTTGCAAATCCTTAATCATTAAAAAGTGGTTCATCCCTTAAAACCGTTTTTAGATAAATAAATTTTTGTGTTTTATTAAGGTATTGATCACAATTAATAAGAGAATTAAATAATTCAATAAAAGACCTGTAATCTTCATACTTTCCAGAAAAAATAGGAATATTGATGCTTGGCAGTTTAATTTTTGTAGGGGTAATGACGAGAATAAATTTTCAGAAGAATTTGTACGTAAATTATTCGCAAACCCACTTGACTCCCCACCAGTCGCACCTTGCAGAACTTGTGACCGATTGGAAATTATTTTTTTAATTTTACTATATAGTGAAATGTATTGAGCTTCGACTTCTACCCTATCACTCTCTTGGCAACCATCAATTTCCTCAAGTTGTTCTTGTACATATTCATAATCACTATAAGTTTTTACAAGCATCGATTCCCTAACTACAAAATCATTTACATCTATTGACATGTTATTTCCATTTGAATTTACATAGTTCGCCAACCTAGTTATTTTTGATTTAATTCTGCCTCTTTTTTGTATTAACAATGTTTTATCCTCCTCTCCCATTTTGTTTAACGCTCAGAAAATTATAAACAAATTGAAAATCACGCAAATACTTAACTAACAACACCCTTTACAAAGTATAAATCACTAAATCTAAATCTAAAAATGTCTGTCAAATTTCCTGTCAAAACGTATTCAAAATATCCCTGATGCTGTGTAACAATAATAAAGAAAGATCTGACCTTGCTTCAGCAGTCTTCTATACTCCTTCTTAGTATAATACCATGTAAAATTTCCATATAACAGTAGTCCGCTTACTACCAGTTTCATATACCATTTATCAGCAATCTACCATGTACTAGTCCAGTAATCAACCTTGTATAAATCTGCTTCACATTTGTAAAAATACCTTGCATAAATTGCTAATGCAACAGCAAATTCTAATCCCGTTACAGTGCCAAATCACTGGTGTAAAAATCCTCTTTGTTCTCCAGTAAAATCCTGCTCGAAGATGACCAAATGTTGAGCTCCAATTAGCTCAGTAAAACTCCGGTAGTTTATAACAACTCAGCTTTATTTAAAAGCCTTAGAACTATACCAATATTGATTATAAACTACTTAAATTAATAAAACTGTATATTTTTTTACACCGTAAAACTCAACCATCAAAATTACATAGTTTTGTTGTTACCTGGGAAACGGTTGGTTAGCCAAAAGGCGATTACTTAGGTAATGATTCGCGGTACTGAGTACGTCCAAAGGCACGGCTGGAGTGAGAATTTATAATTCGCGAATCTAACAATAATCACCGCCAAATTTTGTGAACTCAATTGATGGATTGACCGAATGACAACAAGTAGAGGCCGTGGATTCTGAGTAGACCCGTGACGTCGTAAATAGTTGCGCACAACTGCCTCTAACTTAAGTTTACTTGCAAGATCATCAGCTTTTTCAATTTTAGTTGATAAACAAGTGTCTGCTGAGAGGTTTCTGAGTCCATATTTCTGGTGGGTTTCACACATAAAAGCTCGAGGGTCTATTATTTTTATACAAAAAACGCGGCCTTAAAAGAAAACAAAGTTTCTGTTGACGTATATTACTGTAGATTTATATACAAATGGTTCTTGTAAATGCAGAAAAAAACGGTTTTATGTCAGTCATAAAAGTTTTATTACTAAAAAGAACGAATGTTATATTTTATGGACATAACGATATCTCTGTTTCAGGTGAAGATTTATTTTCCTTTTCCTCTATTACGATGCATTTTTTATTAGTATTTTTTTTGTTATTTATTAAGTTATTACTAGTAGTTTCATAAACTATTATAGTACATTGCAATTTTGTATATTTTTTAAGATTAAACTCTTTAAAACACAAACATAGATACAGACATTGCTTAAAATTATTTGTTCAGAATGGAATAATAATTTTCTTACTTATTAAGGAAAAATCTCTGAAAATTCTCCTTTCTCAGTAATACCTACGATCATATTTAGGAGTTATTGGGAATTTTAGGATTATAAACATATAACCCATATTCTAATTCTTCTAATTTTACAATTATTTCCTTTAAAATATTTGCTATTTGCCTTTTGATCTGTTTTTAGAATATTTCTGATGGTTAAATTTATAAATACCATGTTCAAATAAGAAAGTGTAGAATCATAATTTTATGTAGTTTATTATTTTTTATAATATTTTTAACAAAAGTTAAATTTCAAGTACCTAAGAATCCTTTGAGTATAAAAAATACAAAATCATTCCTCTAATACAACATTAATCTCGTTCAATCCTAACAAACTGTTTATGTTATTGGCAATTTTCCGCATTACCGAAAATAAATATATCGTAAATTCCCTAGACAAATTTCGGGTTTTCTAAACTTGGACCCTCGGGATGTTTACACTAACCGAAAGAGATCGAGATTTACGAGAAAAAATGTAACATGTAATTAACTAATATCCACACAACCGAACTTATATGGAACCACTCAGTATTTGAGACTAAAACTAAAAATTTCCTACAAACCCTGAAAATTTCAATTTTCTATAGTTATTTCTTCCAATTTTATCGTAATCCAAAAATGACCTTCGTAAAATCGACTTTTTTCCATACATATACCTTCCTTCGAAAAATTGAAAATTTTCGAATTCTCTCCGAATGAGCTGAAAATCTGGATTTAGACTAATTTGACTCTCCTAAAAACGAATCTGCCCATAGAAAAATTCTAAAAAATTTATCTTGCCTTGTAGGGACTGGTGAATCGAACGTTAAGACATGGTCTCAGATTTTGACGCATAACTCAAAAACAAAAAATCATAGCCACTTCTAGTTTGCACAGTTAAAAAGCCAAGAAAATTTTCTACAAACCCTGAAAATTTCAATTTTCTGTAGTAATTTCTACCAATTTTATTGTAACTCAAAAATGACCTTCGTAAAACCGACTTTTTTCCATACTTATACCTTCCTTCGAAAAAATGAAAATTTTCGAAATCTCTCCGAATGAACAATTAATAACTGCACAGTTAAACTAAACTTCCACTATTTATTTGAAAAATTCGCTTTAAAATCAATTACAGCTGTTTCGCTATCACTAGCATCGTCAGATTGACATATTGAAATTACATGTTGTTTGTTTGTAACTAGGTGCTTGATGTTGATAAGGAGTTAAGGCTAGACCAAGTAAGGAAGTAATAAGACATAACAATATTAAAGCCTAGATGTTATTAGTCCTAAGGGATTATCCTGGATGTATTTCCCTCTAAGATCAGTATAACTGTGCAATGATATAGAAAAACCAGGAAAAAACTATATCATGCTGATCTTTACAATAACTTAATATATTTATGTTATAATAATGTCTTATCTATGTATAAAATGAAGACTCAATCAAAGTAAACAGTTTAATAGTGGAGAACTTCCAAGATTTATTTGTTCATTAACTACTTTAAACTGTTGATCTGCTAGATGTCTTTTAATTTCAAGTTCTTCTGGATTTAGACTAATTTGACCCTCCTAAAAACGAATCTGCACACAAAAAAATTCTAAAAAATTTACCTTGCCTTGTAGCGACTAGTGAATCGAACGTTAAGACATGGTCTCAGATTTTGACGCATAACTCAAAAAAAAAAATCATAGCCACATCTAGTTTGCAAAGTTAGAAATCCAAGAAAATTTCCTACAAACCCTGAAAATTTCAATTTTCTATAGTAATTTCTTCCAATTTTATCGTAATCCAAAAATGACTCTAGACAAAGTAGTCAGAGTTACAACTGAACAACAGGACCACTTGGTGTACCCAATTGCTAAATTGATTAAAAATTTATACGATCCAGTATCAAAAGAGTCCGATTTTGCATGATGCTTTTTGTTAGTGTAGCTCATCGAGAAAACCAGAGAGAGAGAGATAGAGATTGGAACTGAAACATGCAAATGCGAAAGTGGGCGTTAAATTAAAACTGCATCTGTCTATCAACAAGTTAAATTGCACACGAAATTCGCAATTTAGTTTTGCCACGTATAGACCTCGTTTGTAATGCAATAAAAGAAACAAAAACTATAGAGTTGTACTTCTTTTTAGAGTATTCAAATTAAATAATGTTACAGAAATATCGTACTTAAAATATATGCAAAAGAAAAAATGTTGAACGTCATAATTTGTCAAGTTTTATATACTCTTATTACATTTTCACTGAGATGGATGAAGTGCTGGAACAAGAAATAATTTTTGAAATTTACGAAATTTATCGTTATTGGAATATCGCAAATCTTTTTCATCGGACAGACATCCAGAGTATTCATTAAAAAATCCAAATGATTGGAACTTGAAGATCCTACATCTTCATCTACTTATTGGATACATTTTCGATGTTGATGTGAAAGAATGATCTAGACAATTTTCATTAGACATTATAGCCATCACTGTTGCTGAAGATTTGATGGTTCAGTACACTCTGTAACTCTTCCTAAACTATGTTTGTAATAAAGTTCATCTGCAACATCTTCTTTTGTAGCTTATACATCTGCAGTAGACACCAGAAAATCTTCAAATTGATTTTTAAGTGATTCATTAATCTTTTTGGTCAATTTTTATTGCTGCTAATTCGACCATGTCCAATGAATTAATGCTGTCTGACAAGCTTTATCCAAAGTTTTTAATAAAACAACATATAGTAAGAACTTTAACATTTTGAAGATTACTTTGGAATAATTTGGTTTTAAAAATTTAAAATCCATATTACTTAAAAACTTGAATATGATTAAAAAAGATTACACATAATTGTATACATTGTTTTCATCTGTTTGTTTTCCATTTTTTTAAAAACTTTTATTATATTTTTTCTGAAAGATTTTCAATACTATTCAATAGAAAAACGTATCCCGATAAAAAGACAGAAAGATTTTTCATCAACTGAATGCGTAAAAACAGAATCAGTTTGATTGAAAGCGATTTTAAAATATAAAATCGATAAAAAACATTTATAAATATCAGAGATATCTCACAAACAGATAAAATCATTAACATCAATCACGATGACACATTGATTAAGCACACTTCGTTTTGTTATTAATTTAATAGACCAGTGCTGATAATTTAAAAAAAATAGTAGGATGAAACCGGTATATTTCGTTTTTTGGCAAAATTATAAGTCCTACAAATAATACAGATATACCTATTGCAAAGTTGTAAGTAAAAAAAAGATCTAAAACTTATGGAGTAACAAATTTTTTCTACTACTGTTACAAAATCCCCCTTATTTTGTAACAGTTTTGTATGACTGAAAATCGACCTTTCAAAAACTGTTATAAAAAGCTCATAAGGAAGTAACTCCTTTGAACATAAATAATAAATAAGAGTATTTACAATTGAAATATCTAAGGCTTCCTTCTAAACCAAATTCATTACTTATTTTAAACCACTGTAAAAGAATGAATTTACTGTTTTAGTAAAATTTTCGACATTTTTTAAAACATAGCAGTAATGTATAACATTCCTTGTTTGTTAAATAATGCAAACAATAAGATTGAAAGTGAATAATCGAAATCTAATGTTTATTTATTTACTGAAGTAGCTTTCCAGATTCGTTATAAATTAAATACGCACGTAAACTGCTAATTTTTATCAGTAAATACTTTCTGTATCAAGTAAACTGATTCATTCATTCTTAACACTCATATTAAAACTCATTTTGCGATAAACAAATTGTTGATAATCAAAGAAAACTGCAAAATATCATATAAAATGTTCTTGTGTATCAGTAAACAGCATTGATTCATGTAATATTAATACAATAGATGGAGTTGTAAAATTTACACTCCCGCCTTCCTTCTATCCCTATTATATGAACCGAAATATGAAATAGACAAATTGAACTACAAATATTCAAATCCGTGTAGAAGTTTAATTTTTATGTGCGGGATTTTTGTTTTTTCCCATTGTTCAAGCAAATTTTAATTTAATATAACGCGAATGAAAAATAAAACGGGAAAAGAATTTAATAAAAATGTAGTTGGGAATTTATAATGAAAAATTATTTGTTAAAACCAAAACAAAATGAGAAAATGAATATGAAAAAAATAGTAAACTTGAATTGTACATTTTTTCGCTACACGTTAATGCATAAATCAAAATATAGTGTGGGTGTAACATGTCAATTCGTCTTCGTAGCTTCGATAGAGTTGCGCTGTAGACATTTACATGCAGTTGATTTTGTTCTTAGAGGCATAAAGATGAAGTCATCCAGCACAACTGACCGTGTCACAAGCGGAGAGCGATTCAATAATCCTAAACATTTAAAAGACGCACAGCCAAGCTGTAGAGCACGTCAGCTGTAGAGCTGCAAAAATATGTCATAGTGTTTCATAGCAGCGTGCGCGTAAACTAGGGTTTTTTTGTCTTCGTCAGATATGTATGCCATACATACGCCCTTTTGCACTGCTTCAGTTGACAGTTCTCTTTTTACATATTTAGGACGTAAACATTTTTGTTTTCGATCCTTCTGCTGGTCATTAGGTCTCAAGACAAAACAATTTTTAGAACTCGATTTTAATTAATTAACAAAAAATCATAGCCACTTCTAGTTTGTGCTGTTAAAAAGCCAAGAAAATTTGCTACAAACCCTGACAATTTCAATTTTCTATAGTAATTTCTACCAATTTTATCCCAAACGAAAAATGACCTTCGTAAAATCGACTTTTTTCTATACATATACCTTCCTTCGAAAAAATGAAAATTTTCGAAATCTCTCCGAATAAGCTGAAAATATGGATTTGAACTAATTTTACCCTCCTAAAAATGAATCTCCACCCAGAAAAATTCTAAAAAATGTATCTTGCCTTGTAGCGACTAGTGATCGTTAAGACATGGTCTCAGATTTTGACGCATAACTCAAAAACAAAAAATCATAGCCACTTCTAGTTTGCGCTGTTAGAAAGCCAAGAAAATTTGCTAAAAACCCTGAGAATTTTACTTTTCTATAATAATTTCTACCAATTTTATCCCAAACGAAAAATGACCTTCGTAAAATCAACTAGTTTGTGCTGATAAAAACCCAAATAAAATTTCCTACAAACCCAAAATTTCTTTAAAACGAATCTGCACCCAGAATTTTTTTTTTAAAATAATAACTTAGCTGAATTCCTAGCCTCGGCAGTCAATCTTTTGCTTTGTCAGTTAAACAAATATCTATTATCGAATTTTGATTTATTAACCAATGACAAGAGAAAATTACAGATTTTTGTAATATCCACTTCCATTATTGAGCAGTGTAGTATATTGTATGTATGTAGTGGTCAATTATATATAATATGCATTATATATTATTCTTCAAAATTACCTACAGAAGTGGCCGTAATTAATTTAACATACACGTGCAGTTTAAATGAATAGGATACCAAAGTTTATCAGCATTTAATAATAATAAAGTTTATTCAAACAATACATTGTTGCAATGAAGGTATTTTCGTATAACAAACAATGTATTTAAAATAAACACAAATAATTTTATTTACAAGAACCACTTGTGCGTAATTTGCATGGAACGCGTAGTTTTTCCTGATAAGGAATAAGGAAAATAAGAAATTGTTATCAAATTATTGAATTTTCTAGAAAAATTAAGCTCAAAGACTCGGTCACAACCCAATTGTGTTAAAAACCAATCATTCACCTGTCAAAATATGTCAATATTCGTAATAATAATTAATCGTACAAAACTAAAAATCTGCTAAGTACATTTAAAAGATGATACTCCAATTGAAAAAACAGTTTCAATTGTAATTTTTGTGAATATATTATCCTAAATGTTTTTTAAACTGCTTTATATTTATCTGAGATTTGGTAACGATACATTTTCTTATCATGCACCAGTTTGATTCTTATTAGGTATCTAAATTTCAATTACATCTGACGAGACATCATTTCCCTTCGCACAATCACCCTCCGTTTCACCCTATGTATGGACATAAGCAGTCGTACCACACCACAGCCGAGTTAGACCCAAGTGTCATTATTAAGACTTCATTTAGAAGTGGGCGTAGTAGCATACGGCAGACTTTACCCCTAATGAAAAGATAAATTTTCTTGACGGGGAGTGATCGATTTTCGTTCATTCCTCAGTAATATGTGTGGTGTGGTTTGGTCTGTAGACTGCGTGTATGAAATATGTAGATAGAGGCCGTTTGAGTTAATCCTTATTTATTATTTAGATGAAAATTAATGGCCTTACGAGAAATCTATATGGGAATCACTCGCGTCTGAACTTGATTTCCGCTTGGCTCTCAAACAGGCACCAAATTTGGCAAATTTTGGGCTGGGAAAAGTTA
The DNA here is from genome assembly GCA_035357415.1 of Ophraella communa. NCBI lineage: Eukaryota > Metazoa > Arthropoda > Insecta > Coleoptera > Chrysomelidae > Ophraella > Ophraella communa. The sequence continues at coordinate 41,960,528 of CM068985.1, read as the reverse complement.
GAATAAAAATTTGATATATAATAATTGACATATTCTTAATGAAAGTAGGGAGTAGAGAGAATCTATTGATAGTCTGAGTTTACTGAAGAAGTAATCGCTAAACTGTGATCAAAATTTAACAGCTAAACAGTTTAAAAGATATACATGAATAGAATTTACGTCAAATACATGAAAGACACAAGCCAACAAACCGCTACTACATAATTGCAAACTTCAAAGATTGAAGCCAGAACGTCCACATCCTGTATAACTGGGGTTGTCTTCCTTTATTTTATACCATTGTCGAGTTTTTACAATTAAGACATCTTTTACAGGGAGCCACATCCGTTTCCCACGCGCCGTCTATTTTTCACTCGTCTTTTTCCTTTGACAATTCCCTGAACTGAATTAAAACAATACCAACCGTACAAAGAAAAATAAAATGAAATCGTTCTATCGGAGAATCATGACGGATTCTTCTACAGGATCCATTATATTTACTTCCTGTTTCTTAGATACCTAAAGTTTTTAACAATCCAGGCGACTTTCAAGTTATTGGCACGACAAAGAGACCAATTTCCAATTCTAAAATAACTCCTGGTAAAACTGAGTGGATTAGGATCTTGGATATTGAAATATTTTGTATCGTGCAGTAAAAATTAATAATAATAGCTTCAAGGGGTGTATTATGTCACCGATACTCTTCAATATATACGGAGAGTATATAATTATGATAATAGCCCGCAACTCTGCCAATTTCGGGCAGATCGATGGTTTTGAGGTGGTTGAGAAATTTAACTATTTGGGATTGCTTATCATAAATAAAATCAGCTGTGAAGAAGAAATCAAACGGAGACTGGCCATGGCACGTAACTCAACAATAAAACTTCTAGAATATGGAAAGATTCTGCAATATCTCAACGCAATAAACTGAAATGATTAAACTCCTTGATCTTTCCTATTGCCACATATGCCTCTGAGACATGGACTTTGAAAATGGCCAATCGAAGAATAGTAGATACCTTTGAAATGTGGGCATACAGCGAATATCATACACAAAACATCGTACTAACGTGTCAATTCTTAAAAAAAAACTAAGAATCACCACAAGGCTATCAACCAGTATAAACCAATCATACCTACAACATTTTGGACACATTTCAAGAAGAACAAACGGGCTGGAAAAACTTATTGTGGAGGGAAAGATAAATGTAAAACGATCAAGAAAAATGTCTCTTATGTGATGGGTGAATCAAACTAAAGATATCAATGGGCACGGACTGCAAGAAAAGAAAAAGGACAAAAGGAAGAGCTTTAAGTTAAGTATCATAAATAGACGAAGATCTTTTGGCAAATTTACCTGGAACAATGCTGTTCAATATAGTTTATTCTTAGATATTAAATTTTTTTGCACTTTTTTTTTAATTATGTTTTGTAAGAGTTCTTTTCATCTCCATGGCCTGTACTTTATCTCTTTGTTAACTTTCCGACTTTCATAACCATGGATAAGCGTAGGTTTGACACTATTTTTTTATAAACTGTCATATTAGTTTCCTTTTTTCAAAAACGGCAGTGCCTCTGTCAAGTCGAGTAATTGCAGACCTCTATTTGAGAACCTCTGGATACAACCGGAACGCAGAAATTTTCGTCATCCAGTAACTATAAAAACTAGGATAATCGAAGATCTGAAGCACCTGGCGATCCTGATTAGAAAACACAAAAGTTCAACCAAACCATTAGAGATCCACATACCACCTTTACAATAAATATTCAAGTTGGTGGGTCGCTTCTTTTATTGTCAAAAATGGAATATCTCAACAAGTTTCTGATGAACGACCTTCAGCTGGTCTCAGCTGTATTAGATAAATGGTAGTGTCTCCTACTACGTTTCCAGCAAAAAAAAGTGAAATCTCATCAAAAACATTCTGTAAAAAATTAGCCAAGTCTCAATGGAGCTGCTAGTTTATCTCTAAAAGCCAAAATTAAAAATCATTACTGCGATTTCTTTATTATCGTCAGAATCACTACGTATTGACGAAGGAAAATTGTAAAAACGTCGATTCAATAACCTGTCAATTGTAGGCTTGATAAAACTGCGTATTTCGATAAAACTTATGTACATAGGCGAGCCTGAAACAAACAGTACAAAACACACGCTCAACCCATGTTCTTACTCCAGGCTTAAACTGTAGGGGAAAACTATCCAACCCAGTACAAGCAGAATTACATAATTCAACAAAATATAGATGGGAGGATAACTTATGCTAAAGTAGCTATGCGAGTCCTATATATCCAAAGATTGGCCCCATAAGCTAACTCTGCATTCAAAATAAGTTACTACTGAAGCCAGGATCAGGCCAACGTTGATTTATGCGCATTACGTGTGCTACTCGGCCTCTAAGGAAGCCTTACATCGAATGCAAGTACTGCAGAACAAATGCATGCGCATGGAGGTTTGGAAAAGTGTACCTCGCTATCCGAGGGACACATAGTTACATGTATTTTCCTAAAAATTACGTTTGCGGGGTAGGAAAAAGATTCCATAAATATAGCATTCCAGACAGTTTGAACCAAAGTCTGAGGAAGCGGGCAGTTTACACCAAGAAGAGATATGTTTTACTTCATGAAAAATTTTTCGATGCATCTCCTTCATTAGAGGGGCGTGTTATGTGTGCAAACCTGTTTTTCTTACTTTTCAGATACTAGAAGCTCTTGTGAATCATACCTTAGTGTTTGGCCGGATGTCTTCTGGATCATAGACGATCTTGATGCCTTTTTATGAAACAGATTACCAATGACAGGGCGCATTTTATTGGGAAATGGTGGAAGAAGATTCGACAATGAAATATTTATCTTATGTTTATTGCAAAAAAGTTGAACCATCAAATAAATATGTAAAGTTTTTTTAAAATAACGTTATTTCCAGTATAGACAGAGTTATCATAAATAAATCACTGCGTGCCGAGTGAAGCGAGGTTCGCAGCACCAAATTAATTATAACTAATGATTTTTAAATTAGTTTAGATTGATTTAATTGATTGATTGATTGACAGAAGAGCACTAAGTTAAAAAAGAACTGAAAGTGGTTTATCAAAATGTCGATGTAACCCAACACAAAAAGAAACAAAGGTTTCCATTTTCCTGTAAACGTTTGAAAATCGATTGTGGAGCAAAAGAAAGATTACAATAAAAGAATCACACTTATAACGGTTGTCAAAGATAGTGTAGCAAAGCATCGGTTTCCTATCTTCCAGGCTCATCGACCAGAAAATTTTTAATGGGCCATTTCTGTAGCCCCGGAAACATTTCCTTATCGAAAAAGAGACTTTGCTTATTTTCCGTCTTCTTTCTCGCACTCAACATTCAGCATCGACGTGAAAATGAGATTCGTTTAAAAGGAGGGCCTTTAAACATAGTCCAGTCGAAAACTTTCTTTCGGAAAATACTCTCTGACAAAAATATGGAAATAAGAATGAATATTTAACAAAAACAAAACCAAACAAACAACAATATTTTGAGTTTTGCGTCTTTTTCACGGAAATTATTCAACCGACAAGTATATTTTTACGTATAAATGTGCAAATTTACACACTACGTGACATTCGATGTCAGCATACATTAAAATTTGAAAATATATCTTTGAAAGAAAAAGGAAAAAAGTACTTTACACACCGTTCTATTAAATTAACATCTTTTTTTCCACAAAAGAAACTTAATATCGAATTTCCGATGGAATGATCAAAGGACAAACCAACCTATAAAGACAAAAACGGAATAATTCTATTCGCACAATGGATCTGCGAGCGTTATTATGTGTCGGTATTCGGCTTCAAAATCCTTCTGTAATATTTCGAATCCTACAAAGTCATAGTATTAGATCAAAAGGTTCTTAGAGTAATTCTATTCGCAAAGACATTTTGTTTGATGTGCCATGCTATAGCGCAGAATGTGGTATTATGTTACGGTTTGCAAAAAAATGACGAAAAAAATACGTGTGACATTAATTATGTTATGTGTGCGCACTGTAAAGACTATTATATACAAAAATATCTGCTGAAATGATTAAAAACAAATTAGAGAACCCTGTAAGATTTGTCAAAGTTCTTAAGATTTTATAGTACATTTCACATCCCCACTTTTTAACCCTGTAATATGAAATTTCAAGTACTTGGTACTTGTTCGATAAAAAGAATTTAAATTAAGGACGGGGTATCGCTGTACATCAGAATGGCACAATCAGACCAAAAGTTTATTCTAACTTTCTCCGTTATTACAACTCAAATCGTTTTATTTTTTTCACTAAATTGCATATAAAGGTCTAACTTAGGTAAGGATTGCATTGATTTTTTGTTAATTAATTGTTTAATATTGAAAAAGAGCTGTTGAATGCGAACTATTTTAGACCTTTACATTTGTATAAATAAACAACAATCTAAACAAATTTTCTTAAAATGAAACTAAACCTTTCCTAAGTTGAACATTTTTCTATCAAATAGCCCAATCAGAATTTTCTAAAGAGATCAGACCTAAGAAATAGTTAGAAGCTAAAATCATGCTGCATTTTATTTTTATTTTTTCACTTTGGATAAAAAATGGACGTAGTTAATGACGAAATAATTGTACTTTAGTTTATAACGAAATAATTGTACTTTAGTTTATAACTTTTATCATAGATGGAACTAGGCACTATATATTTTTTTCTTTTTTTTTATTAACGAAGTCAAAACAAATTTTTGTATTATAAATTAATGTAACGTTTTTTAAATATTTTGCGATATTTACAAAACAATTATTCCATAAAACAAATCAGTAAAATGAAAAAAAGAATACTGATTTGCGGATATTGATTTTCAGTAGACCAGTTATATCATTGTTATATCTTGAAGAAATTTTAATTATAATATGCCCAGCGTACGGCTGGCCATCTATAGTTATATATGAGAGTAAATAAAATTATTGTTTGTGCCGAGCGATCGCTTACAGAATAAGTGTTTATTATTCCATTTTCCCAGCACAATTAGAAAAACATTAGACATATTGTAAATAAATATAAAAACTATAAAATTGTTAATAACAAAAAACTGTAAATTCAAAATTCTTGAAAAAAATACCAATTATTGGTGGCCATATAGACACTTCTTGGTCAAATTTTGGAAGAAATATGGTCACAGGTTTTTGAGAGAAAAAAATGTTAGCGTAAATTTTGTATACGTGGTATTCTGAATTAAGTAAAAAGAAAAACTGGCATCAAAATATTTTATTTAAAAAATATACTTTTATTATTTTTACATTTAAATATTTTCTGGTGGATCTTTACATTTTAATCTTTTGCCTCTCCTGTTTAAAATAACTTCCGGCCCAACGCAATCCTCATAGAATCGTCTCAACTTTTCTACCATATTGTTAAAAAAAGTTTGGTTGAAATTTATGTTTTCGGTAAAAAGTGGATTATCATCTGTATAAATAATAAAATGACATGTTTTTCTTCTTGTGATGACGAGTTGTCCTTGTATCTAAAAACAATAATTTGTAATATTCTAAAAAAATTAGAAAAATGAAAAGCCAGTAACAAATCTTACCTGATAATAATAATTGTGATTTTCCTTCAAGTGAATTTCACTATTTTCAATTTTTAAGCAAGGAACCATACGCTTTTCTACGGCCTCTCTCAATGACATTTTTGATGTGACTACTTTTAAAAAACATTTTACTTGAACAAGTTTATCTGAATCAATTAAACCTAAAACATAATAAGTTATTAAACTCTAATATGTATATAATAGTTACAATAATTCGTTTACCATCAGGCGATGCACCTAATAAACCGTATTTCAAGTCAACAAATAATCCTGAAGGGTTAGGTCTGAAGGGTTAGGTTCCTGTCTCATTCTTCCTTCTCATTCTTCTGGTATGTTGTCTTCCTGTACAGTTTTCAAAGCATTCAATTCTTGAAAACAAATAAGAACGTTCTTTTACATCCACCATTACATTCATGACATTATTTCATGCGCAGATATTTTTCTTTTAATTCTACTTTTGTCGGGTTTTATCTGAATTCCAAAACGATTAATTGGGCTAAACATCGGACGAAAGATGCTAAAATACTTTTTTTATTCATGGTCTAAGACGCTGTATATTTTATTGAATTTTGTCTTTTCCAAGATATTTCTTTATCTAAAAACCATCTTAGTTTGAAATAAACACAAATCGTTATACGTTAGTACAAACAAAATTTAAATTGTCTAATCAACAAACCAAATATTTTCGAGCGTGTAGAAGAAAATCAGTTTACTTGAAATCCAAAAGCTACCGAACTATTTGCAATTTAGACACATAAATTGTCCGCCGGGAAATAAAATTTCGATCAAATACAATGGAACGGATTTCGAATTATGACCATAAAAATCGTTCTATGTTGTCAGTTTCTACGAAAAAAATGAAAGAAACAAAAAATCTACTTTTTAACACTGAAAACAGCATTATACTCTTGTCACAATGTCATAATGACTTACAACTTCGTACTACAAAATCCGTCTTTGTAAAACTTGTTTTACAATACGAGCATTATACTGTTATCGCATCAATTTATTTGTAAAACTCTAAAAAAAGAGGTTTTAACTAATTAGTGTTAGTGTATATTATTAACAATTTCATGGACCAGCCCAACTTCACAGGTCAACTCATCCTTAACATCTAACCATTATATTTAAAAAAATTTTGCTCCCCACGTTGTATTGAGAGAAAATATTTCGAACTTATTAAAAAGAGAAGCTCGTTTACAGGTGTAGCCTTTTGTTGTAAGACAGTTATTACATTACAATTAACTAAAGTTAAACATTGATGTCCTCAAAATTAAAAGAGAAAGAATTTTGTACCTGGACAAGTGTAAAAACTGAAAATATCATTAAGCTTACCTAAATTTGGACTTAAGCAAGTATAGAAATTATTAAAGAAAATAAATCTCAATGCTTTATTCGTTTAAAAGTATACAGTGCGGTCCATATGTATGGAATAAATTCATTTGTAGCGTTATTATGTACTATATGAAAAAAACCTGAAACAGGTCGATTTTTATTCTTAAATTGACAATTTACAGTATGAAAATATTATCCCCCTCCAGCACCCCTTCGGAATTATAAGCACCCCCTTGAAAATTTTAAATTACAAAGGGGGTCGTGTGGCACCTCGTTGGAAAGGGATTTTAGTCCTCTATTCAGCAATATAAAGTTTTTTAAGTTTGGTGCAATCATAACTGAGAAAATTGATTTTTAAGATGTAAAGTTTTGATAATGTCTCTAACACAAAACTTTACGTAGAATGAAGATAATAATGTCACATAATGATTAGAATGTGTTTTTCAAAGTATTTGACACTTAAATTAAATGTTCAAAATGACCACCATTCACTTCTTGACAATAACCGAGGCGATATTGGAATTCTCGTACAACATTTTGTATGACCTCGGGGGTTATTTTGTTAATTTCTTCCGTTATCCTAACTTTTAAATTAGCAATATTGTTTGGTCTATTAAAATATACTTTAGATTTTAAATAACCCCATAAAAAGTAATCGAGAGGAGTCAAATTGGGGGATCTAGCCGGCCATTCGATCGCCCCACGTCTTCTTATCCACCTATTGGGAAAAACCTCGTTTAAATAATTTCTAACAGTACGTGCAAAATGCGGTGGTGCTCCGTCTTGTTGGTAGTAAATAGATCGATCTATCTCAATTGGATGATTAACATCAGGAAAAACTCTTTGTAATGTAGACACTAAAAAGTTAATCAAAAAATCTAGATAAACCTCACCTCAAAAAAATAAGGGCCAATAATTTTATTGTTAATGATACCAGCCCAAACGTTAACTTTTTTAGGATATTGAGTGTGAGCCTCACACATCCAGTGAGGATTTTCTCTGCTCCAATATCTACAGTTCTGTTTGTTAACCGTTCCGTTTAAATGAAATGTCGCTTCATCAGAAAAAACTATTTTGTTTATGAACTGCAAATCTGCGTTCATTCTATCCATCATCAATTCACAGAATTCTTGCCATCTATCAGGATCATCTTCATTTAACTCCTGAACCAACTGAACTTTGTAAGGGTGGTATTTTTCTTTATGCAGAACTCTCAAAATAGATGATTTACTTACATCATTGTCGGTGGCAAGTTCTCGAGTTGTCTTATGCGGATTTTCTTCAACCTCTAGAAGTACATCTAACTTTTTTCATCAGTAAATTGAACATTTCTACCTGGTTTTTCAATATTTTTTTACATGTCCAGTTTCACGAAACTTTTTTTCAATTTTGCTAACTGTAGACTGCGAAACGTGTTGACCAGGGTATTTATTATTAAAAATTTCACAAACCTCCTTTTGAGTTCTGATTTTATTACCACAATCAATCATAATTAAAATGTCTATTCTTTGAGTCTCGGACAAATGAGCCATAATTAAATTTAATACGCGCACAAATATTATACTGACGTCTTTAAGTAACTTTAAATACCTAAATGACAGCAGTCTACTAGATTTATATCAATTGTTTATTTAGTTTTTTGACTATTATTTTAATATCTTCAAAGTTTTTTCCTAATATTTAGCAGAACAGATACGAAAATACCTGATTATTTCTAAAGTTATTTTAATAGACCAAACAATATCGCCTCGGTTATTGTCAAGAATTGAATGGTGGTCATTTTGAACATTTAATTTAAGTGTCAAATACATTGAAAAACACATTCTAATCATTATGTGACATTATTATCTTCATTCTACGTAAAGTTTTGTGTTGGAGACATTATCAAAATTTTACATCTTAAAAATCAATTTTCTCAGTTATGATTGCACCAAATTTAAAAAACTTTATATTGCTGAACAGAGGACTAAAATCCCTTTCCAACGAGGTGCCACACGACCCCCTTTGTAATTTAAAATTTTCGAGGGGGTGCTTATAATTCCGAAGGGGTGCTGGAGGGGGATAATATTTTCATACTGTAAATTGTCAATTTAAGAATAAAAATCGACCTGTTTCAGGTTTTTTTCATATAGTACATAATAACGCTACAAATGAATTTATTCCATACATATGGACCGCACCGTATGTAAATTAAAGAGGCATCTACAAACATTGCGAAAAACTAAGATTATTTAAAAAATATAAGAAAACATTTTAAAAAACGCTCGTGAACGATAAAACTTTGTTAGCAACATACAAAATAGGTTACAAAGTAGCTAAAACACACACTATAGCAAAGCAACTTATTCCATCAGCTACCAAAAGACATTATAGAAACATTGTTTAATGAAAGCTAGGTGACAATATCCCTTTGTCAAATGATACAAGCTGTCGAAGAATTTCGGAAATATTTGCTGACATTCAGGAGCAGCTTGAAGCTCAGCTAATTTGAAAATTATTTGCTATTTAACTTGATGAAACAACTGATAATTATGAATCCCAATTGATTAGTTACATCAGATTCTGCAAGACAATAATTACTGGTTTGCAAACTTATTCAAGGAAGAACTACAGCCAACCATTTAATGAGGATTACAAATAATGCAGCGAATTTGCAATGGAAAAATTGTCTTGGGATTTGCATATCATTAATTTTTGACTCGTAAAGCACAGAATTTTTGTGACATTGACTTTGAGTTTTTTATTTGGTTTTCCCATCATTCACGTTCAAGATATGGTTTGCTTCGTTTAAATAAAAAGCAATGAGACAAAATGAAAAAGAATAAAAGTAAAAAAATAAAAATAAATATTCCTTTATTAAGTACATCCCGAATAAATTCAAAGTATTTGCGTAACGGTAGGAAAATAATTTGAATAGAGAAATCTCAAAGTATTATTCCTGGTTTTAATTCGACATTTTCTGTGATGCTTTGCTTTGAAAATAATGCTCGGATGACTATAAGAAATTTAAACAAGTCTCTCACAAAATAGTTAATTAATCAAACTTGCCTAGGTTCAAACAATGATTCTCACAAAAATCAACAAAATACTTAAAAAAATTACGTATTAGGAATATTTTATGTAAGATTTATTATAAGAATTAAAAGAAATTTTCAGGTAAGATCCTTTTGATTGATACTATACAGTTATTGACAAAAAACAGGAAAATAAATTACAAACCAAAATGAAATTTTAATATGCACATCTCTGAAATGCTTCAACAATAAAATATTGTCGCTGTTTTCCTTCATGAATTGGTATCCTGGAAATTTTTCTATCTAAATATGAAATCTTGGAAATGGAGGCGACGAGCGCAGGCAAAATGAGTTCAGTGTCCGGAAATGTGCAATTTTTAACTTCCGTTAAAGTAAATAAGAAAATCAATAAGAAGTGACAATTCGTTTTACAAAATTGAATATTTTTATTAGTTACTAATTCAAACCGAATCGCCTAAACTGGAATTTCTTTAAAAAAGTCGTCTCTCTTCTAAACTCCAGTAATACTGAGAGAGTATACAACTGGGTGAGTCAAAATAATTGCAAAAAAAAAGGAAAACCCAATTTGATAATAAAAGAAGTACGTATTATTATCCTCAATTTATTTATAAAATTAGTTGACTCTTTGATTTCTTTGATAAACTTTGTTATTTTAAAATAAAAAAATAAAATTTGTACCAGTTTCATAATAAAAATTAAGTAATGACTAGTAGGCGACTTTAGGTTGTAAGAAAAATGTGAAGCATTAATTGATTTCATTCAAGGTTTTCAGCGTTTCTTGAAAGATTGTCTCCTATCAGGTCAAATTAGGCTAAATCCAGATTTTTAGCTCATTCGGAGAGATCACGAAAATTTTCATTTTTTCGAAGGAAGGTATATGTATGGAAAAAAGTAGATTTTACGAAGGTCATTTTTGGGTTACGATAAAATTGGTAGAAATTACTATAGAAAATTGAAATTTTCAGGGTTTGTAGGAAATTTTCTTGGCTTTTTAACTGTGCAAACTAGAAGTGGCTATGATTTTTTGTTTTTGAGTTATGCGTCAAAATCTGAGACCATGTCTTAACGTTCGATTCACTAGTCCCTACAAGGCAAGATAAATTTTTTAGAATTTTTCTGATGGCAGATTCGTTTTTAGGAGGGTCAAATTAGTCTAAATCCAGATTTTCAGTTCATTCGAAGAGATTTCGAAAATTTTCATTTTTTCGAAGGAAGGTATAGGTATGGAAAAAAGTCGATTTTACGAAGGTTATTTTTGGGTTACGATAAAATTGGTAGAAATTACTATAGAAAATTGAAATTGTCAGGGTTTGTAGGAAATTTTCTAGGCTTTTTAACTGTGCAAACTAGAAGTGGCTATGATTTTTTGTTTTTGAGTTATGCGTCAAAATCTGAGACCATACCTTAACGCCCAATTCACTAGTCGCTACAAGGCAAGATAAATTTTTTAGAATTTTTTGGGGGGCAGATTCGTTTTAAGGAGGGTCAAATTAGTCTGAATCCAAATTTTCAGGTCATTCGAAGAGATTTCGAGAATTTTCATTTTTTCGCAGGAACGTATATGTATGGAAAAAAGTCGATTTTACGAAGGTCAAATTTCGATTAGGATAAAATTGGTAAGAATCACTATAGAAAATTGAAATTTTCAGGGTTTGTAGGTAATTTTCTTGACTTTTTAACTGCGCAAACTAGATGTGGCTATGATTTTTTGTTTTTGAGTTATGCGTCAAAATCTGAGACCATGTCTTAACGATCGATTCACTAGTCGCTACAAGGCAAGATAAATTTTTTAGAATTTTGCTGATGGCAGATTCGTTTTTAGGAGGGTCAAATTAGTCTGAATCCAAATTTTCAGCTCATTCGGAGACATTTCGAAAATTTTCATTTTTTCGAAGGAAGGTATGTATGGAAAAAAGTCGATTTTACGAAGGTCATTTTTCGGTTAGGATAAAATTGGTAGAAATGACTATAGAAAATTGAAATTTTCAGGGTTTGTAGGAAATTTTCTTGGCTTTTTAACTGTGCAAACTAGAAGTGGCTATGATTTTTTGTTTTTGAGTTATGCGTCAAAATCTGAGACCATGTCTTAATGTTGGATTCACTAGTCCCTACAAGGCAAGATAAACTTTTAGAATTTTTCTGATGGCAGATTCGTTTTTAGGAGGGTCAAATTAGTCTAAATCTAGATTTTCAGCTCATTCGGAGAGATTTCAAAAATTTTCATTTTTTCGAAGGAAGGTATATGTATGGAAAAAAGTCGATTTTACGAAGGTCAGTTTTGGGTTACGATAAAATTGGTAGAAATGACTATAGAAAATTGAAATTTTTAGGGTTTGTAGGAAATTTTCTTGGCTTTTTAACTGTGCAAACTAGAAGTGGCTATGATTTTTTGTTTTTGAGTTATGCGTCAAAATCTGAGACCATGTCTTAATGTTGGATTCACTAGTCCCTACAAGGCAAGATAAATTTTTTAGAATTTTTCTGATGGCAGATTCGTTTTTAGGAGGGTCAAATTAGTCTAAATCTAGATTTTCAGCTCATTCGGAGAGATTTCAAAAATTTTCATTTTTTCGAAGGAAGGTATATGTATGGAAAAAGTCGATTTTACGAAGGTCAGTTTTGGGTTACGATAAAATTGGTAGAAATGACTATAGAAAATTGAAATTTTTAGGGTTTGTAGGAAATTTTCTTGGCTTTTTAACTGTGCAAACTAGAAGTGGCTATGATTTTTTGTTTTTGAGTTATGCGTCAAAATCTGAGACCATGTCTTAATGTTGGATTCACTAGTCCCTACAAGGCAAGATAAATTTTTTAGAATTTTTCTGATGGCAGATTCGTTTTTAGGAGGGTCAAATTAGTCTAAATCTAGATTTTCAGCTCATTCGGAGAGATTTCAAAAATTTTCATTTTTTCGAAGGAAGGTATATGTATGGAAAAAAGTCGATTTTACGAAGGTCAGTTTTGGGTTACGATAAAATTGGTAGAAATGACTATAGAAAATTGAAATTTTTAGGGTTTGTAGGAAATTTTCTTGGCTTTTTAACTGTGCAAACTAGAAGTGGCTATGATTTTTGTTTTTGAGTTATGCGTCAAAATCTGAGACCATGTCTTAATGTTGGATTCACTAGTCCCTACAAGGCAAGATAAATTTTTTAGAATTTTTCTGATGGCAGATTCGTTTTTAGGAGGGTCAAATTAGTCTAAATCTAGATTTTCAGCTCATTCGGAGAGATTTCAAAAATTTTCATTTTTTCGAAGGAAGGTATATGTATGGAAAAAAGTCGATTTTACGAAGGTCAGTTTTGGGTTACGATAAAATTGGTAGAAATGACTATAGAAAATTGAAATTTTTAGGGTTTGTAGGAAATTTTCTTGGCTTTTTAACTGTGCAAACTAGAAATGGCTATGATTTTTTGTTTTTGAGTTATGCGTAAAAATCTGAGACCATGTCTTAACGTTCGATTCACTAGTCGCTATACAAGGCAAGATAAATTTTTTAGAATTTTTGTGTGTGCAGATTCGTTTTTAGGAGGGTCAAATGAGTCTAAATCCAGATTTTCAGCTCATTTGGAGAGATTTCGAAAATTTTCATTTTTTCGAAGGAAGGTATATGTATGGAAAAAAGTCGATTTTACGAAGGTCATTTTTCGGTTAGCATAAAATTGGTAGAAATTACTATAGAAAAGTGAAATTTTCAGGGTTTGTAGGAAATTTTCTTGGCTTTTGAACTGTGTAAACCAGAAGTGGCTGTGATTTTTTGTTTTTGAGTTATGAGTCAAAATCTGAGACCATGTCTTAACGTTGAATTCACTAGTCCCTACAAGGCAAGATAAATTTTTTAGAATTTTTCTGATGGCAGATTCGTTTTTAGAAGGGTCAAATTAGTCTGAATTCAGATTTTCAACTCATTCGGAAAGATCTCGAAAATTTTCATTTTTTCGAAGGAAGGTATATGTATGGAAAAAAGTCGATTTTACGAAGGTCATTTTTGGGTTACGATAAAATTGGTAGAAATGACTATAGAAAATTGAAATTTTCAGGGTTTGTAGGAAATTTTCTTGGCTTTTGAACTGTGTAAACCAGAAGTGGCTGTGATTTTTTGTTTTTGAGTTATGAGTCAAAATCTGAGACCATGTCTTAACGTTGAATTCACTAGTCGCTACAAGGCAAGATAAATTTTTTAGAATTTTTCTGATGGCAGATTCGTTTTTAGGAGGGTCAAATTAGTCTAAATCCAGATTTTCAACTCATTCGGAGAGATTTCGAAAATTTTCATTTTTTCGAAGGAAGGTATATGTATGGAAAAAAGTCGATTTTACGAAGGTCATTTTTGGGTTACGATAAAATTGGTAGAAATTACTATAGAAAATTGAAATTTTCAGGGTTTGTAGGAAATTTTCTTGGCTTTTTAACTGTGCAAACTAGAAGTGGCTATGATTTTTTGTTTTTGAGTTATGCGTCAAAATCTGAGACCATGTCTTAACGTTCGATTCACTAGTCGCTACAAGGCAAGATAAATTTTTTAGAATTTTTCTGATGGCAGATTCGTTTTTAGGAGGGTCAAATTAGTCTAAATCCAGATTTTCAGTTCATTCGGAGAGATTTCGAAAATTTTCATTTTTTCGAAGGAAGGTATAGGTATGGAAAAAAGTCGATTTTACGAAGGTTATTTTTGGGTTACGATAAAATTGGTAGAAATTACTATAGAAAATTGAAATTGTCAGGGTTTGTAGGAAATTTTCTAGGCTTTTTAACTGTGCAAACTAGAAGTGGCTATGATTTTTTGTTTTTGAGTTAGGCGTCAAAATCTGAGACCATGTCTTAACGTTCGATTCACTAGTCGCTACAAGGCAAGATAAATTTTTTAGAATTTTTCTGATGGCAGATTCGTTTTTAGGAGGGTCAAATTAGTCTGAATCCATATTTTCAGTTCATTCGAAGAGATTTCGAAAATTTTCATTTTTTCGAAGGAAGGTATAGGTATGGAAAAAAGTCGATTTTACGAAGGTTATTTTTGGGTTACGATAAAATTGGTAGAAATTACTATAGAAAATTGAAATTGTCAGGGTTTGTAGGAAATTTTCTTGGCTTTTTAACTGTGCAAACTAGAAGTGGCTATGATTTTTTGTTTTTGAGTTATGCGTCAAAATCTGAGACCATGTCTTAACGTTCGATTCACTAGTCGCTACAAGGCAAGATAAATTTTTTAGAATTTTTCTGATGGCAGATTCGTTTTTAGGAGGGTCAAATTAGTCTGAATCCATATTTTCAGCTCATTCGAAGAGATTTCAAAAATTTTCATTTTTTCGAAGGAAGGTATATGTATGGAAAAAAGTCGATTTTACGAAGGTCAATTTTGGGTTACGATAAAATTGGTAGAAATGACTATAGAAAATTGAAATTTTCAGGGTTTGTAGGAAATTTTCTTGGCTTTTTAACTGTGCAAACTAGAAGTGGCTATGATTTTTTGTTTTTGAGTTATGCGTCAAAATCTGAGACCATGTCTTAATGTTGGATTCACTAGTCCCTACAAGGCAAGATAAATTTTTTAGAATTTTTCTGATGGCAGATTCGTTTTTAGGAGGGTCAAATTAGTCTAAATCTAGATTTTCAGCTCATTCGGAGAGATTTCAAAAATTTTCATTTTTTCGAAGGAAGGTATATGTATGGAAAAAAGTCGATTTTACGAAGGTCAGTTTTGGGTTACGATAAAATTGGTAGAAATGACTATAGAAAATTGAAATTTTTAGGGTTTGTAGGAAATTTTCTTGGCTTTTTAACTGTGCAAACTAGAAGTGGCTATGATTTTTTGTTTTTGAGTTATGCGTCAAAATCTGAGACCATGTCTTAATGTTGGATTCACTAGTCCCTACAAGGCAAGATAAATTTTTTAGAATTTTTCTGATGGCAGATTCGTTTTTAGGAGGGTCAAATTAGTCTAAATCTAGATTTTCAGCTCATTCGGAGAGATTTCAAAAATTTTCATTTTTTCGAAGGAAGGTATATGTATGGAAAAAGTCGATTTTACGAAGGTCAGTTTTGGGTTACGATAAAATTGGTAGAAATGACTATAGAAAATTGAAATTTTTAGGGTTTGTAGGAAATTTTCTTGGCTTTTTAACTGTGCAAACTAGAAGTGGCTATGATTTTTTGTTTTTGAGTTATGCGTCAAAATCTGAGACCATGTCTTAATGTTGGATTCACTAGTCCCTACAAGGCAAGATAAATTTTTTAGAATTTTTCTGATGGCAGATTCGTTTTTAGGAGGGTCAAATTAGTCTAAATCTAGATTTTCAGCTCATTCGGAGAGATTTCAAAAAATTTTCATTTTTTCGAAGGAAGGTATATGTATGGAAAAAAGTCGATTTTACGAAGGTCAGTTTTGGGTTACGATAAAATTGGTAGAAATGACTATAGAAAATTGAAATTTTTAGGGTTTGTAGAAGTTTTTCTTGGCTCTTTAACAGCGCAAACTAGAAGTGGCTATAATATTTTTGTTTTTGAGTTATGCGTCAAAATCTGAGACCATGTCTTAATGTTCGATTCACTAGTCGCTACAAGGCAAGATAAACTTTTTAGAATTTTTCTGATGGCAGATTCGTTTTTAGAAAGGTCAAATTAGTCTAAATCAAGATTTTCAGCTCATTCGGAGAGATTTCGAAAATTTTCATTTTTTCGAAGGAAGGTATATGTATGGAAAAAAGTCGATTTTACGAAGGTCAGTTTTGGGTTACGATAAAATTGGTAGAAATGACTATAGAAAATTGAAATTTTTAGGGTTTGTAGGAAATTTTCTTGGCTTTTTAACTGTGCAAACTAAAAGTGGCTATGATTTTTTGTTTTTGAGTTATGCGTCAAAATCTGAGACCATGTCTTAACGTTCGATTCACTAGTCGCTACAAGGCAAGATAAATTTTTTAGAATTTTTCTATGGGCAGATTCGTTTTTAGGAGGGTCAAATTAGTCTAAATCCATATTTTCAGCTCATTCGGAGAGATTTCGAAAATTTTCATTTTTTCGAAGGAAGGTATATGTATCTATGGAAAAAAGTCGATTTTACGAAGGTCATTTTTGGGTTACGATAAAATTGGTAGAAATGACTATAGAAAATTGAAATTTTCAGGGTTTGTAGGAAATTTTCTTGGCTTTTGAACTGTGTAAACCAGAAGTGGCTGTGATTTTTTGTTTTTGAGTTATGAGTCAAAATCTGAGACCATGTCTTAACGTTGAATTCACTAGTCCCTACAAGGCAAGATAAATTTTTTAGAATTTTTCTGATGGCAGATTCGTTTTTAGAAGGGTCAAATTAGTCTGAATTCAGATTTTCAACTCATTCGGAAAGATCTCGAAAATTTTCATTTTTTCGAAGGAAGGTATATGTATGGAAAAAAGTCGATTTTACGAAGGTCATTTTTGGGTTACGATAAAATTGGTAGAAATGACTATAGAAAATTGAAATTTTCAGGGTTTGTAGGAAATTTTCTTGGCTTTTGAACTGTGTAAACCAGAAGTGGCTGTGATTTTTTGTTTTTGAGTTATGAGTCAAAATCTGAGACCATGTCTTAACGTTGAATTCACTAGTCCCTACAAGGCAAGATAAATTTTTTAGAATTTTTCTGATGGCAGATTCGTTTTTAGGAGGGTCAAATTAGTCTGAATCCAGATTTTCAGCTCATTCGGAGCGATCTCGAAAATTTTCATTTTTTCGAAGGAAGGTATATGTATGGAAAAAAGTCGATTTTACGAAGGTCATTTTTGGGTTACGATAAAATTGGTAGAAATGACTATAGAAAATTGAAATTTTCAGGGTTTGTAGGAAATTTTCTTGGCTTTTTTACTGTGCAAACTAGAAGTGGCTATGATTTTTTGTTTTTGAGTTATGCGTCAAAATCTGAGACCATGTCTTAACGCTCGATTCATTAGTCTCTACAAGGCAAGTTAAATATTTTAGAATTTTTTTGGGTGCAGATTCGTTTTTAGGAGCATGAAACGTATATTTAAGATATAATTTTCGTACGTATTTTTCTGAAATTTAAAAAATATTCACTTCAATTGTTGAGCAGTAAATATTGGTCAAGTAAAAAAAACCATTGTAGCTAAATAATTATTACAAAATAAAGGATTAATACTTTCTCTCTTTTATTTTGACTATAACAACTTCATTTTATTTATTTTTTTAGCTTATTCCATTTTGATATAATGTGCTGTATGTAGTTTATTATATATAGGAACACGATAGACATATCACATATTTTTTTTTCAATATGGTTTTGAATCGCTCGTTCGGGTTAGAGAAAGATATAGTGGGTTTTATAGCTCACGATTTTGAGGATATATATATGTTGTATATATGTAATTTCGATTCTACAAGAAAAACTTGTGAAGGCAGAAAAACTTTTCCCAATTTCTTTTACTACAACCTTCTCCCTCGAGGGGTAAAAACGACGACAATGGCAGTGAAAAGAGTCTCTTGTCTGCAAGAATACACCCTCTCATTAGGGTGTAGGTCGAAATTGGCTGCCGAACGAGAATCGTGTTTCATCTGTGACTCCTAAGTGGAGGCATGATTTAAACTGAATTTCGAGGGAGAATTCTCTATCTGCGAAAAGTCATAAGAAACATAATCTTCCTTTTATATTGACATTAAAGGATAAATACGCCATTTCTTCTTGTTCCTTTTTGGCACTAAAAATATACAACTATTTCTTGTTCACATTTCCTGCAATAATGGTGTTAATCATTTTATTTTAACGCCAAAATAAACATCATTCATAATTTTTGATGTTTTCGTATTTATTTGTCAACTATATATAGATTACGTACTAGAGTTCTATATCCATTAGGTATATTAATAGTTCTAGCAATTAAACTCAAAAAATCAATTTTTGAGAACTAAGTGCTTAAAATGTTCTTTTAATAAATCTATTAATATCCCCCGCTAGTAAATCGTAGGGAGAGTTTCTACTTTCTTCGAGTAATATATTGTTAAGTTGGTCAAAAAAATCATTAACTTTATTGGCAGGAGATCTGTAAAAGGCTAAATGCAGAAGGTCTGCTTATCTTTAATAATTTTAATTTTTAGTAAGTTACTCCCATTTAATTTTATTTATTTATAGGAATGGCTTTTACAAAAACAATAACACCGTCATTTTGATTGAATCGACCTTCATTATAGTGTATTTGAAAATCAAGAGAGAGTAAATTCCCCGAAATGTTTTGCAGTTATCAGTGTTAAAGGGAGTAAACCATAGACATGCGTTTTCAAAATTAAATTAATATGGAAATAGAAATATTTAATTTGTTTTAGTTATTTATACCTAGATTACCAATTTTAGATAGATAAACATAATTCGTAAGTAGTAATTTAATTTGGGTAAAATGAAGAAAAAGTCAATATTATTTTAGGCATATGTTTATTTACAAAATATGTATATAATATGTACAGATAATTACAATTACTTATAAATTAATATGAGGAGCTAAAAAAACAATTAAGTAGGTATAACCGCAAGGATAAAATTTGATGAGCAACATGCAAAAAATACGACAATATTAAATCTTAAAAAATAAAAATCTAAAATTAAAATTAAAGTACATAAATTAATAATTTTAAAGTTATGGTTCCTCGCACTCTGTGTCAGAAGATTCACCATCTGATTCTAGAGAAATTACAATGGGCTCTATAGTAATATCAATTATGTTATCTAGCTCCCACATCTTTTTTCTATTTCTGTAACGTTTCTAATAAATTTTTGCCAATTTTCACTTGTTACTTCAGATATTGCCTTATTGAAGGGATTTTTAACATCTGATAATTTAAAAGTAGTGTTATTTCTGGCAACATAACCTTTAACTTGAGCCCATATCAATTCTATCGGATTCAGCTCACAATGGTAGGGTGGTAAACAAAGGATTTCAATTTCTCGTTTTTTGGCTCCTCAATATTATATTTTTTATAATTTTGCTTACGTTTTTTAGCAATAGTTAACAATTCTGCCCTCAGCATTGTATTGTCAAAGGCTAAATTTTTAGAAGATAACCATTTTGCAATTTCATCCTTTTTCCATTTAGTGGTTGGTAAAGGTTCAAGTAATCTGGAGTGGTAACTTGCATTGTCCATTACAATAACCAATCCTTTTGGTATGAATTGAATCATCTGTTCAAAATATTCCTCAAACACGTCTCCATTCATTTCTTCGTGATAATCAACGGTTTTTTTTTATTCAAATAAGAGTAAACCATTCTCAAGAAAACCGTTTGTACTGCCTATATGACAAATAATTAATCTTTTACCTTTTCCTATAGGTTCCTTAAAATCACTAGTATATCCTTCTAGAAAAGCTTGATGGGATGATTTTATATTTTTGTCTTTCCAAATTCTTCCTACACAATGTCCTTCATTAACCCATGTTTCTCCAACATACAATTTCTTCAGAATCAATTAGCATTGAGTGTCTGCCCATTTTTTCAAATTTAAAGTTTAACTCATGTAACGTTTTCCATAGTTTATCCCGGCTTATTGTGGGTAAATCAACATCATTCGTAATGGCTTGCAAAACTTTATCTAAAGTTGGTATTTGCTTGTTTATAAAAAATGAGTGAACAAGCTTACGAATAGCATTTTTAAAAAACTCGTCCACGTTGACTTTTAATAGTTCTTGTCTACGGTTTCGGCTTTGGTGAGGTTACTCCACCTGATTTTTCCTCCTTTAGAACTCTATATATTGTAGATTTTCCATATCCCATTGCCTTAGATGTTGTTTCAACTACACTGTCAATAGTGTTTGAGGGATTTTGATGTTTAAAATAGTGGTACACATTCACTACAGCACTATTTTCATTGAGCGATAAATGGTCTAGTTTTAATTTTTTCACTGGCGTATACTCACAAACTGCTTCCATTTTTAGTCACTACTATTTGTCACGTTTATCGAAAATCAAATAACTGCATTTCTAGAAACTTAAGCACTATTTAAGTCAAAATATCTGTCATTAGAAGCTGTTGCCATTCGGAGGTCGTTAAATAACAATTATCCCTTTCTAATCTGGTTACGCCTATGACGCACGTTAATCCTCTTAGGCCTACTGTAGTAACAATGAAAGATCATAAAATAATGTTATAGTCCAAGAAATTTAATAAATTTTGTATTGAAATAAACAAAAACAATTTAGAATGCATTACAAATATTGAAGTTTTACCGCACGTACTGTACTATAGTTTTGCATACCGAATTAATTTTTATTCTGGGAATTTACTCTCTCTTGATTTTCAAATACAGTATATATAGGGTTAAATCATCTGGTATACTAAAAAGAGAGATATGTGCAACCTGTCAAGTTTCTGTTAAGACGATACAATTGAATGTCGAATGTCAAATCCCTTTAGGAATATTTGGAACTCATCGATATTTTTTGAAATACTACAAATATTAGTATTGAGAATTTTAAAATTTTTTACATCCTTGTTAACGTTTAAAAAGAACTCTAGAACTATTGCAAAGGATGCCAGAACTCTAAAAGAACTTTAAGATTTTTAAATATGGTGTGCCAAGTTCACGGGAATCGAATGTTCAGATGAAGAAAGGTACAGACATGATATTGTCAAAGTTTTAAAGAACTTTTGTGCGCGTAATTTGAAAATCTGAAGCAATGGTTAGGTTAGGTTAGGTCGCAAGAAGCCATACAGCTCTGGATATGGTGAAGAGTTACATATTTTATTTTATTTATTTATTATTCTGATGACTAATCTAAATTTCCAGGTCAGAAGAAGTACCAACCTGACAGTTAAAGTCACACTTTTCCGGTCTTAGATTACAACATTCCAATAACACATTTTCTTTTCCATACTGCAATGGCTTTGGAGATCAGTATCCATACCGTTAATATTTTAAAATATTTCCTCGTTATATTACTAAATTCTTAATCAGACTTGGAATCTGATACATTTAAATCAATTATTTTAGGACGTAATTTGTGGCTGTTGGCAATTATTTTTTCTGTCTCTGGGACATCTTTGCATGGTGGGTGGTTTTAGTATTTTGCGGTGGAGTCTATTAGAATCAAACTTTTCTGTCGTTTTTTTTCTTTTTTCTTTTTAAAACTAGTTCATGCAAAAGTTTTGCACGAACGAAACATTCAATCGCAATTATAATTATTGTTCAATCGAAAAAGTTTATTGCATAATTTCTTTGTATGCGATTCACAACTTCAATTTCAGATTACAAAGTTTTTAAAAACCTATCGCGTCATCATTTTTTCGAGAAGAAGTTTAAAACTCTAGTAATATTGGTTATATTGAATTATTTTTGATTCGAAATTAATCGTCAATATTGGTTTTTGGAACATACCTACTTTAAATATGGTTCCAGAACCCCTACTATGGGAAATGGGAAAGTTTCAAGTTCTGTCAATTTCGGGTTCTATTGATATAAACTTTCGATTTTATGTAACCCCACAGGAAAAAGTCTAGAGGTGTTAGATCTGGCGACCTTGCTGGCCACTCTATAAAACCTCGTCTTCCGATCCACCTCCTGGGAAAGCAATTATTTAAAAATTGACGTACTTCACGTGCGTAATGCGGAGGGGCTCCATCTTATCGAAAGCAGATATTGTCACTAGGTAAATTTGCATTATTGGCATTTGGATACATGTTAGCAAGGACAGGTATAAGTTGATTTCTCAAAAAAGTTAAATAACGTTCTCCTGTTAGATTTTCTTCAAAGAAAAAAGGGCCAATGATTCTGTCATCGATGATCCCTGTCCATACATTCACTTTCTGAGGATATTGCGTGTGTGCCTCAGTCATCCAATGTGGGTTTTCTTGACTCCAATACCTGCAATTTTGACGATTCACGGTACCATGTAAAAAAAATGTGGCTTCATCGGAAAAGAGGATTTGATTGATGAAACGTGGATTGCCGATACATAAATCCTGCATAATTTCAGAAAATTGAAGCCGGCGATCGGGATCGTCGTCGTTTAATTCCTGGTGTAGTTGAATTTTGTAGGGATGGTATTTTTCTTTTTTTTAAAATATCGTTCGGAAACTCCAGCATATTCACCCATTTGTGTTGAACTACTGTGAGGATTGTCATGGACATTTAATAAAACATCAAGTTTCACATTGTCTTCAATTTTAGGACGCCCAGCGTTTGGAATATGTTTAACGTGCCCAGTTTCTCCAAATTTTCGGACTATTTTACTTACTGTTGATTGGTTGATGGGTCTGTCTGGATATTTTGCGTTGAATAAATTGCATACCTCGTTCTGTGTTCTTTTTTTATCTCCACATCCGCTAAGAATTAATATTTCTATGCGTTGTTTTTCATTTAGGTGAACCATAATTTACAACTGATGACAATTCACAAAATCAAAAAATATTTACTATTTACGACAATAAATATTACAGTAACTATGCCAATATCACTTGCTTGATTTAACATTTGACAAAAAGTTTCAGTGTTTTTGTGTCCATTATTATTTTTACTTATTTTTGCTTTTTTAATTTTTTTTTTTCAGAAAGTCATGACAGGAACCTCAAAACTCGACGGTTCTCGAAATAATGATAATATTCCATAAATTAGCCGTCCACTGTATTCTGGCATGAGAATAGGCATTTACAGACAATTTTAAGACATATTTATCAAAAAGTTTCCAGATTTAAAACAATAGTTTTATTTTAAAAAACGCACTTTGTTTTAAATGACCAAAACTCGAACTCGACGCCATTTTTACTACCGAAAATATTCTTGGAGTAAAATAATAAAAATATAGATCACAATATAAACCACCAACACTAACGAGTACCTATACTCTTATGTATTAGGATATAAACAAATCTTCAATTTATAGACTAATAACGTACTTGTTTTTGCAATTATACATATAGGGTTACTTTAATCCCCTAACACCCCTAAGTACCTACGTGCGCTACTGATTTATAGGGTTTTGTTTACAACATTTTACGATTTAATTACTTTTCTTAGCTGCCAACTCCAAACAAATGAACTATAAAGTTTTTACAACAAAAACATTCAAAAAACTGATTTCAGTGACCTGAACAGAGTTTTGCTTTCCATAACGAAAACCAATTTGAACTAGGTTCAAATTTGATTGACAGTTCAGGTTAACTGGGCCCTAAAAGCAGTTTAGTATAAACTTTGAAATCAGATTAACATTGTACCTATGGTTTTAAGGTTAAAAGATTGAACGGTGCTTCTTTGAGATAAAAAATCGACCAGTAAAAAAGAAATGTATATATCAGAGAAAATAATAAATCACCGACAGAATAAGAAAATCCTAGCAAAAAGAAGATTTTCTCAAAATGTTCCAACATTATTCAACCGAGGGCTTTTAACTAGAAATGAATTAGATTTAAATTTTCAGATCAGTTTCTCAATTACCTATTAATCATTGTAAGGGTCTGCCTGCCGAATAGACCTGAAAAGCATTTTAGAGTTTTATTTCAATGTTTCTTTAATTCGAACGCAGTCAGTCCAAATCCATAATCTCGTGACTTCTTTTCTATTTCTATTAAATCACGTCAAAGGATAACAAATTGATGTATACGTTTCAGTTGAAGGTAAATCATTGGGAACGTGACATCCAAAATAAATTACGCGAAAATCTGCATGACGAATCTAATGCGCGGATAACGGATTTGCACAAATCGGACTTTTCATTTTATACGGCTGTACCGATGATTTTTAATTTGGGTTCAAGTCTAAATTACTGCGTATATCATAATTTAGATAGGATGACTTTTTTTGCGGGTGATTTACCGTCATAAAAATAAACCAGAAAAGATACTTTTACTCACTAACTAGCTGATAACCACGGTGAACAAAAAATAAATGAATTGATGTGTTTGACAATCCACCACAGTTTCATCAACTTCAAAGTTTTGGAATTATAAATAAAAATATATTTTTAATTTATAACTTTAAATCCTTATAACTCGACAAAGGAGGCGAGTAAAAGTTATATCAAGTAGGTACTGAGATTCTTGGGACATAACAGGTCGGCTGAAAAGTCCCCGGTCTGACCTATAGATGACGACACTAGAATTAAATTCATTTCATTTTTAGATAGTATCAACCTTCAAAAGATTCGTGTAAAAATTTGACAGCTGCCGGACTATTAGTTTGTGAGATATTGCATTTTTAGTGAAGCAACTTTTGTTATTTTCAAAAAGATGGAAAAAAGAATTTCGTGTGCTTATTAAATATTGTAATTTGAAAGGAAAAAATACAGTTGAAGCAAAAGCTTGGCTTGATAATGAGTTTCCGGACTCTGTGCCAGGAAAATCAACAAACATTGACTGGTACGCAAAATTCAAGCGTGGTGAAATGAGCAGTGGACACCCAAAAGAGGTGGTTACCGACGAAAATATCAAAAAAAATCCACAAAATGATTTTGAGTGACCGTAAAGTGAATATGATCGAGATAGCTGACACTCTAAAGATATCTAAGGAACGTGTTGGACATATCGTTCAAGAATATTTGGGTATGCGGAAGCTCTGTGCGAAATGGGTGCCGCGCGTGCTCACAATCGACCAAAAACAGCAACGAATTGATGATTCTGAGCAGTGTTTGCAGCTGTTAAGTCGTAATAAACCCGATTTTTTGCGTCGATATGTGACTATGGATGAAACTTGGCTCTATCACTACACGCCTGACTCCAATCGACAATCAGCTGAGTGGACTGCGGCCGGTGAACCGCCACCAAAGCGTGGAAAGACTCAACAGTCAACTGGCAAAGTTATGGCCTGAGTTTTTTGGGATACACACGGTATATTGTTCATCGACTATTTGGAAAAGGGAAAAACAATCAACAGCGATTATTACTGTGTATTATTGGAGCGATTGAAGACCGAAATCGCGAAAAAACGGCCCCATATGAAGAAGAAAAAAGTGTTGTGTCATCAAGACAATGCACCGTGTCACAAATCATCGAAAACGATGGCAAAATTGCATGAATTGGGCTTCGAATTGCTTCCTCACCCACCGTATTCTCCAGATCTAGCCCCCAGCGACTTTTTCCTTTTGTCTGACCTGAAGAGAATGCTCGCGGGAAAAAAATTTGGCTCTGATACTGAGGTAATCGCCGAAACTGAAGCCTATTTTGAGGACAAACCGAAGGAGTACTACAAAATTGGTATCGAAAAGTTGGAAGGTCGCTATAATCGCTGTATCGCCCTTGAAGGCAACTATGTTGAATAAAAAAAATGAATTTTGTCAAAATATTGTGTATTACTATGGTAGACCGGGGACTTTTCAGCCGACCGTTATAATATAAACTGTTCATGAGAAAAGGAATTTTTGAGCAAAAAAGTTAATTTTTTTTTGTACATCTCTCAAGTTTTTTGAAAACAATAAAAAGTTTTTTCTTTTTATGATTTTTGTTTAGAAGTTGTAAATTACTTGATACTAAATAATACTTTCTTTTTTCAGGTATGTGTATTAATGAACCACCATTGTCAGAGGGGTAGGTAAGTTGAATATGAAATTAAATACACAAATAAAAATTAAGATCATGCACATGTTCTGAATTATTATAAAATTCATTTTGGTTAAAAAACGTTTTCAGAATCAATTTCCGTAAACACACCGTATATTCAAAATTTGTCGGCTAATCCTGTAAAATCAACGTTATTTTAGGAAATTCTGATCCATCCAGAGTTTTTTTATATCAATTGCTAGGACCTCCGTATAAAATTTTTATATTATGAATTTTAAATCATGCAGGAATTTATATTTTAATCTAACGAAGTTATTTAATTTTTTTTTACTCGAAATATTCGACCCTTGGTTCCTGGAAAATTTATTAGGGCTGTTAAATCTGAGGGTGTAAAATTTCCATGTCATTTTTGTGTTGAACAATCATTGTCGTCGTTCGATATCCAAATGGTTTTTTTGATAGAAAAATTAATTGACTCCGATCGAACCCAACATTGTATTGTTTTGGAAATAAAATCAACCTGTATTATTTTAATTATACAGGGTGTTTCAAAAAAAGGTAACACCGTCTCTGGGACAGGTAAAAAACAGAAAAATAATTGGGGTTGGCTTAGTGAAATTTTTTTCTAACGCCATCCGTTTTCAAGATAAAGGGCGTTGAAGAAAATGAAAAATTACACATTTCTTACGATTTTGCCGAAACTGCTGGCACCATTGCAATGAAATTTTATACGAATATGTTTTGGAAGCTGATATATCCCATGAATTTATTTTTATAACTAACTCTCATAGAGGGCGCTAGTTACACGATTCATACAACGTATTATTCAACATAACTTTTTTTAGGGTAGAATTATTAGTCAAAACTCCAAGTGAACATAAACATCGTTTAATTCTACACCAAAAAGGTACTCTTGGTAAAACTCGATATTATGTACCGTTTTCGGAATTTTACATGGCAAACTTAGAGAAAAGCGAACTTTATCATTAGTTTATACCAGGAGCGATTATTACTTCATAATTTTCAAATCAAAATATTCCGAAAACGGTACATAATATCGAGTTTTACCAAGAGTACCTTTTTGGTGTAGAATTAAACGATGTTTATGTTCACTTGGAATTTTGACTAATAATTCTACCCTAAAAAAAGTTATGTTGAATAATACGTTGTATGAATCGTGTAACTAGCGCCCTCTATGAGAGTTAGTTATAAAAACAAATTCATGGAATATAATATCGGCTTCCAAAACATATTCGTATAAAATTTCATTGCAATGGTGTCAGTTGTTTCGGCAAAATCGTAAGAAATGTGTAATTTTTCATTTTCTTCAACGCCCTTTACCTTGAAAACGGATGGCGTTAGAAAAAAATTTCACTAAGCAAACCCCAATTATTTTTCTGTTTTTTACGTATCCTAGAGACGGTGTTACCTTTTTTTGAAACACCCTGTATTTCTAGTTGTAGTTGTTGTTGTTGTAAAAATTTGTAATTTAACTGTAATGTGTGTATACTCTGTTATGTCTGTATCCTAAATAAATAAATAAAAAAAATAAATTAAAATAGTTGACCCCGACGTGATTTGAACACGCAACCTTCTGATCTGGAGTCAGACGCGCTACCGTTGCGCCACGGAGTCTTGTAAACAATTTGTTATAAATATTGATTTGCGTAAAATTTTATTAAACGTATGTTTATGAAAGTATTTAAGAGATTATAACATATCGAAGTACTTTTTAACACATTGATAGAAACTCTTATAGACTGGTTGAATCAGAAAATGATAAATTATTTTACTGTACCACTACATCCAAACCACATACTTAAAAAGTATGTGCGTTACAGTTACAAAATTACAAATCCGGCCCTCCACAAAATTATGTTGGACAGGCCTGTGCTAAACTGATATAAAAAATGTAAAATTCTTCGGATTACACCTTGAAAAGGAGAAAACATTTTACTGTATAATTTTTGACACTAAAAATGTGCTTCTTAAAATTATTTATAATAGAAAAAACGAAAATCCCTGAAATAGTCAACACGGCAGCTTTGCTCACCCTTAGACGAGATCGATTTTTCGAAATAGTGGGAGGAGCGACGTCGACACCCGAACGAGGCGAAGGCACCTAGTTCTCTTCAGTCTTTAGTTCGCATTGGTGAGGAGTGTATAGGTTATCACAAACTCAATTAGAACACGTGAACGGGTCACAACAAAAAATACAAATTATTTCAGTTTACACCATGTAAGCCGTTTTGGTTTCTATAGTGAGTGTGTGTGAGGTGGTGGTTTTTTTTATTTAGTGCTGGCAAGGTGGTTTTACCAGTCTCATGGCCGAAAATCAGATTGCCCAGGTAAACGTTTGTCCCTATTTACTTTTTCGATAATTTTATTAGAAATATGCAAGATGTATACGTAATTTAATGACAAAAGATATATTATTTAGGTACATGTGCATTTTTTTCGAGTTTTTTTTATATATCAAAGAAAGTAAACTTTAAAACAACGCCTCTTTTGCATTAATGTTGAACTAACAGCATAAACATGTTTTATATAACACATTTTTCCATTAAAGAAGTTACTTAACAAATTTTCCTGCTTATTTGTGTAGAAAATATGAAAAATCGGGAATGTCGAACTCTATTAATTAATACTTTAGAAATTTTGCATTGTTTGTAAACAAATACGTGTAGGAATAGAAATACAATTGTTCTTAGTGTACAATTTTTAAATATTTAAAGCTTTTTGTTGCCTTTTCCCTTTAGGATTTTACTGCTTACATTTTCCTCATTTTTTTGCTAACGTAATAGGTAAATACATACCTACCTTAAAATCCACAATATTGTCCTTGTTTGATGGAAGAACATAAATGCGTTAAAATAGAAAATAGGTAAGCGCTTTTGAAGTTTAATGGCACAAAATCAAGTCGATTTCTTACTCAGGTAAAATTTGTGGCAGACGGTGATCGTCAGTGGCGTAGCAAAAAAGGCAACAAAAATTTTAAACCACAATCATAAAGTTTTTATTGGACATTATATTTTATATTTATTATTTTCAGTTATTTTAATTGATCATTATTATATTAAATTTAGTCTTGTTAAAATGATTCCAAAAGTGAAGTAAAACTTTAAGGAGTCATTTAAGAAAAATAAAAGTGTAAAAAATTATAATTATAAGTAAAGTTCTATCGAAGTCAATGAATTTAGCATTAATTGTAAATGTTTTATTGATTAAACCTTGTTTTTGGGTTAATAATCCTTATCAGACATTGAAAATTTGTTTTTAAACAATTTGTGGGGTTTCAATGAACAAAATTGTAGTGACGTTTCTTCCGCTCATTGGATATTTAAAATTCTCCCTTCTTCAGATTTGAAGATAACCTAAATTCGCTTTAAAAATGTTTTCGATACGCCTATGCCTCGTTTTTTATATGGATATTGTGTTATACTACGGGTCTTGGGGCTTTTGTGTTTGCAGCATCTTTGTAACGGGATATGGATTTCTTTTGTGATGGTTTTGATTTTTACAGAAGGTAAGAAAATTGGAAATGTGAAACAAGCTCTCAAACAAGTATTCAAATAAGACGTGGGGTATACAAAAAGAATAATATGAATTTACATAGTTTAAGTAAACTATTTTAAAGGCACAATAACATTTAAAAAAACAGATATTTTTCTACTACTGTGTTACAAAAAACCCCTAAAGTTTTGTATGACTAAAAATCGAAATTTTCAAAAACTGTTATAAAAAGTAGGTGTTACAAAATAAGGGGGGTTTTGTAATAGTTTTGAATTTATAAAGTATAAAGTGATCTTTGAAATTAAAGGTATTCTGAATTGTTAAAAGTTTCACAAAAAAATTATTTAAAAATAAAGAAAAACTGGTGATGACTCAAGTCTGGGTCTGGGTGCAACTCGTACACTATTTTTAAATATTTTACTTGAATTGTCTAAAATATTCGAGAAAATATTATTTAGTTATTAAGGTACTTTATCTTGATTTTGAATCCGACATACGAGATTATGGACAATATAGATTTTGCCAATGAGAGTCATTTGCATAATGTGATATTTATATATTTAGTATTATTTATTTTTTATAGAAAGCAATTTGTCGTTTCTTTGATCTAATTGGACTCTCTCAAGTTCTTTATATTTTATATCGTGTTTTATATATTGTCAGCAAACGTCAGAATCAAACGGGGAAAGCTCTCAAATCTGATTATGTTTAAAAGAGGAATATTTGCCTTTTAGTCTGTTGAAATTTTTATTTGATTCCAAAGGAAATTTCGCAGTTGATTTCTTAGAATTTCTATTTCCTTTTGGACTTTTTAAAGTTATCAAACACCCATTTAGAAATATATCTTACGAGACATTAGTTTGGGACAATAAACGTTTTTATTTTCCAAATTCTTTTTACTTTGGCTCGAAGTCGATATGTTACAAGTTGATAGTCAAATTTTAGGCGTTAACTATATATGTACACCATACTGAAATATCATATATATCAGAAGTAAATAATGGAATACTGAAAGAGGTAATACTATTTGTTTTATTTATATATTAAAATAATAAAAATATAGATCACAACTTTGAAACTACAAAATCAAAGCCACAATTTTCATAAATCAGTCGAGGAAGCAAAGTCTTGCGAGAAAAAAAAAGTTTTCATTAATATTTATACTCGTCATAAATTCAACATTTTACATCCTTTTTTCCCTCAGAGAGGGAGAGGCCGATTTTTTCCAGAAGAAATAACATGTTGAATATATTTCTTTGGAACTTCGCGAATAAACTTTTCAACAAAGATGTCTACGATTTCCGGTGTGAAAAAAATCAGAAATATCTCATTGCATTACCCACAGCATAAATATTTTAAATTATTATGTCAATGAAAAGAATAAAATTGATGGTACCCACCGAGGTACCCACAGACCAAGAAATACAGACCAAAAATAAAAAATAAAAAACAATTAACAACATACTTAATAAAATAATAATATTTAAAAAATACTTTGTTAATTTTATGAAGGTCATTTTTGGGTTGCGATAAAATTGGTAGAAATTACAATAGAAAATTGAAATTTTCAGGGTTTGTAGGAAATTTTCTTGGCTTTTTAACTGTGCAAACTAGAAGTGGCTATGATTATTTGTTTTTGAGTTATGCGTCAAAATCTGAGACCATGTCTTAACGATCGATTCACTAGTCGCTACAAGGCAAGATAATTTTTTTAGAATTTTTCTGAGGGCAGATTCGTTTTTAGGAGGGTCAAATTAGTCTAAATCCAGATTTTCAGTTCATTCGGAGAGATTTCGAAAATTTTCATTTTTTCGAAGGAAGGTATATGTATGGAAAAAAGTCGATTTTACGAAGGTCATTTTTCGGTTACGATAAAATTGGTAGAAATTACTATAGAAAATTGAAATTTTCAGGGTTTGTAGGAAATTTTCTTGGCTTTTTAACTGTGTAAACTAGAAGTGGCTATGATTTTTTGTTTTTGAGTTATGCGTCAAAATCTAAGACCATGTCTTAACGTTCGATTCACTAGTCGCTACAAGGCAAGATAATTTTTTTAGAATTTTTCTGATGGCAGATTCGTTTTTAGGAGGGTCAAATTAGTCTAAATCCAGATTTTCAGTTCATTCGAAGAGATTTCGAAAATTTTCATTTTTTCGAAGGAAGGTATATGTATGGAAAAAAGTCGATTTTACGAAGGTTATTTTTGGGTTACGATAAAATTGGTAGAAATTACTATAGAAAATTGAAATTGTCAGGGTTTGTAGGAAATTTTCTTGGCTTTTTAACTGTGTAAACTAGAAGTGGCTATGATTATTTGTTTTTGAGTTATGCGTCAAAATCTGAGACCATGTCTTAACGTTCGATTCACTAGTCGCTACAAGGCAAGATAATTTTTTTAGAATTTTTCTGATGGCAGATTCGTTTTTAGGAGGGTCAAATTAGTCTAAATCCAGATTTTCAGTTCATTCGAAGAGATTTCGAAAATTTTCATTTTTTCGAAGGAAGGTATATGTATGGAAAAAAGTCGATTTTACGAAGGTTATTTTTGGGTTACGATAAAATTGGTAGAAATTACTATAGAAAATTGAAATTGTCAGGGTTTGTAGGAAATTTTCTTGGCTTTTTAACTGTGTAAACTAGAAGTGGCTATGATTTTTTGTTTTTGAGTTATGCGTCAAAATCTAAGACCATGTCTTAACGTTCGATTCACTAGTCGCTACAAGGCAAGATAATTTTTTTAGAATTTTTCTGGGGGCAGATTCGTTTTTAGGAGGGTTAAATTAGTCTAAATCCAGATTTTCAGCTCATTCGGAGAGATTTCAAAAATTTTCAATTTTTTGAAGGAAGGTATGTATGGAAAAAAGTCGATTTTATGAAGGTCATTTTTGGGTTGCGATAAAATTGGTAGAAATTACTATAGAAAATTGAAATTTTCAGGGTTTGTAGGAAATTTTCTTGGCTTTTTAACTGAGTAAACTAGAAATGTCTATGATTTTTTGTTTTTGAGTTATGCGTCAAAATCTGAGACCATGTCTTAATGTTCGATTCACTAGTCGCTACAAGGCAAGATAAATTTTTTAAAATTTTTCTAATGGCAGATTCATTTTTAGGAGGGTCAAATTAGTCTAACTCCATATTTTCAGCTCATTTCGAAAGATTTCGAAAATTTTCATTTTTTCGATGTTGTTTCTGTAAGTATTTAATTTTTGCCAAGCATCTATTGTCTTTTCTGTATTTGGGTAAAGATTCCAAGAATTTTTGTTAATTTACTTAGTCAAAGGACTTTTCCCAGTCTACAAAGTCAAATGGACCATTATTGAAGAATGTAGTTTCTCACAGCAATAAAATCATTTGTTTCATTTGACTCAAACTACTTGTCCACTTATGTTGGACCATATTTGGTGAGTACTAATTTTATTACTGTTTGTACTATTGTAAGATTACAAACTGTGAACGTCGGGGTTATAGAAGGTTAACAAGATTTATTGGGTGGTATCTCTACCTATCAGGGATTCAGGTCAACGAATACAACAAATTTTACATACATGGTAAAGATAAAATAACTTGTTGAGATTTTTTTTTGACCAAGCTATTAGATAACATTATTTTTGTATAAATAATAAACATTTATCGCCAGCATTGATTGATTTGATTAATTTACCTTTGCTCACCTCCCCTTGTTGGTTCAAAAAACCAAATAAAACATAGAATTAGACCGATAGAGCCCCACCTGCAAACCCCGTAACCCAATTTACCGCATTCTATTTATAAACAACAACAACAACCGATTATAAAACGTTCTATTAGCTGCGAATTTCCACTCGAAACCGAAGCTAGGCAACAACCAACCGACCGCGCCATTTCCTTTATGTTGAATAAACGTCAATATTTATGCAATTTCCGAGCCATCCATTAAAAACATCCATAGAATGTATAAACAGTGTCGGTTATCGACAACCAAAAAAAATTTATTCAAACTAGGGTATTTGTATCATTTATCAAAACTCTTGATTGTTTTTTTTTGTTCCGTTTCTATGAAAGTATGAACTTTATACAGCGTTTTTACCTTTGTTTCCATTAACCCCTCAAATAGTCTACTGTGAATACTAAACATCCGATTTTAATTTGTGGAATCGATTGAAAAACCCTCTCTCTTTTAATAATTACCAACAGAAAATTTGTTGTAAGCAAATAAACTAAAATCCAGCAACAATTATAATACAATAAATAATTAAAATTTACCAAAAGAAATGTTTAGATTAAGAATAGAACGTGTTGATCATTGCAGGACCTTCACCCAGCGCTAAAAGCCTTGAACAAACAGGTAAATTTATTTTCTTTACAAGAC
Source organism: Ophraella communa (assembly GCA_035357415.1). Classification (NCBI taxonomy): domain Eukaryota; kingdom Metazoa; phylum Arthropoda; class Insecta; order Coleoptera; family Chrysomelidae; genus Ophraella; species Ophraella communa. The sequence continues at coordinate 41,926,280 of CM068985.1, read as the reverse complement.
TGTTGTTATTACTTAAAAATACTATCGTCAACGAAAGTAGCCTGACATGGCTAGGGCCAGTTTTCGTTGAAACTGTAAATTCCATGTAACCGGTCATATATTGAGAATATTAATCTTCCAGACAGATTCTACATCAGTCTCTTTCACTTTGATAACGCAATCACGATTATCAATACACTCTCTGCCTCCGCACTAGTCTAGACTTTAAGAGTTATATAAAAACTGCCGCAAAAAACCACCCCACTTGTTTTCCCGCTGTACAACTACCAGTGTAGAGAGAGCTTTTGTTCCGACGATACAGAGTGGACGTTTAACGGGAGAAATATGTTGTTTTCATGCCATCCTTTCTACTTTAAAGCCTAGTAAACTAACTCACTCTGTATAACACTTTTAAATGGTTTTTAGCAATTAATATTGGAAAGATTATACTACCAACTTTAAAGAAACATAATACCCCAACCAAGTTTTTACCCTGCTAATATCTTAAACGAAAAACTTGCTGCCATATTCATTATACCATTAGAGTGTAAGAAACACCTCGAAAAAGAAAGCTGAAATTTGTCCCAAGGTATAAACTAGAACGGCGAATGACTTAAATTCGATCCAGGGACTGGGAGGTGTTTGTTTCATTTCTCCTCGATGAATTCGAAGACCTAATCGATTCGAACAATTTGTAATTGATGCGCAATCGTTTTAATTGTCCATTAGATCTCTATATATAAATATATATAATGGAGACCGTTTTCTTGGTAGGTAATAAATTCAAGCAGACAATGATTAACGTGCGGTCGATCTTAAATATAACGCGTAAACGACGTTAGATCTTGGAGAAAAGCCTTCCGTAACAACCGAAACAATAAAACGGTATTGAGTATCTTTATTTATTGGTTTATTTATAGGTTGTAATGTAATATTGGAAAGTACTTTATCTGATTTCGTGTCATTATGCTATTCAATTCGTTGATTTTTTTTTATCGTTCGATATACGTTTCGTTTGAGAATAATCCGTCCAATGAAATGCAAATTTTATCGATATCCGTAACAAGAGAATGTGTTAAACTTGTAACTAGATCAATGTTCTTGATCTACATTTGCGATGTTTAGAGGTAAGATAATCATCAATCAAAAGCGAACCTTTATCATTTGAGTTACATTTTAAAGAAGAGATAGATGTTAACCACTGCGTGCCGAGCGAAGCAAAGTTCGCAGTACCCAAGCTAATCTAATCTAACTTAAACTGACATTTTTGAACTGTCAAATGTCACTTTTCAACTGCCAACTGTCACATATCAATTGTCATCTGTCGAATGTCACTTTCAAGTTGATCTGTCGAATGTCATTTTCAAGTTGATCTGTCGAATGTGATTTTCGTCTGTCATATGTCAACTATCGTCTGTCAATTGCTGTCATTTCTTACCCGCCAAATGTCAGTTTTGAACCATCATTTTTAGCTATTAACTGTCATTTCTGAACTGCCAAATGTCAATATTCAACTGCCAACTGTCACTTGTCAAATGCCATTTTCAAGTGTCATCTGTCTAATGTCATTTTCAAGGGTCATCTGTCGGATGTCATTTTCGTCTATCATATGTCAACTGTCATCTGTCAATTGCTAACTGTCATTTCTTACCCGCAAATGTCAGTTTTGAACTGTCACCCAAGCCAATCTGATCTTGCCTAACCTTTCATTTTTGAACTGCCAACTGTCATTTTTAAACTTTTAAATGTCATTTTTTTAACTCCCAACTGTCAATTGCCATTTTCAAGTGTGATCTTTCATATGTCATTTTCGTCTGCTATAATATGTCAACTGTCATCTGTCAATTGCTAACTGTCATTTCTTACCCGCCAAATGTCAGTTTTCAACTGTCATTTGTCATTTTCAGCTGTCAACTGTCATTTTAAAACTGTCAAATGTCACTTTTCAACTGCCAACTGTCACATATCAATTGTCATTTTCAACTGTCACATGTCAAATGTCATTTTCAAGTGTAATCTGTCGAATGTCATTTTCGTCTGTCATCTGTCAATTACTAACTGTAATTTCTTACCCGCAAATGTCAGTTTTGAACTGTCACCCAAGCCAATCTGATCTTACCCAACCTTTCATTTTTGAACTGCCAACTGTCATTTTTAAACTTTTAAATGTCATTTTTTTAACTCCCAACTGCAATTGCCATTTTAAAATGTCATCTGTCGAATGTCATTTTCGTCTGTCATATGCCAACTGTCATCTGTCAATTGCTAACTGTCATTTCTCACCCGCCAAATGTCAGTTTTGAACTGTCATTTGTCATTAACAGCTGTCAACTGTCATTTTTGAACTGTCAAATGTTACTTTTCAACTGCCAACTCTCACATATCAATTGTCATTTTCAACTGTCACATGTCAAATGTAATTTTCAAGTGTCATCTGTCGAATGTCATATTCGTCTGTCATATGTCATCTGTCAATTGCTAACTGTCAATTCTTACTCGCCAAATGTCAGTTTTGAACTGTCATTTTCAGTTGTCAACTGTCATTTTTGAACAGTCAAATGTCACTTTTCAACTCCTAACTGTAACATGCAATGAATAAAATCTTTTATTTTATTATACTGGTCGCTTTATTGTCTTCGATACGATTGAATGTCCTTAGAGAATAATGCATAAATTTAACTCACCTCATTATTTGATGAATTCCAACTTCGTAAGTTTACGTATTATTTAATGTTAGATTGATGTGTTTGTATTAATGATTTAATCTTGCTGAATGCGTCTGAAGTATCCGCAAACTAGTGAAACGTTGGTCGCTTCAAGTTTAATTGGTGTTTAATATAGTATGCCTGAATTTACTTGCTCTGCTACAAGTTGAAGCGCTATCGGAAAATTCACTCCTTCGTACCGATGTCGTTTTAAAATGTTTTACCAAACCAACTAACACGTTTATCAATTTATAATAAATAATGTTGATACAAAATTAATTGAAAATCCTCACTGTTTAACAAATGAAAGACTTCGACCTTAATAAACCGCGTGAAGCTCTTTAAATTGAGAATTAAAGAAATTTCTTTTCTTTAAAACTTGCTTATTATTTTAAAAAACTTGTTTATTATTTTTAAAAAACTTGTCGAACAATGATAATTTGCTATGCATTTAATAAGTACCTAATAAAATAATCTTGATCGTAGAAAAAATAGTGAATACAACTTTTTTGTAATGGTTAATGATTTGAGAAAGATTGAAAAAATGCAAGTACTTTACTACACTTGATATGGTTAGTGGGTATCACCAAATTAAAAGGGCAAAATAATAAAGGCAGAAGACTGCATTCGTAACACCTGACGGCCAATATGATGAGGATGCCATTCGGATTGGAGAATGCCTCTAAAGAACAATAAACCAAATATTGGACTCTCAATAAGTGTCAATTTTTCCAGAAAAGTGTTGAGATAGGGTTCTAAAACTTCTTGGATATAACGCTGCGCATTCATGTTACCTCTGATGAAAATTAAACGTTATCTCGAGCCATAAGCTATAGCACCCCAGACCATATTTGAAAAATTACGTCAAATGTTTTGCACAGATAGTAAAACTTTAATGGAAAGGCCAAATTTAAGACGGAGGTTCATATAAATGCCCCAAAATTAGGACTTGGTCGTTTACTGCTTTAAAAATAAGAAGGTTAGGTTAGGTTTCATCCCTACGAATTAGAAACTTTATCCTGTATTCCCTTATCTACTACACTGTCTTGGAGCATCCTACACATCTTCGATTTTCTTAGGCGTACTCCGCTTTCCCATACACAACCCCAAAAAAACCTTGTTAAACAATAATCGTACAAAAAAAGGGTAAATAATGATCCATCAATCAAAATTTACAATCTAATCTGGTTCTCACATCAACAAATACCAAAGAAACACACTCTAACAACGATGTTAACAAGGCAAATTTGTTCTTCGTCGTCATTTTATCAAAGATAAACTTTACAAATTGGTTCTTTCAATTTAGAATCCTTATTTAACATTATTGAAAGTTAATGAACAGATTCATCGGTTTTTAATTAATGATTTAGCGTCTCATTTAACTGACGATCTATTTAATCAATTCAATAAATTAGCTCGCGTTTCAGGTGAAATACTCCGCATATCAATAGAACAAAACCATCTTTTATATTTTCTGAAATAATGGAAGAGAATTTAATATCAAAATTGAGAAATGGTTTTCCGAGCGTGCATGTCTGCGGATAATATTGTATACGAAAACCAGTAGCGTCTCGTTTCGAACACATTCAAGTTAATTTATTAAGATTTAGGGTAGCCCCACTGAATAAATCTAGTGGGCTCGAATCCGGTGAATATACAGGCCGCTCTAATTGACCACGTCGTCCAATCTTACTATTTAAGGTTGGTGTACATTAGCAATAAAATTGTTTTGCGACAGCGCATGTCTATGTCTGTGTAAAGATGACCGATATAAAAGTTGCCAGATCATTTTGTTTTCAAACGGTGATTTCAGAATGTAAAAACATCGTTGTGCTAATATTGGTAGTGCGTAATAAGAGAGACATATTTTATTCCAAGCATGTCGAAAAGTTTTTTAATAGCACCAAAAAATACCTGGTCAAATAAGGAAGATACATTTTCTTTGCGAAAAAAATGGCATAGTGTAAACAGTCATACAAGTTTATGTAGCAGTAAAAGGTACACGATAAGTACAGTTTTATGGGAATCAATGAATTTATCATTTAGAAACTACTAATTTTGTCCTATCCATTAATCCTTATTTTGGGTTAAATCAAAAGTAGAAATTACAAGCTTTAATTCAAGTTTTCAATGACGACCCAGGAAAAAAAACACCAGAAATAATATACAGTGTGTAAAAGCCAAATGGAATAAATTCATTATTTCCGTTACTGTACATATTTATAAAAAATCCCGAAACACGTCAAATTTAAATTATAACTTGACATTCTTTAACGTGAAAATGCAACCCCTACCTTTAATCCCCGTAGAATGACAGGTACAACCCCCAATTTTTGATGGTAACCATTAAAAAACTTTAAAGAATTTCCGTGACAACGCTATTTTAACAAGCAGTATAGTAAATTGTTTTATTTAAGTTGTCATTGTTGTAATTTAAGTATAAATTTTGTTCAATTCAATTCTGAAAAATGGTTAGATTAATGGAAATGCATGAAATAACAGTTTTACAAATGATTGGTTACGGAGATAACATCCGAACACAACAAGAAGTAACTCGCCTATTTCATGAGAAATTTCCTAATTTACCGCCTATATCCCAAGAAACAATAAGTAAAATAGAAAAGCAGTTTCGCGAGTTTGGTCATGTAAGGCAGATAAAAAAAGCAGCTGCCAATGCACTGAGTGATGAACTCAAATTAGATGTGTTGCTTGAGTTTCAGGAAAACCCACATACATCGAGTAGACAACCATCCACTACATTCAATGCTAGCCATACATCGATAGCAAACATATTAAAAGAAAATAAATTGCATCCGTATAAGATGATACCTACTCAGGAGCTCATGGAAGACGATTTTGATAGAAGAACTTTTTTTTGTGAGCAAATGATGGACATGTTGGATAACAATATTATCCAATAAGAAGACGTTATGTTTTCTGATGAGTGTACTTTTTTACTTAACGGTCATGCTAATCGGCAAAATTGGTCCACGGAAAATCCTCACTGGATGAGAAAAGAACACACTCAATACCCTCAAAAGGTTAATGTTTGGCAGGTATTGTAGGGAACAATATCATTGATCCCTTTTTTATTGAGGGCAACTTGAATGGCAACAATTATTTGGCACTACTTCAAAATGATGTCATTCCAACGTTGGCAAATTTTTATCCTGATCCAGGTAACCCTCAAGTTCCAGCGAATACGATATGGTTTCAGCAGGATGGAGCACCACCACATTACCAACTTAATGTCCGGCAGTACCTCGATACAATATTTCCCAATCGGTGGATAGGGAGGCGAGGATCGATTGAATGGCCAGCGCGATCACCTGATCTTACATTATTAGATTTCTTTTTATGGGTATATGTGAAGAGCCATGTGTACAAAACTAAATCTTCTGATTTAAATGACTTAAAAGAACGAATAACGCTTGCGATTAGGTCGATCACGTCTGATATGTTAAATAATGTTAGAAGACAGTTTTATTTGAGATTAGGATGTTGCCAAGACGTTCGCGGAGAACATTTTGAACATCTATACTTCATTAACATTCATAGTTCTTTTTCGTGTTCTACATTTTATTACGTTTTCCATTACATTTTAGGTTTTGATTGTATTGTATTGTAGCGAATTTCGGTAACAACATGATATTAATTTTTTTTATGTTAATTTAAAAACAATAACATTTTTGAATAGAGAATGAAGAGACCTTTCAAATGATATATCACAAGCCTATACTTCCCATTTAAAAAATTGGGGGGTTGTACCTGTCATTCTAAGGGGGTTGAAGGTAGGGGTTGCATTTTCACGTTAAAGAATGTTAAGTTATAATTTAAATTTGACGTGTTTCGGGATTTTCTATAAATATGTACAGTAACCGAAATAATGAATTTATTTCATTTGGCTTTTACACACTGTATAAGATATTTATACATTGGAGGGACGACTATGCTTGTAATAAAGAAGAGATTAAATTATTGTTGGGTGGCTCATTCCCTCCATTCACTTGTGGGAGAATACAAGAACATAATTAATTTTGATTCATTTTTAATCTATCTAAGAGGCAGTAAGCAATTTTCAATTCCTGATGGTACCCTTATCGTAAACAAATAGAAAAAGTTTGTTGAATAGTTAATATTTTCTATCTTTACTACCAAAATATATACATTTAATAGGGTTATGTAACTATAGTATTTATGCAGGGTTGTTGTTTTAATCATAAATCAATATAAATGAATAATAGAGAGTTTGCGGTCAGTCGTTTTACGTTACGTTAGACTCTTATTTTACGTTATACTGTAGTGTATCGTAAAATTTGTAAACATAGCTTGCGGTTATCGTACCTTAAAAATCAAGGTTACAGATGACATATGATATGTCACTAGTGCAAGTTTAAAAAAGACCGCTAAAAATAACTAACAAAATTAATAAAAATAATTCCTTCTATTTACTGCTTTACAGAAAGCAGTCGAAGAAAGAAATAAAAGACTTTATTCTACATGAAATATATTGTACAAACCCTTACTACGTGAAAGTCATAGTATTTTAGTTTCTTGTTTGGTTTTAGAAAACAAGACATTATTGAACTCGATAAAGTTTTGCAAATACCTAACAGGATTGAAACTAATGATAAACATGCATGAGACAACAATTTACAATGTAAATTTGTTGTTTCATGGAAGTAAATTATAAGCATTAATATCTGATTGGTTAACGTTATTTTTTAAAATATCGTACAAATAAGTTTTATACGGTATAATTTTTACTACATTTTTACGTTATACGTTATAACGTAAATTTTTATAACGTAAAATACCTTACCGCAAACTCTCTAATAACTGATGAATTTGAGTTCTAAATACCTTTCGATAATCAAAAATCGTATAAGTAGCCCTCTAAAGAAAAACAGCATTAAAAATATTTAGATTTAACAACTGGTTTCTCGGTAATAATAAGTAAATTTATTGTACTAGCTCCTAATTTTTGGAAGTCCATCTTATTACGAAAAGATTTTATTATTGGTAATAATAAGCTTTTAGATAAGTATGTTCATCTGAAGAATAATGTTAGGGCAGTAATTATAAATTTTAACCCAGTTGTTGGTTTACTGAATATCAGCATTACGGATATTTGGATTTCTGAGTTATTCAGTTTCAGTTTAAATTTTAATTGGTATGTGGAGTGTATAGCCTCACAGTTGATTAATAGGAAGTGGGTTGGATGAATATAATACGGGTTGGTCAGTAATTATAAATATTATTTTAACATTCATATTATTTTACCCGCAACAGGGTTTTAAGTGTGCATATAAACCAGGGATGTAATTAAAGATTTTCAAATTTGCAAATTTCTCTATCTTACAAGTTCTTTGTTGCCTTTGTGAGAATATTGGGTGGCTGTCCAACTCCTTTTGTATCTCGGGATATTTGGACTTTAGGTTTAATACCAAATTGATTAATTGGGATGATATATACAGGAATAGTTAGAGAAACTTCGTATTTGGTAATCTGTAACCTTTTCAAGACCCTTGAGAGAATATTCTTTGTGGAATTACTAAAACTTCTTTTCACAGATCTAGGGAAATGTTGTGCTCTAGGCAAAAATTGAATATAACAGGTCGGCTGAAAAGTCCCCGGTCTACCATAGTAAAACACAAAATTTTGAAAAAATTCATTTTTTTTATTCAACATAGTTGCCTTCAAGGGCGATACAGCGATTATAGCGACCTTCCAACTTTTCGATACCATTTTTGTAGTACTCCTTCGGTTTGTCCTCAAAATAGGCTTCAGTTTCGGCGATTACCTCAGTATCAGAGCCAAATTTTTTTCCCGCGAGCATTCTCTTCAGGTCAGAGAAATGGAAAAAGTCGCTGGGGGCTAGATCTGGAGAATACGGTGGGTAAGGAAGCAATTCGAAGCCCAATTCATGCAATTTTGACATCGTTTTCGATGATTTGTGACACGGTGCATTGTCTTGATGAAACAACATTTTTTTCTTCTTCATATGGCGCCGTTTTTTCGCGATTTCTGTCTTCAATCGCTCCAATAATGCACAGTAATAGTCGCTGTTGATTGTTTTTCCCTTTTCCAAATAGTCGATGAACAATATACCGTGTGTAGCCCAAAAAACTGAGGCCATAACTTTGCCAGCTGACTGTTGAGTCTTTCCACGCTTTGGTGGCGGTTCACCGGCCGCAGTCCACTCAGCTGACTGTCGATTGGACTCAGGCGTGTAGTGATGGAGCCAAATTTCATCCATAGTCACATATCGACGCAAAAAATCGGGTTTATTACGACTTAACAGCTTCAAACACTGCTCAGAATCATCAATTCGTTGCTGTTTTTGGTCGATTGTGAGCACGCGCGGCACCCATTTCGCACAGAGCTTCCGCATACCCAAATATTCGTGAACGATATGTCCAACACGTTCCTTAGATATCTTTAGAGTATCAGCTATCTCGATCATATTCACTTTACGGTCACTCAAAATCATTTTGTGGATTTTTTTGATATTTTCGTCGGTAACCACCTCTTTTGGGCGTCCACTGCGTTCACCGTCTTCGGTGCTCATTTCACCACGCTTGAATTTTGCGTACCAGTCAATGATTGTTGATTTTCCTGGCGCAGAGTCCGGAAACTCATTATCAAGCCAAGCTTTTGCTTCAACTGTATTTTTTCCATTCAAATAACAATATTTAATAAGCACACGAAATCCTTTTTTTTCCATCTTTTTGAAAATAACAAAAGTTGCTTCACTAAAAATGCAATATCTCACAAACTAATAGCCCTTCAGCTGTCAAATTTTTACACGAATCTTTTGAAGGTTGATACTGTCTAAAAATGAAATGGATTTAATTCTAGTATCGTCATCTATAGGTCAGACCGGGACTTTTCAGCCGACCGGTTATGTGTGACAGTAAACAAAATATATAAGGACAACACAGTAGCAACATTTTAATGTTAATTTTATCACCAATAGGATTTGACTTAATAAGTAGAAGAATTTCGATGTCATCAATTAGGAAAATTTTAACTTGGGGTCACTATATTTAGTATTATTAAAAAAATAATCACAATCAACCTAAATCTAACAGAGGTGAAAATAAAGAGGTGTCTTGGTAGATATATTTAAATATTAAAATTTTTTCTTCTTATTTCTCATCTGAAACTCGAAGAATGCTCATTTTCCTCCTTTAAAGGCATGGTTAACAGTAAATCTCGTGTTATTTTCACTTTTAGATAAACAGAATTTATAATTAGACTTATCTTTCAACTTCATCACCTCTTTGAAGGTAAAAGTTTCTTCCGGGTGATTCTTGTAGGAGTATGTTTGTTAAATAAATGTAATTATTTGAGTGAATAAAAACCCTTGCTTGCGAGTATAATACTATACTTTATCTACGATGTTGTATTTTATTCTGCTCTCCTTTAGGTTATCGATGGGTAAAATGAAAATTTACAGTAGGGTTTTCACATCAATAAAGTTTATATTATGCTATGATCGTGGATAAAGTATTTTATCGTCTTAGTACAATAAATAACTATTATCACACCGATAATATTTTGCAAACAGTTTACTTTACGAGATTAATCATTTTGAATGGGTTCGCCGAGTTTCGTAAGATTTTATTGAGACAACAAGTAAAGAGAAAAAGTTTAAATTCTGCCATAATGTACGGACTAGAAACTTATCTTCTCTATTAATGCCATTTGCTCGGGAAACTTTGCTAACTTCGGAAACTTTTATGGATGTACGAGACTCAGTTTCAGACTTAAAACATTTAAGTCGTACGAAAAAAAAAAAATTTGAATTTGTGTTTTTGTAATAAAACGAAAAGTGGTGGAATAGCAAACTTTTGACCTGTAGTACTGGGTAAAAAACCCTTGATATAGATCTTTTAACAACATCAATCTGATATTTTCTTACCTCGCAGTTCAGGCTCAATTTGTTAATAATTTTGTTTGAGAAATTTTCAGTAAACGAGGTTTAACCAAATAACAAAAGATCCAATTATTCATAGATTAAGAAATATTAGAATAAACAAATTGATTTAATTATATAATTTAATTTTATTAATAAACCTTACAATTATATTTGTCTAATGACAAGTTTAAGCTATTATATATTATGGCGAATGCGCTAGTTCATTTTTTTGGCGAAGTCACTAAAAGTTTGGACGTAAAATAAATGTTTTTTTGCATTTCCACGCTAGCTGGCGCCCCAATTTACATATGAGCAAAAATATTAAACGTCAGTATAATAATTATTAATTGTTTATTTTCTTATTTTCTTTTGAGCAACCACTCTCTGAAAAAGTTTAGAATTATAGTTGTAGGTCCACAAGTTAACACCACTACAAATGTAAAAAATTTCCCAACAACTGAAAATATTTTTATTTAATTTTTTGCCTAAAACCAAAATTAAATAGGAGCTGTAAAAACACATTAAAATATGAATATAAACAACAACAAAGAACTAAATTTTTACCTTTCAACTAATCTCAGTGAATGGTCCTCAATTTTGTGTGGCATTTCAATTTTTATTATATTTTTAAAATTTTGGTGGATGTCAATTTTATTATCTCTCCACCAGAAATTGAACTGTGCATTAGAAGCCCTCGGCTGTATTTGTTGTCCGTGTGTAACGAGGTGTGTAAGATTTCAATTTTCTATAATAATGTTTACCAATTTTATCCTAACCGACAAATGACTTTCGAAAAATCGACTTTTTTCCATACCTTCCTTCGAAAAAATGAAAATTTTCAAAATCTCTCCGAATGAGCTGAAAATCTAGATTTAGACTAAGTTGACCCTCCTAAAAACGAATCTGAAACCAGAAAAATTCTAAAAAATTTATCTTGCCTTGTAGTGACTAGTGAATCGATCGTCAAGACATGGTCTCAGATTTTGACGCATAACTCAAAAACAAAAAATCATAGCCACTTCTAGTTTACACAGTTAAAAAGCCAAGAAAGTTTCCTACAAACCCTGAAAATTTCACTTTTCTACAATAATTTCTACCAACTTTATCCTAACCGAAGTCGTAAAATCGACTTCTTTGGAAAAAATGAAAATTTTCGTAATCTCTCAAAATTAGCTGAAAATCTGGATTTTAACTAATTTAACTCTTCTAAAAACGAATTTGCACCCAGAAAAATTCTAAAAAATGTATCTTGATTTTACCCAAATATCTGGTATACAATTTTATTTATATAATTTTAACGGATGTAAAATTAGTTGTAAATTGCATAAATATGAAGTTTTTTATTATTCGTCTACAAAATATCAGGAAAAAGCAATATTTATATTTTACCGTATCAAAGTTAAATTTTGGGACGTCCAAAATGTCGTCCTCTGTCAAAAATTTTATGATAAAAAAAATCGGCATAGAAACCCGTTTCTTTTAAATGACTCTTTCAATAGGAAAATCCTTGGGATATTTCTTTGTCCTGGACGTTATCTTTTCCCAAATAAGTTTCTAAGACGTATATCCAGAAAGCAAATATATACTGGAATATGGAATTCCAGAGAAAGGGCACGAGCATCATTTATAAGAATGGGCTATTTCACCGACGAAATTTTCTCATATTGAAACCAGGAATAACCAATATATACCGAAGTATTTCACGTTATTTATTGATAGAATACAGACAGAGACTAGTTGAATTTATTTTCAAGCAGGGAAAAAATGTAGAATCCTGTGAACTTTTCGATTTTCATGAAAGGTCTGTCAAAGGTGTAGGACATTATAATGATCCCTGATATAAATTTTTTTCCACACAAAATAAGGTACAAAATCCACTACATCCAAATCAATATGCATCGCGGAAAATCTTAAAGTTCACTTTAGGGTATAACAAAACCACTTTTTTCAAACTAAAACGTTCTCCAGACAGTAAATGTATGGATATATAAGATGCTCTCCAAGAGAGCAATAAAAATCAGTCACTAAAAAAATCAGATGTCACTATAAGAGGCCTGGTTGTTAAGGGATGTCCACACATGCTTCACAATTACTATGGAAATTGGTCTTGGACTTCTTATTCAACCGCCTATATAGTGAATTACCGTGGAAATTGGTCCTAAATAGTGAAAACTTCTAAACTATAGCTTGTGAAAATGACCTAGTGATTTTGCAAACAGGAATTAGGAGCAAATTGCCAAAATGCAAGAGCCCACAGCAAAAGGAAATTTTAGAATCTTCAGTCTCCTATAAATTGAATTCCTCTTCTTTGCAGAGGTAAAATATCCAATGTTCACTATTGACAACAAATTTAACATGGAACTTTCATTTAGAAAAGAGTTAATATCCTGTGAACAGATTTTAGAAGAACCATCGTTTACACCTTGGTAATGTCAGCAAAATTTAGGCATGGATGTTCACTGCAATTATAAGACCTACGGGGCTATGGCCTTAGGAGTCAAAACATGCTGTATAGAGTACAGTATAAGAACTATGCCAATTAGAGGGAAGTAGGTAATTCAAGGAAATAGCAAAGGAAATAGCAAAGGCAAGGAAAGCTATCTACTAAAAGACTTTGGAATCTGGCACTCTTATTGGCTTACCAGCATCAGCAATGGTTGATCTAATAAAGGAACGCTGTCTGGATGAATTCAAGGGAAGTTGGGATGAAGAAAAAGGATGCAGGCTAACCTACGTATAGCTGCAGGCATCTTGAATGGTCATTATTATTTACGAAAACATCTGAAGAGTTTGGGGATATCTGACAGCCATCTATGTAGAGGATGTTAACAAGATGAGACAGTAGATTCAATATCAGGACGCACAATGGGCTATATTTGATCTATTATAAGTATTACAAATTCACTGTTGTAAAAAAACTTTCATTATTAGAATGGCAAATTTCGGTAAAATGAATTTTATTTGAACCATGCAAATGAACATGAATGAAAACAATATGAAGAAAGCTATTCAAAACTATAAAATAAAAATCTTAAAATTTGGAAAAATTTATAATAGAGTACAAGTATACCTTTATTCTGTCAAATACTTGTTATATAAGATTAAATCTAAAATCTCTTAGAGGGGAAAACATCTAGGATAATCCCTTAGGGCTAATAACATCTAGGCTTTAATATTGTTATGTCATATTACTTTTCCATACTTGGTTTAGCCTTAACTACTTAACAGGTCGGCTGAAAAGTCCCCGGTCTGACCTAGGTATAGATGACGACACTAGAATTAAATCCATTTCATTTTTAGATGGTATCAACCTTCAAAAGATTCGTGTAAAAATTTGACAGCTGTCGGACTATTAGTTTGTGAGATATTGCATTTTTAGTGAAGCAACTTTTGTTACTTTCAAAAAGATGGAAAAAAAAATTTCGTATGTTTATTAAATATTGTTATTTGAAAGGAAAAAATACAGTTAAAGCAAAAGCTTGGCTTGATAATGAGTTTCCGGACTCTGCGCCTGGAAAATCAACAATCATTGAATGGTACGCAAAATTCAAGCGTGGTGAAATGAGCACCGAAGACGGTGAACGCAGTGGACGCCCAAAAGAGGTGGTTACCGACGAAAATATCAAAAAAATCCACAAAATGATTTTGAGTGACCGTAAAGTGAATATGATCGAGATAGCTGACACTCTAAAGATATCTAAGGAACGTGTTGGACATATCGTTCACGAATATTTGGGTATGCGGAAGCTCTGTGCGAAATGGGTGCCGCGAGTGCTCACAATCGACCAAAAACAGCAACGAATTGATGATTCTGAGCAGTGTTTGCAGCTGTTAAGTCGTAATAAACCCGATTTTTTGCGTCGATATGTGACTATGGATGAAACTTGGCTCCATCACTACACGCCTGAGTCCAATCGACAGTTAGCTGAGTGGACTGCGGCCGGTGAACCGCCACCAAAACGTGGAAAGACTCAACAGTCAGCTGGCAAAGTTATGGCCTCAGTTTTTTGGGATACACACGGTATATTGTTCATCGACTATTTGGAAAAGGGAAAAACAATTAACAGCGTCTATTAGGTACTGGGTATTATTGGAGCGATTGAAGACCGAAATCGCGAAAAAACGGCCCCATATGAAGAAGAAAAAAGTGTTGTTTCATCAAGACAATGCACCGTGTCACAAATCAATGAAAACGATGGCAAAATTGCATGAATTGGGCTTCGAATTGCTTCCTCACCCACCGTATTCTCCAGATCTAGCCTTCAGCGACTTTTTCCTTTTCTCTGACCTGAAGAGAATGCTCGCGGGAAAAAAATTTGGCTCTGATACTGAGGTAATCGCCGAAACTGAAGCCTATTTTGAGGACAAACCGAAGGAGTACTACAAAAATGGTATCGAAAAGTTGGAAGGTCGCTATAATCGCTGTATCGCCCTTGAAGGCAACTATGTTGAATAAAAAAAATGAATTTTGTCAAAATATTGTGTTTTACTATGGTAGACCGGGGACTTTTCAGCCAACCTGTTATTCAACATCAGATACATGTTACTGAAATTAAGAACTTTAAGGTTTTAAGCATTATCTTTACGTTTTGCTATATCTGGTAATCCCTTACTAAAATTCTAAAGATTCCACGTGAAAGACTTTTCAAGCTTGCACTATAAATTGAGATTATCCCGTTCTTTTCTTACAGCATTATCCAACTTAATAAGATTATCCGGAATCTGTCTATCTAATCCAAAAATAAAAGGAATCCAAATTCACCAGCTAAGAAAATTTTCCTTCTAGTTATTTTCCATACCAATTAGTTATTTTTTTTTCCAAAATACTCGTAATTGTTTTGGCATTTTTATCCGTATTTTAATATGTGAGAATTGTTGCTAGTTTGTATATATATATATATTGTTTACATTTTCAAAACAATTCTCGTATATATATCCACTGAAGAGGTTTCATGATAATTGCTTTGCATATTCATAACCGAGATGTTCTTGAAAGCGCTGGAAGCGCTTTTAAGAGCAACTTTACGTATGAAATACATACCAAATTTATTCGGCTTTACAAGACTACAAGGTTAGTTTGTTTTCTTTCCGCTTCAAGAATCACAGACTTTTTAATCCACTATTTAAATAATAATCCGATTCATTTTTTGAATAATAAAACAGATTATCCACAATATCTGGAAATCTTCTTTTGGATGAATTCAATTAATCGTAAAAACAATGTTTTGTTGCAAATTTCTTGTAAATTGTCATCTAATGATCTTCCTCGTATAGGAGATTATGTGAGGACTGTGTAGCTATGAAAATTTTCCCATCTCGACTCTTTCCAGTTGTATTGTGGTGGTCCTTTTTTAGTGCAGTCGAATTACGTGAAAAAGTGACCAATTTATGACTTAAGTCCGAATTGAGGTAGCTAAGTGGAAAGGGGTAGGTTTGATAATTACAGATCGAAAGACGACCATCCAAGATCTTAGATGCGTGCGAGGGGTGCGTGGTAGGGGTGGAAAAGGGGTGAAAACGGTTTTTTGCAATTTGCAGCGTAAATACGCATTTTATTGAAAAAAGTTATATGGAAAAGATGTAGATAATAAAAAAATCGACAACTTTTGTCTGAAACATTGTTTCTGATAACCTAAAAATAAAGGCTAAAAAAGCGAAAAACCATAATTTTCGTTTTTTATTTTTTACTCAACGAAAAATCAATATTTGGTTATGAAACTCAGTACAGTGATAGCTTTTTGTATCCCAAAAAAGTAGAATTTTTTTTATTTACGATAACTCAATTTTTTTTCGACATATTAACGATTTTCGAAAAAAAGACCTCATTTTGTAACGGCTCCCAAGGTCCGAATTTTTATTTCAGACGCCTCTTGAAGGTCTCATTTTTTTCGTAATGACTTTAATTTTCATATACAATAATAAAAAAATACTACTCCTAGCAAAAAAAATCGTTTAAAATCGAAAAAACTGAAAAATTCATAATTTTTCACGCGTATCTTTTTCCTACCCTTCTACACGTTATATTACTCTCAAAAATATTTCAGTTAATTCCAGACAGTCTGCTAAAAAAAATTTCCTGCAGTTGCAAAAAAGGTTGCAGTTCTTCAAGATGCAGTTGTCGAAAACACGGTTTAAAGTGTACGAATTTATGCTCGAATTGCTACGGCGTTAATGATTGTACTAATATCGAGCAATCAATCACAGAAATTGCCGATGTACATCCTTCAGAACACGTTGACCAAAACGATGCATTTCAAGATGAGAATCGCATGCTAGAAGAGGAAGAAAATGTCGAATCTGACGAAGAAGAATCAGAAAATGATAATGAAGATGAAGACGAACATGATAAAGATGAAGACGGAGATGATGAAAATGAAGACGAAAATGATGAAGATGACGATGAAGTAGAAGTACAAGAGAAAGAAGAATGTAATTCGCAAGTCAAAAGGGCGAGATATAATTAAAAATAAGAAACAGTAAAATTGTACTTTCTTTGAATAATTCATCGTATGCACGTATAAAATAATTTTTTTTATTTTTTTAATCAATATAGACGTCCATAATTTCCTTTATTTTAATCCTACAAACTGCAATAAGGTGTGATAAATTAAATGCATGTACATGAAATATTTTTGAGAGTAATATAACGTGTAGAAGGGTAGGAAAAAGATACGCGTGAAAAATTAAGAATTTTTCAGTTTTTTCAATTTTAAACGATTTTTTTTGCTAGGAGTAGTATTTTTTTATTATTGTATATGAAAATTAAAGTCATTACGAAAAAAATGAGACCTTCAAGAGGCGTCTAAAATAAAAATTCGGACCTTGGGAGCCGTTACAAAATGAGGTCTTTTTTTCGAAAATCGTTAATATGTCGGAAAAAAATTGAGTTATCGTAAATAAAAAAAATTCTACTTTTTTGGGATACAAAAAGCTATCACTGTACTGAATTTCATAACCAAATATTGATTTTTCGCTGAGTAAAAAATAAAAAACGAAAATTATGGTTTTTCGCTTTTTTAGCCTTTATTTTTAGGTTATCAGAAACAATGTTTCAGACAAAAGTTGTCGATTTTTTTATTATCTACATCTTTTCCATATAACTTTTTTCAATAAAATGCGTATTTACGCTGCAAATTGCAAAAAACCGTTTTCACCCCTTTTCCACCCCTACCACGCACCCCTCGCACGCATCTAAGATCTTGGATGGTCGCCTTTCGATTTGTATTTATCAAACCTACCCCTTTCCACTTAGCTACCTCAATTCGGACTTAAGTCATGAAAAAAAGGTAATTCGACTGCACTATTTCTCTAATATAGAATTTGGACAAGTGTGGATTTTTCTAATAAGTGAGTTTCCTTTACAACTTAGGCTTTTCTTTTATCAGTTAAAGATTCTGGTTTTTATACTGCTTTTTTTGAAATCCACTAACAATCCAAAAATGAATATTGTAGCCGTAGTAAAGATCCAAATTTTGCGGATTTTGGTTTTTGACTATCTTTACGATTGGTTGCGATGCCTAGGGTACGATTTCGTCAACTTAGTGAGTTTGTTAGGGGTAGTATATAGTGGGACTTCCGGAAGGAGCGAGGGTTAGAAGACGACGTGGTGAAAGGAAAAATCCACGGTTTTTTGTTGAAAGGCATATTCATCAAACTGTTGGAGTTATGGTTTGGGGTGCTATAGCTTATGGTTCGAGATCACATTTAATCTGCATCAGAGGTAACATGAACGCGCGCAGCGTTATATCCAAGAAGTTGTACAACCCCATCTTTTACCCTATCTTGACACCCTCACATGTTTAGAGGCTTCCTCTACTTCCTAACAGAATCTCCTTACTGAGTGCTAGTGGTCGTGACAATGCTAGACCTTCTTTTTTTACTTTTACAGTATTAAAATACGCTTTGTGATCACTGTAAATTGGCCTTTCGTCACTATTACTAGGTCATCAACATATCTTAGATGGTATAGGTCTTTGTCTTCTAATTCCTGTTGAAGATTATCTACTGGTAGTATTCTTTGGCTGGCTTAGCAATATGATAAAAAGTGTCTAAGCATAAATCTTTTAATTTTTGAAATTGTATTAAACATATTTCCACAACTTTTAATAGTTTTATAGATATTCCTATCTTTCCCCTTCTTTATTATTTAAACAATTTTCAAAATAAATCTCGCATTCTTCAATTTTTGTTTGTTTGAATACCTACCCGCACTTTTTTGCTATTCAATTTTGACGAAAATAAAGAAAAACAAAAACAAACGGAATTTGTTCAACCGGGAAATCATTCTTACACAACATTTTACGATTTTGATCCTCGTTTTGGAATTTTTCTCTTAGTTGTTTTCTTTTATTCAACACAGAGTTGCAACGTATTTGTTTTATTTTCGTTGTACGAATTCCAAACCACTTCAGTGCCAGTGCCGTCGACGACGACGACGAAAACTGAAGTCTCGACACCCGTTCCTAAAACTTACGAGAAACGCTTTCCTGAATCATGTATGAGAAAGTTGTCAAGAACCTGGAGTTCTACTCGAGGCACAAATATATCTCCGCTGTTGCCTTCTAATATCTAAAATGAAATATTGCTATGTAAGTAGCGGGAAAATGTTTCTCCAACTGACATTTGTGACTGCTTTTTTTCTAATAGACTAGATTTTGTTAAGATGCAGTAAAGAACAGTAGATCTAACAATAAAATTCTGGGCGTAATAATAAAGTGACTCAGAATATTATTTAGAAATGATAAAAGGCACTTAATAGTCCAGGCGTGCTGTACCAAAAAAATAAAAAATACGGAATATCTGATACCTGGAATGTAACAGTTGGAGGTTGTAAAGGGGCTTATAATACATGGAAAAATAATACATTAACTATTTCAATTATGATCATAAACTTTTTAGGGGTGAAAAAGGGATAAAAAACTGAAGTATTGCTGTTTGCGGCTAAAATTGACGTCAAAATGAAAAGTGCCCAATAGAAAAGTTGTAGATCATGTAGAAATCTAAAACTTTTCTTTTGGTAATTTTCTCACATAACCTCAATTTTTCGAGGAAAATGAAAAAAAAAATGATTTTTCGTTTTTAATTTTCCAACGGATTCGTCAATCTTGCTGAAACTGGGTGAAAACTTACCTTTTTATGTCCAAAATAACCTCGAATTTTCTCAACCTTGTAACATAATAATTTTCCGAGAAATTTGATTTTTCTGGAAAAATCTCTTATTTTTTCAACTGTAAAGTTTGCTCGGAAAATATTATTGGAAAAGATTTTCCTGGGGCTCATTTTTTTCGTTTTTACGTCTACTTTCACATGAAACAAAAAAAAATACACCTCTCATTTAAAAATGTGCTCAAAAATGAAAAAAAAGCAAAAAATGAATTTTGCAACAGCTAAATTTGCAATAATTGTTAAATTTTTGTTACAAAATATTAAAAAATGCAAAAGCCGACTCTTGCATTACATTCTACAGGAAAAATTACAAAAGAAAATTCATTATTTAGTCGGATTTTTAGTTCATTTGCAATATTATTATAAACACTCAAGTCTATTAATGAAGTTAATAATCCGAGCGGGGATTTCATGGTTTTTACTATTGTTGTATGCTGCTTTGTTTATATTATAAGGTTCTTCATGAGATAAATCGATTTGTTGATAATTACAAGGCCCAAATACCCTTCCATCAGAACCCTATAGCCCAATTTTCATCAAAATTTCAATTTTCTTTGACTTTTTGGAATAATTTGTTTATTTTTAATATAATAATCGTTCGGTTTTAAGTAATTCGTAATTGTAATTAAAAAATATATTGAAAAGACAATATTTTGTATGTTACGAATGATAGTATATTTTGTATACTGAAATGTTGCAAGTTCAAAGAGAAAACAAAAGGCCTAGGCCCCTAGGCTAGTTAGAATTGTCATGTCTACACTTTGTCACTTATGAAAGGTGGCTATAGGGCTCTGATGGAAGGGTATTTGGGCCTTGTAATATCAACAAATCGATTTATCTTATGAAAAACCTTATAATATAAATAAATCAGCATACAACAATAGTAAAAACCATGAAATCCCCGCTCAGGTTATTAACTTCATTAATAGACTTGAGTGTTTATAATAATATTGCAAATGAACTAAAAATCCGACTAAATAATGAAATACATTTTCTTTTGTAATTTTTCCCGTAGAATGTAATGCAAGAGTCAGCTTTTGCATATTTTAATATTTTATAACAGAAATTTAACAATTATTGCAAATTTAGCTGTTGCAAAATTCATTTTTTGTTTTTTATTTATTTTTGAGCACATTTTTAAATGAGAGGTGTATTTTTTTATTTCATGTGAAAGTAGACGTAAAAACGAAAAAAATGAGCCCCAGGAAAATCTTTTTCAATAATATTTTCCGAGCAAACTTTACAGTTGAAAAAAAAAGAGATTTTTCCAGAAAAATCAAATTTCTCGGAAAATTATTATGTTACAAGGTTGAGAAAATTCGAGGTTATTTTGGACATAAAAAGGTAAGTTTTCACCAAGTTTCACCAAGATTGACGAATTCGTTGGAAAATTAAAAATTAAAAACGAAAAATCGTTTTTTTTTCTTTTGCTTCGAAAAATTGAGGTTATGTGAGAAAATTACCGAAAAAAAAGTTTTAGATTTCTACATGATCTACAACTTTTCTATTGGGCACTTTTCATTTTGACGTCAATTTTAGCCGCAAACAGCAATATTTCAGTTTTTTATCCCTTTTTCACCCTTTTTCACCCCTAATAAATTTATGATCATAATTGAAATAGTTAATGTATTTTTTTTTCGTGTCTTAAAAGCCCCTTTACCACCTCCAACTGTTACATTCCAGGTATCAGAATTTCCGTCTAAAAGTACAGCACGCCTGGACTATTAAATAAATACACTGTTCTACAATTGAAGTGGATATTTTTTAAATATAAACGGTGCTATCGATATTCTTTTCTAATATGTAATTTTCTCTTTTTTGTACCGATTTGTCGCCAAAACGCATTGGTCTGTTTACTGGTGTATCTTTTCAAACTGGTGGTCCGCGTTTTTCATAGTTTTTTACTGGGGTTTTTTATTTTTATTTTTGCCGGTTTTGGTTTGTGTATTCAATTTATGTTGTATATCCAATATTTTTTATAAAATGGATAATTTGATAACTATTGAAGACCTAATGCTAACAGACTTTTTTCTTTTTGAAAATTTTATACAAAATGAATGTACGTATTTTTGTATTGAAGAGGAGGAAACTAGTGTTCAGAAAATAGTAATTTTTATAGATAAGTGTATTCAAACACCTTATCATATGTTTAGAGATTTTGGAGAACCATGGTTGGACAGATATATCTAAATACTGTTGTTTCCAATATTTTGCATGGAAAAAGAAACATTTAAAAAATTATTAAATGTAATTTTAGAAAATGACGCTCATAGTTTAATAAAAAAGAAATAGGTGGGAATTTTCCTATTGCCCCTGAAAAAGGATCTCAGTATAATTGAAATGTCAAAAGTCCCCTTCGATCCTCCTTGTGCAAAAAAAATTTCTCTTCAAGGTCAAACATACAAAATTACGGTTTTTCCCATGTTTCTTGGAAACGGTAAATTTTATCGTGAAAATAGGTCTGACAAAACTTGTAGATCACACAATTCTCTACAAAAACGGTCCAGAAACTTTTTTTCGTAGGACTCACCATTCGTGAGATATCGCGGTTTTTAAAAATTACAAAGTTCATATTTTATATAATTTTCTCGAATTTTGATTTATTATTACCCAATTACAAAAGAAAATTACAAAAGTTTGTAATATCCACTTTAATTGTTGAGCAGTATATTTTAATAACATTCATTTTCTGTTTTCCGAGGCTCGAAAATTTAAGAATCTCGAATTGAGATCGAGAAATTTGTCGTCTAGATAATTCTGACCATCCAGTCACTTTTTTCGTAGTTAACCTGCACGTATTTTGATTTAAAGTTTTAAATAAATTCCTGATATTGTACAACATTTCTACTTGTTTTAAAAACATTTTTGTAGAATGCTATTTCCGAAATTCCTCATTTTGCTTTTACTATTTACATTTTGAATTTTTTCAATAAATACCTTTTATAACCAATTTGTTTTTACAATAATTAAATAACCGAAAACAAAATTATTTTAAAAATCTCGTTAATACAGGGAGATTTAACTATCTTTTACAATAATTAAATACGCTTTTTTCACACATTAACTGGACTATAATATATTTACCTAGTTTTAATTTTTTTTTAATTTTTGTTATTGTTTAACTCTCAAATCCGGGAAAGGTGAAATATCCGATATGAGTTTGATTGATGAGGGTTTTTTATCAACACACTCATCCTGTCGACGAGTCACTAAAACAAACAATACCTTATTTGTTTAATTTAAGCGGCATTTATTTAAACACTTAGTATCTTCATATGGACGTAAAATATCTTTCAAAAATTAATACTTTTATTTAAAAGTTTCGTAGGTAAATATTTTAATCCTTCTAATAAAAAAATTTATTTCACCATAGGTACGTGCTGGTATAGTATAACCAGAGATCTAGTAACTACCACAGTTTTTGACAGATGTATATTCTTACGAATAGGTACATAGGTACAGAAATTAATTCTATCTAAACTAAAATTCCATAATAGTAGGCACTAAATTCTCAGAAATATTATTGAATTAAAACGTAAACATTGTTGTCAGGTTGGGTTTCTATATATTTTATCATCTTCTATTTAAATCATACACACGCAACTAAATGGTCATAGAATAACGGACAACGTGTTTTATTCATTAAATACTAAATACTAAAAAATATTAAATATTAAAGAAACTTCCTGCTAATGAAATATATTCAACAACATCAATGTTTATTAAATATAAAAAAATTTGAATTATATTCTGGGACTAAAATTTATAAATGGCAACGTTGCGTACACAGAGACGTTTGTGGGGCGGAAAAAAGAGAGGTAGATTAAATTTGCCGTAAGATAGAGAGAGATATAAATATTGCTTCATCAGCTGAGCACGGTTAGGTTAACATTCATGAGCGTAACATTCGTTGAATAATACGTAATGTAAATATTATTTTTTTTTTCTTTGATCTGTTATTATAATACAGTTATAACGAATTAGGTCTGTTTCAACACTGATGACAGTTTTGGAATTTCTGTTGTAAAAATTCTAAAATTGGAAATACCCTTTTCAATAATAAAATAAATAATGATATTTTTGTATAATACCTACCCTAGATAAACATAAAAGAGGAATAATACACTTTCTATACAGTTAATCCATTTAATCCATTCGTAAGAAGTAATAATGTAGTAGACGTCAAATAATTAGGCAGGTACATTTCTAGGAAAACGATTAACAGTAAAAAAAAGGTAATTTCATATCAGATCAGGTAAAAACCAAGGGATTTGTTTAAGGACTGAAACAAGGGAAATATCATTATAAATCAGTTTAATTTTGTGCTGTGAACTGTGAGCAATATGGAAAGTGAAAGCAGTCAAAGTAAACGCAGACGTCCAAATTTATCCGAAGGAGAAAAAACTATTATATACAATGTGTATTGTGGGCTCCGTGAACGGAATGAGAATATGTTGCATAATGACGTAGTTAATCTGTGTAGTGATTTAACTAAAGTGTCGACGAGAAGTGTTCACAGAATTCTTAAAACATTTAAAGAAAATGAAGGTAAATGTGATAATGTATCTAAAGACATTGAAACTAGAGGAAGAAAACAAATTCAGCTTGATGATTGCACCAAATATGCTCTTCGTAGCAAATTCCATTCGTTCTTTTTCCGAAATGAAATCCCAACTTTAAAAAAAGTCGCAGCCGAAATAAGTTGCGATGAATCGATGCCCAAAATATCACGACGTGTTTTATTGCGCACATTAAAGCAAATTAACATTAAATTTATGAAAAGAGGTAGGAAAAGTGCTCTTATAGAAAGAGAAGAAATTGTTTTGTGGCGGAGAAATTACTTGAAAAAAATCCGAGAGTATCGTCGTGAAGGTAAAAAGATTTACTATTTAGATGAGACTTGGTTGAATCAAGGCCATACTGTTTCAAAGGTATGGCAAGATTTAGAAATAAAAAGTTGCCGTCAAGCTTTTATTGAAGGCCTCTCAACAGGATTAAAAGCGCCAGCTGGCAAAGGACGGAGGCTCATAATAACTCATATAGGCAGCGATTCGGGTTTTTTGGAAAACGGCTTGTTACTCTTCGAGTCCAAGAAAACTAGCGACTACCACGAGGAAATGGACGCGCAAAAGTTCGAATGTTGGTTTTTAAAGATTATACCAAACCTTGAACCAAACTCTGTCGTCGTCATGGACAATGCCTCCTACCACAGCAGACAAATGGAGCGGTCACCTACAACTGCCTGGCGAAAAGCTGATATCATTAACTGGCTATCTGAAAAAATTTACCATTCGACGATAATATGTTAAAAGTACAATTACTCAATATTGCAAGGGAACATATACCTCAGTTGAAGAAATATGTTGTCGACGAAATGGCTCGTGAGAGGAACATAATTGTACACCGCCTCCTCCTTACCATTGTGAGCTAAACCCGATCGAGCTAATATGGGCTCAAATAAAAAACCAAGTGGCGAGGGAAAACTTAACTTTTAAAATGAATGAGGTAAAAGGCCTACTAGCTACTGCGATAGAAAATGTCACACCCGAGTCATGGAAAAAATGCATTAGACATGCGACAAAAGAAGAGGACAAAATGTGGGATCTCGACACTAGAATGGACATTGCAATTGAACCATTGATTATTACTTTGAATAGTAGCGATCGCGATAGTTGCTCATCATCCGACGAGTTTTCTTCAGATGATAATGAATAATACAATACTGTAAGTAATTTTAAACTTTTTGTGGTGGTAGTGGTTTTAGTCCAATAAACGTAGGTCTGAAATCGAAATCTCATGCACACGGCTGCATTAATAATAATAATGGTGCCTACTTTTCTCATGAAACATTTTCACGTTTTATTACTTTGCTAACACCCTGTACATCCGCAAATTTTTTATAACAATAACTTTGTCATAAAATTAATAATAAAGGTTTTTCTCCTCTTAGCAACTCCATCCGTGGACACAGTGTATATTTTTTTTATATAATTAATATAATGTAATTTAATTCTTATTTGTGGATATAGTTTTTAAATAATTAATTTTTCCACATCTGTTTAGTATAATTTCCGTACGCCACTGCAAGAGGCAGATTAAGGCAAAAACGTCACAGTCATTTCTGAGAATTTAGTGCCTACTATTTTGGAATTTTAGTTTAGTTAGTTATTTTTTTTTTTAATTATCCCATCACTTGAGATCTCCGGTTATACTATACCACTAGCGTTCCATCGGCTTTACATTCCTGTAATGGCATTGAAATTATCGAGATTTTTAATTCAAACTTTCTTCGGGCCCTATCAAATGAACTAAGTATCTATAAAAGTATGTTCCGTGATATTTAAACGACTTCGTTCAAATAAAAAAACCATCAGATAACTTCCTGTATTATTAACAACAATGATGCCGTGCCCAGAATTGAATTAGAAATTAGAAATTCTCCCTCATCATGTGCAACAAACAATGCGTTGTCAAAACAGTACAATAGATCGATAATGTCCACAATGCCCTTTCGATTGAATCGAATGCAATAAAAAAATGAACAATACGCTTAAACTGCCATATTGTTTTAAGCTATAGACTACCTAAGTCGTGACGTCACTGGGCGGAGTTTATTTTTCCAAACAGAACAAAAAATTTAAAGCCCCTGCATTTAAACCACCTTTACTCTTTTTCTTTTCAATTTATTTCTTATTGTGAATTAAATAAGAGAGGTTGTAATTTGTTCTGTTGAGTGTGTGTGTATATCTATTGAAAACCTCAAGAATTTTTAAAGGTAGGTGTTTTTCTGTTATTTTAACACTAAGAAGCCTTTTTAGGTTATATTATGGATTTGAATGGTTTTTAATAATAAAGATTTTAATTAAAACATTGAATTATGTATAAAATTATAATTTATCTCTAGAAAGAGCCCTTTTCGCAATGGTTATGTGTTTTGTACCTTACTGTAAGCATTACAGTGAGCAGAGAATATGCAAATACTTTGTTTTTCCATCCCATCCAAAAGAAAAATGGATCTCTTTGATAAGGTAGGTAACTAATATATAATATGATAATATTATAATATAAAATTTTAATAAAATGAAAAAATATTAATAGGAGACAAGATAGAGAGCCATCAAAATTCTTATTAGTTTGGAGTTGTTTAAAAAAATGCAGTCACCAAAAGAAATGGGCCAACCTTAAAACTAAAAGGAGATTAATCTTTGATTCCCTTGAAAAACGGTATGTAGTACATTTATATTTTTACAATAATATAAAGATATAGGTACTCTTTCTACCTTTAATAAGGTAGGTTTGTTTTACAAGTACTTTTTTTTGCAGTAAACGAAATCCACCGTTAACTGATAATAATGGAACCAGCAGGACCTTCAACTTTAGTGCCAACTTTAATTTCAGAACCATCCACTTCTAAACACCCTCCTGCACATTATTTCTTAAAACAAGAACTGGAAGAAGTTACCAATAAACTGAATAACTTATGCACCCATTTCAGTTTTGAACATATAAAAAATAATGATTCACACATACTTATGTATACTGGCATACACAGCAATGGTTTATACATGATTCTATTTGAATTAGTGGACAGTTTGAAAATTATGCTGGGTGGCAGGTAAAATTATTGCCAAAAATTGATCAAATACTAATGACGTTAATGAAATTACATTTAAACTTGCCACATGAAGATCTAGCAATGCGCTTTAATTGCAGTTCATAAAACATTCTTGTTGTATTATTTTAAATTAATAAAACAGACCTTATGAAAAAATATTATATTTTACAAATTTTATAAACAGTATAAATTTTAAACTAAAAAATCATAAAAATAATTGTATACATTGTCAGACCCAATATATTTATAATAAATAAAAAAATGTTTAATTTATATATACTACAAACTACCTATTATTTCTGTTAGGTACCAAATTTAACCATTTAATAGTTTTGGGAGGTAATGATTTACATAAAATGTTTCCAATAATCATACATTTTCTTCCAAAGAAGCATCATCATCTACTACAACTGTTACAACTTCAAGTGGAGTCCATATGCATAAATAATATTTTAATTTTTTTAAAATATGTAGATTACGTTAAATTTGATGATAATAATTGTGATTTTTATTAATGCATATATCTCCTCTTCATTATAATATATAATGTATGTTTTATTATTTTTAAGTTTTTCTGACAAAACATCATTTTTAAAGGAATATGGGCACTTCACCTCAACAATGGCATCATCACCAATCAAGCCATCAGGACTTGCTCCTAATATTCCTGAATTTGTCAGCCAAATACCTGTTGGATTAACATCTAAATTCAAATTTTCTTTTAAATGTTTCAGAGCATGCTTCTCATGACTTCTTCCCCACTGAATAGCCTTAATGCCATCGAGAGAATGAGCACCTACAATAGCAAAATAAAAATTAATATAAAAGGATATTAATGTTTCATGATTGTTTTCAAAAGTTGTGAATATAATTATGCAGCAAATGTATATACTTACCAATTAGAGTTTTATAAAGACTGTCTGGATACTTATTTCTTTTGCATGAAGAAATAACTACTCCAAAATTACTAGCAGTAAGTCTAATTTTTCTGATTAAAAACCAGTGTTCATTGGTAACTTGTCCTACTGTTAGAGCAGCAATATTTTTAATGTTTATTTAAGGCCAAATTGAATTCTGCAGATTGAATGATATCTTTAATAATGGGCAAATTATATTGAGTACCTTGATCTGCAGCATCAACTAGAGCCCACAGTATTACCAAATAAACTTAACTTGTTTTTAATGCAGTCATTTGCTCTTGACTTAAAGGCTCTTCAGCAGCAGTATATGGTTTTTAAGGATATAATTCTTCTGTAGTTTTTACTGCTCAATATTTTTGTTTTGGCACATTCCATGTACATTCTCTATCTGTTACTGAAATATTATAGTGTCCAAATAGAGCCAATGCAGCTATACGGTGACATTTTATTCCTCTAGGGCAAGCACAAGTTGCGGAAACAATATCACCCAATTTATTCAATGTAATCTGAAATAAGTTAATATTTAGTAGATATTACCATCATATAAAAAAATCCAAACCTACCTCAGCTTTGTAAGTTTTATCTTTCATACTGGCATATATATATCCCTCTGATCATCATCAAATTAGCATCAAACTGCATATTTTTCACATGGTTCGACTCCAATGAATTTTCACCTCTTTTAATTATTTTATTATCATTGTTTAAAAAATCATTAATATTTGAAAGCTTTAAAACATGTTGAAAAGCCATATTTTAATCATAAAATCTAAAAATATAAAAAATATTTCATAAATTACAAAACTTAACCTTAATTTTATGAAAATAGTATTAAGACACCTACCTTTAAAAATTCTTGAAGTTTTCAATAAATATATACACACACACTCAACAGAACAAATTACAACCTCTCTTATTTAACTAACAATAAGAAATAAATTGAAAAGAAAATGAGTAAAGGTGCTTTAAATGCATGGGCTTTAAATTTTTTGTTTTGTTTGGAAAAATAAGCTCCACCCAGTGACGTCAGACTTAGGTAGTCTATTAACATCAAAAATTATCCATTTAAGGTTATACGTATGCGCCGATAAAGTAGGATACTCGATATTCTGTACATAATTTATCATATTTCAAGTGTATTTGCTCTTGCAACAAAACAATCTAAGTAGTAGCAGGCTGATTCACCTGTGATTTACTGTGTTACGTATAAACATTTGTTATTGTTGACTGTTTACTTCTAGATAACGTAAGAATTCAACGGTGTTGCCGTGTCTTCTAACAATTATTACCGTAAAAATTGTTAGGCATACACGAGCTGTATATGATATACAAGGGGTCGCGAAGAAATTGGTCATAAAGTAAGGTAATTGGGGGAAGACGCGTAACATTTTTTTAAAAATCAGAAAAAAGTAATTAACTTTATTCAAAACTTACAAAAACTGTGTATTCTATTATAAATACAATAAGCAAATGATTAAACACAAAAAAGTTTTTATTTTCTTAAAAATAAACGAAAAAGTTGAATAAACATTGACAGCTGTCATTTCGGCAACTTACTCAAACTACGGGGTAAGATGACAAATTTGGGGGTGTGATGCCATAGACAGAAAACATTGTATTGGCCATCATACTCCAGCTAAAGTGCCATCTTACACCAAGTCTAAATTTTGAATGTTTTATTTAGTGACTTTTGCGCAGGGATCGCACATATTCGGCCTCGAAGCACAGGTTTCGTGTGGACACTTGTTGTATACCACACAGCAAATCCAGTCAACTTTGGGACCTTTTTTGTCAAAGTAAAAGCCATCGCAAATTGCACAGAAGTCGTACTTGTCGCTGTCAGGTTCATCAGAGCTATGGTCTGAGACATTTTCAGCTTCACTGACTTCACTGACTATCGCTACATTCTTCTTTTTTTTTGTTACCTCTTTTACGAAGTTTCTTCTCTAACTTAGCTGCCTTCCCTTGTTGCTTCCTTTGTTTTTCTTCAATTTTTTTGCGTTTCTGTTCGCGGTAATCAAGAGAAGTAACGACTTCTGCATGTTGTTTTGTAACATTTAGCCTACTACGACCAGCTATGGATGGAATTGGTGCAATATCATCAAAATTTACTACAGCCACGTCGCCGCTATATTCGTCAGTGTTCTCTGCCAAGGCTTTTACACAGTCCCTGATTAGGCTTAGAACTTTAAGTGCCATCTCCGCGACGAAGGTTGGCAATCGTCATGGCTACTTTGACCTTCGAGACCGCTGCTCTAAACAGCTGCCTTGAACTGCATTCCTCAGCCAAGAAACGTGTATCCTTCCTATACTTCTTTATTTTTCCTTGTATAGTGAGTTTTAAGATGCTATATCTCATCCTCTCATCACATATGTCCCTCTCTTTGTCTATTCTCCTTAGCACTTCTGCATTCGTTACTTTATCCACCCATAAGATCTTTAATCTTTGCTACATAGAATCTGTATTTTCTACTGTCTCTTAGAATTATCATCGGCCCTTACTACCGATGATAATATAGCCTTGAATATTCTAGCACAAAGATGTCTAGATTTATGTATCTGTTTCATCGAGAATAGCAAAGCTTTCGACAAGGTAAATTATGAAAAACTTGTGAGTATACTGCAAAGAATTAACATTGACCATCACGATATGCAGATAATAGTCAAAACAGAAGGCCAGACTAAATCAACATCCAGAAAGGGGTCAGGCAGGGCTGCGTCTTTTCTTCTATATTCGGAGTGCATATTACAAGAAGTATTGGAGGAAAAAACATTAGGCGAGCAGTCTAGAAAATCGTTATTATTAAAAAACGACGACAGAAATATGACAACATTGTTATTTCAAATAAATAATGATAGCATATTTATCATAAAATGATAACATAATCGCCTATATCTTTTGTAGTTTACTATAAAACAAATTTATCAATCAGTTTTGATATAAAAAGAAATGTTCCAATACCTATACCGTTTTCTGAAACGTGGTTATTTATCAATGATTCTGACAACGTTGTTGACGCACTTTTATTGGTTGTTCCTGAATGGTATTGGATTGTTTTGAATACGTGCACGACTTTCTTCATTTCACGTTTTTCCTCAGTATTAGTCGGTTGTATACCTAGCGTTGGGAAAAGTTGTGATTAAATACTCTGATTGTTTTTTGATGTTGTGTTAATCGTGTTGGTTAAACGCTTTTGAAACTTAATTAATTTAACAAAAAAACATAAATTTGTGAACGACGCGCGGCGTGACGAAAAATGGGCGATAAAACTACAATTAGATTGGCTGCTCAAAAACACAAATATAGAAGGGTACGGGGTAAATTATAAATTTATTAAAATTCTTCCATTAATTTATTATTTATTGTTTCAGGTTATAGCTTTCATATGCGGACTCATAGTGATAATTTTAATGATAATGGGACTGGCGTCGACGGATTGGTTGATGGCTGCTGGCTGGAGACAGGGACTATTTATGCATTGTATAGAAGAAGATGCTCCGCAACCCTTACCTTTCAGTATACAAGCCCCCGTCGGATGTTATCAATCCAGAGATGCAGGTAAAAAGATTCAAATTACTCTTTTATTGTACTTTTTAGAAGTCCATCTTATGAAGAATAATAAAAAAGTCTTGTTTTATATCAACTTCCAAGTTTAATTAAAAAAAATAGGTTTAAAATTACAATTACAGCTGTTTCGCTAAATAACTAGCATCGTCAGATTGACAATATGTCATTTATTTAGCGAAACAGCTGTAATTGTAATTTTAAACCTAATTTTTTCAATGAAACTTGGAAGTTGAGTTATAACAAGAGTTTTTTTATTATTATTCAAATTACTCACATCGCCAAAATTCGTGGGACCCCTCGTAAATTTTAATATTCTTTTGTACATTTATAGTTCATTTGTTTGGATTTGACAGCTAAGAAAAGTGATTAAATGATAAAATGTTGTAAACAAGACATTCAATCAGTAGCGCACGTACTTATTTAGTTATTAATCGGTATTAAGAAATGTCTTTTAATCATCATATTTTAATCTTCTTAATTTTTAATATGTAGCATATTTTTATTTTACTTTTAATTTGATTTATGCTTTAAAAAAACTTCGGTCCACCTGTTGTAACAATATTATCTAGGGTTTCTATTCTGTTTGTATTAGTTAATCCCTAATTACAGGGTGGATTCTTTAAAAAATAACAACTAAGACTATGTTTCAATAGAAATATATACTGTTTTTAGTTATTTTTCATAAAAAACCTTTACTTGGGCTTTGAAGGATTTGCATTTATAATGAATTCACTCCAAACAAATGAACTATAGGTTATGTACGTCGAAGCCATAACAGTCTGTTTATTTTGTTTATTTTATTCTTATTTATCTTATATTAGACCGTTTGTCTTGCTGATGTTTATTTGTAAATATTATGTAAGTATTAAAGAGCTTTTATGCTCTTTCAACTGAAATTATTCAAGAGTTTCCTAACTTGTTGTTTTTAATTGGCAGACATTTTAATTTGCATATTGTTATATATTATAAACAAAACACAAAGAGCACTCGAGATAGGTTGGCGTTATAATAAAACTTAACAAAAATAAGAAATAAAATGCGTAAATTATTTAAGAAAAGAAAATTTTTACTATGAATATCAAAAAATAATAACATGTTTTTTGTTTTTTAATTAAACTAAATTTTTCTGCTTTTATCCAATCGAGATTGATACACTTAAATTACCTAATTATCAATACGTTATGCAATTTTATACGGTTTTTTAAAATTTAATGCTAATAGCTTTTATTTAAATTACACCTTTGTTTTAAAAAGTGCCATATTTCATATGGACCTAATTAATGTTTGACAATATATAAACGATCCCCATAAATAGTATATTGTTTTATTAGGAGTAAAAGTATTACTTTTTGTGGCGAGCCACAAAAAGTGCTTTTGCTCCGAATGACACATGCTATTTTTTCCGCAAACGGCATCTAGACTATAGAACTAATTAATATTTAAATAAAAATTCAAAAAGATCGCAACGAAGTTGATAAATTCAGAGATTAATAATTATAAAACTGCGCACAACATTTCCGTGGTTACTGGTTTTGTGATTGCAAAGTCAAAAACAAATTTGACAGTTCAATAATATTTTACAATGTCAGAAATATTGTAAGTGATTTAAAGCAACAATTGGACTGTGCATTTTTGGTAAGTACTCGAGCATCAAAATTTCGTTTGTTGCAGTAAGGTGTACTGAAATTTTCTTTTAGATTATATTATGTCGGATTCAGAACCCAAATGTACACTACCCGACGTTGTTGACATTGCTAAGGCAGCTACGAATGATTTAATTCCAACTAAGTCAAGTAGAGTTTATAATCATGCTTACGAAAGATTTCTCACATGGTGCAATGATAAAAACATTTCAAACTATTCGGAAAATGTGCTACTAACTTATTTTTTTGAAATGACAACTAAATTAAAAATGAAAAGTTCAACAATGTGGTCTCAGTATTCCATGATAAAATCATTACTGAATATTAAACATGGATTAGATATTAGCAAATATATGAAACTACGTGCTTATCTGAAGAAGCAGAATGAAGGGTATACTCCCCAAAAGTCAAAGGTATTCACAAAAGACCAGTTTGAAGATTTTTTAAATAATGCACCTGATGAGCAATATCTAGGAATTAAAGTTAGTTATAATATTCTCACCTGCATAAATACAATCAAGTTTTTAAATACATACTACTTTTAGGTTGTTCTAATAATAGGCGTATTATCTGGAGCATGTAGATGCGATGAAATGGTAAACATGACAATAGACGATATAAAAGATTTAGGATCTGTTATTCATATAAAGATTCCTGATGGTAAATCTAAAAAGCCACGATCGTTCACAATTATTGGAGAAAAATATATAAATCTTTACAGAAAAAATATACTTCTTTACGTCCACAAGCTATGGAAAGCCGACGATTTTTTTTGAAATTTCAAAAGGGAAAATGTTATCGCATGGTCATGGGAATTCATACAATTAGTAACGTACCCAAAACAGTAGCAACTTATTTAAAACTACCGAATTCAAAAGATTACACCGGCCATGCGTTAAGAAGAACTTCAGCTACTTTGCTTGTGGATGGAGGAGCTGATATTACTTGTTTGAAACGGCATGGAGGTTGGAGGTCGAGCACCGTCGCTGAAGGATACATTGAAGACTCTTTGTCTAATAAAAAACAAACTGCAGAAAATATCTTGATGTCGAATTCTTCTTCACTGTACCTGAATGCAGTTTCTCATGAGCGAAATTATGTCGACGTCGATGTAACGGAAGCAACAACAAGTAAGAAGTCACAGGAAATTTTGTCGATGAACTCTTTCAACTCTATCTGCACAAAATTCGCTTGAATTGGAAGTGAATAAATCAGGTATAGTGCATTAAATATGTGCGGTGCAACCTTAAATAGCTGCAATTTTACTATTAATAATTATTATCGATAATAAAGTTTAAAAATTGAACTAATAATTATTTTCCCTGTTAAAAATTCTACTTGTACGGCCGTCAGCGTACAAAAAAATGGCATCTGTGAAATCATACTTCAACTTCATGAATTGACGTTAATAATGTCTACTACTTTTTTTGACGTTTGCGGAAAAATGTTATTTACTCTATACTAATGGATGAGTTCTATAAAAGGGAAATGTTGCCAAATTAACGAGCAAAAAAATACTGAAAAAGGTTAGTCGCATAAGGAAGCAGTTTTTCCAATATATTTTTGGTTTTTCTTATGTATTTTGGGCCTCTTTATCACCCGTGTTGTACCCGAAAGATATGGAGGTCTTTTAACATATTTTTAGTTTGTAGTATTTTACTTCTTACAGTTGACGAAAAACTAAATGTCAGCTGTCAACACATACACGTATCATTAGATATTGTCCTGTTATTATTTAGCATTGTTTGGCTTCGTGTTTTTGTATTACTGATTTTTTATTCTAAATTTATGTTAGTGATTTGTGTTACTCTGATCTGCTTTTATTATTGCAAATACCATCGAGAAGAGTAATTCTACCCGGATTTGTATCTTCGTTGTGATTCCACAATACAAATTGCGATGAAGCATTGTGCATATCAAAATTGTAGAAATAATACAAGAACTTTATTTAAAGAACGAAGAAGGAATTCTATTAAGTTTATTCCGTTTCCAAAACCCAGAAAATGTCCGAGCAGATGCCCCAAATGGATTGATTTATGTGGCAACCAAATTCTGAATTTTGCCACAATCAACAAGTAGTGAACATTTCGTTCATAATTGCGTAGATCCAAAACCTTATTGTAATAATGAATCTAATGAAGTTGAGGAAAATGCAGAAATAACTCAAGTTGATGTACAACAACATGCTAGAGTCTCAGACAAGCAAATAGATGTTGACAATCAATCTAAGAATTTCCCAATTAAACCCGCTACAAATATGTTGGAACACAATTATAGCTATACTAATTTTATAAGGCAAAGAAAAACTGAACCAAAAAAAATGACAAAAATTGAAACAAAAGATAGTACAAGTATATTCAAATCTTTACCGTGGACGGAAATACTCGTACAGGAAAAACTATTTTTCATGTAAAAACCTAAAAACGACAAATATCATGTTTAAATACTTTACTGGACTTAATCCTCCACATTTTGAAGCATTTTATTCATTCCTAGATGAAAATGTTATGAAGGACTTAAGATACCAATTTAAATATAAAAGGTAGCTTAAAGCAGTAATACAAAAACACGAAGCCAAACAATGCTAAATAATAACAGGACAATATCTAATGATAGGTGTATGTGTTGACAGCTGACATTTAGTTTTTCGTCAACTGTAAGAAGTAAAATACTACAAACTAAAAATATGTTAAAAGACCTCCATATCTGTCGGGTACAACACGGGTGATAAAGGGGCCCAAAATACATAAGAAAAACTAAAAATATATTGGAAAAACTGCTTCCTTATGCGACTAACCTTTTTCAGTATTTTTTTGCTCGTTAATTTGGCAACATTTCCCCTTTTATAGAACTCATCCATTAAAAAAAAGGTGACATATTCTCTAGGCAAAGAATTCAAGAAAAAAAACACTATATCAGTCAAATAATTGCAGATTCCGATCGTCAAATCGAGAAATTCTTTTAACTATGCATCTTGGTAACATTATCTCGAGAACCAATTACGCAAATTTCAAATTTATTTCATTCGCCTTGTGAATAATACAATATATACGGTCTCGGAAAAAACAAGTTCGAACTATTGAGCTCATTATTTGTTACTCAACGCTATGGCAGACTGTTGTGTTGTACCAGAGATCGATGATAAAAGAAATATTGCGACCATTAGTCACATTCTATACGTCGAACGAATAACCAATCGATGACGGATTTAACAATTACTTTTATTGTCTGCCGTTTTAGATGAAAGTTATACCAAATGACATTCTTTTGTAAACTGTGCTTTCTAAGCGAAAAATAAGTAATAGGTAGCTAAATTCTCGTTATAATTGTGCAATGAAATTAATCAGGGAATGGCATTTTTCCAAAAAAAAAAGTATCCGCTGTATAATATCCGGTAAAAGATAAGGGAATGATGAAGCTTCACCATCAGCTTGGAATTTGGAATTTCTTCGGACGAAACCAGTTTTGTTTTAGTTGGAGAGAACCAGGATGTCAAGAAAGACTAACTTTTGTGGTTCCACAGTGAAACTATATCAACATAAAACAAAATACATAATTTAAACTACTATTCACAATTTCATTCTTGTTGTAGCGTAGGTAATATATTAAAATATCCTATATTTGATGAAAACTTTTGCTATTAAAATTTTTTTTCTACAAACGTCAAAAAATGACAAGTTTCGAGCATTAGCAAGAATATGCGAAGTGACCCTTTTCTCATTTTTCTTTGTTACTATGTCACCGTGCGTAAAGTATACTGTATTTGAAAATCAAGAGAGAGTAAATTGCCAGAATAAAAACTAATTCGGTATGCAAAACTATAGTACAGTACGTGCGGTAAAACTTCAATATTCGTAATGCATTCTAAATTGTTTTTGTTAATTTCAATACAAAATTTATTAAATTTCTGGGACTATCACATTATTTTATGATCTTTCATTGTTACTACAGTAGGCCTAAGAGGATTAACGTGCGTCATAGGCGTAACCAGATTAGAAATGGATAATTGTTATTTAACGACCTCCGAATGGCAACAGCTTCTAATGACAGATATTTTGACTTAAATAGTGCTTAAGTTTCTAGAAATGCAGTTATTTGATTTTCGATAAACGTGACAAATAGTAGTGACTAAAAATGGAAGCAGTTTGTGAGTATACGCCAGTGAAAAAATTAAAACTAGACCATTTATCGCTCAATGAAAAGAGTGCTGTACTATTTTAAACATCAAAATCCCTCAAACACTATTGACAGTGTAGTTGAAACAACATCTAAGGCAATGGGATATGGAAAATATACAATATATACAGTTCTAAAAAAGGAAAAATCAGGTGGAGTAACCTCACCAAAGCCGAAACCAGGTAGACAAAAACTATTAAAAGTCAACGTGGACGAGTTTTTAAAAAATGCTATTCGTAAGCTTGTTCACTCATTTTTTATAAACAAGCAAATGCCAACTTTAGATAAAGTTTTGCAAGCCATTACGAATGATGTTGATTTACCCACAATAAGCCGGGATAAACTATGGAAAACGTTACATGAGTTAAACTTTATATTTGAAAAAATGGGCAGACACTCAATAGAAATTGTATGTTGGAGAAGACAGTACCTCAGAAGAATACAACAAGTTAAAGCTCAAAATAAAAACATTTATTATTTAGATGAAACATGGGTTAATGAAGGACATTGTGTAGGAAGAGTTTGGAAAGACAATATAAAATCATCCCATCAAGCTTTTCTAGAAGGATATACTACTGGTTTTAAGGAACCTATAGGAGAAGGTAAAAGATTAATTATTTGTCATATAGGCAGTACAAACGGTTTTCTTGAGAATGGTTTACTCTTGTTTGAATAAAAAAAACCGTTGATTATCACGAAGAAATGAATGGAGACGTGTTTGAGGAATATTTTGAACAGATGATTCAATTCATACCAAAAGGATCGGTTATTGTAATGGACAATGCAAGTTACCACTCCAGATTACTTGAACCTTTACCAACCACTAAATGGAAAAAGGATGAAATTGCAAAGTGGTTATCTTCTAAAAATTTAGCCTTTGACAATACAATGCTGAGGGCAGAATTGTTAACTATTGCTAAAAAACATAAGCAAAATTATAAAAAATATAATATTGAGGAGATAGCCAAAAAACGAGAAATTGAAATTCTTCGTTTACCACCCTACCATTGTGAGCTGAATCCGATAGAATTGATATGGGCTCAAGTTAAAGGTTATGTTGCCAGAAATAACACTACTTTTAAATTATCAGGTGTTAAAAATCTCTTCAATAAGGCAATATCTGAAGTAACAAGTGAAAATTGGCAAAAATGTATTAGACACGTTACAGAAAAAAAAATGTGGGAGCTTGATAACATAATTGATATTACTATAGAGCCCATTGTAATTTCTCTTGAATCAGATGGTGAATCTTCTGACACAGAGTGCGAGGAACCATAATTTTAAAATTATTAATTTATGCACTTTAATTTTATTTTTAGATTTTTATTTTTTAAGATTTAATATTGTCGTATTTTTTGCATGTTGTTCGTCAAATTTTATCCTTGCGGTTGGTTTTTTTTTCTCATATACCTACTTAATTGTTTTTTTATCTCCTCATATTAATTTATAAGTGATTGTAATTATCTGTACATATTTTATACATATTTTGTAAATAAACATATGCCTAAAATAATATTGACTTTTTCTTCATTTTACCCAAATTAAATTACTACTTACGAATTATGTTTATCTATCTAAAATTTGTAATCTAGGTATAAATAACTAAAACAAATTAAATATTTCTATTTCCATATTAATTTAATTTTGAAAACGCACGTCTATGGTTTACTGCCTTTAACACTGATAACTGCAAAACATTTCTGGGAATTTACTCTCTCTTGATTTTCAAATACACTATAGTGTGCGAAATACTTACTTCGCACACTGCATGTAAATAAACTATATGGGATTTTTATATTTTCACCTTTATGTTCCTCAATCAAGCAAAAATCCAAGAAATCATTTATTTATTAATGTATAACAATATAATTATCAAGACTTTCAAATTGTGGGAAAATTTAACACTACCTAATTTTATTTATTATTTACAATGTTAACATTAATGGTGCAGCCAGTGCACGAACCAATATTTATTCCCAAACCAGATAAAAGTCAGATTCAGGCCGTGATATCCTAGTTTTGGGAGTTGGAAGACTATTCACTGCCGTAGAGGTGACAGTACTTAATCCTAAAATTTTACGGTCGAAAATTTTATTTGATATCTGAATTTTATTGTTAATAGAATCTTCCACGTATCCTTCGGCCACAGTCGAAGATTTCCAATCTCCATGTCGCTTCAGAACACATATATCGGCCCCCCGTATTAGCAAGGAGTGTGTGTGATGTTTTCCGAAAACAATGGCCCGTGTAGGCATCAGGACTTGGTAATTTTAGGTGTTTTGCTATCAAGCTAGGCATCTTTCCAACAACTTGGTTAAAACATCTCTTATTTTGATACTTCAAAAACAATCGGCGCACTAGATACAAAAATAACTATTCTAATCCTACCAATAGTTTTACAACTAATAATGTGACTTTTTATAATAGAGTATCGTTAAATTTTTCCTCATAAGAAGCAATCATACTAGCTGTGGCTATTATTATTATTTTTGGGGCTGTTTAAATGCTGTTTCGGTTTTGTTATTGCTTCTCCTATTTGAACGAGTGCATCTATTGCATATAAAATATTTAATTAATTTGTTCTAAAAATAGTGCAATGAAACTGGCCTTCGAAATTTGTTATTGTGAACGTTGCCGTTGTACTAACTTGTTTCCTACAAAGTGATCCAATATTATGCAAAAATTCATATTCCGTACTGGTTTTTAACTTTTTGTACCTACTTAGTTGCACTAACTATTCAAAAAAAGCATAGTTATTTATTGAGAAGGCTACCTTGTTTCTTTATTTAATATTGTATTGAATAGAATCCTAGATTATCACATTCTCGTGTATACCACTCTTCATCTGCTGTTCAAAAAACCGTCAGACCTTGCTCCTTACATTAGCCACACCAAAGTTTCTTTTACGAGGGCTGCCTTTTATATTTAAAGAACAAAAACAAATATTAATCATCAAAAATCACTTTTTGTTTTTCAAAATTTTCCCCATGAAGATCTATATACTTTTGCATGAGTTTGAACCAATTTTCAAGGCACTTTTGCCACTCTGATTGAGGTATCTACAAAACATACATTCTGAATGCAGCAACAGGTTCTTCAGGTGTCGAAAAACGTTGACCTTTCAGTTTGTTTTTTACATAAGGGAATAAAAAAGAAGTCATTCGGTACCAAGTGGGGGCTATACGACGGATGACTCACAGTTTGTTCAATAATTATTGGTCCAAATTTCTACCCACTTTATAACCCAATTGAATACAGTAAATTTATGATTTGTCAATCCACTTTCCTACCCGATTTTAGACAGTTAGCTGATAATTTATTGGCCCTATAGTTTCTACCCAATTATATACAGTAAGTTCATGATTTTCCAACCCACTTTTCTACCCAATTAAAGAATTACTTGATCATTTTGTTGACTCAAGTTGTAACCCAATAATAGAGAGCTAGTTTATCAATTTTTGGCCAAAGTTTAGACAGCAAATTTATTTTTTGTGGGTTGGAATTTTGAGCCCAACTATAGACAGTTTGTTCATTAATTATTGGTCTAAATTTTTACCCACTTTAAAACCCAATTAAATACAGTAAATTTTTGATTTGTCAATCCACTTTCCTACCCGATTTTAGACAGTTAGCTGATAATTTATTGGCCCTAGTTTCTACCCAATTATATACAGTAAGTTCATGATTTTTCAACCCACTTTTCTACCCAATTAAAGAATTATTTGATCATTTTGTTGACTCAAGTTGTAACCCAATAATAGAGAGCTAGTTTATCAATTTTTGGCCAAAGTTTAGACAGCAAATTTATTTTTTGTGGGTTGGAATTTTGAGCCCAACTATAGACAGTTTGTTCATTAATTATTGGTCCAAATTTTTACCCACTTTAAAACCCAATTAAATACAGAAAATTTATGATTGGTCAACCCACTTTCCCACCCAATTAAAGAATTACTTGATCATTTGTAGGCTCAAGTTGTAACCCAATAATAGAGAGCCAATTTATCAATTTTTGGCCAAAATTTAGACAGCAAATTTATTTTTTGTGGGTTGGAATTTCGAGCCCAACTATAGACAGTTTGTTCATTAATTATTGGTCCAAATTTTTACCCACTTTATAACCCAATTAAATACAGTAAATTTTTGATTTGTCAATCCACTTTCCTACCCGATTTTAGACAGTTAGCTGATAATTCATTGGCCCTAGTTTCTACCCAATTATATACAGTAAGTTCATGATTTTTCAACCCACTTTTCTACCCAATTAAAGAAATATTTGATCATTTTGTTGGCTCAAGTTGTAACCCAATAATAGAGAGCTAGTTTATCAATTTTTGGCCAAAGTTTAGACAGCAAATTTATTTTTTGTGGGTTGGAATTTCGAGCCCAACTATAGACAGTTTGTTCGTTAATTATTGGTCCAAATTTCTACCCACTTTAAAACCCAATTAAATACAGAAAATTTATGATTTGTCAACCCACTTTCCCACCCAATTAAAGAATTACTTGATCATTTGTAGGCTCAAGTTGTAACCCAATAATAGAGAGCCAATTTATCAATTTTTGGCCAAAATTTAGAGAGCAAATTTATTTTTTGTGGGTTGGAATTTTGAGCCCAACTATAGACAGTTTGTTCATTAATTATTGGTCCAAATTTTTACCCACTTTAAAACCCAATTAAATACAGAAAATTTATGATTTGTCAACCCACTTTCCCACCCAATTAAAGAATTACTTGATCATTTGTAGGCTCAAGTTGTAACCCAATAATAGAGAGCCAATTTATCAATTTTTGGCCAAAATTTAGAGAGCAAATTTATTTTTTGTGGGTTAGATTTTTGAGCCCAACTATAGACAGTTAAATTTTTTAAGTTATACTGTAAACAACACAAATAGAGCTCGTATATCAAAACGTTCTGAGTACGTATAACCTCAAAAATGTCCAACTTTACGATAGAGCTGTCAGTTGCCAGATTGCATCACCAGGGTTGCCAAATCGCGAAATATAAAAGGCAACCCTCGTAAATTCGTCCAGATGAGCATATGGCATGCCCTCAATCAATTCTCTTTAATTTCCAGCTCTATAATGTCCTAGAAAATAAATCAAATACTGCCTTATAGCTCTCTCACTCGTTTTTCAAGAGCATTACGAAGTTTTGTAAAGTCATCACTCTTCATTACTTGCTTTATTTGCGGCCCAACACTATATACGTTACTTGACAATAAATAAAAATACTTTTAAAGCAATCAATAAAAAAATAGTTCAAAAAAAGGATAAATTTAAAAAGGCGTTTAATTAGGAAGAGGCAGACTAAAAACAGAAAAGTAAAATTATATGAAACATGGGCATGCAAAAAAAATTTATTAACAAGAGTAATAGATGCAACTACAATGCTACAATCTCTTCTTCTAATATTAAATTCTGAGCATATTTTGATAGCGCAGATTTCTGCTTGAAAGATGCTTGGGTATCCATCTTTGATAATTCCTTCTCTGGTCATTCTGTATATTGTTTTCTTCCTTAAATGAGCAAAAAAGATATGAAATTGACGTTGATACTTACTTAAGACAATCCGTATTATTTTGCAAATGAAAGGGAAGCAATACCACTCGAAGACCGGTTTTGACATTATTGTGTACTCGTCAGTATTATAAAATCTTTTTTTTATTAATTATTATTAATGCAACTGAACGAAATGGTGGCGTTCTCAGACACATCTTGAAGTCCTAGACTTAGTATGTAAGTAATGGTGTTGGAATGCATTCTACATTCTGCTCTTGGGGTTGAGAAATACTTACCTCGTACTGATGACGATGCAATACTATCGAAACCTTTCAAAACATTATGTGCCTCTTTTAAAATCATTCTTTTTATTTTACTGGATTTCGCAATAAGAATGTTACAAAAATATGTATATAGGGGGTAGATCAGACTTGGCTTCGTTAACAAACTTTCTATCCCCTATTTATTGCCATAAAAAGGATTTAAAAATGGATTCTTTTTAAATAGAAATATGTTTATTATTATTGTAGCAATAACGTCTTTATTTTCAAACTATTGCATCGTTCAATAAGTCCCGGAACTAACCCAGAGATGGCGTGAATTATGTCAAATCAATATTATTT
Organism: Ophraella communa; assembly: GCA_035357415.1. Lineage (NCBI taxonomy): Eukaryota > Metazoa > Arthropoda > Insecta > Coleoptera > Chrysomelidae > Ophraella > Ophraella communa. The sequence continues at coordinate 41,882,462 of CM068985.1, read as the reverse complement.
TTTAAAAGTACCAACCTTCAAGTGACATGTGTCAAAATTTCATGTCAATCGTCACCGAATACGGAACTACGAATAGAATGGCAAGAACCTAGTTACTGTCTAGATCCCTATGCAACATCGAGTAGCAGCGGTTGTGTTAAAAAGTATTGTCGATAATACAGATTCCTTAAATTTATATCTAGTGCCATCTATCTGTCAATAAGAAGTACTCTGCGATAAAATAGACAGCTACATTTCAACGAAACTAAAGTAAATATATATGTTTACAATCAAAAAATGATCATTTATTTATTTATTTTGCTTAAAATACAAGTCATGTTTCAAAAGATTATTTCTCAAACACTTGAAAATATGAGGGACATCAAATATGGGAATAATTTCTTGGTCATTGATCACAAAACCAAAATTTCTATTCTCTTCTTTTCATTTTAAGTATTCCGCCTTCGTTTCACTCATTAGCAGTCATAGCTCCGACATTATTTTCATTTTGGTCACAAACTGTCGATACTACCTTCAAACCTATACTTTGACATTTGCAGATTAGAACCGTCAGCAAATTTTTTAATGCCATGGATTTATGAGGTCCTTCACTAAATGTAAAAGATAATGGTTGCTTCCACTGTTTATACAGTCCTTTCAGCATAAAAACGTTTGCATGATCTGCTAGTACAGGTTTTCTTTCTTTATAAATTACAATTTGATGTATTCACTTACCAGGTAAATTTAAAGTTGGAACTGCTGTTCTTATAAGACCTCTTTTGGTACCTAAAACTTTACAGTTACTAAAAAAATGTTCCTCACAAAATACATATTTTTTATAAATGTCTTCAACTGACAAGTCTTTATAATTTAAAGACTGTATCTTTAAAATCCACTCACTAAACACACTTGGTTCATTTTTTGGAAAACGATGCATTTTGCCTTTACGATTTGTACATGTAGGTACACAACATTTCCTTTTAGATAAGGGCGGTTGATAGTTTGAATCCATTTTAGGGACAGAATTATTTGGAAGCCCAAAACCAAAGATGATATACACCAACAAAACTAAAAAACTGAAGACAAAACTCCTGCTCTTTTCCTGATTCTCAGAACTACTGTCTCTTTTCTTAATTTTCTTAAAACTGTTTCTCACCAAATACAGATTGATACAGATCTGTTAAATTAAAAAGTATTGTCGTTAATAGTATTAGTAGAGAGACCTCTTCCGAAAAATAGAACAATTAAAATGAGTAGACGCAACGATCAGCGCCATCCTATGGTTGTATTAAAAATATTAATAAGTTTTGGCGAGAGTATATTTGCTTTCATTTCTATTCGTAGTTCCGTATTCGGTGATGTCAATCGTACCATAAACAACAAAGCTACTGTGGTGAGAGTGGCGCTCCTTTTGCATTTGTTAAAAAAATAAAAAACGAATATCGTGTGTTAATAAAACATTGCTATTTAATGGGAAAAAATACAGTGCAAGTTTAGCAATGGCTTGAAAAGTATTATCCAGGCTTTGCTCCATCGAAAACAACGATTTGTCGGTGGTTTGCTGATTTCAAACGCGATCGAACTGATACAATGTAATGCAGAACGTTCGGGTATGCCAAATGAGGCAGTAACTTCCAATAGTATCGCACTTAATGGTGATTATGTTGATGAATAAAAAGAATTTTTCGAAAAAAACTTGTTTTTTATTGTATATATGTACTCAAATCGATGTTGAGTTTTATTATCCAAATGTATTATATCTCTAAAAAGTATGCTCGAACAAAAATTTAACTATTTATCACTTGCGAATGATAATTTTCATAGTTTTAAACTGTTGTTATTAACATTAAATATTTTCAGGTTATATTAAAGCATCAGCGGCACTTTGTGTAATAACACTTTTGACGGATCTCGTAGCTACGGTGCTAACGGGTCTTGGACTCGGTACTAAAGATCATCATACAAAATACAAGTACTATAGATTCGCAGTCATCGTCATGGGATTAGCATGTAAGTAAAATAATTAACGTTTTAACCGAAATATGCCATATACAATCTTTAAAACTGTAATTACGTCAATTAAGTTTTTTTCATACTTGTACCGGGTGTCCGAATAAGAACGGCTCTCGGCCATATATCAGTAACCATTGATAGTACAGCTTCGGGAAAAAAAATTTTATAATAAAAATGGCCTCGAGAAACACCTGGAAATTATTTACAGACTCGTAGGTCTACCGCTAGAGGGCGTAATTTAATACTAAGAATTAAGAAATCAAAATTTTACAAAAATTGCCTTATTAAAGGGCATTTTTAATGCGATAATCAAATTCTACGAACAATTCTGCGTATTTTTGGTTTCAAAAGTTTTAGTCTATCTTTTCAAATATAAGGTGGGGAAGAGTGGGAACATTATTTTATAAAAAGGTCTGTAAGTCCGGTCCTGTTTAACCGATCTTTGCAAACTTGGTCTTGTTGATAACAGCTTTCTTCCACCAATATTATAGTTATCATTTCCAAACAACCTAATAAGTGACGTGCCCGCTAGAGAGCGAAACTTTTTTTCTTTTTTTAATCTAGTTCTCTTTAAAAAATATTAAATAGAAGCATGCAATTTTAACCATGAATTATAAAATTAGACCAAATTAGCAACAAAATGGTGAAAACCGCATGTCAATATCTTTTTCCTATCCCGAGATATCTTAAGAAACGTGTAAATTTTAAGTATTTTCCTTTGAATATTAGAGTACTCTGGTTATACTGAACGGCATTTAATAATAACTCACTTTACGAACTTGTAACGTAAATAACTATTACAGTATTAAAAAAGCGCTTTGTGATCACTGTAAATTTGCCTTTCGTCACTATTACTAGATCATCAACATATCCTAGATGGTTGCGTTTAAAACCAAAGGCAGTATGAAAAAAATATAGTACGATACACGTCCGTGAAGTGATTATTACGGCACTTCCCGGACTTGTAACGTAAATAACTATTCCATCAAATATTTAAAGTATTAAATTTAAATTCTAAAGTTTAAAAATATGCAACAATATCTCTGAGAATTCAGTGCCTACCATTTTGGAATGGCATTATAAAATTGTTTATTATCGTATACATTTTTTTATTAGCCGATTCGTTCAGTATAGTAAATCTATTGAATTAAAAAAAGCATTTGTCGTCTCGGAATTGTACACGTTTTAAACATTTGGATTGCATAGATAAAAAATTAATTAAAATTCTGTTTTTTGCTATGTACAAACTAAAATTCGATTAATAATGACAAATTTTATTGTAGAAACTAATTGCTGTAGTTGATAGTACACATTATCGGTTTAATTTAATAGGAAGATTTTGTTCAATCCAATTAAAATATAGTTGCATACGATGTATGATTGTGATTAACGTCATGAGTTTGAAATAAAATTATAAAGGGCTTTGGGATATCCGTTGTTGGGGTTAGTGCACCGCCTTGTTTAAGAGCATAAAATAAAAATATACTGTATTGTTTGGTAAAATATAATATTAAGGCCGGGCATTGGCAGTGTATTTATTATAGGCAAACGCGACGTCCTTTCAAAGAGCTTTTAGCAAAAACTATAAGGCAATGAAAATTGAAAAAAATCAGTAGTATACTAGATATATAAAGTTATTCAATAAAGAATTTTGAAGCTTGAGAGTACAAGGAATCATCCAGAAAAAAATCCCGAAATATGACTATTTTTACATTTCATAAAATGATTAATATCTCACTTAAACGTGATATGATTTTAAAAATATTTCTTCTTTGAATAAATGATATATCTACTCATAAGTCAGTGTTTTTAAAAATTACAATAAATTCGTTTTTTTGCCTAAAAGCTCTTTGAAAGTAATTTTTAAGAAATCAGAAATGGTGCCATTTTTTTACAAATTTAGGCAACTCTTTTATCACATATAAAAGGATCTTAAAAAATTATTCCCAAATTAGTGTGAGCATTGTCTAATAGAGGGCGTTGTGATAGAACATCTATTAAATCTTGTTATCAGGTCCGCATTAGGAATTTAGCAAATCTTTATTTAATTTAATATACTATAATACTAATACTAATATACAGCGTGTCCACGGATGGGGTATCCTATAGGTGAAAAATGTTTAAATACCTATTAGTTTTAGTGAAAAATGTCATTTTTGATAAAAAGTTTTGCTTGTTCTGAAACCCCATAAAATAAAACAAAATTCAAGTTTATCAAAATCCGTTTGATTTTATAGCCAGTTTTATTTATGAAAACCGTATGAATTTTTGCACTAAGTTCGAAAATAATGTATTAATCTAGTGAGTGACGTTTAAGTGTCCCAAGTAACTGTCAACTTTTATAAACCAGTTAGTTTGTTGCTGTTACTTCAAGTTAGTTGTCAGTTTGACATTTTGTAAAAAGCGTAGACGGAAGGCTTTTAGAGAAATTGATATATTTTTAATTTTATTTTAAAAAAATGAGTGATTCAAGTTCTGAAGAGCTACCAAGCGATATTGAAGAGGCAGCTGGTAATGCTCTATTATTAGTAATTCCCAACGAGTCAAAGTCAGTTTACGAATTCGTCGGGAATTAATTTGAATAATTGCAATAATTGTGTTATCAATATTTATAATAATTAATTAATTTATAATTTATGTTTTTAACTTGTATTATAACAGTTGCCGCTTTTTTGTGAGCGGTCGTAAATCATCGGTACAATGCAGAAATACGTTATACGAGGGTCAATGGGGTATGTTTATTCGAAAGTGTGTCTACGATGGTTAAGCGTGGGGTGTTTTGATCACATTCATTATTTATATTTTTGTATTATGTTTTATTGCGATTATTACATATAATATTCTAATAACAACAATGAAGAAACTTTTCATTGTAATAACTAACATTAATTACCTGATTGCTTAAATTGGGACAGGTAAAAGGGTAAAATACTTAAAAAGGGAATTCAGAGAAAAGACACAATGTTTAAGGCTCTTTATTTGCTTATCTTGAAATATGTTGATTTCATGTACAATAGTTTATCTCTGTTAAAATATTATATTATTTATAGTTAAGATTATTTTGATTGAAAAAGTGAAAGTTTCCATTTATTTTAACATTTGGTAAACATGTTGCAAACCTTGTAAGGGTTTATCTTTGTAGTAAGAATAAGGGTACTCGAACACAGTAATAAAACTCAGGTAGACTTGCTTACTCTATTCTAAAATAAAGTAACAATTTTCGTGCAATAAAACCTTCAATTATTTCATAAAAACTAATGATATCGACATCCAAAATCTCATTCAATTATTACATATTTTGCAAAATTTTTTTATTTCGGATGTTCTTTATTTAAAGGTTAATCTTTTATTTGTCGGTTTACAAATTTGATTTTATAGTAGATTCGAACTCTTGTAAACAATGAAAGTAAATAATCTTTATTGCCATATGGGAGGGAGAATTCCGCAATGGAAAAATCTTTAAAAAATATATGTTTCCTATACCATCCTGTATAGAATAATTATTAAAATTCAAAACAAACATATTCTCTAATCTTATTAAATACTCTGAAAAATTATTGGGAGGTACTGTTAAGTCATCAAAAATATTTTAATGTGACTGTAAGCTTTGAGTTCACAAAATGAAGTAGAATTGTCTATTTTGGATGATGAACAATATTGTAAACAAGTGTGACAAGAATGTTACAGAGACATCTACGTAAAAAATATCCACCAACATAAACCAGTGCATTTTCTTTCTCTGATATCAAGTTCCTATAATCCGTTGATTCAATTTTTATAATAGGAGAAATATTTTCGTTAAGTTTTTTCCTGAAAACTTTCAATATTTTTCAATGACTTTCAGTGTTATATTAAGCAAAATATCGCCACTATCGTCCATAGAATATATCTTAGAATATCTTTGGAGGATGTTTTTACTAGTGGAGTTTTACTGGAGTCCTTTATTAGATTTTTGGATTAATAAGTAAAAAAAAGATAAAAAGGTCGAATATTAGTTCTTAGTGGATCTATTAATCGTGTAATTTTTTTAATCCATTTAAAAGGTAAAACGTAGTTCCTTTTAATTTTTTAAAATGAACTGGTAGTTACTGCTGCTACTCATTTATTTTAAGTTTATGCATCATTTTCTTAAATTTGTTTACTAAAAAACTTGTTAATCGAATTTTTGACCATTTTAGTTTTTCCAGTTCGTTACTTTGAACTTTTGGAACCTATTTCAGTTTTTTTATGAATATATTTAAACACTAAAGATTTTTAAAATAATCCGCTCAACTGCTTTTTGGTAAATTTTAATTTTTGTTTTCTTCTTCTTTTCTTTTTAAAGAGCTTTTCAAAATATTGCCATATATGAATATGTATATCGTGACTTTTTAATGACCATCCGGTATGTAGTATAAATATTTTCTTTCGCTGTTCGATCCTTACCTACTCGTTATTGCTCTTGAAAAAACTTGAATGATTGCCTTTTTAAAAATAATACCTCAATAAATATTCTATTTATAATTTTGATTTGAGAAAAAAAAACATATATAAATAAAAATATTGTGTAAAATCTATAAATTAATATCGTTTAATGTAAATACAAATAGCCAATTCATATTTAACAAAATCAAACATGTTTGTGTTAAAATTAATCCAGCCCTGAAATTTTTAAAGGAAACTTATATACTCCAAGAATGAATATAATATTATTTCGTTTATCGCGTAAGGTCATTGCAAGAGGCAGCACCTCACGGGTACACTTATTCGCTCTCTTTTTAGGACCGTTTTCTCACTCCCAATGCCCAGCCTTAATAGTTTGTGAAAACTAGCCAAGTCCAAATTCGTTCGATCTTTAAGTTATAGCCTGTTCATAGATTTAAAAAAGTGACTAACCTAACCTATTAATGAAGACTTGAATATATGACCGACTTTGATTGTTACCTAAATTATTATCTATATATATATAAAAATGAATTGCTGTGCGTTAGTCTCGCAAAACTCAAAAACCGGAAGACCGATTTTCAAATTTTTTTTTTGTTTTTTTTTTACTATAGTTTAGGGATGGTTTAGAAAAAAAAATTGGAAAACCCGAAAATTCAGCTAAAAAAACTAATTGTTTATATTTAAGAGTAAAAAATTGACATAAGACAGTTATAAATTATATTCGAATGTCAAAAATTACAGTTGACAGCTGAAAAATTACAGTTGGTAGCGGAAAAATGACAGTTGACAGCTAAAATGACATTTGACAGTAAAAATTACATTAGATCGTTTGAAGGAAAGGGTGTGCCATTGTACTTCGTTGTCAAAGTTTCCATTATTATTTTTTTTTCCAAATTATGAAAATGCTTCAATGACGTTTGTGAAACTGACAACTATAGAAATACCAGACACCTTAGTAAAAATAGTCATTAGAATGCTGAATATACTAAGCTTCATGTTTTCCATGACTATCACTCGATCGACCACACACCAAGTATCAATAATGACTGAACTATTTAGGGTATTTTGAATTATTCACCCTTCTATTTTGAATTAGGTAAAATGATGAATAATTCGAAAAAACAGATATTATATACTGACCATAGATTGCCTGTTCTAAACTATACGAAGATCCAGTCATAAATAATTTCATTTCATTAGCTGTTCATGGCTACCCTTAAATAATCCTCTCTAGTCACTTTTTTAAATCTACGAACAGGTTTTACCTATTTATTTGCTATGTATAAATAATTCGATTTTAAAGAAGGTAATTTTTTAAATAATAGTCTTTACATCATATTATGAATGTTACAATATGCCTTCAGAAAATTGCTATTTTGTTTTTGAAAAATTCTTTTATTATTACAACGTATGGTTAGGTTAGGTTAAGTTAGGTTAGGTTAGGTTAGGTTAGGTTAGATTAGGTTAGGTTAGGTTAGGTTAGGTTAGGTTAGGTTAGGTTAGATTAGGTTAGATTCAGTAGTATTTTCTGATAGTGTCCTTTTTAAACACGTAAATATTTAGTTTTATGCTTAATTTGAACTTTCTAGCTCACCTATAATATTGAGATATAGTTTTGTTGATCTGTATAGCGTAAAACTGGGCCAAAGGAAAAAATTTCCCATCATCAACTCAATAAAAGTTAACTGGAATATTTTGAAAAGTTTATATTTTTTTCTTTATTTTTCAGTGGTTTCGATTCTTATAGCACTCATCATATATCCAGTTTGTTTCGCAGCAGAATTAAATTTGGGTAAGTTAATTTAAAAGTTTTTCATAACCTGATATTTCATGCAGCCTCCAGCTACTTTTATTAAACAACCCAAAAAATCGCTAGACATTTTTGAGTGTCGACATTAAAACACGTCAACAAATTTTTATTTATCAACAATGATGTAATTAAAAGTTTTTCACAAAACGTCGTAAAACTGTGACTCATTTTGCGTTGGTTAATGTATATGGTGTGAGACATAAGTTTTGAGAAAGGTTCATTCTGAAATTTGTATCTGATTATTTGTCTGACTGTGGAGAACAGATAAAAAAATTGATGTGGTGAGAAGTTTTGATTCTTTGGCATCACATTGAATACACAGCACTTGAAAACGAATAAATAATAAAATAAAAAGCAAACAATGCTAGAAAAATAATTGGGAACCACGTAGTGAAAAAGTAGAGGACGTAATAGGATTACTCGTGTAACGTACTATACTTTTTCTACGCCCGGCGTTACAGCAAAAGGCTCCTCCCATAAATCTTTCCAAACAAATCTATAGCGCGTGTAAAACTTCACTGTGGTTTACTGCTAATATACGGTGATCTTTATTAGAAACAGGTAAAAAATGATCAGTTGAAGACTTTTTACAAGGAAATCTGCAAAGTAAGACTTGCAAAAGGGAAATTAATAATCTCTTCTGACATTCTGACAATGTTCAAGATAGTAAATTCATAAAATACTTGACGTAATTGATTTTTTAAATTAAAACAAACGCTCAAAATGTTCTCTACCTTGTTGTTGTGTGTTTTTCACATTAATAAAGTTTGTATTATGCTATGATCGTAGATAAAATTATGTAAATAGCACAAGTAAAGTAGTACGTAGATAAAAATTTCATGGCAATATGTTTAAACAAAGAAATTTTAATTTTAGTCGTGTATTAAATGTGTTTTGTGTTGTTGTTTTAGGTAATCGAACAATATGGGAATTCGGTTGGGCTTACGGCGTCGGTTGGGGTGCCGCCATCTTCCTATTCGGAGCCGTAATCTTACTGATGTGCGACAAAGAAAGCGAAGAAATTTACTACAAAGAAAGGAAAATCGTACACGATAACGATTCGCGGGCCTAGTGGCCACATAGTCTGCCCGATGTTGTTCTCTGATCTTAATAGAGATAATAATGTCGCTTCTCTCAGAGAGTGTTCATCGAATGAAAGATTCGTTTGAATGAATGTCAGAATGCTTGCCTAACATATATATATTTACGTATATATATACAAAATTTCAGAAATTTATAATTATTTTGATCGTTTGTTTTGTTTGCTTATATTATAATTTAGATTAATTGACACTGATCAGTTTGATTGACGACTCATTCATATGTGACTATAAAAAACTGCTTACTGCAGTTAAAAAACTATTAAAAATATTGGATATCGTCTGTTTTTAACAAGTGATCCATACTATGATTGCCTAAATAATTTGTTTTCAAATCTTAATGAAGACACATAATTAAAATGTATTTATTAAATTTTATATATCTTTGATTGTCTCAAACATACATTTTAGTAAAAAAATCCACTTATATATCAGTAAATTAGGAATTAATTTAAAAATATTTCGAAAACGTTATTGTGTAGGTAATGAGGAATTAATATTCTTATAGTTTTACTTACCTTTTGAATAATTTAGTGCTATATATAATAAAATTAAAATATATAGCATTGCAAGTCATTGATTTCAATCCATGTATGTTTAAAATAAATATTTTTGCATTTCCAGAACATACTACTTCTATTTTCAAAGTAATATTTTGTGTTTTACTTCAATTAATCTTAAAATGTTGTTTTGATAAAATTAGCCAGTTATTTATTCATTGGACATCGTAGAATCGGTTTTAAATTATTTTCAACTGGATTAAAAATAAACAAAATAATTAAGGCTTTTGAAATGACACATGACAACTGATTTAACTGACACTGACACCGTATCAATCGAATCTCAGAACTGTATTTCAGTTCTATGGTATAATTATGAGTTCTGTGATTCTTAATTTTTATTAATTCCCACTGTTTTACTAGTTTTATTCTCATTAAAACAAAATAAAACTTTTTTAAATATAACTTAAACAATTCCTTCAGTATAATAATGTGCCTCAAAACACTAAAATATTTCAAACCTTTCACAAAAACAATAAAACACAAAGTTTGTTGTATAAATGACGGACAGTGATGTCAAAATAATAGGCATGGCTTATTGTTAATTGAATTGAATAATATTATTATTATCATCAATCGAATCTCAGAACTGTATGTAATTATTTCTGTTCTATGGTATAATTATGAGTTCTGTGTTTATTAAATTTGTTAAATCCTGACTTTTATTACTAGTTTTGGTATATGGCAACATCGCAATTAAGACGTGCAACGCTTTTTGTTTGTAGTTAAAAAATATTTTAGGTTATATTAAAATTTGCTTTAAAAATTTTGAGGTTAAGTAATAGTATTTTAATTGTTGACTCTCATTAAAACAAAATAAAACTTCTTTAATAACTTAAACAATTCCTTCAGTATAATAATGTGCCTGAAAATACTAAAATATTTCAAACCTTTCACAAAAACAATAAAACACAAAGTTTGTTGCATAAATGACGGACAGTAATGTCAAAATAACAGGTATGGCTTATTGTTAATTGAATTGAATAATATTATTATTAAAATAGAATTATAATGGTTGCATATTGAGATACTTTTATAAATGTATGTTTGGTTGTCACTGCAAAAATGGTATCACTTGTTAAAAACCATATACCTATTATTCAACCTGAGTATAACATGAATGTTTATCCAAAATTTGAATCTAAAAATTTCTCTATTCATTCCAATATTTTCAAATCACAAGAGGATTATTTATAAGTAAATAAACGATAATTGAAATCTTTGGACAGTCATTTTATTTAAAATTATTGTACCCTCAATGTGTAATTTTAAACCTAAACTTAGTTTTAAATTGGAATTTAAATTTTTATTTCAAAAAAGTTATTACATTTCTATTAATCACGTATTTAATTGAATTAAAATCTTGTTCGGGATCTACTTTTTATTTATGATTTCCAAAGATTTTAATATTGGATAGTTGAAAACGTTCATCTCTATACATGTTGTTTCTACATTTATGAGTTTATTTGAAATTTAGGAATACTTCAAATTAAAATCGTATCAAACTGATTAAAGGATTTAGTTTACTTGTTAATTTACTTGCCTGGTGAAAATATTACCAGTCAGTGCCGTATTTATGTACCTAATAGCGGTTTAAACAATTTTTTACTTACTAATTTATTTACAAAAGTCCATAAAATATTCATGGTATTTAATTATTACAACAGATTAAAATAAATTTCAAGGTACATAATGTAAAAAGAAACCGTCATATCCACCACTCCAAAAATCTAATACCAATATACATTTACTAGAATTAGTAGATATTATGAAATTTTTGTCAATTAAAAAAATAAATTTGTAAGATAGGTACATTGCTCAACAAAAAAGTATCTTAAATTTTATAACTTCTTTGTTTGTCTTGTGATATGTGACAGCAGAACAATTTGATTAATTTTACCTAACTGAAATTATTTTTATTGTTGACACAAATTAGGTAAAAAGGCACTGCAATTAGTTTAAAGTTGGTCCTTACAGGGAGATTATTTTAAAATTTATTGTACTAACCTTTACTCTGTTGAAGTCCATCTTAAGTAATCTTAAAATTGATAGTGAAATCTTAATAAGAAGATATTGTTACCTTGATGTTTTGTTTTAAATAGAAAATATTTAGAAATATTTTGGATAAAAATCCATCTTCTGGTTCAAATTTTAAGGAGACCTTTAATAGTGTTTTTGATTACCTACTAGATCAAATTGTTTCTCTATAATTTTCTAACCTAACCTAACCTAATTTTCTTTTTAATTTACAGAAATCTACTTAACCTAACCTAACCTTATTTTCTTTTTAGTTTACAGAAATCTACCTAATCTAATTTAACCTAACCTAACTTACTAAGAACAATTAATAACTGCACAGTTAAACTAAACTTCCACTATTTATTTGAAAAATTCGCTTTAAAATCAATTACAGCTGTTTCGCTATCACTAGCATCGTCAATCTGAAGTTTAGTTTAACTGTGCAGTTATTAATTGTTCTTAGTAAGATGAACTTCCAAAAAGTAGAGGTTAACACAATCAATTTCACTAACCTAACTTAATCTAATACAGGAGTGTAAAGTTTGTGAACATGAATAAATTCACACTTTTTTCTCCACAAAATTTAGAGCCAAATCAGAGAAGGGTGGAGTTTTAGAAATATTTGGTGTGGAAAACAATAAAATAGATAAAATAGAGTGGTGGAATTTCGAAAACAATGGTTTTACAAAACTTTCCAGAGCTTCAGAATAAAATCTCGATCACTGACCCAACTTATGCAAATGGGCTTTATTTTTGTATCAAGAAATTTATTTTCACCAGTGACGTACCGGTAGAAAATATTTTGATTTCGAAGAGTAAGTTTTTTTTTTCGAAGGAAATGCAAAACATTTTTTACAAGACGTCGATTCTTGTTTGATTATTATTTTTTGTGTTCTAATTTTGCTTTGGACGATTGCAAATAAATTTGTATTGGAGTGAGTGATTCGTGAGACTGAAGAGGCAACCCGGGCAGGCTAGATGTGTGTAAAACTTAGGAAGATTAAACATTTTTCCCGACAAACGTGTACATATAAGGTCCGAAAAACAAAAAAAAGGTTAGTCCTGAGAATTCTTACATTATTAGATAGTTGTTACAGTGTTAAAGTAAAAAATGTTATTAGTTATATTTTCCTCTCAATATATTCTGTATTTTTAATTAATTTATTATAATATCGGGTCCAAAATATATAAATTAACTATTTAAAAAGTCACATTTTTTTTAGCAACAAATTTAAATAATTGAGAAGGAATTTTTAATAGGATATCTACTCGATAGATAATTGATCATCTTTTTTTTGTATTTCTGACCTACTATAGGCTCACAAATTAATGTACATGTACTGACTTTTAAACATAGAAATGTCAATATAGTTAGGAAACTTAAATTTAGGTATTCATTGAATATTTTGCAAATGTTGTGTTGTGATTTTCGAAATTGAGACGATTGTACTTTAACTGAAATATATTCCTTGTGATGTTTTCGGTTCAGTACAAAAAGTCGTAGGTATTTTTTTGTTTTGGTTTTATCGGGCATTATATTTATACCGTTTGATATAAATCTTATCAAATTTATACTAATTAGATGTAAGGAAATTTTCTTTTTTATTAGGGAATGTTGCTCTCTAAGTTATATTTTAATTCAATCCGTGGCAGCTGTTGTGATATTACCTAATATTTATTTCGCTTCAAAGATGCTATTTTTAAGTTATAACCGCGCTTATGATATACAGGGTTTATCATGAATCACTTTGTTATTATTATTATTATTATTATTTTCGCCATGAACTGTACATAATTACGTATATTTATGTAAATATATAATATAATTAACAGTATTTTCATGCGACGGGCAACATTTACAATTATTATTAATATTTCTTATCGTATTTTGTAAAAAGTTATTTATACTAATTTTTACATAGAGCATACTATTACAATATAAAATTAAGCATATCGTATTTGATATATTTAACTGAAAATTAAGAAAAATATGTTTGAAACTGCTATGTGCCGCCCCGAAATTTAAAAAAAAAACATTATTAACAATTAAAAAGTGTCTTGTTGATGCGCCAGTTGTTAATATTATTATAAAAATTATTATGGTGGTCAATTCTTTCCTATATAGTGAAGTATATTTATTGTGCAATGTAAACGCTCTGGACCAATAATATTTTTTTTATTTATTTAATCTTCTTGACGTAGAAAAATGAAACTTATCCAACAATTAATTTACGGTGATTTTTGGGTTGGTTTATGTATTTTTTTTTATTTTCCAATAACTATACTTCCATATTTTGTAATTTATTATAGTGTACATATATGATAGTGTTCCCTCACCACATGGAATTAATAGCATGTTGAGAAAACGTAGCAATGTGATATATAGCTTATTGTATATATTTATAAGTGTAAAAGCCATATATTCACTCATATAAGAATTAACAAATGTTTTCGAAAAGAGATATTTCTATGTCTCTCTAATGTTATGTAATTATGTTAATGATCTATTATTCTGGTTTGTTTAGAGCATGAATTTAAAACTATTTGACTTCAAATCCGTACGTCCCATTATATTGGAATATTTCTTTTCTTTTATTCAATTTTGATATAATACCTACATGAGATTATATTTATTCTAGTCGTCAACCATAAATTTTAACATAAAGCAAATTTCTATTATCAAAAACAAATATGAAACACATTTAGCCATTTTCCGATATTTACGAGAATGAAAGTTTTTCTTAATGTTTATTATTCCCTTGCTATCTGCTACCTGGCCAAATAACCCTGATACCTTAGGCCACAAATTATAAAGAAGAAGAATAAACGCTGGGGGTAAAAAACAAAATGGTGTGACGTCAAAATTTGTGTTCTATGCTGTTGAACTGTGAAATGTCGACGAAATGATTCCAAACGGCAACATTATAAATCTCCAGAAATAACTTTTGTTTGAGTTATTTTGTTATTATTATACTTTGAAATATAACGGAAGTATCATAATCAAATACATATAAGCAAAATCTTTCCAAATTCGGTTTTTAAAGTACTATATTGGTAAGTATTCTTAAAATTTATGACAATGCACAACTTTGAAGGTTATGTTATAATATTTTTACGGAAATTGTTCATAACATACTTTAGTGATATGTAAATCATATGAATGAACACTTACCAATGAAAAAACAGTAATTAACTCCCAAAAATCAAGAAAATATAATAAAATAGTCAATAACACCTATAAAACATACAATAAAAAAGGTGTTTGGAATCATTTGGTTTGACACTTATGTCATTACTTTCCCAGTCCATTATGGAGAGTAGAAAGAAGGAGAACCAACTCAATGTATTAAAAAGTATCCATTGAAAGGTAACAAATTGGTGGCGCCACCGTAGTAAGAGTAAGTGTTACAAATAGTGAAAAAGAAGAATTTGTCCTGTGATCAACTATGTCAAAATGAATTGTTAAAGTAACAAACGAAATCAAATTACATTTGATTACGTAAATAGTTGAGATTTTAAATACTGCATAATTTTTAACTACACAAGTCACTAAAAATATTAAATTTTTAAAGCCAGCTGACTTCATTCTGTTTAAAATCTATGGAGAGTTACTGACTTCACGTTGTCTTTTTACCCTTTTGCTACTCTCGCGCCATCTACTCCTTACCTCTATATTCCATATTTTCTATTTATAAGTAACCGTTATAAAAATGGTTGATACTAAATTGTAGCCCTTTAAATTCTGCACAAAAAAATTCATTACATCTTTTTTATATATTTTTATATTTATATAAATAAATAATAAAAAACTACTTCCATACTTGACTGTAAGTATTTCATATACATTCTATAATGGTTATTTAATACTTTTTCTTTATACCTCTAAAAAGAAAAATCTAATTAAACATTAATTTTTTACAACTTGTAGATAATTAACCACTAACTTTAGATGGACATAGATACATATATCTCAAATTAGATATTCTTTTAAAACATTAACATTGGGTATTAGATTTGATTATTAATTTGTTGAAATACTAAAAAATGGCAAAATAAATATATTTACCTTGCAGTATTAATTTGTCAATCATACCTAAATTATTTAATTATAGCTTTTCCATTATTTCGGATAAAATGAAACACAGTTGTGTACATAAACGTAAAGTTTAGCCATATTTTTATTTTATTTAAAATTCAATTAAAATGTGAATCAAAGTAACTACAAATAATATTATTTTTATTACATTAGAACTGGTTAAATTTGTTGTTAACCGTAATTTAATTAAGTCTATTAAATCATGTAATAAAAAAGCTCTTGTGTTAAAGAATAATTTTAATGTATAAACTGTTATGTAGTAACATTTTTTCATTAGAATGCTATATACCTACGATCCCTTTAAAACTATTCTTTAAAGAATAAATAGTTAGTTTTGGGGGTCCTATTAGTATTGTTTCATTAGCCTACGTTGTTAAGCAATATTTAAAATTACATGGAAAACTATAATTGTATTTGTTATAATTAATAGCGACTAGTAATAAATTCTATTTTGTCCATTCGGTATAACCTGCGTTCGATTTAAAATTAACGTAATTGGAATTGACTATTTTTTAACTTAATAGGTTGTCAACAGTGATCTCAATGTACGTAAGATTTTGCGTAAATAATTAAAATATCAAACTTAATTTCATTGTATAATCTCTTATATTAATTTGGAAAAAAAATATATTAATAAAGTTAATTCTTTGTAAGGTGTTTTTCTTACTTAAATTTTTCATCAAATCAAACATGAACTTTCATTGATACAATATGCTTGCACTAAAAATAAGTTAGTTTTGGTCTTTTTTCTACATAAAACCTGTAGGATTTTATCACACTGTATAAAAATGCGAACTAGTTTGAAGAAAAGCCGACTGTCTTGATAATATAGTATAATATCCAGGATGTACATGCACACAAAAAATACAGGGTATTTATTTAAAAAGAAATATTTCATTTTGACCCTTAAACAATGATGAATATTTATATGGAGTTTCAGTATGCAATAATCAATTAAAAACCATTTTTAGATTTATTAAAAAAGTAGGGTTTCATAAACCCTCTCTACCTAATTCTGTTGAATTTAAAAACGTTGGAACTAAATAAACATCAATTTTGAAACTTATTTTACTATAAAACGTTTACTTTGAAAGATAAAGCCACTTCATAAACAATTACAAAGCATATTTATAAATAGCAATAACATTTTTAAAAACATTATAATGAATGAAGTATATAAATTCAAGAGTACAATTTACATTTTATGAGATTAAATTTAATAAATAAACTTTGTAACTGAAAAAAATTGCAGCATTCACATTTTATTGATAATATAGTACATAATGATTAAAAAAGAATTCAAATTCAAGATTTTTAATTTTTTGCCACAGAATATTCTCTACATAAAAAAAAACCTTTTAAAAATGATATTGTTCTCTATTTTAAATATAAAATCCTACAAAGAATCCAACAAACAAAATTATAATATACTAAAAAAATATCACAAAATTAGACTAGACCAAAAAAAAAGAAAACGATCTAAATCATAAAGAAAACTAAAAAATACAAATAGGTAACATTTTTGTGAACACCATCAACTTTGTACGGCACCTTACCTAAAATGTACTAGGTACTATTACAAAAAGTTCGAACATTTCCATGCACTAATCATTAAATCAAGAATTATATAATTTTTATTTACTCGTCGTTTAAAAAGTCGTTTTCGAACATTTTTGTGCCTTAGTTTCAAATCGAAATTATCAATAAACAATGCCCAAACACTAATATTGAGCACCATACAAAATTTAAAAATGAGGTTTGAGGTTAGGCCCAGTGTTACCAGTGCTGAAACTCAAAATGTACTAGAATATCATCGAAAAAAGTACTAGAGGCTTTTTTTTGCGAGAAACTGTTTCGAAACAGTTTTGAACCACTCCATTTTCTTGAACCATTTGTGACGTCACACTTGATTCTGGTTCAAAACGTTTTAAAAGCGTCTCCAAGACCGTTTCAAGACGGTAAACTGTCAGAAATAACGAAATTTATTAACCTCACTTTCCTTAGTGTCTGTTGTGATTAATATTGCTACCCGATAATTATTCAGAGAATTAAAAAAGAAATGGAAAACGAAAGTATGATATAGGTGATTCTGGGAAAATTTATGCTTACAGTGGACAAAGACACAGCATTCAAAATGAAATAACATTTGATTTTTGAATTTCAATTAACATGACAACTGTGACACGTGACTTTATAAAACGTTACATTTTTTCGGCTCATAAAATGAATGACGTAGCGGTACAAACTGTTTTAAAACGCACTTCAAAACTGTTTCTTCGCAAAAAAAAGCCTTAGATTTTCGTGAAAAGTACTAGTTTAAAATTTACGAGCTTCCAAAGTCCTAAATACCAATGGTAAATTCTTCTATTAGCATGTGCGTAGTTGTGAGGTGTTATTTCTGCTGTTTATCATCTCAAATTCCAAGTGAAGGGGTAAATAAACAACGATAAAAAAATTAACACTACCTTATTTACTGAACTTGAACAGTAACATATCATATGAAAGAAGAACATTCCCATATTTTTTAGTTATATATTTAAAATCAAAACTTAGAAAACGTATGAATTTTGCGATCGACGTACTAGCGTAATAGACAGAGTGAAAAGGTACCAGAATTAGTACGAAAGTACTAGGACTGGCAACACTGGTAGGCCTGTTCACCTTGTGCCTCTCTCTCTCTTCTTCATGTACCGTACCCGTGACTTTGATCAGCTGTGACAAAAGCGCGAAATTTAAATTTAAAAAATATAATATAGGAATCATTACAAAGTAATCATACCTGTTATATAAAATCTTATAATATTTATATTATTATATAAATATTATATATTATATAAATATAATATTTATATTATTATATAATATTTATATTATTATATAAATATAATATTTATATTATTAAGCCGTCGTTTCCGACACAGGCCCATCAGTTTCCCAGCACATGATTGTTTGTCGGGGGCGATCTTAATATTTTTATAACTCGGTCTTCTACATTATCTATTTTACAAATGTCACCTTGACAGGTGATTTTAATCTCGATTTTGATGACCGCGACCGTCAAATTAATTGTATTTTGTGTAAGTACCTACTTATAATCTTAGATATTTAATCCATACGCAAACAAGAATAAAGGTCGCGATTTGATAACGTTGTTACCAACGCAAGATAAATATGCATTAATTCTTTAATAGAACAATTATAATTACTGAACAAATGTGGATTTAGGCATACATTTTGGGTATAAATACCATCTTTAGTTGCAGTGATCATAAAGTAAAAATGATTTTACTTGCAGTCGCGTTTGTAGTGGTGGGATTTTATTTGTACGTAAAATGGAAGCATTATTTTTGGAAAAGATTTGAAGTCGAGCAAATAGAACCGGATTTTTTTTACGGAAACATTAAAAATGTAATTTTGGGAAAAATCAGTATAGGAGATGAGTACAGGAAGTTTTACGAAGAATTTAAATCGAAAGGTTTAAAGTATGGAGGTGTCTACGAATTTCTGACTCCGGTTTACGTACCCACCGATATAGATATAATAAAATGTATTTTACAAAAAGATTTCAATCACTTCAGGAACCACGGTGATTACATCAATGAAAAAATCGATCCGCTTTCGGCACATCTTTTCGCATTGGAAGATGAAAAATGGAAAAAACTGCGAGCAAAACTCACACCTACTTTTACTTCAGGTATGAAAATTACTTAGGATTTTATTACAGTAGTATAAATAAATTATTCTGTAATTTTAATTTATTATCGTTTAATAAGAAATATTAACTTATAAACAATAAATTCCATTGAAATCATAAATCAGCAATTAAAAGTAGGACTAAAACAGGTTTTACTTTTTCTTTCATT
The DNA here is from genome assembly GCA_035357415.1 of Ophraella communa. Lineage (NCBI taxonomy): Eukaryota > Metazoa > Arthropoda > Insecta > Coleoptera > Chrysomelidae > Ophraella > Ophraella communa. The sequence goes on along the minus strand of CM068985.1, from coordinate 41,862,597 downwards.
TAAGGTTTAAGTGGACCCCCGGAAAAAATAACTACACATTCAAAAATTTTGAAAAAATTCATGAATATGTATTATATCGCGACTAGTATTTTCCGAAAATTTAATCAAAATCGCTCGAGTTGTTTTCGGGAAAAACAAGAAAAACTATGTTTTCTCACGTATAAAACTCAAAAACTAGTCGAACGATTTGAACTATTTTTTGTAATATTATGCATCTTCTTTAATAAAATATATACAAATTTTTTGAAAATTTTTGAATGTACAGTTTTGACACAAAAAAATAAAAAAATATTAATTCATGCCTAAATCATTTATTCGAATATTTTTTTTATTTTAAAGTTTGAAACAATTGAATGGATATGTTTTAAGTATTTTACAAAAAAATTGTTATTTAAAACCGTTTGTTTTACAAAATTCGAATTTAACAATAATACGATTTAAAATTCGCACATTAAATTTTTACCTCTGGGAAGGTGCTGACGTCTACATCGCTATGCAGAACTTTTTTAAAAACATTTCAGTAAAGCACACACAGATGGTGCGATTTTTAGAAACATCGTTCAACAGTGTTGCCGATTTAATATTATAACCTAAACACTCAAGAAATTGATTGATACCTCATTTTGTATAGCTTCTAAAGTACAATTATTATTTTATCGATTAAGATACAGAGAGTGGGGTAGAATGTAAAGTTTAACTTCTTTAGTATTATTACTGCTCGATAACGAAGCCAACAAAAAAAGAAGGGTCTGTTTTTAATCTTTCAATGACAAAGGTATGCCTCGAGCATATACATGGTGCAAATGAAAGAAATAAATTGGTTATTTTCTAAAACGGCGACATTGAAAAATCGTGTAACAGGTCAATTTTTAGTTTTAAACAGGTTAGAAATTAAAAACAGGTTAGACATTTTTTTTTAAGTTTTCATACCTCATTTTGTCTAGCTCTAAATTTATATTTTGTCGCTTTATAGGTACAACTATATAAGAAAAAATATAAACAATAAAATCAAGAGACAACAATAAAGTCTTTTCAGGGAACAATTTATAATGTAAAGTCGTCATTAAATCTATCTATCTAATATTTGGATATTATACTGAATACCATAACTTGTAAATTATATTTACCAAAAAACCTACTATTGATATTTATTTATTTATCTATTTACTGATAGATATCTCCGACGATCTATAGGCATCATCCAAAGATATTCTAATAAGTCTGGTAACTCCTTTGATGTAGTGGAAATTTGCAGCTTTTTTTGTGAGCGGTCGTAAATTATCGGTACAATACTTGATATCTTAAATTGCGGATAGGTAAATGGGTAAGGGGAATTCACATAAAAGAAACAATGAGGTTTAAGAATCTTTATTTACTTATGTTGAAATATTGATTTCATGTAGGTACCTACAATAGTTTATCTCTGTTAAAATATTATTTTCTTCATAGTTAATATTATTTTGTTTGAAAAAGTGAAAGTTTCCATTTATTTTAACATTTTGTAAACATACTGCAAACCTTGTAAATGTTTATCTTTGTAGTAAGAATAAGGGTACTCGAACACAGTAATAAAACTCAGGTAGAATTTTAAGCTTAAATCGTTGATTGCTAAAATACTCGAATCTAGAGTATTTGAGTTTGAAAATAAAGAAAACCTAAAAATTCTAAAAGCCATCTTCATAATTGTATGAAATTAACGTTACTAGGGCCAACTAATGTCATGGCTCAATTAGATTCGGCTTTTTGATTAAATATACAGAAACATATTGAAAATGTGTCGAAGAATCGATATATTTTTTCCAAAAAATAAATTAATTCTGTTAAATTTTGTGGAGCTTCGGGAACATAATGAGAGTTTGACTTCCGAGAATCTGGGAATATTTCGGCTCCAGAAATCCAATATTTCAACACGAAAGGCGAAGAAACGACGATAAAATTGATGGGAGAGAACCCCCCTTCAGAGTTGGGTCGGATAGGTACCGAAAAAAGTGCCCGGATATCGGATACTCAAAATGTATCCGGATACTCTTTAAAAAAAGTACTTTCATTTAAAAATGTATTCGGGTACAAGTATCCGGATATTTTTTCGGATACTTTGAAGGATACTTTTTTAACAAGGCCATAAATTATTATTATTAGAACTGTGTAATATGCATGTATTTTTAATGTAATATATAATAATAAAAATACATTAATTGGAGAAAGAAATCAGAAAGTACTCAAAAAATTGTTTATTGCTTAGGAATAATAAAACTAGAACCTAAACTTATAAAGAAACATTAAATTAAAAATAAAAACGTACTAATACAGAAATTATTCCAATTGCTGACGAAGTCAGAAGTGAAGTGCATTTGCCTTGTAAGTACCAATACCTCAAAGTGTTAATCGCTTAAAGCTTTTCTTTTAGGCGTATCAATCATAGTTGTAAAAGAGAAAAGGAAGGGCAGTGGTATGCATTATCGGCGGGCGATAAATATTTAAAAGTATCCGAATATCAAAAAAAGTATCCGGATACCGGATACTTTAAAATTTGGCTACGGATACGGATACCGGATATAAAATTTAAAAAGTATCCGGATACAGCTTTCGGATACATACAAAGTATCCGGATATTGTATCCGGATACTACCCAGCTCTGCCCCCCTTACAAGGTAAACTTTTTTAAAAAATCGCAGAACACCTTACAATTCTTACCACGAGACGCCACTGATCAGATCATTAGTTAATTTCTTCGATTTCATTACATTTTCAACCTTCCTAAAACCCCCTCAATGTACACCAATGAGGGTTTTATATTTCGGAAAATAAATGTTGACAATTGTAAATATTTCTGAAAAATTTTATTTGAATCAGATATCTTTCTTTATGATTTTTTCAAATATTTATCCCCTCTAAAAAACCCCTTCCTACGTTCATATTTTTCCCAAATATAATCAGCTCTATATTTTCACTTATCCGATTTTTGGTGAAAATTTTGTGAAAATCCATTCTGCGGTTTGTTCTTGCTGGCGAAAAATTAAGCATTTATCAAATATTATTAATCTACAAAAATTCCACCTATGTATTAGATTGTGGTAAAAAAATTGAGTTTTGGGAATTTAATTTATATATATGTTATGTATTTATTAATTTTATGGAAATAGCAGCTATATAAAAACAATAAATCACTAAAACCACTAAGCACAAACAAGAAAGCGAAAAACGAATAACGACTATAAAATTTGGTGTAGATGTGGCAAATTCGCATAAAGAGAACAACATCTTGCCGCACAATTTTCGTTTAGCATCTAGTGACTACTTGCGAATGTTTTTTTCCAAGGTATTAAATTTTGTAGAGCCGTTTACAGATTACTGTATTCATAGAAAAGGAACAGAACTAGCGGAGTGCTCGCACCGCCATCTCGCGTTTGAGAATCAAAAAATAGTCGACTCCACTTAAACCTTAAATGAAAATATTTATTGTCATCTGGTGATGATTGTATGAAAATTACAGTAATCTATTTTTACAAACACATAACTGGAGAATTGGTACATGTAGTTTCGCTCTCAATAAATGGGTGGCGCTGCCTGTAGGTTATTTTAAATCATCAAATTATTAAATTTTCTTTATTTAAATACTTGCATATCAACTAATTTAAATATCTGGATTGAAAAGATTATCAAACAACTATTATTTTTTGTATATAACTATGTATATAAAAATATTATTGCTACATCATCTGGTGATGATTGTATGAAAATTACAGTAATCTATTTTTACAAACTCAAAACTGTAGAATCGGTACTTGTAGTTTCGCTCTCAATAAATGGGTGGCGCTGCCTGTTGGTTATTTTAAATCTTCAAATTACTAAATTTTCATTCCTTGTGCTCTTACTCGGAAGGTGTTCATTTTTATAATATAAAACGATAACCTATCTATTACAGGTAAAATGAAAATGATGTTTCCAACAATGGTAGACTGCAGTGAAGGTTTGGAAGACGTTCTTAGAGAATATGCCAAAATACAAGATAGTGTAGATATAAAAGAAATACTTATACGATTTACCACCGATATTATAGGATCGGTAGCTTTCGGATTAGACTGTAACAGTCTAAAAGACCCCAACACTCAGTTTCTGGATTTTAGCAGGAAAATTTTTAAAGGATCCACATGGGGAACTATAAAACGTGCGATAAGTGCCAACCTACCTAAAAGCCTTTTGTCCTTTATACCTCTTAAGAAGGTCGACAAATCCATTGAAGATTTTTTCATGGGTGTTGTAAAGAGCACAATCGACTACAGAGAAAAAAACAGCATTTATAGAAAAGATTTTATGCATCTCTTGTTACAGTTGAAAAATAGAGGAAAGGTTACAGACGACGAAAATATTTTTTCCAAAGGTGACGAAAAAGGCGATCATTTTTTGAGCGTTAACGAAGTCGCTGCCCAATGTTATATTTTCTTTTTGGGCGGTTTCGAGACTTCTTCGACTACGATGACGTTCATATTGCTCGAATTATCGAGAAATCAAGACATTCAAGACAAACTTAGAGAGGAGATTAATACCGTTCTTAAGAAACACAACGACAAAATTACCTACGAAGCAATCATGGAAATGAGTTATTTGGATAAAGTAGTTGATGGTAAGTTTTTGAGTATTTACAAAAACTCAGAATGATTCCTGCACAATAAAATCGATATAACGTGGTTTTTTTTTATTGTAGAAGCTCTACGCCTCCATCCTCCAGCTCCAGTACTTAAAAGACGTTGTAATGAGGCGTATAAAGTTCCTAATACAGATATGTCTATTGAAAAAGGAGATAGAGTAGTAATATCCATTTTAGGCATTCATAAAGATCCCGAATATTATCCAGATCCAGAAAAATTTGACCCAGACAGATTTAACGATGAAAATAAAGCTAAGAGACCACAATTCTCCTTTATGCCGTTTGGAGAAGGACCCAGAATTTGCATTGGTAAGGACATTAACAGTCCAACATTAAATGATTGTTTAAAAAAACTAAGGAAACAAGTTTTTATTGCCAACCGAACTAAAAAAGGAAAATAGTTTTTAATTTTAGAGTTAAGTTATTGATTGGTCGACTACTGTAATACAAACTCTTTATAAAGGTAATTAAAAATTATTTTCCTTTTTTTAGTTCGATTTATCAGTTAGTTTTTTGTGGACGTGTGGTATTTCTTACAAATCATATCGCAATCTCACCAATTTTGTTTAAAATTCCACTTAAACCTTCCTAAAACTGAAAAAAACCATTCTTAAACTTTTTATTCTTCCATTATATACTTTATAAGTATTTTGCTAACCAGCTCTGTATCTTTATTTTCCACTTTTACTATCCCGAGAACCTTAAAATTCTACTTAGTTTCTAAAACTAAAAAAAACCATTGCTAAATTTATAAAATTATTGTACTGCCTTCGGACCTTGATAAGTATACAAAGTTTCAAATTAATTAAAAACCGGTGAAAATTAACCTCAAATATTCCGTTATTTACGGCCTTTGTCGGTCTTAACAACCAGTAACAGGTGGATACCGTTAACCAGACTGTTGAAAGAAAGTCACTAGAAATTTATGTTGGTAGAAATAGAAAATGTAAATTGACATTTGATTGAGGATTTAACCTTATTTGTTTATTTTGTTTATAACGAAAATACTGTTTTAAATAATAATGGAAAAAGAAAAACGAGGGCGTCGAATTATACGCTGCTTGAAAAGGAACTAATAATGTCGTTGGTGCGGAAATATCTTTCTATAATAGAAAATAATAAAACCAATGCCGTTTATAATAAACAAAAAACAGAATGTTGGAAAAAGCTGACATGGGAGTACAAACGTTAATCAAACCACCGGTTTAAGAACGGGTGTGATATTGGCCTATTTCTATCGTAGACTGGTTCAATAATTCTATTTAGCAACTCTGATAATTCATGAAAAGTCTGTTGGTTTATTCTAAATCGTCTTTTAAAATCAACTTCATGCTGATAAATATCTTAACCAACTGTTAGTGAAGTATTAATCGTTGGTGGATGCGGTATAAGAAATAGAAGAGGTTGTATTTATTTATTTATATGAATTTGTTTTAGGTTCTAGATTTGGATTACTACAGACGAAAGTAGGAATAACTTCGATATTAAAAAAATTCAGAGTGACTTTAAATGAGAAAACTCAACTTCCTATTACTTACACGCCCAAAGCTATAGTAAGTGCTGTTAAAGGAGGTGTATGGTTAAATTTACATGAAGTGGAACAGATGTAAAATTTAGTGCCTGCATTGAACAGCAAAATAATCAATTAATAACTTATATTATTATTATAATAAGCATCTTGGTCATCTATGCCACATGAGAAGGAATCATTCCTATTGACGTTCTTAAAAATCAGGTTAATACAATAAAAATTTATTTAAGTATATATTCAAACAATTATAAAATTAAATAAGTCATTGTTTTCACCATTACTATGAACTTTTTTTAGGATTTAAACCTTGTGTCAATTTTTTATATCTAAAATTGAAAGTACTAAGAAAATAACATACAATGCAAGTTTACTGTAATTATGTGTATCTAACTTATCAAGAACCAGAATACTTTTGTATTTGTATTTTATTATTTTAAAAAAATTAATATTTGTAACATATTAAATACATCACCTCAACTCCTCCCGGAAACCTAATTCCCCAACATGAAACCCTAACAACCATGTTGGCAGGCACAGCCCCAAGATGACTGGGACCTGGCCAACAAGGTTACAGAAGGGTCCATAAAATGGGCGGCAAAGGAAGAATTTGAACCCCACACAGATGGATATTTCCAGCCTTGTTTCAGCAAGGGCTGAACATTCTCCTCCCTTATTTATCTAGGGAGAAAATTTCTGGCCAGCATCGTGCTTGGAAGGTTCCCCAAAGAATGGAAAAGAGCCAAGGTTGTTTTCATTCCCAAATCTGGAAATACAAAATAGCCAAATCCTTTAGACCTGTCTCACATCATTTATATTGAAAACAACAGAAATATTGAATGTATATATCTGTTAGCAGGAAGCATAAAGCAGCACACATTCCTTCCACATCAGCATACTTACAAGGTAGGAAGTAACCTTAGCTGTCTTTTTTGATGGAGAAGGAGCCTTCGACAGGCGAGAGTAGGCCTCATTGAGACTGAATTGCTATCTAGGGGAACCCTTCAAACTTTGGTTTCCTGGATAACATCCGGTCTCAGAAGCAACACCAGAAGGCTACTCAAAGGAGGTCGGTTGCTACTAGGGCAGCTGCCTCTCGCCGCGTCTGTGGAACCTAATCATTGGTGGCCTCCTGGAACGGCTTACTAAACAAGGATTTCTACGCACAGGCATACTCCTATGATCAACAAGGAGAATTGGTACGCCTCTAGAATTTCGGATGAGGCCAAATATCTTGGAGTGTAGCTGGAGAAAAAATGACCTGGACCTGGAATTGACGAGGTCATAACCAAGTGATCACCCTGTGGCAACTGCGCCAAGCTGTAGGGAAGAACTGGGGAATAAATTCCAAGGTCCTACACTGGAATCGTTAGACCGAAGATCCGATACGGATCCGTGACCTGGTGGCCAGTGGTTGAGAGGCAATAGGTGTCCCCGAAGCTGGTGCATGTACAGAGGGTTGCACTCATAGAAGCCACAAGAGCGGTAAGGACAACACCCACAGCAGCGCTTGATGTCGTCTTTGCCCATATTCTGAGTGCAACAGCATCTTTCATAAGGCTTAGAGACATTGGGCACTAGAAAGGGCGTAGCGAAGGCTCCACAAGACTATCACATAGGACAGAAACAGAGTTTCCACTAGAACCTTCGGGAAATTCAAGTTTTGGACTTGGAAAATACGTGTTTTTGTCATGTGGCCGGTCACGATGGGGAAAACCATCAAATTTGTTTGAGTTAGTAAACGACACGTTAACCAAGCATATTGTGCACAAATTAGTGTCGATTCTATTTAGATAAGTAAAAAGTGGATTGAATCTATAATTATTGAGCCATAGCAACCCGTGACTGGGCTAGCTAGTATTTTATAAATGTTTAAAGGATTTTAGTGAATTTTAGAGGTACATAACCCAAAAAAAAGTCTGTAAACACCTAAACAAATATTTATTTCCATCAAGATACAGCAAGGAGGCACAAAATACATAATTAATACACTACTTCGCCTCGAAACCTAACAATTATATACAGATTATTAAATAAAATTATCGTAAACACTCTCTTGAAATTCGCTGATAAATTCTAACTAAATTAACTGATAAACTTAACTGGTATCATTACAATGGGTTAACCCAGGGCCGGAACAAGGGGGGAGTAGAGGGGGCGCTTGCCCCGGGCGGCAGGGTTGAGGGGCGGCAAATTTCTGCTTGCAGAAAATTTGTTTAATACAGTTTGTAAAAGTTTTTAATGAGCCAAACGTCATAAGGAACGTCAAGACCTAACAGTTGACCAGGCTTCCAGAAACATTCTAGGACTTTGTCAGTTTCTGAAAACTTCACAAGAGTATTCACTATCTGTCTGAGGCAAAGTTGATTGCACAAATGAATGACATACAGTCGACAGAAGCAAACATGGTCCGCGGAAAATATGCCAACTAATTTCAAGGTTATCACAATCAGCCAATGTTAACGATAATATCAATTTTAGTGGCTGCATAAGTGAGATGAAAATACAACTACAGCGACAAGGACACGCCCACCCAGGGTTCATGTTTGCTTCTGTCAACTGTATCTCCAGAATTCAAAGGAAGAGAAAAAGGAAAACAATTAATGACGAACTTTGTGTAGATGAAGCTGTAACCCTCACCCCTGAAGAGCTGTTCATTGCATCCATGCTGCACATTTCTGATAGGTTGATCATGGAAATGAGCACCAGATTTAAATCATTAGAAAATATCAATGACAAATTCGGGTTTTTGAATGGCAGCCAAATTAATGAAATGACCTTAGATGACTTAAAACTCAAAGCTGGTGAGTTGGCAGATACTTATAAGGAAGACTTGAACAAAAAGGAGTTGATATTTGAAATAGAAAGCTTTAAAGGCTTTGCATTAGGAGTAGATAATAACTTGAAAACTTCTAGCGCTTCCACTACACTAGAACTCATTTTAAAGAACAAGTTGGAAGAAATGTTCCCGAATTTTACAACAGGACTTATTTCTCACACTACCAGTATCAGTTGCTACCGGAGAAAGGAGTTTCAGCAAGCTCAAATTGGCCAAAAATCACCTAAGAAGTTCTAGGTCTCAACAAAGACTCACAGGGGCGGCAAATTTTAGTTTGCCCCCCTCAAAAATTGTCTAGATCCGGCCTTGGGTTAACCTAGAAGAAGTTGTAACAATGGGGAGTCCCTTCATGGTAGCCAACCTGAAAAAATAGATGAAAAACCACTGCCCTTTTTTTGGGAATCATTCAACTTTGAAAGTATAGTTTTCACTACATTCAGTATACTGTAAAAGTTTTTCTTGTCACGAAGGCCTCATTTATTAGATATTGGATAAAATGTTTTTCGTAGGGATTTTCGGATGTTATGTTTTCACTAAAGGATAACCAACAGAAACCATTATCATATGTCATTTTCTATTTCTTTGTCTGTCAAATGTCTAATATATCAACAACGTTTTGACACTATAGCGGTGGATGTTTGGAGGTTAATTGTATGTGTTTTTATTCGTGGTTAAGGTGATTTTGTAGATTCAGTTTATTCGCAGAAATCAGCAAGTAGTTTCAGGTTATTGAATTATTCTCATTTTTTAACCAAAATCGTCTTGTCTACTTAGTTTATTGGATTTCTGACTCCTTTCAGTATCAATTTATCCAGATAATGTAATGAAATTCAAACAAAAGCAGAACACAGAACAAATAAAAATCCTTGGAACATAAAATAGTTTATGTTCTAAGTAAAAATCAAAATAGCAATTTAATGACAATTGACAATGATGGCATGAATAAAAATTGTCAATTGTCACAATTTATTATTGAAAACATGACACAATATCCTACAAAAATCGATTTTTTCCAATATCTAATAAATGAGACCTTCGTGACACGAAAAACTTTTTTACAGTATACTGAATGTGCTGAAAACTATACATTCAAAGTTGAATAATTCCCAAAAAAAAGGCAGTGGTTTTTCCAGGTTGGCTACCATGAAGGGACTCCCCCATTCCCTGTTCTTCTGACCTATAAAGAGCGCAATTTCGAATTTCACATTAAAAACATTATTTTATAAAGATTTTATTTATTTCATTCTATTTGTTTAAGCAGATAAACAATATTTAGCATAAAACAGTAAATTACAAACGGAAAAAATTCAGCAACAGATACACCGAAAAATATATCAACAATTCTTCACTAAATATTTGAAAATAGTGTTTTATGAAAAAATTAATTACGACCTTGTTTATTATTAAAAATTTAAATAAAAATATAGTTAAGCCTGATTTGTGTTTACGATAAAGTTTTGAAAACTATTCCTTTTTATGTACAAACTTTACTTTAACGTAAAGTAAAATGTGAACGTACCAAATAATAAAAATTGATTAAACAATTCTCGTTCCCGTTAAGAAACAAGATAAGTTAATTATTATAAAAATATATGTATACATTATATATATATTAGATGAGGCGTTCTCTATCAGTTTTCTACAATTAAAATATATAAAATATTCATATATAACAATACAAATATACAGCATAACATGCGACTGAAAAGAAATATAGACAGGCGGCATTTTTTCCACGGGTGGTCTACGATAATATAACAATAACGCAATTGAATGTACATAAACGAAAAAAATATTAATATGGAAATTCTCTACGATCTTTCAATTGTATAACAATTAAATAAACTAAAGAGAATTAGCTAACGACCGTGATGTGATCAAAATGATAATAATTGTAACTCTATTTGGCTTAAAATTTAACAAACATCTATATTTATATAATTAACAATAAAGTAAAACAACAATTGATAAAAGAGGGTCCTTAATAAAGCTAGTAAATTAAAAACTGTTGAATATCCTTCAAAATTTAATAAAAACGATAAATCTGTCGATCCGAAAAAATTACGATAAATAAAATGTATGATTTTTTAAATATTAATTTTGATAGTGGGAAATTAAATTTTTTTTTATAAAAATAGGAAAAATTAAAGTTATTCGTTGATCTTTTCAAAATGGTATAAAATAAATGGTTTTATTAGAAAATATAAGATTATTACTATTACAACGAAACTTTCGAGCTATGTTTGCTTATCAATATTTAAATAAAAGGGTAATTTGTTTTAAATAAATATTTTTTTTTTCATTAAAACGCTCTTAATTTCATTCCCAAGTACTTTTTTAAATTTAAAATTAAACTATCGAATGTAATTCAACTAGTCGAATGAAAATTATCGATTCATTTTCATTCCATGAGTAAATTTAATAAGAAACTTTTATCAATCGAACGAATCAATGGGGGAGTTCCTTCATGGTAGCCAACCTGAAAAAAGAGATGAAAAACCACTGCTTTTTTTTGGAATTATTCAACTTTGAAAGTATAGTTTTCACCACATTCAGTATACTGTAAAAGTTTTTCTTGTCACGAAGGCCTCATTTATTAGATATTGAATAAAATGTTTTTCGTAGGGATTTTCGGATGTTATGTTTTCACTAAAGGATAACCAATAGAAATCATTATAATATGTCATTTTCTATTTCTTTGTCTGTCAAGTATCTAATATATCAACAGCGTTTTGACACTTATTCTCATTTTTTAACCAAAATCGTCTTGTCTACTTAGTTTATTGGATTTCAAACAAAAGCAGAACACAGAACAAATAAAATTCCTTAGAACATAAAATAGTTTATGTTCTAAGTAAAAATCAAAATAGCAATTTAATGAAAATTGACAATGATGGCATGAATGAAAATTGTCAATTGTCACAATTCATTACTGAAAACATAACATACGAAAATATCCTACAAAAATCGATTTTTTTCCAATATCTAATAAATGAGACCTTCGTGACACGAAAAACTTTTACCGTATACTGAATGTGGCAAAAGCTATACATTGGAATAATTCCCAAAAAAAAGGCAGTGGTTTTTCCAGGTGGCTACCATGAAGGGACTCCCCCATTCAAACTGTCACTGGCAGTAATTACGTCTGTGTTTATTTTAAATTGACGTAATAATTGTTAACAGGTATTTTAAGGCCCAAAAGCAGACTAATTAATTCAAATAATGTATCAGATGACGTAAAGTCCAAAAAAATACTACACTAAACTTATTAGTCACTACCATATTCAGGCAAATCACATAGGACAAAATACGACAACGATATTGGATTTTAAATGTTCGCCAAGTAGTTAAAAGTTGTTGGAATGTTTGTAGTTTGTGAAGGTTTTTACGGATAACACCAGATGTCCCCGAAATGGCACCGTTACCTGATTATCGACTAAAATCTTATGTGAAACGTTTCACCATCTCAGGGGTAGATTTTGGACCATTTAAATTTGTTGGAAAAAGACAAGAAAAGCGACATGGAGTTCTTTTTACTTGTCTTAGCATAAGAGCTGTACACTTTGAAATTGCTTATTTCCTAACAACTGACTCGATGAATTTAGCACTACGTAGAATGATTGCAAGAAGAGGTTATCCCATCCAAATGTTTTCAGATAATGGAACCAATCTTCGTGCAACTAAATCGACTCACCTGACCAGTACACCCTAAAAGTCGTATTTTGTTCAAATGGCTGGGTCGATTTTCATAAACCCATTTTTTTTAAGGTCCAATTAGTTACCTATACAATCCAACTTTAGGAATATTTTGTAGCAATAACCCATCTGACGTTTATTTGAACACCTCGCTACAAGTGTTTTTTATTGTTTCAGAAAAATCATGGATACTCCGCGAGAAACAGCCGCACAGGTGGTTGCATTGGTTGCTCAAGAGTAGTTAGAAGGTTTCAAGAGACTGGTACCTTCACTCGAAGACAACATAACAACAGGCACCGTTCCACATCCGAGAGAGAGGGATGACCGTTTCATCGTCTTAACCCTTTCAGTACGCGCCTGTCGTACTGTTTAGTTTTTGCTTGTTAGACAGACGGATGTCGTGAATTTTCGACAGTGTCGTAAATGGGCGACATCCGGCAACTTAGCAAAGTGACGCGTACTGTGCCACACCCGTGAGTTTTAGCGTCAGTGTGTTGGGTACTTTCGTTATAGAATGTCATCTAATGATCAAGCTGGTCCTTCGGGCCATTGTGGATTGTCTGATATGGACGTGAAAAATATTTTGAATGCGGTGAACGATAGTGATATGTATATTAGTGAGGAGGAACCATTTATAGACAGTGGCAGCGAATATATGTTCCTGACTCTGAAAGTGAATTGAGCTCCGAAGAAAACGACGAATCCTTATTGGAGGACGATGAAAACGCCGCAGAACAACAGAATTCAATTGTTTCTGCGTCTGATATCTCTGATCAAAGTATACGCCAGGAGGAATTTCACATAATATGGGATTCACGTGAATTTGTTCCCAAAGTTCATCAGTTTGACGACACCAATAATAGTGGACTACAAAATAAAAATCTATAAAATAATGAGAGTAAGATAGAATATTTTATGGAACTATTCTCGGAAGAAATAGAAACATTATTATTGAAGAAACGAATATTTATGCTCAACATGCACGACTCTGCACCATGTCACAAAGCCAGGAGTGCCACTGCATTTCTGGCTGAAAAAAATGTGGAGGTTTTGCCATGGCCGGGTAATTCCCCGGATATGAACCCCATAGAGAACCTGTGGGAGTTCACCAAGAGAGAGATCGCCAAAGAAGTCATCACGACAAAAAGACAGCTTATCGAAACCCTCATCCGAGTGTGGCATCACTCTCCACAACTAAAGTATGCCACGACGAGTGCAAGCAGTGATTGCAGCAAAAGGCGGAATCACAAAATATTGATTTTTTCTAAAATAAATTTTATTTTCATTATTTTTTATTGTGTTTTCATGTTACTAATTACATGTTTATGTCAGTAAGACATAATTTACAAATACTGAATCAAATAAACCGAAAATTCTATACCTCAAAACTAAAATTCGATTAATTTGGCAACCCACTGTAATAGACGAAAATTTAACAAGAAATTCGTGGCCAAAAAAATTATAACCAAAACATACCCTGGAAAAGAGTAGTCGATGTCAAGACACAATTTGACCAGTTACCAAATTTTGTAATCTTGATGTTAAAGACCGGATAGATACCAAGATCATTCTATCTGAAAATGCAGTAGATGGGATGGAAATCAAATAGAAGTTAGTTTGCAAAGACCGAAGGTACTGATTGCAGGAATGAGGTCCAAAAGAGACAAACTAGACCTCTATTTCAATTTGACTTCCAGAAAAGATTGGAAGACAGAAGCAATAGTACTTAATACGTGAAGAGAGTGAGATCTGATGGTATAAAGTGGAATTTGGTTCCGGCTCAACATTTTCTGGAAAATTAACTACTCCACAAACCCTATTGTTTTTTTTAAATAAACTTAATACCATCTGCAAGCCGAAAACAAATTTTTTCCCACCTTTTACAAAAACAAATTATTGTAAGGGACATTTTTTTACTGGAGTGAATAAAATATTCGTCTAAAACAAATCACCCTAGAAAAAAACAAATCAATCTAAAGTTCTTAACTACGAGGTTTAGTAAAATATTCATCTGTTAAAAATCATGCATGTGATCGATTCCGTGTTATTTTGACTAGCGAATTAAAGATAAATGTAGAGGTCCGGCAACATTTTTGTGGTTTACCTCAAACCCCACATCATTCCGTATTAGTCTTTTAATTGGTAGACCACCATCAACGCGTGAAAGTATATCGATGGCACTTTTCACCCCCTGAACCTAAAAAATTCCTGTTAAACACCACCAACCGTCTCCAGATTCGTATTTACTTTCTTGTTACCCTTCGCACTGTTTCACAAACGTTCGTCTAACTAACATCAAATGTGTATGGGCACGTGAACGAGTAACTGAGCCCTGTCTGTAAACACCTCACTGCACATCTCGCACTTGAAGAGACTGTGAGACGAAGCGTTGGCGTGTTGCATGGAAATTTCGGCCAGTTCGTGTAACGGACTCGGATCCAAAATTTCTTGCTTGATAGACGACTGAAGGTTCACATCGGGAGGCGATTCATTTTCCGATTCGGATTTTTTGTTGCGGGCCTTAGACACGATCATTCCTTCCTTCACCAGTCTTACCTAAAAATTGACAATATTAAGACAAAGTAAATTCCAGGCTGAAAACTAAGACACTTTAGAAGAATTGGAGGATAATTGATTTTACTCGTGGTATTTTTGGTTAAATCTATAACAGAGACAACCAAAGAGACAGTCAAGTACATAAGCATTTTTGTTCGATTGTCCAATAAAATAGTCCTGTTAGCTCTATCCTTGTTTAGTTCACAAGTTTATGAAATTTCACATGTCTGTCTTATTTTTGGAAAGTAAGCGCAGATGGCACCAGGAGCATGGAATTTTTGACACAACGGCAAACCTTAGAACATAAAGTTTGTTTGATATTCTGTGGTAAATGTGAAATGTGACGTGTCAACTGTCAAAGTATTCAGTCGCCATTATTGTTTTGACGAGTTGTATTAACTGTGTTTTTTGTGGCGTTTTTAGAATAAGTTCAATAATTTGAGTTCTTATTTATAAACTGTGTAACAGTGGGTTGCAGAACAATTATTTTAGACTTTTGTTTGGTGATTAGTTTGTGTGTAACGATAGTTAAAAAACGATGTGTTTTTTATGCATCCTTTTAGTCTATATCTTGTCATTTCTTTGAAAAGTTAAGAACCACTTATACATCATTTATGTTTCATATAAAACCACTTTTTGTATTTTTCAATAAAGTATGTTTTTTTTTTAGTTTTGTATTTAATTTTGAATGAAAGAAATAAGAAAATAAACGAAAAAGGGTTTGCCCGCGATTTTTTAAAATTCCTGACAAGCGCGAGCGCCATTTTAACTCACTTTCCGGTTCTGGTGGACCAATTCATTATTGTAGAACAAAAATTTAACATGTACTTGGGCGTCTCTTGGTTGTCTCTGTCTATAGTAGGATTTTTGTCTAACTTGGTGTGTTTAAGTCAAATCTTCCTTCAGATGGACTGACAAATTATTTGACCTTTGAATTGAATACTTTTTAAAATGACAAGATGTGTTTAAGGGGGCGTTCATTAATTATCTGAGGTGTTCTAGGAGGAAGGGGATCAAGCTAGGATCAAGGAGATCTTGGCAAATATTACGCGTCTTCAGGTGTCGAAAAACGTTGACCTCTCAGTTTGTTTTTTTTTACGTACGGGAATAAAAAGAAGCAATTTATCTGTTAGTTAATGCTTAACTACCACTTATTTTGGAAAGGTCGGTTTATCAACAACAGGCTAACTTTATCCGACAGCTAAAATGTCAAATATTTATCTGTAACTTTCAACTGGCGGCGGTTAGGTCGATATCTGGAGGTTAAGGTCTATTATATAACCTCACTTTATGCTGAAGATTTGGTTTGTTTTGATTCCGAAAATTTTCAGTGTGTCTAATTTATTTGAGTTTGATCAGAGTGAAAAATGGAAAGTACTAGTACGACTAAGAAGACAAGATGAAATTTCACAGCAGATGAGAGAAATTTGCTATTAAAAATTGCAAATAAACATAAAAATGTCATCGATAATAAAAAAAACGGATCGGGCAACCTGGAAATCTACCAGTACAAAATTCAAGTGAATCCTCAATGAGTTTTAATATTGACAGAACAGTCTCTTTTGTCATCCTAAAACTTGCATGAAAATCCAGGTCATCCCACTTTTCAAAGTAGTCTTCATCAACAATCAAAAACTCTTCATAAAGTAAAAGTTAATTTTTCATAAACAAAAACAATCAACAATAACCTAACAAAACGGTCGTGACATCTCAATTATAATGTGACATGACCTTGTTCTTGTAACAACCAATGAGATTGCTTACATTCATCCATCAGTATTGCCAACTTTCATTACCAATCAGTTAACTAACTAAAACTAGAGGATAAAAACGAGTTGATAATTCGCTTCCAAACAAACTGAAACTTATATAAATTCTCCAGAAAAAATGTGTAAAGGATAAAAAATTTCGAGGGGTACATTTTTTACAGAATTTAATAAGGAATCGATTAGTGCTGACCCGATTTCGATCGCATCTATAGTTTAGCCATCATCAGGTTCCAAAGTTGAAACATGATGTAAAGTTAAGGTCGAAATTTTCAAAGGCTGCAGAATTGAAAAGTAAAACACGGACGCCTAAATTCTGAGGTTACCATTAGGCAGAATCTTTTTTGGCATTTGCTGCTTTCTGGGTACAGCTCGAGGTCTTGTTTGGCGTTTTCAATTTGTTTAAATCTTAGATCCTTACAATTTTTAATACCAAATAGAATTAAAACAAACCTAAAATCACTAACCAATCATTATTATCTTATAAACGTTGTCTGTACTTGAATAATTTAACCACCAAGTTAGGATATAATATTCTGCACTAAATAAAGTGTACCGGAACTCTTAAACTTCCAATCCTTTTAATTAAACTCTGCAACACAGATCTGGTACAAAAGAAATTGACTTACTTTACTTCCTGGTCCAATAATATGCCTACCAGGTTTCAAACTGCTACTGTTGCTGTTACTATTAACATTTCCGCTTCTTGATCTCGTCGTCCTTCGCACTTGGACTACGTTCATCGGTTCCGGAGGAAGTTGTACCGTTTCACTTTCTACGGTCTGCTCGTTAGCTACTTCTGTGGGATGTTCAAATTGATCCATGTAAATAACGCCATTGTTATGTTGCGTAGCAGTCGATTCTTCTATAACGTGTTCAGGTTCGACGATAACGTTTTCTTGTTTTAAGAGATTATCGACTGCTTCTTGGGTGGGATCTTTGTCGATGACATCTTCGAAAGTGGCTAGCGGGAGTTTTTCTTGTAGGACGTGATAGTTGACGTTTTTCGTCCTAGGGCGAATTCGTTCACCTGAAATTTGGAAATATTAGATTACCATCATTTAGTTTTTCGTTTTTGATAATACAATATTGTTTTATTATATCTACCTGGTGTTTCCGATCTAGGGCAACATTTTAAAACAAAGTAACAAATGTACGTTTTTTTTTTTATAATTTTTGTACGATTTTGGAGATTGGGAAAATTTCGAACCAAACTGAATAGTTTGAAATGATCAGTTATGGGCAAAATGAACTTTTTTTCCAATTTTTTGGGGCCTTTTGGACTGCGGTGCTTGAAAAAAATACAGGGTGTTGCGCGACAAGTTTTGATTAAAAGTAATGGCGGATACAGTTATGTTAAAAATCTGAAATTAAGAAACTGTAGGTTTTGGATGACGCTGAGTTCAAATATAATGTTGTCCCGAATGTGGCACTTCCGGTTATACCGGAAATAGACGTCAATTTTGTTATTTTAAATAGAATCTGATATTTTTTATTTAATATTCGAATTCTACATGAAATTTTAGATAAAATTTATGCATAATGTCCTATACCAGAAAGTATTTTCGAGATATTTCGTTTTTTGTCAAAATTTTGAAAAAATTCTAGTCCACATTAAATATCTCCATTAATATCGAAACTAGTGACGTGAAATTGTAACCAATAAACAACAAGGGCTTGCCCGGTAACTCCATATGTTCAACTCATTGATATTTCATGCAGGGTGTTTTAAACTTAGCCGCCAACATGCACAATTTAACGTAACTATATCCTTATCTAACGAAAAGTCAGAAACTTTTATCCAGTAATTTTTAGCCCTAGCGGGGGTCACGTTTGACAGCAAATTAACATGGAACTCTCTATAAAATAGAGTTAAAAAAGCATATTTATTAAAAATAATCAAAAACTCTTCGTTTCAACTTCCAAGTTTATTTAAAACATAATTTTTTCAAATAAACTTGGAAGATCCCTAAACCTAAATATAAAATGAGCAATGGGTTGTCTCCATAGCCGCAAAAGAGATTACCAAAAGAGAAATCACTGACAAGTACTTTTAACCCTGAATAGGCCACGGATCACATCAGGTCTAGTATTAGAATGTCACATGGCCCTTACCGAAGCCTTCAATAATAATGTGGTTACTCCAGGCTGGATAAAAGGTCATGGAATTTCAAAAGGCAACCGCATAGCTGACTCGTTGGCTAGGAAAGCTGCTTTCCAAAGACTCTTGGGACCCTTGGGACAGTTTTGTCAGGTTGCCGGCATCAGCGGTGGTTGACCTACTAAAGGAACGCTCCCTTGACAAATTCAGGGGAAGATGGGATAAAGAAAAAGGTTGCAGACTATCTAAGGAATTTTTGAAATACCCGAATAGCAAAGCAGCCAAGAAACACGTGGCCATAACCAAAAAAGACCTGCGGTTGGTCACAGATATACTTACTGGTCATTGTCATTTACGAAAACATCTGAACAGGTTGGGTTTATCTGACAGCCCACTATGTAGAGGATGTGAACAAGAGGATGAGACAGTTGAGCACGCCCGTTGTAATTGTCCGGCACTCTATATTATAAGGCTGCCTACTGGCGACGTTAACATCTACTTTAAACATGTAGGATGGTTGAAGAGCTAATAGGTAGGCTTAATCTCAGAAGGACCACAATGGGCCAAATGTGCCCTAAGTGCAATGGGGCGACCCACCCTTCCAGAATTACAGATACAGAAACATTTAATAAGCAAGTTTCACAAAGTAACAAATGTACGTTTTTTATTTTTGTACGATTTTGGGAAATTGGGAAAATTTTGAGCCAAACAGAATAGTTTAAAATTATCAGTTATGGGCAAAATGAACTTATTTCCAATTTTTTTGGGTCATCTGGACTGTGGTGCTTGAAAAAAAATCTTTTAACGAAAAGTTAGAAACTTTTTTATTTTTAATTAATTAATTTTTTTAGAATCTATCTGTAAGAAAGTTTGGCCGTTTAAAATTGCCTATTCTATTTTTATAACGGTTAATGTTTTTTTTGTCGCACGAAATGGTCGGTACAATTGAAATTTTGCATATCACATGAAATTTCGGTGGTTGGGTTGCTCTATTTTAAAGTGTTATGAAAAATGTTAGCAAACAATAAATAACTGAACGGTTGAACTAAACTTCCACTATTTATTCGAAAAATACGTTTTAAAATGCAATTACAGCTATTTCGATGCTAGTTTGTAGCGAAACTCTTCAAACAACCCTCGTACTATCTTGAACAAATTTATAAATAATTTTAAAATTTCACCCTGAACAATTCATAATAGACCTACTACATGGTATAGTTCGTTGACATCGTATTGTTAAGGAGCTTATAAAATCATAAAAATATTCAGGGTTTTTCATTAAAAATATAGATCATAGACATAGACGATGCCAGACTTGCGTATATCACCCTGTACATTTAAATTTATGTTTAAAAAGCTTACATTTGAATCTCAAAATTGACGTTTGGTCCTATTTTTGTAGATGGAAATTTAACAACCGAAAAATATTTAAGCATGATCAGAGACAGCGTTTTTTATAATCTTCTACCAATAATTTTATTCCACACTGTATTTATTTCGAAGCACACTTCAATGGCGTTAGCTTAGCACCGTTTTAGGTACTGATCAACAACAACAAAAACAACAACAACAATAATAATTGAAAGGCATAAAAAGAAAACAAACTATATTACTGGCATCAGTCTACAAAACAGGCAAACAAAACCATCATAAAACAAGGAATCGTATACGGCGATTGTAGATCTCAACAAAAATTCCTACTAACTTTTCCTACACTTTAACCAATTAAATCTTCCCCGCCAAACTCACCGGTTGTTGATTTTATTTCAGTTGGTTGCGTTCTGGTTATTAGAGTTTTAGTCTTATGCCTTATCCGTCCATCTTCTCCAGATTCGACCGGTACGCGCGTCTTCTGGGTGTGAATCATTTTCGGTCGACTGGGAATCGATTGGTCCGATTTTAATTTCTTGACTTGTTGCTGTTTGGCTTTCGGCGTCGATTTCGAATTAACGAGAGAATTAATGTTTTCTGAAATTGAACAAAAATTGCTTATAAAAACATTAAAAAAGTCGATTTAAGCTTAATCCTACCAATTGTTGATGAAACACTGTTGTACAGTTCCGCATACGATTCGGAAACGGATTCTTTTTGCGATTCTGGTGAGTTAAGTTGTTTCTTCGACGGTTGCCTTCTTGTAAATCGTCTCTTCCTTTCTTTCTCTTCTTCCGAATCCGTATAATTGTCTCCCAGATCCTGTAAAAAAAAATTAACCATTCAGACCTTTTATCCAATAATATATACAGGGTTAGGATAAAGTATAGAACCAAGCAAATATCTTTGAAAGGTTCAAAGGAAACTCAAAGTCTATCCCACAACTGTTTTAGTAATTGTTGCAACTAGTGGAATATTTTCCTGCTTAGGAAAATTCCATCCACATGGGAATGATGGGTTTCTACCCTTGAAGCCTCAGTTGTCCCCAAACATTTCCACAATAAATTATGCTTCATGCACCCCTCTTTTAAGTTTCCCTTCAAAACTTCTTCAAAAATTTAATTCTACAACAGTTAAAACGTATAAGCTGCTCCCTTTTTTTGGGATTTGCTATTACTCCACAATTTATCTCTTCAAGTTTTACTTTCTCTGTTTTTTTCCATTATATCCCCTATTTTTCCTATTGGGGTTTAAATTTAAAAGGAACATTACATTATTTCCACTATTTCCATATCGGTCTCTACATTTTGAGATAGTATAACCTGACAAAGCTAGGACAAAGTGGTTACTAGATAAATCCAGATCACAGCTGCGTCTGCTTGTAGGAGTCCTTACTGGCCTTAGAAGACATCTTGTAACATTTTAAGCACCTGGTATCCTAAATATTAAATTAAATTAGTACCGCGACCTCCATCTTTCCGAAAGAACTCTTAATAATAAAATAATGAATACGGTCTCTATAATTATAATTGGAAGTTCAAAGTAGCTACGCTACGAGGTGTACTAATGAGTTGCCATTATCGGGTTCAAGAGGTTTTAATAATTATTCCCAGTCTCATTTCTTGTATTGGTTTACTGTGATATACAGAAAGTTGGAATATAATACAGTAAACTAGTAGCATCTCTTTAATTTGAAGATTCAGTAAACTTGAACAGCTTGTAAACTTTAAGCTCTCGTATGCAAGAACATTTTTAACTGGATCATCTCTACAACTTGGGCAGATCATCCCTCCACTCGAAAAACTAATTGTTTATATTTAATAGCAAAAATTGACATAAGACAGTTATAAATGATATTCGAATGTCAAAAATGACAGTTGACAGATGAAAAATGACAGTTGGTAGAGGAAAAATGACAGTTGACAGTTAAAATGACATTTGACAGTAAAAATTACATTAGATCGTTTGAAGGAAAGGGTTGCCATTGTACTTCGTTGTAATTAAGTGTTGTACTCTAATTAATTCATAGAAAATATAGTTTAATATCTTTAGTGTAAAAGTGTTTATTCCATACAACCCCCAATATTAAATATTACAAAATAATTGTTTTTAAAAAACAAGATTCTGTTATGCTTGGATATTTTTTTACAAACCTCAGATTGTTCATGTTCGCCTTCTTCGACCCTCGTTATCAATTCCAATTCGTGCGGTTTCAGTTTCCGTCTACGTTTATATTTTCTAGGACCGACTTGCGGTTGACGTTTCATGGCTGTGTTCATGTCGCAATGGTGAATCAGATGCAATATTAGATCCTGAGATGTGGCAAACATATCGGAACAAACCGAGCAACAATAAGGCGTCATACTGCAAAAACAAACAATAAAATAGTTTCTTTCCTCGATTTAATAAATGAAAATTTACCTATTAGAATATTTTGGGTCCGGTCCGGAATGATGAGATCTTATGTGTTCTCTTAAGACTACTCGTTGATTAAACGCGCGAGGACATACGGCGCAAGCGTACGGTTTTTCTCCCGTATGAATACGTTCGTGTTTTCGAAGAGTTCCTCCATCTGCGAACGCCTTCCAACAAAATCTGCAACCGTACGGTCGTTCGCCTATACACAGAAACAAAGAACATTGAAATAGTTAAATTTTGTAATTAAACTGCGTGCCGAGCGAAGCGAGGTTCGCAGCACCTAGTCAATTTAAAAATCATTAGTTATAATTAATTTGGTGCTGCGAACCTCGCTTCGCTCGGCACGCAGTGATAGATTTATAATAATACCAAATAAATTAGAACTGATTTAAAAACCATTTTTGCCAGCTCAATTTTGTTTAAATTCGGTATAATTATAAATGAATCACTGCGTGCCGAGCGAAGCGAGGTTCGCAGCACTTAATCAATTTAAAAATCATTAGGTATAATTAATTTGGTGCTGCGAACCTCGCTTCGCTCGGCATGCAGTGATAGATTTATAATAATACCAAATAAATTTGAACTGATTTAAAAACCATTTTTGCCAGCTCAATTTTGTTTAAATTCGGTATAATTATAAATGAATTACTGCGTGCCGAGCGAAGCGAGGTTCGCAGCACCAAATCAATCTAAACTAATTTAAAAATCATCAGTTATAATTAGTGGGATGCTGCGAACTTCGCAAAACAAGAAGTTAAGCAAAAAGTAGAGGAAGGTGAGAAGAAAAGTGATGTTGCAAAATAATATAAGATTCTTCTGACTACTCTCTCAACCTTAATAAAGCACAAGGTGAAAATAAACACTGCTCAAACTGCTGGGACATGAAACGCGTAAAACGGAAAATTTTACTATTTTTAGACAATTGCACTGTCCACGACAGTCCTTCTACATTGTTCAACGTGAAACTCTACTTCTTTCCGCCAAATACAACTTCCAAATTGCAACCATTGGACCGAAGGATCATCCATCCATAATTTTAAGATATTCTATCGCAAAGAAATTGTTAAGCTCGTTTTAGAATCTCTTTTACATTCTGACATATTGAAGCCAGCCAAGACCTCTTTAATATATTTTTCTTGGTCCAAGGAGATTCTGACTATCTTAAGATCACATTGAATTTTCATACCCAAGCAGAAATGTGCTTCTCCAAGGTCTTTCATTCGTAAAACTTTCGTGAGCTCATCTTTCAGAAATTGTTTATGGTTGCTATTGTTAGAAAACAAAAGAACATCATCCACGTATATCGCAAGTATTGTGATTTTGCATTCATCTGTATCGAAATATACACATGGATACATTTTCGATTGCCGGAATCTGAAGCTCTTTAGAACTGAATCTAGCTCTTTGTTCCAGATTCGGCTTGATTATTTCAATCCATACAATATTTTCAAAAGACGACATGTTCTTCCATTTGGTAGCTCCATATATATTTCCTCGTCTAGTTTTGGATGCAGAAACGCAGTAACGACATCCATCTGATCGATTGTCCATTCAAATTTAGCAGCCAATGCAATCAGAAATCTGATGGAACTATACCTCACAACTGGCGATAAAGTGTCTTCATAATCAACACCAGCTATTTGTGAATATCCTTTTGCCACAAGCCTAGCTTTGTGTTTTTCAATTTCACCCGACGCCGTTAATTTTGTTTTGAACGTTCATTTACTTCGAATCGGTTTCTTTTCTAGTGGAATTTCACACAATTCCCAGGTTTTGTTTTCATGGTGAGCTCTGAGCTCCTCTACCATGGCAGCTTTCCATTCTCTTGCATTGGTACCTGACAGAGCCACTTCTACTGTTGTGGGATCTGATGAATTTTCTACCATGACTTGATAAATAAAATCAGAATTGAAGATGAATGGATTTTCCGACATCTTCCTCAGTTTCTGCGTCCTTCTCCGTTTCGGATATTGTTGATTACATTTCCAATATATTCTGCTCTATTTCTACTAAATCTGTATGGCGATCGGAAGAAGTACTCAGTGAAGATACTTGCGGAAAATATATAAAGTGGCATTCACATAATTTCCAACAGAGTCGACTTTATCAGTTTTTTTTATTTTATTTTCAAACAAATATGACTTAAAAGGTTTTCTACACCCTCTGGTTTGTAAATCTTTGCTAATTTTCAAGTTTTTAAATGAAAAATTCAAATACTTCGTACGCTATATACCTCAACGGACATTTTAAAAGATAAAAACATTTTTTGTTCAAACAACCACTTACCTGTGTGTATCCTGATGTGAATTTGCTGCGAACTTCTCGAACCGAACGTTTTCCCACATTCTCTGCAAGGAAACTGCCTGCCGGATACGTTGCTGTGACTGTGCCTGTGATTCATTAATGATCTACCGTCGGGGAATTCCTCACCGCACACGTCGCAAGTTACCACCTTGTTTCTGTGCGACAACATGTGTCTTTTAAGACGGGCTTTATTGTGAAACGTTTTGTCACATTTGCTGCAAGCGAACACCTGAAAAATACAATTATTCCGATACATTAAGATAGTCGAGAATAAATAAAAAAAGTTTGGAATGATTGCACACCTTTTCTTTTGAATGTTCCCAAGAGTGTTTGAGTAACGTTCTTCGATCTTTGCAAGACCTTCCGCATAGCATACACGTATTTGGTGGAAGATTTTTTCCGTGTTTGGCCTGGAATATAAAAATAAAATATATTTGTTACGTTTCAAAGAATAAAAACCATTTCGACGTTTAGTCATTGAAAAAAAAAAACAAAGTCAATGTCACATAGATTCTATATTTAGTACATACTCGAACTATTGTAGTTAGTAGCAGCAGTTACTCAATCATTGCCCTCATTTTGAACCTCCTTATATACAGAAACTAATTGCTGTCACCAACTACGATTGTTTAAATCCTAAATAAAATATTCGTGACATTTAGGGTCGGTTTATCAATGGCCAATATTATCCATCAGTTAGGTATCCGTCAGATAACACTAACTATCAGATAAAGTTCCAGTTTGTTTGAAGGATATTGTGCAAGTTCTTGAGTACGAAAGAAGGCCATATACAGTTAGGGAAAGAGTAGACAACTTTGAAAAGTGGGATGACCGGGATTTTTATGCAAGATTTAGGATGACAAAAGAGATTGTTCTGTCAATATTAGAACTCATTGAGGATTCACTTGAGTTTTGTATTGATTCTCAATGACATCTTTACGTTTAATTGCAATTTTTAAAAGCAAATTTTTCTTATTTGCTGTGAAATTTCATCCTCTCTTCTTAGTCATACTAGTACTTCCCATTTTTCACTTTGATCAAACCCAAGTAACCTAGACACACCAAAAAACTTCGTAATCAAAACCAACCAACTCTTCTGCATAAAAGTGAGGTTATATAATAGACCTTAACCTCCAGATATCTACCTAACCGCCAGTTGAAAGTTACAGATAAATATTTGACATTTTAGCGGTCGGATAAAGTTAACCTATGGTTGATAAACTAACCTTCTCAAAATAACTGGTAGTTAAGCATTAACTGACAGATAAATTACTATTAATAAACCGACCCTGACTTAGTTTTTCATTAAACGTTTGTTGAGTTAACAGCAACATTAAACATGGTGTTCCTCAGGGATCTGTCCTGACACCCCTACTTTTTATTATACATAATAATGACCTACCCAGTTTTATTGAGCTATTTTTGCAGATAATGCTATTTTTTGCTTAATTTCCAGCTATTTTGGAATGGTTGGTTTATCAACAACAGGTTAGCTTTATCTGACAGCTAAAATGTCAAACATTTATCTGTAACTTTCAATTGGTGGTTAGGTCGATATCTGGAGGTTAAGGTCTATATATTATATATATTATATAACATATAACCTCACTTTTTTGGTGTGTGTAATTTACTTGGGTTTGATCCAAGTGAAAAATGGAAAGTACTAGTACAACTAAGAAGAGAGGATGCAATTTCACAGCGGATGAAAGAAATTTGCTATTAAAAATTGCAAATAAACATAAAAGATGTCATCGAGAATAAAAAAACGGATGGGGCAACCTGGAAATCTATCAGGGCCGGTATTCTCAGGTCCTCGCTTGGAGCGATATCGATGTCGTTGAATGCGAGGGGAGTGAAATTCACTGCCAAATCGATTCTCATGCCCTCTCCTCGCATGGATCGCTCCTGTCAAAGAGGAGTGCTTTATTTCACTCGCTTTCATGTGTACCAGTTGCTCGTGTCATAAATTTGCGAGCGGAGGGATACATGAGAATCTAGAAAAGCCATATCGCTGCCAATCAAATCACTCCCTTTTGTGATCGCTCGCTGTGAGAGGAGTGAGTTGAGAATACCGACCCAGTACAAAATTCAAGTGAATTCTCAATGATTTCTAAAATTAATAGAACAGTCCCTTTTGTCATCCTAAATCTTGCAT
The DNA here is from genome assembly GCA_035357415.1 of Ophraella communa. Taxonomy (NCBI): domain Eukaryota; kingdom Metazoa; phylum Arthropoda; class Insecta; order Coleoptera; family Chrysomelidae; genus Ophraella; species Ophraella communa. The sequence continues at coordinate 41,835,215 of CM068985.1, read as the reverse complement.
GAAAATCCTGGTCATCCCACTTTTCAAAGTTGTCTATTCTTTCCCTAACTATATACGGCCTTCTTTCGTACTAAAGAACTTGCACAATATCCTCGTCCTCGTCGCTATCTAGAATATAATCATTCAAAAAATGCTTACATTTATCCATCAGCATTGCCAACTTTCATTACCTAGCAGTTAACTAACTAGAGCAGGGGTCGGAAACCTTTTGCTATATCAGGGCCACATATGTTGTCAGACTATCAGTGCGGGACGCACTTATTTTTATATTTATATGTTCAGGCATGTATTTTTAATATTTGAAATAAAACGCAAATATATTCAATTCAAATTGAATTAATATATTAACATAAAAGTAAGTGACTAGTGAGATTTTTGCGGCTGCATTTGACTTTTTAACGCCTGCTTTCATTTAAGTAGCAGACACGCGCAGTAACGCGTCTAAATGTTCATCCGTTAACCGCGAATAATTCTTATTTTTGCAGTAGTTGAGTATTGAAAAAGACTGCTCACACAAATATGTACTACCTACCAAACATAGTTATCTGCTGAGCAAAATTTTTCAATTCTTTGAAGTTTTCAGAACTCCGTAGAACTGTATTAAGTCAGTGCTTTCCTTAAATGCCGTTTCAAGTGTGCTATTACTTTGCAAATCTACTATGTTCATTTGCAAATTGCTTGGTACCTCACTAATATCAATTGCAAAAGGATTTTGGAATATTTACATGTTAAGGGAGCTCTTTTTAAAGTCGGAGAATCGATTTACAAACTAGTTGTGTTAACTGACGGCGTGTGAGCCCATTTCTTCTTATAAAATTAATAGTGGATGTTACATTATCCATTATTTCTTTCCAGGATATAACCTTGGAGCACAATGCCTCTTGATGGACAATACAGTGAAAAATCAATGGCAAAGTAGATCCAGAATCTTTCACTTTGCTGATGATTTTCCCAACAACATCTTTGTTTTGACCACCTATGTTCTTGCCTCTAGTGAATTTATATGGCCTTTTGCTTTGGTATTTTTTTCTTACGGACCTCAGGCTTGCGGGCCGCACCCAGATAGTCCATGGGCCGCCGACCCCTGAACTAGAGGATAAAAGCGAGTTAATAAACCGCTTCCGAACAAACCGGAACTTTATCTGATAGTTAATTTTATCAGACGGATACTTTACTGATTTATAATATTGGCAATTGATAAATCGGCCCTCAGACATTTATATTAACTTTCTATAAACATTGTAAAAAATATAAGTTAAATAAACGTATCTATCAATAATTACCTGTACATGAACAGCCAACACGTGCTCATCCTCAGCCAGTTCCCCGCATATCATACACCGATATTCCAAAGTCCTGGCGTGTACTTCCGCGTGTGCCAACAAATCTAAAGCTTTTTGAAAAGATTCACCACAAACGTTGCATATGTGACCGAATTCGTGTTCGTTAACGAATTCTTCTTTAACGTGAATTCTTTGATGTCTACGAAGATTATCTTGTCTAAAATTCGAAATATAAAAATTATAAAAAATGTAATCGTCCAATTTACCAGTGAGCGTTACTCTTACCTATGAAACGATAAACCGCAAGTCGAACAATAGAACGTTCCATATTTCGTATCTTCTTCGGAATAATCGTCGTCATCGTCTTCGTCGAAGTCTTCTACATCGCCGTGTTTTTCCTTGACGTGTTCTTTCATTTGTAGTACGTCCCAAAACATCTCGCCGCACTTTTGACATTCAAAAGGACTGTCACCTTCAGAATGCATCCTAAAATTAAATGGCCGGACGTGTTACAGTAGTTCAAATGTATCCGATAAACATTGACAGTCATGAGAGTTATTTATGTCATTTAGAATATAATCGAGGCGTGGACAAATTGCACAAATAAAGTAAAATTTAATCTTTATTTAAAATTTAAAAAAAAAAAAAAAAAGAAAAACAGAAGGTGATTTTTGTTTTTAATTTATCGAAAATTAGTTTTCTGTCTCTATTTAACACATTACTCTGGAATTCCCTCTCGCAATCACTAGAAATCCCGTACTTTTCGCAATCTTGTCACAAATTTTACCCTAGTTATTACCCCCTCGGGTTCGCAGCGCCAAATTAATTATAACTAACGATTTTTAAATTAGTTGTAATTAATTTGGTTTAGAAAGAAAGAAAAGTGGTTCAGCCATTAAGAGAAATGATCTTACAGAGTCAAAACTTTAATATCACTACGTTATAGGTAAGCTTTCAAGAGTACTTATGTACAGTCGGCTTTAGAATAGCATATACATGTTAAATGTGAATTTCGTTTACCTACCGAAGTTATAAAAACGCCCTTCTTAAACAACATGGGAATGGCAATTTTTAAAACGCCTACATTAAATGGTTTTTGGGGATTAAGTTTATTTACAAGGGACAGAGGACAGACAATTTGTCAATAAAATACCTTATGCTGCAAACATTAAAGATGTGGGCGTGGACAACTCTTTAACTGATTTCAAATTTAGTATTATTTAAACCGTGATTGGTTATACAAAATAAATAGACAGTCCTTAAAAGTATTTCATTGTAAGCGATTTGAGTTTGAAAATGTATATGCTATTCTGAAGCCGATAGTACTTGTAAAAATGTAGGCAACAATATTAAAAGTTCCTTGTGATTTTACCTGAGATGAGACATCATGGCCTTTTCCCTGGCAAATCCCACACCGCAATGCTGACAGACAAATGGTTTTTTGGGATCGGTAATGGGATAACGGGATTCGGTGGGTTGTTGCACCTCTTCTTCTTCTTCTACTTCTTCTTGAAGATAAGCATAATCATGTTTTATGTTGTTTGCGATCGGATCCATAAGCTTCACGTCTGCGCCTACATAATTATACGTATGGGAACTTGAAGCACCTGAAAAACGAGATTTTTTTATAGAAAAAACGTCTTGCGAATTTTTTCTATTCGCGGTGTTTTTCGAATCTTTTTTGACATGTCATAGCAACAATTCGGACCTTGGTTTTGGCAATTTTTAATCCGAAATCGGACTACTTTTAACGTGGGAGTGAATTTTCTTAATGGAAAACACACGTTTTCTTGTATAACTCGAAAAGTACCAGAAAAAAGTAAACTTTCTTTTTTTGGGGTTATATTCCACGTTTAATTTCAAAGAAATCTTTGTGTATTTTTGGAAAATCCAACAAAGAATTACGAGATTTTATGAGCCTTGTTGTAAGAAAAGAAAATTGAGATCACACAAAACCTCAAAAAATAAAGAAACTATTAAAGATATAGAAATGAAACAAAAACTTGCATCTTCAGAAGGCCAAAAACCATGTTTGTTTTATAACCCTATGAGGCAAGGCCTTTTTGCCAGCCTCATGAATATTGAAGAAAATTGGCTAAACAGTACAATTTTTTACTCGATGCGGTCCTGGAGAAAACCGTGTTTAAAAAGGAAAAAAGTCTATGGAAAAGGAAATGTTAGTACTTAATTAATTTCCCTGGGTTATAAGATTTTTTGGCCAAATTTTTAATTTCACCCTCTCTACAATCAATTAAACTTGAAAATATCGAAATTTTATTAATTTTTGCACCAATGAATGTTCAAATTTGAGGAATGCTAGATCAAAACCAAACCACCATCAATCGACCCTCAATAAATTCTCTACAAGATGGATCCATTTAAATGTTTCATCCCCTTACAAATTATTAGACATAACATTTTGTAAAATGTTGTGTTTGAAACTTTAAAACTACCCTAACATTTTTAACCCTCTTATGATGTTGATGAAATATTTTATTGGTTGCATTTTTAATAAGCTTTTCAATGATGTATTATGATCCACAAAAATTTCAATGCCAGATGTAAAAAGAGTCAAAAAATGGGGGAGGCTATTCCCAGATATCCACAGAACCGATTTTAATGGGGCTGGTATCAAATTGTAATAATAATGAAAAATAATGCACTGCAGGGGGTCATTTTTCCAATGTTTAACCCTTACAAAAGCTGCACTTGAAAAACTGAAAAGATCAAGTTTGTAGAAGATTTCAAACCGGCGCCATTTTCATTATTTTTCAAAATTTTCTAACTTGATGTAGCCTATGTGGTATAAATTTTTGAGGAAACTTTTCATGAATTTTTTCAAATTCTTAAAATCGTTCAACTACCTGGTACAGGGTGAAGAGTCTTTTTCAACTTTTTAAAATTTCACTTTTTTACTATTTTCAAAAAAATTTAAATTAAATAATGACTTAATAATTATAAATAAACTTAATTGTCAAAAAAAATTTAAATTTGTAAACAATACTGTTAAAAATAAAAAGAAAACAAATCACATAGTGTTTAAAAACAATAATAATAAAAAAATGTTGACAGTAAATGGACCAAATGATTTATAATTACCAAAATCTTCTTCAAATTGGTCAAACTCTTCTTTAATTTTCTTCTTTTTCTTAATTTGTTTGTTTTTTTTCTTCTTCCCTGTACCATCATTAAAATCATCTATTGATTGTATATTTTGTTCCTCCATACTGTCTGATTCTGGTATATAAGCATGAATCTAAAATTAAACATTTCTAAACTATTTTTAAAGTCTATAAAATACATAATTAATCCTCAATGATACTTATTCTAAATATGCAATTAAAAGTTTATAAAACTTACTTTAAGATGATTCATCAAATCGCATTTTCTTATATAACGTACTCCACACAAGTTACAACCATGGGGCCTATCAGTCTGATGTGCAACCATGTGATTCATAAGATTTGCCTTCTTTCTAAATCTTCTACTGCAAAAATCGCACGGATATGGTCTGGCTGCTGTATATTCATCTTGGTCAGTGGGAAGAGGTATATCAAAATCTTCTTGGTTTGCCTCTTCAGTACCAACTGCTTCTTCGGAGCCAACAACTACAAACAACATTAACAATTGTTAAAAATCATTTCAGTATTGTACAAAAATACTTACTGATTTCTTCTGTACAATTTTCTCCCCAATCACCTGTTATAATCTCTTCAGATACTGGGTACTCCATGAACTCTTGTTGATATTCTCCTTCTCCTTGATCATTGACCATCAGTACATTATCTTCTGGTAGGTACACAACACCATCATTATTTTCCTGAACTTCCTAAATTCAAATACATTTTTGTAACTTTGATTAACATGCTAATTTTAATAAATTTTTCTTTTCTACAAGTTTCAAAAATGTGTTACCTGGGTTTCCTGAATATCAGGAACACCTACTTCATCCGACAATTCTATAACTTCTTCCTTTCCTTGTATTTCTATAACTTCCTCTGCTACAGTTTCTTCTTGGACACCGGTAAATTCTTCAGTTTCTGATGGGAGAATTTCATTTTCAATACTACAAATTACTTCTTCTGTTTGTACTACCGTGGATGAATCCTCCCATGTCAATTCAAATGATTCATCCATATTAGGTGGTTATTTGAGGCAACATTGGACTAAATAAACAAGAGTAGTACTTAGTGCTTACTATTATTATAATTACAGACTTCATAGATATGTTGACAAAGATTTAAATATTTTGATACCAATGATAGCATTGGTATTAATAGAAAACAAACATTTTTTGAAAGTAATTTGAAAACTAAAAGTAAATAACTTGTTCAGATATTACAATCTTTAATTCACTGTAATTTATGCAATTCATTATTTTATGGGACTGTCTATTGGTCCGGGCGCTCGGACGAATAGTAGACTGCACTATTCGTCCGGGCGTATATATATGCCCGGACAAACAGTGTATTAGACTATTAATCCGAGGAAGTGAGTTTGTAGGTAAGAACTTAAAATTAACAAAATCTTTGTCAAAGGTAAGTTTTAATTTAATTTAATTTGTTTTGTTATATATTTTTGTTCTTAAACTGTGGTAAGTAATAATAAATTATTTGCATGATTGGCGTCATAGCTTTATTTCTATTTTCTTGACTTATAAAGTTAATTCCATGTTGATATCTTATAGATCATAGCTTTTATTAATACCTACTCTCAATAAATATTTTTCATAGGGATTGAATTAGATATTAACATGAAATGGATATAGGTACTCAGGCAATGCAATCATTAATACAAGAAGTAATAACTTATCTATTTTAGATGGAAATTGAACTGAAAACTACCTTTAACTCTTTTAAAAAAGTTGAGGATGCTATTAAAAGATATGAAGACAATTGAAAGTGGTAGGAAAAAATATCCAAAGAGGTCAAAAAACTGTAATTTGGAATTACAATATTATAGTCTAAAAAATACATGTGTTATAAAGGGGGATAAATATAAAATGGTGAAAGGTTCAGAGAGATCATATTATTGCTAAATAAGTATGGTATACTTAGTGTAACATGTTTACAGGCATCTGGAATCCAGCACAATATGTTATTTCTTCTATTGCTAATATCTACCTTGAGAACACTTTTTCAATCACTTTATAACATAACGTATTGTGTTAAGAAGAGTAAACTTTTTTACATTTTTAGTCAGTATTCATATTTTATTTTGTACATTACAGAACTGTACTTAATAATATAATATGACATGATTATTTTATAGATGTGCCTCCCACATTGTTCGTCCGGGCATATATATACGCCCGGACGTATAGCATAATCTACTATTTGGTTACTTTTTCCTTGCACTTTCAATTGTCTTTGAATGTATTTGCACTAACTCAAAATAAAACATTTTCTTTTATCTTTTAATAGCCTCCTCTATTTCTTTAAAGGTTGCTCCCAATTTAATTTCCATCTAAAATAGGTAAATTTCTTCTTGTATTAATGATCGCATTGCCTGAGTACCTATATCCATTTCATGTTAATATCTACCTCAATCCTCATTAAAAAGATTTATTGAAAGACATTAGGTAGGTATTAACAAAAGCTATGAGATATCAACATGGGATAAACTTTACAAGTCCAGAAAATAGAAAGAAAGCTATGACGCCAATGATGCAAATAATTAATTATTACTTACCACAGCTTAGGAACAAAAATATATAACAAAACAAATTAAATTAAATAAAAACTTACCTTTGACAAAGGTTTTAATACTTTTAATTTCTAACTTATACTAACTTCTTCGGATTAATAGCGTAATACACTGTTCTGCATACCCCAATATTACTGGTTTCACATATATATATATATATATACGCCCGGACGAATAGTGCAATCTACTATTCGTCCGAGCGCCCGGACCAATAGACAGTCCCTTATTTTATTTTACTTTTTTGTAAACAAATATTAACTGCAATTAAAAATATCCTTAAGATAACTCAGAAAATCAAATTATACTAAAATACTCAGAGTGTAAAAGGGGTAGTATAAGTATACATTTTCTAAAAATAAATCAATAAGTTAAAATGAACAAAGGAATTTAAAATCATGGATAATAAAGTTGATACACTTTTTTGTATATCAAACCTGTTAACCTCATATAATAAAAATTCAGTTTGGCATTTTAATTTCGTAGAAACTAAAAATAGTTCATTTTTTCCAAAAACGATATTTACAAGCCAATGGTAGACAGTTGGTATTAAAAATACATAAATATGAACACACCTTGGAAGGAGACTTTAAATCCATTCCTTAAGTTACCTATATATAATTAAATATCAAAATATATTAATAATTTAAGGATAAAAAATTTTAATGGACTCATCCCACATTTTAGGTTATTGATATTTTGACAGTATAGGTTATGCTAAAAATTGAGGTTAGCAAAGTTTACAAATTTTGAGAAATGTAAACAAAAAAAAATGCCCAATATGATAATAATTTATGCTACACGATGAATCATTGTGCCATGAAGCGCTGTATTTTTAATCTGATGACACTGCTACGCACCTTAAACCTCCATTACACAAAAAGAAAGGAAACATATAATTACATCATAATATGTATTTATGGAAATAGTAGCTTGTATTGGACATAATTTAATAAAAATTTATTTGGGCTTATTTTATTAAAGGACATAAACAATTAATATACTTACACATAAAAATTAAACTATTTTGACAACCTAACCAAGCTTTATGAGAAGCTAACGTCGACCTTCACTTCGCTGGTGGCAAATGGCCGCTGCTCCACAGAAACCTACGTAAATTTTACATAAATAAGCACGATATAAAAATTGCCCAAAACGTAAGTATAACTAAAAGATTTCCCCGACAAAACACGTAAATATAACCTTATAATAACCAACACAACTTTTCTAGATTTGAAGTTTGGAATAAAAATAGGTTAGCGGATAAATAACCTACAACTTCTCGACGACCGCCAAAACAAATGCCCATTTCCGGTATTAAGCGCGGGAATTTCAAAAAACAGGATGAGTACTTTTAGCGGGAAAATTCAAGAAATTCCAAACATAAGTGTGGACAGATTTGATGGAATAAATTTAAACTCCGAAGCTTATTTTCTATCTCACTGTCATTACGATCACATGATGGGATTATACGACTCTACCTTTAGAGACCAATTAGTAGCCAATAAAAAATATTTATACGCTTCTCAAATATCATGCACAATTTTGAAACAGATGTATCCTGACATTGCACAACAACTACAAGTGCTATCATTAAACTCGCCTAAAACCATACAATTAAAAAACAATTATTTTTCCGTAACTTTGATTTCCGCTGGACACTGTCCAGGTTCTGTAATGTTTCTCTTTGAAAATGGTAAAAAAGTTTTGTATACAGGAGATTACAGAATTAATACAAGGGACATCCAGAAATTTGAATCTTTTTACGATGCATTTGGGAAAATAAAAGTAATTGACGTACTTTATTTGGATACGACTTTTTTTTCAAAAAAATATCCAAGTTTTCCTAAACGTGAAGAAAGTCATGAAGAATTGATTAACATTTTAAAAATTTGGACGGAGGAAAATACCAATCTTTACGTAAATTTACACACAAGCGCCAGGTATGGTTACGAATATGTATTCAAAGAAATCTTTAAAACAACTGGTATGCAGATTCATGTTAGCTCAGAAGCTTTTAAGTTCTACTCTTTAGTACCAGAGCTAGATTCTATTGTTACATTAGATGGTACTAAAACTATCTTGCATTCTCATTGTGGTAATAAATTCGGAAGTATTTGTATTTATGATGAAAATGCTGAAATAAAGACGATTGCAATGTCAGCAATGAGATGGTCTAAAGATAATGAAATTAAACACAAGCAAGAAATTCATTATATTTGTTATTCAACACATGCTTCTTACGAAGAAGGTGTAGCCTTAATCAACTTTCTTAAACCTAAAAATATAGAAATATGTGTCGAATATAAAAATGATCCACATATGAACAAAGAAATTATTAATCTTGTAAAACAACATTTGAAAAACCAACAGGGTGATCATACAAAACTTGAAAAAAGTAAAGAAGTTCCAAAATTATTTAATACTAAAAATAAGCGAAAAGAGTCACAGTCTTCAAATTCCATACAAAGAATTTACAGCAACGATTCTATTTTTGAACAGTGTTTGCAATCTTTAGAAGAAAAAGAATGCAGTGATCAATCAAATTATTTAGAAATGATGGAATCGTCATCAAATAAAATTGGAATAGACTTTAATGAAGGTGAAAAAACAAGAACAGAAACTTTAAATGATAGTGTTTTGCACAAACTTTTTTTTGCAGAATTCGAAAATAACGTTAGTGTAGATGATGAGAAAAATGTTGCAGACTTTTCGGAAGAAGATGAAGAGGATAGTGTAATTTATAAAATTATTAATTCTTCACCACCAATTAAACGAAAAAAGTGAAAATAGATTTTAATGAGTAATCTAATATTAATGTTAAATTCATTTGTACCTATTTTTAAAAAAATATTTTTATTATTTTTATAAAAGTGTGCATTTTTTATGTATAGTTCCAATCAAGCCCTTCATTCAGTGCGTCATGGTTTATCCAATTTTCTCTAACACAACTCGTAAATGACAGAAAAGAAGGTACGTCATCAGTGATAATCTTAGAACATAAAATAGTTTTATGTTCTATTGTTGTTCTAAGGTGATAATGGACTGAGAAAGAAGTGACGTAAGTGTCAAACCAAATGATTCCAAATAACTTTTTTTATGGTATGTTTATAGGTGTTATTAACTATTTTATTGTATTTTCTTGATTTTTGGGAGTTAATTACTGTTGTTTCATTGGTAAGTGTTCATTCATATGATTTACATATCACTAAAGTAGATAGACGAACAATTTCCGTAAAAATATTATAACATAACCTTCAAAGTTGTGCATTGTCATAAATTTTAAGGATACTTACTAAAAGGTACTTTAAAAATCGAATTTGGAAAGTTTTTGCTTATATGTATTTAATTATGATACAGTTGACAGAAGCAAACATGAACCCTGGGTGGGCGTGTCCTTGTCGTTATATTTCAAAGTATAATAATAACAAAATAACTCAAACAAAAGTTATTTCTGGAGATTTATATTAGGTCTGTTCCAACCAAGCAAAGAACCGTTCTAAAATAGTAATTTTTGTGCGCAGTGGTGTACTGAGTTGCGCAGTACACTAATTTGGTCTCGTGAGTGGTAATATTACCGTTCTAGAACGGTTCTTTGCTTGGTTGGAACAAACCTAATATTGCCGTGTTTGGAATCATTTCGTTGACATTTCCCAGTTCAACAGCATAGAACACAAATTTTGACGTCACCTTGTGGTGTAATGTATATTTTTTTGTTTTTTTTTGGGCTGAGATGGAAAAACTCATGTGTAATGTATTAAGACAAGAAAAATAACAAACAATAGGAAGTTCAAACGTACAAAGCAACAAGGATAGATGCAAAACACGAATTAAAATTTTGCTGTTCACCGTCGTAGCTGCCATATTGCAAATTGACAGCGCCATCTAGGGGTCATTGATTTTCGCGAATACAGTCACAGAAGCAAACATGGTCCGCGGAAAATATGCCAACTAATTTCAAGGTTATCACAATCAGCCAATCACGAGCCAATGTTAACGATAATATCAATTTTAGTGGCTGCATAAGTGAGATGAAAATACAACTACAGCGACAAGGACACGCCCACCCAGGGTTCATGTTTGCTTCTGTCAACTGTATGGACAGTTGTTTCCTTAGAACAAAAAGAAACAGGAGGGAGCTTGCATATGGCGAGCAATTGTTAATTTTAATTTCCGTTACCATTGACATACCATAAATGTGCTCATTTTTGACATTTACATGCAAATTTTACTTTAATAACAGCGTACTCTAAACACAAACAATGCTTCAAGATGGCCGACTTCCGTCGCAAATTTTTCTTAAAGTTAATATTTGACAAACTCCTTCATGTTTCTTTTTGTTCGGAGGTTGTTTCGGCAAATAACATCACTACACTCCGATGCCGACAATATTTCTTTCTCTGTCGTGTTCGGAGATCCAATTGCATTTTTCTGTGTTTTTCTACATGCGTACAAAAGATGCGCAGAACTGACTAAGTCAGTGTTCTGTGCTAAATGCTAGCCAATCATTCCGTTTTATACTGATTATTTTTTTCACCTGTCAATAAATCACAGTTTTGTGATTTCGTCCAATGAAAACGCTTAATCTTCAATGTTCTGTGCTAAATGCTAGCCAATCATTCCGTTTTATACTGATAAAACCACTAGTCGGTTTACAAGGATCGATAAAATCATAGAACTGTCAAAAATTAAATAACAATATGGAACAATTAAACAGAGAAAATAGCAAACAGTAAAAATTAGTGGAAAGATAACGATAAATTATTAAATAAAGTGGTTTTTGTACAGAATGGTTCAAAAAATAATCTTCTCAAATACCATTCGTCCTGTAAAATTCTACTAGATAAATTTTAAGGACTCGTAGTATTACTTTTGATAAAATGTTATTATTTTATTTATTTAATCTAGAAGGACGACTAAGAATTGTAATTGGTAACCCAACCAGGGATTATAGAGATGGTGTATTATCATACCTTCTTTATGACATAGCTTCTGAAATAAATAAAATATACTGGATGTTTTTGGACCACTTGTATAGTATACACATTGAGGCGAAAGGACCGTATAAAAAAATACACGTTACAAGCATTAACCTTTAATAATATTTCAATAAAATATACAAAATATGTACAACAAAAGAACTATTACTACTAAAATCACAAATATACGAATAAATTCTACTAGGCCTAACAATAAATACTAACACAGGTACCTAGAACTAACAAGTGTAAGATTAATATAAAAGTCTTCAAACAATAGTTTTTGATTAAAAAAAAAAACAATTCTTATTGGTGTATTAAATAGGGTTGCGAAAAAGTCTGGTGACAAGGTTTAATCTCTAAAACAAATAAACTTAAAATTATGACATTTTTGGATACTAGCATTGTATCCTGCATTTTTTGCAGTTTTTAGGTTTAAAAATATTAAAACAGGTTAAATTTAATTTAATAAGTGCAATTCGTCCACACCTTTATCTTGTGCGCAAGTTTCTGAAGCTTTGAAAACGGTAACTGACGGAACACGTTAAATAAATAAAATCAAAACGTACTAAAAAGGTAATATTGATTTTTTGTTTATAAAAAACACGTTAATATTTATAAAGAAACAAAGTGTAAATATTTAACAAAAGAGTTTACTAGCGGTACGGTAAAGGCGTGGACGAATTGCACTTAATTAATTAAAATTAATCTATTTCAATATTTTAACAAATTTTTGTCAAATATGAGGAATATAATGCACATTAATATCCCAAAATTTGTTTTAAAGATAAAGCCTTGTTGCTAGACTTTTGACAATCCTGTATGTTGTGATCGCCGATGACAGTTTAAAAAGTCCAATAAAGAAAAATTTTAAGTTGAAGAACTGCCTGTAAAACCAAACAAAATAACAATTGATGATTTTAAAATATAAAAATACTTTCATGTTTAAAGAAAGTGACTAGTATATTGTTTAAAATGGAAACTAAGAATTATGTAATTCAATGATTTTCTTAACTCAAACTCCTTATTGGAATGGAAAAATTCTCGAATATATTAGTGAAATAATTATTATAAAACATATATATTTTATGTAAAATGCATATATTTTCATTCTATCTAATCTAACATTGAAGGTCACTTTGTGTAATCTAAATTAGAAATAGATTTAAAATAAACCAACGGTAAAATCATTTTCAATTGTTTGTATTTTTAACATATTTTTCATAAATCAAAGTAATGTCCAAACATCTTAAAAAAAATCTAGCAAAATCCAAACATCTCAAAAAAAATCTAGCAAAAATTTTAGAGTAACAGAAAAAAAAGAGGATATACGAGTTTTTTTTAAGATTTAACCGAAAGTATTTTAAAATAAGTACGTAACAAACAAAAATAAATTTGTAATTAACCATCTTTTTCACATTTAACTAGTAATTCTTGGTCAATAAATATCCAAATATTTAGAGTAAATTTAAAATTAACTTTTAGAATAAACAACTTCCGAGGGGTCGACAACTCTTTTAGCAGCTGTAAAACTTTAAATATTCAGTATTTCAGTACAATCAAATTTTGTTTTCATTGTTCCAACAATCTATACCCAGAATTCAAAATGAGCATTATCGATGTGCTTCCCAAGATTATAGATAATACACAATACTAGTACGATTAAAGGGTATTATTTATGACAAAAATCAGTAATGAGCTTTTAATGATTCTGATTACTGATCAGTTAAAACTCATTATTTCCTTTATAGTGTTAGGTATTTATTACAACTAGTGGCAACGCTGTACGCAACGATATTTCTGTCTTTGTCACTTTTCCGCAACTTCATCACGTAATGTAAATGCAAGCACGAGCGTATTATTGGTTTGTGAATTATACAGTAGGGTTTATATGTATTTTTTTAATAAATAATGTAAAATGTGTCTCCAATGTAACTGAAACATGATAGTAATACAAATGGAAACGAAACTACAGTGGTGTATTATTGGTGTAACAGATTCCTGCATTTGTTGCATAAAAAATTCTGTCATCAATAGGGGAGGAGAAACATATTGTGCCTAGGGGCGCAAAAATCCTAAACCCGGCCCTGGGTGCTAGTAAAGTACCTAACGCGTAAGTGACATTAATGGCAACAGCGCGAATTAATAAGGTATTTTACTCTAAATGAGAAAAAATCAAAAAATATATTATTTAAACAGCTCAGGCAAAAAGAAATCCGCATGTGTTAGTTTTAGTTAACAAAATAATAAAATCATTATTAAAATCCAATTCAAAGTTTTCAGTATTTTTTGTCTGATCTGTATCACGTTAAAATAGTAGCCGCCATGTTATTACGTCATTCGGCTGTGTAAAAAAAAGTGACCGTCACAGACTAATTCCATATATATGGAAAGTGACAGTTGACAACTTATTTTACTTGCTTTTCATAACCTCCAAATATGATTTTTATTCAAAAAATGTATACCTTTTTATGGTAGATATGGTGAATGATCTTTTTGCAATTTTTAACCAAGTTTTTCTCAAATTTAAATAATTCGACAGTTGAATTCGGTGTTTTTAGACTAGTGGTCTTGCATTCCGGAGTAACAAGCCAACAATAAGTGTAATGATAGCTCAATTTTTCTTTAAAAAAATTTACGATTAAGATACAGAAAATCAGCGCATTTGTTTACGCAGCGAACTGACGTCACAACCACAGAGTACGTAAATTTCGTCAAATTAGGCGCGAAATTCGAAAAATGTAAATTTTAAATGCATTTTTAGGGTACTTAGAGGCTGAAAAAAAATTTTCTGATTTTTTTTGTAGTTTATTAGCATTGTGGAATCTAATTTCAAAAATGAGTGTAATATATTGAATTAATTTGGCAGTAAGGTGTACAGATTCTACCAGAGTTGTCAATCCCTTGTTACTTCCATTACAATTTCTTTTTATTTAGTTAAATCTGTGTATCCAACTGTTATTAAAAATAATTTTTAATTTGTAACATAAATTAGTACCAAACACAGTTTACACTACCTTTACACAGTTTGTCTTCGATCTCTGAAGAAGAATTTGGTTATCGAAACGACCGTTAGGTGGCTAAAAGTAGATGTGTGGTGTAGTGGTAATGAAAACTGTGTCCGGTTTAATTACTATCGCCAACTGTACCAAATTCAGCTCATTAGTTAAATTAATCAACGTTTTACCCTGATCCAGATATTTTCTATTGATATGGAGTTCTAGGATTTACGTTTATCATTTCACTAGTACTAAAAAAGAAAAAAATTGTCGTGTATTAGTCATGTCACTAATGGTAAATCCTAAATAACTTACCTTTTTCCGCATTTAATATGTATAAATAACAAAGCAATACCCAATAGTAGACATACACAACCAACGACAATATAAGCTATGCCGAGGAATGGATTTTTTCCACCCAACACTGAAGTTGTACTGAGTATCATTCGTTTTGATGAACTGAACGTCGAAACGTTGTAATCTGTAAAATATTTACAGATTATATTATATAGGTATATATATATTATTAAATTTATGTTCTTTGCCGACTAATAGGTATTAAACCAAAATTTTTTTGGGGTATACGGCAATGTTTTTTAAGAAAACTCTTTTGCTTGTTTTCCAAGCTTTCGAAATACATTTATTTCATTATCAAGGAATAAGCACGAGTATAAACAAAATTGATGTTAAAAAAATGGTAAAAATAACATAAAAAACTATTTTAACTTTAATTTGGAATTTAAAAAAAATTTTTAAGTCAAATTATTTATAAAACAAAATAACGTCATAAAATTAATAAACAACTTAATTGATTGAAATAAAATGTAATAATAAAAGAGTAGAAAATAATAGGTTATAATTTTTAATTTCTTCTTTCATGAAAAATGTAAATTTTGATAAAAAAATTTTATTGTTCTATGATAAAAAAAGGATATCTTATTCTTTTTTATAATTTTGAATTAAGCTTCTAAAATGTCGTTTAAAATCAAAATAAAAATGCACAAATTAACAATAAAAAAAGACTTTTTTTGAAAATGGCATCTATATCACAAGACAATGATATTATGAATAAAAAAAGTGACCATAAAATGACCCCGATTTTCCCTTTTTTTTTTCTTTTTTTATATTAAAATTCGCCCTCTATATCTCTAATTATTCTTATATCATTCATTGTCCAATAAAATTAACCTTATGGTTGTTTATAAATAAATTTAATAATATCTAATAAAGCTTTGCTTTTAGAATAGGAAACATTACATCTTATATTTCTAAATTGAATTGTTTGTGTCTCATCTATTATTATTTAATTCATCTAAATTACGTTAACCTTTTTCTTCTGTCATAGTTGACATATCAAAACATCTCTTTGGAAGCTACCCTATATCAGGTGACAATTGTTGTCACTGTCATTTAATTCATAACCCCATTATTTGTTTATTTTTCTTTATTTTTCAGATTGTATAATTAGATATAAACAAATTTCAGTGAAATTCTATAAGTACCACTTTTAAATAATTTGTTATAGGCACCATGAATGCATATTCGGATAATACATAGAAACCATCAACCTACTCATCTGTATGGTAAATCTTATATTATGTATCAGGTGATTTGTTGACAATTTTAATTTATGTAAATATAATTTAAATTTTATTACTTTCCTTTATCTGTTTAAATTTAAATAAACTACCCTTCCTCTAATTAATTAATAAGATTTTCTTGTTAAATATTTTAATTTTCTAATAAGGCCATTTGATTACGTTACAATATATATAACATAAACATGTACATATTAGAATATATTGTGTATTTAAATAATTTTTAATTACAAAGAGTTAATATTACAAGCAGAAAAACTATAATCAAATTTAAGTTAGGTTAGGTTAGTTTAAGTTATTCACATCGATAATATTTCAAAGATTCAGTCTTTTTTTTAAATGTATACTTTCACTATCAATAAATAAATCAAATTAAAACTACTTACTATATTCAACTGTCAAAATGTATTTTCCTTGTTTTAATCCACCTGTAAAATTGGTTTGCGAATGATCTATTCTTCTATACAATTTTCTAAAAGTAGGCAAAGCCGCAGTTCTCATCCACACAATGAAATCTTCATTTTGGAAACCATTATTATCCGGATCGGTGTCCAATTCCCAAATATTACGTTTCCAAGCTTTTGGTTTGGCATAATCCTTAAATGCATCTTTAAGCGTCTTCCCTGGGGGATTGCGGAATTTTATTTTTTTATCGGAATCCCAAGCAATACCTTTGTTAAGAAGGGGAACAGGTTCCGGTTCGTCATTGCTATTCAATACTTGTAATGTTAAGACATCTGAAAAAAGTCAAAAATACACAGATACATTATCTATATATTTATATAAAAATTAATTCCCATTTTCCACGCGTGATCCTTTTCTATGAAAGAAAATATACAAAAAATTGCACGGGAATTAGAAACTTATTTGATAATACACCTAACCCCAGCTATTTGGACAATGACATTTGACAGAATGCGCACTGCAAATATCATCAAAGTTTATAGGCGCTTTCTTTCGTACTAAACATCTACACACATCATAAACATGATTACGTTTCATGTTCTTTGTACTTTTTACACTTTTGCTGTAAAAAAATGTCATGTTTAGCAATTCCCTTGCCACACAAACTACCTATACCTTGTCCAGTATAAATATAGGTACACGTCATTCCTTCATACGTTTACTACTATGTTTTTTTTACTGTAAACTTGGTATATATTAAATTTCATAGGTCTCAAGTTATTACAAAAAAATAAATAAATGTTTTAAGAAAGGTTTCACAATTAATTTTATATCAAACATAACTTGTGGGAAAACAAAATTTAAACTTCAAACAATGGCTAGGAATCTTATTGTAAATGAAAGTTCATTGTTAGTAGTTGAGGTTCCAACCGCATAAAACGCTGGTGTGCTGTCACATGTCGTATCTGTCAAAGAATTTTCGTGTTTTGTGAATTTCATTGCCATTCTGTGTACAATAAATAAATGTTATAAGAAAGGTTTCACAATTAATTTTATATCAAATACAACTCGTGGGAAAACAAAATTTAAACTTCAAACCATGGCTAGGAATCTTATTGTAAATGAAAGTTCATTGTTAGTAGTTGAAGTTCCAACCGCAAAAAACGCTGGTGTGCTGTCATATGTCGTATCTGTCAAAGAATTTTCGTGTTTTGTGAATTTCATTGCCATGCTCTGTTTATAGTAAATAACATAACTATGGAAGTTGTGCAATTTCATAAATTTTAAGAATACTTACTAAAAAATGGTACTTTAAAATGAGTTTCTAAAAGATTTTGCTCCTTTCGTTGATATTTCTTAGTATGACTGACAGCATAGAGCACAAATTTTTAATGTATCATGACGTTTGACATAGAACTGACAATTGACAGAATATCTTCAGCAAATATTGCCAAATAAAATTTAAAAAATCGGAATGCTTCGATCAGAGTTGTTTTATTGATAAAAAATACATGTAAAATAATCAATTTATTAATTCCCACAAAAAGAATGTAAGAAAATTGAATTTCTTGGTTTCCATCTTGGTTAGTTCAGAGCCATTATGGCTAATATTAAAACTATTATTGGTACTCCCATGTCACAATACCAAAAAAAGATAGCAAGAAAAAAAAACTATAAAAATTGTAAATCATAAAGCATTAGAATAATACACTTTATTTTATTAATTATACCAATTAAGATTCAATATTCATTGTTAAGACAGGACAACATCTGTTGGGTCACTAGTTTTTATATTAAATTCAATTCGAGCTTCAATTAAATTAAATAAAAACTATTTTTAAAACCATTTTATGTCATTTTATGCAAATATTTAAGATCGGAAATGTGATAACAAATACTCTGATTATTAATAAATAGACTTTTTTTACTTACCATTGAACATTGAATTAGCAATTGCTCCGCAAGGAGCAATAGGTACTTTGTTACTGTCATAAGCAAAAGGAATACAATCACTTGATGGTTCTGGGCTTAGTTTACCCAATAACTGGTTGTCATCCCTGGATTTCACATATCTTCTATGATTTTGGTAGTAATTAGTTAAACCATAATACATATAAACAGTACCCTAAAATAATCGTTAATATTGAATAAACTATGTTCACAGTTTTATAATACTATACATAATAATGAAAAATATGTTTTCTTACATTAAAATCACTAGTAAGATTAAATGGAATTCTGCAGTAACAAGTTTCATTGCTTTTATTAATTGCACTTGCACATGTTTCATTTGTCTCACTCCAGTTATCCATATTCATTTTTTTACAATCTGTGTAATCAATGACGTGTTCCATTACTTCATCTGAAAAATATAGTAGACCTATACCTACTGGAATAAATGCGATTCCAATAATAAAAAATGATGGAAGGACTGTTCCTGCAGTTAAGATTGGTTGCCATGCTGGAAGCCGTTGTTGTTTAAATGCACTATCTAAAAATAAAAAAAAAACACCACCATTGAGTAATTTTATAAAATTATATTATAAAATTTCGTACATAAAGTTAGAATTCCCATAAATTTATCATTAGAGACCGAACGAACTATTCAACAAAGAGACTTACATTGATCAATTGTGTTTAGTTGATATTGGCTATAATAAATAATGTATCTACTTGTTTCTCCATATCCAATCAATTAATCAATTGGCTGACGTGTTTAAAATCAAACTTTAAAATCATATTTCTTTATTAAATAATATAAAATTAGAATTCACAATCAATAAATGGGAGTAAAAATATAGGTTTGGCTTTAAGAATGTGTATGTTTGGATATTAACTCACCAGACGGTTTTTTAGTTTTGATTGGTTCGGGCGTTTCATGGGTCATAATTTAATAATTAAATTTAGAAATCTATATCCCAAAAATCATTCACAATTAATTAGAAAAACATTCCTCTTTTAACATTCCACCAGACAATTATTTAACGTCAATTTATACTGTCAAATGTCAATTTAAATATCAAGTCCATTGTTATGATGTCATTATCACGAAGACATTTTAAATGTTATAAAACAATAATATTAATAATTGTTATATTTTGTTAATTATTGTTCAATTCTTAATTTATGTCTTATCTTACGCTCCAATTTATTATTGTGTACAAAAATCTATGTACCTATTTGAACTTTATATAAATAGGTAGGTACCTATTTTTTCAAAATTTAATATATATATTTTTTAAATTTGCATAAGTTTTCTTCACTTCGCAAATCTCTAGGTTGCAAAAATATTGCTTGTAACTCGATAATCAAATTATTAATTTATTTATCTAGGTTTTGTAACACATACATGAATTCCTGTTAAAAATATTCATTTAGATATAGGTATTTTTGGGTTTCCTCTGATATGGCAATGTTGAAATGGCACTCTAAAAGATTTTTGAAATTGTAGAAAAATCTTATAATATTTAGAACGGTTTATAACACTATTTGATTTTATTTAACTTTCTCTTCGACCTTGTTAACGCAGAAACTTAAATCCACTAAACCAATTATTTCAATACATGATTTTACTTACATGCTTTGAGTAAAGTTTTCTTCTTAATAACATTAGACATATTTAATTAAAGTATTGATTTGACTATTGATTTTCATTTTAAACACATTAGCACTTTTGAATAACGAATGAATAGTGCGATATATCGAACTGATCCCGCGAGATTGTAACTCTCGCTATTGGTATACATATGTTGTAAAGATACGTTATGTAAATATAAATAATACAAGGCTATTCAAAAAACTAAGACAAATTTTACCGTTCTAATAGAAACCAATAAATAAAAACATGGTTTATTTACTTAATATTTAATAGCTCATCAATATGTTGAAGGGTTTATTAACCAATGAAAGATATTTTGAAAAATAGTACAAAACCAACAGGCTTATTGTAATCATTATACTTATATTTATTTAGAAGCAAAGGAAGGTACTAAATAATAATTTGATGAAGTTGCAGTTTGCTGATTTACTTTATAAGATTATAAATTAATTTAATATGATCTAAACATATCCCAGACAACAATTTTACATTCTTTGCACATAATAAGAACATTATTTTTGGAACAAGGATGTTTTATTAACATGCGTGATAGTCACCTCAAAAGGCAGTACCAAATTACTTGATATGTATATGCAAAGAATGTTCTGAAGTATGTAAAGATCAAATTCTCAGCATTAGATGGTAATATTCTATTTTAGTCTAAACAAGAACGTTCTTAGAATATGTCTAGATCTCAGTGCATGATAAGTATATTATATTCATGTGATAAAAATGTTCTGGTAGTACGTAAATAGCATATTCTCAGTATTACTATATATTTTTACTGTACACAGTTTAGACTACATACCCTTTTTTACTGTCTATCGCGAGTTTCGATAACCAAGTTATATTCTTCAAATATCAAAAGTAATCTTGTAACTTGCTCATCCAAACAAAAGGAATGAACATCGCACATTATATTCACGTCCCCAAAAGAATATTCCTTTCATCGTTTGTGCAACATATTCTTATCATATCATCATATCACTTTCAACGGAATGATTGTTGGGTATTTAAAAATTACATGATACGAACATGTTAAGAATGTACCATAAAGAACATACAAATTTACAAGAAAAGGAACGTGAAATGGAGTTGTTTAGCATATACCTTTGAGAATGTTCGAAAACGTAATTCATGGGCATATTCTTAGAATGTGAATGTACCATTAGTGTTATGTGGGATATGTGGTTTTAAATTAACTTTTTTTAAAAATCCTCGTTATAGAAACTTATATTGTTATAAAAATATAAAATTATAGTCATACAGAAATAGAATTGTGCTGAAAACAAAAAAATAGAGTTCTCCTATAATTTTAGAAATTAAATCTTCCACAAATTTCTATATTGCTTGTCAAAATATCTACAACAATGATTTTATGTGTACAGTTTTGTAGATATATTTATTTTCTAAAATTAAAGAATAATTTCTAATTGAATCTGAATTCAAGGCTTTGTCAAATAAAATAGTATGAAATTAAAAATTTGAACATGAAATTAGTAATATTTCATATCTATGACAGATTTACATAACATTAAGAAAATACGTGTTGCAATATTTACGGTGAATTTTCATCAGGCTTCAATTTTATAATATTATTTAATATTATATAATATAAACTAAGTTATAACCTTTATTGAATAATATTTAAAAATAGAAAAATATTTCTACTTCCCCCTGTGAGCTTTAGAATCAATTCCAAACTAGGCTGGACCAATTTCTATAGAAAAAACAACTACTTTTTGGCGCTAAGTCGTTTTGAAGAAGAAAGGGAAGTCATACTACTCGCAGACCAGTTTCGACATAAATTGTGTCGTCGTCAGTACGAGGCAAAGATTTTTAGGACAATTTTATAATAAATATTTCTAACACGAATAGCAAAATACCAAGAACCTTTACGGTCATCACAGGAAAATACTACAATATTTGTAAAAACTTATAAATTTAATAATTTACTGCGCCAAGAGATTTTACCACACAATCTTTTTTTATTTGTGACTACTTTACACTTAATTTCATCCTGGCATCCTGCTATGATGGTTGAGAAGAACTACCCCAGATAACAATTTTAGGTACGATACATGTGATAGGAAAATCCTCTTGGGAATCATAATATGCTATGCATATGCGTTTTTGCATTTAGCATGTACTAAGAATGTTCCAAGAATATGAAAATGTCCCGCGTAAGTTTGTGCTACGGACATTCTATGTACATACCAAAGCATGTTCTTTGATTGTGCATTTCACATAGTTTAGAATTGTGTATGGAAAGCACATACATAGCACATTATATGTAAATCTGCTGGGAATGTGATTCATGTGAAAAGCATATTTTGTAGTAGAACAAACTCACATCTTATGCATGTGCTATTCTACACTCAAAAGAATGAGTAGTATCTACTTGGCAAGTACTTAACAGAATGTAATATTTCGAATTTAAGCAGCACAAACTTATTCTTTTCGCCACACACTATGAATGTCTTATATGTATATACTTTAGAGAATGTACGAAAGATCATCTTGTGAGCACATACTAAGAATATGTTTATAACTTCAGTGTTATCTGGGACTTACCTCGTACTGATGATGACACAATAATGTCGAAACCGTTCTGTCAGTAGTGTTTTTCCCGTTGGTTTGCAAACTGCATGACAGAGATGGTTTTAAGTATCGACGAAGTCGGTCGCCATCACGTTTTCTATTGGAATGTAATTCAATGTCCGTTGGGGGATATAACCCAGGAAGTAGTTGTTTTTTCATAGAAAACGGTCAAGCTTGGTATAGAAACTATTAAGTAAAGTTTTAGGTAAACTTACATGAAACCCTATTGACATCATCTTTCTTTCTCTTCGTAACCATCTTTAAACTATATAATAACTTTATGTTTAACTGAACACTTGAATTTCTCTTTCAAATGGCATCTTATTGATTTTAGATTATTTAAAAAAATATGATATAAACTTGCCGAAGTACAAAGTAACATTGCTTGTACTCATTAATTGATTCGTCTGACCTAGAAGAGAAAAGTGTATTCCTATGCAATATTGGAACTTTAAATATTTTATAGAATAAATTAGTTACACGCAGGAGATTGGATGGATATTCATTTTAATAGGATTATATATATATATCGATAATTTCGAAAGTTTGCGTATAAATAATAATGAGTTAATATAGAATGTACCGGGTGTCCGAATAAGAACGGCTCTCGGCCATATATCTGTAACCATTGATAGTACAGCTTCGGGAAAAAAAAATTTATGATAAAAATGGCCTCGAGAAACACCTGGAAATTATTTACAGACTCGTAGGTCTACCGCCAGAGGGCGTAATTTAATACTAAGAATTAAAAAATCTAAATTTTACAAAAATTGCCTTATTAAAGGGCATTTTTAATGCGATAATCAAATTCTACGAACAATTCTGCGTATTTTTGGTTTCAAAAGTTTTAGTCTATCTTTTCAAATATAAGGTGGGGGAGAGTGGGAACATTATTTTAGAAAAAGGTCTGTAAGTCCGGTCCTGTTTAACCGATCCTTGCAAACTTGGTCTTGTTGATAACAGCTTTCTTCCACCAATATTATAGTTATCATTTCCAAACAACCTAATAAGTGACGTGCCCGCTAGAGGGCGAAACTTTTTTTCTTTTTTTAATCTAGTTCTCTTTGAAAAATATTAAATAGAAGCATGCAATTTTAACCATGAATTATAAAATTAGACCAAATTAGCAACAAAATGGTGAAAACCGCATGTCAATATATTTTTCCTATCCCGAGATATCAGAAACGTAAATTTCAAGTATTTTCCTTTAAATATTAGAATACTCTGGTTATACTGAACGGCATTTAATAATTTTGGAAAACTGATTATTAATTTTATTTAAAAACCGTTTTTTGCTTATTAATTGATTAAAAAAAATTGTAATACATTATGTATTTGTTTTATAAGATACGTCGGTTTCTAAAATGGATTGACTAATACATATAAAGGTGCTGATGGCCTAGTGTATATGCTCGTAGCTCACAACCACCCCGGGTTCGAATCGCATGGAGGATTTTTTTAAGGGACGTATGGTTTTCTAACGAAATTCACATTCATCTCAACGTTACATAAACCTATAATCCAATCCTTGGGTTTGAACGTCCTTATGTCTTTGCAGGACCTCTTCACGTCGTGAAAGAAAAATTGGTCCTTATTTTCTTGAAGAAAAGAATAAACAGCCAGTTACTGTCAATCCATAGCGACATAGACACATTTTGTCAGATATTTAAAGACATTTTATCGTGCGAGTAAATAAAGAATCGGTAAATAATGGTTTCAACAGGATTTAACACCAGCTGATGATGAAAGATTCCATATTTCAATTGGAAATTCCGCCAGAAACTACGGCAAAGAATAATAGCCCATTTTCACAGCAATGTACGTTTAATAATCTTCAGAACCTTTATGAAGCTATGGTGCATGTTTTGAACATACGTATGATGAAAATTAGTTAAAAAATATATTATTTTATAGTCGGTACCTTCTGGTTATTTTGGCCGATACTGTATATATAAAAATTCTCGATAAAAATGCAATTATTGGTGTTCAAGACCAAATTTTTATTCCCATATTTCCAGGACTAATATGGGTAGTTTGGGTAAAATAAAACGAAACTTAGTTAACAATACTTTTATGAATATACAACCAAAGTTAGTTACAAAACATAATAAAACTAGCAAATAAATAACAGTACCTAACATTAATTTAAAATATTTACATACATAACAACTTTTAATTGTTTTAAAAATGCGTGTATATATTATATAGTACAGGAAAGGAGGTTATATTTTTGTAAAATGAAGCAAATCAACTTTAAGTTTTTTTAATCTGAGTATAAATAATATTGGTTGCTGGAAGTTGGTCCAAACCGCTGTAAAAATTGGACAAACAATTTTTCTGACCAAAAATAAACAAATATTTAAAATCCAGTGCGATATTAACTGAATTTTCGTTAAAATAGGTACTGGGGGTTTTTTGGGTTACTGATTACGATTTACTGCTTCGTGTTACCTCCTTTCCTATATTAATTGGTAATTAAACTACCAAAAGGAGTAAAAAAGCTATTGGATTCATAGTAGGTAGATAAGGTGTAGTATTAAAGTAATAGATACAAGAAAGAAAACAATACAAGTTGCCGTTGAATTTGGCCTTAAAGCATACACACCTATAAAAAAAAATGTATACTTGACATAAAAATTACTTGTATCAAAAGCTACAAATACTATAATAATACTGGGAATTGACACATTCAAATTTGAGCCCTTCAATTTTTACGAAGACATGTAGTAAATGCAAGTATACACTAAATGATATAAAATTATAAATTCTACAATTTTCTTTATTAAGTTGAAAAATATTAAATTTTACGTATTTTATTTACGATATAAGATGTTCCATAAAAATAATTAAACAGGATATCAATTTATCATAAAGGTTCGTCAGGTACACGCTGTTTGTTTATTGTTAAGCTATATAGCTTGTGAACGTGTCAATATTTTCTAAATTTAATGTTTAACTTTATTTTTAAATGAATCAATAAATTTCTTGAGGTGACTCGTGCAATCTGACCAAAGCTTCCATAAAATTTAGATATTTGACACAAAATTATTCTACCAAATGCCAAACACATTGTAGAAACATTCACAGCAGCTTGAATCTCAGCTATAATTGAAAAATTATTTGCTACTCAGCTTGATGAAGCAACTGACTCTAATAATGAGTTTCATTTAATTTGCTAAGTGTATCACAAGTTACTGTTTTGCAAATTTATTGAAGCAATGGAAAAATTGTATTGGGATTTACACTGGTGGATCTGGTAAATACAATAGTTTGCAAGCAGAAATTCTTAGATATTATTTGGACACACTGTATGATTCATCAGGAAGTTTTAAAGTTCAAGTATCTAAGCCCTGGTCTAAATATTGTTTTGGAGGTAGTTAACCAAGCCATCAAAATAAAAAATTTTCTCTTCGCAGATATGGGATCTGAATATACATCATTGTTATTTTATTCTTCATCCAGAAGGTTATCACTTGGTAAAAGGTTCTTATTTGGTAGATACTTTTCTTTGAAAAACTGAATACTACAAGGAAAAAAATTCTAGTATATTTGATTTGAGCAGAAAGATTAAATCTTCTTGTAAAAAATGCCATTAGGAAAAAAACTAGTTCAAAAAAACTGCTTTGATAAATTTCCTACATTGTGTAGAAGTATCTACTAGAAGAGATTTAAAAAATTGTAATTTTGAAGACCCTGGAGGCCATTTAGAAAACCTGTGTACGAAGATATCAATACGCCTACCTCTATTGAATAATCATGCGCAAATATTTTTGAATTTTCCCCTTCCACTGCTAAAATATGACTACTTCTTGCCACAGAACACAACACTACCCAGGAATACCACAATTTAAATAAAAAAAAACCTTTTAGCTGTCAAAAGCTAGCTTCTACTTGCCGTATAGCCCCGGCAGTTCGGGCCATAAACCACAAAGAAGAAGTTCCAATTTTTATTTTGTTTATTTTTGTTAGAGCGTATAACAATAAAAATACTGCGATGGTCCAAAAAAACAAAATACACACACCCACTCAAATAAAATAAACAATGAACTAACCTCTTATGGTCTTATGCATAATAATATGGGCCATTAACGAGATGGGTCTATTAAATTTGTACCCCTTTGACAGTAATGGCCTGTCATAGTAAGAAGAATAACTGTTGTGAACTGAATAGCCTTACGTGTAATGCTTCCCTTGATAGATAAAAAAGAAGAAGTAGTAGGTGATAGATGTAATGGCGGATGTTCTTGTATAAACCTTATTCTATGGTTCTTGTATGAAAAATGTTTTATGTAAAGGGATGTATAAAGAACAATATAAAAATTGGAAATTACTAAGAGTTTTATAACAATATTAACAACTAATTGACGTTTTATCCAGCACTTTACTTAAAGTGAATTTCAGTACCAATTCTTAACGAATTTCCGGATCGAATTTTCAAATGACTTCTTAGTAATAAAAGCCAAAACGATACTTTTGTTTTCCCACGTCCTATCTTTGTGAAACAGTATTTTTTACTGGTGTTTCATGAAAATCTAAATATAGAAATAAGCTTCAACTTCAGAGTCGCCATTTCCAACGTGGAGTCCAACTATTCCTTGCATTCTAACAATACATAAAACTTGTTAGGCTTAAAATACGTTTGTAGTTAAATTTTTGAAATTAATACGAAATATTAGATTAGTGTGGTAGCACTGGATCAATTTTTAACTGCACGAACACCTTATTTTTTTATATAGTTAATACTGTGAGTAATATAACAATCATGGAAGGCACTATGACTAAGTCTTCAATACAATTTTTGTTAAAAATAACAAATTTGTTTACATTTTCTTTGTGTATATGTACGAAAATGAATATTATTTGGTAATTTGGCCAAATGTATTATTATTATTCTTAACGACACCACATTGATATAAATTATTAAACGAATCCAACATACTGATTCGGGTTTCATTTTATCTGTCTCCGATTTTCACAATTTTTCAAATAATCGGCAACACTGTTGTATCTATGTTTTACGGCAATTTCAGCGGGCGTGTAATTTTCTTGATTTTTTTGACAAGGGTTTGCACCGGCAGCTATTAGTTGTTTACACACTGGAAGACTCCCTGAAAATGCTGCTGCATGCAAGGCCGTTTCTCCATTCTAGAAAAAGAAGAATAATTAAGTATACAAATTCATTTTCACAAGTAATTAGCAGGAGGATATTCATAACCGTTTTAAAATAAATAAATAAAATATGTTAAATTTCGGGAATACAAAAAAATATTTTAAATATAAGTTTTATTTTTTATTTGCGCCGATTAAAAATGTAGCAAAAGACCGAAGTTTGCATAAAGGGAGTGCCTAATATTAAAATGCACATTTAATGTTTTAAATGGAACACCCTGTATTTTTTGTAGCTTTGAGTAGCCCTGCATTTCCTGACATTTCAAAATTAAACGTGTGTTTCATTTCAATTCAATTTTATTTTCAGTAATCCTCAAAATCTTTGCTCTTAATATGTTGTTTTATTAAAAATGCTAGGCTAGATAGTATTTATTCATTATATTAATATTTTATGAGTTTAAAACATTGACTTATGATTGGTTTCCAACAATATCGACCGATAGTTTGCAGACGATGACCTTTCTTAAATCAATAAGCTGACATCAGTTTTCGTAAATTTATAAGGCTACTTTACATATCGGATTAAAGTTAAAAATACTTTTTTATTTTGTTTCATTATAAATTTGTGTGTTAAAGTATAGGCAATACTAAATACAATAATTAACCTAACCTAAAATTTTTTGGAAATACGATTTTTGATCGTAATGAAACATGAAGCCTGTTTATAAATTTTAATAGATATTGGTTCATGTGTCTGTTTTTAGTTAAAAACTCTAAGCGTTGTTTGGAAGATTCTATAAATACTGAAGTGTGTGATTACATTACACTTGATGAACTTATTATCAAAATATTCTCTCAGAGAATGTTTTTCCTATGGAAAGTTTCTTTAGTTTACACAAACAATTCTTGCATATAATTTAAAATAATTGTTTATTTTTTCAGGTCTTAAAAACAAAAAAAAAGTAGATTTCAGTTGCATAACTTGCTTCATCGTTTGTTATGAAAGGCGACTTTCAAATATTGACAAGAAAAATATTAAGGTACTCGTACATTTCTGCCTTTTTCCTGCAAGTCCATTTTGAATTGCTGGCAAATTTTTACCATGCCTTCGTACATTGCCGCAACTTTTCACAGATTATATTCGTCATTTGACAAGTGTTGTCAGTTTCTGAATATTACGTTTACCATTATATTATATTTACGTTACCATTAATGGATGAGTTCTATAAAAGGGAAATGTTGCCAAATTAACGAGCAAAAAAATACTGAAAAAGGTTAGTCGCATAAGGAAGCAGTTTTTCCAATATATTTTTGGTTTTTCTTATGTATTTTGGGCCCCTTTATCACCCGTGTTGTACCCGAAAGATATGGAGGTCTTTTAACATATTTTTAGTTTGTAGTATTTAGTATTTTACTTCTTACAGTTGACGAAAAACTAAATGTCAGCTGTCAACACATACACGTATCATTAGATATTGTCCTGTTATTATTTAGCATTGTTTGGCTTCGTGTTTTTGTATTACTGATTTTTTATTCTAACTTGTAACACAAATCACTAACAGATAAAGTTAGAATAAAAAATCAGTAATACAAAAACACGAAGCCAAACAAAGCTAAATAATAACAGGACAATATCTAATGATACGTGTATGTGTTGACAGCTGACATTTAGTTTTTCGTCAACTGTAAGAAGTAAAATACTACAAACTAAAAATATGTTAAAAGACCTCCATATCTTTCGGGTACAACACGGGTGATAAAGGGGCCCAAAATACATAAGAAAAACCAAAAATATATTGGAAAAACTGCTTCCTTATGCGACTAACCTTTTTCAGTATTTTTTTGCTCGTTAATTTGGCAACATTTCCCTTTTATAGAACTCATCCATTTAAAACATGGATTTGACAATCTTTTTAGTTTGTCAAACTTCAAATTAGATTGGCCTTTTTGTAACTGGCTATTAGCTATAAGTTCATAAAACGTCTAAATCAGAAAGTGGCTTACTTCATATATGAGTTAGTGACGTATCTGTAGTGAAAGTTGCAAACATTTAGGAATTCTCAATTTCCAATTTTCTCCCAAAATAATCGATTCAAAAAATTTTTAAATATATTTTTGGAAAGTGGTGCTAATATACCAGAAACCGGATATCGGTTTAACACTCCATTACTAAAACTTAATATCAAGACTTTTATTTTTGAATAATTATGGACACTTACTGGTAATATGTCTAAAGAAGGTTTATATTTTAATAATTCTCCTACTACTGCCGAATGACCTTTATGAGAAGCCTTAAAAAGGGGCGTCGCTCCATCCTGAAAATGAAAATAATTTTATTTCTTGGAATTATTGGCAATTTAAATATAACTCACGTGTCTAGCGGCGTCCACTTTCGATCCAGCCCTCAATAATTGAGCTACGATGTGGTCGTGACCCATTTGTGCAGCTATCCAAAGAGGAGTAGCGCCATCTGTCCTTCTTGATTCGATTACAGCTCCCTGTGCCAGCAAATACACTAAAATCTTGTAATGTCCGTTTTGAGCTGCTATAAAAAGCGGACTAGCCTTATCCTAAAAATATATTTGAATTTGTAAACGCTTTATAAATTAAAAGAAGAATTTTACTGTTCCTTCTTCTTATTGTAATGTTTTTACTGTGGGTTCAAGTACACGTGATATTCAGATTGATCAAAATTACGAAAAGTATATAGTTCAAGCAATTAAATTCGTAAAATTTCTCAACGTTAACTGTATCGCATATTAAATCAAACTGATTCTGTCTCCATTCTTCTTCAAAATAGTTAACTAGTGAAGCCACAAGTTCTTTGTATCGATTATTGTTTTTCACAAGATAACCTCAAAAAACAATGAATCTACGAGTACAAGTCACAGAACACTGATTTAAAACTCAGCAAACGACGTGGCAACATGACAATATTTCTGGCAGTGACTAATATTCCGTCATTAATTGTAAATGACCATAAAACAACTCATACTAGTAATGGGAATACTTTCGGGATAGTAGACATTCCTTACCTTCATATGTGTGTTCACTTGGGCACCTCTTTTAATAAGTTCTTTTACAACGTCTATATGACCACATTGACAAGCTACAAATAACGGACTTCCACCATCCTAAAATAAAATAAACCATTAGTTAGCAATTTTTACTTCTATTTGCAATTAAAATACATAAACCTGGAACTTGTATTTATTAGATCCATTTTTAAAGCAGGTTTTAAAAACAAAAAAAGTATATTGGGGTACCATTTCAAAAAGATTCGATGACGTATTTCGAATGTTGAATTTACGTCCTCATTGTATATACAGAGGGATCGAAAAAAGTTTCTGTTCCAGAATGTACATTTTTTGTTTCAAATAACAATTATAAAGAACGAGTTCAGAACAATAAACAACTAAAAGGTTGAATTAACTTTCACTATTTATTCTTTAAATACTTTAAATGCAATGACAGCCATTTCGCTATCGAAATAGCGATTAAATATACGTAACCTAAAAGTCAGTACCATAGATAAAATAACATTAGAATGTAGTCCTTTTTTGCTTTTTTATCTATGGTGAGTTCTAATTATTTGTTTATCCGATAGGTGGACGTGGAAAATGGTTGACCTTGAGCAACAAGTAATTTTGAACTGATTTATATCCGTAATTCATTGGGAATTAAACTTAAGCTTTGGTTATTTTATATCATTAAAATTTGTAATCCTTTAAAATTACGAAATATTCATGGAGTATATGCAAATTAATTGGCGATGACATAAAAAAACGAAACAAATTATATTGAAAAAAGAAACTCAACGGCTCTTATCTATGGTGGACAGTATGTGTTGGAACCAGTCACAGTGACAATTATTACGCCATCTCGTGTCATTGAAAAATTCGTAAATATGTCATTCGTATTTGTTATCTAATATTCCATATGTATAAAATCTTTAGTGGTCGTATACGAACAGGCACGGCAAGACAAATTACAGTGAATGTCTTACAAAATCTACAATGTAGCGAAGATGCTTTTAAAAAAAGAGGCAAAGCCTTCGAAGATCAATATATAAGAAAGGTCGGTGCACAACAACTTGAAAATTTAAGAAAGAAATTGCATAAATCCAAAAAACAATTTATTAAAGATAGGATTCTACAGGAAATGAAAGATGTTACTGATGGTTCGGAAGCGGACCAGGAAGCGGAGCAGGAAGCCGCATCGGGAGCGGAGCAGGAACCCGCAGCGGAGTCAGAAGCAGAGCCCGATGCAGAGTTGGACGAAAACCAAAAACCACCAGAAAATAAGTAATTCGTTTAAGTCAATCATAATTTAATAAAGTAATTTTAATTACGTTTAATTAAGTAAAAATTTTTAAAGATACTTACCACACTTAATGAATCAACCGGTGCTCCTTTGTCCAATAAATATTGCACAATGTCCAAGAATCCTCCTTGAGCTGCGAAAAATAATGGGGTTGTACCTGTCTGAGAAAATACATTATTACATCAAGTTGATAGGGCTAGTTAATTATAAAATATCGTATCAATTATGTATCAATTATGCTGAACGCTCTAACTGAGACTCTAAAGTTGTTAGAGGGTAGTTTTTACTCTGGCCAGAGCAAAAAACAACGGATCGATGATTCAAATCTTTGTTTGGATATGGGATGGTATAGTCGCTTCAGTAATTTGGGATGTGCACAACATTAAATGGTTTGATAATTTTAATAAGAAACATTTTAATTAAGTACTCACTATCCTTTTTGCTCTGGGGTCAGCTCCTTGTTCTAGGAGTTCTTTGACACATTCGTAGTGGCCATTAGCAGCTGCTAAAATCAAAGGTGTAGTTCCATCCTAAAAAGAAAAATATTTGTGAAGCGGGTATATGTTTGCGAATAATTGTCCCCCATGTATAAAATGTCTCATAAGATCAAAGCATCAAGTCGCAATTGCAACACATTTGGAACCGTGTAGCTGTCAGATAAAGCTGTCATCACTAATGACATTACGTCATTAGTGATGGCGTAACGACGTCATCGACGATTTTTTTAAATACAAACCGAGGTCACGTGACAGCTTATTTGAAAGGTCTCCTTATTGCCTTTGCAAAAATGTAATCATTTGAATATTTATTTCTACAGGGTTAACCAAAATTATGAAGAACAATAAATAACTGCACAATTAAACTAAACTTCCACTATTTATTCGAAAAATTCGCTTTAAAATTCAATTACAGCTGTTTCGCTATAATTAACATCGTCAGATTGACATATTGAAAGAAACTTTGTTTGTAACTAGGTACTTGATGTTGATAAGGAGTGTCATTAAGGAAGTTATTAGACATAACAATATTAAAGCCTAGATATTTTTGTTATCCTGGATGTTTTCCTCTAAGATCAGTATAACTGTGCAATGATATAGGAGTAAAACACTAAACAAAACTATATCCTGTCTGATTTTACAATAACTTAATATATTTATGTTACAATAATGTCTTATCTATGTATAAAATGAAGACTCAATCAAAGTAAACAGTTTAATTTGGAGAACTAAAATCCCTAACACCTTTATTGGTGTTCATTAACTACCTTTAAAATAACCTACTAGAAGTCTTTTAATTTCAAGTTCTTCTAGAAAATCTAAATTTTGTTTCTTCTATCGGTACATTGAGTAGAACGAATTTCATTGGTGTGTATAAGTACCCTTTTGGATGTTCCAGTAGAACCATAGTTCGCCCATCTTTCTATTGGCTATATGCTCTTAAGTGTTCATTAAATCTTACCGTCAAGAATTTCTTTGTGTTTGACCTATATACACTGCATTACAGACAATTAATTTTGTAAACACCAGATTTTTTAATTTCCTGGTATATATCTTGTCAATTTAAATCAGTTTTGTCACAGAACTATTTTGTGTTTTAAATGATATTAATGCTGCCATGTTCTTTGAAGATATTATTTTTGAAACGAACGTTGCATTGGAAATATTTCCACAATATGTAATGACTTTTATAGCAATTTCTTTAGTATGTTTTGTTATTAGTTGGCGTTACTTTAAACTTATTAATTATTTATTGTATTTATCAAATGTATTGATAGCCATTAGATGTACAAAATGAATACCAATTTCTTTATTAAATTAAATAATACATCTATATCCTGAAATTAATATATTGCTATCATTTTGAATTAATATGATCCTACTAAACTAGTCCATTTAAATCACATATTGTCACTGTAGCTCGTCAGATAAAGCTGTCAGAAAAAAACTGTCGCATTTTGGTGAGAGAGTAAAATTAATCATGGATTTAATTGCTACTGTTGAACTGATTGATTGCCATGATAGTTCATCTTCAAGTAAGGCCACATTCTGTGATTACATACAAATTTTTTATACAAAATCCTCTAATACATTTCCTAAATAAAATCAAACAAACATCTTGTTTACAAGAAATGTTTGGATGTAAATGATACTTACAAATAAATTTGACCACTATTTATTGCCTTTTTTGTTCCTTCTTCAACAAAAAGCGCCTCAAATTTCGAATATTTTGAGGTTTTGTACAATATAGGTACAATTATAATAAAATATTATTCCACTATTTTTTTTAAACTTGAATTTGAGGAGTTTATAAATTTTAGGTTCACGTAAACATTTCATAGGCTACGATATTACTACAATAACGTAGATTTTTAAGAATTATTTTTCAAAAATTCCTACTTTCTTTAATAAAAAAAGCAATATAGTAGAATGTAATTTGAAACAATTAATTGCATTAAACAGTTTGACGTATAAAAAAATATGCTAAATTTATTGTTGTCATGAAAGTGGCAAGGTCAGTAGCAGCATACTAAAGTCGTAAATTTGTTATCTAACAGGTTATTTAAAACTTCTACAGTTAATTAATTTTATGTATATTATATTGTAAATGATATAATAAAACTGAATACTGTAGATACCCGTCTCAAATATACAATCACTTTTGAATACAGAATAAACAGTAAGTTAACTTATTCAAATATTAAAAGAAGGTAAAAGTTAGTGTATAATAGTACTTGACCTACAAATTTTAAAATGAATGAACTAATATAAAAATAATCAATTTGTAACAGAAGAATCTTGAAGCAATTGAACAAATAAATCCACAAAGCAATAATGTGCTTTAACTACCTTTTTGTGTGTATGGAAAACTGCGCCAGGGTCCGGATACTAGACTTATTATTATTATTATCTTGTCAAGGCCATCCTCCGGACTCCCCCACAACATCCGGGTACATTCCCTCCTCATTTTCCTCCCGTTTCAATGTTTCCCTAATCATTGTCCCTATGTTCTGTTGTTGCTTCATCAACCTAATATGTTTTCTAACCTAACCAGCTAATGCTGAATCGAATAAAATGCCACCAAATCACTTTCCATAGGAAAAACAATCCAAATCAGTTTAACAATAAATCAAAACAATCAAAAACAAACTGCATAAGCTGCCAAGGACCTGCGTACATCCTCAAAAAATATGCGTTATCTCTTTTGCATAAAAAATTTACTGATAGTATATTTCTTCTTCCTACGTTATCCAAGATCATTGAAAGGTTGGTAAAAAAGACTTCTTTCATTTGTGGTTAAATAGAATGTTCTTGCTAAAAATCAATTTGGATTATTGAGTGGTAGATACAGCTACAATATTTCTCAAAAGCTTTCGATTGCGTGGATCATAAAATACTACTTAAAAAATTGCAGTACTATGGATTTAGAGGCACCAGGATCAGGTGGTTCGAGTCTTTTCTTAGTGAGAGGCTGCAGCTTGTACGAGTTGATGAATTAAGGTCTTCATGTAAGCAAATAGAATATGGGGTTCCACAAGGTTCGGTATTGGGTCCTATATAGTTTTTGCTATTTATCAATGATATTGCTAACTTAAGCATCGGCGGAAAAATTTGTCTATTCGCAGACGACATATTCTTTCAAATAAACTTGGAAGTTTTTTATTTTTTTTTATTATTCTTAATGATCTTTCGCAATGTTTATATTGTTTTATTTGTTTGTATATTTTATGTTTTATTACTTGTAAATACTTTTGTTTTAATATGTTTTGTTATTTTGTTCTATGTGATTTGCTTTTTTTTAAACAGTTTTATCCACAAATTTTGAATAATTTTTTCGACAATAAAGCTTGAACACTGTCAAAAAATTATAATAAAACCAGTATACTATAGTAACAAAATATTTAGTTATTATTTTTTGCAGCTATTTTATATTTTAGTTTCAGTTGGCGTGTTTTATATGAAAAAAGTGTGTCAAACGGCTACCTAACTGTCATTTGAAAATGTGAAAATAATCTTTGCAGATTAAGAAAAAAATCTAAACTCTCAGAATCTTACTCCCGTTTGATTTCTTTTGCCAAGTTCGTTTTTATGTGGTCATAAATTCAACTGTAATTTATTATTTGTCCACTGACTTTAGTGGTTCATCGCCGAGTGTAGAAAGTTCTTATTTATCCATAGGCGTAGGAAATAATTTCTACAACAATAATATTGAAGTTTTCAAAATAACATTATAAAAGTTTTCAACGAAAATTCAACTTGAATCAGTAAAATATTAAGCCACGATTTCGGTACAAAAATTGTGAAAATTTTACGTAGAAAATGTGAATTATTTATCTGTTTAGTTTTTTGAACGCCACTCGGTATAACAACAGGTCTACATGGGAATTTTTTTTTAGAGAAATCAATGGAGCGAAAACATAATAAAACTACCTATAAGTACAAAATGTTATTTAAATTATTGTTTATAACCGAAGCCATAATTACTGACATGCATCCGATGAAAGTAGAATTCGCTACATGCCATTTGTTGGGAAAATTACAGAAAACACTTTGAATATCTATGTCACGAGTATAAAATAGTATAATTGCACTAACAAGGATATCAATATATCCGTAAAATGATTTGAAATAACATAAATATAAATTGATTAAAATTAATTTAGATTTGTAATTAAAACAATAAAAAATAGACAATGTAGGTTTGTTAATAATATACCCATTACGTACCGTAAAGAATAAGAAAACAATTATCCACGAGCGAAAAATTGTAACCACGATGAGTTAGAGGTAATTCGCGAGGGGACATAATTGGCTTTGAGGTGCGTACTATACTTTTTCTACGACTTTTTTTTGAAATTATGAGAAACTCATTCAACTATTCAGTCAATCAGTCAGAACTAATAAAAGGGGATGTAAATGTGGTCACCAGGGATGTAAACAATAACTTAGTATTGACTCTGTGATCCTAAGGCATTACCTCGACTGCTTTTGTAGACTACTGTAAGGCATTTGACAGCGTGACTCATAAAATACACTTTTTTTGAAGCTTCGATGAAAAAATGGCGAACAAGCCTTCAGGTAGATATGAATGGTCAGTATCTTAAGACTAACGAAATTGTTATTAGCAGGGGAATATTCCAAGATAACTTAGTCTACTGTAGTTCTGTTAGAAAGATCTTTATGTGACAAAAATCTACACAACAGACAGATAAATAAATTGCGAGACTCCTTTATCATTACTCTAAATTTAGAAGGTCCTAATGAGGATTTAGAAAGAGTTGCATCAAATACCATCCAACAAATTTGGACTGCTAAATAATTTTACAGACTATTATAATTATAATCCACAGGCAATACTTGAGAATGCAGCTAGACATATTGCATTCATAAAAACACTTTTATTGATTTGTAAAAAGCAGCAATTTTAAATACATGTCACATTGTTCGTAAATTTTTGTAATTTTTTAGCCTAATCCTATTTGCATTTACGCTAGAGATAGGTAAATATTACCAGCAAATGCATGAGTAAGTTCATAAGTCTATTGATAATAATAATATTATTCACAGAAAAACAAATATATAATACAAATATAAGTAATTCTATAAAAAATTCTGTAAAGCAAACTTTTTTATATTCTTTTTATTGTTCGTTATTTGATATCTGTATGCATATAATTTATACAAAATCAAATCCGATGTTTCACATCTGCCAGGCGTCCCTTGACAGATAACTACCAATTTTTTTTTAAATTTAGAACACGCGGAAATTTAACCTATGCAGGTTTTAAAAAATAACCTCTAGATTATAGGATGTGCTATTTTTATAATTCTCTTAGTTTAGCAAACAGAAACACAAATAAAAACCCACGTAAAAAATATAATTGTTACCAAATACTTTTATCAAAATCATTAATAAAAAAATATGGGTTATGTATGATAAAGCTTGCCCTTGGAATAATACTTATTAGTATAATATAACGTTGTTAAAATGCTATTATCAATATTAGAAAAAAAATAATTTTTCCAAAACAAGTTTCGGCGAATTTTGAATATAATTGCGATAAACCAATTGAATCTACATGAACTTTACCGCTGTCCAAAATTCTTCTGAGCAGTGAAATGTCGCCGTTAACTTTTTCAGACTCAATTATCAATAGGAGTCTACCATAAAGTTGCTTATTTCATCATCCCATCCAATATTATCTCGTCCCAAACCCTAAAGGATCAAAAATATGCGTAACCATTTATAAAACCTCCTTTTTGTATGTCGTCTATATGATTGTCAAGTAAATTTAAATTAATTTTATAAAATTCAGTTTCATATTTTATAAAGATCTTTAAATGGACTCCAAAATACAGTCTCTGTGCACAATTCGCCTGCTTTTGAAAATATTTTATAACCACGCCTACAATAGAAAAACTAAATTTTTAGGGTTTGTAGAAAATTTTCTTGGCTTTTCAACGGTGTCAACTAGAAGATGCTAAGAATTTTTGTTTTTGAGTTATGAGTAAAAATCTGTGGACAAATAACGCTCGATTTGTGACGTGGCAGTACGATTTACGAAAATGAAATGAGAGATGTTTCAAAACGAATTTTCCAGAAAAGGGGCCCTTAATAGAAGTGTGACTAAACTTATATTATATTATTTTCTTTTTTATATATAAACTGTTCGAGAATTTGGACTAAGAATAACAACTTTGTGGAGATGTTTCAATTAAAAGCCGAAACATAAAAAAAATGTAGAAAGAATTTTATAACTTGAACTTCTAAAGATCAAAATTAACGTTTTCCTGACTTTTTAACGGTGCAAAGATAAATAGTTGCTCAGACTTTGTAACGCTTTTCAAAGTATATAATTGATGGCCAATTGAAACAATATATGTTCTCCTGAAAATCTCCTGGCGCAACATCTCTCAACAAAACATAGCAGACGTGATTTCTAAAAACTTGGCTGACACTGAGCGTCAAGAGTTCCAGATAGCCTCAGATGGAGGTTACGGCGAATTCTAGGGGTCGTGTTGAACTTAATTTAATTTACGTCAATTATTCGTACTGGTCCTCGGTTTAGGGAGTTACAGTTAATTATAAAAGAAACAGGTAATTCATACTATCTTTTACTACTTTCTGTGATCGAAATGACTTAATGAATGTCAGAAATAATCAAATCGAAGATAAAAACTCATAAACGGAAACGAAGTCATTACAAACTTATTTTATTTTAAATATGGTACCAATCACCTGTCTTAGACGAATATAGTTGTAACTGAGCCACTGCCAAGTTTGAGATGCCATGGATTGTAATTATAACTGGAAAATTATGTATTTTAAAAATTAATTCATAAATATATTTTTGTACATTCGGTACTGCTTATTTTGAGGTATACTGTATTTTTTCAAATTTCCTGCCAGGTAACGAACGAGTTGTAACTGAGCTATTTCGAGATACCCTTAAGATTTTAATGGTAACTAGAAAACTCGATTTAATAGCAATAAGTATAGATTCGTTCACTATAAATGATGTCTAAATCTGCCAGGTAAACGAACGAGTTGTAACTGTGCCACTGCCAAGTTCGAGATACCCTTTAAATCTTGTACAATAACAATTTAATAATAAATTGCATTTTTGACAATAATTTGATAGGTGTGAAATTAAAAACGGTTTAAATCTGCCAGGTATTTTAACGACACCACAACTGAGCCACTGCCACCAGTTCGAGATACCTTTTACGATGAAATTGTAACCGGTAAACTTCATCCGTAACTTGTGCAATGAATTAAAATAATAAAAAAGTCTATTTAAACATTGTACCAGAGTTTCGACACAGAGCGTAATTTTTGCTAGTATAGTATGTTATAGCGGAATTTTAGGAAAAAATAATCAAATTCTAATAGTTTAGGACCAGCGAACTACCTTATCTCTTAGCAATGTAATAAAAACAATTTTTTTAAATGTCCAAACACTTTATTTACTGACTGTTGTAAATTTCAAAAAAGTATAACAAAAAAAAGTAACTGGACGTCAACAAAGATAAGTCTGGAAAAAATATGAATGTTAACTTTGGGTTACCGAGACTGGTACCGATATTACGAGGCTCTCGGTCTTGGTCTAGAAAGAAATTTTTATTTTTTGTTATTTTAAAAACATTTCTTTTGCTCATTTTCTTGAGGGGAGATCTCAGATGACGGCCAAAACACTGTAATTTCGGTTTCTCAAAAAGGCCAAAACACCTCAAGAATCGGGAAAGAGTCAGACTTTCGAGTTAGCAGACCGAAAAAGATACAAGTTACCGAAAAAACTAAATTTTTAGGGTTTGTAGTAAATTTTCTTCCTTTATATCCTCCAACTATCGAGATATTAAAAATTTCTTTTTCGTTATGAGTAAAAACAAATAGGTAGTATAACGCTCGATTTGTTAGTGGAAGTCAAAATTAAATTTATATATACCGAATGTCCTAACGGTTTGAAAGATTTAAAATATTGTAGATCGGTTTGAATCATAGTCTGAATAAAAACCTCCGGATTAATAATAGAATACAACTCGAAAATTTTTAATTATTTTCGAGAGAGTCAATTTCACGAAGGTCAAATTTTGGTTAAGATAAAATTTACAAAAATTAGGATAGAAATATGAAATTCTCAATGTTTGTAGCACATTTTCCTGACTTTTCAACGGTGCAAAGTAAAAGTTGCTCAGACTTCTAGTTTTTGAGTTATGAGTAAAAATATGGAGGTATGTCGTTCTAAAATGATACATCTACATTGACCAAAGATATTAGAGAAAATATTAAAAACATATTAAACGACTTATAGAAAATTTGATGCCCTTTAAAAAAAATCAGGACTACATTTTTCTAAAATTTTTATTCTTTAATTACGAGACCAAAATCGGAACAGAATTGACAGTGTCTTTTTTGACACTTATTGATCTCTATTTAGAAATTTTAAAATAAAAAACTAGCAAACAAGTCGGACAAGAACTAGAAAAGAAGAAATCTTAATGAAGGATATGCTCTATAAAGTCTTCAAAATTGCAACGCTCACGTCCTTTAAATGATACGAAAACTATTTTACTCTCTTACACTATTCGAGGTTAGTAAATTAGAAATGATAATATACCTACAAAGAATAATTCTTCTAAAAATAAAGCTGCTGTCACTATTCAAATATGAATATTGTACATTAATCCAATAGAAATATGTTGTTAATTATCGGTTCTAACACTATTTATATTCTATACTGCATAATATGTTAGAATTATTAAACCAATAAATTGTTTCGTAATTTACCTAATAGAATTAAAAGTATTATTCAGATTAACAAAATCCTAATCCTAATTAATTAATTTTTATTAAAATTATTAAAGTGTACAGTATTTGTTTCATTTCAAATGTTACATTATTTATATATTTCCGGAAATTGAAATGTAAAGTTCTAGAGCCAAGACCAACCTTGCCAAAAATAACAAGAACTCTAGTGACCTCTAACAGAAAACAGAAAAATGTATATTTAACCTACATTATTTCACGACTTTGCGCATATATTAATAATAATTGACTTATTTGGTTTGATTTTCTGTATCGATATTCTATAAACTGTAAATCTGTTGATCAAGATTGCAAGGATGGTCCGGTTTAAAATGTTTGAAAAATAAAGTATAAATGTTTACTGTTTTAAACATAATTGTAACATCAGTTACAAGCAAAATAAAAAAACAAATATTTGTGTTTAATTTATAGATAGATGCAAATAAAAAAAATTTAGTATTTTTGTGGTAAGATTAATTCTTTGGTTGGTACACAAATAACATTAAAGGGATTAATTATATAATTAATCACTTATTATATAACTGCGATCCCGATGAACTAATGAAGTCCAGATTCTTAATCTTTTACTAACAATTTATAAACAATATTAAACTTTAGGTTTTTCTATTTATATACCTATTTTGGTGTATATTCGTTTTAATAAATTCATCTGGAAAGATAAATCAAAGTGGATCAATTTTAATAAAGAAAACTAACCTTTAGGGACATATTATTTCGTAAAAATATCTGACCCAGTTGTGTCTTTAATTCATGTCTTGGTATTGTCGGATGATGATGTCTTGAACACACAAAATCGTACAACTAACTCACGTTTCACCAATTTCTCCGTTACTTCTTATGCAACAGTTAACTCTCGGATAGAAGATTTAAGAATAACGCAATTTTTGTATTTGTACCAAGTAAACTGGTGAATGAGGATAGTATTTCGCGTAGTAGTGGTACAAAATCGTGTTGTGAATGTAAAAATTCATCGTGCGTA
Organism: Ophraella communa; assembly: GCA_035357415.1. Taxonomy (NCBI): domain Eukaryota; kingdom Metazoa; phylum Arthropoda; class Insecta; order Coleoptera; family Chrysomelidae; genus Ophraella; species Ophraella communa. The sequence continues at coordinate 41,792,314 of CM068985.1, read as the reverse complement.
TTGAACTGAAAGTCTCCACGGCGCGTATTTTCAAACATATTTACGCATGCGTCGTTTTATCGAAAATTGTATTTATTCTGGATTGAAAATGGTCGCGCTTCGTATATTGTGCTTTAAGCAAATATTTATAGAGGGCACTCATCATTCATAAAAAAGAAATAGTCTATCAACCATGGTGTGAACTCTGTAACTGAATAGAAAGGAAATTTCTTTCTATTTTAGGAAATTTCTTGTAACGTTACTCTGTAGGTCTCTTCGAAAGTTTTCGGGTAGTTTAGTATAAATATTCGGAAGATAGAAATAGAAACAGGTAAAAGGGTATTTCTATGGCTGATTTGTGGTTTCCATGGCGCAAAACATCAAAACAAATATTGTTATCGTAAAGTTTATGCCATTCTGTATGAGATGATTATATATAAAACTTACAGTAATCTATTTTGATGTAACTCAAAGCATGAGATTCGGTACAGTTGGTTTCGCTATCAATAAATGGGTGGCGCTGCCTGTAGGTTATTTTAAATTATCAAATTATTAAATTCTCTTTATTTAAATATTTGCATAACGACTAATTTAAAAATCTGGATTGAAAACATTATGGAAGATTTATTATTTTTTGTATATAACTATGTATATAAAAATATTACAGCTGCATCTGGAGATGATTATATAAAACTTACAGTAATCTATTTTGATGTAACTCAAAGCTTGAGATTCGGTACAGTTAGTTTCGCTATCAATAAATGGGTGACTCTGCCTGTAGGTTATTTTAAATTATCAGATTATTAAATTCTCTTTATTTAAATATATGCATATCAACTTGCATATCAAAGAATTATTATATTTGTATATAACTATGTATATAAAAAATATTGCAGCTGCATCCTCAGAGTGTGAATTCTGATGTGTGAATAAATTGATATATCTAATTTATTGAGTTTTTAAATATACACGACCATCTAAATTAACAGATTTAAAACAGGTAGTAGCGGTTTTAATTAACAAGACAACAATATTGAAAAATATAATTTAATGAAACAATGTTTAAAAACTTGTTTACACACTAGAATAATTGATAATTGTAAAAAAATATCATATTGCATCATTTTAAAACAGAATATATTACAGTCACTGCAATAAGTGGGGATAAAATCATTAAGATTTGTTAATGTTTTATTCATTCAAATATTAATACTGATTAGGTAACTGTTTAAATCTATTTATTGTAATAAATTATGTCGAATTGTATATACGTGTGCCATCTATTATTTGGTAGTCAAACTATTCATCAAATTCAACAAATTTACTTTTTAGTTGCTATTTTGATGTAACTCAAAGCTTGAAATTCGGTACAGTTAGTTTCGCTCTCAATAAATGAGTGGCGCTGCCTGTAGGTTATTTTAAATCAATGAATTTATTTATTTTATTTAAATATTTGCATAACAACTAATTTTAATATCTGGATTAAAAACATTATCAAAGAATTATTATTTTTTGTATATAACTATTTATATAAAAATATTATTTATTTTTGACAACTGACTTGCAACGTAATACAGTGTTCTGCGTCTGCGGTCACAGCGGCCATTGCTATTATACTGTTCCGTGGTATCCCTTCTTTTCGTAAAATCTTTGTAGCAAAGATAGTAGGTCTTTTTAATTCTCCAAAAAATAAAGTTAGTTTTAGAATATCCATGATTTGATTTGTTAATTTTACTATACTGATTATTTTTTTAGATATAAGTGATGGAAAACGACGCCGGAGAAACCGTTGATTTATATTGTCCAAGAAAATGGTAAGGTTATGTGTGTACACGTGTTGTTTTAATTTGGTTTAATATCTATTTATTTGTAAATTTAGTATCTACTATTTTATTTTATTATTTCTAACTACCTAATTTAATTTTAGTTCTGCTAGCAACAGAATTATTCATGCCAAAGACCATGCTTCAATCCAACTAAGCATTGCTGATGTAGACCCCGTAACTGGAAGAATGACCGAAAGTTGCAAAAGTTACGCCCTATGTGGTGCTATCAGAAGAATGGGAGAATCAGACGATTGCATTGTTAGGTTGACAAAGAAAGATGGAATTTTGGCCAAGTAAGTACAGAGAATCATTTTTATATTAGCTATATCGCACCATTAACAGACCTAACTTCTTTTTGTGATAAAACATACTTTGATTTTATGAATGTTATTTTTTAAAGAAACACATGTAGAGTAGGTAGAAATAAGTCTTATGTATCAAATATTTTTACATCGCCTGCTACAATAATTTATGATGTTATCATTTTACTTGTAGTTCACTTGACTTTTGAAGAAATACAACTTATATTTCTGTTTCAGGAATTTCTAATTTTAGCTTCATATGGTAATTTATGAAGAACTAGGTACAAGATGCAACATTCTGTATATTCATTTCTTCATTGAATAAACTTATTTTTATTTTTTGTTGTTGTGTTATTTTACATGAATTCGATTCCCTACCATTTACTTTTGCATTCATCTTTGAGATTAAAAAAAAATAAAACTCTTATTACTCGATAAGACTTGATATACATACTCCAATATGCAGTGGTTATTAAATAATTATATTTGTATAAATAATATCTGAAATTATCAATAAGTATGATCAAAAAGGACAGGATATGATTTAATTTTTTGCACTTATAAATAAATTACTATAATTTTTAATAAATTTGACCCCAATATAAGTTGTGCAATCTACCTGGAATAATATGATACAAAATAATCCTATTAATTATTAATGTTTTATAACCACATGCAAATAAAAATGCAAGGTTTCTGCATTTGTAAGAGGTAGGTATGTATATTTATCAATCTGAGCTCATATTTGTAATTGTTACTTTTACAACCGTAGTTAAAATACAAACTAGTTTTTCAAAGGACAAATAAAAAGTGAAAGGGAATAGATCTAATAAGTGACAAATCTATTAAGAAGAATGGTATCGGTAACGATACATGATATAATTCGAAATGTGCCTAAATGTATTTAGTCTTGAACAAATATTTTTAGTTTAAAGTTTTAACTGATCTTCAAGTTATATTTATTTAACGATATTATTAATTTGATAAAATGGTTTGTTTATTATATTTGAGGTACGGTCCTCTTAATTTCAAGATAGTTTTCTTTAAGACGATCTAGTAGGTGCCGACCCCTGTCTTGAGTCGTTAACAACTATATTCAAAATAGCCGGACAGTTGCCAAATAAGGAAGTTTAAATAAAAGATGGCCGATGGTAGTGGTAGTGTAGTGTCAAATAATATAAAAACTAATAAACAAATAAATTTGGTGGAAAATTCTGAAGCAAATAAAGAAAATAAAATACATAATGGTAGGTTATATTTATTGACATCATTACTTTCTTTCATCTTAACGTACAACAGTTGCTTAAACAGATGTTTGTTTGAAATATTTTTAAAACTTTCAAAACTGCAAATAGTTGTTAATTTTAATTAAATTTAGTAGGCATGTGCTGATCCTGACATTTCTATAAAGACACGGAATTTACGCAGAATCCCAGCTAAATGATATACCTAGTAAAACAATAGGAATGAACTAGTTGCCAAAAATATAGGTTAGAATATTTTCGGTATGAGTCATGTGTTCAACAAAATTTGATAAGTTATAGAACCGCTAAATTGGAATAGAACAATGAAATGTACGTTTTATTAATTGATTATTAATTATTCTATCTATTTTTTTAATGTTAAGTGTGTAATAGTTTTAAACATTGTGTAGGATGTGTTGCAGAATCAACAGGCTGTTTTTTTTAAATGAAATATTTTACGGCACGTTGACTCACAGTTTTTACTAATACTATTTAGAAATGAAATGACAACATTTTATTTCAGCGATGGAACCTATATTTGTCGATGATTATCAAAATGAAGACCTTCCCAAATCAATTCAATATATTTTAAAATTTTTAGAAGAATCGGAAGCATCACCTTCAAGAAATGACATCTTAGTTGGTCTTATATACATTTTAGCTCTGGAGACTGAGTTTGTTCCATCTGATTTCGAAGAAATTACAGTGAGAGGGTTTGAATTGAACAAACTATTAAAATATTGTGAAAAATTACCAAGTGGTTGGAAACAACACACTTCCTATCAATTTAAGTTTTACCTGCCAGGCTATAAACAACATCAATGTAGAATAGTATGTTGCCCATCAATAGACGATTTAGTTGTGAACTGTTATGTCGAGGATATCGAATGTGCTACATATACAATATATTTAGATGCGCTAACATATTTCTCAAGTTCTAGCGTAACCATTCATAATTTGAGATTACAAAATTTACGTGGACTTTCATTCAGAGTTAAAGATTCAATATATTATCAAGCACATCAATCTATACTCAGACACTACTCACAGCTGGACAAATGTATAGAAGCTCTACCAGAAGAAATAGTTATTCTTATTGTAAATAAATTATCAACCAAGAATTTCGTACGATTTGGTAGTACTTGTAAAAAATTCAACAGAATCATGAAAACTCCATTGTTGTGGTATAAAAGGATAGAACAAGATTTGAACATCATGCCTAACAGGAATTTGGTCAAATGTTGGGATACAATACTTGACGTACTAACTGACTGAAATTTTTGTTCTTATTTACAGTAATTTATAAAATATGTAAATTAGCACTTAAATTTCCGAATTTGTTACATTTTTATGTGATACTGATATAGAATTTAATTTAATGAATTAAAAAAGGTGTATAATAGTGTTGGTAATTGTTTTTCAGATATTTTGTTCTGTGTAACTTATACTTAAATTACAGTTTTATATCATAATTGTTTTTATTTATTCAATCAACCAATTTGTGGAAATGTTTAATCACAACAAATTTTAAATGCATTTATCATGCAGAAAACCTTGTAAATGCCAAAAAAGTTGGTGTTTGTAGGAAACACATCAAGAACAAAAAAAAAACTGTAATAAAACTTTTTTTGGAAGTTCTCTAACTTCCAAAATATAAGATTAATTATAATAAGTTGCATCAGGATGTTGGAAAAGTTTTTAAAAATATGGGATACAAAAATATTGACCATAAGCATTGAATAGGTACAAGAAAAGGAAGAATCTAAATGTAGAAAATTAAAACAAGGTTTGATTTTGATTTTAAGTCTTAGTTTTATGTAAATTACTCATTGTTTACTCTTTTTTCACAATATAATGGTTGTATCTTGAAAGTCATTGACTCATTTTATTTATAAATATCAGAAATCTACATAAAAAAGTAAAATTAGTATACAAATCATTTTTTGATACCTGAATTGGAAATTATAAAATTCTTGGATGAGTTCCTGTGAAAATTTGAATCATTTAAGATAATACGGCTATTGAAATAAAAAAAAATGTGTGATTTTTATTAAAAGAATAATATATCAATATTGCTATTTTGAATTTACACTGAATGGCGTTCAAAATATTTTTTACTGGTCATTTTAGAATCAAAATATGACGAAGGGTTTTCATTATTATTATATTTTATAATTAATACAATTCATAATTTTCTTAACAGTCTTATGTTACTATTAATTTATTAATAACCACCCTAAAAGTAGAGTCTATTGGCATAATCCACGGACCATTTAAAAAATAGTGTAAAAACAGGTCCGCATTCAGCACAGACTCATTGTTTTTCAAATTGAATGTATTTATATTGGATTTTAAAGTAAGTTCGTATATTATTGTGGAAATATCTATTTATTACAGAAAGTGAAACTGCTCCAATTGAAAATGTTCTTCAAAGTCCACCTCACGCGACCAGCACGGGAACCACCGGCGCCATTTTGGATCTGCATTTGAATAAAACAAATGGAGGTTCCAGTAAGTACACTGTTTTTAAGATTAACTTTATATGCACCAGGTGGCGCTCCAAAACTCCGCTAAAACACAAACGTCATTTATCTATTTTCGTACAAATTTCCAAATGTAGGTGTCGCCTACTCCGTGGTGTATCGTGAATAGGATTTGAAGAATGTCGCGAATCATTTCGTGAAATTTTATTTAAATCTGACAGTTGCCAGTTTCGTAATCAGCAAAATATGAAAAGGTTACCTCATTTAGCATGTTTATTGCAATACGTCATATTATTGTGACGTCACTGTCACCATTGCTTGACATGAGTCAAAGCATTATATCCAAACAAACTGTGGCCTTATGGTAGTTAGTCTGCATTGAAGTTTTTTGTATTGTGGATTTTCTTGGTTTTTGACATTATAGTGCTATATAAACACACTATTTTCATTAAGGAATAGTTTGAGTTATATTTAAAGAAGTTTTATTTTGTTCTAAGGTAAGAAAAATTAAAATAATATTACTTAACCTCAAAAGCAAACTTTTCCATACAAAACAAAATAAAACTTCTATAAATACGACTCTAAATATTCCTTAACGATAATAATGTGTCTATTTAGCACTATAGTAACTCATAAACAAGAAAATACATGAAATTACATAATATAAAAATCTTCAATGCAAATTAACTACAATAAGGAAAAATTTTGTTTGGATATAATGGCGACAGTGATGTTTTTAATAATGTGGCGCATTTGGGTTAAAAAGTCAATTGTTGGCATATTTCAAATATTTTAATGAAAAAATAAATAAGTATAAAATAAGGCAAAAAATTATAAATTAGCTTGTTTTAGAGAAAGGGAAATTAAAAAATTGTGTTGTTTTTGAGAAAAGTTTAATAAGTTCACAGAAAAATCGATGTTTAACTATTTTCTGGGGAAATCATAATTTACAAAGCTATTGATTTTCGTACAAATAAAGGAATAGGCTTTTTATTTCAAAAACTTTAAGATGAAAATAATATTTTTGTTAATTAAATAACTTTTACTGTTATTAAAATCTTGTGTCAAATTATTTTTTTATGATAATATAGACAATCAACTTTTTGTCGATGAATATTTGGTTTTTTAATATTCAGTGGAGTAGGCGTAATAAATTCTAAAAGGATATTTTTTAATTTCCTTCAACTTTGACCCTAAATAATTTTCACATTTATAAAATATCTCTGTCTATATTTTGAATTAGTATTTCCTCTAACTATCCATGCTTTTTTAGTTTTTAAATCGTCGTAGGGTATTATTATTCAGATTTAAAGATACCGATTTAAAATTTTTTGAAAAATCCCTACAATTTATATAGTTTATGCGTGGTCGAATAGTTAGGCCCATTTGTAGTTTGGCAACGTTGATCCTGAGCAGCAAAATCGACAGTAGAGCGTGTTACAGCGTCGTCGTCGCGACGGTGGCTGCTGCAGCTGGATTGTTCGCCACGTTCTTTTGTTCCCCAAAACGGGGTTTGTCTCGAGATACCTCAACGTTTTTCTAACGGATATGACGTAAAACGGGTGATCTTTACGACATGATATTTTTTGTTGACCTTGTTATAATATTCGAAATGTTCAAATTTAACAAAATCATTTTGTTCCCTCAATTATTGCTAAATAATTTTGATTCGGGATTTAGTGTATTTTAATTGATTCCCGAAACATCATTTTAGTAATAACAAGACAACATGTGTAATCAAGTGAAGTTTAAAAATTGCCTAACCAAGTAGCTTTTTGTCTATGGTTAGAGTTAGGATTTATTATAACAATTACAAATATTATTAAAAATCATAATTTTTCCGGTTTTCAAAGAGTAACCGAAAATATGAAAAGAAAATATACTTTGTTTTAAAATACTATTTTTTCACATAGTATTGAAAAACGTATTTGGATTTTATTTTGTTGAATGCAGAACAGACAACTTAACAAAATTCTCAAAATAGGGTATTACTTATTTATCCAAAAAATTTATTATTTATAAATAAATATTAAGGAAGTGGCATAATCGTATTCAAAAAAATAAATACTCTTTGTTCTTTTTTAATTAAATTATTCCTTGTTATCTTTTGGCAAGGACAGAAATTCTTATAAATCAAATCGCAATAATAGTGAGATATCGACATAAAGTAGAAAATCAATATAAATATTAGTGAATAATTAGTTGTTTTAAAAGTAAATGGACCCATGTTAACTCACAGTCGAAGCGATGGAGAATTTCCAGCTTATAGTAAAGGTAATGTATAATGGATATTACTCTCACTTATCTAGGTTTGACTGTAATATTATTTATATAGTGAAACATTTCAATATAGGTAATCGTAGGAAATAGTATATTACATAACGAGTGTGGAAAGTGAAGTATTACGCACGAGAGAAGTTTAGCACGAGCCGCGTAGTGGTGAGTGCGGAAACGTAACGAGTGCAAGAAATACACTTTCCAACGCGTTGTGTACACGATTTTTCCAACAACCCCAATATTTCTTATAATAATAAATATTTTAAATTTATTTATAAAATTTATTTTAATTATTAGTCATGTTAAAAATTAGGATTTAAACGAGTTTATATATTGCATGGAAATATAATTAATTAAAATCAAAAAACCACCTTTCTCAGGAATTCACATCAAAATTCTTTATTAGCTAAATGAAATTTTAATTTTTTTTGTGGGCTCTATAAAAATTAAAAGTAAAATGGTCAGTCGGTGAAATTAATGTAATAAATGAAAAGTAATGTAATAATAATAGACACAAAGATAATTTGTGAACAGAAACACAAACATAACTTCAAAAATCCACATTCGACACATGCACGGAACATAAACACAATATAAAAAAGAAGAATAAACTGTTCTTCTTTCTAAAAGTGTTTTTATAAAAATAATAATACTGAATAAAAATATGTTTATTTTTTAAAAATTTAAAAACCTATAAGAAACTTTTTTCTTTATTCTTACTTTATACAGAAAAATTTGTATTGGCAATTACAATACAATATTTGACACAAGGAAGATTTAAAAAAAAATTAAATGGTCCTTGCTTTGACATTCATGTGTTTTTACTATTGATAAATTTGACGTAAATGTCACAGATCATAGAACTATATTTTTTTACTTTTCAATACGTGTATTGATATTAGCTACTTTCTTAAGTACAAATAAGTGTGCAAACTAGCACTTTCATATGTGGTCGTAGGAAAATATCATTTTATTTGTCTATGGTTTGCATATTTTGTATGACAGATTTTATTACGTAAAACTGGAAACCGTTGGTATATTTTTAATTTGCGAGATTTGTTCTAATTAAATAAACTTACATAATGCTTGACAAAATAACGAGAAGCCCTAGAAGTAAAAAATATAAACCTATTTCGTTGTTGTCTTATAGTCGGTGAGCACCTATATATTTGCAATTAGTAAATATTTTTATTACCAGCAATGGAAAAAATTTTTGACACAGTGACGTAGAAGAACCGTTTTACACGGCAAAAAAAAAACAAATAGAAATAAAAATCTTCTGTTATGCGGTTACTAAGCAGCATTGCAGGCAAGATTCTGATGGATAGAGAAAGGAAAGAGAATATTAGATGAATGTGCAAAACGGAGAGCTAAAGAGAAGACGAAGTATAGGTCGATCAAGAAAAAGGTGGAATGACAATTTGGATCGTGGCTGAGAAAATCGAAGAAAACAGGCCATATACCTATCATCAAAAAAGAAGAAGAAATGTGAAGTTTTATTTGTTTGTATGTTTTATGTTTTATTACTTGTAGATTGTTGTAACCTTTGTGTTTTTCCACGTGTTAATTTTTACCCAATCAATCCGAGGTCCACCTTGTCTTGTGTATACAGAATGACCCCTGGGTGAAAAGAGTTTATCCTTTGACTGTAATCCTTGAGGAAAAATTTGAATAGTGTATATAGGGGAAATAATAGTTAGTATTCAGTTTATTAAACAAATGCCAAATTGGTTAGAAACATAAAATAATTGTTGAAAAATTGTCAAATTTAGTTTCTGGCTACTTGGGCTCCTACCCAAAGGCCAACACACAAAAAAAATTACTTGTAGATACTTTTGTATTACTGTTTTTTTTTTAATACGTTTTGTTATTTTGTTCTATGTGATTTGCTTTTTTTTTAAACAGCTTTGTCCACAAATTTAAAAAACATTTTTCGATAATAAACCTTATGAATATTCAGAAGAATTTCCGACGATTCTTTTCCGCAGAAGAAGATATCAATTTGTCCAATTGGAATTGGGTTTCTAAACTATACGACAGTAATCCTAGTAGCCTATCACTGGAAGAAAAAGAACTAAAAGCACTTCATTGAAAATGAATTTCAGCATCAAATCTTTAACAACCTTCTGGATCTAACTTTTCAGTGAATTCTCAATAATAAAGGCCAAAGCTTTGCGAATATGATGTTATATTTTGCCCATTTTTAACGAATCATCCTGTATTTATACAACATTTAAATCATTTTAACGTCTATGCTTCAATTGTTTGTTATTTTATTACTTTTCCATTCACAAAAATACACTGTAAGTATTATATACAGGGACATTCATTAATATATGTCTAATCTCACATTCGTAGATTCTAAATCGTAACAATTGAACAATTGAAGAACCACATTATTTATTATTTAAATTTTTCTTATTGCTTATACTTATTCACACATAACTAGGACGAAAATTCCAAAATCAATAAATAAAAATATTGAAATGTGCCAAAATTTGATTTTGTTACAGTTTAAAAAAAAATTCCTCGGTTATCATCAACAATTGACTTACATTCAACCTTAACAAAATCCAAACAAGCAAACAATAACAAACAATATAACAAATTCTATTACTTAATTTGGTTTGTTGTTCATTGGCCCACATACTAGACGGTGAACTTGCGTCAAGTACACGCATCAATTTTAGAAATAAAATAAATAAAAAAAATATGGAACAAAGGTATCGCCTTAGTTTTATAGTCTTACGACCGGTGAGATAAGACCAGATAATATCAAATAAACGATTAAATATTAAAGTTATAAGGTTATAAGGTATGTGAACAGGTGTTTGGTGATGTGATGTGATTTGACGGAGTTTTCTTGTGTAAAAAATGTCTTTGTTTAGGAGGTTATCGAGATCTAGAAGAAATTTAAATAGGAGCGAGTCCAAGGATGGTTTAGAGGAAGAACATCAAAGCGATATTAGTCAGAGTAGGTTGATTGAAATTATATAGGTACTGAGATAACTAGTTACGTAGTAAAAACATGGCGCACGGTGATGATTTGTTTGAAGTATTTGTCGCTGTTTCTGGTGGAATTTAGTAATAGTTGAAAATAATCCGTGATTAGATAACAAAAAGTTTTATTGAAAAAAGTTGATGTTTATTTCTTCTAAATTTCATTTCTAAATGGTATTTTTGATTGAATGATTATTGGGAAAGACACGTATTATACAGGGTGAGTCATAACTATTGGGACATAGACTAAGGACAGGTTATATGGACCAAAATATGGCTATTGGGCCAAATATGCCTTAATATAATGTTGCTGAGAAAAAAGATATAGGGTGTTAAAAATTTTTGTTTTTCGTTTTTTGCTAATAGTTTCCCTGTATATTTATAAATTGATATCAAAATTGGCACAGAGGCATAATCTTAGATAAGAAATAGTAATTTATTTACAATTCCACTATCAAATACCAAACTAATAAACAAAGTTGCAACTAACGTAAGGTTTCCGTTTTGACGATAAATCAAAACTAAACACACTTTAACTTAAAGGAACTCACAAAAACTCAAACTAAATGTTCTACATGGTCTCCTCCGATTTCTATGCCTTTTCTAATTCTTTTTATAAAGGATTTTCGGACGTTAAAAAAAATGTTATTCTGTCCCCTTATAAGATTAGCTGCATTTTGAATATATCTCCAAAGTTCGTCTCGTGTATTAATTTCATTGGCATAAACTAAGGACTTCATATGTCCCCAAAAATAAAAATCTAGCGGGTTGTACTCAGGACTTCTTAGTGGCCATTGAAAATCACTGCCTCTGTCAATCCATTGTTGAGGAAATACGTCATTAAGATGATTTCTAACAGCTAATGAAAAATGAGGTGGCGCTCCATCCTGCATAAACCACATTTTTCTTCTTAAATCCAGTGACAGATCATCTAAACTATCACGAAGAGTATTTTCCAAAAAGAACAAATAAGAATCTCCATTTAAATTCGAAGGAAGAACATAAGGCCCTAGTAGTTGGTCGCCTATAATGCCACACCAAATATTCAATTTAAACTCATGCTGAAAATGTCTAGCTTTAATAGCATAATGCGGGTTTTCTTCTTCCCAATAATGACTATTTCGCCAATTAAAAACCCCTCGTCTGGTAAAAGGTGCTTCGTCGGTGAACATAATATTCTTAATAAAGTGTCTGTCATTGCGATGTTTATTCAGAATACGTTGGCAAAACTGTAACCGTCGTGGAAGATCTGTTGGAAGTAAATTTTGAACAGGAGTGAAGTGATAAGGATGGAGGTTCTCTTTTTTTAGAATTCTAATTATAGACGACTGACTTACTCCTGTTGCTGCTGATAGATGTCGTGAACTTATTTCAGGATTTTCATCTACTCGAACCAAAAGTTCATCTTCTTGATTAGGTGTGATTTGTTTCGGTCGACCACCCCGATTTTTAGTGTGAAAATCCAAAAACACGTCAATTTATGTTGGAAGGGGCAAGCTTATGGCCACCCTCTCACCCCTAGCAGCATCACTTTTTTTTAAATTTGGATACTGCTCTTTGAGCTGATTCCAAAAATGTATAATACTTGTAGGTTAAAGTGGTTAGTTTATGAGATAAACAATTTTTCTTTTAATAGCACAAATTTTATTTATTTTTTACTTTCACCTTATTTGCCTGTAATAAAATGGGTTGTACAACAGTTCAAACTCTTTAATCTTTTTAACTGTGCTATTTATTCTACTTCAAAAATCCAAACAACAAAAAACTCTACTTTTTATTAAAGTTTGACATTGTCAACTAGAATTTGTAGTCACTATTGATAGTGTTCTTTGATACATTATTTATTTTGTTTCGCTTATAATAATATGTACTATAAATCTATCACTGCGTGCCGAGCGAAGCGAGGTTCGCAGCACCAAATTAATTAGAACTAATGGTTTTTAAATTAGTTTAAATTGATTTCATCCTTCAATTGATCATTAGGAAGATCACTATAAATGTGCGATGATATAGAAAAACCAGGAAAAAACTATATACTACTGTTTCATTTCTTATCTATGTATAAAAAATGAGGAATCAATTAAAGCAAACAGTTTAATAGTTGAGAACTTCCAAGATTTATTTGTTGACCTCTTTGTAGGTACAGGTTTTGCATATTCAATCTCTCTTTCATTCCTTTCAAATGGACTATACAAAAAAATATTAAAAATAAATGTTATTTGTGCTAAATATTTTTTTTATTTTTCCAGGTACGTGTGGTGACGAATCACCGACGACAGACGGTAAGTCGAGGAATTTTAAAAGATTTAATCTTTATATACAAAAAATAGAAATTTTAATATATAATTTTTTATAAAACTGTAGATGAAACAGAAACGAATATTATCTACCTTTTAATACACAAATAAAATTTGAACAGTATAGATAATATTTTATTATCTGTACCTACCTGTAAAATTTGCATCGGTGAGCAATATTTTAAATCACTCCGTATAATGCATGACGTAAACATATTACATTATCATTTTTGGTAGTCGTGTTTTGGACTGGAATGTGCAGTGCAAAATAATTTTCATTCAAGCGGATAAATAAATAATACTAAATACTAGTATGTATTCAATTGAGAATAATAAAAAGATCTTCGTTTTAACGTTAATTGAAAAAATTTTGTTTTAAATCATTATGTGTCACTAGAAAACAAGAATAAATGTTAAAATGTGGTTTTCAAATTAACTTTATTAGATACAAAAAAAGTAATAAAATAATAATTAAAGTAAAACCTGTTTTTTGTTGACGTTAGTAGAATCGAATCTAGTTGATTTCTAAGGAAATTCAATAATGTTTCTCACATGACATATTATCCTTTTTCGATCGCATTATTTTTAACATAATTTTAATGTTTGTTTTCATCGTCTCCTACCAAGGTTAATACACAAGTTGGATTTACAAATCTATAAATTATATACAAGGACAGACACACAAATTGTATTTGAAAATTGTCAAAACCTAAACTAATACTAATCCAAAGTTGATATAAGTACTGCATTTTCCTCAATAAATGGAGTCATATATTACTAGCAACATTTTTCACACGAGTGGGAAATTCCATTAGGAACGAATCTCAATAACATAAGGTATGCAACACCATTTACAACGAATAATAGTAATACTCTAATAAGTATCTAAGCACAATTTTTGAACCCAATACTCGACTTAACAATATTCTGTTGAAACAAAGTTAAAGTTCTGGATAACTATAAAATTATCAGACGTATAATTAAACAATAAAACTCAAAGTCAATCCACAATTTTAATAAAAAGACGCTTATAGCTGTAAAAGCGACATGTTTCGGTCCTTAGACCATCATCAGGCTGTTTTCTTTATAGCCCATAGGCTTTGCATGAAACTATCGCTGTTTCGGCGATTATTACTACCATAGCCTATAGGCTATAAAGAAAACAGCCTGATGATGGTCTAAGGACCGAAACATGTCGCTTTTACAGTTTGTTATAAGCTTCTTTTTATGTAAACTGTGGATTGACTTTGAGTTTTATTGCTACTGTATATCTGTATCATCCACATTTGAGAGATGGATTACCTTTTCGATTTTCAATATATAATTAAACGTTTCAATAAATTTTCTATTTTGTTTTTAAAATTCTTTTTAAAGTTATAAGCCTGTAAGGTCATAAGACACAAACAATCAAAGAACAGAAAATTTTCAAAAATTTGGTTATAATTATATAGATTAGTACAATGTAAAAAATAATACATATTTTTAATATCGAAACCTATCATCAAATATTACGTTTTTTTAACTCACTGGATATTTTATGGAAAATTTTAATGTATCAATCACAAGACACGGTTTACCTAACTTATAATTCAAGATTCTATATCAACTTTCACCATTAGAGGATGTGATGCTTTGGTTACCTCGTACAGGGCTGTACTTTAATATTATTTAAAGGGATGTAATGGCAAATAAAACATAAAGAAAAAATGCGAAAAAAGATGATGATCGTCGTTTTCTTAAGTTAAAATTTAACTCAACATTGTGACCACCCTGTATAATTAATTGCTTATTTAAACACTATAACTTATAATTTAGGCCCTTAGGTGCAAAACGATGTAATAATTTTTAAATTTTATCAATTAGTTAATTGAAATCATTAACATTTTATTAATCGTCTTTTTGGCATTTTTTTTTTCAAAAAAACTTAAATTTCTCTAAAACTGTAAATTTTAGGTACCTGGTACCTTACATAAAGTGGCCCTTAAATTTAATCGTCTAACCAAAAAAAGTAGTATTCCATTTAAAATACTGAAGTTGGTGTCAATTTCCGGTATAACCAGAATTACTTTAAATTTGAAAATATTTTAGTTGAATTCAGAAGTTTGGAAAACCCCTGTATACCAAATTTCATTCATCTAGTATTATCTGTTCCCCATAAACTTCTAGGTGAAGGTCGATATGGGACAGCCTGTATAGATATGTTTTTTGGATGCTATTTATAGTTTGCATTAACTCAAATTTATCTGTTGGTCTAAGTAAGACAATTTTCTTTAATAATTAAGGAAAGAAAGTAAAGTTGTGAAGTATATTCCATTGAAATTAAGATCATTTTTATGAAAATATACCTTTTTTTGTTAATTTTACGTACGCTACTGTAGTTACGTGTATTTGCAAGGGAGGATGTGCTTGAGGCTTTAACTTATTGGCAGCTTATCGACGTAAGGATTGCCGCTGAAAATATTTAACTGAAGTAACATAACAAAATGAAATAAATCGACAACGTCAGACATTAGAAAAATTTTTAAAATGATAATCCATTGGCGTTACAGACATTTTGAAATATTACTTAATAAAAACGATATTTGTTATTTTTCTTGTATATATTCAACTCTAAATGGTATAGGTTCAAATATCTAGCTATTGAAGAAGTATTTACAAAAATTCCAATGGAGATAAGCCGCTGTAATGCTGTTAAAATCGAATATCTCTTCGCAAAATATCATCCACAACTGGAATTTTAAAATCTGAAGTTCAGAGATGTATGAAGGTATTGAAGTTAACTCCTTATAAAATACGGATACACCAAAAAATATATGAAAGGGATTTTCAAACCAGAATTGTTTTTTCTGAGACATTAGTAGATTTATTTAGAGAAGTACCTGATGTTTTACTTGTAATGCCAGATGAGGCTGGATTTCATTTAAATGGGAGATGTAATAAACATATGGGGGTCTGAAAATCCAAGGGTTATTGAGGAATACGAAATAGATTCACTAAAGTTGAACGTTTGGTGTGGCGTTTCTAAAGAAAAAATGTATGGACCGTTTTTCTTTTAAGAAACTACAATTACTGGTAATATCTACATAGACATGTTACAAAATTACCTATATTCACAACTGGAACCAGATGGCATCATAAATTCAGTTTATTTTCAGCAAAACGGTGCACCATCACACTATTCACTTGTGGCTAGAAATTCTTTAACAGAAACATTTGGAGATAGATGTATTGGGAGAGCTGAACCAACTGAGTGGCCTGCTCACTCACCAGACTTGACGATTCCAGACTTTTTTATGGTCTTTTATCAAAGATAGGTGTTATAATCCTATTCCAGAGACTCTAGAACAACTGAGATGTAACACTGTCCGAGCATTCCAAGAAATTACCCCAGAAATGTTGCGAAATTCTTTTCAGAACATTTTATCCAGGTTACAAAAATGTATAGACCAAAATGGACAACACTTAGAACATCTTGAGGATTTTTATTAAATTAAATAATTTATAAAGTTCATTTTTAATAAATCTTTCATCTTTTAAAAGACTGTAGACTTTGTACACACTTTCTAAAAATGTAGGTGAATGGGAAAATGTATTTTAATAAAAAACTTAAGTTTTTTAATAAGTGTGTATTAAGTAAAATGTAAATCTAGAAACTGAGCGCTTTCGGCTTACAAAGCCATCTTCAGAGTTTCTCGTCAAAAAAGATAAAAACCACTAAGAAGAAATGTATAAAACGTACAAAACATCATAGAAACAGACAAACCAACACAAATAAATAAGTAAAAAATAACAAATTACATGAAAAGATGGACAAAACAATGTAAAAATAAAATTAACCACCCCAAAAAGGATGTATAAACATTAAAATCAAACCAGAAACTCTTTCAAGTTTTTGTTGTTATTTTCTTTTGTAATTTTTTGTGTAGACATATCTGTCTAATAAACAATTATCATTAAAATCTAAATAACTCACTTTAACAAATTTAACAAAGGGAAAGAGTTCGTCTCTCAGATAGAATAAAAATTTATAGGGCTATATTTGCATTTAAAAAACACCCTATATAAGATTTTACTAATTAAACATGTATACTGAAAAAAACTTTATATAAAAAGAAATTGTTCCTCTAAAAGCGCACCTCTCTAGGTTTTTTAAGTTCCGATATATTTGCAGTTAAAACGGGTCAGAGACTTCTGGGACACTCGGTATACTCTAAGTATATCTTACTTAACTTAGTATAATAAGCGCCGGGATTTGGATTTTTAAAAAAACAGTGAATTTATGAACAGCTAAAAGAATACAACTAAAATATTTTAAGGATTCTAAGACAGGCCAAATTCTCATGAAACAAAGACATAACATGTTATGGAACCAAAAGGCTATCAATATTCAAAACGTTTTTAATATAATTACAATTAAAATAAATTTTGTAAATAATAAAAGTTGAAAAATTCATAATTATAAAAAAATTTTGGGTCGTAGAAAAAATTGTGTTCATATCTCATTGGAAAGTTTTTTTCTTGCATTAGTTTCAATACCACACTTTATATTAAAACTGCTTAAAATACTGTGGAAATAGAAGAAATGTATTTTTATTTCACCTTGTTGATACGGCCATGTACGAGTAAATTTTTCATGCTCCCCGTCGCGTCTCGGAATTTTTAGGGGTGCCATTTACCCCGAAGCGTGCTACTGAAATATAGCTAGTTATTTTTGACGGAAATGGGGAAAATGCTGTAAGGTAATATACGTGTATTTCTGGATATTTCGAGCACGTGTGGAAGGTTTTATTCGGGGGTGATTTTTTTATGCTTGTATCACGTCTTCATTTATAATGACGTCTGCTTGGGAATATTTTTACAGTCAGATTTTTTTTAACATTTTTTCTTTTTATATTTATATCGTTGATATAAAGAAGACATCACGTTTATCAATAAAAAGCTGATTTAATATATAACATGAACAGTTTTACCTTGATTATTTTTCTACCTGTCGAAATATAAAATTTTCAATTTCTGACAGTTGAACCGTGGGTTGAATTAGAAGCGACTGTTGGTGCATACGGACCCTAACCATTGTTATAACCATAGAATTTTATGTGTTTTGCCAGTCAAAGAATTGTTTATTGCATAAAACAGTTTTTTTTTAATAATCCTTCTATTAAAAGCGTTAGAAATCTTTAATGTATTATGCCAAATGCTAGCCAATTTAATAGGTGATTTGGCAACATTGTATGTCAAGTGGAAATGGAATATCAACATACCAATAAGGACACCTCTTAACAAGTGTCATTATGAATAAAAATGGGCGTCCTGTCATGGATTGTTTAAAATAGGTTATGAAATTTCATGATTTCGAACAACGAATAGGCCCAAAAATCGCATTTGTAATAGTTTTGATGGTATGAAAACATTAATTAGGGTCTGTAACAATACGATGATGTAGTTCAAAGTCCAATATTCAATATGAGTGCATTCGCCTATTATTATCATCTCATGGTTAGTTTGTATTTCTTTTAGTACATTTCTCAAAGCTTCTTGTATGTTCCAAACACCATAATTCATAGTCCATTTACCTTCTTTACTAGTGTTAGTGGACATTTGTAACTTTGATTAATGTAGATATCCGTTTACATGATATAATATATTAAAAAGGTCTTGCAAAGGCGTTTATGACATTATACAGAAGATTAATTAATTTTCACATTATCCCATTAAACCACACCCCAGTAAAATCCCAGTATACTATCTAAAAACGTTTTCATTTAGGACATCTATCACTTTTATTAGCGACGTATTAATAACAACAAGCTTAGATCAAGAAATTATCGCCTTTTAATAAAATATCGGGTTTAATTAGATTTTTTTTAAATTTCCTAATTTTTAAAGTTACAGTTACAAAAAAATCGATTAAAAATGTATAGGTAGGTACCGATAATGAAATCTTATTTTAATATCTAAATAAAAACTCTTTCATATAAATTGGCGTTTACTATTGTCTCTAATGAATAAAATGCCTTTTTAATGGTAAAGATATTACTTCGGGAACCCTTAGAAGCGAAAGAAAATTCAAATGAAAAGTCTTTCACCCTAGCAAGACGAATATTTCTGTCTGTAGAGAGAGGTCCATCATAATGAAAGTGCATATCACCATAGTAACTGACAGGGTTGCCAATACTATTGATATAGTCGTAAATTTATGAATCAACAGGAATAGTAGGTATATTTTTTTAAATAAAGTCAAAGTTTTCTCCCTTATTAAAAGCACTTCACAGTTCTAAAGTGAAAAATATACATGATACCTATTCTGTGATTTTTAAAAAAACTTTAATAATTTTGTAATAGAATAAATAAAATATTCCATATCAATTTACTAAAGGACTAAGAAACATATATTACAACAATTAAATCTTTGTTTGTATTTGTATTTTTTAAATGTCAGGTTTATAAGTAATTTTGGTCTGATTTAAATAAAAACAAATTGTGAAATCTGGCAACGACGCTTACGCATTTGGTATTCGTGCGTTCAAATTTCACGTGCTTATTGTTTGTTGTCTTCGTCTTTTGCTAATCGAAAACGAAGACAGAAACTATAGTTTGTGGGTATTAAAAAGAGGGTTGGTGAATAGGAAATATCTACAGAGACGGATTAAGGTTGTCTAGATAAAATATTTGAACTAATACTTGATAAATAATTATTTAATAAATAAATACTTTAAAAAGAATGTTAAAAAATATGTAAGGAGTATTTTTTGTGTTGCTTCGAAATGTAGGAATGGTATTGGCCTTTTTGTATTATCAGTCTCAAATACTTTATGTATTTTTCGGTAGTTTTCAATATTTTTTTTTTCACTTAACATTTTTCTTACAAAATATTTTTGTACTTTGCTGCACAACTGGTGGTGTATTATCAATGTGAATTTACACCTACCTACGTTTTGTTAATATTCTCAATTTCTACTCTTGTGACTCTGCCTGATGATGGTCTAATTTAGTCCGAAGCTAGTGGGAATAATTGTACATTACTTGAATAAAAGTCTGTGGTTTCATTGGATCTTTTCTTCCAAACAAATAAACTATAATCAATTAAATTTGTATTTTGACATAATGATCTTAAATATTAATGTATCAGCAAAAATTTTTTATAAAATTTTGTTTTTAAAATTGGAAAATTGGTTATCTTCCAGTTTAACCATCCGCTTGAAGAATTCTCTGCGCATGTACGAAATTTGAATTTTTAAGAATAATTTTATTGGTCGATAATGAGTGGCAAAGTTTAAATCTCGAGCTAGGTTGCGACATATGTATGAATAAATAAAATGAATGAAAAGACGTTGGAAAATTATAGACATTATTTAACAGATAGCATTTTTATTGGAATAGTTAATATTTTTCATTATTTTAAAACCATAATAAATTAAAATCACAGAATACCATTAAAACAAGGGATGTTAATATTATATTTTATCTGAATTAACTAAAAAATAACACCCGTTTTACTTCAATATTTTAAACTATTTTTATATAAGGTTCGTTCTTTATAACTGAATATTTAACTCGAAATAACGAAAGAAGTACCTACGTTGTGAGTTATATTCTTAATTGCTGTTCTTAGCATCTAATTTATTATTTATTTATATTTTTAATTGCTTTATTTATTACTTATGAAGTTTAGCAGTAACGCTCCTTATTAACGCGCGTCTTTTTTATAATCAAATTTACTTAATCAAAACTAAACTATTCGGTTTCAGGAAAAAATATTTGAACTGACAACAATGTAC
Organism: Ophraella communa; assembly: GCA_035357415.1. Classification (NCBI taxonomy): domain Eukaryota; kingdom Metazoa; phylum Arthropoda; class Insecta; order Coleoptera; family Chrysomelidae; genus Ophraella; species Ophraella communa. Next base: position 41,771,128 of record CM068985.1, on the reverse strand, counting down.
GCCTGTCCCACTGTCAATTTCGAATAATTTTGTACATGCGCAGAGTATTTTTCAAGCGGATGGTTAAACTGGAAAATTACTCTAATGGTAGTGTATTTTAGGTCACCCCCTAGGCGCATGCGCGACAATTTCAAATTTATTGATTTTTAGACGAGTTTAAAGTTGCGGTGTTGTCGGCTTAAATAATTTTTCCCTTAAACCGAATAGTTTGGTTTGGGTTTAGTAAATTTGATTAAATAAAAAGAAGCTGGTAAATATTTTAAGATTAAAGGAGTTTTATAAATCCATAAATAATAAATTATATACTGAAAGTAGTAATTAAAAATATAAATAAAAAGCGTGTTCTTCTTTTTATTTTTCTTATTGGCAAATATACCTATAAATCTCTTGCTTTAATGGTAGGTATTCTGTGATTTTAATTTATTATGGTTTAATAATATTAAAAATATATAAACTTCTGCTATAAATGCCATAGAAATCATAAAACAGCAATTAAAAATAGGAATAAAACTAGAAATAGAACATGTTTTATGTTTTCATTCATGTAAATGACATATTTAATTATGGTTTAAAATTCATTAAAGAATTTAAACTATTAATGTAATGGCAGTATAGAAAATATTAGTAAAAACTTTTGTAAGTTTTAAAGTTTAAATCCAGAAATGTTTTCAGATGCAAAATTTATTGTTCTGACTCACTATTTATTTAAAAAAACCTAATTTTCCGGTCAATATCTAATTTTTCTAATTTATGAAAGAATATCTATGAAATTTTTATCTTTTCAAGATCATTCACTCAGTTTATTTATTCACAAAAATGTCGCAACGTAGCTTAAATTTCAAAATTTACCGCTCGGTTATTGCTCTCGTCGACCAATAAAATTAATTTAAGAATTCAAATTGCCGCATGCGCCTAGGGGGGTGACCTAAAATACACCTTTACCTTTAGCTATTTGACTGTACTCTTATTTTCCATATGACAATAATGGAGTTGTTGTATTGTGCTGATTCCGGTCCATCTATTTATCTCCTTCGTTTACGATCGGTTTTCATGAGCTTGCCGCCCGACCTCTTGTCGTCTCGCTCGTTTTGGAATGCATCGTTTACTAACATTTTTCGTCTGACATCTCAGTTCGAAATCTATTCTTGACGAAGGTGTAACTGCAGATCTCCCCCAAATGAAAACATGTGATTCTTTACAAAAACATTACAAATGTAGTTTTTGTGAATTAACACCTTCCTCCGTCGCAGTGATATTTTAATATGCCATGATGCCGTCTGTTACTGATGACCGTTTGTTGTTTATTTTTGCTACAGGTGTTGTTTCGGTTTGTATTCGTTATAAAATGGTGGATGTGTTTATCTACGAAAATTGTAATTAAATCGGTATCGTCGAAAGTTTTGTTTAGTGTGGTTCGAGTATTTAAATATGCACGAGAAAAATGGCAATAATAATCCTCCGAAGCAAAAAACAGTCGCGATCGTTGCTCCTACGAGATCTAATAGCTTGGATTATTTGAATTTCGAAGAAAAACGTAAATTAATCGCTTCTTCGTTATCTTTATCCGATTTTTTAGCTGTTGGAAATACCGATACCAAAGATTTGAAAGATGGGGTTACTACAGTTATTGTGGGTAAGTTGTTTTTTTTTTGGTTATCTAACAGTGTCAATGACTTTGTTAAAAGGTTCAAACATTTTGTTTACAAACAAATACGTTTAATAATAATAATGGACTATTCTGAACTAGTTTTTCTTATATATCATGATATAAGAAAATATTTTAAATCTAACCTCACTTTCTTAATACAACTAACTACATCAATTACATGTTCTAGACTAAAACTATAACTAAAAAATATGAAATAAGTTTAAATGAAAACAATTAAATGTTTTTCCCCTTTAGAATGAAGTTTCTGGATGCTGAATTTGTTCTGTTCTCCATTAGTTTTTCTATCTTTATTTTGTCAAATTCATTTTCCTAAGAATTATCCATATCAAAATACTAAATATCCCAATGTAAAGAATAATAGTCCATGTGAAAATTAAATGCATTATCAGATATCAAAATCCATTAATGGTAGTGACATTTCCTTAAGATTGTTTGTTTTTAAATTTATCTTTATTGATGATTTGTTTATTTTAAATTCATGTTATTAATGATGAATGGTTGTCTCAAATGACTCGTCTTTAAATGATAATTCTTTGTTTTGAAAAATTATAATTATTTTGGTTTAAACAAATGACAATAAATCAGTTACAAGAAAACAAATCATAGACAATTTATAAAAAGTAATTACATCAATATCGAAAAGTATCCCGTGAAATGCAATACGAGAAACATTATACAGGGTGGTGATAAAGTCGGCAATAAATAGACTTTTAATTTTAAAATTTTTGGGAAACTATTTGGTTGTATATATTTTGTATTTTTTACTTTTTTTCGATTGCCATATTTGGTGTATTTATGAAAAGATTTTTGTTGGTCTTCCAAAACTTTTTTTGGACGGACTGATAATAATTTAAAATTTGTAGACTGTCTAGTTTTAGTCATTCAGAGGCACATCTCTTAATACTTTGTTGCACAGAAAAACCGGAGTGGTCTTGCTTTATTTAATTTTATATGTTTAAAATTTTCCACTAGCAGATAGTGGAGAATTTTTAAACCTCTTTTTTTGGAATGAATGTCGCCACCATTTTATAGTTTTCTCTGCCATGTATCACTATTTTTATAACAAATACTAGCATTGTTGTGGTCTAAATTCAATTTTACTTTTTACTTTTTGTTTTAAATCTATAATTAGTGGTTCTAAACAATTTTTATGATAATCAAATTCTTGTTGAATTTTGTCCAAAATCCAACTTTATAGCCTTGCTCATTTTTTTTTGGAAAAAAACACTTTGGGCTTTTGAATTGCCTGAAATTATGGAAAACGGTGTTTGTTGTGATGCTTTATCAACTGGTGCAATCAGTTCCTCTATAGGATGTATAGAACATTCTTAAATCGAGGTTCGAAATTATTGGATTCAAAATAAGTGAACTTTTAAAGAAAATAGCGATAATTTTGCATTTTAAATGCTATTTTCGTGTTCTACGTGATCGAAATCTAAAATCATCATCGACAAATGTGTCAATAAAGATATCTAATTCTAAGGATACCACGCATCTCACCTTTTTATAGTGAAATTCCTGTAATAATTCCTCGAATAATTCTTAAAAATCTTTCCTCGGTGATTCTACCACTAGATTCAACCCAATTCACTCAAATTCAACGAAATTTTATTTAATCCAACGACTAATCTTGAATGTTCTTCGCCGAAAGTCCCAAACTGTTTGGACTCCAACCATCTTCTAATCGTGATCCGTTTTCCTTTGTTCGATGGAGCTTTTGATTGGCATCGTACTCTTCCATCGGTCCATCCTTTTGCCGGCGTATCGTGGGTATCATACCAGGTCTCATCCAAATAGATTATTGGTCTTTGTAAAGACCTGTAATCACTTATGGCAGTCAAATATTCAAAACGCCATTGTCGAATCCGTTGGGATTCCATAATACCTTGCCTTTTGCCAATTTTGCAGTATTTAAACATAGTTTGGATAAAAGTGTCCATAGGTTTCCAATTGGTATCCTTATCTCAGTGGAGCTCCTATGCTGTAATATACGGAGGTACCGCCACTACTTTAGTAGGTTAGAACTCTCATAGTACATGTACTAATATAGGTAATAGGCTTACAGTATAGTCACTTCAAATTTATAGCTTTAAAAAATATATAAGTGTGTGGTTTGATTAAATTCCAATAAAATATTCATCGAAACACTAGGTTTTAACATAGTTTTAGAACTACCTATAAATTAACTCAATCTCCAGCATCCGCAGCGATTACCTTTAAATTATTAAAACCACACCCCCACAATGGACGGTTTCCTTGCATTATTTATATCGCTTATATGCGAAATCTTTATGTAATCCTGCGCGTTTCATTGGCCGGAAACTGTACAAATCCCACGACTATAACATTACAAAAGATATTTCTTATTCTCTGTACTTTCTTATTAGATGAGATAAATTTCCACGTTCTAGTAGTTATTACGGAAAAATATTTATAATGGTAAATTATTTATTTCTCATAAACAATGAGGTGGGAAAACTTTAGGGTGTGTATAGTTAGTACTAAATATTTTTTTCCAAGTTGTAAATTATTTTTAAAGGTATAAAACTAGTAAAATGTTATTATGAGTGTATAAACAGATTTTTATCATAAAATAATTTATCTACGATCACAGCATAATACAAACTTTATTGATGTGAAAACCCCTTTGTAAATTTTCATTTTATCCATCGATAACCTAAAGGCGAGCATTGATTGGTTCTCAGCTGTGGGTAAAGTTTACAGGAACTTTTATCCACTGGAATAAGGACCGGACATATTGAGATTTTTATGTTTTCCCCATTATTACGTTGGTAACAGCTTTCAGTTCAAAAATTCAAACAAGCAAAATCACAGAATTGACAGCAAACACGTACAAAGTGAAATTCGTGGGTTTTAAGGTAGTTTTTTGTGACTGTGACTGAAGAAAATGTCGACACCTGACATTCGCAATATTGTAAAGACTGCAATAGAAAATTTTCTACCACAAAAATCACGGCACAAGTACGAATGTGTTTATGAAAAGTTTTTTATATACTTGATCGTAAATAAAGTATAGTATTATACTCGTAAGCAAAGGTTTTTATCCACTCAAATGATTACATGCGGAATCATGAAGGGCTATAGAGTGATCGATGTTGGGAATAATAAGGTCATAATAAGATCATAACAGGTCGGCTGAAAAGTCTCCGGTCTGACCTATAGATGACGACACTAGAATTAAATCCATTTCATTTTTAAATAGTATCAATCTTCAAAAAATTCGTTTAAAAATTTGGCAGCTGTCGGACTATTAGTTTGTGAGATATTGCATTTTTAGTGAAGCAACTTTTGTTATTTTCAAAAAGATGGAAAAAAAAGAATTTCGTGTGCTTATTAAATATTGTTATTTGAAAGGAAAAAATACAGTTGAAGCAAAAGCTTGGCTTGATAATGAGTTTCCGGACTCTGCGTTAGGAAAATCAACAATCATTGACTGGTACGCAAAATTCAAGCGTGGTGAAATGAGCACCGAAGACGGTGAACGCAGTGGACACCCAAAAGAGGTGGTTACCGACGAAAATATCAAAAAAATCCACAAAATGATTTTGAGTGACCGTAAAGTGAATATGATCGAGATAGCTGACACTCTAAAGATATCTAAGGAACGTGTTGGACATATCGTTCACGAATATTTGGGTATGCGGAAGCTCTGTGCGAAATGGGTGCCGCGCGTGCTCACAATCGACCAAAAACAGCAACGAATTGATGATTCTGAGCAGTGTTTGCAGCTGTTAAGTCGTAATAAACCCGATTTTTTGCGTCGATATGTGACTATGGATGAAACTTGGCTCTATCACTACACGCCTGAGTCCAATCGACAGTCAGCTGAGTGGACTGCGGCCGGTGAACCGCCACCAAAGCGTGGAAAGACTCAACAGTCAGCTGGCAAAGTTATGGCCTCAGTTTTTTGGGATACACACGGTATATTGTTCATCGACTATTTGGAAAAGGGAAAAACAATCAACAGCGACTATTACTGTGCATTATTGGATCGATTGAAGACCGAAATCGCGAAAAAACTGCCCCATATGAAGAAGAAAAAAGTGTTGTTTCATCAAGACAACGCACCGTGTCACAAATCAATGAAAACGATGGCAAAATTGCATGAATTGGGCTTCGAATTGCTTCCTCACCCACCGTATTCCCCAGATCTAGCCCCCAGCGACTTTTTTCTTTTCTCTGACCTGAAGAGAATGCTCGCGGGAAAAAAATTTGGCTCTGATACTGAGGTAATCGCCGAAACTGAAGCATATTTTGAGGACAAACCGAAGGAGTACCACAAAAACGGTATCGAAAAGCTGGAAGGTCGCTGTATCGCCCTTGAAGGCAACTATGTTGAATAAAAAAAAATGAATTTTGTCAAAATATTGTGTTTTACTATGGTAGACCGGGGACTTTTCAGCCGACCTGTTATATGACAAACACAGAGATTAGGTAAAGGACTAGAGCACCAAATCAATCTTAAGTAATTTAAAATTCATTAGTTATAATTAATTTGGTGCTGCGAACCTCGCTTCGCTCGGCACCAATAGCTCATATAAAATGGAGCTGGTCGCCCCTCGGGTCGCCCATTAAAATGAATTAAGGTGGACAAAACGTATAATACAATCTAGATCTATCTAGATCTAGAGCATCTGATGCAAGGCAGCAAGCCACGTTGGTTCTGGGCCTGCGGCCACTTGTGCTGCAGTTCCTATATTAAATTAGTTATTATATTGTTTCTTGGGTTTTAGTCCAGGAGAAATTGTGCTGCTCCAACTGTTGGTGGCAATTTTTCTAATTTGAAATTTGATTTTATTGTGGCTGTTTTATAACTTTTATATCGTCAATCATGTAACGTTACATCGTTTTTCTTTTTGTTATAAAGTGATGCCATAATACAAAGTATAATGAAAAATGTCAATAATTTGTTTATTTTCAATTTTTCTTCATTTTTTTTAATTAAACTGCATATTTTTTATTTCATTTCTTCAACGCCCTTTATCTTGAAAACGGATGGCGTTAGAAAACCTTTTTGATTAAAAAAGTTTCAAATATCATCAAGTTTTTTAGTGAAATTTTATAATAACGGCTGAATATTTCTTAATGAAATAAAATACAGTATTTTTCTCGGTATTTTTAGAATAGCACAAAGTATATTTGATCAAACTTTCAGCCCAATCGAACCATTTTTGTAATAGAAAAAAAATTAAAAACCAAAAAATCGGTTTTTTGGATTTTTTTCGGAATTTTTAGAGGTTAGGGCAAAAATGATTACAACATAAGTTGTAGATTTTTTATTTCCAACAACTTTTTCATTTGACCTTTTTCTTTAGTCACAAATCGCAAAAAAACATTTCCAACCTTAAAACCAACCCTTCTATAGACCCTAATAGACGATTTTGGTTCGGAATGATTTTATTTTATTTAGTTATGATGTCTTTGACTAAATTGTGCCATTAGTTTGCTGTAAGAAAACATTTATTTTTCCAATCAGGTAACACGACTACCTACTGATTTTATTTACACTCAAATATTCAATCCGGTATGACACTGTTTATCTAAACAAAAAAACGAAAAAATCCCATATAAATTTTCTATTTTTGTCGACGACTGGCTCATTGTTAATTATAAAGTCAAATCAAAATAAAACAACTATCTTCAATGTTATTGCTTTATGATTAATTCTTTATAAATCCCAAAAATGACTCATACGATTGTTGATGAAATTGTTTACAGTAGGAGTGGACTACGAAAAATTTAAATACGTTCGATGATCCCACACGAAAACGGAACTCCAAGAGAAAAAACTTTTAAAACAATATGAAGTGTTTTTTGTTTAATTTAGCCGTTAAACCCAACTTATTTAAACTTATTTGGATAAATCACATTTTAATGATATTTATTGTATCAACACGTGACAACTCATTTTAAAGGTCTCCTTTTTTCCTTTGCAACATTGTAATCATTTGAATATTTATTTCTACAGGGTTACCCAAAACTGTTGGTTTATTAATACAATTAACTTGGAATAATTGTTTACTTAAATGCAATTAAATTACAACAAATGTTCAAATTGCCAACCTTCAGCAATGATACAATGAGAAAGACGAGCAGTAAATTCTTTCCTAACGTTTTCGAGGACTTCAGGTGCTATTTGTGCAATTTCCGTACGGATTCGCTACTTCAACTGTAACAGAGTCAAATCTGGAGACCTTAGTGGCCATTCGATAGGGACCTTCTACCTATCCACCTTCCTGGGAAAACGTTATTAAGGTAATTTCGTACCTCAACGTCATAGTGTGGGGGAGCCCCATCCTGTTGGTACCATAAATCATTTCTATTTGGAAATAGTTGATTCAGCTGTGGCAACAAACAATTTTGAAGAAATTCCAGATAACTAGCTGCAGTTAGGTTTTCCTCAAAAAAATATGGCCCGACAATTTGATTGTTAATAATGCTGGCCCAAACATTCACCTTCTCGGGATATTGTGTCCTATACTCTTCCATCCAATGTGGATTTTCAATTGCCCAATATCGACATGTCTGGCGATTTACGTGACCGTTCAGCATAAAAGACCCTTCATCTGAAAAAAGTACCTTTTGTATGAAACCCGGACCTCTGTTACATTGTTCCATAACGATGTCGTAGAAATCGATTCTTCTATCAAAGTCATCTTCTAATAGCTCCTGGACCAGATGTACTTTGTATGGATACCACTTCTTCTTTTTTAGCACTCTTACAACAGTTAATTGGTGGACATTATTATCTAGTGCGACCTGTCTAGAACTGGTATGAGGATTTTCTTGAAACGCCAGTACAACGTCCAGTTTTTTGGCTTCGGATATTGATGTTCTACCACTTCTGGGAAGATCTTTAACATGGCCCGTTTCTCTATTTTTTTTTCAATTTTACTTACTGTTGATTGAGTAATTGGATCGCGATTGAGGTATTTAGCATAAAATAAATTACGAACTTCTGTCCTCACTCTATATCCATAACCAATCATGGTTAAAATCTCGATTCGTTCTGTTTCTGTTAGTTTCATTTTTGTAAATGCTGTTATTAATGTTGGCAAAAAACTTGAAGAGTAAAAATTTGACGTCTATTATTTGACAGATTCACAGATCATTGACGAGTCAAAGACTTCGTCTGTTTCTGAAATAATGAATTTATTCCATACATTTGCATCATACTGTATAGGTATATAAACATAAATTACACTGTGGTATTATTGGGAATAAGAATTCACATCAATTACAATTTCCCTTTTGGAATCGTAAGCTAATAATAAAAACGAGAATAAAAATGTCGATATAAATATATAGGAGTATAACACAAGAGGAAAGTGGTTTTTACGTATTGTGTGGGATGGAATCGACATAAAAGTAATCCGAATGGATTTTCATACCAAAACAGTAAAATTTAAAGCGATAAAAATTTATATTTGTAGACTAAAATCCGTTTTAATGTAAATTACCAATTTTTTTGCAAACCCACGAGTTTAATAATTTATCCGGTATTTTTTTAACGCTTATTTTTAATAGTTTTTAAATAACAAATTGAACGGTGTTCAAAGTAATGAATTTTGAAAAATTATCATTTGTAGTTTTCTCATAAGTCCTTCAATATTCGAATTTGACAACTGGTTTCTTTTTAGCACATCACACTTTTTACTAAAAATAGATATTATGGTGGAATTCCGGGCATTTCCTGCAGAATCCTTGTAAGGGATAGAGTTTGCCATGTTAATTTTTACAGATTTTTGCTATGAATCGTATAAGATAAGCTGCAACAACAATTTATGTATTTTTTTATCGCTTATACATACCTACCAAACATACTTTTGGCGCTAGGTTTTAAAGCACGTGCCAACTTTTCCGCGAGCCACAAAATGTTAAAATAAAACATAAGTGACATTAGTCACCGTTTCAAGTAATTTTATTTTTGACCGGATTTAACTGGAAAATTATAATTATACTGGCGCTAGGTATTTTTTTCGTTCTTCTCGCCAAATAGGTGACACGCAAAATCGTTGACCATAGAAAAGTACCTAAAAACAATTCTTTCAGAAGGTATATTTCAGTACTATCAAATTTTGTTTGAAATCTGAGATTCGGACTCGAAAAATAAACAATAATGTATTTTTCTTTATAACCATTTATATGTATTTTTAATGTCAACTGGATTGCATAAGCTGTTAAAATTCTATTATAATAATGCAGGTAGTAAAAAAATTACAATGTATTGTATATCTATGTTTATTTTCATTTTGTACATATAATAACGTGTACACAGTAAAATCAAGGTCGCTTCAAATAAACATATGAATAAACTCGTCTACATAATAATAATCATGTAAAATAGAAATATTTTTCATTCATTTTATAAATTGAAAATTCAAAGAATTCGAATTATGAAAGCGAACATTTTAAAAGTATAATGTTGGTGCTCACCTACGCTGAGAGGAACTATTTTTACTTAAATGTATTTTATTTGAACAAGAATTATGAATGTGTTTGTCGAATTGTAGGAAAATAATTTGCTTTACTTTACCAAGTTAGGTTTCTGGTCCAAAGTACAAAATTATATCAATAAAGAACCTATTAAATAACGTATTATTGTTATTGTTTTAAACAGTTTGACCAGCAATTAAATATCTCAGTGTTCTGGAGTTAAAGGGAGGACCCAGTGTGGTCGGTATGAAAACAGGCCAAAACGTCTTATTCGCATGCCAATACTGCCCTCCTAAACCAAAAATTTCGTTGTTTTGAGATATAAGGAATTTTAATGAATTTCAAAACCGCACCTATATAGTCAATTTTTTTATGGATTTATTTGGGTAAATACAATAAAGATGCAGACGACAATGACATGGTAATCAACTTGTCTTACATAATCTACTATTTTAATTTTAAATTGAGATGTCACTAATTGACTAATGAAGTATGAACAAAAATTTGAGATACGTATCTTAGCGCTAACAATTAATTAATAGATAACGTTCGATTTTTTTTCTTACCATATGGACTTGGATAGGAGTTTGAATAATAAATACAAAATTATCTAGAAAGGATTTATTAATAATGTGATAATCATGTGAATTAAACCCAAAAGTAAATCTTCTCTATATTTTGCTCGAGATTTGTTTGCTTTCTCAATATGTTTGCTCCACGCCATACAAACATCACAATTTTCATCGATATTGTTCTTTGTATGACTTTGTATGACTTTGCAACTCTTGTATTCTTCGTGTCCAAAATTAATTTTCAAACTGCATTTGATAGTGTAAAACTCAATCAACAGTTGATGACTAAACAACAATCTTTACAGTACTGATACTGCCATGCGGCTAGAACTTTTATGTAAACAAAACATTTTAAAAGGCAGCAAAAAATGGCAGCATATTTTTAAAACCTCAGACAATCATTTTCAAAACTTATTCAAAATAATGTCATTTCTGCTTTCTATTCCCGCTACTTCAGCATTTACAGAAAGAATGTCATGAATGCTAAGTGGCGGGAAGAAAGAAATAGAGCAAGTTTAAAACTAATCAAAAATGAACTTTTTATATACATTAACTTGAACATTGACTGTCAAAACGCGTATGAATCATTTATGAAAGAAAAACTCCTATTAAAAAATGCACGAAGTGTTAAAAAATTCAATTTATCTACCATAGTAAAACACAATATTTTGACAAAATTCATTTTTTTTATTCAACATAGTTGCCTTCAAGGGCGATACAGCGATTATAGCGCCCTTCCAACTTTTCGATACTCCTTCGGTTTGTCCTCAAAATAGGCTTCAGTTTCGGCGATTACCTCAGTATCAGAGCCAAATTTTTTTCCCGCGAGCATTCTCTTCAGGTCAGAGAAAAGGAAAAAGTCGTTGGGGGCTAGATCTGGAGAATACGGTGGGTGAGGAAGCAATTCGAAGCCCAATTCATGCAATTTTGCCATCGTTTTCGATGATTTGTGACACGGTGCATTGTCTTGATGAAACAACACTTTTTTCTTCTTCATATGGGGCCGTTTTTTCGCGATTTCGGTCTTCAATCGCTCCAATAATGCACAGTAATAGTCGCTGTTGATTGTTTGTCCCTTTTCCAAATAGTCTATGAACAATATACCGTGTGTATCCCAAAAAACTGAGGCCATACTTTGCCAACTGATTGTTGAGTCTTTCCACGCTTTGGTGGCGGTTCACCGGCCGCAGTCCACTCAGCTGACTGTCGATTGGACTCAGGCGTATAGTGATGGAGCCAAGTTTCATCCATAGTCACATATCGACGCAAAAAATCGGGTTTATTACGACTTAACAGCTGCAAACACTGCTCAGAATCATCAATTCGTTGCTGTTTTTGGTCGATTGTGAGCACGCGCGGCACCCATTTCGCACAGAGCTTCCGCATACCCAAATATTCGTGAACGATATGTCCAACACGTTCCTTAGATATCTTTAGAGTGTCAGCTATCTCGATCATATTCACTTTACGGTCACTCAAAATCATTTTGTGGATTTTTTTGATATTTTCGTCGGTAACCACCTCTTTTGAGCGTCCACTGTGTTCACCGTCTTCGGTGCTCATTTCACCACGCTTGAATTTTGCGTACCAGTCAATGATTGTTGATTTTCCTGGCGCAGAGTCCGGAAACTCATTATCAAGCCAAGCTTTTGCTTCAACTGTATTTTTTCCTTTCAAATAACAATATTTAATAAGCACACGAAATTATTTTTTTTTCCATCTTTTTGAAAACAACAAAAGTTGCTTTACTAAAAATGCAATATCTCACAAACTAATAGTCCGACAGCTGTCAAATTTTTACACGAATCTTTTGAAGGTTGATACTATCTAAAAATGAAATGGATTTAATTCTTGTGTCGTCATCTATAGGTCAGACCGGAGACTTTTCAGCTGACCTGTTAATATTCAATACTGTTTCCTTTTTTAAATGTCCATATTTAAATGTAAGTACTCACTAAAAGTTTCTCCGTTATTAAAATTCTAATAATAAAGATGCGAGTTGTTCTTATTGAGCATTCGACCGTTCACTTTCTGCTGAATCTGCTTCAATCAACTATCGGCTAATTGAGAGTGTAATAATTGATTAGCCAAGTAAAAAGGAACAACCGATCATGAACGTAGTGTATATAATTAAATTATACTCGCACTTCCATAAGAATATATGAAAATATATTAATCTGAAAAAAATGTATTGTATTTATTTTTCTCTGTGAAAGTCCATCTTATTAACGACAATAAATGTCAATCTGACAATACTAATTTTAGCGAAACAGCTGTAATTGCATTTAAAAATGTGTTTTCTAAATAAAAAGTTTCTTTCAACTCAGAACTCTGTTTGAGTAAGACAAATAATACCAATCGATTCTCTTTGTCTCGTCCTCGTGCTGGCAACACTGTATCATTATTTAGGAGTTATGCAAATCAAAAGATTTGAAAAAATATTTCCCTTAATGTAGTGCCTATAATTTCGCCAAGAAACACCAATATAACTTCAAAATCTTGTTGCAATTGCTTCGGCAATGCTCGAAATAATTAAAGAATCTGTGTCAAATTTTATAGTTAAACAATACATGAAATAATTTCAATAAGGTGCAGTTAATAAGCCAATACTGTTATAAATACAATAAATACTGTTGTGCAACATATTCTGAAGAGACAAATGGCTGGCAATTTTATCACTTAATATATAACTTTGTAGGTCTCTTTAATTCTGTGATCAATTATAAATGATGGGCATTTTAAGCTTAATATATCGATTTTGTTGTAGCTTTTTGGTTCCCACTGTAAATTTGGTTGCTTGCGTGCGTCTACGCCTATGTCTAATGTTTTAGTCGTCTTCTTAGTGCATTATAGAAAGCATCATATCGGTGCGGTTCACATTCCGGATAGGGACGAGGCTCGTACCAAGATTAGGAAACAACATGAATCCGTGTGGTACACAGACGGATCCAAAACAAGCACCAGCACTGGGATTGGAATCTACAATGAAAATACAGGGAAGACGTATAGTCTCAACCTGGGTTCAATAGAGACTATCCTGCAAGCTGAAGTGGTTGCCATCAATACATGCTCGGAAATCATCCTGAGCGAGACAGTCCCTAACAGGACTGTCAGGATCAGAAGTGATAGCCAAGCAGCTCTCAAAGCAATAGAGAGCGTGCACACTGCGTCACGAACAGTGAAGCACTGCCAAGGAACTGTAGCTGAACTGGCAAAACGCCACAAGGTTATCCTTGAATGGGTACCAGGACACACAGGGATTCTTGGAAATGAAAAAGCTGACCTCCTAGCCAGGGAGGCTTCAGAAGGAACCCTGATCGGACCTCTTCCCACATGTGGGGTCTCATACCAACATGTAAGGGAAACAATAGAGGAACGACTAAGGGAACAACATAAGAAACTCTGGATGGAACTGCCTGGACTCAGGCAATCCAGATTATTCATAACAGGTCCATCCAGGGAGAAAACTACAGAACTACTCAGCCTAAGTAGAACCCAATTGAGAAAGGCAGTGGGACTGCTAACAGGACACTGCCATCTCCGAAAACACATGAACATAATAGGACTCGCTGAGGACCCATTATGCAGAAAATGTGGTGAGGAAGACGAAACTCCTCTTCACGTAATATGTCACTGTCCGAGCCTTAAGTGGCTTAGACAGAGACACTTTGGCATTCAGTTTCCTGAGCCGGAGGAAATCGTGAAAGCGAATATCAGGGACATTCTAGAATACATGAAGGAAACGAACCTGGTATGATTACTTCAGGGGGGTACAATGAGCCTAGAGCTCCAGTACATGCATGAAACGCACCCCAGAAGAATAGAATAGAATAGAATAGAATGTGCCTACACATGAAGATGGCAGCACTCGTAAACAAAAGTTGGGGAATGTGTTTGCGCATGCTTTGAAAGGTACCCACTAAAATTTCAGCCATTTTGGACGTGCAGTTTATGTTTGACAATCACTTGAGTGAGTCGATGTGAGTGTTTTTATGAAAATGGAAAAAATTTAGTATCGAGCTGTCATTAAATATTTGTTTTTGAAAGGCCATACGCCTACGCAAATCAAAGACGAGTTGGACGCTGCGTACGGTGACTCTGCACCATCATTTACCACCGTGAAATTTTGGGCTGCTGAATTTAAACGTGGCCGTACCAGCTTGGGTGACGATGAACGTTCGGAAGGTCCAAAAACTGCAACTACTGACGATAATATCGCTCAAGTTCACCAAATGGTGCTAGACAACCGTCGAATTAAAATTAGAGAGATAGCAGAGGCTATAAACATGTCCAAAGAACGTGTTTGTCACATATTGAATCAAGATTTAGGCATGGGGAAGCTATCCGCGCGTTGGGTGCCGCGTTTGCTCACTTTGGACCAAAAACGTGTTTGAATGAACATTTCCAACTCTCTGTTGGCGCAGTTTAGGCGCCGATTAATTACTGTAGATGAAACTTGGATACACCATTATACTCCAGAAACAAAAACACAGTCAAAACAATGGACTGCGAAGGGGGAATCGGCTCCAAAAAAAGCAAAGGTTGTTCCTTCGGCTGGGAAAGTGATGGCAACTGTTTTCTGGGATAGTCGTGGAGTTATCTTAATCGATTATCTTCAAAAAGGAAAAACCATTACAGGAGCATACTACGCATCATTACTTGACAAGCTGAAGAAAGAAATTGCGGAACAACGGCCACATTTGCAGAAAAAAAGAATTTTGTTTCACCAAGACAATGCGCCGTCTCACACCTCAGCGATTGCCATGGCGAAAATCTACGAATTACGGTTTGAACTGCTTGACCACCCTCCTTACTCACCAGATCTAGCCCCAAGCGGGTTTTTTTGTTCCCTAAGCTAAAAGTTGCGCTCTTAGGACAGATATTTTCGTCGAAGGAGGAGGCCATCACCTTCGTAAACAACTATTTTGCCAAGAAAGACGTCGAGTATTATTTGGACGGGTTGAAGAGATGGAGCATCGCTGGGAGAAGTGTATAGACTTACAAGGAGACTTTGTAGAAAATTAAAAATTAATTTGAAGAAAAAAATGTTTAGTATCTTTGTTAGGTCGGAAACTTTTCAGACAACCCTCGTATACAAATTACAATCGCAAATAATGGTTACCATTTTTTTATAAATCACTGTGGACTTTCCTAAATTTTCCCGAAGAAGTTCTTTGACAACTCGGACCAGTCTTTCCCTCCATCCTACCCACCTAGCTGTTGTAGAAGGGTTGAAAATCCATTTAATTTGTTTCACTGTGGGAATATTTCAGTTAAATACTCGAAATCTTGGATTCTGGACTTCCGGTTTAAAACACGAAGTGTAAACAGGCATTTTCTGATTCATCAAGGTTTAATTAGTATAAAAATGATGTTTTCCCAATAGTTACTTATATGAAATGGTTCTGACATTCTACATTTCCAAATGTATGCCTAGTCTATAATATTGCTTATTTTCATAGTTCAAAGACAATAAGTATTCATTTCCATTGGCTTATCTGTAACTAACGATAATTTTAATGGAAGTCCCTCTGTCGATGTAAAATAACATTTCGTTATCCTATCGTTGTTTTGTTGTTCATTCTGCCGACCGACGATGTGTATGGGGACAGTTGTTTTGTAAAGCATCAACATTTATGTTCAGTTAGTTGATTATTATGTGCATTCAAGAAGAATTATATTAATAGGACAGTAGCCACCAATCCTGGAAGCTTCCTGATTAATCTTACTAAAAAAATATATTGTACTAATAGTGCAGTCGAATTACCTTTTCTTCATGACTTAAGTCCGAATTGAGGTAGCTAAGTGGAAAGGGGTAGGTTTGATAAATACAAATCGAAAGGCGACCATCCAAGATCTTAGATGCGTGCAAGGGGTGCGTGGTAGGGGTGGAAAGGGGGTGAAAACGGTTTTTTGCAATTTGCAGCGTAAATACGCATTTTATTGAAAAAGGTTAAGTGGAAAAGTTGTAGATAATAAAAAAATCGACAACTTTTGTCTGAAGCATTTTTTCACATAACCTAAAAATAAAGGCTAAAAAAGCGAAAAACCATAATTTTCGTTTTTTATTTTTTACCCAGCGAAAAATCAATATTTTGTTATGAAATTCAATACAGTGATAGCTTTTTGTATCCCAAAAAAGTAGCATTTTTTTTATTTACGATAACTAAATTTTTTTTCGACATATTAACGATTTTCGAAAAAAAGACCTCATTTTGTAACGGCTCCCAAGGTCCGAATTTTTATTTTAGACGCCTCTTGAAGGTCTCATTTTTTTCGTAATGACTTTAATTTTCATATACAATAATAAAAAAATACCACTCCTAGCAAAAAAATCGTTTAAAATCGAAAAAACTGAAAAATTCATAATTTTTCACACGTATCTTTTTCCTACCCTTCTGCACGTTATATTACTCTCAAAAATATTTCATGTACATGCATTTAATTTATCACACCTTATTGCAGTTTGTAGGATTAAAATAAAGGAAATTATGGACGTCTATATTGATTAAAAAAATAAAAAAAATTATTTTATACGTGCATACGATGAATTATACAAAGAAAGTACAATTTTACTGTTTCTTATTTTTAATTATATCTCGCCCTTTTGACTTGCGAATTACATTCTTTTTCCTCTTGTACTTCTACTTCATCGTCATCTTCATCATTTTCATCATCTCCGTCTTCATCTTTATCATGTTCGTCTTCATCTTCATTATCATTTTCTGATTCTTCTTCGTCAGATTCAACATTTTCTTCCTCTTCTAGCATGCGATTCTCATCTTGAAATGCATCGTTTTGGTCAACGTCTTCTGAAGGATGTACATCGGCAATTTCTGTGATTGATTGCTCGATATTGGTACAATCATTAACGCCGTAGCAATTCGAGCATAAATTCGTACACTTTAAACCGTGTTTTCGACAACTGCATCTTAAAGAACTGCAACCTTTTTTGCAACTGCAGGAAATTTTTTTTAGCAGACTGTCTGGAATTAACTGAAATATTTTTGAGAGTAATATAACGTGTAGAAGGGTAGGAAAAAGATACGCGTGAAAAATTATGAATTTTTCAGTTTTTTCGATTTTAAACGATTTTTTTTGCTAGGAGTAGTATTTTTTATTATTGTATATGAAAATTAAAGTCATTACGAAAAAAATGAGACCTTCAAGAGGCATCTGAAATAAAAATTCGGACCTTGGGAGCCGTTACAAAATGAGGTCTTTTTTTCGAAAATCGTTAATATGTCGAAAAAAAATTGAGTTATCGTAAATAAAAAAAATTCTACTTTTTTGAGATACAAAAAGCTATCACTGTACTGATACTGATAACAAAATATTGATTTTTCGCTGGGTAAAAAATAAAAAACGAAAATTATGGTTTTTCGCTTTTTTAGCCTTTATTTTTAGGTTATGTGAAAAAAATTTCAGACAAAAGTTGTCGATTTTTTTATTATCTACAACTTTTCCATTTAACTTTTTTCAATAAAATGCGTATTTACGCTGCAAATTGCAAAAAACCGCGCACCCCTCGCACGCATCTAAGATCTTGGATGGTCGCCTTTCGATTTGTAATTATCAAACCTACCCCTTTCCACTTAGCTACCTCAATTCGGACTTAAGTCATAAATTGGTCACTTTTTCACGTAATTCCACTGCACTATAACTTTTACTAAGAACATTAATAAACAGAACGTGTGAACAAAATTTAAGGATTAAAAACAACTTAAATATTACAATTAACATACGCCAGAAGTATTTTTTCACTCACGCCATTCATATTCTTAATGCTTCCACTTTTTAAAAGACTGATATTCTTTCTCATACATTATCCTAGATTAGTGTGGCAACAATAAACTTTCTGCTTCCAACTCTGCATTTTCTACATCTGAATGCAGGTTTTCCATTTTTTTTTGTGTCAATTTTTTCCCGTCCATTTCGTATTTATTCACTTTGTAACACAAAACGCAACAATATTCTCTGCAAAAACCAAAACGTAAAATTTGTTTGACATTTTTTGACAACACAATTGCGATTTTGGTGCTATAGAAACAAATGTTGTATTGCATACGACGATAAAATCACATTATCTTCTTGGACATAAAAAAGTACAATTTTATCGTCTTGTACAATAAATAACTATTTTGTAGGAACGTATTAAATATATTATCTGTATTTAATAAAGATCATTATTTTCTTGTTAGCTTAAAAAAGCGGCGAAACACGTTTGAAGCGATAAAACCACTCAATCTCTGGTTTATTTTACGAGCTCGGAATTATAATTTTCATGATTGCCTCTCTGAAGTACTTGATTAATTGAGTACCTCCTAAAAGCCTTTCTGTTTACCGAAACCAACTTAAAACCTTTCTTCCCATGAAATTTGATATTTTTTTTGGATCGCACAAATTTTTTTATTCATGAAAAACTCAAGAAGCGATCATTTTAAATTTATTTGTGTTTAATCGAATGGTGGTTGCCATATTACATAAATAATTCACTATCAGTTTCGTAAATTTGTTGTTTTTCTTTTAACCTCGACCTTGGCATCCGAATTTACTTTTAATTTGTTTGAACGGTTAATGTGTATGCATCAGAGAAGATTTTTCATGGCCAGAATAAATAAAAACTGTGCCAGGTGCAACTATTTTATTTTTATGTATGTAGAAACCGGTTTTAATTTCGCATATATCTGAATTCAATTATTGTGAAATGTTTAAAGTTCAAACATTAAATGATTAGTTAAAAATTATAAAGAAATTATATAGCCTTAACTATTTTAAGTTGTTATAGTTCATTTAATACTGACTGAAAGGCTCGAGCAAAAGCCTCTTACTGTATCTCTTCGAGATCTTGTCTTTTAGTGACTAGAGAATCGAGCGTTAAGACATTGTCTTAGATTTTGACGCATAACTTAAAAACAAAAAATTACAGTCATTTATAGCTTACACAGTTTAAAAGCCAAGAAAATTTCCTACAAACCCTGAAAATTTCAATTTTCTATAGCAATTTCTACTAATTTTATCGTTATCCAAAAATGACCTTCGTAAAATCGACTTTTTTCCATACATATACCTTCCTTTGAAAAAATGAAAGTTTTCGAGATCTCTCCGAATGAGCTGAAAATCTGGTTTTAGACTAATTTGACCCTCCTAAAAACGAATCTGCACACAGAAAAATTCTAAAAAAATTATCTTGCCTTGTAGCGACTAGTGAATCGAACGTTAAGTAAGACATGGTCTCAGATTTTGACGCATAACTCAAAAACAAAGAATCATAGCCATTTCTAGTTTACACAGTTTAAAAGCCAAGAAAATTTCCTACAAACCCTGAAAATTTCAATTTTCTATAGCAATTTCTACCAATTTTATCGTAATCCAAAAATGACCTTCGTAAAATCGACTTTTTTTCATACATATACCTTCCTTCGAAAAAGTGAAAATTTTCGAAATCTCTCCGAATGAGCTGAAAATCTGGAATTAGACTAATTTGACCCTCCTAAAAACAAATCTGCACACAGAAAAATTCTAAAAAATTTATCTTGCCTTGTAGCGACTAGTGAATCGAACGTTTAGACATGGTCTCAGATTTTGACGCACAACTCAAAAACAAAAAATCCTAGCCACTTCTAGTTTACACAGTTAAAAAGACAAGAAAAACTCCTACAAACCTACAAAAAAGCTACCGCTGGAAAATCCCCTCTCAAAATGTTTGCAAAAGTTTGTAAACTCGTAAAATTCGTTATTAAATTTATGTTAATTTATTACGGCCGTTCTCAAAATTGAAGTGAAAGTGTTAAAATTGTTATTTAAGGCGTACCAGCTGTAAGTGTTGTTCCCATAGGTTTCTTTTTTTGTTCAATTTCAAGCTGATAATCGAATATTTGTTGTTACGTAAATTGTAGGCGTAATGAAGTAAAGTGTGAGATAAAATTTTTAAACGAAACCAATTATACATACTGAATGAAATATTAAATGATTGTAGTATATACAAGGAAGAGTCTAGTTAAACTTAAATTTACAACAAAATATAAATAAATCGTATTTTTATGTTCTACAATACACACACTTAAAATGATTGCAGTAGAAAATAAAGATGACATCATTTTTTTATTTGTGTAGGAGGAAATAAGTATTGAGTAACGAACGTTGAATGAAAAAGGGCTCTCGGCTGATCTGTTAATTTGTATTTGAACCTGAGAACATAAATATTTAAAAGTTAATGGTTTTGGATCTAAAACATACTGAGCTACATCTGGTGTGCCTCAAGGTTCAAATTTGGACCCATTCATATTTAATGAAGTCATCAACGTAAATTTTCTTTTATATGGTCGTGATCTAAATATTTATGCATATATTTGTGATATAACTGTACATTGGGTCAAAATTTGTCACTAAATTCATATAAGACCTCAGACTTTGCAAACCATGCCCTGCATTTGATTACAGTTAATACACAAAATCTTGCGGTTTTGCTGTTTTTGGTTGCCAAATTTGTGGCTTGTCAAACAGATAAATTAATCTAAGAAGCCTGGTTTTCGGATTGATGGCAATTGTTTGAAATTATTGATAGTAAACCAAGGGAAATTTACCAAAGCCATCAACATCTATAAATTAATTTTAATATTGGATATTTTCTTTTTGAACAACGCAATAATTGTCATAAAATAGACTGAAGTAAAAATGATCCACAACGGAAAATTTATTTAACGGATCTCAGCAAAGACTGCCCGATCAATAACCTTTTACATTTCCTGGACAATAATGTTTTAAGTGGTGATTAATTTTTGTAGTTTAATATTGTAACACTTTATTATAAGCGCCACTTAAAATCGTTTTGGTAAATGCGTCTACTATTAAAATTATTATCAGGATTCGACAAAGCTGTTCACGATTATGGATAAATGATTTTAATAATTTTTGTCATGCCGTGTATAATAGGCAATCAGAATTTAGCTCTTAAAGTTTTTCACGATCTTCTGTACTGTATATTAAAAATGAAATTACTCAAATAATGTACCGAGTGTGAAAAATACATCAAAGTGTACGTATCAGTTTGAAATAATTTATACCTTGAGGAAAGTTTGGAATTTTTTCTTTTATTATAATAAATTTATTATTGATAATTAATTTTTCTTTAATTATCAACAGAAACATTCGATAACGACCGCTTGAGATAAAAGAGTTTATGCTAGTTTTACAAAAATTCTTAATTCAAAACTAAAATTTAACTCAAATACGTAAATAAATTTAAAACTCTTATATTTTTCAATAATTACTTTTCATTTTGAATTCCATATTTTTGATCCATTAAGAATTTGATGCCAAAATTCTAAATTAATTATATATTTATACAGCGTGTCCACGGATGGGGTATCCTATAGGTGAAAAACGTCTAAATATTAGTTTTAGTGAAAAATGTCATTCTTGATAAAAACTTTTGCTTGTTCTGAAACTTGAATTTTGTTTTATTTTTTGGGGTTTGGGAACAAGCAAAACTTTTTACCAAGAATGACATTTTTCACCTATAGGATACCCCATCCGTGGACACGCTGTATATCTCGCAGTTCCAAGTTCTCTGTATAAATTTAATACCAATTTAAATACAACTGATTGTAATTATGCTTCATGTTAATAGATTAAACATTCATCGTGTTAATTACGCCTTTGCTTTGGCATCACTGCCACATTTTTGAATAGATAATTTCGAGGAGAAGGTCAGTCAGCAAATGCTATGAATGAAATTGTTGGATGTTTTCGTTTAAAAACAAACGATATTGTAGGACAACAAAAATAAAATTTTAGTAATTAAAGGATTTTCGTTAACAGACAAATAGCACTTAAGTTAAATGCCAAACAAATTGTGATTAGTTTATTTATTACGTCTTAATCAAAATATTTGTCATTAGATACTAATTATTGTATCATCTGGTCGCATTATTTATGTTTGTATATTTAAATTGTTGAGGCGCGCTATGGGTAATTTTACACCAACATAATCCCATCTAGCATATATATAAGGAATCATTTTCGTGATTTCAGGCAAGGCCATTACATAAAAATAAATGTTAAATATTATAAATGTAAGTATTTACACTTATTCTGATTTAAACACATTTCTTTGTACAATGTCTGAACTAAAAAACTAAAAATATCTTCTCCGCACAGCAGTATTTATACATACGATACTGCCTATGGTGTGTTCGAGAACGTCTCGAACGTATCTCGCCCAGAGTATTTGCGTAGGTTCTTGGAGCCGTCGGACTCCAAGTTAATGCTGTCTATAGGTTGGATTGCTGAATAGATGGAAGAGTTGAATGGCGCCACTATCTTTTTATTCGTTTACGAAAAACAATAACCGATAAAAAAGAATTGTTTATTTAATAAAATTAGTCTTTTTCTTCCTTGGATCCTTTTTTGTATAATAATTCTTAGTAGCTCATATTTTTTTCCTCTGGTTACGTCACCCAAATATTCCAGTTTTCTTTTTTTTTATTCTGTTCATAATTTCTAGCTCTATATTTAATTGTCACTGAATTTTTAAATCACCACATTTTTCTTATTAGGTTGTTTTTCAGTGTCCAAGCTTCCATTCCGTATAGTAAGATAGAAAATATGTAGCATCTTAAAGATTTCAATCTGAACGGCAATTAAAAATCTTTATTTTGTTTCAGATGCATTCAATTCCAAATGCCTCGTGTCTAATATGGAAATTAGAATTAAATTCGATTTTGAACTACCTTGTACATACTAAAATTACACAAACCTTAATGGGTTAGGAAAAACAATTTTTTAGCTTTCTAAATAACAAGGTTTTTTGTAAAATGGACAAAGCTAAATTAAGAGAACATTAAACTGTGGTATTAGCATTAAAATTAAATAATCTAATGGGTACCGTTATTTCGAAGTCGTAAGAAGGAAGAAATAACTCTTACTTTTAAAAGCTAAATATAGTCATGCAAAATTGCTTGTAAAAGAGATGGAGTATTATGAAAAGGAAATGAGTACAATAATCTTTGTTAAGGTTAAATGACACGCCTGGTACCTCCACCCAATTATTAAAATAATCTTTAAAATACTAATAGTTATATTGGATTTTAATTTGCAATAATATTTTAGAGTAATCGATCACAGTCCGTGTGCGATATAAAACTAGTATCAAACATCAAAGGACGTCAATTAGTCGCTTCATTTATTCCCATAAATTAGAAAAGAGAAAAAGTTGCTCTTCCACTAGGTTGGTTATTTTTTTTGAGTGATTTCGATTAAAAGTCAGTTTGATTATTCAATAGATTAGTTGGTGAGTTAAATGGATTAAACGTAACATTTTCCATAGTTTTTATAGCTAAGTCGTTTTAGGGGAATTGATAAATTTATTGAAAGTAATCAATACGGATTTTTACGCGAATTTTCATTTGTATTAGAGTGAAAATTTAGTATTCTGACGATGGAAATCGGCCCTGCGGCTGAGTGGATTTTTGTGTTTATTTGCTGACTAATTTAGGTAATAAACCAGAAATATTGAGATATACAGGGTATCCGTAAATATTAACTTTTGATGTTGTAATGGTAAATATAAACACACTTAAATATACTACACAATTGAAGTGGATATTTTTCAAAATTTCAGAAAATTGCGTACAAAAATAATATTTTAAATTTACGTTTCATGCTCTAGTAATCTCTTTTTATAACAAATTGTTTTTTTCGTTTATTTTTCTTTTTATACGCTGTTATCTCTCTATTCGGAATTGTAGGAATTCGATTTCAAAATACTAACATTTTAGTGTTTACAGTAATTTTAACATTGTTACTCTAGTCCAGCGGTTTCCAAACTTTTTCACCCGGCGACCCACCACCGTGAATTTGAGACGTTTTACGACCCACTATATATGGTTAAGCCTATGGCAAATAACATTTACAAACCGTATTTAAAAAAACATTTAATTAAGGATACCTATATCAAACTTAACAATTAGGTGAACTATTACAAATACAGCAGGTTCACTAAGCCCATTAATGCGATTTATGGCATTGTTTTGCGTTACTGACGATGGCCTAGATATCAGGATTAAAGGTTGACAATTCGGTGTTTTCCATTTTTTTCAAAATCATGCAGGCAATCAATTACCCCAAAAACCAAAAAAACTTAAATTAAAAAATTTTTTTACCATAGTTATTCCATCCTCAAATTCAAATTCAAAAATTTGCCGCGTAAACGACTGTTGACGTCACTACTCATATGTGTCATTGAAATCGCCATCATTTTTATTGTAAACAATGTATCTGCGAGATTGTGCGAAGTTTTTTATTTATATTTATTCATCTCTTTTCTTTACTTTCTAAAAACTAATTCGGTATGCAAAACTATAGTACAGTACGTGCGGAAAACTTCAATATTTGTAATGCATTCTAAATTGTTTTTGTTAATTTCAATACAAAATTTATTAAATTTCTTGGACTATCACATTATTTTATGATCTTTCATTGTTACTACAGTAGGCCTAAGAGGATTAACGTGCGTCATAGGCGTAACCAGATTAGAAAGGGATAATTGTTATTTAACGACCTCCGAATGCCAACAGCTTCTAATGACAGATATTTTGACTTAAATAGTGCTTAAGTTTCTAGAAATGCAGTTATTTGATTTTCGATAAACGTGACAAATAGTAGTGACTAAAAATGGAAGCAGTTTGTGAGTATACGCCAGTGAAAAAATTAAAACTAGACCATTTATCGCTCAATGAAAAGAGTGCTATACCTAGTGAATGTGTACCACTATTTTAAACATCAAAATCCCTCAAACACTATTGACAGTGTAGTTGAAACAACATCTAAGGCAATGGGATATGGAAAATCTACAATATATAGAGTTCTAAAGGAGGAAAAATCAGGTGGAGTAACCTCACCAAAGCCGAAACCAGGTAGACAAAAACTATTAAAAGTCAACGTGGACGAGTTTTTTTAAAAATGCTATTCGTAAGCTTGTTCACTCATTTTTTATAAACAAGCAAATACCAACTTTAGATAAAGTTTTGCAAGCCATTACGAATGATGTTGATTTACCCACAATAAGCCGGGATAAACTATGGAAAACGTTACATGAGTTAAACTTTAAATTTGAAAAAATGGGCAGACACTTAATGCTAATTGATTCTGAAGAAATTGTATGTTGGAGAAGACAGTACCTCAGAAGAATACAACAAGTTAAAGCTCAAAATAAAAACATTTATTATTTAGATGAAACATGGGTTAATGAAGGACATTGTGTAGGAAGAGTTTGGAAAGACAAAAATATAAAATCATCCCATCAAGCTTTTCTAAAAGGATATACTACTGGTTTTAAGGAACCTATAATAGAAAAAGGTAAAAGATTAATTATTTGTCATATAGGCAGTACAAACGGTTTTCTTGATAATGGTTTACTCTTATTTGAATAAAAAAAAACGGTTGATTATCACGAAGAAATTAATGGAGACGTGTTTGAGGAATATTTTGAACAGATGATTCAATTCATACCAAAAGGATCGGTTATTGTAATGGACAATGCAAGTTACCACTCCAGATTACTTGAACCTTTACCAACCACTAAATGGAAAAAGAATGAAATTGCAAAATGGTTATCTTCTAAAAATTTAGCCTGAGGAAAGAATTGTTAACTAATGCTAAAAAACATAAGCAAAATTATAAAAAATATAATATTGAGGAGATAGCCAAAAAACGAGAAATTGAAATCCTTCGTTTACCACCCTACCATTGTGAACTGAATCCGATAGAATTGATATGGGCTCAAGTTAAAGGTTATGTTGCCAGAAATAACACTACTTTTAAATTATCTCTTCAATAAGGCAATATCTGAAGTAACAAGTGAAAATTGGCAAAAATGTATTAGACACGTTACAAAAATAGAAAAAAAAATGTGGGAGCTAGATAACATAATTGATATTACTATAGAGCCCATTGTAATTTCTCTAGAATCAGATGGTGAATCTTCTGACACAGAGTGCATGTAATTTAAGAGCCCGAAGGCTTAGTTAACATCCACGGTTGACTGCGGATCAGCAGGCATGCAGATATCGGTGGGAGGTACCGGTATGTTTACGGATGAGTCCAGATTTCGGCTGAATATGTGTGATGAGCCAATATTGGTGTAGAGATAAGAGGACAGCGATACAATGCATGTTTGATGGCGCCAACTACTCTTTTTGGTGGTGGCTCAGTTTGCGTGTGAGGAGGCACATGTTATGATGGCCGCACTGATTTAGTGGTGTTAAATGAATGTGACAATGACGGCTGTACGACATAGGGACATGGTTATAGAGCCAATAATTGTACCATTTTTTGGTGGAATAGGCGAACAATTTGTCTTTATCGACAATAAATTGATTTGTATTCCTAAAGCACGAACATACAGCAAATATAACGCAAAGAAACCTTGAATTTAGCGAAAAGTTAAAGCAAGAAAAAACCACTCACGATCTAATTAAAATTCTCGATAGCACACAAAGACCCATTAATTAACCCAATATTCAATGAAGCAATTAACTTCTTGACATTCGACCCAAACCACACGAGACCAAGATTAAAAAAATATATTTAAGAGACCCCGAGGGCAACCGTAGGTGGAAAAGTAATCCGACCGAGCCTCTAATATTGTCTGAATTTCTGTTTCACAAGACAACAACAATAAAAAGAGAAAAAACGAACGCTAGAGAAAGATGGTAATATTTTTTCTGCTGGGTGTGTTAAATGAGTTTAAGTGATATTAAGTGTTGATACATCGACGAGTTTTGTTACGTTCCTGGATTTTATTTGGAAATTAAATAAATCGATTTGCTGCTCAATTTTCTCTTTTTTATTTATTTTATACGTGATTGTTTATCAGTGTTTGAATTCTGGTCGTATTTCATTTAATTAACAGTGATAAGTAATTAAAAAAAAAACTGTCTATTTGAGAAGCTAGGTTTACCATCAGATTATGTTTTAGGAAGAAACATTTAGCAGTTACCCAAGGATAAAACTGCCTCAAGTGCTTTATCACTATATTTTACAGCTTGAAACCAACTTAAATTATAGAGGACACACACACTCTAACCAAACCCGTCTCTTCCAGAATGCATCCTTCTAGGAGCGGTGCATTCCGGGAAGAACTTCCTCCACCTCGCCATCACTTCCGATGGGGGCCTCAATCCTTGAGCTTATGCTCTTCCTTCCACTATCTTGGTTCGGAGATGGTTTCCAGGTGTCTTCTGTTTGGTCCGGGATGGAGCTTTGCACCTTTATCCTCCTGTCTTCTTTTTAGGCGTTCAAGAGTGTCTAAGGTAACCTTAGAGAGTCGATCCACTTGTTAAAGCTGTCCGTACTCAAGAATCTGCGCATCTTCTTGACAGATGTTGGTTTTTCTTAGTTGTCCAGCTGTTTCCTTGGTTTAGGATATCTCCTGTAGTCCTCTGCTGTGTAGTTTGTTAAGTGTTGTGTTCGGGCGTCTGCTGCTTACCTTAAGCTGATGTTCTGCTGTGCTTGTATCTTCTTTTTGTAGGTTTTGGCTGTGTGTCCCCAGGCTACGAAGGCGTACAACATGATCGGAATGATGATTGCGGCTATTAGATGTATCTTTGTCTTCAGTTCTAGTTTGGATTTTCTTCCTATGAGTCCGGCTAGTCTTCCTCTTGCTTGTTTCGCCTTCTTTGTGATGTTTTCCACGTGTTCTTTGAAGGTTAGTCCTTTGTAGTAGGTATTTGGCCTTGTTTTTCCATTGTATCTCTTCTCCTCCTATATTAATGTTTTCTTCTGGTTTTTTCCTTCTTTTAGTAAAGTAGACTGCTTGGGTTTTCTCCGGGTTTATTTGGATTTTCCATGTTGTGCATAATTCGTCTATTTGGTCCATAGTCTGTTGGAGTCTTCTTGTCACCATCCTTGGTTGAGTGCTTCTTGTAAGGATGGCCATGTCATCTGCGTAGAGAGCCATCATTGTGTTCTGCCATTGGAATGTCTGCCGTGTATATGTTGTAAAGCACCGGTGAGAGGACTGCTCCTTGTGGTACTTCGGCTTCTGTTGTTCCTACTTCGGATTTTGCAGAATCTTCAATTTTTCAGATAGTTGAGCATCAGTCTTTCGTGCCATACTCGGTTAAAGGCTTTGCTGATGTCCAGGAAGATGGCTCCAGTAGATTGATTTCTGTTGTGTGCCTCTGTTGTGTATTCTACAATTTTAAGCACTTGGTCCGGTTCTTTTCTGAATCTAAATTGTTCTTGTGGCAGTATTCCTATTGCTTCGGTTTCTTCGTTTAGCTTCTTGAGGATTACCCTCTCTACTATTTTGCTCATCGCTGGTAGTAGACCGATTGGTCTGTAGTTTTGTGCAAACTTGGGGAGGAGGCAACTAGAAATATAAAAAAAATAATAATATATCTGCATAACGTTTGGTTTAAAACTAAAACTGCTTCTCCGCAAAAAAGTATATATACAAACGCCACTGATTCTGGTGTGATTGTGAACATCTCGAACAAATCGTGCCAGTTATTTTAATCACATAGTGCTATCAGACGAAACTGTATAAATTCTACATTATACAATATTCTTTATATCCAGATCGTTTGCACACTCTTATTTTACGAGAACCTGGAGATAAAGAATGTTCAGGAAGTTCACACGTACTGCGTACTAATTTAAATTAGTTTTGATTGATTTAAATCACAATATTGTATTCTTATAAAGTTCTCCGTACATCAACAACTAATATCAAGGTTCGTTATTTGAAACATTTGTTCACCATTAAGACATGATCTGTACGAACGACCTTGGCGTTATATTGGAATTTGAAAAGGAAATGCTAAGTACACTGCATATATCTCGGTGCACAGCATGCATAGACTAAAAATGCAGACAGTTTATGACGATTCTAAAGATAGCCAATGCAGGCGCCAAGTTTTGAGAATTTTCACACAAAAAAATGCTGAAGAGAACGACGTTGGATCTTATGGTGTAATGAAATAAGTTTTCCTGTTTTATTTGCCTGCCTCAGTTAACTCGTTTATTACTTTTATTCAAATCTGACAGCAACAATTTAATAAAAAGAATTATTGTCCGAGTTATTAAGACAAAAGTACGAAAATGTGAATGTATTTATTTAAAAAAAATTCAATTAATCATGAAGAACACTTTTCTTTAATAAATTTTGGCTGGAATGTCCTTTCCTTTTAATTTATTTTTGAGTGAAATATACCTTGTGATTTAGATGAAACCTATCTATAGCTAAATATAGTAATTTGCAGCTTTAATCTTGTTTTTTTTTTCTAACACTGCGCACTTTTTACAGCAACTTTTTTTTAGACATTTTAAAATAATTTCTTCACCCTTCTTAACACCTACTGCCAATTTTTGTTGTTTCCAATTTATTTACCCAAAAACCAACGTTTTTCTGTTAACAAAACAGCAATCCTATCTATATTTCCATATTTGTTTCAACTTTAAATTACATTTTTTGTACTAACCCTTACTCTGTGGAAGTCCATCTTACTTAAAATGATAAACAACTAAATTTGCACCTTTTATTTAAAAAATAGTTTTTAAATGCAATGACAGCTGTTTCGTCACAACGAACATCGCTAGATTGACACATTGTCATGAAAAATTCGTGCATCGTATAATTTTTTTAGTACTTTTTTGAAAATTAACCACTCTGTATCTCTTATATACTTGAACATAGTTATAAAGGATGTATTGGACCGTGAGACGCGAGTTTTTATTAATGCACGTAATAATATGACGTGTAAACTTGCACTTTAAGATCGTTTGTAAGCAAACCACAATGTTAAATGTAACCTTGCAGTTCGTAGTTAAATAAAAATTAATAGTAGGTACCTAAGTACTGTAATTTAACACAAAATTTTCTGCCGTGATAAAAACCTATCGAGTTCATTTTTATCCGCAATTAATAACGAAAAATACCCAATTTCTTGTTTTAAAATCAATTTACATACAGTGTGTAAAAGCCAAATGGAATAAATTCATTATTTCGGTTACTGTACATATTTATAAAAAATCCCGAAACACGTCAAATTTAAATTATAACTTGACATTCTTTAACGTGAAAATGCAACCCCTACCTTCAACCCTCTTAGAATACCCCCAATTTTTTAAATGGGAAGTATAGGCTTGTGATATATCGCGAACGTCTTGGCAACATCCTAATCTCAAATAAAACTGTCTTCTAACATTATTTAACATATCAGGCGTGATCGACCTAATCGCAAGCGTTATTCATTCTTTTAAAACATTTAAATCTGAACGTTTAGTTTTGTACACATGGCTCTTCACATATCCCCATAAAAAGAAATCTAATAATGTAAGATCAGGTGATCGCGCTGGCCATTCAATCGATCATCGCCTCCCTATCCACCAATTGGGAAATATTGTATCGAGGTACTGCCGGACATTAAGTTGGTAATGTGATGGTGCTCCATCCTGCTGAAACCATATCGTATTCGCTGGAACTTGAGGGTTACCTGAATCAGGATATAAATTTGCCAACGTTGGAATGACATCATTTTTAAGTAGTGCCAAATAATTGTTGCCATTCAAGTTTCCCTCAATAAAAAAGGGACCAATGATATTGTTCCCTACAATCCCTGCCCAAACATTAACCTTTTGAGGGTATTGAGTGTGTTCTTCTCTCATCCAGTGAGGATTTTCCGTGGACCAGTAGCGGCAATTTTGCCGATTAGCATGAACGTTAAGTAAAAAAGTACACTCATCAGAAAACATAACGTATTCTAATTGGATAATATTGTTATCCAACATGTCCATCATTTGCTCACAAAAAAAAGTTCTCCTATCAAAATCGTCTTCCATGAGCTCCTGAGTAGGTATCATCTTATACGGATGCAATTTATTTTCTTTTAATATGTTTGCTGTCGATGTATGGCTAGCATTGAATGTAGTGGAAGCCTGTCTACTCGATGTATGTGGGTTTTCCTGAAACTCAAGCAACACATCTAATTTGAGTTCATCACTCAGTGCATTGGCAGCTGCTTTTTTATCTGCCTTACATGACCAAACTCGCGAAACTGCTTTTCTATTTTACTTATTGTTCCTTGGGATATAGGCGGTAAATTAGGAAATTTCTCATGAAATAGGCGAGTTACTTCCTGTTGTGTTCGGATGTTATCTCCGTAACCAATCATTTGTAAAACTGTTATTTTATGCATTTCCGTTAATCTAACCATTTTTCAGAATTGAATTGAACAAACTTTATACTTAAATTACAACAATGACAACTTAAATAAAACAATTTACTACTGCTTGTTAAAATAGCGTTGCCACGAAAATTCTTTAAAGTTTTTTAATGGTTACCATCTAAAAACCACATTGCTATGGTTTTTGTTCACTTTCTCATTATCAAGACCTAAACGGGAAATAAGTTTTAAGTATATTGTAATAAGTTTCGAGTATATTTTAGCGAATTTCGGTAACAACATGATATTAATTTTTTCTATGTTAATTTTTGCATCAAATTTAAAAACAATAACATTTTTGAATAGAGAATGAAGAGATCTTTCAAATGATATATCATAAGCCTATACTTCCCATTTAAAAAATTGGGGGTTGTACCTGTCATTCTGAGGGGGTTGAAGGTAGGGGTTGCATTTTCACGTTTCACGTTAAAGAATGTCAAGTTATAATTTAAATTTGACGTGTTTCGGGATTTTTTATAAATATGTACAGTAACCGAAATAATGAATTTATTCCATTTGGCTTTTACACACTGTATTTGTTATCTGTACATTTTTACACTCTGATGAAAATTATTGTAGAAATGGAGTAGATTAAATACTAAATAAACCTTAAACAAACCCGGGGAATATTCAAATACGCTATTTTTATCTTTGCAATTTCCTAATCAATCAAAAATCAATGCAACATGTTGTATTCTTAATTCATTTATTTAGATACCTTCTAGAAAACAACATTGTGATTTGAATCAATCTAAACTAATTTATAAATAATTTTTTCTAACTCAATTATTGTTAAAATCTGTATTATTTTAACGATTTTCTTAAATAAATAAAAACATTTTAATCAAAATTAAAAACATTCTGAACACAAAAAGGATTTATAAAATTGGTCCTGTCCCTTTCCTTGGTCAAATAAACAAACCCAACGTCCTCAGTGACGTCACGCATTCCATTGACGGGCGCATACACAATCAAATCAGGTTTTCATGACCTCAACGGTGTTGGCGAGTTGGAGCACCAGCATCACAGGTACCTTTTTTTACAATCACTGTCGTTCAACAGCGTGCGGTTTTGAAACAGGTAGTTATTATAAACATTCACGTATATATAAGATAAAGATGAGCAGCATTGATGCTAAGGCCGATAGAACATTATTATATTCGAGTAGAATTCACCTTGGCAGGTAAAAACTTAAACACAACAAAATCGTGATGATTTTTTAAATGAGTCTATCTTGATTTGAAAGGAAGTGCATTCATATTAAAAATAATAGTTAGTTACGTTACAAGTCCGGGGACGAGGCGACGAAGGAGCCGAGTCAAGAATATCTAATCGAATACCGTAATAATCACTTCACGGACGTGTATCGTACTATATTTTTTTCATACTGCCTTTGGTTTTTAACGCAATAAAATATGAAACTGAAATGACATATTTGATCATTTTATTAGGAAGTCGTGTAGATTTGATATTCCTGTGGTTTTGGGAATATTGACAGCAAATCTTTTTGGTTAAAGTAGTTACCAAACATGTGTAGATACAGACCACTCATTACTATTATTATTAAGTTTCCATTGCCTTAATGAAGAGCTTTCAAAGGATTTTGTTTAATAAAACAACATTGCTTTTGAGAATTACTTACATTTTTTCATTTTTTACATTTTCTGTTGTTCCAGGCATCTCGTTACAATTTCGTGCAATGTGCAACCAAGAGTTTTTTGCATTTTCAATGTCTGAGGGTTTAAAAATTTTTTCTAGGAGAAATTTATTATCTTGTAATAACAGAATTAATTTATTGTATTAAATTTTCGACATCCGAGTCGACCTTTTATCCTTTCCTTTAAACTTTTTAACTTGCAATATTGAAATTGAAATAATTTGAAACTAAATGATCGAATCAATGAAACAAAATGGGTTATATCAATTTGTTCATATGATATACTTTTAAAGGCATATTAAAGTTTTTGAGAAGATTAGCTGAGAAAATGAATTATTAATGATTTTATGTGATTTTACAGTAGATATCGTATGTTAAGGTATACTATATTTCTTTTTTGTGTTTTGTACTTTAGCATTAATCGACTTGCCAACACTCTTTGTGAT
This sequence comes from Ophraella communa, assembly GCA_035357415.1. Taxonomy (NCBI): domain Eukaryota; kingdom Metazoa; phylum Arthropoda; class Insecta; order Coleoptera; family Chrysomelidae; genus Ophraella; species Ophraella communa. The sequence continues at coordinate 41,737,097 of CM068985.1, read as the reverse complement.
AAAAGCGCATGCGTTTATTCGCCTAAAATTCAACGGAGACGGTTTCCAGTGACGTTGCCAAGGCAACACTCCACTTGTGCTTCCCTATGGGGTACACAACAGAGAGATAAGTTTCCTCTATTAGTTCGTAGCATTTTCCACAATTGTTAGTTAAAATTCAGAAACAGGAGCATGTTTGTAAGACTTATATAACTGTGATAAATTACACCTACCTTCTCCATATTTTAGGAAAAACCTATATAGTTGGGTAATAGAAGTAGTTTTGCTCATTTTTTTATAATCTGTCTTAATTATGGAATAAATTTTAAGAATCCTGTATCAAGTCGATTTTTTTAATGAGAATGGAGAGTCCTGTGATTCCTCATTTGAAAAATAATTAAATTTTCCTTTGGTGGTAAAAAACGACAACATTTAACTTTAACTGTATGGATGATTTCTAAAGTTTTACGAATTTATAATTAAGATAAAATGTAAAGGTTTAATTGTACAGTCTAAAATCTGCATTCTCGGGCACTGCCTGTGGATTATACTTAAAATATGGCGTTGAGGTAATTCGCAGTCTATATTTGTTGGACAGTTTCTGATAATTTTACACAGTTGGTTGTGCCTGCGTAAATAACCCGTGTTAGCCATAGTAGAACATCCTGATGTTGTGTGTTGTATGGTTTCCCACGTTATTTGCACCATCTACACTCGTCCGATGTAATAGTTTGGTCCCTGACAACAAATTTTTTGTAGTTGTTAGTATTTATAACCTGATGCTGAATATTCATCATAATTCTTTCAGTCTCTGGGAACAAGGTACCGTCACCAATTCTATTAATGTATTGGTTGGTTTAGGTCGTGATGATGTAGAGCTTTTTGGGCCTATTAGGCAGCACCACGTCTCCATTGAAAATTTCTCCCTTCCCTAAGGTTCTGCACTTATCCATCACTGGAAAACCTTTCGGTTATATATCTATACTGAAGATGTTGAATTTGTTGCTGATTCGAAGCAAAGATTTTGATGTTATCCATATAAAGAAGATAAAAAATGGTACAATTTTTTTGAATTGTCATTTTCAACTGTCAAATATCACTATTCAACTGTAAAATATCACTTTTCAATTGCCATTTGTCAACTGTCATATGTCACTTTTTAACTATCGTTTGTTGAATGTCATCTGTCGATTATGAACTGTCAAATGTCATTTTTCAACTGTCAAATATATTTTTTAACTGTCATATGTCATAAAACCACTGCGTGCCGAGCGAAGCGAGGTTCGCAGCACAACATTTTTGAACTGTCATTTTTCAACCGTCAAATGTCGTTAGTCAAATGTCGACTGTCGATGGTCAAATATAATTTTCAACTGTCAAATGTCACTTTTAACTTTCTTTTTCAACTGTCTTCTGTCAAATGTCATCTGTCGTTTATGAACTGTCAAATTATTCCCATGCGAATAACAATTTCGTTAGTCTTAATGTACTGATCATTAATGTTTACCTGAAGGCTTGTTCGCCATTGTTTCATTGAAGCTTCAAGAAAAGTAACCATGATTGAATGTACTTTGTAGATGATTAAAATGCTTATGAACCAGGAATAATGAGGCACGCTGTCAAATGCCTTACGGTAGTCTACAAAAGTAGTAGAAATGTGGCGACATTGCTTTTGCGCTTGTTTTAGGATCACAGAGTCAATAATAAGTTGTTCTTTACATTCCTGGTGGTCATGTTTACGTCCCTTCTGTTCTTCTGCCAAGATATGCCTGTAAATTCGGTTAGTGATGTTGGATGTTAATATTTTGTAACGCGTTTGGAAGACATGTGATCGGTCTTTACTGTGAAGAATCCTGCTTGTTTGTTTTGGGAAGCATATGGGTCAAATCATAAGAAAGAAAGGCTGGAATGTCTTCTGGATGTTGAAGGATATAATTTTGATGCCAGTACTTCGTGTAAGCTGTGAATTTTGGATGTTATCAATTCCCTGAGCTTATTATTATTATTATGTTTTGTTAGGAAAAGGATTGGTAGGCGAGGAACCCAAGAGTGGTCCTCAAAATCTCTACATCTTACATCACTTTGTCTCCAAAAATTGCCTATTCTTAAAAATAATTTAAACCCTCTCTGTATATGTGACCCAAGAACCGTAGAAATAATCTTATCTAATAATTGTACAACAATATCTTATTTTATGATTAAATGTAATTATGTCTTAAAAACTGGGACGAAGATAATTGTTTGTATCCAACCTCTGAGCAGTTATTATGTACCTACATTCGATCGACAAGAAGAAGAAATTTTTAATGATGATTGTTTCGCCTCAAATCCTCTTTTAAGTATTAATAATTAAAAGAAAACGTACTACGTTATTTTAATTTATTTCTATTTTTAAAAAATTTTATATGGTACAATAACACTTGTTTCATTCGACATAATTTTGTTCAGTGCACCCAATTTTGATTAGATTTTATGTTCTGTATACAGACAAACGAATGTCAGTATTGCTATCTGTATTGAGCGGAAAATAGCTGATGGGTTGGGCTGAAAATTTTCACAGGGGAGGCCGGAACTGTAATTAACAAAAATGTGATTTGTAGAAGTTGAGGCTGAATCACACGTAAACAAAATGCTGAAAAATTTGTAGTCTGTACGACTATTAATGTTAAGGACCGTTTAATTGATATTTAAAGTTTGTTCGTACACCTAATTATTAATATATACAATTTTTACGATTATGATCTAATGTCTAAATCCTTTTTAGACAAGCTGTATACAATATTTGCTCGCAAAGTTCACATAAAAACTAATATTTACTTTTTCCGGACGTATATGATGTGTATACATTCAATAAACATGGTTTACATTATTAAATATTGATATTTGGTATACAAAAAACTTAATTAAAATTGATTTTTGAACCCGGAAACCAGTATAAAATAATGTTTTTTAAATTATTTTTGCTCAGAATGTTCCAAATGAAAAATTAAACAAACGTACTGCACACAAGAAATTTTAAAATGTAAATAATACAAATAAGATTTATCAAAATTTATCCATTTTTTGTTTTCCAACAAAAAGGCGGTTAAAACTATGAATATTTTGGGCTGATATTTTATTTTACACCATAATTCGATTTTTAAAATTATGCTATACTTTTTGTGACGAGTCTACAGATTCTTGTTTTACTACGTATCTGCTAAAAAACGTTATACATCATTGAAATATTTATTATTAACAAAAATTGTTGTGGGTGTAGAAAAACCAATTTTTTGAGAACATCATAATATTATGCTTTATTTATTAAATTTTTTTGTTTCAGCAAAAAAACACAATGGAAGCGCATTCCGTACAAACAGTCTCGGTAGCAGTACGCGGAGTCCTCCGGCAGAAAGGAAAACCAAATTTTCGATAGGTAAATTATTAAGGCCATGGAAATGGAAACGGAAACGAAAATCCGACAAGATGGAAGCCGTTGCAAGAAGTGAGTAATTTTTCTAGTTTAACTGAAATCAACTAACATTTAAAAAAAAGTATAAAAAGTTCCACTAAAGATAGAATTGTCGATAATAATGTACATATTTTGATGTAAGCAGTATTCGAAAGTTGGAATAATTTTAGAGAATAGCAATAACAGATTTCTAACTCACAGCAATATTTGCACCAATCATCACTTCAATAGGATCCGCTCATGTACTTTTATAAGAGTTTTAAACCAAGTTCCTCTGGTTCTGTAATCTAAATACCTTCTTCGATTTTTATCAACTTCAATTTAACAGATCGACTTTTACATTCTTGACATTAAATTTTCACTCTACGTATGTCCAAATTTCAAGTATATTTGACAACAAAGTTTAGATGACCAAATTTTCTTGTCGAAATTTACTGCAAGAGTTTTCAAAGATTGTAACTGTCATTCAAGTTTGTCATGAAGTGCATCTATACTAGATTTTACGTTGAGATTGCTCAATACTGGTTAGAAAAACTATCAGAACATAGAATTCCACTAACTTTTCATTTCTAAACTTCTTTTTCCAACTTCAAACCATTCAAACTGTTGTCTAATGCTCACAGTAAGTCCTGTGTCTGTATCTGTAGAGTAGGGAGAGTGAGTTGAGTATAGTTAGGGCCAGCACTTGGGCCATAATATGGCCCATTGTACATCCTCCCAAGGAGTCGCTCTCCTAGGACATTGTCCATCCTGCCTTATCCAGGAAGGAAGACAGGTCCTTAATATCGGCAGGTGTAGGCTAAGGTTCACCGAACACTCAATATCCTATCGACGATAGGTCCAGACATTCACATAAGACATGCCTGACAGTTTCATCTTCCTGTTCACACATCCTGCATAGAGGTGTGTCCACTAGCCCCATAATATGGAGGTGTTTCCTTAGTTGACAGTATCCAGTCAGAAATCCCATTGTTAAACGTAGGTTTTTCCTAGTCATCGCCAAATATTTATTCGGATCCAGATGCTCAGGGTGATCCTGACAAAACTGCATCCTTTGCTTTCATCCCATCTCTTAAGGGATTGAGTATGGGTGTAAACCATGGGTGTCGCATGGTCCCAAAAAAAACAAAAAAAATTCGTCTCATTAAGATGACAGTGTTGTTTGTCACCATTCGTAGGTCCTGTCTGCTTATGTTCTGCTTCAGATTCAACCTTGGTTTTCTTCCATGGACCCCAGATCCAACTAAGATATATCCAAAAAAAAGGAACTGCTATCTAGATAATTAAAAACACCCACGCATAGCAAGATTGTAAATAAAATTGCTATTAAGTGTTTTGCGCCTCGTTATTAGGCAATAAACTATACGCGCAAAAAGATATGGACATCAACTTCATATTATATAAAATCATCCTTACTGAACCATGTATGTTTAAATTTACTATAAAGAAACTGTGTTACAAGTGTACATTTTATATTTCTCATTGAATCAACACATTCTACATTTTATTTTAAAAAAATAACTTCTCAATGACAGTTTTTTCGAAATTATTTTGTTAATGTGATGGACTTCCACAAAGTAAGGGTTAGTACAATAAGTTTTACTTGTTAAAAAGCGAGAGAACTTTAGCCATTAATTCGATTTGCAAGAGATCTTAAAAACTCGTTTTTTAATTTTTTAAAATTTAGATAAATAATCTTTTGATAAGAAGTTTATTTTAAAAGATTTTTGTTTGTTTCAGCGTTAGAAAGAAAAATATCAGTCCGAGCCAATAGGGACGATTTAGTAATGAAAGGAATTCTTTTACCAGAAAGTCCGCTGACTCCTCCAAAATCCGACCTAGGTCAGTATAAATTGATTTATTAACATATTCTGACATAGTTCCTAAATTAACGTACCGTCAAATTCTTGTTAAGAAAACCTCTAGGCCATTTTTCTTTATAATATATCGAAGCTTATGCACTTTATATAAAAAAACAATAAATTGCAGAAGCAGAAGTGACTTGTAGCGCTATCTAACGGTGGACATAGTAAGTAGTCGGAATACCGATACTGTAGGCTACTGTAAATATTGATTTGTTAGTTTCGTTTTAGAATTTTCTATCAGAGGATATTGGTAGCAATTTTTTAATTGACAAAATTGATTTAGTTTGTTGTAATGTGTTAACGATTCCTCAAAACTATAACCAACTTCATTGGCGTCCGTTGTTATTTTATCCTAAATATAATTACAAACATTTTGGATTCTCACATATGTCATCGTCTTATTGATTTTTCAAGATATACAAATCACATTTCGAACTAAATGAAAAATTTTAAATTAATCATTATATGTAATAAATATATCAATAAATCACGTTAACTCACAATATATAAATTTTTACATCTAAAAATTACTAAAATTTTGTAGTAAAATTAAAAACCGTCAGTAATTTATTACAAAAATGAGTCAATCATAATAATATACAAAAAATGGTATTAGTTGTTTCCATTTTATTTCACTGTGATAATTAACTACACAATACCGGGTGTCCTAAAGTTTCTGACTCATTTTAAGTGCAAATATATCGGATCTTAAAAACCATAGAGAGGTGTGGTTTTCGAAAAACAATTTCTTTTTATAAAAAGTTTTTTTCAGTATATACATGTTTAATTAGTAAAATTTCATTAGGAATGTATTTTTTAAATGCAAAGATCGTCGATTTTTTTAATGCAACACCCTATACATTTTTATTCTATCTGAAAGACCAACTCTTTCCCTTTGAGAAATTGTATAATTTGTTTTTATTTTGTTACTTTGTATCATTTGATATAAGTCCCACCTCAAAGAGTATAAAAAACTCATTAGACAAAATCAGAGAAAAGCCTGGAAAACCTACTGTGACGAAATTGAAGAATTTCCACAGGCAGCCAGACTCCAGAGAGCTCTCTCGAAAGACCCGTACCGGAACATTGGCATACTAACCAAAGAGGATGGCACAAAAACTGCCAACCTGAAGGAAAGCCTGGAACTGCTAATGTCAACGCATTTCCCCGACTCCAGATTTCAAAATATGGCTACCTGGAGGGACGAGGAACAACACTATCCTACGGACGACGACTGGAGAATAGCAAACCAGATTGTCGACGAAGACAAATTAAGGTGGGCCATTCTGAGCTTCTCCCCCTTTAAATCACCAGGAACTGACGGCATATATCCAGCCCTACTACAGTGGGGCCTGGAGGTGTTGATGCCGCACCTGGTAGGAATCCTCAGATCCTCTTTGGCACTGAGGTACATTCCTAAAGGTTGGAGAGAAGTCAAGGTGGTCTTTATACCTAAACCAGGAAGTTGATTGTGTTAACCTCTACTTTTTGGAAGTTCATCTTACTAAGAACAATTAATAACTGCACAGTTAAACTAAACTTCCACTATTTATTTGAAAAATTCGCTTTAAAATCAATTACAGCTGTTTCGCTATCACTAGTGATAGCGAAACAGCTGTAATTGATTTTAAAGCGAATTTTTCAAATAAATAGTGGAAGTTTAGTTTAACTGTGCAGTTATTAATTGTTCTTAGTAAACCAGGAAGATTGGACCACTCCATCCCAAAGGCATACAGACCCATCAGTCTCACATCGTTTACAATGAAAACTTTGGAGAGGCTATGTGAAAGGTACATAAGAGATGTAGTGATTACGAGTAATCCACTACATCCAAATCAGCATGCATACACCCCAGGGAAATCTACAGATTCGGCACTCCACCTTGTGGCCGGCCGCATCGAAAGATCGCTGGACAAGAAAGAGTCCACCTTGGGCGTATTTATTGACATCGAAGGTGCGTTTGACAGAACCACCTTCCCTAAAATAACCAATGCTATTACTGAAAGGGGCATTCCCCAGACAGTTAATGGATGGATATTCAATATGCTCTCCCAGAGAGCAATAATAATGAGCGTGGAAGATGTCACTATAAGAGGCCTGGTTGTCAAAGGATGTCCACAGGGAGGGGTGCTCTCACCTCTACTGTGGAACTTGGTCTTAGACTCCTTACTCAACCGCCTGAGCAGTGAGAACTTCTACACTATTGCTTATGCAGATGACCTAGTGATTCTGCAAACAGGAAGGTTCGAGGAAACACTCTGTGCTAGAATGCAAGAGGCCCTCAATATCATAGAAAGCTGGTGCCAGGATCACTCACTGTCATTAAACCCACAGAAGACAGAGATGGTCCTGTTCACAAAGAAAAGGAGGCTTGTGAACCTTCGGGCTCCAAAACTCCTAAAAACTGAATTAAACTTCTCTGCAGAGGTGAAATATCTAGGGATCACCTTTGATAGCAAGTTAACATGGAACTCTCATCTGGAAAACAGAGTCAAAAAAGCATATATTGCCTATGAACAGTGTAGAAGAACCATTGGTCGTACCTGGGGTTTGTCACCAAGGGTGACGGAGTGGATCTACACTGCAATCATAAGACCTATGCTAACCTACGGCGCGATTGCCTGGGGAGTAAAAACAAACCAGTTGACAGTCGTCCGCAAACTTGACCATATACAAAGAACAGCATGCCTTAACATAACAGGAGGTATGAGAACTACACCAACTAGAGCGATGGAGGTGATCCTCGGTCTCACCCCACTTGATATATATATATCAAGGAGGTGGTTTTGATGACCATGCTACGGCTCCGCTCTACTGGTACACAACTTGTAGCAGAATCTGGTGAGTCGAGGTGTGGTTTGTGGCGCGAAGCTATAAACGAGCTTCCAATGCTACAAGCAAATACAGAATCGATTTCACCAAGATATGCCTTTCACAGGCCCTACAAGATAATCATTAATGACAACGCTCAAAATGCATTGGCGACAGGTACTATATGTATCTTCACCGATGGATCTAAGACAAAAGAAGGTTCAGGATGTGGAATTTACTCCAGATCCCTAAACCTAAATATAAAATGGGCAATGGGTTGTAATGCAAGTATAGCTCAGACAGAGCTAACTGCCGTCTCCATAGCCGCAAAAGAGATTACCATAAGAGGAATCACTGGCAAAAACATCCGTATCCTTACGGACAGCAGACAAGTACTATTAGCCCTGAATAGGCCACGGATCACATCAGGACTAGTATTAGAATGTCACATGGCCCTTACGGAAGCCTGCTACAACAATGTGGTTACTCTAGGCTGGATAAAAGGTCATGGAATTTCTAAAGGCAACCGCATAGCTGACTCGTTGGCTAGAAAAGCTGCCTCCCAAAGGCTCTTGGGACTCGGTAGTCTTGTCAGCTTGCCGACATCAGCGGTGGTTGACCTAGTAAAGGAACGCTCCCTTGACAAATTCAGGGGAAGATGGGACGAAGAAAAAGGTTGCTTACTATCCAAGGAACTTCTGAAATATCCGAATAGCAAAGCAGCCAAGAAATACGTGGCCATGACCAGAAAGGACCTGCGGTTGGTCACAGGTATACTTACTGGCCATTGTCATTTACGAAAACATCTAAACAGGTTGGGTTTATCTGACAGCCCACTATGTAGAGGATGTGAACAAGAGGATGAGACAGTTGAGCACGTCCTTTGTGACTGTCCGGCACTCTCTCTAACAAGACTTTCTGTATTCGGCGAGAACTGGCTAACACATGCCAACTTGAGGGAGCTGCCTACAGGCGACGTCATCACCTACTTTAAACAGGTAGGATGGTTGACGAGCCAATAGGTTAGGCTCAATCTCAGAAGGACGCACAATGGGCCAAATGTGGCCTAAGTGCTGTGGGGCGACCCACCCTTCCAGAATTACAGATACAGATACAGATCATTTGATTTTTCTAGAATAATTGTTATTTTCATTATTTATGTCCATAATTTTTTGATTTTTAATTTTAATTAAATAAACTAATTTAAAACATAATTTCAGATTCTTTTCCTATCATTTTCCAAAAAAAATGAAAAGAGAATAATATAAACTTTATTCATAAATATCCGATACTTTTTTGTGACGAGTGTATAAAATATTTTATAAAGAATTAATATTATTCAGGTTTAAGGGCAAAAAAAGTCAGCCATCGAAAAATGTATTTATTCTTTTATATAGAAAAATGCACAAAACGTCTTCTAGTTGCACAAATCGCAGTTCATAGATTTTTAAGTCCAGTCAGCAAAAACCTAGATTAGCAAGAGTCAAAGCATGAGTTCTAAAGATATGTAATAGGAAATACAAATTAACTTCAGTTAATTTTTGCACCAATAAGATTACAAACATAAAATTTAATAGAAGATCTAATTTACAATTTGGATATTTCAACTTGGATTAATTTTTTTATATAATAAATTTACGACTTAATCAAAACCTTTATTGGTTTGATGAAAAGACCTATAGAAACTGTCTTACCCAACCTAAACTTGATTTAAATGTTTTTTTATTTATTTATTATTTTTTGGTTGCAGAAGATCCCGTTCTTCCTCCATTCCCTCCAAGCGGTGCTCAGCACGTACCTGGAGGTGGTGGAAATATGTCAACGGGTAACGGAGGAGGTAATTTAACACCTCAACTAAGCCAAACGGGTGGTAATGGTAATAGTGGTAATACAACACTGTTACCTCAACCGCCTCCATATCCCGTCCTACCACCGCCACCGTCTCACCTGCCGCCCATGAATCACGCCCTTTTACAGCAACAGTTACTGCAGAATCCCCATTTTGCACAGGCCAGCGCCAATGCCAATAGTATTAGTAATATCGGTAAGTTATATTAATTCTTTCCATCAATTATCGTAAAATATGTACACTTATCAACAATTTAAATTCATCCTCCGTGCTTCTTAATATCCATTATATATTTGCCCCCCAATTCTGCTAGCAAAAAAAACAGAAAACCTTCTGAAACATTGACCTGTATATTTCTTTGGTTCTGGAGGTTCAAAAATTGTACAAGGCGTTTTCCCAAACGTATTTATATCAACTTGGTTAACAGTGTAATTATAATTTATGTATTTCAGGAAAATACGTTGATGTTTGATAACATAAGGACATAATACAATGTATTTATTGAAATTGTTAATGTTATTTTCCAACAATGCAAAAGAATAACCTATTTTTTGTTTAATTTAGTACAACTATTATTATAAAGTATTTTTTATCTGGCGCTTCACTTATAGGTCCATGGACTTGTTCAAACGTAGAGGTTTTTGACTTTTTGGACCTATAACTTTCATTATTTCGTAAAATTCATTGTAATAACCCTTACAATGTAAAAGTCCATCTTATTAAGAACAGTAAGCAACCAAACGATTGAAACATTTTATTGTTCGTCCCATATTTTTGATTTATCTTCTTAAATTTCCTTAAAGAATCAGTTCTCCAATATGTTAAAATCGAACATTTTGGGGAATGTTTCGACGTGATTGACTGGTCTATATACACATAACGATAATCAGAGAACACATTTTCATTGAAAATGAATGACGAGATAGTTACCAATCGAAGTAAATACCGTTTTACTGTATCATTTGCATTTTAATTTAACCGTTTTTGTTCCTTTACAAATTTCACCACTAGCTTTTAGGTTCGCTTCAATGTGTTTTAATTGCATAGTTTCAGTTGCCATGGAATTTATCAGAGTTACCATACAACAATAATACAACAGAGTTAGAATATAATAGTACGAGTAGAAGCAGAGTCCTGCATTTGATTTAAAATTATACGCGTCAACTTGTAACGTGATATAAGAACAAGTAGAGATATTTATAGACTTGTTCAGTCATCAAAAACACTGGTCTAATATTAATAATTATTTTCTGAAATGAAGTTAATGAAAAGATTAACAATAACAATAAATATATGAAACAAAATAGTCGTGAATTAGTAAAATGTGATATTAGTTAGACACGTAGCAGTAAAAAATATTCCTAGCTGGATATTGTTGGCAAGAATAATAAAATTCTTATGAATAGCTAAAAAACTCGCTAGGTAATTCACAAATTTAGTACTAGCCAAGAGATGTACGATACAACAAAACTCAAATATCTAGCGTAAACGCAAATATGATTAGGCTCAAAAGTTACAAAAATTTACGAACAGTGTGATATATGTATTTAAAATTTCTGCTTTTTGCAAGTCAATAAAAGTGTTTTTGAGTTTTTTAAGGCTTTCGTCACCACTTTTTTTTGCCACATCTGTCCTACTTCTTTCTATAGCAATATCGGTGTACTTTGCTATCTTTTCATTATATTTTTGAACTGTCAAATGTCAATCTAAGCTAACCTAAGATAACTTATGCTAATCTAAGATAACCTTAGCTAACCTAAGATAACTTAATCTAACCTAATATAATCTAACCTAACCTGTCACTTTTTCAGCTGTCATCTGTCAAATACCATTTTTAACTATCAAATGTCATTTTTTTCAGTTGTCATCTGTCGTTTTAACTGTCAAATGTCATTTTTAACAATCAAGGGCCAGTTTCAGCTGTCATTTTTTGACTAACAGTCATTTTTAACTGTCAACTGTCGTTTTTTGACTGTCATCTGTCTTTTTTATCAGTCAACTATCATTTTCAGCTGTCAATTGTCATTTTTAACTGTCAACTGCCATTTTATTAGCTGTAAAATGTCATTTTTAACTGTCTAATGTCATAAAATCACTGCGTGCCGAGCGAAGCGACGTTCGCAACTTTAAAATCTGTCATTTTTAACTCTCATCTGTCATTTTTAACGGTCAAATGTTATTTTTCAGCTGCCAATAGTCATTTTTAACTGTCAAATGTCATTTCCAGCTGTCAAATGTCATTTTTAGCCGTCAAATGTCATTTTTCAGCTGTCAACTATCATTTTTCAGCTGTAAAATATCATTTTTAGCTATCAAATGTCATTTTTAACTGTCTAATGTCAATTTTAACTGTCTTATGTTAATTTTAATTGTCTAATGTCAACTGTAACTGTCAAATGTCACTGCGTGCCGAGCGAAACGAGGTTTGCAACACAAAAAAACTGTCATTTTCAACTGTCAAATGCCATTTTTAACTGTCAATTGTCATTTTTTGACTGCCAACTGTTATTTGTAACTGTCTAATGTCAATTTTAACTCTCAAATGTTATTTTTAATTGTCAAATGTTAATTTAAACTGTCAAATGTCATTTTTCAACTTTCAACTGTCATTTTTTACTGATAACTACCATTTTTCAGCTTTCAACTCTCATTTTAACTGTTAAATGTCATTTTTAACTGTCAACTGCGTGCCGAGCGAAGCGAGGTTCGCAGCACAACATTTTCGATCTGTCATTTGTCATTTTGGACTGTCAACTGTCATTTTTAACTGTGAAATATAATATTTTTAACTGTTAAATGTCATTTTTAACTGTCAACTGCGTGCCGAGCGAAGCGAGGTTCGCAGCACAACATTTTTGATCTGTCATTTGTCATTTTGGACTCTCAACTGTCATTTTTAACTGTTAAATGTCATTTTTAACTGTCAACTGCGTGCCGAGCGAAGCGAGGTTCTCAGCACAACATTTTTGATCTGTCATTTGTCATTTTGGACTGTCAACTGTCATTTTTAACTGTGAAATATAATATTTTTAACTGTCAAATGTCATTTTTAACTGTCAACTGCGTGCCGAGCGCAGCGAGGTTCGCAGCACAACATTTTCGATCTGTCATTTGTCATTTCGATCTGTCATTTGTCATTTTGAACTGTCAACTGTCATTTTTAACTGTGAAATATAATATTTTTAACTGTCGAATGTCATTTTTAACTATCAACTGCCATATTTAACTGTCAATTGTCATTTTTTAACTGTCAAATGCTATTAAAAAAAAATCGTAAAAATTCCCAAGAAGAAAAACACATTAGATCCCAGCTATATTTCCTAACGCCGTTACTAATTCCCGCCAATAATGTTTTTGTAAACTTCCTCTTCCCACCGCTCGAGGTCACTTTGCTCTAACCTACGACGTGTCGCGACCGTCGTAACTCCTGCAGTCTCGTTCCAGCTGCCATCGCGGAGATTTCCTGCAGAATTGGCATCGTCGTCGTCGTCGCCAGCCGGTCGATTTTCTTTTTCCCCATCCTGAAAGAGCAGGTTAATACGAATCTCGGATATCTAAACAAACTCTCTGTTTGTTGTTGTTTTTTGTTGAACATTTTCCTGGTTAAAAAACTGGAAACATGTCGATCATTTGTCAACGTAAATAATGTTGTAGTGTTTGCGGACAGACCTCCAGGGGTGTATTTGGGGCCCACTCGATGGGGGCGACGACGTTAACAAGGGCCCCAAATTGATAGTAGACGGGGGTAGACCCGTCTGGCATCCATGATGGGCTACATCATGGGTTGTACGTGCTTTAAAGGTACTTGATTTATTATTCACATTCATAATCGGTTTGTTATTGTTCATTTGTATGATTGAAAATATAATTTGTATATATAATTATTTGAATAATGTAAACTGCAGTAACTTATTTGTTAACGAATTATCGAATTTTATAGGCAGATTTTCAATATTCCTATTTCTTTTATAAAAATTAACATGATAACACGATCATTGACACAAATACAATAATTAGTTTGCAGTAATTAGTTTAGATAAGAAATAAGTAATGGAATACGCAAATATTTAAAAGAGGCGTTCAAAGTTTGACAGCTAAAAATGGGTGGCAAGCTTGAATTGCAACCAAAATTTTAATAATTTTGTCAGCAAGCAAATAATCTAAAATTTAGGATTAAATTATGTATTTAAATTTTAATAGTTTTAATCTTCCTCTCAAAATTATGTTTTCTATTGTAAAAAAAAATATATTGGAGTTTAAATTTAACTTTTTAGAAAGTTTGTGTCCACAAAAGAGAATGGGATTAAATTTATTGTACTAACTCTTACTTTTTGGAAGTCCATCTTATTAAGAATAATAAAAAACGCTTCGTTTCAACGTAACTTCCAAGTTTATTTGAAAAAATTATGTTTTAAATTACAATGACGGCCGTTTCGCTAGAATTAGCATCGTCAGATTGACATATTGAAATTACATTTTGTTTGTTTGTAGCTAAGTACCTGATGTTGTTTAGGTAGTATTAAGGCTAGACCAAGTATGGACATAACAATATTAAATCCTAGATGTTAATAGCCCTAAGGAATTATCCTGGGTAAGGAAAGTTTTAGAATTTAATTGCCCACAAAACAAAGTAAATATTTTTTAAATCCGTCAAAGGGTTAAAAAAATACCTGTAATTTTAATGTCGCATTATTCCCTATCCACCCTGTAAAATAGTATGATTGAACTCTAATTTACTGCTCTTGGTACACCCACAACATGTACCAAATTTGGTTCTTCTAAATTCAAGTATAAGGGAGATATTGATTTTTTTCTAAATTTAAAACTTCTCTTTTAAAGCTTATAACTTCCCAGGGAAGCAACTTGGCATGGAAGTAAGTTGCGTTAATTCGTCCTATTTTGAATTCCGTCCTTGCTCTATGTCGATTCTTATGCGAATCACCCTGTATATTATTTAAACCGCCAAAAGGTATTTCACCAAGTTTTTCAACATGTTTTTTCTAATCGGTATTGATCAGCTTATGAAATTTTAAATAATTTCATTTACTTATTGTTGCAGTCTAAAAATATTAACTCTCCCATATTTGGACTCGTACTTGCGTACACTCAACTTACCAATTAAGCTTAATTAAATTAGTTAAAACCATAATTTTGTTCAGTTCGCCTCGATAGAAAAGTTTAATTCTGTTTTCCTAAACAAGTTAAACAAATTATAGTTTTTTTTTTATCTAATATAAATAATTTTAACTATTTTTAATGTACATTAATGTATGTACACATACATTAATGTATGTGTAACGGAAAATCCTTATGAAGTATGTGGGCGGTTGTACGTGCACAGAAGGTAGGATCGATTTAATTTTTTTATATAGTAATGGTTTGGTATAGTTACCTACATTCATTAAACATTCCTGTTAAATTGCTTATACCACTATACTTAATTAGCATATTTTGTATTCGAAATAAACTGTACCTAATACTAATTTTTTTCATACTGTACGGTACACTTGTACTTTACAGTACTCTTCAATTTTGTCCTAATGTTGTTTGAAATAATAAGGGAATCAAGTTTTTGAAGATTGACATTAATTGTACAACTGCTGTTGCCAGCAATATGTATTAATGGAGTTGTTGATGGATTTACAGTGTTTTCTGTAATCGCGGAAGACGTGTGGCTCTGATGTAGCACTTCAACAAAAGTTTCGCCACTTTGTATCATTCTTGCAATCTTGTTTTTGTCTTCAATCGATTCTTCTATATACTTTTCTACAACTGAAGAACTCTTCCATCTACCGTGCTGTTTTAGAACTTTAATGTCAGCTCCAGCATTGGCCAACAACTAAATTTTTTTAATCAATATAAACGTCCATGATTTCCTTTATTTTAATCCTACAAACTGCAATAAGGTGTGATAAATTAAATGCATGTACATGAAATATTTTTAAGAGTAATATAACGTATAGAAGGGTAGGAAAAAGATACGCGTGAAAAATTATGAATTTTTCAGTTTTTTCCATTTTAAACGATTTTTTTTGTTAGGAGTAGTATTTTTTTTATTATTGTATATGAAAATTAAAGTCATTACGAAAAAAATGAGACCTTCAAGAGGCGTCTAAAATAAAAATTCGGACCTTGGGAGCCGTTACAAAATGAGGTCTTTTTTTCGAAAATCGTTAATATGTCGGAAAAAAATTGAGTTATCGTAAATAAAAAAAATTCTTTTTTTTTTTGGGATACAAAAAGCTATCACTGTACTGAATTTCATAACAAAATATTGATTTTTCGCTGAGTAAAAAATAAAAAACGAAAATTATGGTTTTTCGCTTTTTTAGCATTTATTTTTAGGTTAAGTGAAAAAATGTTTCAAACAAAAGTTGTCGATTTTTTTATTATCTACAACTTTTCCATTTAACTTTTTTCAATAAAATGCGTATTTACGCTGCAAATTGCAAAAAACCGTTTTCACCCCCTTTCCACCCCTACCACGCACCCCTCGCACGCATCTAAGATCTTGGATGGTCGCCTTTCGATTTGTAATTATCAAACCTACCCCTTTCCACTTAGCTACCTCAATTCGGATTTAAGTCATAAATTGGTCACTTTTTCACGTAATTCGACTGCACTATTATTTTTAATTCAACTTTGAGCTTGACTCACTTTTAAGCAAGTGAATTTATCGAAAAAATTACCAAGACATTTTTGTTGTTAAATTATCTACAAAAATAATTGATTGCCGCAAATTTGTATGAGCTGGCTGAGGAACAACAAAATTGATTGCAAAAACTACAAAAACCCCTTGTCATTTAAATGGGAACTCAATCGCCTTTGCAGCACGGTTTATTATTAATATTAAGGGCTTATAACAGGTCGGCTGTCTGACCTATAGATGACGACACTAGAATTAAATCCATTTCATTTTTAGATAGTATCAACCTTCAAAAGATTCGTGTAAAAATTTGACAACTGTCGGACTATTAGTTTGTGAGATATTGCATTTTTAGTGAAGCAACTATTGTTATTTTCAAAAAGATGGAAAACAAAGAATTTCGTGTGCTTATTAAATATTGTTATTTGAATGGAAAAAATACAGTTGAAGCAAAAGCTTGGCTTGATAATGAGTTTCCGGACTCTGCACCAGGAAAATCAACAATCATTGACTGGTACTCAAAATTCAAGCGAGGTGAAATGAGCACCGAAGACGGTGAACGCAGTGGACGCCCAAAAGAGGTGGTTACCGACGAAAATATCAAAAAAATCCACAAAATGATTTTGAGTGACCGCAAAGTGAATATGATCGAGATAGCTGACACTCTAAAGATATCTAAGGAACGTGTTAGACATATCGTTCACGAATATTTGGGTTTGCGGAAGCTCTGTGCGAAATGGGTGCCGCGCGTGCTCACAATCGACCAAAAACAGCAACGAATTGATGATTCTGAGCAGTATTTGCAGCTGTTAAGTCGTAATAAACCCGATTTTTTGCGTCGATATGTGACTATGGATGAAACTTGGCTCCATCACTACACGCCTCAGTCCAATCGACAGTCAGCTGAGTGGACTGCGGCCGGTGAACCGCCACCAAAGCGTGGAAAGACTCAACAGTCAGCTGGCAAAGTTATGGCCTCAGTTTTTTGGGATACACACGGTATATTGTTCATCGACTATTTGGAAAAGGGAAAAACAATCAACAGCGACTATTACTGTGCATTATTGGAGCGATTGAAGACCGAAATCGCGAAAAAACGGCCCCATATGAAGAAGAAAAAAGTGTTGTTTTATCAAGACAATGCACCGTGTCACAAATCGAAAACGATGGCAAAATTGCATGAATTGGGGTTCGAATTGCTTCCTCACCCACCGTATTCTCCAGATCTAGCCCCCAGCGACTTTTTCCTTTTCTCTGACCTGAAGAGTATGCTCGCGGGAAAAAAATTTGGCTCTGATACTGAGGTAATCGCCGAAACTGAAGCCTATTTTGAGGACAAACCGAAGGAGTACTACAAAAATGGTATCGAAAAGTTGAAAGGTCGCTATAATCGCTGTATCGCCCTTGAAGGCAACTATGTTGAATAAAAAAAATGAATTTTGTGAAAATATTGTGTTTTACTATGGTAAACCGGGGACTTTTCAGCCGACCTGTTATAGGTTCGATATTTTTTTTTGGTCATACACTAAATATTTTAGAGGCTCTGCAAACTCAAAAAGTCTTTCCTGGTGGAATATTTATTTCTCTTTGGATTTGTTTTAAAGCAGCCAGACTGCGAATTTCATTTCTCAACACCGACCTACCCTATCTACAAATAGATTTTCTCGTCCCCTAGTTAACATCCCTCCATGCATCGTGTTCTTGCCCTCTCGTACTTCATAAAACGGTGGCTTATTCGCTCGGTATTGGTAGTTCAAACGTTTTAAGATGTGTAAATAGAGAGTGGCTCTAATTAAAATTTATGTGAATATAGTCGTCAGTTTCTTTCTCTATATCATTTGAATGAGTGTTTTTTATACCTCCTGAGATAATTTTCTCAAGACAATTAATTGCTTGATTAAAGATTAGGAAAGATGTAGAATCCTTTAAAATTTTCGATTTTTTAGACCCTTCATCAAATTTGTCTTATCCCCTAGGATAGAGGTGGACGTAACAGGAATGTTTTTAAAACGTAATATGATGTAATTTTTGTGCCCAAAATTATAATTTTCTTTAAACTTCTATGTTTCACCTGAACTTGAAGTCTTGCTATGGAAAAAAATGTTGTATTGCACACGATATTTTTGGAGAATAATTTCTCGATTCCAATTCCAAATTTTGCTCGAAAAGTCTCTTGAACAATTAATTGCAGTTTGCAGGACCAACTTTTCTTAAATATGTTTAAAAACATTATAACGCTTGTTTGCAACTCCATATTGCACATTTTTAACATATATGTATTACTAATTTATTAATTAATTATATTTTTTATGTTCGGTACTTTTTATTTTGGCGTATATTTATTGAACAATTCTTTAAAATGCAGACAGAGCTACCCTGTAAATTATGATGGTGTCTTTTTACCGCCCTTTTAGAATTACTATCCCCCTATTCAATATTCAGAATATGCACTCGACAGACGGCAGATTTTTAAAACGAAAATCTGGATAAAATAAATTAAAAGTTAGTCAAACGTGAAAAGAGGAAAAAGTACTCGTAGATGATGGTATAAGTTGTTTAAATTTTTTTCCTCTTAAGAGCTTCTTTTTCAACGTATATCAGATGGCGATCTGAAAGTTTTTCTGCTGATTTTTTTTTCAAAATAAGGATAGTTTTCAGGAAAATGACTGCCTTTTCATTTGACGAAAATATAACAGGACGGCTGAAAAGTCCCCGGTCTACCATAGTAAAACACAATATTTTGACAAAATTCATTTTTTTTATTCAACATAGTTGCCTTCAAGGGCGATACAGCGATTATAGCGACCTTCCAACTTTTCGATACCATTTTTGTAGTACTCCTTCGGTTTGTCCTCAAAATAGGCTTCAGTTTCGGCGATTACCTCAGTATCAGAGCCAAATTTTTTTCCCGCGAGCATTCTCTTCAGGTCAGAGAAAAGGAAAAAGTCGCTGGAGGCTAGATCGGGAGAATACGGTGGGTGAGGAAGCAATTCGAAGCCCGATTCATGCAATTTTGCCATCGTTTTCGATGATTTGTGACACGGTGCATTGTTTTGATGAAACAACACTTTTTTCTTCTTCATATGGGGCCGTTTTTTCGCGATTTCGGTCTTCAATCGCTCCAATAATGCCCAGTAATAGTCGCTGTTGATTGTTTTTCCCTTTTCCAAATAGTCGATGAACAATATACCGTGTGAATCCCAAAAAACTGAGGCCATAACTTTGCCAGTTGACTGTTGAGTCTTTCCACGCTTTGGTGGCGGTTCACCGGCCGCAGTCCACTCAGCTAACTGTCGATTGGACTCAGGCGTGTAGTGATGGAGCCAAGTTTCATCCATAGTCACATATCGACGCAAAAAATCGGGTTTATTACGACTTAACAGCTGCAAACACTGCTCAGAATCATCAATTCGTTGCTGTTTTTGGTCGATTGTGAGCACGAGCGGCACCCATTTCGCACAGAGCTTCCGCATACCCAAATATTCGTGAACGATATGTCCAACACGTTCCTTAGATATCTTTAGAGTGTCAGCTATCTCGATCATATTCACTTTGCGGTCACTCAAAATCATTTTGTGGATTTTTTTGATATTTTCGTCGGTAACCACCTCTTTTGGGCGTCCACTGCGTTCACCGTCTTCGGTGCTAATTTCACCACGCTTGAATTTTGCGTACCAGTCAATGATTGTTGATTTTCCTGGCGCAGAGTCCGGAAACTCATTATCAAGCCAAACTTTTGCTTCAATTGTATTTTTTCCTTTCAAATAACAATATTTAATAAGCACACGAAATTCTTTTTTTTTCATCTTTTTGAAAATAACAAAAGTTGCTTCACTAAAAATGCAATATCTCACAAACTAATAGTCCGATAGCTGTCAAATTTTTACACGAATTTTTTGAAGGTTGATACTATCTAAAAATGAAATGGATTTAATTCTAGTGTCGTCATCTATTGGTCAGACCGGGGATTTTTCAGCCGACCTGTTATATCAGCAATTTTTAAAAAAGGAAATTAATGATGAAATTCTGAGAATCAATGTTGATTAAATATATAACAAAATTGTTCTTTTGACATGTTTATATTCTCTGTTATTTGTCTATCTTTCTTTTCTTTGGTTAGGTCGATAGTTGTAGTTTTTAACTGTCTCATTCATTTATTTATTATTTTTTTCAATCAGTTTATTAAAAAGTGTTGAGGTTGACATTTGATAAAACATAATATTTCTGAAACGTGAAAAACCTTTTGAGTAAAATATTTGCCAACTTTTTGACGATTTTATAAAAGCACTCCGGAAATAGGTCGGTTGGCTGAATGCCGGAAAACAAAGCGGAAAATTTTATAACGTTTTTCCGAGTCGCAGCCACTCATTAGATCCTTACTTTCAAAAGTGGTTATGGAGAAATTACCGTACTCTTAACTTTTTTAGTCCCAGATTTTTTAAATTGGAGTCTGGGAATGTGCTTTTACTCCGAGGTGCACATACTATTTTTTCTGAAAACACATTCAATATTGCGGTTTTCTATTTAAAATATTGTGTGCTTTCCTAAAACGTCAAAGTGACAACTACAAACCCAAAAAATCAAAAGTTTTGAGCCTTGAGCATATTGAAACCTCTATTAATCATTGAACGACGTAGAAGATTGGGGAACTACGCTTTTAATTAAAATACCTGGTAATAAAACTAATAAACCAAGGTTTTTTGTAATAAATGAGACATATACAGGGTGTTTCATTAAGAATTATCCATATAGTAACTGGAGAAACCTCAGCACTAAATATGAAGATTTAGGCCAAAACACTTAAGTAAAATATTTTTCCTAACCGAGATATAGGGTGTTTTATTTTTACTATTCTAAATGATTGTATCCCATATTTTTGACACCTTCAAATATTTTCTGTTCATACTTGACAAAGAGTTTATACATATTAGGTTACTTTAAACAGTGGCAAAAAATATTTTTTCTCGATTACCAGAGGCGTACGGTAGGGATGGATACTTTCTTTTATCCCCCTACAATTTATGCCACTGTCCTAATAATTGTTTCTGCATGTTTTTTTGATTCTCCGTCACTTTCTACGTAAATATCATCCTCTTGTCTCAATATGATAGAGTGAGTAGTTTTAGAGTTATTTGCATTTAAAGGTAATGTTTAAAATATCCATTTTATTCCAATAATTCCTTAATAATTTAATCAACCCAACATATTTCTAAAGGTTAGAAGAAATTTTTCCAAAAGGATTAATAAATGTATTGAAGTCAATGGAGGCCACTTCGAAAATTTACTATAATGTTAACTAACTAGAATTTTTTGTACAGTAGTCTAAATAAATAATGGTTTCAGTACGTTTATTTTATGTATTCATCATGTTATTTCGTAATGAAAATCATAGTTCTATTTTGTTATAAATTTAAAACTGAAAATTAGATAAATATTAATATGAAAAAATCATTTGAAACTAATAAATTTTATTTATTCAGTGAAATAGTTATTGACTCATGTGAATTTACGATTAGAATTATTAACCTTAGAACAAAAAGATACAGGAAGGAGTATATGCAAAATGACCTTGAGTCCAGAAAGGAGCTTGCATATGGCGGCCAATTGTCAGTTTTAGTTTCCGTTTCCATTGACGTACCGAAAAAAAATTAAAATTATATCAGGGTTTTTATTTTTAATAAATTTCAACCAATCAAGAGTGTAAATATAATTAGTTTTTTAAATAATTTAGTATTTATAAGAACCGAATGATACGCCTATGCGCTAATTTTTGACATTTATATGCAAAAATTGCTTTGACAGCATACTGTAAACATGAAAAATGAGTCATACAAGGAGCTTCAAGATGGCCGACTTCCGTCGCAAATTTTCCTTAAAGTTAATATATGACAGACTCCTTCCTGTTTCTTTTTGTTCTAAGGAATTAACAAATTTTGTTGTCAAGGTGGTTAGATTATTAAGGAAACTCATGTTAAATAAGCAATAAAACAAAAATGGATATTTTAAACATTACCTTTAAATGCAAATAACTCGAAAACTACTCACTCTATCGTATTGAGACAAGAGGATGATATTTACGTAGAAAGGGACATGTAGAAACAATTATTACGACAGTGGTGTAAATTGTAGGGGGATAAAAGAAAGTATCCATCCCTACCGCACGCCTCTGGTAATCGAGAAAAAAATATCATTTACCACTGCTTAAAGTAACCTAATATGTGTAAACTTTTTGCCAAGTATGAACAAAAAATATTGGAAGGTGTCAAAAGTATGGGATACAATCATTTAGAATAGTTAAAATAAAACACCCTATATCTCGGTTAGGAGGAATATTTTACTTAAGTGTTTTGGCCTAAATCTTCATATTTAGTGCTGAGGTTTCTCCAGTTACTATAATTTAGTGCTGAGGTTTCTCCAGTTACTATATGGATAATTCTTAATGAAACACCCTGTATACCCTTTTATAGAAAATATGTAGCAAGGGAGGCAGATTTTTCTAGGCCTAGGCCGGGAATATTTTTCTCGTACAGTACGGGAATAGTATATTGTCCAACAAGGTGGAAAAGTGTCTTTTCCACCGCGTTGCACACCATACTTTTTCTACGGCTGCATATTAATAATAAAAATAAAGAAGTGAATTCATAACATTTTATTATTATTATTATTGGTTATAAAATAAACGACATATACTTAATACAAAAAAAAAACCTAATTTAATTAATATTGTAATTAATTGTTACATTACTGCAATTTTGTATTGAGATTCCTGGTGTTTCATTTTTTCGTAACTGTGGGAAAAAATCTACCTCACTGCTGAATTCCCATTTAAATGTACGTGGTGTGGGAAAAGACCCGTCAGGAAGATTTTTTCCCACAGTTGAAAGCAATACGTCACTTTGTAGTTCTGACAAATATGTCAAAAGCACCACATTCCATAGCAGCCGTAGAAAAAGTTCGTTGGCTAGCAACGGAATATTGTACCAGATTAGCGTACTTTGGGGTTAGAAATTGATCCGAGAACATAGCGATTTCCAAGCGATTTCAGAAAAAATACATTTAATTTGAATAATCTATTTGTAGATGAATTTGTAGACACTGTGGAAGCCTCAATAGACGCAGAATATTTAGAGCGAAACCAAATTATAAGAAAAAAGCATCTCCTAACCGCATTATTTTTAATATTTTCGATTGAAAAAGTGACTGCAAAGAGCAGCAGTCCGTAAAATGTGCCGTGATTAAAAATTCTGTTGTAATGTTTTCATTTCCAATGGGTCATTCTGCAGTAACGGTTTACAAACCAGCGATTATGATATTCATGAATACAAACCTTGAAACTATAATGTCTCTTTCCTTTACTTCCTCTATTTCCGGTTTGGGTAATTGGCATTCCGATTCGTTACACGAATTTACAAATTACCATCCCAACAGTGGTGTACTAAAATTTAGGAAAATAAGGAAATATACAGGGTGATTCATTGAGAATGAACTGGAGATACTGCACACCAAAATATGCTGTTGAGCCTAACATTTTGCAGATTTAAGAGATACAGGGTAGTTAAAGTTGGATTTTTAGTTTGGAATTTCCTTCTAATTTTGTAATTTATGTTTCTTTGGCTTGGAAATTACGAATTTCCATGTCAAAAAATATCTATTTTCAAATTTTCTGGACGATATCTTAAAATCACAAAATTAATAAATCTCCAGCTATAATTACCATGCATAATCTGCTCCAGTTCAGAAATTGACCGTTCTTACTGAACCACCCTGTATGCTATTAGATTTTGAGTGGAAGTAGGTCCGCCTATGGTGGCTTTATCTCCGATTAGTTACCTCAACAGGTTTAACAGTTCAATCGCTAAACTCTAATCAATGAAAGGGAAGTTACAGAAACTAAATTGATGGCACAAAAAGGCCGTATTTATACCAAAGTATAGATAGTTAGTTCGTAGTTTTGATTAATTCGGGTATCCCAAAGTTTTTAACGATGGTGTTAAATTTTGCTTTTGTTTAATGTGTATGAATGCTTAACGAGCCAATTTTAGAGAATGAGTTGCTGGAAAGTTTAACTGGAGTGAAATTAAAACGTGCAGTGTGGGGTATAAGCAAATGGAATAAATTAGGAAATTAATATTTCTAGTGCACTTTTTATCTATATTTTTTTTAAACTGTCTATTTAGTATGTACTAAAGTCTTCTTGTACACACTACAAACAATGACACTTCGCTCAAAATAGAGCAAGTTGAGTATAAGGTCGCGGGCACTATCACCTTGTTCCAGAGCTTTTTTAAAAGCAGCTAATGAGCTTAACGAGAATCATTCTTTAAAGAAGTTTTCCAAGTTTTCCTGTCCGTGATCCGATGGCATTCAGATTGTTGGGTCGCTATCCAGACTTCTAATGCTGATGTTGGAGTACTTGTCAAAGCACCTGGAACACTTTGGCATGCTTGCTTTTGTATGCTATTGAGAAACCTGATTACTCCAGCCTGCTCTATTTTTGGCAACCATACTACTGAGCCGTACCTCACCATAGATTTTTTTAAAATGTGTATATAACCCTGGTGTTGTTTTCCGCACAATCTCCTACTTGTGTTGAAGGACAATGTACATTTATTTGTGATCCTCTGAAGATAGCTTTTCCA
The DNA here is from genome assembly GCA_035357415.1 of Ophraella communa. Classification (NCBI taxonomy): domain Eukaryota; kingdom Metazoa; phylum Arthropoda; class Insecta; order Coleoptera; family Chrysomelidae; genus Ophraella; species Ophraella communa. Next base: position 41,711,857 of record CM068985.1, on the reverse strand, counting down.
AGTATACCTTTGGTCAAAAATGATTCCCAAGTATTTTGCCTCTTGGGCATATGAAATTTCTTCCTTACTGAGTCTTTGTCAAGTTGACCCATCTTTTTTACACCAACTGTTAGCAATATCATTAGCATTTTGTGCCTGTTTTCTGATGATCCCTGTAAATTTGTCTTTGGTGACTATTAATAGATCATCAGCAAAGCCTAGGCATAAATGTCTGGCTTCTAAATCCCAGAGAAGTAGCAATAGCACCCCTCCTTTAGCTATATTAGCTACTAAAGTAGCTTCGCTCAAAGAGGACAGGCCTTTATCCATAAACAGAGGTTGGAGGAAAGACCTTGGAGGAAAAAGGATACCAAACCTTTTTCCTCCAAGGTCTTTTCTAATAGTCCTTCTAGCTCATCCATTATCACGAAGCTTCTTCATCCAAATTTTACATAAAAAATATGATGCTGCAAAGGGTGAGGGGGTGGCTTTTCCAGTAAGTTTAAATAAGCCAAAATGCTTGCCCCTTTCAACATAAATTGACGTGTTTTTGCATTTTTCTTAAATACCAGTATTACAAAGGTTATTAATTTTTTAAGTAATATTATTTATGTTCTTCAATCTCTTACCTCACTATAAATATGGAATAAAGTTGATGGATATTTCGTTACATCAAGTATTTTCTAGTCAAACTAACTTGTGCAAATATTTACCATCAAGAACGGCCTTAAAAAAAGATATTAATCAACCGTGCGCGCAAAGTTTATCGCCCTTTTCCAAATTCTACACGTTCGATCGATTGGACGAAACCATTTCGCGTGGTTGAAAGTCAAAAAAAATAAAAAACACCCCATCGATCATGTTTTTAAAAAATATTATTTGATCGATTGGTGCTAATAGAGACGTTCTGCCGTTTTCTTGCTTTTGCAAAGAAAAGAATGTTCGTGAAAAGGTGTGCAAATTCGATGAACATGATGAATGTATTATCAATTCTAAACTTTCGTTAGATATTTCTAGAAGTTCTCACTTTAACAGTAAATAAAAATATGTTTTTTTTTTTAATTTCAATATGATCTATCGCCCTCGCCGGTCTACTACTGATCAACTATCAACTATCAGGTGTTCTCTATATACAAAAATGATTCTCTACTTGTTGTCACGATGACGAAAGGGCATTATTTAATAATACGAGGGTACATAAAATAGTTGTCAGATGGAGAATGGACATTATTTAACAGAAATATAATACAAGGGTACATCAGTTCACATTTTTCACATGGACCTTTATTAGAATACACACTTTTTTTATTAATTATACCAATTCGAATGATTCAATTTCATGTTACCTTCAGTATCTTGAAAAAGAATTTCAATCAAATAAATTCGAAAGCTTGATTATTAGAAAATAGTTTTACCTACTTTTGGCCGATATCCTGACTACATCTCCAAATCTGGTAGCTGTTTTCTTTTGGATTTTTTATCAGATCAAAAATATTTTGGGTTTTTGATTTGTTTTGCAAAATAAGAATTTGATTATGGTAATAAGTGTTCGTTATGCAATAGGTACAATAGTTACAAGCACACCAAAATATTATTTTCCTTTTAGAAAATGATTTTTTTTCCGTTCTACGTAATTATATACCCTTTTGCGCGCTTCTGATGAAGACAATTTATTAAAGTTGGAATTACGGTCACCACCTTTCAGCTCGGAGTTCAATTGTTGGAATGGCAATAACAGCTCTGTGGGAAAAGTGCAAACTGCCATCAATTTTCCCAACTTCTCTTTGTTCTAAATCTTCTCAACCCTTCTAAACAAAATGCAGATTTATAGAAACTCTTTTTCACAGTTTTTTAAATAAGTATATGCAGATTACTGTAGTTTGTCAATTTTTTTGTTAAGTGTATTCGATTTTTAATAATAAGCTGTCTAATTTTATTACATCTTCTGCGATTTATATATTTCTACAATTATTTTGTTTAATTTTAAAATATAGTTGATCGATAGGAATTTTAATTTCTTAAAACGAGTTGATTTTTGTATTTTATTCATTTGAATATAAAGGAGCACTTAGGAACATTTTACGAAGAACATAATATGTCAGTAAACCGAGTGAGTTTTTCGAGGAAAAAATAAGACCAAGCTGCTGCTTTCTTGCTGAACTAAGCTTCAAGTTAAAAAAAACTTACAGAATGTCATTCCATGTCAATTTTTTTACAATTTGTCATTTGTTAATGTTTTATTGTTTTTCATCACAAATATTAGTGGATATTTTTTAAATTTCAGACAATTTTAACTAATTGAAAAACTATTTTTGCCAGCCCAATTATGTTTATATTCGGTTTTATTAAAAATCTGACACTGCGTGCCGAGCGAAGCGAGGTTCGCAGCACCAAATCAATCTGAACTAATTTAAAAATATGTATCATTATGCATATTTATGCATAATTACTTGACAAGCTGAAAGCAGACATTGCAGAAAAACGGCCACATTTGGGGAAAAAAATAATTTTGTATCACCAAGACAATGCGCTGTCTCACACCTCAGCGATTGCCATGGTGAAAATCCACGAATTACGGTTTGAACTGCTTGACCACCCTCCTTACTCACCAGATCCAGCCCCAAGCGACTTTTTTTTGTTCTCTAAGCTAAAAGTTGCGCTCGGAGGACAGATATTTTCGTCGAATGAGGAGGCCATCACCTTCGTAAACAACTATTTTGCAGAGAAAGACGCCGAGTACTATTTGGACGGGTTCAAAAGATGGGAGCATCGCTTGGATAAGTGTATAGACTTACAAGAAGACTATGTAGAAAAATAAAAATTAAATTGAAGAAAAAATGTCTAGTATCTTTGTTAGGTCGCAAACTTTTCAGACAACCCTCGTATGTTCATTGAATCTTTACAATTTCTAAGTGTTTGAACTTTATAATCATTACATTTCGTTAATGTTTTATTTAGTTTTTCAATGAAATTACTTAAATCATGATGATGACATTATCAGTAAAACAAATACATTTTTTCGACGATCGTTAAAAAAAGTCCACTTTTTTTCACAGTTATTAGTTCATAAAGTACCACTTTTTTTCACGTGTTAAAAAAAGTTACTTTTTTTAACATGTTAAAAAAAGTAAAATGACAGCTTACAGTCTAGTTATAAGAAGTTTTGTCATCAATTTAGTGGTCTGTCACGATAGCGTATGAGCAAGCACAAGGTCCTACTAAGCAAGAGGTCGTCGGTTCGAATCCCGCGTCGGAACTATTTTTTTTATTTATTAAATACTTATACCTATCCAGGGATAGGTTATCAAAACTGGGAATTATTTAAAATTATTCCTGTTAACCAAATTATAGAAAATTTCATTATAAAACACATAGAATCGGCCAATCACGTCACCTATGGAAAACCAAATAAGAGTTGACATTTTAGAAACGCTAAGTAATTTGTTTGTGATTTGACAGTTAGTATTTCGTGTACTGAGTAAAATGGAAGAAAATAATTCGAATTTCGAGGAAGAAACATATATTTGTTATATTTGTTCTCTCTGTTTATTTATCTACAAATTAATAGGCTACATTCTGTTACTAATTCTGCAACAAAACGGAAAATAAAGTAAGTATGGGACAAAATTTCTTACGATCGTCGAAAAAATATTGTATGCAACACATGCATAAAGTGCCTTTTTTTCACTCTTGGGATTGCGGCACTCACCTTCGGTTCGTGCGCGCAAATTTCCCAATCGTGAAAAAAAGTACCACTTTATGCACTTGTTGCATAAATTACTATTATGATACACATAATAAAAAATTCATTTGATTGTGGTACCAATTCAACTGATTTTATACGTAATTAAAGCATTACAGTAAGAATCTAGGTTTTAGAACACCTGCGTAAAAATAAATATTTTAGACGGCACCAGGTGTTCATTACCATTTATGGAATAATTAACAAACAGGTATGATCTTTTTAGTGACAATTTTCCACGTTTTTTTTTGGAGCAGCAGGACAATTATAATGTGTGTATAATAACAATGGGATATAAAACAAAAAGGACTTTTTGGTCGTAAACTGCAACATGAAATTAGACATTTTTACGTTTACATCAAAACCACATTAATATTATTACAATCAAAACAATTAAAAAAATGGTTGATTTATTGAATTAAGTTTCTATCACTTTATATTTTCTTTGTTTAAACGTTTGCAACAAACCATTAACAAGAGAACGACATTTTTAAAATTTACCTAATTTATATGATTTATATTTTAATTTGTGTTGTAATGTCTCTTCTGAAGAGGTTTTATCTTTTATCGAAGCAACTCTGATGATGACCTTATAAGCCGAAAGCGCTCAGTTACCGAATTAATAAAACTTTACACACTTAACCTACGGTTTTTAATATAGAAAAAATTTTCCTTCCTTTATTATTAATAGAATGATTGTCGACATTCTGTGATACTTCTAGGCATACTTTTAATTAGGTCGTCATGTCAATCTAACAATGCTCATTGTAGCTGCTATTGTATTATTAGAGCTATTTTTTTTAAATTAAACGTGGAAATTTAATTCAAACGTTTAGTTATTTATTATTCTCAACAATAATTCTAGTCCTACTTACTTAATGGTGAAATATGTATTTTTGGGTTAATGAGACCGTGGAAAAAATAGTATATACCATTCGGGTGGGATGCTATTTTGTCCTCCGTGCATTGTAGCCATCGGGCTTAATTGTACCTCTGCCAAAATAACGCATTTCATTCCCTTACGGTATAATGTACTATTTTTATATATATGTGTTGTTTTTGTGATAAACTGGTAAATTTTTACTGGGTGGTTTCTATGTTTATATAATAATAAATAATAATAATTATTGTTTATATAATAATAAATTGGTCTCGAAATTCTTAAAGTATTGAATCTAGTTACAGCACTAGCTATATTGATATTCCTTACTCGAATATAATATTTTAGCGTAAGTATTTTCAGCACAACATTCCAAACAATAAAATTAATTAGGTTAAATATCGACAAACATCTCCAACACGTATTTTAAATATAACAAACCAAGTAATTTTACCCTCAGTCATTAGATTCTACGATAATTCTATCAACATGTTTTCATGAAATTTTCGCTTGTACTATTTTACTCAAAACATATAATTATTATTTCGGAATAAATATTTTTAACAAACTCCACTATAATTTATTATGGTTATTTTTTTTATTCTTTGTCTGACTAGTACTTGGCTAATCAAGGGTTTAAAAAAATGTATAAAAATAATTTCCTAAACCTAAAATCGTTTATATAAGAAAATAATTATTTTTTTCTTTTTCAGGTAAGTGTTTTTCCAATATTTAATTGCCCGTAACGGTAAGTATGACGAAATTTTTATGTTAATTTTTCGTTTACGCAATAATTAGTGATAATTATATGTGTTTTGTAAAAAAGTATTAAAATTTGGGAAAAATGTAGAATCCGGACATTATTTCGATAATAATAACGTTTTTTCCGCGGACACACCTACATTTCCAACAGCTGTACTAGAAGTCTTTTTGAAGGTTTCCCCACTCCATGTCTACATACAAAGTGAAGCCACGTCAATCACTAATAGTCAGAGTTGTCAGAAATCCCTTGCTACACAGACGGCTCAAAAACCGAGAAACTAGGCAGTTTCTAGCCTCCCTAGCCCGAGTGGCACATTGCTCTCATTGGCCTTCAACCTTTCTGTGGCATAGCGAATGTCTCCCCCGGGAGACAAACACGTACTTCGTCTAGAGAATGGTGGAAGAAGGCAGGAGAAAGAGTTCATCAAGGGACCATCGCCAAAATTCAATGGGTATCTACTGAATCAACATAGGAAAACAATCAGGATCCTGGTTGGGATTCTGATTGGGCTTTGTAGACTTAACAAACACATGAATAACATTAGATTGGCAGACACAACCCAATGCAGATTTTGCCAAGAAGATGAAAAATCCTCAGTACACATACTGTGCTACTGCGAAGGCCTGACTAAGCTGAGGTTTTCAGCAATAGTTTTCAATAATAGTGGAGGAAATATCTAAAGCCTCCCAATATATGGGAGGCTGTCATTCGAAGACAAGAATGACATTCGAAGATAACAGTGCTGGACAAAGAATTCTGGATAAATAATACATACATTTGGTAAATACTACAATTAAATTCAGTTTAGCAGAAGAAAACTGTTTCTAAAAACATTATTTTCCAAAAAAATATTTATTAAAATCTTCCAATTGACACAGATCAAAATATATTATAATTTAGCACCCTATAGCTAACTTATACAGAGTATAAAGACTTGTTTCCTTCAAGATAAAGTTTGCAAAAATCAGTTAAGCAGAAACCATCTAAAAAATATATTTTATACCAGTTTTCGTTTCGTGATTGATTAGTTAACTTTGATGGAGTTTTATACTTCAACTTCAACAATATGTTTCACAAACTTTTTCTTTTTGCTTTTAATTTATTTATATTCTGTAACAATACAGTTTATGGTTTTTATGATTGACAGTATTTCATATATAAGTATAACATACAGGTTGTTCTATTAAATAAAAGCATACTCTTGCTGTGCCACTATCTTTTGAAATTAGATTAGCCTGCATTATAAAGCTCATAGATCCGCTACACTAATAGGTAGTGATAAAAGTTAATTACGAAATTTTAGGCACCACCTTTGATGTTAACGTTTCAAACAAAATGACAAATTATGTTAAAAAATAGAAAAGGAACGGGGTTTTGGGTTATTATTATTAATTGAAATATTAGCTATGTAGAAGAGATGAGAGAAATTTGTAATTTTAGCATTTTAAAAATGTATCAAATCGTTTGATATTTTAACCTTTGTCTCTTAACTCGACAAATTAAAAATGGTCCACATTTTTTATCTACTTGTCGATAGTGTGGTTGTCTTTAAATAAGGATATGACATTTTTCATATCCTTATTTATCTGATCCTTGATCTTTAAAGGCCGGCCATGTATAGGACTCATATATGGTGGAAGTACTTAACAGGGTACAAGGTATCCCCGTGTATATTAATCTGCCGCGTTTCAGTAACTCCAGAAATCCCCTCTTGGGCCCCCCTACTATTAGTTAAAATTACCAATACTATCTCGTAAATAAAAAAGCTGATTCATCACAGAGTGTTTGTTTTGGCCACGTGTAGAAAGCACGTTCAATATTAAGGTGCAATGGTCATGAATTGTTTTCCCCAAAAACCAGATTCCCTCATTCTTTGACCTGTGGCAAGAATTCATGATGCTATATGCCATATATGCTATACGAGGGTTGCCTTTTATATTTCGGAATTAAAGAACAAAAAACAAATAATGTTAATGATCGAAAATTACTTTATTGTTTTTCAGAATATGAATAGGTTAACGCTTCACATAACTTCATAAAAAATATCAATAAATTTAGATCTACACGAATAAAAGATACGTTGTAAAGTAAAACATTTAAAAAACTCGATAGTTAAAAGCTTAATTATGCTGGGTATGATGGAAAAAGAAATACATGAAAAAGCATTTATACGAATTGCATTAAAAAAGTGGATAAAGTTCAATTAGTAACGGAAACTATTCAAATTAATAACAAAATATCAACCTATAAACTCTATGTGCCATTTATTCAACAATTGTTGTCTAAGATCGATTATTCAATTATTTATACAGTTTTTATGGAAAATTACAATTACCTAAAATACATAACGAACATTCATCTGGGTCGAGAAATTTTTCAGCGTCTAATTTCGTATAATATATGCAGTTTGCCAAAGGTCAGTATTAGCAAAATGAAATTTGGCGCGCTATCAACAAAAGACGAATGTCATTTCGTTACTATTTTGTACGTCAACAAGGTCGATTACCTTCTCGTTCTATTTTAGTGTGTATCAAGATTCGTTTGAATTTAACAATATAAATATACTGCTCAACGATAGGTTGTTTAACTCCAAATTTGACCCTATTTGTTTTATGTTTCTAATTAGACTTACTTGATTGTTTTCCATATGTAGGATTTTCTGTGTTGTCTAGGGTTTGGTTGATTAAAAAACTTCCAAATAAAGAGTTTTTTAGGTGTTATCAGCCTAATTCTCAGTATCCTTTCCGAGATATAAACAGCTTTTTATATAATAAGAATTATTGCCCAAACAGAACTTGCAATGTGAAAACAAATATATACATTACTGTAGGAAATGTTCTCAGAAAATGCAAAAAATTGAAAAAAACTCAAATTCGAAAATTTTTTTTATCATTACCTATGTACAGGTATTTATTAAAATTTACACTTTAATTACTCAAAAAAGTAAGATTTCATGTTTTATTGATAGTTGAAAAAATTGTAAATTAAAATATACTTCAATAATTAACAAACAAATTTGGCCAATGTTTTTTATAAAAAAGATGAAAGCAAAGAAAATATAAAAAAATGGACTATAATTAATAAAATCTATTTATAAATGTAAAAAAGAAAAAATAACACTAAATCAATTAGGGAGCAGCAGAACAACATTGTTACAGAGCATATTGTCAGCTTCAAACTTGGTTGGGTAACGAATTGACAGCAACAGATTGGGGCTGGAAGCAACATCAGCCTGGAATTATGTCCAAATTTACAGAAAAGGATTTAATTCCGGAAGTATTGCTCAAAACTATTTGCTGCAGCTGTGAAACTGGATGTAACAATTTAAAATTTGGTTGGCGAAAACATGGTATAAAATGCACAAATTTATGCACTAATTGTCAGGGTACTGAAAGTTGCTCCAATATGGAAGAAAAGTAAATGATTCAAATGAAATTGTAGATGAAGAACCAATGCAGACTGGAAATAACATTGGAGACGAAGATGATGGTCTTGAAGATTTCGACGATCAACTAGAGTTGGAAAGGTTTGTCGAATCTAACGATGAAGAAATGCCTTCAAAGAGACAAAAACTAATGAATAACTGATTAGAATTTCAGATAAGGTATTTATAAATAACAAGATTAACGTTTTTGAAAAAAAATATTATGAATAACGTAATCAGAATTAAGTATCTAAATTCAATAGTAGGATTTACATATATATTTATATTGTATGAGATTTTCTATGACATGAATGTAATTCGAATTAAATAAATAAACTTTCCAACTTAAAAATAAATGCAGCAATCATATTTTTTTGATGAAATTGTACATAATAATAAAAAAATTTTTTTTTAGAATTTGGGTTTTTTCCAATTTTTTGCATTTTCTAAGAACATTTCCTATAGTAATGTATATATTTTTACACCATCAGAAAGTAGGTACTTCAACGAATAAAAAGCCCCCAAACTTTTTGAAAAAAGCTGATAATTTGACGTCAGAATTTTCGATTGAAAATTAGGGTGCTTTTTTGATATTAAGTGAAAATAAGGCGAAAAAATAAATATTTTTAATCAAATAAATTGCAGTGTATTTGGGACATAAAAAAGTAAGTTTTTACCAAATTTCGCAAATAAAGAAAAATTTTTGAAAAAGATATAAATAAAAAACCAAAAACTTGGTTTTTTGAATTTTTCACCCAAATTTTGAGGTTATGTGAAAAAATTGCGAATACAAAAGTTGTAGATCTTTTTATTACCTACAACTTTGCCATTCGCATAGGACGTATAGTTCAGCCGGAAATCAAGATAAACCATTTTTTACCCTTAAAAACTCACCCCCTCCCACTTCCCGAACTCGGATCGACCGTAATGTATTTTTCCTCTCATTTTGATCATATTCCCCTCCTTTTCTAATGGGTTTCATTCTACTGTAATTTTTTTTTGTTTCAAAAATTATCGACCCTGGTCTAATAGCATCAATTTATGTATCGATTAAATTGCAAATGTATTTCAAATGGAAAAAATAGAGATGCTACACTGTTTAAATTTTAAATTTCTAATTTGATCCGTCTAATAAAGATATTGTCCAGTAACTACACTACACAATTTGATCTGATTATTTTTCTTGCTACTAATTCGCTATGAATCATTCTTTTCAATTCACATTTTCACGTAGATTCTATTAAACTTTGCTGCCTAGCCTATACAACCCTGTGCTTACGAAGTAGTTGCACGAGCGAGAAAGACAGCGAAGCAAGTGCACTACCGAGTATAGTATCGATCTTTCTTGTAGATGTACAAGTTGACAAAAGAGAAAGACGACTGGCATCGTGTTCAGCTAAAGCTGGACTATCCTCGGCGACGAGGTAGCCGCCATTTTCCTTTCTAAACTGTCGGGAAAACGGCCAAAGCTAACTGAATTTATGTAAACCCCCTGCGGAGAATTGGATTACTAGGCGTAACCTGATTCCGTGTATTTGGATCGTATTGTACGAGGTGTTGTTGATTTCTTTGCCAAAAAGTTTTTGGTAAAGTTCTGTCGAAGTTTTTTCTGGCTCGCACCTTTTCCTGTAGGGTTTATGAAATTGATTAGTTTATTTTAGGAATTTTTTCTTTTCAGTGTTCTTAAAACATTTTCCCTTTTAGATTTGTTAGGATTTCTAGGGTGTTTTGTATAGTTATAAATATGTACCATAGTGTTTTATTTTTCCAAAAGTTTCCGGCGGATTTTCCGAGCTAAATATGGAATCTTAAGTGTAGAAATCAGGTGGCGTTAAATCTGGTTAATGAGGTGGATACCAAAATCTGTTACCAAGATGTTCCGTCCTGTTAAAATCATTGCTTACAGACTTTTGTAGTATTTAAGAGTCTTTTATTCTGAAAAGCAACTTCGTGCGGACTGACTTATTTTAATAGCTATTTAAGCCGACACTTTGAAGCTCAGGGCTGTATTTATACTTGGTGTGGGTACTCTTACCCTCACCCTTGAATGATAGGGCGCGTTATTTATAACAATATCGCCATTTTTAGTTTTGGAAGTAAGGTTTCAGAAAACCAAAAAGAGGGCTATCCATATCTTGATAAAATAAATTGGTCTGCCACATTCTCCATTTTTTTTTGACTGTAAACATTCGTTTCTCCATACAACCAGTCTCTTGCTCTCCATAATAGACTGACGTTTATCGATAGTCTTAAATTTAAATCCGTTGTTCTTCAAAAATCGCCACAAAGTTGTTCTCGCACAATCTTCTTTCCCTTTCAATTCGATTTGATTGCTAATAATAACTAATAAATAAAATAACAACACTAAATAACAAGAATTCCACATGAAAATATTAAACCCAAACCAGTAAAGGTCAAAACCAGGTATACTGTATTTGAAAATCAAGAGAGAGTAAATTCCCAGAATAAAAACTAATTCGGTATGCAAAACTATAGTACAGTACGTGCGGTAAAACTTCAATATTTGTAATGGATTCTAAATTGTTTTTGTTAATTTCAATACAAAATTTATTAAATTTCTTGGACTATCACATTATTTTATGATCTTTCATTGTTACTACAGTAGGCCTAAGAGGATTAACGTACGTCATAGGCGTAACCAGATTAGAAAGGGATAATTGTTATTTAACGACCTCCGAATGGCAACAGCTTCTTATGACAAATATTTTGACTTAAATAGTGCTTAAGTTTCTAGAAATGCAGTTATTTGATTTTCGATAAACGTGACAAATAGTAGTGACTAAAAATGGAAGCAGTTTGTGAGTATACGCCAGTAAAAAAATTAAAACTAGACCATTTATCGCTCAATGAAAAGAGTGCTGTACTATTTTAAACATCAAAATCCCTCAAACACTATTGTCAGTGTAATTGAAACAACATCTAAGGCAATGGGATATGGAAAATCTACAATATATAGAGTTCTAAAGGAGGAAAAATCAGGGGGATGAAACCTCACCAAAGCCTCTTGATTTTCAAATACACTATAATATAATACAATGGAAGTGATAACCAGACCAACATAGCCATTTCGCAGGATCTTAAAATGAATAATACTTGCAACTTGCAAGGCAGCAGTTACTGCCTCCCTCATTACGCAAAATTGCAGCAGAGGGAGTCACAGTATGGGGAAGGAATATGTTGTGATTGCCCTTCTTTTTCACAAAAAAACCCATATTAAATTAAATAACTTGCTGTTTCCATTCCTTGTTGTTATAAAGAATATCTTAATTTCCTACAGTAATGTTTCTGATGCTCTTCCATCAATTATTTATTGTATTTATTGGACGGGATGTCGAAACGACCGTTATTTGACAATATCACGTGCTTTTCTATATGAATTCAACTGCAACTGACGATATTTTCGATATGATTTCACTCAATCTATATAAGTTGTCTGTTCTCGACCGTGACAAATGATACTTTCTTAAAAACAACTCCATTTCCTATTTTTTATACAATTAAAGTCTCGGATCGACAAATAAAAATGGGATTGGATGTTGGCAATTGTTCACTATGCCAAAGTAAATCTGTTGACAAAACAATCTACCAGATTAAAAATATTAAATATTTATGTGTTTGTAGAGGTATTTTTTTGTTCAAAGATATAATATGTGATTATATTCATGTATGAATATGCATTGTAACGATAACAAATAGTATTGATAAAAGTCATAAGAATTGGAAGCAAAAAGATCATCAAGATTGATTATTCTATCGTAAAAGTAAAAACAGAATCTTAAATTGACTGCTAAACACAAAGATGGTATTTTTTCCTCTGATCGCCGCCACTGTTATATTATTTTTGTTGTACCATCTGAAGAAAGTGACCTCTTGACCCGTGTTGACAGTCTGGGCGACAATTACAGTACGTAATCTCACGATACGTTGATTCGTATTTGTCGTTGTCTTTTAATAAATCTTATTCGATGATTCATACTTCTATTTATTTGTTTCATTAATTTAATTTAACTTTAAATTGCTCCTTAAATTCTTTATTTATTTATTTAGTCAGTAGAGACACTTGAAATTATTTAAATATATAACAAGTACTTATTGAAGCATAATAAGTAATAATAAAAATTTGAAAATTATTGCATTGCTTTAAAGCTCTTTTACCTTTGTGTGGAGGCACCCCGATGTGTTACTCATTTTCCAATGCGCCTATGCTTTTGATCAGGTGGTCAATGTCCTCCTGTGGTATCTCATTCCAGGCAACCACCAACTCCTTTCGAAGTTCTTCTAGAGTCTGAGGATTGCAAATTGAGCAATCTCCTTGGATCTTTACTACGACTACAATATTCATTTTTGGATTGTTAGTGGATTTAAAAAAAAAACAGTATAAAAACCGGAATCTTCAATTTATTGAATATGACTCCTTACAAGTCATTTTTAAGTCGTACAAAATTTAATTCATACAAAACTCTTTCAACTCTACTTGTATTAGACTATGTTGTCAGATATCCTACAAAAAATGCGAATTTGGATGTTTATACCTTCCTCGGAATTAATTAAAAACTCTTTCATTTACCTACAATGTTAGGAAATTCTACAACTCACTTCCAGCTGATTTAAAATCGATTCAGTCAGCTTTTCAATGACAATAAATGTTTTGAATCGAGATATTTTTCAATTCAATAAATATAACATAGTCGTATCGTTGTGTAGGTAAAGGGTATATTAATTCTCTTAGGTAAAATAAGTAAAATAAATAATTTTATCGTTAAATTTTATTTTTTGAACCGACTACTGTAGTTAAGAGATACTCATGTTTAATAATTAATTTAAATAACCTAAATCTAATAGTAATAATAATCAAAAATTACATATTTTGATTTTGATGACGTATAACTTGCAAACAGTAAAGAATAAGTAAAGATAAAGAAGTTTTAAGGTGTTTTGGGATAAATAAAGATTCAATTAGAATTAAAACATACATAATCATAAATTATAGCCCCACAAAACTTATAAAAATAAAAATTTTAAAATAATAAAAACAACAATTCAATAATTACAATAATTAAAATATAATATCCAACCAATCATACAACATTTATCATTGTAATTTATTACACAATCAATTTAATTTAATAATCTTTTATTTAATCAAAGTACTACTTTTTCTTATTTGGTCTATTGATTATTGTCTGGATATTTAATGTTGAGCTTCATCGTTCATTTTTTATTTCTGTTTTAATCGTTTTCTACGAAATCGATCAGTTTTTACTGTCAACATTCACTATCAATTAATCGTTCTACTATTACGAGTTATATAACGACACACTAGATAGGGTTATAAATAATAATAACTAATTTCTAGACTCGTTTTACGTTTCTGAAACGGTTTATTTTACTTGTACTTAATCTTGCGTAAAAATTACCAACTCGGGAATACATTGTTGAATTACTTCATTATCTCGACTTGGTATAGTGTTTATAATGTTTTATTAGTTTCGTCATTTTATTAATGAGGCAAATTAATGTACGAGCGTCCCACAGTGGTTTGGAATTTAATATAAATATGCGGTCTAAACTTGAGTTTCTGAAATAATTGACCAAGCCAGTGTAGAATCAATCAATATACAATTAAATGAAGTTTGTTGTATTAACCCTTATTTTATGAAAGTCCGTCTCATTAAGAACTTTAAACGAAGAACTTTCACTATTTATTAAAAAAAAAATTTAAGTTTTCTATTAAAAGACAGCTGTTTCGATATTAGATTGACATGCTATCTGATGTTGATTAAGTAGTGTTTATAGACTTGCCCAAGGACAATATTATTAATATCTTAGGCTATTTATTTTGAATTTGTACATAATGTATTACTTAGTATATATTTCGCAGTTTTTTAGTGCCTTTGCAGACTTGGCAAAGGACAGTGTTCAGCGAGAATACCTGAAGTCAGTTCTATGCCTTTTATGCTCATTTTGAACTGTTCCTGGTGATTTATTTACAAACCTTAAGTGATTCAATCCTGACGTATGTATCCAGTCAGATCGTTCCTGTTGCCAGGAACGGAGTCCTCTTTGGTGAGGCTTTTTGTGAAATCACATTTTTTAACTTGTTTACATGTCAATATTCGATTTTTTCCTTATCGAAGATAAAATTGTAGGCTATGCTACAAAATGGTTCAGGTAACTATAGTGGCATATTTGCTGTCCTTCTGGTTATTCCTAAAGAAGTTCAACAGCATTGATATTGGCCATTTCATATAGTCTGCTGCTTCTGGTTTTTGTCTCCAAATTCTAGAAACAGTGTGCTGTTTTTTGAGGAATGACAAATAGGCCCTCATCCTGACACCAGTTGTGAACTTGTTCCTGCGTGAGCTTTGAAACGAAGCTAGCAATTGACCTTAGGTCATTTCACTGAATTGCCCTTTGATTATCATCTCAAAATAATTGGCAAATCAGATGGTGAAGCGAAAGCGTTAAAGCAACGGCGAAACACATACTATGCTTAAATTCCGAAAAGGAATTCCCCATCAAATTCTCTAGAAATGTTAGCGTTCTAGAGTTTAAGTAGATTAACGTAGGTACATAAGATCTTTGTAGGTCGAGGTGCAGAGATTTGTAGCTAGCTTATACGACCCAAAACAATCTGGTCTAATACGAGCAATTAATCTTTTTGCCACGACTACGAATCCAAGACTATAAAACTCCTTTCTGGATAGAATCCAGAATAGATTGTTCACCAAGTCCATCATTTTTTACCTTTGCTTCCATGGTACCCTTGCCTAGTGAGGTCATGATAGACTTTATCCATTCGCTTATAAATGTAGGGACTCCTCTTCTTTTAAGAGCGTCTGTCATTGAATCGGAAGATCGTTATTGAACCTTTGTCTTCTAGGGACTTGGAAAGCAAGGCCAATCCTTATGTACTGCTGTGAAATCTGAATTATGACTGACAGACAGAGTGCAGACCTTCCAAATGAAAAAGTTTGAGAAGAGAAAAGTCACAGTAGTAACAAGATGCAAAAATAAAGAATGAAGAAATTAGAAAAAAACTTGAAATACAATACAGGGTGTTTCTAAAATATTATATGGGGCGCTTCGTTACTCAATTTTAAGACGAAAAGTTCATATAAACATGTGTGATAGGTGTTGTCGTTTATGAGATACAGGGTGTTGAATTTATTGTAATAAGTCAGTTCTGATTGTACGTGAAATTAATTTTTCCCGGTGACGCTACTGGTTTTTAGAAGTAATACGCAAAAACATGCTTATTCTAAGTGGCCTTTGAAATAATGTTGACAAGTGTCAAATTTGAAAACCAACGCAAAAATCGTACATTTTTATTTGATTGACTATGTGCTTAGTTAATAACTATGCCAGTGTTTACTAATGTTGAAATGGCTAATATGCATTTTTTGTACGGATTAGCGAATGGTAATGCCTTAGAAGCTAGACGTACGTCAAATAATCATTTACCATGTTCAGATACGTTTACTAAGTTACATATTCGTTTACAAGAAACTGAAACTTTTGCTAAATCGAAGAATATTATTGGACGACCCAGAACTGTGAGAAATCCCCAATTGGAAAACCAGATTCTTCAAATTATTGACCAACATCCAGAAACGAGTACAAGAAAAGTTGCAGATGAAGTAAATGTTAGTAACAAAACTGTTTGGAATATTCTAAAAGATAATTTATTGTATCCATATCACGTTCAACGTGTTCAACATTTGTTACCTACTGACTATCCATTACGCATACAGTGTTGTCAATGGATTTTACGTGAAATCGCGAACAATCCGAATTTGGTGGCCAATATTCTATTTATGGATGAAGCCAACTTTTCTAGGCATGGGATTATGAATTTTCATAATGACCACATATGGGCAGATGTAAATTCACATACCATAAGTGTAAAACGATTTCAACAAACATTTTCGGTCAATGTTTGGCTTGGCATCATCGATGATTATTTAATTGGACCATTTTTCCTTCCTGTACGGTTAACCGGTGAGACATACCAACATTTTCTAGAAAATGAACTTCCACTTCTTATCCACTTATTATTAGAAGGCGCATGTGGTTCATGCATGACGGAGCTCCTCCACATTTTTCATTGATTGTACGCGAGTTTTTAAATAATGTTTTTCCAGGCCATTGGATCGGACGATGATCTCCACACCCGTAGCTCCCTAGATCACCTGGACACAATCCTCTGGATTTTTGTGTGTGGGGATATTTGAAATCGCTTGTTTACACAACACTGATATTAAACGTACAAGATATTCAAAATCGTATCATAGACGGCTGTAATGTTATTCGTAACAATCCTGGTATCTTCGAACGTATTCGACAATCCATTAGACATCGAGCAGATTCTTGCATTTTAGCTGGAGGTGGACATTTTGAACATTTGCTCTGAAATGTATTATTTTTTCTTTATGTTTAACACATGTTGCTTGTAATAAAATAATAAAAAAATATAAATCAGTAGCGTCACCAAGAAAAATTAATTTCACGTACAACACCCTGTATCTCATAAACGACAACACCTATCACACATGTTTATATGAACTTTTCGTCTTAAAATTGAGTAACGAAGCGCCCCATATAATATTTTAGATTACTTAAGAAACACCCTGTATATTACAAAATGGACAATATTTTTGCACTCCTATAACGAATATTTATCGTCTCATTCTTCAGAAAGGAGAGGTCAAAAGTGATTTATCACTCTCCTCTTTTTCAATATTGTTTTTTCCATAGCTAATGTTAAAGTGTTGCTGTAACAACTGTTTTGAGTAGATAAAGTATCAATTTAACCGCAAGGATAGATAAAATGTTTTAACTTTTTTTTATTCAATAAAATTTACAAATTCAAATACATTAACGATTAAAAACAACTGAAATTTTACAATTAACATTATTAAAAATATCTATTTTTGGAGCATCACAATTTATATTCGTTTTCTTAAACACTTGATTCGAGGTACTGGATTGATTTTCAGGTTCGCCAAGTATACACTTTGATACAGCAATCTTATTGTTTATTGGCCAAAATTACAATTTTCTTTGAAATTCTATTTTTCACGTGAACTTGAATTCTTCCTATAGAAAAAAGGGGATGATAAAAGTATCCAAGGAAGGATTGCAATGTAAAAAAAATAAAGACAGAAACGTCCAATATCAAAATAAACATTTTGTCAACTGAAATTTGAACAACCATCTTTTTGCAAAGGTATTGAAATATTCTAAATGTCAATAAAGCTACACATACTATTCCCCTACATCACTATTATTTTTTTCAAGGAATTTAGAGAAAATAAAAAACAGGAATAAATTTCAATCAAAAAGAGTCTTCCTATGGTTAAGGGATCCTAGGATACTAATTTCGAACCTTAAGGTATAAGAATATCTTTCTTCAAGAAATTTAGAGAAAATGAAAAACGAGAATAATTTCAATTAAAAAGAGTCTTACTACTTCCTCCGAATTCTGAGTTAAGAACGCAGAGGTCCTGAGATAAACACCAAGGTGCCATATTGCAACTTAGAAAACTGAGATACTAACGCAGAAGTCCTAAAGCTACTTATAGACTATGATAATGTATCTATAAAATTCTGTGTTGTCCTTGGGAAAAGTTTTCTCCAATAAAATAGAGCCTTTGTTGTTTTTGCGGTTGATTATTTCGCAGTGGACATTTTTATTCGTCCATTTAGTCCATTAAGTTTATTATCGGTTATCGGGAATATATCAAAGATAAATGGAAACGGTTTAAATTATCGCACGTTGGCTTTTGCCTTACCATTCGTATATTAATGAAAAAAAAAGAGTCAAATAAAACACGCCGTCGTCGGATAGGTAAAGTCAGAATCGAAAATTTTCAAATTTCAAACACGTTCATTTGTAACTTTGTTTGGTAAATAGAGAGGATTATGAATCCAAACATCCAATCGAACGGCGAGAAAATATTCCCAACCTTGACGTCACGGGAGTTTGCTGCAGCAAAAGCATCTCTATGTAACGATCCTGGGCGTTAAACGCGACGTTGCCGTTACCGTTCACTGCTGTTTTACCAGTCAATGTTATAACAACAAAATTTAGACGTTGTTTTATCAACTATTTATAACGAGGTGTAGTACAAATCCGTAAAATTGTCTTTTAGAACAAATAGTAGCGTGGATTATTTACGGTTTGTCATTTTCTTGCAGTTCTTAAAATCCTTGGGTAAAAATATGAACATTCACTTTGTCAGATACCTACTTTACTATATTTACCCTTCTTACAATTCTTTTATGACTGTGGCCAACTGAAAACTATGAAGGTGTCATTGTTAGGAAGAGGAATTTGCGGAATATTCAGATTTCTCCATTTTCTGATTTGGTATTTGGAGGCTAAGGTGCTACCTAGAATCATTTCGTAGATTTACGGATTTGTTGACTAAAATTTCAGTTTAAAAATATTAAAAATTATTTGATTATAAGCCACTCAATAACTCCGGTATGTATTTAAAATGGTAGATACTCTCTAATACAAAACTTCATTATTCTGTCATCATTTTAGGCTTCTTGTTAGTTATTACTAACTACTCCTTTATATATAAGCAGTTTGGACATTATTAATTACATCAATTTCTGGTAAATTTAGCTGTTACTTCCTCGCTGGCCTGATATCCGGAATATACTTTGGTTTTTAAACAAGAGAAACCTACTATTTTATCTTTACAAACACTTAAAACCAAGTAAGATTTTTCCAATTCTATTCCAACAATTTTCCGCATGTATTAAGAGAAATTTAGAATCTTTAAGTGAAAACTACAACACTGCTTTTGTTACTATTTTATATTTTATTTGAGGTTTCATCCTCTTCCTCACAGAATCTGCACTTTGCTTCATCTGCTAACCCTAGTTTCTTCATGTGGCTTCTTAACCGGCAATTCGGAGTCTTTTTTTACTGAGGTTGAGGCAGCTAAGAGATTTCTTCTGGTCATAGCTCTCCAGTAGTATCTTAGATTGCCTCAGTCCTTCCAGATGATTCCAGTACTTGGATTTTTCTTTCTCCATTTCTTCCCTTAGTTTTCTTAAGATTACTCTACTGCTGATCCCACAAGATGGTTCTGGACCCAAATGTGGGGTTTCAGCTCCTTTTTTTGCCAGCTTATCTGCTGTTTCGTTCCCCTCTATTCCTATGTGTCCCGGGACCCATAGGAGGGTGACAGTGTTCTTCTGGCCTAGTTCATTTAGTTTGCCCAGGCATTCCCAAACCATCTTCGAACTGATTATATTTGAGCTCAGCGCTTTGATGGCTGCTTGACTATCCGACATGATCACAATCTCTTGTCTGCGGTAGTTTCTTCCAATATTGAATTCCACACATCTTTCCATGGCGCGGACTTCTGCTTGAAAGATGCCATATTTTATTTTACACCATAATTCAATTTTTAAAATTGTGCGATTATTTTTGTGACGATTAGGTAGAAATTTCCTCTTTTTTGCGAAATCTGAAAACTTGGCAACGTTATTCGTTCTATTCGCTCACATGAAATTCTCCATCCAGTCGAAGTACGGTCCGTGGCGTGACCTGTGGGGAGCATCGCGACGCTTTCCGTTTTGTAAATAGTAAATAAACAAGTGATAACATCGATTTTCAACCATAAATTTGCAACGAATTCAATTTCAATCGATTCTTCAAATCGAATAATGTGGAGTTTAATTTACCATTTTTATCTAAAACTACAAAAAATTAGTTGAGAAGGGTGAGAATGTAGTGACCTTGGGTTTTGTTAAAGTACATCTTCTTATTATGTAATCGCATCTTTCTTCAACTTGTTTTCTTTGTGTGTTGCAATACAATGTTTCACTTTAGAAAAGGAGAATTTTCTTAGCAAAAGTTACTTTTGAATTTGCTACCGATTTTATTGGATACAATTTCTCGTAATGTTAGTTTAGTTTACATTATATTATTAAGGAGTTTGGTAAATAAAACATAATTTAACATTTTAAAATATAATTTTAATCAAACTTAATCAGCAAAGTATATAATTGATACAACATAATCATTATAAGAGAAATTTCCAAAATATCCACGATTTATTAAAACAACTTTTTATCGTCAGATTAAATTTGGATTTTGTTTTGTTTTTTGTTTTATGAGATAACTATTAGATATTGACTAAGTAGTATTAAATCCTAGATGTTATTAGCCTTTAGGAATTTTCCCGGATATTTTTCACTGTAAGTTTGACGGTGAAATGATATAGAAAAACCAGGAAGAAAACTATATATGGTACTGATCTTTGTCTAATATTGTGTAGTATTTCTATTTTTTTGGTTTTGTGGTTTTCAACGATAACTACATTTAAATTACATAAATTACAAAGTAAAAATAAAACGTTTTTCAGAAAAACTTTGGTTCATAAGCGTTCACAATAAATTAAACTGGTTGAATTTTAAAGTTTTTTTCTCTCATCCTAGTCAAGCTTTGGCAATAGCAGAGTATGTGTACTGAGGTTTCTTCATTTATTGGCAAAAGCTACATATGGATATTAATGTGATCGTTAAGTCTACAATACCCATCAGGAACCCAACCATGATCCTGGATTGTTTTCTTATTCTGACTCAGTAGATACTCCGCGAATTTTGGCGAGGCTCTTTTGCTGAACTCTTTTTCTTGGTTTTTTTTGGAGCCTTATTCCACCACCATTATCTACACTAATTTTTTATCCCTTTGCTGCTATTTGTCTTCGTGGCCAATGGGAGCACAAGTAAGCAAGTAAATCTGCCTTATGATCCTAGTGGCCTAGCACGCAGGCTATGAAAAGTCTTTTATGATTGCCTAGTTCCTGTAGCAGTTTCAAGCCGCTTGACTGTCCAAGTAAATGGCAATGGTCTTTTCCTTAAACGTTTAGCTCTCTTTTGCAGTACTGTATTTTTGCACCTTTTGCCTGAAATATCGTCGCTCAGTGGGACTTTTGTCTTTGGCTGCTACAGCTTCCTCGGTTTCTGAGCCAATCAATGAAAATTGTTTTTACCTACGGTTAATAACACACAATCCTCAATCAATGTAAGTTGACTTATAACGCACGGTAAACAAACGCACAGCGGTAAAGTAAATCGCACGGCTTCCCTAGCAACCGCTTAGCAACTGTCAATAGACTTCGGTATTTCATTCAAAATTTCCTATTTACATATTTGAAGTTGAATTTCGAACTATATATAAATGGTAAATAACATTTATTAGATAAAAGATTGCATATAATATTTAGAGTTATTTGGTATTTTACGTAATATACTATACTTGTTTTCACATTGCATGGAAATTCAACCATTTTAAAACATTTCAATCTTGATTAAAATTTCGTTTCTCTGCAAATTTTTACTCCATAATCGAGATTCTTTAGTTTGTGGTACCAATGATGACGCAGTCTTTTAAAAACTTCATTTTGATCGCTACGAGCGTTTATTTTTTTAAAGGAATATAAAAATTCATCGTTCTAAATATATTTTAACGAGTTTCGATATCTCCATTCAGACTTGTAGTTTTATTTTTAGAAATGTCAACTCGGTTTTGGTGCATATATGCTTCTTTAAAAATGATTTAAGTCTTCCGGCAAATAAAGTTCTCCTTTTTGAAAATTCTACTCGTCTATAACTTATCCCGAAGGCAAAGACCGAATTTCTCATTTTTATAAAAATAACTTTTCACATCTTCGTTCTTTATAAGGTCACATCGTGATGCCTCCGGCAAAAACTCTGTTTTTGGTTCAGGAATAAAATGAAAATTAAACTTCGAAATATTAAACAAAAAACGAGGTGCTTTCTAAAATGTGGCCATTAGCAATAACATCACTGCCATACTCGATGTAAACTAATAGTTTTAACTTGAAAAATGAGTGGCGTCGGTTTTTTAGTGAAAAATCTAACACAGTCGTCGGGTCGTCGTCGACAAAAACAACAACCCAAACTAGAATTACCCGGATCGGTAGACGGTGATGACGCACACGGTCGACAGCAGCCCGATATTGTACCTCATTGGGACACCGTGATTCCCATCACGCCTCCGGCTGCTTTTCTACCTCCCGGACATCGAAAATCCTTCAGAGGCACGAAGAAAAATGTTGCGAATGGTAATTTTATTGTTTTTACCCAAGGCTTTGTTGACAGTGACTACAGGATTTATTATTTTAGATTTATCTTTATCATTCGAAGAACACAGAGCAAAAAGTGGCTCATTTCGTATTTTTAGTAAATACTCAAAATGCTAGAGGAAAAATAACAAGTTCGTAGTGCAATTTATAGGATGGTTTTTTCTTCAATATGTTACGGCGAGGGGTATTTCAGTACAATCAAATTTCGTTTGAGTAGGTATCTTCTTCGTTATTCCTTCTTTAGCCCGTTTGCGCTCAATATTGAGCATAGGCTCCCCTTAACGTTTTCCATCTATCCTGTGCGATTCTTATCCATGTTAGTCCTACTGATCTCTTAATATCGTCATACCATCGAGTTATTGGTCGAACTCTATTTCTTTTCCCATCTTGTTCCTCGATTTGTTTTAGTGCGGTTGCCTAAAAAGGATTACTTATGTATTTTTGTGTTTTGAGCCCTTATATAGGATTTGGGAATCCTCTGCAGGGCTGTTTTCCAATTAAGCATCTTGGCGTTCCATCTATTATCCTTGTTGCGAGCTATGTGGTCGGTATAATCCCATTTTGACTGTGTTATTCTGGTTATCAGTTATTTTAGTCCTTTGCCTGATCCCTTCGTCTCTTCTTCAGATACCGACCAATGCTCTTTCTGGATGGATGATGGATTCTGGATGGAAGATGGACTCTCAGCAATGTGTTGCTGAAGTCATGGGAATCAACCAATCCAGCGTTTCTAGAGTATTAAGAAGGTTTAGAGAAACTGGAAGTTATAATACAAGACCAGTTCCAGGACGTCCCAAGTGTACGAATCCTGCAGATGACCGTTATTTAGGAATTCAGACTTTCCTTTTTCTTCTTTCATTAATTATCACTGATTTAAAATTAAGCGAGAGTTAATATTTTTCGCGTACATCCTTAAAATAAATTTTTAATAATGCTAAATTATGTTTTTGTTTGTGTAACATCGTTATACTTGGAAAGAATCCAAACTTTTCTCATTGCTATCGAATGACGAATCGATAAACAAAAATTATTTTGACATTAATATTATTTTATATGTTGTTTACACTTGAAAATTTATATTGTTTTTCATCTATTACTAGCAAAGCGTGCCAGTGCTGAGGCGCATGCCCTATCATTTCTCCCTTACTATATCCCTTACCTTAATGTTATAAATAATTTAAATATTGCTAATTTTTAATTCTAGCTGTGTCAAATGTCCCAAATACTATATGTCTAGTGTCCTAAGTGTTTAATATCCCAAATATTAAATGTCCCATACGTTAAAGGTCCTAAATTTCAAATGTCCCAAATTGCAAATGTCCTAAATTTTGGGCTGCGAACCTCGCTTCGCTCGGCACGAAGTGGTTTTATGGCAGATGATAGTTAAAAAATAACATTTAACAGTTACCATTTGGCAAATGACAGTTGAAAAGTGACATTTTACAAGTGACAGTAAAAAAATGACATAAACGACAGATGACATTCAACAGATGACCGTTGAAAAGTGACATATGACAGTTCATAAACGACAGATGACACTTAGCTCGACACGCAGTAGTTTTATATCCTAAATGTCAAATGTCCCAAATGCCTAATGTCCTAAATGCTGTGCTGCGAACCTCGCTTCGCTCGGCACGCAGTAGTTTTATGTAATAACGACATATGACAGTTAAACTTGACACTAGACAGATGACAATTGAAAAATATGACATTTGACGGTTCAAAAATAACATTTTGTAATATTTTATACGTATATTCTTGAAACTTTATATTATTTTTCATCTATTAATGTAAAACTTTTTTCGGAAGAATACAATAACAATTTTTATTCATTATTTTTATTTAATTTTTTTCAGAGCCGAAGAAAGATAAGACTGATGGGGCGGCACATAATGGCGCTCTTTCCCCAAACGGGGACACGCATTCACACGTCACTCAACCACCTGGGATGGACAACATCGGCTTAGCCGGTGGAAAACCCGAAAGACCTAGCACGTTGGGTCATGGAAAACTCACGAGGAGATTATTGTGTTATCACAGTGAACACTGTAAGTATCGATTATTCCAAAACAATGACCTTATATCATAAACTTACATTTTCTGAGACCATGTTTTATTGCTTTTTTAGAATTTTTCTGATGGCAGATTCATTTTTAGGAGGGTCAAATTAGTCTAAATCCATTTTTGGGTTACGATAAAATTGGTAGAAATTACTATAGAAAATTGAAATTATCAGGGTTTGTAGGAAATTTTCTTGGCTTTTTAACTGTGTAAACTAGAAGAGGCTATGATTTTGTGTTTTTGAGTTATGCGTCAAAATCTGAGACCATGTCTTAACGTTCGATTCACTAGTCGCTACAGGGCAAGATAAATTTTTTAGAATTTTTCTGATGGCAGATTCGTTTTTAGGAGGGTAAAATTAGTCTAAATCCATATTTTCAGCTCATTCGGAGAGATTTCGAAAATTTTCATTTTTTCGAAGGAAGGTATATATGTATGGAAAAAAGTCGATTTTACGAAGGTCATTTTTGGGTTACGATAAAATTGGTAGAAATTACTATAAAAAATTGAAATTTTCAGGGTTTGTAGGAAATTTTCTTGGCTTTTTAGCTGTGTAAACTAGAAGTGGCTATGATTTTTTGTTTTTGAGTTATGCGTCAAAATCTGAGACCATGTCTTAACGTTCGATTCACTAGTCGCTACAGGGCAAGATAAATTTTTTAGAATTTTTCTGATGGCAGATTCGTTTTTAGGAGGGTAAAATTAGTCTAAATCCATATTTTCAGCTCATTCGGAGAGATTTCGAAAATTTTCATTTTTTCGAAGGAAGGTATATATGTATGGAAAAAAGTCGATTTTACAAAGGTCATTTTTGGGTTACGATAAAATTGGTAGAAATTACTATAAAAAATTGAAATTTTCAGGGTTTGTAGGAAATTTTCTTGGCTTTTTAGCTGTGTAAACTAGAAGTGGCTATGATTTTTTGTTTTTGAGTTATGCGTCAAAATCTGAGACCATGTCTTAACGTTCGATTCACTAGTCGCTACAAGGCAAGATAAATTTTTTAGAATTTTTCTGATGGCAGATTCGTTTTTAGGAGGGTCAAATTAGTCTAAATCCAGATTTTCAGCTCATTTGGAGAGATTTCGAAAATTTTCATTTTTTCGAATGAAGGTATATGTATGGAAAAAAATTGATTTTACGAAGGTCATTTTTGGGTTACGATAAAATTGGTAGAAATTACTATAGAAAATTGAAATTTTCAGGGTTTGTAGGAAATTTTTTTGGCTTTTTAACTGTGTAAACTAGAAGTGGCTATGATTTTTGGTTTTTGAGTTATGCGTCAAAATCTGAGACCATGTCTTATCGTTCGATTCACTAGTCGCTACAAGGCAAGATAAATTTTTTAGAATTTTTCTAATGGCAGATTCGTTTTTAGGAGGGTCAAATTAGTCTAAATCCAGATTTTCAGCTCATTTGGAGAGATTTCGAAAATTTTCATTTTTTTTATTCTATAATTTTAGGAAACAAAGTATGGAGAATATTTTTATATTCTAATATGCGTTGTAGGACAAATTTACGTACGTTAAATGTGTACATTTTATGCTGCACTTCAAGTGTTTTGTTTTTAATGAATAATCTTACTTATTTAATTAATATTTTTTAATGGTAGTTGCGGATTCCATGCAACCCAACAACACACCGCCGCCCCAAGAAAAGCACCTTCACAACATACCGCCTCCACATTTGCCCGTCAACGTTGGCGGCGTACCTGGCTTTATGTTGTCCGAGTTGCCCGAACCGCCCATTCCCGTTTCAGAAATCGGACCGATACCGCCGCCACCGATGTTTAGTTCGCCCAGTCCCATACCTAATAGATTGTCGCCGCCACCCAACCATCACAATTTTGACTACGAAGGTATGTTCGTCACAATTATTTAGACCTAATAACTTAAAATATGTACCTACCATGAAAACTTTTATTGCTTTTATATAATATATGGGACATTTCGTGCCAACCACTTTATTTTGTTCTCTACAGCCTGATGATGGTGTGAATCACATCGAAACTAGTTGTACTATTTTATATTACTACAATCAAGGTCTGCGGTTGTGTTTTATCGAATCTTCTGTTCACTTTTTGACTTCTTTCGAATTACAGAAAACGAAGACGAAGAAGAAGAC
The DNA here is from genome assembly GCA_035357415.1 of Ophraella communa. Lineage (NCBI taxonomy): Eukaryota > Metazoa > Arthropoda > Insecta > Coleoptera > Chrysomelidae > Ophraella > Ophraella communa. The sequence continues at coordinate 41,684,728 of CM068985.1, read as the reverse complement.
GAAGATGCTGAATACGAAGACGATCAATATTTTAGGATGCCTCAACCGGATCCGTCGATCGATACCAGCCGAATCGACGAGATACCAGCGAAAGAACCAAAATTCCACGCCATGCCTCTGAAATCGGCTCTGAAGAAAAAACCGAATAGCGGATCTGGAACTCCGCAAATTACTCCCACGCAAGAGAATAGACCTCTGACGATGAGACAGCAAGAGTACAACTCCAGCTTCAAGTAAGTTTTCGAGCAATACTCATAGAACACAGAATTTTCATATCAAACAGTAGTTTCTCGATAAAACTGAATATAATGAAAATTAATTCAATAAAAAATAGTATTACCTGCGTGTTTTGAATAGTTTTAACCTTGAATTAAATATGTTTTTGTTTGATACATTTAACACGCCATTTTATATAATATTCAATGTAGAAACTATCTCGTTGTACCACATGCAAATAGTAAAAAAAAATACGATTATTTCTACTAAGATGTTGTTGCATTGTTGAGAGTTTAAAATAAAATTTAAAAAATGCATAAAGTATTTTTTTATGGTTGTAGAAAAAATATTGATCCTAACTCTTGCGGAAATTAACTTCCCGCACTTAACCGCTTCTCCGCTGGCAATTCGCTTGCGGGAAAGTATAATTTTCCGCACTTGTTGGTCGATATTAATTTTAATGTTTCTAATAAAATACAATCTACAAAAAATGTATTAAATTTATTTTTTCTAATGAATTTTTATTTCATCTTACTGACAGAAGGTCGCAATTGAGGCCTAGGATTAGAATCTGGTAAATATATTTGATGTAGTGTTTTAATATCTTCACTTTAACAAATCATAGTTTCATAACCGATCGTATGTTACGAGTATTCTTAAGTTGTCTTTTTACAAAATTCTTTTTCCGCACATTGCTAATGCTAATTTCTATATCAATCATTATTGATTTTGGCCAAATATGAAATACTTATTTATAAAAATAGTTTGAATTAAATTGCACATTTTAGTATTACCTGTAAATGAAAACTTCCATATAATCACAAAATTGGGTACATTCAACTTTAATTTAAAATATAATAAGTAAAATTTAATTCGTAATACAAAAGTAGTCAATTTGTCATTAATTATTAAATTTTGCATTGTATTAGATAAGAAATACATTCAAATAATAAAATTTGGTGTATAATTTGCCAATTATTAATATAGGATAACATTTGTTTTCTTTAGGAAATTAGCAATTGGACGCCACTGAAATCTTTTTATTTTTAATTCTACTTCTAAGTTTAAATCAGTTGTTCTTAGTTATAAATACGATGTTGTGATAAATATTAATCCCAAACAGAAGATGACAGGGAAATTAAGAAAAAGGAAAATCCCGATAATGAGATTTTCTAGGTGCCCTGACAGTTAATAATGAACATTTTGAATTTAAAACAGGTTAAATATACAGTTTGGAAACCACAAAAAATGCTGGGAGCAGTCAACTTTGAAATTCAAATGTGTGCTTTTTAAATATAAACTTAAATGTACAGGGTGATATACGCAAGTCTGGCATCGTCCATGATCTATATTTTTAATGAGACACCCTGTATATTTTTATGATTTTAAAAGTTCCTTAATAATACGATCTCAACGAACTATACCATGTAGAGTCTATTATCAATTGTACAGGGTGAAATTTTGAAATTATTTATAATTTTGTTCAAGATAGTAAATATATGAAATAATGAAATTAATAATGTTTCGCACTTTAAATAATGGTTATATTTTTAATTAGCTGAATGCAGACCTCAAATTTTTTCACTAAGTATTAATGTTTTGGTTTTTTTTAACGAACAGGTAAAAACTGTGTATATAACTATATCAATATAATTAAACTAAATCGGTAAATAAAGTTAATCAAAATTGTATTGTTTTTTACGTTAAAAGAGTAGTGCTTTTTTCATTCTACAAGAGTATAGATTAAAGTATGGTCTATTAGATATTTCTATTATTACTTCGCCAATGTTGATTCCTAATTGAATGGCTCAGAACAAGAGGTGCTTATCCAACATTTTTCGAGTTCATTAGAGTTCAAAAATTCAGGTTGGATGAAAACATATTTCAAAGACTTATTTGGAAAGAAAACATATATTTTATGCTATTCACATTTAAATAAAAAATTTTTCCCTCAAATATTCGCTGCTCTGAAAAAAAGAAAAGTATAGGCCCTTTTGGTTTTTACAAAAATTTTAAACTATGTCCAGTCATCATTGTGGATGCGCATGGAAAAATGTAAAAAATATCACTAATCATCCTGATTTTCTGCTTCTTCATCTGCAGGATCTGCAAGTCCAAGATCTATCTCATTTTGTGTTTTTAGATTCCGAAAATATTCGTGGTGTATCGGAGGAATGTAACTCTTTCAACCATTCTACTTTTTCTCCTGTTGGTGTTTTATTCCTGTTTACTTTATCATTTTCTAAATTTTTTGTGTTGAAAAAATCCTTTTTTTTCATTTTATGTATGCAGAATTTAGGGTTTTTTTCTTAGCATCCTTTATAACATTCACTCAATCTTCAGGAATGAAAATATTGTTTCGCTTTATCAATTACCCCAAAATTCTGGTCGCTCGTAGAGAAGCTGTGGCCAGATACAAAAAACTTCAAATGTATTTCTTCTATGTTGACAAAGTCAAACACATTCAAGCAAATTATAGCTTACCTGTAGACTCACTATCATTTTCAGGGGGGATATATTCTGCTTTTTCTTCGTGAAAATCACTGAAATCTTCTTCGCTATCGAATTCGGCCGCCATGTTAACTGAAGCTTAGGCACGTATGGCTTAAACGTAATGTGACATTATGATTTGTGCTTTCGCTAATAGATGGTGCTAATGGTATTATATTGAAAATATGGTATAGGCACCTCTGCTCCTATAGAGCGGGTCACAGTATTTATGCAGCATTGCGTTTATGGACGACGGCGTTGCCATATCGGCATGTTCTTCGAATTTGGTTCCAACGGCGCGGGAATATAACTTGCCATTGTGTTACTATTATGATTTAAATGTTAACTAAATTATTCATTTGAAAATCGTTTAGTGAGTAATTAAAAATATTTATAATTATGCTTTTAGTAAATTTTACGCGTTTAAAGGAAAATATTGTAAATCCGCTAAAAAATTCAAATTTTATACGTTTATCACGTATAAAGAAATAAATAAATAAATACAGCGGTCTTACAAAAGACCTTTGTCAAATTATGAAATAATAATATAATTAATAATAAAAATATGTCAATAATAAAAATATATACATAAATTACAAGACGAGTGGTAAAAAAGTCAGCTGTCATCTAAATTTTAAGGGAGAACGATTAACAGAGAAAAGCTAATGAAATCTTGCCGACATTTCGATGATTTTTCCGAGGATTTTTCTTCTTCTGGCGGGTTGTTGTAACAAACAAAATATAGAATAAGTAAATGAATTAATAATTACGTATTTTAACTTGAATTAAAATTAAACTTTAAAAATGATAATGATTAGCAGGTAATAACTAAAACAAATGAAAATTGAATGGAACATTTGAGGGTTAAGAAATATATTACTGATCTTCATCGTCATCCAAGTCTTCATCTTCATCGTCTTCATTTAGATTTATTATTATTGGCTCAATGTCTTCCGTTAAATGATCTGTTTGCCACATCTTTTCCTCTGTCTTCTCTACCTTTTTTTCATAATTAGACCACTGCATTGGGGTAACTTGCGAATACGCTGTTTTTACAAGTTTTTCCATATCATCTTTTTTAAAAGTACTATTACTACGAGCCACATATCCTTTCACTTGGCTCCACACCATTTCAATAGGATTTAATTCGCAATGATAAGGTGGTAATCGTAGGACTGTTATATTATGTTCCGTGGCAATGTCGTCTATTTTTCTTAGGTCGTACTGCTCTATAAACGCGTTTGCAGTAACCAATAATTCTGTTTTTAAATAATCATCCTCGAAGTAAATCTGTGTTTCCAGTAGCCAGTACTTTATTTGTTCCTTATTCCAAGTTGTCTTTGGAAAAGGTAACTTCGCCGAATGGTATGACGCATTGTCCAACACTACAACATTCTTTGATCCGTTTTTCGGCAAATTAGGGATTAATTGATCTTTAAATTAGGCCTCAAAGCCCTCTGCGTCTATTTCGTCGTGGTAATCGTCTGCACCTTTCTTTGCCAGAAAAGTTTTTTCTGCACCCTCAAGAAAACCGTCTTTCCATCCTGCATGAAAAAGAACAAATCTCGGTCCTCGTTGACTTGGAGCCTTCAGTCCTGTTGTCAGTCCTTTGATAAATGCATCTCGGGCAATTTTTATGATAGTGTCTTTCCATTCAAAATTTACACTGTGGCCCATATTAATCCATGACTCGTTCAGATATATTACGTTATATCCTTCTTCGCGGAACTTCTTCACTGATCTTAAATATTTGTGCCTCCAGGCGATTATATCAGCTCTTTCTATTAGAATCGAGTCTCTTCCTCTCTTTCCATAAACAAACCCCATATCGTTAAGCAAGCGTCTTAGCGTACTTTTAGAAAAATTTGGTACATTTTCTTCTGAATTTATTTTAGCAAGAACTTTTGCCAGTGTTGGTGGAATATTTTCGGAGTAGAATTCATGCACAGCTTTTCGTATTTGCGATTGGATACCTTCATCGTAGGTGATCAGCCTTGAATTCGACTGGCTGCTGTTCCGTCTTCGTTTTTCTGGCGATGTCAAAGGTCCAGTAGCGGCTTCGCTTTTCAGATTATACACTGTTCTCACACTAAGGACAGTCATTTCAGAAATCAGTTCTATTTTCGCTGTCACACTTTTGCCATCTTTTGTATTCAACGTTTACGTTAAAATATTCAATAAAAGCCTCTTGGTTTGACGATGAAGATTTTCACCTTGTTTAAATTTTTCAAACGGTGCTGCTAACTGCATGGCGGTTGTTTCAATAATGCCCTTTCGTTTATCAGCAGAAACAGATAGGTACCTGCCTATGTTATTACTTACCTGTACATTTACTTACCTCTACATTCCAAGAATCTTACATAACGGTTTACGAGGATCAAGGGATCATACAGGTAAAAATAATTAGCATCTTTGTAATTAAATAATATTTTCACTGGCAATAGGATTAGGATTTGTCTGAAAGATTTAGTAGAGACCTAAATAATCCATCAGGTGATCAGGTAGGTATATACTGATTACAATCTACACATAAATAGATTTGAATTCCATTTTTTAATAATATTTATTATATAGAATACATCTGTTTTGCAAAATTCATAATAAAACGTTTCTACGAAAATAAATTGGCTGAGTTAATTGTGGTTCAAGCCGTAACCAAAGCGGCAACAGTGTTGAATATTCGCCCATAAGATTTACATTGGCCTATGCCGGCCACGCTGCATAATAACTGTGACCCGCTCTATAGATAAAACTATTTCCAACTATGAACCTACTTTATTATTCTGAGCCACTCAATTTATATTACACTTGTGCAATTTGTGTTGCAAGATTTTTACGACCCAACAGTAAATTGCAACTGCAGTTTTATCATATTAATTAGTTTATTGATATTTTCAGTAACAAACCAGTCAGATTTGGTTTACCTTCTGTGGAAAATAAAGAAAATGCTCGACCTCTCGTTATAAGGGAAGACGAAAGTGATAGTGACTCCAACGACGGCCCCATCCCTTACAGGGACGACGAGCCAATGTCAGATGAGAAACGATTGGCGCTCAAGATGGCTAGAAAGGAGAGTTTGTCCCTTAAGTTGGCTCTCAGACCGGACAGACAGGAACTTATAAACAGAAACATTTTGCAAATACAATCGGACAACGAACGACAAGAGGCTAAAGAAGCCATCGGTGCTAGATTGATCAGGAGGCTAAGTATGAGACCTACTCAAGAGGAATTGGAAGAGAGAAACATTTTGAAGAGTAAGTTTCCTCTTATATCCATAAATTTTTATTATTTACCGTTGTTTTTTTTTGTAGAACAAAGTCCAGCGGAAGAAAAGAAACAAAAGGAAGAAAAGAAACGTTTTTTGTTGCGTAAATTGAGTTTCAGACCGACCGTCGAGGAATTAAAAGAGAAAAAAATCATCAGATTCAACGACTATATTGAAGTAACTCAAGCTCACGACTACGATCGTAGAGCGGACAAACCTTGGACGCGTTTGACTCCTAAAGACAAAGCGGCGATTAGAAAAGAATTGAACGAGTTCAAAAGCTCAGAGATGTCGGTGCATGAGAATAGCCGACATTTAACCAGGTAAGCGGTCGAGAAAAAACAAACAAACAAACCCCCTTGACGTTTTCCAAGATGGTATTATTTAACATATTTTACAGAATTCATAAAAAACGAACTAAAGTCATCGTCAAACGTAGCAAAAGAAGCATCGAAGGGGGAGTTAGTCCAAACATGCTTAATTATTTAATGTACAATGTGTTAGCTCAAAGAAAGAAAATTCCCACCAAATTGGACGTAACCGTATTTTATTTGGACGATTGGTAGATAATATAAAAAGGTTATCGAGTAAGTTTGAAACCAACAAACAAAAAACTAATTATGTGAAGAATTACGCTTACTTACTCAGATACAAAATTGTTAATTACTAGATTGACATAGTCTCCAGTACAAGGACCTCTTAATGTTTTCGACACATACAAATTTCATATTTTGTGAGTGCTTTCTTTCTTCGCGTCGAGTCCGACAAACTTTTCCTCCGCGAAAACTTTCTGCGCTCCTGCGTTTTTGAATGCCCGATTCTCGAAATTGTCGATATTACTTCATTATGACTCCCCGTACATTAATAGTTCCCAAAAAGACAGGGAGCCAATTTGTAACTATATACTCTCCAAAAAGAGATCCCGGCTCCAAGTTAATGCTTACTATAGAAATATATAAGGGTTAAGGGCGCCACTATCTTTTATACGTTTACGAATAAACAAGAGAAACTACACAAAAACTAAGGTGAAAAAAATAGAAACACCTTGTAATTTAACTGTATTTGGAAGCAAAGAAAACTATATTTAATGTCAACCGAACACGCTGCACCCTTAAGACTTATAGTCCGTGGGTATATAAATCAAACTGTTATTAAAGAATATTTTGTTACAGGTTTAATATTCAATCTTCTTTATGTTGTCATAAAAATAGATTGGTTAACTAATTGGGTTTGCAAAACTTACTCAGATATAGTTTCATTGGTTGTCTTAAGGAAAACCTTTCTGTAGTTAGGGGAGAGCTGTTACAGGTTTAAGATCCTAAAATGAAAAGAGTTAACTAATTGTTTATGTAGTCCTTTTATAAAACTTATCCAGATACATTTTCCTAAGAGGTTTGATGTCTGTTATGCTTTTGACAATATCATTTAATAAAATTATCCTTCTTCAGTGGGGTTATGAATCTTTTATTATTTGTTTTCAACTGTCACATGTTCTTTAACTAGGTTATTAGCATGAAATGTTTACCTTGGTTGACGTTACCTTTAACCTCTGACATTTTAGTGGTAGCACTTCACCTTTTGTCTGTCATAAAACTTTGTGGCTTTGTACCTTTTGGTTCTGGTACGTGGTAGACAGGGGCTTGTCATTAATGTTGAATTGACGGTTTCCATTTTTTTGGTCCTTGTTTTTTTGGAAAAAAGGAGTATTAGAACGTGTACCAAGGGTACCATATATACAGATTACTGGATTTAAAGTTCCATACATCACGTCACAAAGTATGAAATTTGTATTAGTCTAAAAAATTGGAGCTCCTTGTACTGGGGACGAACAGTAAATATGGTCGCTGAAATAAATTCGAAGACAATTTTATAGTTTCACAAATAATTTTACAATTCTTTCACGTCCAATCAATAATTTCTTAAGCTAGTAGGTTGTTTTATGTGTTTTATGCCATAGGACTGATGTTTTCTCAGACTTATAGCAAATCTTCTATTCCTATTTTCCTGAGAAGGTTTTGGACATCGTCAGGCTTCAAATCAGCCTGATCCTCCTCTTCTATTTTGTGTGCTCCTAGAATTATGCAAGGCAGGAAATTTCGAGAGTATGTGTATTGAGGTTTCGTCCTTTGTCTCACAGAATCTGCACTTTGCTTCATAAATAGGGCCCCTGGATCATCTTCCCACTTAAAACCAAGAGTTTTATATCGCCTTGCACCAACTATCGGGCATTTTTCTCATTTCCTGTATAAGAAATTCTGGACTGGTATTCCCATCTACTTCAGGTGACTTCTGAATTGCCAGTGACCAGTAATGACACCGATCACTCTTCTCTATTCAGTTCTAGGGAATCTGATGCCATTGTTGCTCAAGGCGCCCACAAGAATAGACTGAATATTTCCCTCTATTTCTTTCCAGCGCTTGTGGTGTTCTTTTTCCACCCGCTGGTGAACATTTCTTCGTTGATTCTGGGCCTACGTAGGAACTTCCAGGACTTTTATTGAACCACTTGTCCTCTATCTCATTACCAGCAACCACTTTGTGTCCTGGTACACACAGCAATGTCACCCTGTTGAATTCCAAATTAGTTATAACTAATTTATAAACATGTTATAATCATGCAGTTATAAATTTATAATAATACAATTAGAGCTTGGATGGACTTATTTTTTAACAGTCCACCGTCGAAATTCGGATTCAGGAGGTCAAAATACATTAAAAAGGACTTCCATCGACGATCGGCACCAGGACTATTAATTACCTAATCAAAATTATTCCGTCGAGTTACTTTTAATTATTATTGAATTTACACCGAAATATACAAAATTTATTTCTGGATATCCAGAAAATATTCGGAGGCCTTTAGTTATATTTCTTTAATCCGAGAGTCCGGAATCCTTTTTTAACTTTGTTACAAAGCAGGCTGGAGCACTCAGGTTCCTCAACAGCATACAAAGACATTGCCTAAGTGCTAAAGTTTGCTATTATTACTTAATATATGAAAATGGCGATCACCTAGTACACTGATGGTTCTAAAAAACCAACGGGAACTGGGTCAGGAATATGTGGGATCAGACCCAAAGTGCAATTTTAGGCTTTGCTCAATTTAGAGCAACGGTGTGCCATCAGATTTTGCTACAGCCTTGAGCACAGGGCAACGGAAACTCTCCTTAAACTTCAGCAGGCCTACGGAGATAGTGTTTTGTCAAGGGCCCAGGTTTTTCGGTAGTTTAAGGCTTTTTCAGAAGGAAGAGAGTCGATTGAAAATTAAGGCCTTTATCTTCAAGAACCGATGAAAATATCAGATCGTCGATTGACACTCGGGGAAGAGTTAAATTTCACTCACACCATCAAATTTTTACCAATGAATTGGTGTTGAGAAACATCTGCGTTAAATTGGTTCCAAAAAAACCATTCGTAAGACCAGACGAACATCAGGAAAGAAAAAACATTCCTGTAGCTCCTCAGCCTCCTTATTTGTCTGATTTGTCACTTTTCCTCTTCCCACAATTTGGTTAGGTTAAGTTAGGTTAGGTTATCTTAGGTTAGGAACATCAGGTAAGAAAAAACATTCCTGTGGTACCTCAGCCACCTTATTCGCCTGTATTGAGTCCTTGTGACTTTTTTCCCTTCCCAAAGTTGAAAAATCACCTGAAGGGAAATTATTTTGGAACAGTGGAAAACATTCAAACGGCTGTAACCGACCAGATGAAGGTTTTTCCAGTATTCCAGTGCTATGTGTGGCCTCAGAAAGAAGTTATTTTGATGGTAACAATCTTATTACTTAATTTGCAGACCTAGTTAAACTCAGACAGTAAGGCAGCATTAATGACGTCTTCAACGTCTGAAAAATCTGTCGGAATCCAACAGGATGACATTGCTGTGTGTACCAAGGCACAGAAGGGTTGCTGGTAATGAGAGGGAGGTCTAGAATCAACGAAGAAATGTGGAAAAAGAACACCACAAGCGCTGGGAAGAAACAGAGGGAAATATTCAGTCTATTCTTGCGGGCGCCTTGAGCAGCAATGGCATCAGATGCACTAGAACTGAATAGAAGGGAATAGAGAAGAGTGATCGGTTTTAATTACTGGTCACTGACAATTCAGAAGTCATCTGAAGAAGATGGGAATACTAGTACAGAATTTCTAATACAGGAAATGTGGAAAATGCCCGACACTTGGTGCAAGGCGATATAAAACTCTTGGTTTTAAGTGGGAAGATGATCCAGGAGCTCTATTTAAAAAAAAACGACGTCGCCAGTTAAGAACGAACGAACGAAAGATGCAAGAAATTTAAAAATAATGTTTTCTAACTCAATTATTTTGAAAATATGTATTATTATTTATGAATTACTGCGTGCCGAGCAAAGCGAGGTTCGGAGCACCTGAACTAATTTAAAAATAATTTTTTCCAACTCAATTATTTTTAAAATCTGTATATTATAAATTTATGACCGCGTGATTAAAACATGTTTGTAAATTAGTTATAACTAATTTTCTATTTAATTAAATTAAGCAAATCAAAGCTTAAATGAAAGCTGCAGACTTGTACTGCAACCTTGTGAAGTTTTTTTACAACTTATTGCGTTTTTGTATAATTCAAATTATATAAAAAAAAACTTTGGTGGGACCGGGGACTTCCATCGGCCACGAACACCCCCCTTTAGCCCCCGGACTGTAAATAAATGAAAACTGTCTAATTTAGAAACATTTTATGGCTTATGTTTGTATACTCGTTGATTTAGACTATTTGATTTCAAAAATAAAATGTTATAATTTTGCGTTTCAGATTCCATAGGCCTTGACGATTTCAAGGACAATTAGAAGAAAAGAAAATTACTGTGATGGGCGTAGTTGTAGTAATCTTTCCCATAATCGCTTATTATTAATGAAGAAGAAGAAAAAAATTATAATAAAAAGACTTTTGTTGGAACCTTGAAAACATTTTTCAGGGTTTGTGTAATTGTTTCTGTACATAAGTGATTTTTTATTACGCAAAAAATTTTATTAATTAATTATTAGTTGTCAAAACTTTATTATTATTATTACAAATAGCGATTGTAAATTGATTTTAACCCTCTTTTATTTTTCGTTCGTTGATAGGAACACATCTTACAATTGTACATAAATAGCGCGATTACATATATATACATACATATACGTAGTTAATATACATCACAATCGACCGCTGGCGTCTAAACAAATTAATAATAATAATAATTTTATTGCATGTTTGCTGAGAAAATATCCGAAGGTCACGTATATAAATACCTATAAAGGTAGCAATATCAAAAAAAAATTCATTTGTTTTCCTTTTTTTAAATATTTGAAAAAAATGTTTTTGTACTTAAAAGACATTAAAACTCCTAAAAATTTTTAAAACAATTTGGAATTAAGCTTATTTTACCCTTAACTTCAAAAGTGCTCTTTCCCTTAGGTTGGATGCCATCCCTTTTTGTTTAGTGGACATTTTTTTGGTTAAAATACCCTTGGGGATCGATAAAAGGCTCAATTCAAACTAAAAAGTGTTTCATAAAGTTTTTCAAGTCATTAGTTATCGAAAATTTGGGATTTTTTCACGTTTTTCAACATTTTTTTGTAAACATTTAAGGTAAATGCCGTTTTTTTGGGTTTGAAATTTAATCGATGCCATCTAGCATACAATTTGTGCATTTTATCCAAATGACAATGAAAAATTTTTTTATAGTATTTGACATAATCTTTAATATTAACAGAGTTAAAAGTTTTTCGGATGTAAATTGAGTGAGTTACAGTGAAGAAAACAGAAGAAGAAGAACACTTTTTTTTTCAAAATCGATTTCATCTACAACTAACTTAAATATTAATAGCTTATTGGATTCCAGTCATTTGGCTCTTTTGGAATGCAATACTTAAAAAAAAATACAATTTTAAGGAAAAAAATATTTTCACATCTTAAAAAAACATTTAAACATTCATATTTTCGTCAATTGTGGTCTGACATAGGAAAAGAATCAAGCGTAATTGTTATTAAAAAAAAGACCTACATTTTTTATTGTAAGTTTTTTACGTATCTTTCATTATTTTTGATTTTAGTTTAATTTAAATAAAGTATTGCAATTCAAATACCCTAATGACTGCTATTCAATAAATTATTCATACTAAAGTTAATTCCAGATGAAATACGATTAATTTTAATTTTAGTAGGTATGGTATGTTTGAAACAAATCGATTTTGAAACAAAAATGTGTAAAGCACATTCTAGAGGAATTCCCTGCGTGACCGGTAACGGATTTTTTCCTACATAAATGAGTCTTTGATTATGTTAATCAGGTAATTACTAACACCTATCTCCTCTAGAGTTGCTAGTATCATCCTCATTTTGCGGTATTAAAGGCATTTTTAATGTCAATAAACACCACGGCCCCCCCATTTTCATTCCCTTCTACAAGCTAACTGTATTCCTTTTTTCACAACTTAACCTAACCTAACCTAACTTTAACCAAGTGTATCCACTGTAAGGTATTGGAATATTTCCAGGTTCACTTGTAATAAATTCAAAATTTTCCATATTTTATGTTCGACGTATTATTATAAAAATCAAAAAGTATAATAACCACCCTATATATCAATCGACAAAAAAACCTTCTATGCTTTTGTCTTCGAAAAATTACAAATATTAGGAAATACCCCTCTTAATAATTTGCATAAACTTTGGAAAATACAAAATTTCAATCGTCCGGAATTAATTTCTGCAAGAAGGATTAATTGCGCATCTATTTGCCCATTATTTTACCTGCTACAATTTTATTTATTATAAAATTATTGTTAAAATGTATAATTTTTAAAATTTTTACAAAAAACCGTTGAAAAACTTGGAAAAAGTCCGAGTTTTCGATCGCCAATAAAATGTTTTGCTTATAATTGAGTTTTTAATCGATTCGAAATTATTTTAAGGATAATAAAAAACTCTTCGTTTTAACAAAACTTCCAATATTTATTTAAAAACTGCTTTTTTAAAAGACTCAATGACAGTTTTTAAATAAATATTGGAAGTTTTGTTAAAACGAAGAGTTTTTTATTATCCTTAATAAGATGGACTTCCAAAAAGTAAGGGTTAGTACAATCAATTTAACGAAATTATTTTGTCTAAAAAAATGTCCACTAACGAGAAGGGATGACAACCACCACCCCCAGGGACCAGGGAGGTCAGGTTAATTTCACTCTTGAACTTCTAAAATAAATCTAATTCGGAAATTTCATGGAAATCGGTGAACAGTAAAACTTTTCGAATGTTTAGACTCAATTTTTCGTCTCCATGACTGTACCAGCAATCAAAAATCTAATACTAAACAATTCTATACATATCTACCTTTCAACACTTTTAGTGTTCCTCTTAATAAACATTTTATTTATTGACAAAACTGCTTTATCTCTTTTTTTTAATTTAAAATAATTTTAACTGGTACCATTTTATTCCCCAATATCGATGATTATAAATCATTGCATTTTTTTTTTATTTTTAATACGCCAGCTGTCGAAGTAAAAGTGAAATCCTGTCCAGCTAAAGTACATTTGTTCGAATGCGCTACGTATTGGATTCGAAGTTGCTGTTTATCTCAATCTTTGCGTAAGATTTAATTTGTTCAAATGTATTTTCGATGGAATTTATTGTTATGATATGATAAAGGTCGTTGGCAACGTTTACGGATAAAATTTCTACAATTTTGGTTAAAAATTGGAAAATATTAAAGTCCCTTATTCTACATAGAAAAATTGTTAAAGAGTATGATTTAGCAAATTATTTTAAGATTTTTCTATTGGAAAACATCGGAAATATAATTTGATATACTCGCTAAAAAATTATTATTATTATAAATAGTCATGTAAGTGTTTTATTTATAATACCTTGCCTGTTGTGACGTTCTAAATAAATTTTAAATTATTTACAAATAAATTCTTCATGATATTATTTTGTATTGAGTGAACAAATAATTGTAAGGTTTTTAAATATATGTGATTGATTGGAGACTTTAGTGTTTTCCAAGCTTGTACAGTTTTAAGTTTACACTCAATAAATGCAATCATTATTTTACATTCGAAGTATTTTTAATCAAAATATCCATTTATTGATACCTTTTCGATATTCTGGATGATTCTAGACCCGTTAGGATCCAGGACGTTGCCAACATGTAATTAGGTTTCTTTTTCAGTTGTTTTTATATGTAAAAGTGAGAGGCTTTTTGCGTAAGATCCTCTTCCTTCCTTTTTTTTAACGTTTCCTTATGTTATTTTTAATCAATTTTAGAATTTGTATTGTTGACGTAAAGGATGTGTTTTATACAAATAATATTATAGTATCAAGAGATGTTCTATTTATAAAAGAAAAATATCAATTGATTATCATGTTCTTATTATTTCACTATCACTGAAAATAAATCGAGAAAGGAAACTGAACGGTGTATTTTTTATTTTGCCCAGTTTATTTCATTTTTTTTTTCAAAATTATTCAGAGAGTTTCTATCATTTTTTTAAATAATAAGTAATTTTAGAAACAAATCCTACAATTTGTCTATTTTTATTTTTAAATCATATTGGTACACTATGAATTGACGAATTGTTTCTTTAGAAAATTGGTAGTTGGACGCCACTGAAATCTTTTTTTTTTTTTTATTTGGTGGTCCCAGACAGAAGATTACAGAAGAACAGTGTGAATAAAAGAAATTTAAGAGATTCTTGTGGTACATATAATGAGCATTTAAAATTACATAATATATAGTTAAAATGTCATTTACGTTAAAATAATTAAGAACAGCCGCCTAGGTTAAAACATGCCCAATTACTTAGGCGCGAACCAGATGAAAAATATGAACAATAATTAAAACGACAGTAATTTAAAGGTAAAGATAAGACTCTGTTAAATTGCACTTATCCTTACTCCCCCGGGGGTGATAGCTTCTGCTTTTTTCAGGTCAACAATGTTCTAGTCCCATGTAGAAAGTTTTCAGTCTCTGATAAATCTTTTTATTCCATTATAAAAAAACGTTCTGTGTTGGTGTAAAAAAGTTCTAGTTTGTTGAAAAAAAATGTTTCAGTTTAGTTTTCAGAAAAGCTTGCAAAAAGGTGTAATTTGGAATTAGTGTTTATTTACAAGGGATTATTAAATATTCAAGAAAAGTACTTTATCAAACTCGCCATTTTGCATTTTCAATAAAACACTAAAAAATTGCTATTAATTTCGTATTGTAGCAACATAATAGAACATACCATGGAACTTTTATATTATTTTATATTACCTTATATATCAACAGTTGTTTGAAGAGAAAGTGTTTAAATCAACCTTCCAGAAAGGCATGAACTTAAAAGCGACAGAATTCTAGATAGGCACTTTATTATAACTTTAACCTTTCGATCGGTTTTCTTAATCTTTTTGATCTTCTGAGCTCTTCAGATTAGTTCTTGTTTTTTGTCTGGAACCCGGGTTTCTCAAACTTATATCCGGTACTGGTTGATTTCTGCGCGGTAACGTTGTTCTCTCTACTTGTCTTTGCTTGTCGTTGGTTATCTGTAATTTCTTCAGCATCAGTAACTTTAGATGATTTTTTGTCGTTTTCTACAGTCAATGTGGAGTTGCTTCGTTTCATTGAAAATTTTTAGCATCGGAATAAAACCAATCTTTTTAGTTACGTGTATAAAACTAAATAATCAAGGCTTGATTAGACTGATATATCCCTAGGGAAATTATCGCTAGGTAGGGTTTACACTAAGTACACTTTTAAGAACTATTTCGCTTAATTTTTACCTTTTAAGAAGGAAACATCGAATCGGAGGTTATATATATTAATAAATAATTTATTATTAATGATTTATTTAAAAAAAAATCGCAATTGAAACACGAATTCGATGCTTTTCCACATTTCATAATTGAAAAATTAATTCAAACAGTAAACCTGGCTTAACGTCATGTTGTTACGTCAAATGTCAAACTTTTGACAATTTGAAATTTAAACATATCGCGATTTGGCGAATTAAATCTCGAAAATATCGACAAATTAATTGATGAAAACACGCCGCAAAATACCATTAGAAGTAAGAAATATATATGGAAGTTTTTTATGGAATTTTATAATTCGAAAAAATATGTGTTAGACGGAAATAGAAGTGTAGAAAATCTAGCCTTGATATTAGTAAATAAGTTAATCTAAAATGCAAAAAATTTTCTTCCGAATACCACTGTGATAAATACTCATAATTTTATTAGTTTTTTCAAGCACGTTTCTTTAGGTGACCAAGCAAAGTGCTTTCGGAAAATAATAAAATTATACACTGTCCTTGGGACATTACTACTGTATTCTTTATACAATATTTTTGGAGTTTTTGTTGTCGTGATTTCATTGTATGTTTGCCGAATGTACTCTTGTTTGACTGGATGTTTATAAATACAATTTAGAACATAGGAACAGCTTATTAAATATTAGTAGGTACATAGGCGTTTAAATGATTAACCTACATACAGTACAAATTATTATTTCTAACTCTAGTTCTGCAGAAAGCATTAATTATCATCATATTATTCATAAATCTTCCATTATAGATGGTGTTAGCGGTATTAAATGTAATTAATGTAAATAATAAATTCAAATAATTAACATGGAAAGTTACATACTTCATAAAACGTTTTTTTTTCTAAAACTCTAATTTCGAACTTGATGAATAATTGGTGGTGTCGAGTACATCAATCAATTTATCTATTTTGTCCATATAACAGTAAGTTCAGTAATGTTGCGGAAAGTCAGGATAAGACTTGCCTCACCGGATAAAAAGTCGGAACTTTTAAAGCAACAAACTTTAAGATAGTTTATTATCCAATTATTTTTCTGAAAAAAAGTACCGTTTGTCCAAATCGGTTTCCGCAGAAAACATTCAGAATCTATTATTGTTTTAGGAAATGAGTTATAACCAAGTAGACTGCCGTCAATTATTTGTTAAACGCATTAGGTAACTATTCTGTAGTTTATAAAAATCAGTTTTATCAAGTAAACAGCTGTCATTTATGCCAAATCCGTAGTTTTAAGTATTAATATTTTAATTGTTCGCCATATTGTTTGAAATGGCAGAATCTACGTTCAATGAATATGCAGATATGCATTTGAAGTATGAAAAACCATCTGGAAATTCTCACGAAGCAAGGAGACTTTATTCTGAACATTTTCCTAGTAGAATTTCATCAGACAGAAATACTTTAGTTCGTGGTGACATAAATTTACGAAAAACAGGTATGATTTTAAGAAATGTCGCAATTATTCATTTTAAAAAAAAGGTAATATATTTTATTGTTAGGTATTGTTAGGAAAGCAGGTGGTGTGGGTCTTGTAAGAAAAATCCGTACTATATTAATTTAGAGCAGGATATCTAAACATGAAAATTATTATTGGGTTCTTGGGTTCTTTCTTATAGGTCCCCACCATATAAAAAGTATATATACGATCACCTAAGCAAATAGGTGTATAATAGTCATTTTAAAACACATGCAATTAAATAAAATGCAATTTATATTTGGTGTTATTTCATTCAAGTGCAATTTATAAAATGCATTATTCAATTGTATAACCTTTATGCACCGGATAGTTTAGGTTAGGTTAGTTTAGGATTTCCCCATAAATACACATTGATTATAAAAATGTATAGTTTTTCTAGTATATACTCATTACCTAGATACCTTATATACCTATACGTAAAAATATACCTATACGTAAAAATATCCTGGCATTCAACTTAATTTTTCAAAAACCTCACCGCATTTAATACTGCCTTTTTCCACATTACAGGACAAAAATATTTTCATTTAATATGTGTGTAATATTATGAAACATATCCCACCTCAAAGAGAGTCATTAGACAAAATCAGAGTATAGCCTGGAAAATTTTTTATTTTAATGCTCGATGTATAGAATAATACCAGATGCATATATGAATACTTTTTTATACTTTATTTTAATTTATTACATGTCCATACATACCTATATTCTATACCTCTACGTCTAAACCACAGAGAAGAGTCTAAACCATACAACACTTCATCTATCAACAATTGACACAGAACCACAAACTGTTAGGTTAAGTAGAATTTTAGCGACTACTAACAACAAGATTTACTGTGAGGAATTAAAAGTATTTCCATAAGTAGCTAGACTCCAGCCAGCTCTCTCTAAATACCCCAACCGAAGCATTAACCAAAGAGGATGGCACAAAAAATGCTAATGCCTGACTCCAGAACAATTTGAAAGATTTCAAACATGGCAACATCATAATTATGTTTTGGGTTTACTATACCCACATAACACTAATGGTACATTCACATTCTAAGAATATGCTCATGAATTACGTTTTCGAACATTCTGAAAGGTATATGCTAAACAACTCCATTTCACGTTCCTTTTCTTGTAAATTTGTATGTTCCTTATGGTACATTCTTAACATGTTCGTATCATGTAATTTTTAAATACCCAACAATCATTCCGTTGAAAGAGATATGATGATATGATAAGAATATGTTGCACAAACGATGTAAGGAATATTCTTTTGGGGACGTGAATATAATGTGCGATGTTCATTCCTTTTATTTGGATGAGCAAGTTACAAGATTACTTTTGATATTTGAAAGTAAGTATGTTCATGCAGTAGTAATCTAGACTGTGTACAGTAAAAATATATGGTAATACGGAGAATATGCTATTTACGAACTACCCAGCACATTTTATCACTGAGTAGTATCAAGACATATTCTAAGAACGTTCTTGTTTAGACTAAAATAGAATATTACCATCTAATGCTGAGAATTTGATTTTTACATACTTCAGAACATTCTTTGCATATACATATCAAGTAATTTGGTACGGCCTTTTGAGGTGACTATCACATTCTGATCATGTACTGAACGGTATTTACATCCTTGTTCCAAAAAGAATGTTCTTATTATGCGCAAACAAAGAATGTAAAATTGTTGTCTGGGTATAGTTAATTTGGACATTAAGTTGAGAGGTGTTTTTGTTAAAATAAAACTGGTTTTAAAAAAAGAAATGTTTATTCGTGAATAAAATACGTAAATAAGTATATATATGTACAATTATGTACAATAAAGTAATGTTCGGAATATAATAATTAAAATAAAAAACAATAACAAATCCATGAGTTAATTATCATCAATCACGACCTAGGAAAAAAGTTTTTTGTGCACTTGCTGCCTTAGTAAAACGATACTATTATACAATTTAACGGCCGGACCGACCTTAAATTTCAATATGGATACAATGTCTTTTTGGCTGAGAGAAAGAAACGCTTCTCCGTCGATTTTTTCCTTGCGAAAAATTTCACTATCCGCACCGCAATCCGGTAATTTCGAAACGAAATTAACGACTTCTCTGTTAGTCCAAAACCGAGGATCGAAATCGGTTTTGATATATTTTTGTAAAAATTCCGAATGTCTTTGCCACGATTCACGTTCGACGGGCAATATTTTCGATTGTTCGATGAAATCGAGCGCGTTTTGCACCGAACTTTTTTCACCCGGTTCGGTTTTAATCGGTTTTCTTAATTTCTTCGCGGGCTTCTTCTCGGCAGGTTCTTCCTCCTCTTCTTCACATGCCGGTTCTTTTTTTGGCTCGGGACGGGGATGTTTCGGTGGACGACCGAGACGAGGTTTACTAAAACAAAAACAAAAGATATCTAGAAATTTGTAAATCCAGGAGCTACTCAAAATACAAAGAAACAAAGTATAAAATTCCCGTCACCTTGTGGTAGATTTCGCTTAAATTTAGGTTACAAATAATCGGAATTTTCCTAACTGCACATAAAATAAAACAATTTAAAAGTTTTCCTGAGTAGCGGTCAAAATCTATCTTTATTCATATTAAACTGAAATCACAACGTTTCGGCCATGGACCAACATCAGGTATGTAAAGAAAAAAGTAAAAAATTCTTAATTAAATCACAATGCAGAATAAGAAATTTTTAAACAATTTACAAAATCACTAAGCAAAAATTTAAAATTATATTAGTTTAAAATATTTGAAGAAATCGAAAAATCGAAGTGGAACAAAATTGTAAAAACATAGAAAACAGTAAAAAAGTAAAAAAAAAATTATTCTTTATCTACTTCGATTTTTTCAAATATTTTTAAACTAATATAATTTTAAATGTATGCTTAGTGAGTGATTTTGTAACTTTTTGAAAAAATGTTTACTCTGCATTGTGATTTAATTAAGAATTTTTTTGTTTTTTCTTTATACGGATAGGGATTTTTATTCATTTTACGACAAAAAGCCATTCGGTAAGTAAAGGACTGTAGTACTTAGTACACACTTTAAATAAAGTGGAGAAAAAGAGGTAAACTTGTATTTTTAATAAGTGTGTATATTAATAATTTAAAATTTCATAGCCAAGCGCTTTCAATCATAAAATAGGCCATCTTCAGAGCTAAATGTCTTTTTCTCCACAAAAAGTAATTCTTTAAAAAAAATTCTGCTTCTCTTAAAAATGAGAATAACACTGAAAAATCGTAGACTGGATCTACAGTGTGTTGCCAAATTAAGAAAACATGCAGTTACCTCAAGAGAGAAGTACCTACCATTATTTTTTATTTTACACAAAATTTATGTAATAGAAAGTTGTTTATAATCTAAAATATTTCAAAATATTAAATGGCGAGTGTCCTAAATGTTTAATATCCCACGTGTAAAATATCCTAAATGTTCTATCTAAATGTTAAATGTCCTAAATTCCAAATGACCCATTAGACCCATTAGATGAAAATTATAACAGCTTAAAATGACGAATGACAGATCAAAATGAGAAATGACAGATCAAAAATGTTGTGCTGCGAACCTCGTTCTACTCGGCACGCAGTTGACAGCTGAAAAATGACAGTTGACAGTTAAAAAAGACATTTGACGGTGAAAAATTACATTTGACAGTTAAAAATGACAGTTGACAGTTACAAATTGACATTTGGCAGTTCAAAATGACAGTCGACAGTTAAAAATGTGCTGCGAACCTCGCTTCACTCGGCACGTAGTTGACAGCTGAAAAATGACATTTGACAGTTAAAAGACATTTGACGGTGAAAAATTACATTTGACAGTTAAAAATTGACATTTGGCAGCTCAAAATGACTGTCGACAGTTAAAAATGTGCTGCAAACCTCGCTTCGCTCGGCACGCAGTTGAAAGTTAAAAAAGACATTTGACGGTGAAAAATGACATTTGACGGTAAAAAATGACATTTGACAGTTAAAAATGACAGTTGACAGTTAAAAATGTGCTACGAACCTCGCTTCGCTCGACACGCAGTCATTTTATAACAGATAACAGTTATAAATGACGAATGACAGATCAAAATGACAAATGACAGATCATAATGACAAATAACAGATCAAAATGACGAATGACAGATCAAAAATCAAATCAAAAATGTTGTGCTTCGAACCTCGCTTCGCTCGGCACGCAGTTGACAGCTGAAAAATGACATTTGACAGTTAAAATTGACATTTGACATTTAAAAATGACAGTTGACAGTTAAAAATGTGCTACGAACCTCGCTTCGCTCGACACGCAGTCATTTTATAACAGATAACAGTTATAAATGACGAATGACAGATCAAAATGACAAATGACAGATCATAATGACAAATAACAGATCAAAATGACGAATGACAGATCAAAAATCAAATAAAAAATGTTGTGCTTCGAACCTCGCTTCGCTCGGCACGCAGTTGACAGCTGAAAAATGACATTTGACAGTTAAAATTGACATTTGACAATTCACAATGACATTTGACAGTTCAAAATGACAGTTGACAGTTAAAAAATGACATTTGACAGTTAAAAATGACAATTGGCAGTTAAAAAAATGACAGTTGATTACAAATTTTGACTGTCCTCAATCTTTTATTTTCAAAAATGTTAAAATATATTTCAACTATAATCGCAAATATCTTTAACAACAAAGCAAAGTTAATGTTAGGTCACCACCCCTTGCAAGAAAGAAATATTGAGGAATATTTTTTTCCAATAAGTCTATTATTATTATTATCTATGATATGAGCAGACCATTAGTAAAAAACATGGAGGAAATAAGGGAAGTACAACAGCTTTATTCATTCCTAGATATAGATAGAGGGTTCGTTCAGTAAAGCATCGTCCATTACAATTACCCAAGCGCTAGAAAACAGAAAAAATATGGTAGAAGCCTTGGTAGTAGTGGGCGACAAAAATAAGCTCACAAATGGGACTGACGAGGCGCAGCAATGGATATGGAGAACGTTGATGTGGAAAATTTTCTCTACTTACATTTTACATTCTTTAGGTTCCCTGGAGACAGGCACCACTGCAGCTGGACTCTTATCAGGACTAAGTAATCTATCAGGCACGATTTTTTCAATATCTAAATTTTCGTCCGCATAAGGACAATACTTTTGTGTCGAATGTACGGCGAATTTTGGACCTTTTATGTGACCCTGTCCCCTACAACCCACCGTCGGACATTCCAGAAAGTCGTAAACGTCATCGGGAGCTACAAAAACAATTCCAGGTTAAATTTCCATAAAATGATTTCATAAAAAATTGCTATTACTCACTTAGAGGCGGTTCGATTGGATGTCCGGTTTTTTGACACCAACCCATGGGATGTATATCGGGACTATCGTCATCCACCCAATAGCTGTATCGGTCGGGCCAACCGTCGAAATGTATTCTGATTTGATGTTCTTTGACGTCGTCCACCGTTGCTACTCTTATTAATTGGGGTACTCGTCGGTCCACGCTTTCAAGACGCATGCCTCTCTTAAAACCGCAGGCCGGTCGTTGTTTGAACGCTCGAACTGGAGCCGCCACCGATTTTGTCTCTTTTAGATACGTTTCCCATGAAAACGATTCGGGATTTGGATAATCTGAAACATATTCAATATTAAATACGAATATGTATCGAGAAATTCTTAACCTACCAGAGCACCAAACAAAAATATTCAATATTAACCTTAATCTGTTATATTAATACCTATAAAGGGGCAACTTTCATAAATTTATCAAAACCAGTATGAAAATTTACTATCTTTTCAGTTTTCAATTTAATAAATCCTCTTAACCCCTGTAAATACAGGAATATTTGATCTATAATCTTATTTTTTAATTTTCTGAATTAACTTTTTGACATGAACAATCAAGCTGACATTTCTATTAGGTTATTTAAGTTGCTATGGTAATGCTAAATTTTCTTTATCCATAAACCTGTTCTAAAGTAAGTGATAGTTATAATCAACAAGTGTGGAAAATGAATGAATGAAGAGTTAGGATCATTATTTTTTGTACAACCATAAAAAAGATACTTTATGCATGTTTTTAAATTTTATTTTAAACTCCAAACAAATGTAACAAAATTTTAATTTATTTACTGCTTATATGAATATTAAAAATACAATGTATTGCCCAATTTAGTTGTTGCTCCGCAGTTAAAGGTTTCCTGCCTTCATTAGGAGTCATCTTATTAATGTTTAATGGGCAAGCTCAATGAGCATGTTTAAAATTATGTTGCATAGGTTCTTTTTCTTTATTTCGAAATCTTGTAATTTCTTCTCCAGAATCTGCCAAAAATATGGCAAAAGAGCTTCTGAAACTATGACCTGCATAGCACTAAGGATTGGGAAGCTTCTTCCAAATGAGTCGATTCCTACATATTGATCAGTGCAATTGCCTTGCAAACATTTAGGAATTCTCAATTTCCAGTTTTCTCCCAAAATATTTGATTCAAAATTTTTTTAAATATATTTTTGCAAAGTGCTAATATACTCTAATAAAATATCAGAAACCGGATATCAGTTTAACATCCCATTGTCTAATATCGAAATTTTCTCTTAGTTTCATAATAGCCTTTATCATTGAGAATCGAAGCCAAACAGTATTGGGTCTCATAATTTACTTAGTTCCAAAAAACAAAACAGTAAAGTTCCTCTTTGTTAACATTTGTGTTTCCTTTTGACGAGTCCACTGAATAAAATGATCATACTGCCTTTCATATCTTGTTTAGAAAACGCAGGAAAAAGTTCCAGGTTGGTTCCAGAAGGTCTTCATCACAATTATCAATTTAATTTTTTTGATTCAAAACAAATATCACCTAATGTTTTAAAGTATCGGTAGAAACCACAAATTCTCTTTCATGAAAACAATTCAAACTGGTCAAATAAAAAAATTGATTGAAAAAATATTAAAGAAAATAAAAACATTTCAAAATGATGTAAAAAATAAAATGCAGATTATTTTACAAAATTAAACTAGTAGGAATAAATAAATAAATAAATTGTTAATTATATTTGTGTGTTAAATATTTACCATTAGGAGGAGTTAAATTGTGCCCGTATTGATCACACCAACCGACTGGATGGATATAAGGAGATGTAGGATCGGCCCAATAATCATAAATATCATCCCAACTGTCAAAATGTACCAATAGCCTATTATCCATCATATCTCTAATAGAAGCTACACATACAAGGGACGTATTTTTCCTATCGACTGCTTCCAGTTTCATTCCCACTCTAAATCCATTGGGACAAATAGCCTAAAGAAAAAAAAAGGTATAGGTATAGGGTTTCCAATTATATTTTGACCCCCCACTTATTTTCCTTGATTTCGGGAGTACAAAAAAAGTTTCAAATAAAAGTTGTAATATTTTATCTGTACCGACCAAAAATGTAGCAACAGACCGAATAAAATGCATCTTCAATGTTTTAAATGGGCCACCCTGTATTTTTTTATAGTTTTGAATAGCCCTGCTTTACCTGATTACAAATATATAACATAGTGTAGCATTAGTTCTATAATAGCATATGGTACTACAAAAGGGTAACCATAGGTGGCTATACAACTGGCATTTCAAAATGAAACAATTATTAATTTTTTATAAATTGTCAGTCTTCATACCAAAATGGGTTATACTGCAGATGAAAAAGTAGATATATTCTCAAATTATGTAAAAAATTATAAAAACAACTGGAAAACTATAAAAAAATACACCCTGTCCCATTTAAATTATTGAAGATGAATTTTATTGGGCACTCCCTTTAAACGAAATTCGGTTATGTTCCTACATTTTTAATCGGTACAGATAAAATAATACAACTTTTATTTGAAACTTTTTTTTGTATTCCCGAAATTAAGGTAAATAAGTGGGGGTCAAAATATAATGAGAAACCCTGTACATTTGAATCACATAAACTATCAAATCACGCAGGATATACAGTGTGATTCATTGGAAAATGCGCTTACACGTTGATTTATTATTTTTTCCAGTTCTTTAAATTAATCATAACTTATGAACCACCCTATATATTTTTGTGATGTTTGGTTCGTACATTCCTTGTCCACAGCAGTCTGGAAAACATAATAAGAAAAGGTCTTATTCCAGGTTCGGTCTTGAAAAATAGTAACAACACCCTGTATATTGAAAATTTTATTTACAATTTTGAAAAGAGCAGGAAAAATAAGTATTTGGTGTTTTCGCATATATGCACATGTCCTCTCGTTTTTCAATAAACTTGGGGATGCAGGAATCAGGAGAATAAAAAATAGATGAGGTTATTATGAATTGAGGCTGGATTGACAGCTGTTTCGGTTAACGAGCATCGTCAGATTGACATATTGAAGTTACATTTTATTTTTTCAAGGTAGTATGTTGATGAAGTAGTGTTAAGATTAGACCAAGTATGGAGATAATAAGTCATAACAATATTAAAGCCTAGATGTTAATAGCCCTAAGGGATTATCCTGGATGTATTTCCCTCTAAGATCAGTATAACTGTGCAATGATATAGAAAAACCAGGAAAAAACTATATCATGCTGATCTTTACAATAACTTTATATATTTGTAATACATTTACATCTTACATATGTTTAGAAAAATGAAGATTCAATCAAGTTATACTGAAATTAGAGGGAAATACATCCAGGATAATCCCTTAGAGCTAGAGCTAATAATCTCTAGGCTTTAATATTGTTATGTCTTAATACTTCCATATTAGGTCTAGTCTTAACAATATTTAATCAAAAAAGCAAAATTTAACTTCAATATGTCAATCTGACAACTGTCATTGTAATTTAAAAGCTAATTTTTTAATAGAGGACTTCTGTTAAGAAATCAGTGTTGCCATTTCCGAATAAATCCCTAAAAAATCACTAAAAACATACTGACGCTTTTTATTGCTTTCAGTTATTACGTTAGGATAAAAAAAACCTCAATAATTCCTTTTCATTTGATATTAAACTGCATAATAGTCTAATTTTTCAGATATTGCAAAAACAAATTGCTAGGGAATTTCATTGTTTCCCCAGGGGGATTTTAAACGCCATCAACCTGATCAACCATAACCTATATTCTTATATAATAAAGTCCGAACCAACTAAAACTAACCCATGTTTATTTTTGTTGGCTTGTAAACTACACACATGAATTTTTCTATTTATTTTAGATGGTATCAAATTTTCATTCCCACAAAGTGGTATCCATTTCAGACACTTAGCTAAATCTCTTTTGGATATTGGATAAAAATGAAATATCAATATCTTTTTGACAAATCAATGCAGATTTTGATATCACAGAGTACCCTTGCTTGAGATTTTAATTTGGCACCAAATAAGCTGACAAAGAAGTCCCCCCAAAAAAATGGAATGTCCCTATAAATTTGTTTTTATGCAATATCTTTCAATTCCAACTATTATTCACTATTTTGTTTATTGTACAGGGTATTTCAAAGCGTAAAACACCTTTGAATAACTGGAAATTATGAAAAAAAAGCGTCAGTATTTTTTTAGTAATTTTTTAGGAATTTATTCGGAATTGGCAACACTGAGAAAATACGAAAAAAACAAAATACTTATTTTTTCCTACTCCTTCCAAATTTGTAGATAAAATTTTAAAATATTGATATATACAGGGTGTTGTTTCGTTTTTAAACCTACTTATTAATTTTTTTTAAGACCAAACCTGGAATAAGACTTTTTCTTATTATGCTGATGGACACTACTGTGAACAAAGAACATACAAACCAAATATCACAAAATTGTATAGGGTGGTTCATAAGTTATATATGCTTAATTGAAAAAATGGGGAAAATTATTAAATCACCCTGTACCTACCTTGGTTATAAAGAAATATAGACCCAAAAAAATAAAAAACTATATAATAATAGTAATATTATACATAAAACTTGTTACTCCAAATAAGTGTTGATATAGTTAAAATTGTTAAAATTTCTCAATACTTTTTTAAAATTACTGTAGAGTACTGACCTGTCCTGCCCTATTGGCAAAAAGATGTTTTGGAGCTGCTGGGCATTTTGTGTGCTTTAAATACTGTAACCAATTAAAATTTTCTATCGTATATCCAGATGGAGGTTGAAGTATATGCCCATATTTCTCACACCAACCCATTGGAAAAATGTCCATGCTGTCTGCATTACACCAAAAGTCATAGTTATCAGGATACCCATCAAAATGCAACCTTATTCTATATCCCACAACCTCTGAAACA
This sequence comes from Ophraella communa, assembly GCA_035357415.1. Lineage (NCBI taxonomy): Eukaryota > Metazoa > Arthropoda > Insecta > Coleoptera > Chrysomelidae > Ophraella > Ophraella communa. The sequence continues at coordinate 41,657,205 of CM068985.1, read as the reverse complement.
GTCAGAACACAAAAATATGAAGGATGTTGAGGATCCACTCCTTCAAGTTTCATTCCTGGCCTAAAACCATTACGTGTATATGGAAAAGGATCTTTAAAAAGTTTTACAGGAGCAGGTTTTGCCTTTACATGTTCCAAATACTTTGACCAAGAAAACCCCTTCTTTTTACAAGCCCATGGATATGACATAAATTTATCTTGAGAAGTATTGTCTATTGAATCTTCTTCACTCTCATCTTCCTTTTCTAATTTTATGGTGTCTGACTCAATTTTTGGTTTTTTCTTTTTTTTCTTAAATCTATCTGCTTTTTCTTTTTTTGTCAGCTTAATCTGGAAGGTATCTTGACAATCATAACTGCAAAATTTGGGATTTATAAAATCTGAAGATAAACCATAACAACCACATTCTAAACAACGCATTTCTTCCTGAAAATCTGCCTTCATTTTTTCTTTTGCTTTAGCCATTCTTTTTTCAATAATTGCCTTATATTCATTGTCTGTGATGTACTCAACTAGATTGAATTCATTTAGTATAAATTTTATTTCAGTGCCAGGTAAAGTACCTATTCCATCATCCCAATTTAATACTTTCTGTAAATCACAGTCTTCAACTTTCATTGGAGGTTTTTCTTTGATCAATTCTATTTCAACTTCATTTGTTAAGTTTTTTTTAGATTCCTCCACACTACCACACTTACTGATTTCCATGGCAGCATCTTGTTTTTCAAATGAAGGTTTACTAAATATTTCATTACCATATGCACCTATAGATGTTACTTCCATTTCATCATATCCTTTAATGCATGTCAGTGTGGATTTTCTCCTACGTTCTTTTTCTGGTTTGGAAGATACAGGTATAGTTATAATATTATCTGACTCACTTGTTGTTGGTTTGAAATCTTCCTTACTTTCTGAAACTAAAGGTGCATTGTTATTAGTAACTACTATATTACTAGGTTTGTCAAATTTACGATCTAAAAAATTGTAATTCTTTTTAAGTATAGATACACCATGCTTTTGATATTTTGGTAAGTCCTTTGTTTGTGGCAGTTTATTTAGCAATGCAGATGTTTTTACCTCACTCTGAGACCCAACAGAATCTTCAGTAATACTAAGTTCATAGGTTTTATTGCTAAGGTCATTTTTTTCAGGACTATCCAAATCAATAATTTCATCACAAACCAACTTTTCACCACTGTTACTGTCTCCATCCATACTGTTCTCATTTGATTCATTGTTACACATCACTGTAACATTTGAGGACTCAACCTGAATTTGACCATCAGATATTTTAAAATTGCTATAAACTTTTGGTTGTGTAACAACTGGTTCTGAAATAGGTACAGGCATAGGCAATATAGCTAATTTTGGTTGAACACTATTTGTAGTTGATGTAGCAAGTCTGTTAGTGGTTAATTTTGGCATTGGAGCCAATACAAATTTTTGTGGTGGATTTTGTGATTGGATATATGTATTAAGCTGAGGAATGTGAGGTATATTCACACTATTATTGTTTAGTTGAATTGTATTAGGTTCAGCAATTTTATTTGATGATTTTAACATAGTTAAAACTCCAGCAATTTTTTTTACTCCAGAAACTGAAACAGGAACTAAAGGCACCATATTTCCTTGAGGTTTGTGTATAACTAATGGAGTTTGTCTTCCCGCTGTAATAATAACATTCTGATTTGCAACTACAGATAATGAAGTTGTAACATTTGGAGTATTTTTGTTTCCATTGTGACCCATTGTAGAGATTTGAAACTGTGGTAAATTATTCATAATTGTATTACTATTTGTTTTATTAACTGAAGAAAACGCTGATTTTGAATTATTTTGTATATATACTAATGGTAAAACTTGAGTTTTCATTGTAACTGAAGAATTTGATGTTGGTGGTAAAGTTGTTGGTGGATCACATCTCGAAATAGTTACATCTGGAGAATTATTGTCAATTATAAGTTGATTACTATTTGAATTAATATTTATTTTGGAATTTTCCAACTCCTCATGAGAAATTGTTAATTCTGTAGATGTAAATGAAGACATTTTCTGCAAAAACCGTAAATATAAAAATTACTTTTTTGAAAATATTCCACAATATAAATATTAAAATAGATATATGACCAAACAAACTAGTTAAATATGTTAAAAGTACAAATAAATGAACAAAGAAATATATTCACTATTAATAGTACTCAGAGTCATAATGAATAAAAATATAAAATATATATTAGTTCAATACAGATATAAAAGTCCTTGTCTGACGGTTGTGACTGTGCTGTACATCTCTAAACTTTTATATTTTATAAAATAAAACTCAAGGTAAATAATCTTGTATTGACACAATTAAAATTAAAAATTAAAAATTGATCATAAGTACCTTTAAAAGTTGTCTATACCCATTACACAATTAAAAAACTTAAATTTAATGACAGAACCAAAAAGTATTCATCAGATTTTCACAAATATATGTAAGAATGTAAATACGCATGCTCTTACAGAGAGAGGGGAGTCGATTTCCCTAAAATTAATTTTCGCGCTTCAATTTATTTCAAAAAATTTAAGAATTTTTTAAGTTAAAATACACACACATAACACTTAATACATTTCAATTATGCTAAATTGATCACACCATTTATTAATTTTATCATTGCAACTACCTAAATAAAAGAGAAAATGCTTGTTCTAATTTATCTTGTATTTTTATACGCCATCATTCCAGTGTTTAATACATCTAGAGGACTTACATCACAAGATGAATGTAAAAAATAATAATGTTACATTAACGGTTGCATATGGCAAAATGTGATTAAATTAAAATATAAACTAGCAATTTAAGTATAAATTCTTTTTATGCAACTGTCTATATTATAAATTAAATTCATTATATTGTATATACAATTTGTAGAAATAGGAAATGGAAGCCATTATTGTTATTAAGAATGTGAATGTCAAACGGCAAATTTAAAAATAAACATTCTTTGAAACTGAAACTTTAGTAAACAGTAAATTGTAAATTAAGACAAAGGAATAATCAATTTATTTTATTTGAATATTCAATAAGATACTAATGTTTTTCTTAAAAGTGAAGATCTATATATTTATATACTTATATGTTTAGATATAAAAATTCTATTTTAGTTTCCATAAAAAATAATATTGTTACGATATTCAGTATATTGATGATTCTTGATAAAAATATTTAATTTATATGGTTCTATTAGCTAAATTAGGTTTAATATCGATATAAAAAATGTGTGTTAAGTATGGTAAAATTATTTTTAATTTAAGAATAGTGAAATATATGTAGTACAATTTTGTACCCTACTAAAAATATTAATTATAATTATATTACAGAAATCTACAATTTATTAGAAATTCCAATTTTATATGTAGAAAATACATTTATTTACAATAATTATTATTCTATATTAATTAAAATTAGATAAATTACCTGAACTACTTTTGTTTGGATGTAGCGCTTGCGTGATTTTTGACAGCGTTGCCGGTCTACAGAAATTTAAATCCTTGCCAGGTCCATTTATAATTTTTTATAACATCAAACATTCTATCGAAACATGGCTTTTATAACTAACTAGTAATTTTTTAATTATTTTTTCCGAACATATGTGTGTGACGTTCTTATTTCTTTCACCTGACAGCTGTTTAAACCAATTTTTATAGGGAAAAATAAGCATTATCAGTGTCCCACAATTCTCACCCTGATACACGAATTATTTAGTGAGAATACTAAAATACTTGATGTATATCTAAGTGAAAGTACTAATCTTAAAACAGAAAATAGTACTTTCTGTTCTAATGTATAAATGTAGTGAGCGAATACGTATATACTTATTTTTTGAACCAGACTTCATAATAAATAGTAAGATTGGCAACAGCACTCTGTTATGAAGAAGAAAACGAAAACAGCTGGTTGCTCGCTCCCCACTTCACATCTGAGATAATTTATTAGGTTCGTTCCAACAAGAGTCCGAAACTATCAGAGATTGTTATGAGCATGCGTATCTGCATTTTAGCGTTCCAACAACAATTTGTGACAGTTTGGTGACTGATAGTTTGCTGTTCCAACGTTACACACAAACGGTTTGAAAACTGTCATAAGAGTTTGTGAATTTGTCAGGAACTTTAAATCAGACGCATGCGCAAAGGAGATTTGATCATTCGAAACAACGTGTTTGTCCATTTAATTCAACTTAACCTTTTTCGCGTATTATATATTTATATCCTGAGGAGATCTATTTAAATTAATATAAATATGAGTTACAGTAGCTCAGATGAAAATATTGGCAACAGCGATTTATCAGACGAAAGTATTGATGCATTCCACAGGGAAGAGGAATCCAGCGATTATCTCGAGGAAACTGGTGGAAGGAAAAATTCGGAATGAGAAAATATTTTCCACTTGTTGCACTGTTTAGTGTTAAATATCAAACTAGTACTACAGTGTTCCAACAGAACAGTTGTGGACTAGTTTCAAATTTCATCAAATGCGCGCATGCGTAGAAACAAATTTGAAAACAATCCGAAACACATCCCTGATTGTTTGTTGGAACAAACCTATTAGCTAGGTTGTTGGTTTTTACTTTTTACATTTTATTTACACAATTTGACAAGTGGCTATTGATAAAGATTTTGTGTGATTGTCCTTAATAATTAATAAAACGCAAAGTTATGCTCCGGACAAAGTTCCTTACGAATTTAAAACATTAGATAGTGTTTCAAAATATCAAAAAAAACCACCATCTTGTGAAGACACTTTGTGTGTTGTTTTCTCATTCTCTTTATTGACATTGAAAGAAGAATGTCCGGATTTATGTAGTGCACATATTTTTATAAACAAATAGTAAAAATGGGTGGTGTTGTGAGTTCTGGTCTAAATAATGACGACCTAATAGACAATTTACTGGAAGCAGATTATATTAAAACACCTCTAATAGAAAGAGTTTTTCGTGCAGTTGACAGAGCTGAATATTTTCTACCTGAAGGTAGAGCTAATGCATATAAAGATTTAGCTTGGAAATTCGGTAATTTACATTTATCAGCTCCATGCATTTACAGTGAAGTAATGGAGGGACTGTGTCTAAAACCTGGTTTATCATTTTTAAACTTAGGTTCAGGCACTGGTTACTTGAGTACTATGGTGGGACTTATCATTGGACATTATGGTGTTAATCATGGCATAGAATACCACAATGAAGTTGTGCAATATGCTAATAAGAAACTTGAAGATTTTAAGAAATTTTCTGGGAGTATTGATGAGTTTGATTATTGTGAACCCAAGTTTATACAAGGAAATTGTTTGTGCCTTACCAGCGACTGTTATGCTCAATATGATAGAGTTTATTGTGGTGCAGCGTGTCCTGAACAGTACACAAGTTACATGAAAAATTTGTTGAAAGTTGGAGGAATACTTGTAATGCCTGTTGATGACCAACTAATGCAAATTAAGCGTAACTCTGAAACTAATTGGGAAGCAAAATCTTTACTTCCTGTCTCTTTTGCTTCACTCATTCAACCCACAGAAGGTAGACAAGATTGGGTCCAATTAAGTAAGATTTTTTTTTTCAAGTGATTTTATAATGTATATTTAGGTAACCTCATTTTCTTTTTTAATATTTACCAGTCACATACTGAATCTATCTATATTTACTTTTGGATTATCCATATTAAATTGTCACTTTTTAGTTGAAATTGAACCAAATTCACTGCAAGTACTTTGTCGTGCTGTTATAAGAAATATTTTAAGAAAAAATGTGGAATTTGAACATCCTCCTGTTAAGAGACCATCAAATATTACTAACAAAGCACCAAAGAGAAAAAGAGCTTTAAGAAGATTGGTTGTTCCCTTATTTGATTCTGAAGATAGTTCTGATGATGATCGATATGTTAGAATTGGTGCAGTAAGTATTGCTTATTGAATAGTATGATTCAAAAAAATATGTACATAATAACACACATTTTTAAGTTATGTCTATATCATAATACAAAAAAACTTAAATACAGAGTTAATAATCTTTAAAAATAGTTAGGATTGAATTTTATTGTTATTGTGATTTCTCAAATCAAGAGTCAATATTTTATTTATTTATTATTATTATTTTGAAGATAAATTTATCTCTTATCAGTGTAATATTGTTTTGTTCAAAATTATATAAACAGCTATTTTAAGAGAGTTAATAATGGTTCCTAAGATATTATATATAATTAACAAATCAGTTTAATATAAAGACACTGTTTTTGAATTTTACAAAAAAAATGTATCCAAGTTTTAATTTTAAATTTGTAGCTGATATTTTGGAGATAATTAAGTATTTTCCAAACACATTTCTTTAGCTTACTTGCTACCCTATTTATTTTTAGGGTAGAAATAGAGAAGGTGGTCGAGCTACATTTAGGGAAGAAAGTGGAGGGTTTTTCAATTTTGTTTTAGGTTCAGTTAGAGATGGAAGAACACTTCTTACTGGTAAGCATTGAGATTATTTAGTAAGGTTTTGAAAGGTACTTGTCTTTTTCCTGATTGTATTTAAGTTTTTCTGCCAATTCCAATTGATCAATTTTAGCCTCCCTCGAAGAGAGAAATAATAGCAGCAGCAGAGAAAACAATACAGAAACTGAACAATCTAGTGAAGACAATAGAATGGAAACTGATACAGCTGAATCTGCAGAGGAATGCAACAAAAAACCTAAAGTTGAGACTAAAATTGAAACTAAAGCTGTAATTGAACATAGTCCCAACTTGAGAAATAGTGAGGGGGAAGGAACAAGTCAAACTAGTAGTCATCAAGTAAGTTTAGAGCACAATAGACCCAATATATTCTTTCTGACTGATTTTTCGTTTGTTTAAGCAGATTATCTTCCATAATTTGATCAAAGACTACAGATATAAACAGTAATTTTAAATATCTACTGATTGATCCGTTTTTTATTTCCTAGATTTCAGAAAGGGTGGTTACTTTATTGATGTTTAAGGAAGTATATGCAATTTTGGGATCTGTAAATTGAAGGATTTGAAGGTTAAACTGTTTTTATCTGTATTTTTATAAGAGATCTAGCTGACCCAACAGACATTGTCCTGTCTTAATAATAAATATTGAATTTGAATTATTAAAAAAAAGTGTGTTTATTAATCTACTGTTAAATGATATACAAATTCTTAGTTTTCTTTAATTTTTTTTGTTTGATGATATTTGCAGCATGCATTCTGTCAATTTTATGTTAAATGTCATGATCATTCATTAGGTGCTTTTAATGTTCACCATTATGGAGGATAAAAGGAAGTAGAACAAATAATAATTGTGACAATTGAGGTTAAAGTGTTTTTATTTGCATTTTTATAAGAGAACTAGCTGATCCAACTGACATTGTCTTTTCTTAACAATGAATATTGAATTTGAATTATTAAAAAAATTGTATTTATTAATCTACTGTTATATGATATACAAATTCTTAGTTTTCTTAAATTTTTTTTGTTTGATGATATTTGCAGCATGCATTCTGTCAATTCTATGTCAAACGTCATGATGTTACATTAGGCGCTTTCACTAGTCACATTATGGGGGGTAGAAGGAAGCAGGACCATCTGAATGTATGTAAAGTGGTAATTGAAAGGATATAAATTAGCTTTAGGTTGAGCCTTCTTTGATACAGATCTCTAATTGAATTGTCTTGCAGCAAGTTGGTTTTTAATATTTTCTATTTATCATTGTATTTCCAGGGAAATTTCATGTTTGCTAGTAGCACTGCGTGCCGAGCGAAGCGAGGTTCGCAGCAACAATTTAACTATAACAATAAAGATTTTAAAAATGAGTTCAAAAAAATGTTTTTTAAATTAGTTTAGATTGATTTGCCCCCCATCCATGATGAATTACAAATTTGAATTAAATTTTGTTTGTTTAGATATCCAGTCAGATCGATCAAACTCCCACCACCACACATCAGAACCAAGACGATGAAGAGGTGATGGATAAGATCCACGATGTCTTCGTGGATGTCATCAACGTTTTAAGGAATGAAAGAGCTGCCGATGATTTTAATATAAGTAGCGGAGATGAACGTCCGTCGACACATCATGATGAAGAAGTAGAACATGAACAAAGTGGTCCCAGTACTTTGACGACTCAAAATGCAGAAAATAAAACTAACAAGAAAAGGGAGAAGTTTGATAGCGGTTTGGGAGATGAAATTGTCGAGAATCACAGCCATGCTTCTGCAGAAGAAGATGTAGTAGAAGGTAGTATAGTGATTTTGTTGGTTAGATATTAGAATTTAATTATGTTTTCTGTCGGATAGATTTACAATGGAGTAGCGACGAAGAAAGTGATGAGTATGAGGTACCTAACAAACGAAGTCAACAATCTGAAAATGAAACATCTTCGCCATTAAAATGGCGTCGTATCGACAGCGACATGAGCGGTGTGATGAGCGAAAGTAGCAGCGAGGACGAAAACGAAACTCAAAAAATCCTCGATAATGAGATGAGGATGTATAAAAGTCCTTACACCGAACACATGAAGGCGAAAATTCAACAGTTGCCGTTACCGACCATTCTAAAGAAATACCTTAACTTTTATAGAGACTTCTAACTTTAGGAATTTTGTGTTTTATTTTTTTTTATAGATTTTTATTGAGATTTTTGTACCGATTAATTTTTTTGCCTAATTGAAACCTTCAATTAATTTTATTGTATAATTTGGAGGACTGATAAACTACATTAGGACACATCACATAACCATCACAAATCTTTGAGTCAAATGACTTTTTTTTTATTTTGCGCCCGCTTTATTCTACAAAATTAATGAATACTCAGTGCTCAGTAGTATGTTACTAGGGAAAAATCGATCTATGTTAAGAAAACTCGAGTTTTTTGAGACTACAGTACCGAATCATCTATTATTGTTATATTTAAGTCATTTCAATTAACATCCATTTTAATTACCTTGATTGTTGACAGGTTCTACAATAAATGGAGGTAGTTAAGCAAAAAGGAACCAAGTTCTGAGTAATTGAGGGTCAAAGTTATTAAAGGATAATAAAATTGGTAAAAAATAATTGAGTGTTTTAGTTGCACTATGATGAACTTTACTTTACAGCTCAGAAATAAGGTGATCCAAAAATGGAATGTGTATTGTCTCCTTGTAATAATGTTCTGCATCTTGACCTGGTAACTGGACATTAGCTCTTTGAGTCTGTCGGCTGCATGTTCTCCTAACTTCAAGGCTGTGGCTTGTGAAGATGCAAATACTTTCTTGAAGTCAATGTCTACTTCTTGAGGCAGTACTTTGAGTTTCCTTGGTGCTGTAGTTTTAGTTTTTTTTTAGGAATGTACTTTGAGTTTTTTTGAGGCTCCAATTTGAGATTTATTGAGCCTGTACATTGAGTCTCCTTGAGGCTCTAATTTGAGTTTTCTTGAGGCAGTTCTTTGAATTTCTTTGGGACTGTACTTTGAGTTTCCTTGGTGCTCCAATTTGAGATTTATTGACCCTGTACATTGAGTTTCCTTGAGGCTGTACATTGATCTTTCCTGAGGCTCTACTTTGAGTTTCCTTGGTGATATAGTTTGAGTTTCCTTTAGGCTGTAGTTTTAGTTTCTTTATGAATGTACTGTGAGTTTTCTTGAGGCTCCAATTTGAGATTTATTGAGCCTCTACATTCAGTTTCCTTGAGGCTATAATTTGAATTTTCTTGTGGCAGTACTTTGAGTTTGTTTGGGACTGTACTATGAATTTCCTTTACGTTGTAGTTAGCGATTTCTTGAGCCCGTACTTTGAGTTTCCTTGAGGGGCTGTACATTGACCTTTCCTGAGGCTCTACTGTCACTTTTCCTGAGGCTCTACTTTGAGTTTCCTTGGTGCTGTAGTTTTAGTTTCTTTGGCAATGTACTTTGAGTTTTCTTGAGGCTCCAATTTGAGATTTATTGAGCCTGTACATTGAGTCTCCTTGAGGCTCTAATATGATTTTTTTTGAGGCAGTACTTTGAGTTTCTTTGGGGCTGTAGTTTTAGTTTCTTTAGGAATGTACTTTGAGTTTTCTTGAGGCTCTAATTTGAGATTTATTGTTTGATTTTGCTTAGTATATAACTTTTTGCAGTTGATAGGTCTTGGAGAAACTTACTCAGTTTTACAGTATGAGCTAATCAATGAACAGCTGTGTTTAAACCCACGATAAAGTCACTTCTTCTTAATGCAGCTCCAAAGGCAACTGCTTTAGATGCTGTTTCTGAGTCCTTATCTGATTCCATATGCTCCAGTAATTTAGAAACAGGACGAATAAGCTCATTCAAAATAATAAGGCTGTCATGGGCCATGGTCATGGGCACTGATTCATTTGTTGTGGTGATAAGTTTGTAAATTTTCATGTCTATTGAGTGCTTAGTGCTCTGTAATATGCTTTTAGATACTCAAAAGGGAATAGTTGGGTTACAGAAAAAATTTGTACAAAACAGTTGTTGGGTTAGTTACTTAGCCCCCCAAAAAATTGTTGCTCAAAGTTTGATTGTAAATTTAAATAGGACTTTCAGCATATCTTGTATAATAATTTAAATAGAAGCCTTATTATCGACCCGTAATTTATTAAAACTATATATCTTAGATTACAGCTGTGTGATTTAGAAGTATATATAAAAATTGTTTAGTTTTTGCATAGATGAATCAAAATTTACTTACAGTATATAATAATAAAAACTAAGATTTCATTTGAGGTTATTATTGAAAAATGCACTTGAATGTTTTATACCTACTATTTGTAGAAAAAATATTTAAAAATGTGAAGGCAGTAGAATACGTCCTTTTTTTTTGAATTTATGTGTGATATTTATATTTGATTTTATTTAAACTTTGGTAGTTTAATTTGTTTTTACAACTTAGTTTTGAATATTATGATAATTAAACCACTTACTATAAAAAAGTTAAAATTTTAGGGCAAATTTGACCAAAATTTTATCAAAAAATCTTATCTTAGCTTTTTTTTTTTTGAAAGCAAAAAACTTATTTTATATCTTTATCTTTAAAACTAGTTTTAACAATAGAATGTAAAATTATTTTGTCTTTAGGATTTTATTAATATTTATTTACTATAATATTATTGTATTTACTGTTTCTCTATACATTTTTAAGTATGGTGAAAATTTCTGTATATAGTTATTTTAAAATTAATGTTTTTTGTTGGGATTTATGAATTTAAAAAAGTACATAAATTGTATCATTTCTACCTATTAATTATTAAAAATTTCCTATGCCCTACGGTAACGTTTGGGTGCAATATGTTTTACTCTTATTCAATATTTGTTAATTTCCAAATAAATTATTTTGAATATATTATGTGAGGAGGATGCGATAAGTTGCTAACAGAATACTAAAAGTATTAATTGATCCACCAAGATAACATCATAAATGAAACAATAAATGTATTTTTGATTTTTAGAATAGATTTATAATTAAAGACGAAACTTGCTATATACAACTAACTTTATATTTACAATAATCGCAGAATACCTGAATAAAATGATTAACAGATAGTTATTTTACAATTGGCTCTTCCCAAGGTCTTGGTCCTCTTACTTGTTCCCAATTATCAATATCAAGATTTTTAATCTTTTCATATTCACTTTCTAAAGTAACTTCTCCAGGTTTTTTCATTTCTATGCCCAATTTTGCTAACTCTTCTGGTTTTACTGATGATACTTTTGAGAACTGGTATCTAAGATTGGTAAATTCTCGTAATCCAAATGAACCACCAACCATTAAGACAAAAAATGGGAGCCCAAATTTAACAAATCTATTTTTAAAAAATCGAGAAATACTGGATGTTTGTACCATTTTCATCTCACCTAGGATAACTAAAACATAACATAACCTTAAATTAAAATAAGGTTATTTGTGATACTTTGTGCCTTAGATTAGGAAAGCTAAGCTTTGTGCTTAAACAAAAAAAGAAGAAATCGAACATGATACAGCTGTAGTATTTTTATAATTTATATACACAGTTATATACAAAAACTTGTATTTCTTCGAAAATGTTTTCAATCCAAATTTATAAATTAGTTCATATGCAAAGAAATAAAGAAAATTTAATAATTTCATGATTTAAAATAACCTACAGGCAGCGCCACCTATTTATTGAGAGCGAAACTACCTGTACCGAAGCTCCAGTCTAAAGTTACAAAAAAATAGATTCCTGTATGTTTTATATAAATCTCCAGATGTAATATTTTTATATACAAAGTTATATACAAAAACTAATAATTCTTTGATAACATTTTCAACCAGATATTTAAATTAGATGACATGCACATATTTAAATAAGGAAAATTTAATAAATTGATGATTCAAAATAACCTACAGCCAGCGGCACCTATTTATTGAGAACGGAACTACCTGTACCGAAGCTCCAGTCTTAAGTTACAAAAAAATAGATTCCTGTATGTTTTATATAAATCTCCAGATGATGTAGCTGTAATATTTTTATATACAAAGTTATATACAAAAACTAATAATTCTTTGATAACGTTTTCAACCAGATATTTAAATTAGATGACATGCAAATATTTAAATGAGGAAAATTTAATAAATTGATGATTTAAAATAACCTACAGGCAGCGCCACCCATTTATTGAGAGCGAAACTAACTGTACCGAATCTTAAGCTTTGAGTTACATCAAAATAGATTACTGTAAGCAACTAAAAAGCAAATTTGTTGAATTTGATTAATAGTTTGACTACCAACTAATAGATGGCACACGTGAATACAATTCTACAAAATTTATTGTAATATATGAATTTAAACAATTAATCAGCATTAATATTTTAATGAATAAATCATTACCTAAACCTAATGATTTTTCAACCATTTGCTGTAGTGACTGTGATACATTTTGTTCTATGTTGATATAATATGATTCTAGTGTTTATAGAATTTACCAATTATTCAACTGAATAAATGTTTGTAAACATTGTTTCATTTAATCATGTTTTTGCATCATACATAAAATTGTTGTTTTATTCAACTCTTGTGAAGTTTCTTTTATATATTTTCATATAATCTCTCACCATTAATAAAAATTACTATTACCTGTTTTAATACTGTCAATTTGGATGGCCGTGAATATTTTCAAACTCAATAAAGATATATTGATTAATTTATTTTCCTTTTTAACTCTATAAAGTGTAGGTAACTACATACATTCTTTAAAAGAAAGCTAATAAAGTAGAATTGCTTTAAGGTAACACTATTATCCAATAGGTGTCGTTGGAAGAAAATAAGATTATTGAGTTTATTTAAATGTAATCAACTTTTTAATTTAAACAATTTTTTTTTATTAAATATGGGATGTTTATGAAATAATTTTTTCGTTTCATGTTTTCATCATTGTTCATAGTTTATAAACAAATCGTTTCATTTACTTTCGAAAAGATTTCTGTAAATTTCTTTGAAAAGGATATTAGTTGATGATGAATAGTTTGACTACCAACTAATAGATGGCACACGTATATACAATTCGACATAATTTATTACAATAAATAGATTTAAACAATTAATCAGTATTAATATTTGAATGAATAAAACATTAACAAATCTTAATAATTTTGTTCCTACTTATTTCAGTGACTGTAATACATTCTGTTCTAAAATGATGCAATATGATGTTTTTTTACAATTTACCAATTATTCTAGTGTATAAACAAGTTTTTAAACATTGTTATATTCAATTAAATTTTTGAATATTGTTATCTTGTTAATTAAAACTGCTACTACCTGTTTTAATTCTGTTAATTTGGATGGCCGTGTATATTTAAAAACTCAATAAATTAGATATATCAATTTGTTCACACATCAGAGTTCACACTCTGATGATGCAGCTGCAATATTTTTTATAAACATAGTTATATACAAATATAATAATTCTTTGATATGCAAGTTGATATGCAAATATTTAAATAAAGAGAATTTAATAATCTGATAATTTAAAATAACTTACAGGCAGAGCCACCCATTTATTGATAGCGAAACTAACTGTACCGAAGCTCCAGTCTTAAGTTACAAAAAAATAGATTTCTGTATGTTTTATATAAATCTCCAGATGATGTAGCTGTAATATTTTTATATACAAAGTTATATACAAAAACTAATAATTCTTTGACAACGTTTTCAACCAGATATTTAAATTAGATGACATGCAAATATTTAAATGAGGAAAATTTAATAAATTGATGATTTAAAATAACCTACAGGCAGCGCCACCCATTTATTGAGAGCGAACTAACTTTACCGAAGCTCCGGCTTCGAGTTACAAAAAAATAGATTCCTGTATGTTTTATATACAAAATTATATACAAAAACTAATAATTTTCAATAATGTTTACAACCAGATATTTAAATTAGATGATATGCAAATATTTAAGTAAGAAAAAATGAATAATTTTATGATTTAAAATAACCTACAGTCAGCGCCACCTATTTATTGAGAGCGAAACTAACTGTACCGAAGCTGCAATCTTAAGTTACAAAAAAATAGATTCCTGTATGTTTTATATAAATCTCCAGATGATGTGGCTGTAATATTTTTATATACATAGTTATATACAAAAACTAATAATTTTTTCATAATCTTTTCAACCAGATATTTAAATTATATTACATGTAAATATTTAAATGAGGAAAATTTAATAAATTGATGATTTAAAATAACCTACAGGCAACGCCACCCATTTATTGAGAGCGAAACTAACTGTTCCGATGCATAGCGTTGAATTGCAAAAAAATAGATTCCTGTGTTATAAATAATAATTCTTTGATAGTGTTTTCACTCCAGATACTTAAATTAGTTGATATGTAACTATTAATTTTAATTTTTAATATATGTAACGACAATTTACTTACTATTTAAAAAAATATTTCTACCTATTTTTTGATTTTCTGCATACATCCATTAATTAATTATATTACTTTACACTTCTATATACCAAAACATGACATTGTTTATTATTAGCAATATTTAACACTAGTAAAAATAATTACAACACCTTTATCAATGCACACTGTTAATGCCATAGTTCCAACACTTGTTCTTTTTGGCTTGATTTTAAACTGTACTTTCTTATCAACATAATATGTCAATGTGATGGTAGCTGTCATTGAGTTAAAGCAATTTTTTAAATAAGTAGTACAAGTTTTGTTTAGAAATGTTCCTATTTTTAATGTTGTTAGAATTTTTGTTTGTTTTATTGTATAATAACCAATTTATTGTTAATTTTTTAAACTAGTAACTTACCTAATACTAGTAGTGACTCTCCATCCTTCCCAAGTTAAATGTAGTTACCTAGATTTTCCTTCCAAAGCAATTTTATTTTTTCCTTAGGAAACCCTTGAATATTAAGCAGTTCTCGATACGGCTCGATCCCGAGTTGCGGATAATTTACAAACTTTTTTCTCGTCTCAACTGTATGCTGGATATAAAATCAGATTCTGTTCGTAATCCCTGGAAACTTTAGGCTAACTTTTTTTTTACAACAACTAACTCGTTTGTAGCGAAGAGTTTGATTTCATATTAATTCGTAAATATCTGATATTACTCCGATAGGATCTTTAACAAAAATTACCGTTTGGTTCATATATACCAAGAAAAGTTTTTTTTGAGATAAAGGTTGTAAGTTTTTGATTTATTCGAAAAGTTTTTAACCGTCAGCATTTTAGAAATATCATATTTAAATATGTAGGTCGTCATTTTATTTTTTTACGCATAATGTCCCTTTCAAAGGTGATAGTTATTGAAAGTGTCAGCAGGGTAATACAAAAACTATGGTGTATAGGCACCGTACATAAACCGTCTTTGTTAATGTTCGGTGGTATAGGTACCTACTTTATTTTTGTTTTTTGTGGAGCTTCACTGAGCCAAAACTTTTTTATGTAGCTCGAATGCCATCTTTACTTTTATTTGCCAAACCAAAGATCAAATACTCTATTTATCAAAACCAATCTGGAGATGGTGATATTTACTTTTCTTTTGCGTAACAAAAATATGGAATAGAATTCAGTTTACGCAGGGGCAAATAGCTGAAAGTAGTTGTTATTGTTGTAGAAAACAGTCAACATATATTTGGTAATCAGATATCCATTTTCAAGAAGGAAATGTATTATTCAAACTGTTCTGTATACATAACCTTTCCCATATATTATCTTTTAGTTTCTCTATTTAGTTATCTCAATTCTACTTGGATGTAAATGTGAAAAAATTAAACAAGATTGGTATTATGTAACATCTCAGATTTGTTTGATAAATTGGGTCCTTAAAAAAATATATCGGTTCAAACGTGTGTCCATTATTGAACAATCCTTAGTGGATGATTAATCGGTTTTATCGGACCCGAGAATAAAATGAAATTGGAATTTTTCATTTGTTTTAATTGCATCCTTTTAGCGAAATTAAAAGTTTCATTATTTTGAAGAAAAGCCCAAACGGCGAGTTCTTATTCCGACGACCGACGTTTTAACGTTTAAAAGTCAAGTTATTTCGATACTCAACTGTAAAGTCAATATTTACGAGTAGAAAATTCGAAAGAAGTTTCATCTCGATCTGTGCTATCTTTGTTTATTTGGTCTTCCATCTCTATTGAAACAATTCTTGAACACCGTGGAGACCTCACACCAGTGCCTTTCATTATGCATTTTAATGTACATTTGCTGGTGTTTCTACATTTTTTTTACCAATTCTTATAATTAGTTATATAGATAGGTACAATATATTTTTTAACAAATAATAATAATAATTTTATAACATGATATAACAAATTCATAATAAAATATTAAATTGATTGGTTGTACATACAAGGAGAGTCAAAATAATTCCAAAAAAATTAAGGACGTGACTTGTATGAAGTTCGCCAGCAATCTTCCTGGTACTTGTTACAGGATGGTCTTCAATTATATCAAGAACAGCTTCTTCTAACACCACTATCCTGTCTTCGCGAAAACGACCACAATATCTTTTACTCCTATTAAATGTACCAGTTAGGTTAGATTAGATTAGAATAGGTTAGGTTAGGTTAGGTTAGGTTAGGTTAGGTTAGGTTAGGTTAGGTTAGGTTAGGTTAGGTTAGGTTAGGTTAGGTTAGGTTAGGTTAGGTTAGGTTAGGTTAGGTTAGGTTAGGTTAGGTTAGGTTAGGTTAGGTTAGGTTAGGTTAGGTTAGGTTAGGTTAGGTTAGGTTAGGTTAGGTTAGGTTAGGTTAGGTTAGGTTAGGTTAGGTTAGGTTAGGTTAGGTTAGGTTAGGTTAGGTTAGGTTAGGTTAGGTTAGGTTAGGTTAGGTTAGGTTAGGTTAGGTTAGGTTAGGTTAGGTTAGGTTAGGTTAGGTTAGGTTAGGTTAGGTTAGGTTAGGTTATTACAGTTTATTTTGGTAGAGTATCCTTGATTTGTTCACTCAGTAACAAAGAGTTTCTTCGCAGCAAATGAAAGTTGTTCAATATAAAAAAATGTCTAAGAATGACGGTCTGAAAGGGTGAACTCGATAGCCAGACTATATACCCACCCTATTACAACAAAAGAAGATTGTGAATGATAATTTATTGCATTTCATCGTCAGTGGTTGAAGGAGTATCAATATTTGTTTCTTTAGTGTTTAGTTTGGTAAACCGTTGCTGTCGAGGTGTTATTTCTTTAATATTTTTTCTTTGTCCTTTCTCCTTTTTTTAAATATTGCAATCTTTGGTTATTTTTGTGTTTAGCTAATTTGATGGATTCTCTAAGCGAGTCTTTTGAATTTCTCTTTTTTTCTTAATAAATATACGTTCCATGATGTTTTATATTGAAATAAATAAAAAAAATTCTTAACGCACAGTTACTGTTGAGATAAAAGTGACCTAAAACAAAAAAATTCCACCTTCGGTTCTTGGTCATAAAAGAAATCAAAGTCTACATAAAAAATGACGATCTACATCTTGACACGGTCAGATGCGGGCTATGCATGCAGAGCTGTCTTAACACTTCCGATAGAAAACAAGATAAATTAAAAGATCATGCTCTAATTATAAAACACTGACAACAAAAATGTTTTATAACAAAAGACGGTTGCATTCGGAGAGTTTTGAATTTCATTTAATTTTTTGTAACTCGTTTGGAACAAACATGACATAGGGATATAACCGGAGCCAGATGGGATGATATTAAATAATTATTATAACGTATTTGTTTAAAAATAGAGTATATAACAGGTGCTTGAAATAACTTTTTCTTCATATTAAATTATTTACTTTGGAACAAAGTATTGAATTTTCTTTTAGTATTAGCAATTGAAAAATTCATGAAAGTTGACAATTTTGGAACCTATGAGAAAATTTGATGTAGATCACAAAAAGTGACGTAGAAGCGCCAAAACGTATGAGGTATAAGTATAGGAACAAGCTGAATGAAACATTTTATTAAAATGTCAAAGTAAGGGATCAACTTGACAATTTTTTTCCACTGTAAGGGCTAATTTATTTGTTCCCTTCATTATTTGCTTTTTTTGGGCTTTCAATATTTTAATTTCAGTACGATGTGCTGTAGTTTATGGTTTTAGATGTATAAACAATGTTCTAATCTCCTTTTTCAGACTTCTAGTGCCAAAAAAACTATATTTAATCGTGTTAACAATGCATTTTTCTATATAATTTCCGTGAGCTACAGTCAGGCTCTAAAGTCTGAACCGTAAATATGATAAATATTGTATTTACTAATAAAAAAAATTGGAAAAATTAAAATTTTAAACGTGTTCAAATGACCACCATTGATTTCTTGGTGATAAAAAAGTCTAGCAGAAAACTCTTATCGAATGAACATATCCAAGTCTCTGGAAATTAATCTACATTCTTCACCAAATCTTCGCTTTAATTCTTTAATATTATCAATTAGCGTAAGCTTTAGATTTAAGGTATCCCCACAAAAAGAAATCCAGTGGATTCATATCAGGAGAACGCGCAGGCCACTCTATTGAACCTCGTCATCCAATCCACCTATGAGTATAATATTCACTGGTTCATAATATCAAAATCAATCAGTATGATTTTCTTATGTTTCAAGTGTTCGAGGTTCAATATCATTTTGTAAAAATATAGGCTTAACAATGCCGTTTCCAAAAATTCCTGCTCACACATTTACTATACGAGGAAACTGGATGTGTCCTTCATTGTTTGGAGATAAGGATCCTATTCTGTTTTATTCCTAATTTGCTACGATCTGGATCATCTTCTGTCAGCTAATATGTAACATGTTTTTGCAAAGTTTCAGAGTGTATTTACAACAAACTTAGATATTAAATCACTTCGATTACTTATAACATTTCACAATTGTTTGTAATAAATTTCAAAATCAATAAGACACTTTAGAACCAACTTTCTGTATACTGATTAAAATATTTTAACAATAGCTTAATTTTTGAACCTACTAGTTTTTAATTGAACATAGCCCGTACTTCAACTTTTCGTATTTTATTTTTAAAATTGTCGTAATTGGTAATTTGGGTTTGAGGTAATGGTGCAATCGTCGAACTACGTACCAATTAAAATTTAATTTCTACTTTGTTCCCGGATTAATTGGCGAATTTTTACAGCAATCCGTACCGCTAATTATCCCAATTTTAACAATAAGGGGTCTAATTGAATCGGAACAACTGGATTAGTTCGTTTTCATTATTTGAATTCTCGATTGTAAATCAATAAAAATTTACACAGTATGTTGTGTGGGTTGCTAGAAGGTAACACTACCAAAAAAATGCTATCATTAAACGAATACTTGTACAAGCCAGCTATACCATGTTTCAAAAAGGCTATAGAGTAATTAAATACGAAGTAGGTACCATAAAAATTAGCTAAATTTGGGTGTCGTCCATAGGTGTAGGTAATAAATAAAAGGCCATTTTTTGATATGCAGTTTGGAATCATCGTTTCGGTATAAGTTCTTAAAAAAGGAAGAAAAAAAAATGAAAAGGCATTAGGAATGATCTAGGAATCTCATTTGGTATTAACATACTAATCTAAAGGGGTCAAGATGCAAGCCAAGGTGCATACACGTCTTCAATTGACTTTGATAAGAAAGGCTTGTGGGAGAAGATCTTAATAGGAGAAAGAATTTGTCTGATTATTGATGGACATGATGCAATTAGAACATGTCTTGTTTTCTAATATGATTTGGTTTCAGTAAGGTCTCAAATATTTCCATACCGATGAATAGCGAAGTACAGCACATTAGATTTTTAATGCGAAAATGTTAAAAAACTGTTTGGCTATTCCATACGTATAGCAATTATTCAAAAAAATTGACAATTTCATAATACTTTCTAAGATGGTACCAATTTATTTCCTTTGTAATTACAGGATATTTACTAAAATATCGTGAGAATAATGCAATGGTCATTTCGAAAATGAAAGTTAATTTGATTTTCTATTTTGAAAATTGTGTAGTTCAGACCCTGTAAATATTTGTGAAACAAAGATAAGCATCTCGAATATTTTTTTGAATCGTTAACACCTCGCCTTCGTAAAAAATAATCTACTGCCTCATTTGTATGTTTAATTTAGAGACCTCCTAATTGGTTGATATAATTAATTATATCAGAAATGAAACCGGTTTTACCAACATAACAATGAATATTTTGAAGTTGATGAGGTTTAGCTTTTGTATAAAATTAATTTCACATAATAATTATCTATAATAGCAATACCGCAAAAAATTGAAGTATTGAAACAGCATTTTTTTACTTAGAGAGGGTGATCACTTGTGATAAATCTTTTAAAAATTGGAAAATCTTGTTTAAAATAGCGAAAAAGTTATTTCTTGGATCGATTAAGAATTCCAATAAAATCATATATTTACTTTCCATCCCACGCTATGTTTAATAACATACATTGTTATATTTAATAAGCTTATAAAACCTTTCAGCGCCTCAGAAATTCTTGATTAGCTTTAAAAGCACAGTAAGTAATAATATCCAACTACTGAAAGCATCCGTTCGTCTGACCTCCTTATGTTTTGTTACTTGATAAAATTTATTCCACCAAAACTAAATGTTAAATAAATTATATTTTTTTTATTGTTACTTGTTATTCGTGCCTGGTGCGTCTGTAGTGAGCAATCTACTAACATGCATAAATGATTGGTCACTATCTTTAGATAATAAACAACCTGTTGATGACGTTTATTTGGATTTTTCAGACATTCATTCGAGCTGGTTCCTCATAAACGTTTACTTTTAAAACTCGAACATGAAATGGAATCAAGCTTTCTTGAATGAAAGAAGATTTTGTGTACGAGTGGGTGATTCCGTGCACGCAGTGGGGTTCCGCAGGGATCTGTGTTGGAACCCATTTTCTTTTTGGTTAGGTTAGGTTAGGTTACCACTGATTTCATTTTGGCGATTTTTTTTGTAACAATGCTATCGGTAATTAACATTTTTATTCAGATTTAAATTTAAAAATTTGCGGGGTGCATATGTATGGAGTTTTTTTAGCCAGAATTCGAAACATCCTGTAGGATTTTGACAAGAACATGAATTGGGCACATGCAAAGACTCTCATATACGAGTAAATTTGGCTTTGAATGTCAGATTCCGAAGTAAGAGTTGTAGCATATTGAAAAAACGCTCCAAATTCAACAGCAAAATGTTCGTTAAGCATGGGACTACATTTTGACACCTGTTGACATCTTCTATTAATAACTGTATTCTACAAGATGTCATAATCATGACAAGAGAGTTTGTAGAACAATAAGATTTTTGTCAGCTCAATTAAGTTTAAATTTGGTAGTTTTATGAATCTATAAATTCGACAAAAAATTTAAATACAGATTAAAATTTATTAATAAAGAAAAATAACTGTTTTTGTATTCTCTATCTAAGGGCTGTTTTTATCTATCTACATTTTAATAAAATTCTGTGACATTGACTATGGGTATCTTTATGGATTTGATAAAATGGAAATAAAATTGTCGAATTTTTTTTTGTTGGAATGATTTTAAGCCCTGCGAAGAGCATTCAAAAACTTAATGCTTTTGTAGAAAGCCACTACAATTTTTCGGAGTAAAAGTGATACCTTTTTTAGATATAGAGGTGATAGTGTCAAATTAATTTTGCCACGGTTGGTGTTACTGATAAGGCGCATCTAATGTTATAAGTGTTAGTGGGACGACATGATGAAATTTGTAACAATAGTTCTTTGTCCCTTTTTATACACGAGGGGGGCACATACTGAAGATACAATAGAAAGGTCGTTTGAAAGTTTTATTTTTCGATAAGAGATGACGCTACAAGTTTCGTCATTTGCACTAAAACTTATTTTATTATGCTCGCAAATAATAAATTGTATTTTTCTTTAATAACGAATCATCTTTGATTGCGATCGGATTAAAAATTGATCATATAAACCCCCCGTTAAGAACTATACATCTATAACCCATAAAAATGTTCAGTCACGATGGATAAAAAGAGATCGGTAGATTTCGCCCGAGTGGCGTGTCCAGGCTACAAAAATCAAAAAGCCTTTTGTGTCGTGAGTTACGATTTTAGTCAAGGGCCAAAATTTAAAATTCGATTCGACAGTTGTCCTATAAAAGACGCCATGTTGTCTTTTTACCAGTGGCTTGCGGTTACATTGTTGTTACAAACTATTTTAAATAATAAAGTATTTTTTTCAGACCATAAATATAATTATTTCTTATAAAAGAGCCTAGTATAAAATAGATATTAAGATTGCTCGGCCTTTTTGGGACCACACTATAACGATGTAAAGGTAGAAATGGTTATCGTGTAACCCATTACAAAAGATCCCATTATAATTCATGAAAATTATTTGAATAATGCGATGACAAAACAGATTAAGTGACAACTTGTAAGTGATACGATCAATATTTGTGATTAGGTTTTGTTCAATCCTTCTATAATACATTCTTCTTACCAGATCTTTTCGTACATATAAAGCAGTACAGCGTTGCCAGTTTTTAAATTCCGAGGAATTTCTCTGGTAAATGTTTAAAAAAACACAGTTTCTTCATCTGCCACATTCGTCTCATTGTTGACTTATGGTCCTAACAATCAATAAATGTTAGTTTTTCATTACAAACTTAGTGAAAAATGATATACCTATTAGTAAATATTTGTGAAACATAAGAAAGGGAAGCCCTTAATCCCAATTTTTTAACATGTATAATTCTAATTAATTTTCATTTTCTATCATATCGAAATAATGAGAAAAAGCTTATTAATGTGCTTACTGAAAAAATACAAGCTGTTAATATCACAAAGATTATGAGGATGTTATTGTTGAAACTACTGCCTATGATTCTAAATGTCAAAAGGCTGCTGCTTTAACAGGAAAAGATATAGATTTATCAGTTATATTAATCGGGCGTACCATATTTCATCAACAGGAAGTGTTGTCTTTAAAAGACAGTAAAGAAAATGTAAAAGCTGAGATATATTGTGACTGTGACAATAGTTCTGATCTCCTTAGAGTAAAAACACTTTAGAAACTTCCAAACTTGAATCAAATTGCTGGATTATTTGAAGAAGAAAATTGCCCAGTTTCAATAAATATTTTAGAATGTAGTGCAAACCTTGTTGGCAATCTATAATGCTCCAAAATCTGAGTTTATCAAATTTCAAACTGAATAAACTTGTGTAATCAAAATTTACAGCAGCCCACCAACATTTCAAATGTATTTATTATCAAGTTCAGGCTTAGATGTTACTTCTTTTGTGATGATTTTCGTTTTTCGTAAAAGAAAACAATAAAAAAGGTTTTTGGTTTAATTTCATCAAAATTAAACCTAATTACGATAGATAGCATGCAATGTAAATCTCTTAAAACTTATTTGGGGCTAATGATATCATCTCCTAACGAAGCATATAATAAAAAATGGGTATACAATGAGAAATGGCAACAAATACAAACTATTAAAATCCATCCACCCTCCAAGGAAAAGTGAGAAGGCCCAGAACTGTTTAAAGCGGCAGTCAACAAGGTCATCATTGCCAGGATGTTCGCCAATATTTAAAACGAATAGTCACTAGAAGAAGGAGAAGAATGAAGCAGTCTTTGCGAAAATATAAGAACCTCCACTAAACATACGCGGACAATTTTTAGCGGAAGAACAAGTGATCAAATATCCAGCAAGATACATAGAATCTTACACTACCTCTTCCTTTGACAGATGCCTTTATTGATACCAATAATTCTAAAGCATTTAATCGACTATGGCTGAGGCCATCCCTCTTCTCCACAGAGAGAAAACCATATTTCTTATTAATTCTGTGATCATAATTTATTGTATATGGTAGCAGGTACCTACGTATAATACGATTAAACCGGAAACCTTAAAAATAATGTGTCATTATCTGCATCTCTCACTTCCTTGGGGTGTAAATAAATATTTAATCCATATGGTAATTTACTGTCCACACCAGTAAGACCACCCATCAAAAGATATTTAACGAACCACCAATGCATATCACGAATCAGTAGCGGTGCACATTTCGAAATTAAGTATTATTTATCCAATAAAATGATCAATTGAAATATATAATACCTAAGATTAATATTGAAATACGGTCGGTATATTTAAAAAAAAATAGCTTTACTTTACCAAGATGGTCCCCAAACGTTTGTTACACTTCATCACTGACAATATTAATAATTTACGTGGTGGTACGCTACTGCGTTTATCGAATTATACGACACCACTATATTTATTATGCTTACCTACTTTTTGTCATGCTTCGCAAGTCTAAAAACCGCAGCTCAGGTAGAAAATACCCACATATATAAATGGGTTACGTGGTGCGGGATATTTAATTGAAAATTAATTTTTGTAGAACTTGTGGTTTTATTAGGTTATTGTGTGGCTGTGCACACGACCAAAAAGGAATGTTTGCGAGGAACTTTGAAAGCGGTGAAGAAAATCCATGTTCCGTATTGTTTTTTTTATAAATACGAGGATTTTTCAAAGATCGCAAATAATTTTACATTGTTACGATTTTAAAACAAAAATACCACTATATAT
This sequence comes from Ophraella communa, assembly GCA_035357415.1. Lineage (NCBI taxonomy): Eukaryota > Metazoa > Arthropoda > Insecta > Coleoptera > Chrysomelidae > Ophraella > Ophraella communa. Next base: position 41,632,167 of record CM068985.1, on the reverse strand, counting down.
TTGTAGGCTCCTGATTAAGGAAATTGTCCTGCTTCTATTTAGGTACCACAGCGTCCTATCTGAAAAATAACATCAATTAGCAGAGTAAGAAACAAATCTCTAATGAATAGTACTAAATGCAAGACTCTTATTTTATTAACTTGATTATTGGTTATATTTAGTTTGTCAGTTATGGTTGACAGACTGTCAATTATTGCTTGCCATGGAGCCATGACTTGACCCTTGCCTTGCAGGTTCACCAACCTCTCCACTGAGAATCTATATTTGCCTAAAAGTGACTTATTAATTAAATAAAAAAAAGTACAGTATTGGAACGTGTACCAAGGGTACTATATATTTTATACAAACATATATACTCAACCTAAAAATGCACTTCAAGGCTTGAATATTTTCACTGAAAACTTAGTAAAATAAAGTGGGATCTCAGACTAGGCAATATGTCGGCAATGTCTTTTTGCAAGATAAATATAAAATGTTCTGACAGATGTTCAGGTATTGAGGATTTGTCGGTTTTGTCTAATAAGTGCAGGGATGCAGGAAACATATATCACGTTATCTCAAGTATGTTTGGCATATTTGAGATGAAGTAGAAGTAAATATCATCACTAATGGCATCACCTTTACTTCAGAAAAAAAATGCTTTTGTTTATAATTCCATAAGAGGTTAAAATTTTATCTTGAATATTTGAAGTTTGTATTATTATAAAAATAATATTTTTACAGCATCTAAGTATGGTGTTGAAGATAAAAAGTTTATTATTATTATTATTCAACTCAGTTTATTAACTGTTATTGCCGTGATTTAAAATAGTTGTTATTGTAACACGTCTTGTTGTGTATTGTGTGTTGAAATAATTTTTCAAATTGAACCATAAAAACTTTTAAGTAAGGTAATACTTTTTTATAGTATGTCTTTTCGAGAATTTTAAACAGAAGTTAAACATATTTTAAATTGATTTTCTTTTCGCCAAAAGGTGCAAAAAGTAGCCCTCTTCCTTTTTTCCTTACTAACAAAACAACATGTAGGTACCAGATTTGTGATATTTTTTAGGTGCTGTCACAAAACAAAAACCCTATTCACTCGAAGAACTTTTATATTCATTCACTGGAACAATCCGACATAAAACAAAAGTAGAAGGTAATTTGATGTCCTTTATTCCAGCCAGGATGCAATATGGGCTAATAGAAGCAGACACTAACTGGGGAATTAGCTTTTTGAATACCGGAAGTCTAAGCGACCCTTATCGTCAAAGTGATCCTGTGACATATATTAAAATATCACATACAATGTCTGTCGCATTTTGTAAGACGGAATTCTATATTAACCATAATACACTTTAAAAAATCAGCGTAAAAGGTTTAAAATATTCAAAAAATAAACAAGGCAATGAAATGACAAATTTAATAGTTAAAAAGTTGGATAATAAATAATAAAAAAGTGTATTACAAAAGCTAGAAAATTAGTTAAAGATAGCTTACAAAAATGTTCAAAAGTTGTATAAAAACTTTTTTCTTGTTTATTTTATATTTCGGGATTTGGCAACCCTGGTGATGCAATCTGGCAACTGACAGCTCTATCGTAAAGTTGGACATTTTTGAGGTTATACGTACTCAGAAAGTTTTGAGATACAAGCGCTGCTTGTGTTGTTTACAGTAACTTAAAAGATTCATCTCGGTCCAAAAATGGAATTACATCATGAACATTTTCGTACGATTATTTTTTACAAATTCCGACGTGGATTAACTCAGCAATAGTGCATGGATGAACTTAATTCAATTTTTGCCGATGAAGCTCCATCAAGGACCAGAGTTTATGGATGGTATGGCGAATTCAATCGTGGCCGTAGTTCACTCCAAGACAAATTTCGTGCAGGTCGTCCAACATAAGTAGTTGTTCCGAAAACCATTGATGCTGTGCGCGAACTGATATTGCAAGATTGTCATGTGACCTATCGTGAGATTGAGACAACCTTAGGCATTAGCGGGACCAGCATACATTCAATATTGCATAAATATTTGACTGTCAAAAAAAATTGTTCGCGTTGGATCCCACACAATTTGTCAATCGCTCAAAAAAAGGCTCGTGTCGATTGGTCGAATGGAATACAATCGCGGTGCTTCGGAACACGTCTATGACATCGTGACAGGTGAATCAATTCATTGTTTCGAGAATCATTCACGGAATTTAACACCTGATGCTTACATTTGGGGTATGATGAAGGATTCCATATCTGCCAAAAACTGCTCGGTTTGTGTATTTTTTCAATACATTTAATACATTTCTCCCAAGAATTGAAATTAACCCTATAAAAAAAGGTAGCTTTATTTTTTGTTAGTTCTTTATGGAATTAGACAGGCAGATTGCGTTATATCTCAATTAAACAATCACCTAAATCAAACATCTGGTATGTTCAATCACTTAACAATAGAAAATACGATAGACTCAACCCAGGAAATGAATTGCTCTCAGCGGTAACAAATTGATGTTTTATATAAACAGTATTTCCATATTGGAAGACCTGCGGTAAAAAGGTTTCTTTATATATAAAACACTATTAACTGGGATAATAGCAAATATTTTGCAACAATAGAAATAGAAATTTAAATTTGAGGCATTTTCAATCGGTAAATTATATAGGATGGGATTAATCGGCTTTGGTATTGAGAAGAGAATGGGAAAAACTGGGGATTCTACTTATAACAGCATAGAATTAAGTACCGCTATTATAGATAGATATTGCAAAATGTTAAAACTGTATCAATCTCCCCTACTTGTAATTTATATTTAATAAAATAATTAATAATTTATAAAATTGTAACTTATTATACATATATCATAATCGATTCATATTTTAAAATAATTTTTAACATTCAAATTGGAATAATTATTTTAAAATGTATGCAAAAAATTCCAATTTCTCAATAATATATTCTCTTCGTTTTGCCCACTAACGTCAATATCACGACAAGCTTTTTCACATTATCGATATAAAATCTCAGTAGATTTTCATGCATAATTCATAAAAGATTTTTCAGTATATTTTTCGTTCTAAAAAAATGACGGAAGTGGAAGTTTATTTAGGAACACCAAATTAAAAAAGAAAATGATAAAATGCGGTGGTGGTAGCATTATCTAGTTTCAGGCATTTTTATTTGAATATCAAAGATTCAAGCACATTTTTACTGAAAGATATGAAACTGACAATAATTGTTTCTTTCTTTTGGCCTCTATGGATGATATGTTCCAATTTAATATCGATGCCATAAAACATTAAAATAAATTATGTCTGATACTTTTTGAATCGTGATTGCGAATTTACAGATTCTAATTATCTAACGGAATTTTATGATGATGATATGAAAAGGTCAAACGTGAAACCGTTGTTCTTACTACATAAACAATAATCTACACATTCCATTTTCGCAATTTATTTGTTGCCAAATTTTATTATTATCGCACGATAATTTTTTAATAAAAGGCAGCTGAGGTCCTATACAGGAGGCAAGCCAGCTATAGTTTGTAAAAAGGAGAAAATTTACTTTTTGTTAGTATTTTAAAGGGAAATAAATATTGTAAATGCTCTTTTAGAGACCAAAACAAAATAACTGTGTTCTTAGTTGAGTTTACAAGAACATAATGACCCTCACCAGCCCTAAATAAATCTCGTAAGTATGATTTTACTTTTTGTATTCTCTTTTATTGTGTTAGAACTCTAAGGTGGGTAATCAAGGATCATGTTTATGAGCAGTTTCCTAACCTTTGCAACCTAATACGAAAGAATCTTTGTAATGTTTCCCATTTTCTTTTATTGTAAACTGAGATTTCGTCCTAACATAACAACGCTATATTAAAGAAATAAAAGAATAGAATTTATTTTAATAGACGGATAGAGACATTTAATGTTTTTTAAGTAGGTACTTGGTTACTGGATTGCATGACCATGACGGCATTTCTACTTCAGCTAAAGGTTTCCCGAAAATGTGTTTCCCGAGTGAATTATTAAATTACAATTATTTATTTGAGAGATTAAAAATAAATATATTTTCAAGTTTAAACATACAAAAAAAGATTATGCAAGGATTGTGACATGCCTCTTCCCACCTCGACCTTTTCCGGATCTTCTTGCTCTATAAAATTTGGTCCAGTTTGTTCTTTTTTAAAATACTAATTAAGCAGTATAGTGAATCCGCCACGTGGCTTCTAGCTGTAGGCTTTTTTGCCTACAGTCGCCTCGGTCTTGAAATACATTCACATTCACCAAAAATGTATTTAGAGGTTTCCTCTTTTTCCTGACAGGATCTTCATAAAAAACAATCTGTTACTTTTAGCACGTGCATATGCTTGTTGAGTCTTTTGTGCCTTTTTTTAAAAGACCTACGAGTTTCCTCTTATTCTATCTTTTGTGCTTCAACAGATACTCTGTTAGTTTTCACCATTTAGATTTATTACAGCTGTTGCACTTTTAGCCAGTGACTTCTGAAGGTGCTGCTGCAGTTCTTGGGCTGGCACCCGTAACACATAGACTTTCTTGCCTTTGTATACTATTGAGGACCCTAACTACTCTATCCTGCTCTTTTTTTTGGCCACCATACTACCGAGCCGTAGCTGAAGATGGCTATTCCAAGTTTACTTTGGACTCCTACGTATTTTGCTTTATGTGCATAGAGAATTTCTTCCTTACTGAATGCTAGTGATCTTAGACAATTGTTGTTTTTGCAAATTTCCTCTTTTTACACCACCTATCAACAATATTAATAGCGCTTTTGTACCTGTTCTCCTATAAATGTGCTTATCTTGAAATTTTGAAACATTACAAATTAACGTAGGAGATTGTCCAACAATCAAGTAAATTGAGCAATCACAAGGCAAAGACAGCTGGTGTTAACGCTAAAACACCTCCTGTCTTTCAATTCTGATTGGTCGGTCAAAAATCATTGATTTGCAAGCAAAATCAGAACTATAGGAAGCATGCATTGCAGCTTCCAGCTTAATGTAAAATTCAATGTCCCGTTACCAAACGTTGTTCGAATACTCAATCTGTTAAAGACTGGAGAAACTAATAGTGGGATTCTGAACACATCTGTAAGGTCTGAAAGCAAAAATCTGAAAAAATGAACATAGCAAAGACTATTCCTTACAGATTCTGTCGCTAAGAATTTCATTATAAATATGTATTGGTAGCAAGTTCTGGCCAGTTTTCGTTTAGAAAATGTCAACATCTGAAATATCTTTTTACCCGTGTGTTTTCATTGGTTTTACCGAGAAGATTTTTAATGTAGCTTCATAATTCTTTATAGAAGAGCATATATTGGACCTTAACCGATGTACTATTGTTAAAGCCCAGGTAGATTTCCTCACATGAGGTTTTTCATTTTATTTTTGCCTATACATTAGTATAGACATTTGAATGGAGCAAACGAAATACCAAATTTCTGTTTTAAATAAAAAACAACCTTTTTTAATGGAACGGAAGTTACATAGAAACGTGCATGCTGGAATCTGATAATGCGAATTTTTCAATGAACGGTAAATTTTTATTTACACGCATACATTCTATTGGTTGAGTTTGTTTGACAAAAAGGCAAATAATCCGATAAATATAAGTAATTCCCTAGAAGAGGATCTTGAGTTTGTGTAAATAACCTTTGGTGATTGATATTAAAAGCATTTCGTATAGACTCATTATTATTTGCACCTTCAATTGAATGTGATTGAATATAATTTCTCTGTACCTAAAATTTGAGAAACACTCTACGACCATTCAGCTCGGAATGCGATGACTTTAACTTTATTGTCTAGTATCGATCTGATTGGAAAGCCTTTCTCTTAATATCAAATTTTCTAGAGTTTGCTAGATAGTTTCATGCATTTTAAGCGCGCCTTTTAGATTCAGGAACTAAATTATCGAGGGATTTCCTGAATTGGATCCCTTTCAATTTAGAATTTGTATTGATGAAAAATTACGATTTCAGTAGCTGCTGTATCAAAACTAGTTTAAGTTGAAGTTCGAATTAGTCGCATACAAATTAAAGGCGAAGTTGTCTTAAAATAGCAGGTCGGCCAGAGGTGGACTGGCACAAATAAAAGCTGTCAAGCTTTAAGGATTGAATGTGTTTTTTTTTATTTATGAAGGATTTTATTACAGGCAACTCAACATCCATTTCTCTTATAGTCCTATCGTGTAGGCAACCAAAGGTAGGTTAGGTTATGTTCTCAGCTGTCCACTGCAGGCACACTGGGGCCTATTGTGGCTTACCCTTAGAGGTTATAATTCGCCATCCAGTCTGCATTTCTTAACGAAGTCCACGATTGATTTTGGTCTAAAGTCGAGAGCCTCAAGTTGAGTGAAACAATCATAAACTTTTTATTATTATTTTCTTTAATTATGATAATAATATTGTCACTAAATATTCTTTAGATGTATTCAAACTTGATGTCCTGGTTCGAGTCCAATTCAAACGGCTCAAGAAGAAAAAAATCATCGTATTGCATATAGGAGTTTTGGATTTCGGAAGAGCCCACTAAAAGTCGACATAATCGACAAAGTGAAAACTTTTCAATAAAACTTTAACAAAAGTTTTTGCCCCGGTTCCACTAAAACGAAATAGAGCAAAATAAATAATCTCGTCGAGGAGCGAAGTTGTTTAAAATGATGCCATTCATCAAGTTTATTTCGGGCATTGGAATAGAATGCGGAGAATTCAATGGCGCTTGCTACTTATTTATAAATTTTCAAATCCTGCTAAAAATTTGTTTAAATTTATTTTCTATTAATCAGAAATGAATTCATATGGCTACTGTCTGTGCAGGGTGCTGATTTAAAATGTAGTTAATCAAAAGTTAGAGCTCTTTTGTGCTTGTTTTTATTGAGTTTTGCATTTTATGTTTACATAATTTGGTATTAAATTCTTCTTCAGACATTCTTGGTTAAACCAGATGTTTTGGGATGCCTTACACCTTTTCTCATGTAACTTCTTATATAATCGGGTTAATTCTTCTCTCGAAGATGTTTTAATTAAATTTATTGTACTAACCCTTACTTTTTGGAAGTCCATCTTACTAAGAATAATAAAAAACTAAAATAATGGAACTTCCAGGTTTAATTAAAAAATTAGGTTTTTAATTTAAATGACAGCTATTTCGCTAGAACTATCATCGTCAGATTGACAAATTAAAGAGGAAAGTAAAAAGTTAAAGCCTTTATTTAGTTTATAAATATTTTTAAGAGTAATATAATTATAAGGCAAACCTCTCTATTCCAAATGGAACACTTTAGATTATGTTTTACTTTCTATCTGAAATAAAACAATTTGTTTGTTCTAATCTTTGAACATTTGAAAATAGTTGAAATGTTATCTGCATAATTTTTTAAATAACCAACTTCCAGCTATAAAAAACATAGATTAGGAAATACTCTGCGTTACGAAAATCCACGTTTTAAACTATTTTCATGATTATGTTTGTATATCTTTTTGTAAAGCTCTACAAAATTTGAATGACATGGCAAATCGAAAGGCGGTTACTACTGTAGTTCATAGTTCAACCTATGTTCAAATTGAACCTAACATCAACATGAGTTTTGTTGAACTGGCTTGGTCCGAAAAAAAGGAAATTTCGCCATTGAGCAAAATCCAGTTTCTTTGTTCCTGTGCCCATTGTAGAAGAGCAAATTTTGGGGACGTGATTAATAAACAGTACCAATATTTTCCAATTTTTGCAAGAGATTACCACGACTTATAATGTCAAATGATTTGGCGAGATCCAGAAATACACATAATAACCACATTTTACAATAACACACTTTGAAACCTCTAAATACCTACATTGGAATTGCCGAAAATAATGTAACTTGAAATAATACAAGTTTGGAAAATAATAGATCTTTTACTGAATTCCGACATGATTTGTTGCAAACACAAACACGGTTACGCGCGTATCAACAAAAGAGCAAAGCAAATAGGAATAGCCGCTTGTCATAATTTTCTTAATGTATAAGTTCAGCTGCGATGTTTGTATTCAGTCCACACCCCTCTCGTTCTTGACTTGTTGTTTTTCATTACTCCCACGATTACTTTAAAAATAATATGTCGGTTGCTTCAATGATTCATGTGCGTATCCACGGAAATAATTTATCTGTAGGCTATGTCAAATAAATTGACTACAACTACATTTTTTAAACAAATACTTGACGGCAACCAAATTCCATATTTCTCGAAAACCACTAATGTTATCGAGTTGGAAAAAGGGTACCTACAGTAGAAAAAATTGACCTTTACCCTGACGTCACTAAATCGAACAGTAGTAAACACAAACCTTATATTCCCCATCCTCTTCGACTGGTAGTAGAAAAACATTAAACAATTATTAAGAATATTAAAATAGAACTTTTTAAACAATACTTCCACTATTTATTTAAAAAATAGATTTTTAAATTATAATGATAGCTGTTTCGGTAAAATTAGCATCGTCAGATTGACATATCGAAGTTACATATTGTTTGTTTGTAGCTAGGTACATAATGTTGATTAGGTAGTTAAGGCTAGACCAAGTTTGGAAGTAATAAAACATAACAATAAAGACTAGATGTTATTATCCCTAACAGGATAACTGTGCAATGATATAGAAAAACCAGGAAAAAACTATATCATGCTGATTTTTACAAAAACTTAATATATTTGAGTTACAAGTTACGTCTTATCTATGTATAAAATGAAGACTCGATAAAAACAAATAGTTTAATAGTGGAGAACCGGGATTTATTTGTTCATTAACTACTTTAAATTGTTGATCTGCTAGATGTCTTTTTATTTCAAATTCTTCAAGAAAATCTAAATATTGTTTTTTATCACAAATGTGTAGTAGTTGAATGTCATTGGTGTGTATTATAAAACAAAAACCATGCTTGGCTGAGCAAATGAGCCAATTTAGCTGCAAAAAAAACGAGATTGCTTGGCAAAACACCAGCATCTTTTTTTTTAGGAAAATGCATATGCAATGCAAAATAATTATCAAAATCTTGGACTTCAGACTGTATTAATGCTTAGGATAAAGTCCTGCAAACTCTGATATTTCACTGCATTAAAAATGAAAGATTCTGAAAACACATTTAAGACCAGAAAACCTAATAATATTAAAAAAATTACTTAAAATTAAAATTACCCATTCTATTATAGATTTAGAAAAAGCTTGAACATGTTAACAACATAAAATAAAACGAAAAGTATTGGTGATAAGAAATATGGTGATACAAAGCTAGCAGGATTATATTTTTAACACATTTTTCAAGACAGAATTCTTATATCGATAAAATTACCCTTTGGTTAAATATAGTGGTACGTCTATGGCGGTATATATAAATATATCAACGGAACCTGAGAGAATTCATAAATTAGGTGGCGGAACTGTCGCACCTCGTTTTTTATGACTGATTTCTGGAGAACTTGTGACACATACGATAATTTACTTTGACTTTTAATATTATGTGACTCGATTACTCAAAATTTTGGTTTATTTTAAATTCAATGCGATATCGTGTGGATGAGGATGAAGTAAAATTTTAGAATGAGCGATTTTCGAGTGATTCGTAATACAAATAGAAAGCTGCATTTTTAAACATCAAATGCTCTGAATGTTTTTAATTTTTTCAGAATCTGTGCATTAATATGCAAGGATTATTCTTACAATATTACCACAACATAATTTATATATTATTGGAACGTTCTATGGACATTTTAAGGGGATTAAGCTCCACATTCTATTCACGTTTTAAAAATATTCTGTGTAAAGAATGTCATTAGAATATTCGTTCAGAATATTCCATGAATATTTGGAATATCCTATAAATATTCTTTAGAATATTCCAGAATATTCAAATTTCGAAACTTATTGTAATCTTCTGAGAACGTTTGTGCTATCTGGGAGATCAGCAATTAATTCAATAATTACTTCAGATACAAAAGTTTTGATTGAAGAAACTAGAATATTCTTTTAATATCCTTACAAATATAATTTAAATAAAAAATAGTTTAGTGTTTTTTAATTAATTTATGTATTTTCTTTTAAATACAAATGCTAGTAAAAAAATCTTTTTATCCTAATTTTGTTGAGTGTAACATCTTCGGAAATAAATGAAACAGATTTAAAGCATTAAAAATATAAAAATAGATATAAATTTTTAGAGGAAAAATATTTTAATAAATAATGCAGATACACAAATTTTTTATAATAAAACTAGAATATGTTTAAGAGTACATTAATTTTAAATGAATGTTTTTGGTAATTATTTAATTTATTAAATTTCCCAGATTACAAAATTAATAACATCAATGTTAACTTAATTAATGGATTTACAAGGCAAATTAAAACTGAAAATTCATTGGACAAATATCTTTTGTAGTGCAATGTTATCTTGGCACCAAAAGAATCGCTTGCTAATATTGAGTAGTAGAAAATTTTACCTAATTAAACAATCCGCTACATTTTTAAAAAATTTATACTAAAAGGAAAAACCCAAACGTGGTCGATGATATATATAACATGATGTATTCTATTTTGCAATGTAAATCATTACATCCTATCAGAAATATATAGTTTTTACAAATACAGTTTTCAAGATATATTTGAAAGTAATTTAATATCAAGGTTTAGTTTTCTTTTAAAATACACTTTACAATTAGACTATTTAAATGTTTATAAGTATTAATTTTCTTTCCTTTTCCTTCTAAAACATCTAGAAATGTATTATCATTTTTAAATAATAAAACTATAACGGATACATTTTTCGGGCAGAAATAATGCTCAATGCATACATCTATTGCAAATGATCCATACCAAGTAAAATTTAATTTTACTAACACGTTTAAAATCCTTAAAAAGCAAACCAAATTCGATCTAAGTGGACGTTCTAAAATACATATCATATTATCGTATTTACCATAAATTTTATGTACAGCATCAAAATGATCAAATAAATCAGTATAATTTAAAACTTCGGTACAAGAATCAAATATACATTTATTTTTAATTTGCTTTAAACATAGTGCTTCGTGTATTGTTATTAGAAGACAATCGTAAGTCGCGCCACAGTTCCAATGACAGTAAAATTTTAGATCAGAATAAATTGTAAAATTTAAAATATGCTCAGGATTAAATTTCCCTATATTGTCTTCTTTATTATGACTTAAATATGTACTGCAATAGTGGCAATAAAATTTATATTCATTTTCTAAAAGAACAAATTTGAATGAAGCATAATTAGACTTATCAATGCACAATGCAGAGCATAAATTACAACATAAATTATATTTTAAATTATCTCGTTTGTTTAACAATTTGCCTTCTGAATCTAAAGAATAGTTTGAATGTAACATTAAAAATTTTTCATCCAAAAAAGGCTGTCTCTGCAATTTTAAATGATTTTTTAATAACTTATTATTTTTTGGGCTTAAAAGTTGTTTGTCGGTGGGAAGTATTGTATACAGACTAACATCGTATTCTATATCGAATTCGACAATAACCTGAATATTTTTGTTTGCATGTAATTTAAAAATAACTAAACATTCTGCTGCAAGTTCATCATCAATTACAGGCATTCTTAAACACTTACTTGCCATTTTTATACCATTGTCGAATTTGAAATTTATTGTTTTGACTGTATCGTCCAGAGATACTGATTTAATTTTAATTTTATTTTTATCTTGTATGTCCGATTCTAAATATATAAATATCAAGTTATCACCAATATTAAATAAATAAACATTTTTTATTAAATAAGACTCTCTAAAGTCAACAAGAAAATGGTTACTTTTAAGTAGAAACTTGTCATGTTCTTCTTCGAAATGTCTTAGCATTTGAAAAGATGGAAAACACTTAGTACAAATGGGACAGGGAAACGAACTGCTTTGGATACACTTTTCTTCATGTTGTGATGTATTAGAAAAATTAAGCAGTTTTCTGCAGCCTTCAAATCTATTAATGCACTTAAATAAACTAGTTTCCAAAATTACACTGGATAAAGATTCTACACCTTCATCACCTTCCACACATCTGCCACATTTCACTTGGCGGTTGGGCAGTAATCTTATCGGTTTAACCGAAAGGTATTTGAAACAAAAACTGCACACCAACTTTTTTAAAACGTTATCTGGTAACACAAACGAATCCATTTTTTGGTAAAACAACTTAATACTTGTGTAAAATAGTTTTAATGAATAACAACTATGAAACAAAGGAAACAAAAATAAAATAATTACTGATATCAGTCTTTTATCAAGTTTTTTTTAAACATAGATACCTCGCACTGTTTCACACTCCGCTAAAACGTTACTACAACTTTGGAATTACTATAACTATTACACAGTATACCAAAACAACCAGTAACAACCGTTGTGCGCAATAATTTTATTTCACCTTGAGACGGAAATCTGAGTTTAAAACGAGTTCCTTATTAATTGACAGTGACAGTACTTCTTTTTCAACAGGAAAGGACTAGTAAAATTTAAAGATGTTAAATTTATATTAATTTAAATAAACTGGTTTTATTTCTCCTATTTTTTATTGTTTCTATTTCAAATGTGTTGGAATTTGGTTGAACTTTTAGAACATGTGGGAATTGTTTATTTTAGAATTATCTTGTATATGCATTATATTATAGAGAATTATTTTTATTGGTTAATAGTTATATAAATAGTGGTGTAGTAATTTAATTGTGGTAGCTGGTTTTTTAATAACCATGGATTTATTTTTCAAAAGGTCAAATAATTACCTAAAAAACATGGAAAAATTGAAAATAAATATAGTTTCCTCTTATATGTGTAGATTGAAGAGTTTTTGTTAAAATTAAATTAATTATCAATATTTAGTATACTCAAAACGTTTGTCAATAATCTTTGAACACACCATATAGGACATACATCCATCTAGTCCAGGAGGAATCGGCGCATGAGTACCGAAAACTATTCCACCTCAATATTTTTATGTGATCCTCGTCAAATTGTCCTCCTAATGATATAAATGAATGTTGCAATGGCGCAACCCGGTGCCATATTGTTTAAACCGAAATTGTTTAAATGTTTCTTGTTGCACGCAAATTCTATCTCTTAGAACTTGAAAAAGAAGAAGACAAGAGGAAGGGAGTTTATCCCTATAGAGCGTTCTAATTTACTTAAATTTGCTATCTGAAAGATATTGTTCTTATCGCAGGTGGGTTCAAAGGGGTTTAATAAAATGTATTTATATTTGCTATCGATTTATTATTCCTACCAATCGATGATTGGATCGACAATACAATTAAAATTAGCGAAAACGTGACTAGCAGACTACTATTTCTATGTTCTAACCAAAGTTTTGACAGAAGTGTGAATTGTATGAAGATAAAATATAAAATATGTCGTTCGTTATTGTTGTCTTCAAGAAATATATCGTGTAGACGTCTAACAATGAGATATTCGGTATTTATAACAGTTATTGACAATACAGGTAATATGATCCCCAAATGTATATATATATATATACTTTCTGGTTTACAATTTAGTATGATTTTATTTTCTTTTGTATACAGTCAACTAGCCTAAATATCACCAACTAATTATGTGAAAGTTGTTATGTGAGTTCTTCAGTTGATGTACCAATTACCAATGATCAAGAACAAATAATAATAGTTTGATCCTACCTTAAGTGCTGAAGATGAACTATGCACAACTAATGTGTAAGAGGTATGGTATCTCTTTTAAACCAATGTATGATAACAATGTAGATTGGTAATGGTGTATTTTAGGTCACCCCCCTAGGCGCATGCGGCAATTTGAATTCTTAAATTAATTTTATTGGTCGACGAGAGCAGTAACCGAGCGGTAAACTTTGAATTTTAAGCTACGTTGCCACATTTTTGTGAATAAATAAACTGAGTGAAAGATCTTGAAAAGATGAAAATTATTCTTTCATAAATTAGACAAATTAGATCTTGGCTGAAAAATTAAGTTTTTTTAAATAAATAGTGAGTCAGAACAATAAATTTTGCATCTGAAAACATTTCTGGATTTTTTTCTTGAGGTACATTAATAGTTTATATTTTTTAATGAATTTTAAACCATAATTAAAATAAATCCCATAAGTAAATATGTCATTTACCTACATGAATGAAAACATAAAACATGTTCGATTTCTAATTTTATTTGCTGTTTTATTCCTATTTTTAATTGCTGTTTTATTATTTCTATGGCATTTATAACAGAAGTTTATATATTGTTAATATTATTAAACCATAATAAATTAAAATCACAGAATACCATTAAAGGAAGAGATTTATAGGTATATTTGCAAATTAAAAAAATAAAAAAAAGAACGCTTTTTATTTATATTTTTAATTACTACTTTCAGTATATAATTTATTATTTATGGATTTATAAAACTCCTTTCATCTAAATGATAAATACCTATTTACCAGCCTCTTTTTTTAAATCAAATTTACTAAACCCAAACTATTCGGTTTAAGGTAAAAATGATTTAATCCGACAACACCGCAAATTCAAACTCGTCTAAAAATCAATAAATTTGAAATTGTCGCGCATGCGCCTAGTGGGGTGACCTAAAATACACCATTACCTAGATTTATTTTGTAGGTGCCGAATCTGAAGTACTTATGTTGAGTTGTAGTGAACTGGAGTCGATGGAAGCCACTGAGAGAACTTGGGAGTAGATGGAATCCAATAGACGGAATAAAATCCACAGTCAAAGTGCAGAATGCAAGTTAACCCAAGATATAGGTAAAGCAAAGAAAGTAGAGAAAAGAAGAAGAAGAAGAAGGCCTAAAACAATTCAAATATGAATTAAAATGTGTCTTCAATAATATGAACACATGCAGTTCTTATACGAAATCCTACCTGAGATGTTGTGTGGCCTTTATTGGTAAGACCTGAGTTTATTTCCTCAAACAGAGTTTGTATCAACTACTTGATAATTAATTTTCAGGTCTAATTTCCAATTTCCATGAGATCCAACAATGTGTTGCAATTTTATAAGCACATGCTTAACATTCAAGAGCAAATCGGAAAATAAAAATCATAAAGGAAAAGGAAGTTCTCCCATCAACAGGTATAATACCTTATATTTTAGAGGAATATTTAGGCAAACTTTCATGAATAAATAATATATTTAATTAGAATTAAATTAACCACCTAATTTAGTACTGGTTCTTCTAGTTTTAGAAGGTCAAATAATAGCCTTAACCTTGCCATTGAAGTTGGCATTTGACAAATCAAACATAAACAAACTCTTGCAAACTTGTAAATTAATATGTATAATTTTTAGGTATGAAAAATACAGAAATGGATTTGATCCCTCAGCAGATCACCTTAAACCCACCATAGATATGTGTATTTGATTTTATTATTTATAACTATAGAAGTTTGAAATAGTAAACACAATAAATAAAAGAAAATGTTAATCCACTGGAATTATTTCACTAATTTAAGAACATTGCTTTATTGACCATCAATCAACAGGTATGAATAATCTAAATATTTTTAAACTTGTAACATAAACAATTACAAGAAATTGTTATTTTTCAAACGGACAATTTGCTTACGGGCGGGATAAGGTGAAATACCAATATTGAAAAAAATCAAACATAAACAAACTCTTGGTCCCATGACTTTTCACGATAAAGTTAATATTTTTAAAGATATGAATTTTTTAAAATTCGAAAAATCTCAAATTTGGGTACTTTCGACCCATGAAAAATATATTAAAAAAAAGATAATGTGAAAGTAATATTTTTTTTTAATTCTCTATACAATAGTTAATAATATTGTTAATAGAGATTTAAAAAAATTTCATTGTTTATATCTTTTTTTTAATTGTTAATTTGTATGCATCGCTTACCTTTAAGTATCGCTGTCTCTCTCTGACTCATGCGTTGCGTCGGCCTCTATTATTTATCATTTATCTTAAAAACTATCAACTTTATCAAAATATTTAAAGAAAGCAATGTTATTAGATAATAATTAAATTGCCTACAATTTGTTTTTAATAAATTTTTTTCTGAAATCAATTTTTCAAAAGTTAAGCATATGTCATTAAAATTACTTTTATCAGTTTATATTACTTTTTTGTTATTATCATAGTAATTTTTGCATTTATATCAACAATTTGAACATTTTTTGAAATCACAATTATTTATAAATAATAAAAATATATTGGGTATTTAGAAAAAACATTCAAATAAATTGAATAAAAATAATAAATGTCTGAGTAAGAAAAAAATACTTTCTTTTATTTTTTAATCTTTCAAGGTTACTCTTTGTATAAATAATAACGTTTAATAGCAAAAAGTAATATAATCTGATAAAAAAGTAATTTTAATGACATGTTCCGATTTATGCTTAAAGAACTTTTGAAAAATTGATTTCAGAAAAAAATTTATTAAAAACAAATTGTAGGCAATTTAATTATTATCTAATAACATTGCTTTCTTTAACAATTTTGATAAAGTTGATAGTTTTTAAGATAAATGATAATGATTCAAGACACAGAGAGGCCGACGCAACGCAGGAGTCAGAGAGAGACAACGATACTTAAAAGTAAGGATGCATAGTTGTGAGCGCGCCAAATTAACAATTAAAAAAAAGATATAAACAATGAAATTTTTTTAAATCTCTATTAACAATATTATTAACTATTGTATAGAGAATTAAAAACATTTATTACTTTTACATTATTTGTTTTTTTAATATATTTTTTATAGGTCGAAAGTACCCAAATTTGAGATTTTTCGAACCTTAAAAAATTCATATCTTTAAAAATATTAACTTTATCGTGAAAGGTCATAGAACCTTTTTTATTGGCATTTCAATAAAGAGTATAAAAAAATTTGTCCGGTTGAAAAATAATAATTCCTTGTAATTGTTTAAACAATTTCGGTTTTAACAATATGGCACCGGGTTGCGCCATGGCAACATGCATTTATATCATTAGTAGGGCAATTTGAAAAGAATCACATAAAAAAATTCAGGTGGAATAGTCTTCGGTACTCATGCGCCGATTCCTCCTGGACTAATCCCATACATTAT
The DNA here is from genome assembly GCA_035357415.1 of Ophraella communa. Taxonomy (NCBI): domain Eukaryota; kingdom Metazoa; phylum Arthropoda; class Insecta; order Coleoptera; family Chrysomelidae; genus Ophraella; species Ophraella communa. Next base: position 41,615,100 of record CM068985.1, on the reverse strand, counting down.
GTTTTTACGTTTTAAATGGTCTTGTGTTATGAAATTTGATTGAAAATATGTAAAAAAAATTAGTCGTGTATAAAGTGTGAGATCTATACTTAAATTTATTTATTAATTTAATATTCTAACATATTTACATTTTAAAATAGAATCTAATACAATAAAATCATAAACAACAGTACACCAATAATGCATTAGGGCAAATGAATCGACGACAGTCCTCGCTGTGCACAAATTTTCGTAAAAGGCTAATGTTGTAAGCGAACACGTATAAATTAAATATAAAAATTGATCATAATAGTTGTTGTGTTGCCTTACAAAATACAGTTTTCATAGTTATTTAAATAGTTTTAAAATATATTTGAAAGTAATTTAAAACTAAGGCTTAGTTTTCTTTTAAAATACACTTTACAAATAGATGACGGAAATATCTATTAGTATTAATTTTCCTTCCTTTTCCTTCTAAAACATCTAGAAATGTCTTATCAGGTTTAAATAATAAAACTACGACGGACAAATTTTTCGGACAGAAATAATGCTTAATATCGATATCTATTAAACACGATCCATACCAAGTAAAATTTAATTTTACTAACACGTTTGAAATCAATAAAAAGTATACCAAATTCGATTCATCTGGGTGACAGTCTAAACCGTTAATAGTTAAACTAGATTTAAAATGGAACTCACAATTAATTTTATGAACATCATGGAAATGATCAAGTAAATCAGAATGATTTAAAATTTCGGTACAAGAATCAAATATACATTTATGTTGAATTTGCTTCGAACATTGTTTTTCGTGCTTCTCTATTGTCTCACAATCAAAAGTTGCTTTACAGTTCCAATGGCAGTAAAATTTTAAATCACAATAAATATTAAATTTTAAAATTAGTTCAGGGTTAAATTTACTTATATTTTTTTTGTTTGTGTGACTATAGTATATACTGCAATATTCACAATAAAAGTTATATTCATTTTCTAAGAGAATAAATTTGGATAAAGCATAATCTGACTTAGCGACGCACAATTCAGAGCATAAATTACAAAATAAAGTAAATTTTAAATTATCTCGTTCGTTTAACAAATTGCCTTCCGAATCTAAAGAATAATTTGAATGTAGAATTAAAAAAAGTTCATCCAAAAAAGGCTGTCTCCTCAATTTTAAATGATTTTTTAATAATTTATTATTTTTTGGCCTTAAAAGTTGTTTGTCGGTGGGAAGTATTGTATACAGACTAACGTCGTATTTTATATCGAATTCGACAATAACCCGAATATTTTTGTTTGCATGTAATTTATAAATAACTAAACATTCTGCTGCAAGTTCATCATCAATTACAGGCATTCTTAAACACTTACTTGCAATTTTTTTACCATTGTTGAATTTGAAGTTTATTTTTTTGACGTTATCGTCGAGAGTTAATGATTTTATTTTAATTTTATTTCTGTCTTGTACGTCCGATTCTACATATATAAATATCAAGTTATCACCAATATTAAATAAATAAACATTTTTTATTAAAAAAGACTTTCTAAAGTCAACGAGAAAACGGTTACTTTTAAGTATGAACTTGTAATGTTTTTCTTCGAAATGTCTTAGCATTTGAAAAGATGGAAAACACTTGGTACAAATGGGACAGGGAAACGAACCGCGTTGGATACACTTTTCTTCATGTTGTGATGTATTAGAAAAATTAAGCAGTTTTCTGCAACCTTCAAATCTATTAATGCACTTAAATAAACTAGTTTCCAAAATTACACTGGATAAAGATTCCACACCTTCATCACCTTCCACACATCTGCCACATTTCACTTGGCGGTTGGGCAGTAATCTTATCGGTTTAACCGAAAGGTATTTGAAACAAAAACTGCACACCAACTTTTTTAAAACGTTATCTGGTAAAACAAACGAATCCATTTTTTGTTAAAACAACTTATTACTTGGGTAAAACAGCTCTACTAAATAACAGCGATGAAACAAAGCAATAAAAAATACAATAACTGATATCAGTATCTAATCAAGTTTTTTTAAAGCATAGATACATCTATAATTTTTTTAATATTCGTACGATTTAATACTCCGCTATGGGATTACCATATCTATTTCACATTATACCAAAACAATTCTTAGAGAATCGGCAACAAAGACTATAATATAATAGCACAACAAATTGTAATAAAATAGAGGATATACTTAATTGATTTATATTAAATAAATACCTAGTTCAAAACCATAATACAATAATATATAATAAATTTAGATTACATTTGATTAAATGTGGCGCCATATCATATCATATCTGTAATTATTTTCCATTAATCTATAGGTACACGTAAAACTCTAAATTGATTCATTGACTGATTGTTGACAAAGATACCATTTTTAGAGTGTAGATGCCTTTAATAGTGTAAGTGAGCACTAAGAAAGAATTTTTGGAAATTTCATCCCAAAGTGGGTAAAATATGGGATACAAGATACAAGTTAGGGGGTGAATAAAACTGAGGTTGAAATTTTCCGATCTGATCATTCCTTACGAAAATCTTCCATTTTTTCACCCGCGAAATTTTCAGAATTTTAAAATTTAACATCGGCACGTCGAGATCTATTAGAAACCGTAATTACTTTTTTCAAGATCTTCAAAGCCTTTTGGGCATCGTCTTGAATGTTGAAAAAACTTTTTTGACGGTACATTTTTTTTATTTAATGCGGTCCTAAACAAAAATGCTGATAACTACAATGAAATCATCTATATGGAATTTTTTTCGTAATAAGACAGGCTTTATGATAGTATCTCAGATTGACATACGTTTGACGATGCTGGTTTTATTGGTTACCACCTCAGACTAAGAATAAAATTATATGTCTATGGTTACCACACAACACACTAGTTCCTTTTATTTCAGTTCTTTGAGATGAATTTTTACTGAGAAGCTCTCTTTAGGTAGTTTGAAATAAAACTACAATAAAATTAATCATTTTTAATGTTTTAGATGGGCATCAGTAATAGCCCAAAGATATAAAACTACATCATTGCATAATAAGTATTACAAATATTTAAAAAGCTTTTATAAATAATATATATAAATTAGACATTCAGATATTGAGTAATAAAGTTTTTATAGTCAGTGTCATAAGAAACATAAAATTGCCCGCATATATCTTAAATAAAATGACAAAACTTACTACTAATCGTAGTAATAATTATATACTGTTAAAAAACTTGGGAAACTCGCTCAATTACTTACTTTACTTCAAAGAAGAAGCATATAAATACACTTAGAAATACATGATCTTCGGAAGCTCTGTTTCTGTCCTTTGTGCTATTCTTGTGTGGCCTTCGCCACGCCCTTTCCAGTGCCCATTGTCTCTAAGCCTTATGAAAGCCACCATTGCGCTCATAATGATCCATAAGGGTAAAGGCGGCAATCTCAGGAGGACATCAAGCGCTGGTGAGGGTGGAGGGTGTTGTCCTTAGCGCTCCAGTGACTCCTATGCCTGCAACCCTCTGTACATGCGCCACCTTACGGGTCACCCACTGCCTCTCCACCACTGGCCACCAGTGCATCATCTTCTTAGTCCTAACATCGTTGTGGATGTATGGTGATTGATATTGTAACGTTGTTACTTTCCCGAAATTTGCTCTAAAACTATCGCTGTCTAAATCCAAATCCAGATTCACCATGTGACATGTCGTGGCCACTTATATACCCGAGCTTGTCTTCTTTCCGAAGGATCTCGAAGCTTCGAGGTGCCTGGTAGAATATTTCTCGATATTCCAGTGGCGGCGTCGATTTATGTTCATCCAGTCCGTTACAATATGGCTGTCATGTTAAATTTCTCAGGACCTGCTGGACGCATTATCTCCAGCAAAGAGAGTCCATTTTTCTCAGATGTAAGAAAAAGTCGGAAAAATCAGTTTGTTTTGCATTATGTTTGTAAAAAAATTTTATTTCTTTAAATATAATTTTTATGAACGCATATTCTTTTATCAATTATCCCAGCCTGCGCGCCTCTGGCGCAGTGTTTATCTATGGATAACAATAGGCATAATCCATCCCATAATGTCGACACCGAAGGAAAGAAAATTGCACTGCAAACTATGCAAGTGCCAGAATTTATTGACGATTTACCCTTTAGATCTTTTGAATACGTCATGAGATTTTTTTGACTCTGCGCATCTTTGAAATAGAATATTAAAGACGTTTTTTATTCAGAATAGTAATAAATTATTTCCATATAAATAAATCCTCGATGTTAGGATCACGCCGATTATAATAACGCGATCACTTTTCGTAAAGCAATAAATATTCGGCTTTGGAAAACATTCATCAAGTTTTTACGTTAAAACTCCCCAGCGTCGAACGTTTATCCAACCTGTATTATGCGAATTATAATTTTCTACGACCGCTTCGTGTTCTTCTTCCTCCTTACTGCTGCATGCACTCTGCTTTCTTCGGAGAGGCTAATTTCGTGTTCGCCGAGGTCGAGGATGGCCTTAGTGTTTAGTGTCCGCGGTGTACAGCTGCAGCAACATGTGGATAAAGAGATAGCGCGCAAGACTTTGCTCTTAGGCAACGTTGCCGGCTCCAGCAGTTTACCCAAATTTCAGATACATTTTATTCAAACAAACCAAACTGGTGATTTCATGCAAATTTAGTAGAACCTACAAACGGATTCGGTGGATACTTATATAAAAAATTTGCGGTTGAATGAAAGGCCCAAATGTCTTTAACGCGAAAATTACCGTGTAACATTATGCGCGTTCAAGACACCTGATCCTTTCCCTTTAAGATCGGATGTCTACAACAGGATGATGCACTCATTAAAAATATGTCACTTTTAAAGAAGCTGTTGTCCCAGAATGTTTTTAAAGGTAGAAATTTATATTGGATTATAGGCAGTGGCGGGGGAAAATTCTAGGAACAAACACGTTAACAAAAAAAGTGAGGCTTCATGAATATACTTCATATTACACCGTGTGTAAAGAAATTGTTGGGGAGTAAATTAATTACCTTGTACCACTTGCAAAAAATCCAGGAAATGCAAACTCCTTACCATTTGTATTGAAGCTGTTATCTATACTAATAGGTATATAGTTCCTTTTGTATTATTTATAAAGAGAAAAAGAGATAATATTGTATAAATATGATGTAAATTCATCCATTATTAGAATAATAATGATAGAAATAAATATATAATAATAATTGATAATACATATCAGTCAATAAATGTAACGATAACCTTAAAAGTAGCAATTTATAGCTATCAAAATATAAGTGAAGTTAGCTGAAATGTAAGATTGCGTTGTCAATAACTTTTTACATTTGTTCCGAATTTTAATATCATCGATGTTAAATTTACAGCTGTTGCAAATATTTGTACAGAATAACCCTATTCCTTAGAACAAAAAGATACAGGAAGGAGTATATGCAAAATGACCTTGAGTCCAGAAAGGAGCTTGCATATGGCGGCCAATTGTCAATTTTAATTTCCGTTTCCATTGACGTACCGAAAAAAAATTAAAAAAATATCAAGAGTTTTATTTTTAATAAATTTCAACCAATCAAGTGTGTGAATACAATTAGTATTCTAAATAATTTAGTATTTATACGAACCGAATGATACGCCTATGCGCTCATTTTTGACATTTATATGCAAATATTACTTTGACAGTATACTGTAAACATAAAAAATGAGTCATACAAGGAGCTTCAAGATGGCCGACTTCCGTCGCAAATTTTCCTTAAAGTTAATATAGGACAGACTCCTTCCTGTTTCTTTTTGTTCTAAGCCCTATTCAAATCAAATTAAAATTTCAAAATTGATATATCTGACATATGTCAATTTAGTAAGTAGGTGCCAACATAATTTAATGAACACAAAAAGTACTAATTGTTGTATAATTTTATTTAAAAAATATAAATAAAAAATATTGCAAACTGCACTTGTGTTACAAAGTAAGTCATTTTATAAATAAATATTTATGCACTCACTTTGCCATTCTTGACACGTTAGGTAATATAATTTAATTCCTTCTTACTAGTTTCAAATAACGAAAATGTTATAAACAAATATAATTTATGCAAATAGCTTTAAAATCGTTCACTCCAAAATCTCAAAATTCCGGATAAAATTTATACGTACGTTTTAAAAAGGTCATATTGAGTGCATTCTCATTGCCAAGCCATCCCCCGGTTAAGCTGGCAACCCCGCAAATTCTACCAACATGCTTTTCCAGTCGACAGTTTAATACGCGCTTTCAGCTAAGGACAACGTCTTTAGATCTGGTAGTCTCTGTGGTTATTATACGACAAGATCGGCGAACTAGACGAGAGTTGAGTGTGAGAAAGGGCAGCCGTCTATCAACAATTTTTGTGTGTGACATTATTTAGTTGTTACGCGTTGTTAGTTTTTATGATTTTCGCCGGTACTTTTTGGCATTTTTTTGTGTTGTGGGTGCTACGTGAACGGTGGTTTTGGTTTTCTTCGAATGGGATACGCATGAATAGTAAGTAGAAAACTTTGTTGTTGTGTAATTTTGATACTAGGTATTGTATTTAATTTCAACAAGTTATAACAATAACAAAACATAAATATAATGTTTTAAATCTTAACATTTGAAAATTGTACGAATTAAGAATGTCTAGGATAGATTTACCTACACAACCCTAACTAACAAATACTTAGTGATGGTTTTTTAGAAACATCGTTTTTTGTTTTTAAACTGTTTTTTTTTTCTAACAAACGTTATGGTTACGTTAGTTGGTTACAACCGGTTTAGGAAGAAATAACACTAAAATCACTGATTTTTATTGCATAATATTTGAAGATGTTTGTTATTTGGAGAATATGAACACAATCTTAAAAGCTGTATATTAAAATTACGCCAATTGTAGGTATTAGGTTTATAATTTTCGAAATACTAATAATCGTTTTTCCGTATAAGAAAGAAAGCCATTTTAATCTTACAATTTAAAATACTAAATGTAATAATATTGTTCTTCGTTTGCAATCATCACGAAGTAATAAATAATAATTACATATTGATAATCTACGAATGATTTTAGAAATAATTTAGTGTACTGTTTGATTATTATCTACGTAGGTAATAAACCAGTTAGTTTTCAAGATTTGATAGGTCAGTTTATTTTTAATAGCAGCTGTCATTTTGTTAGGTTCTTAAGTTGTTAAATGGTAGTAAAACCCAGAGGTCGAGAACCATCGATAGTGCTATCGATAATTATCGATAGTTTGACTATCAAAAATCGATGTTTCTCAGATACACTATCGATAGTATTCGATAGTCCACCAGCGACTTTACTAATTGAAAATAATGACAATTGACATCGTGTCATTTGTCATAATTGTCTATTATGTCATTCGTCATTTTAGTGAAATGCGTTGTTTTGTAGCAGTAATAAAACAAAAATATATTTTGTTATGAAATAATGGAGAAATTTGTGACAAGATCTGGTTTTTTTGAATAAAAATTTTGAAATCTATACTTTTCTAACCTAACTTCTTCTTCTTCTTTGGTTTTCTACACTATCGAAAGACTATCGATAATTATCGATAGTGAGAGACCGAACTATCGATTATTATCGATGGTGTCAACTATCGATAGTTCTCGACCTCTGGTAAAACCGTACCAAAATAATATTCTTCTATCTTAACCTCAAAAAGTTTTTTTTAATTATTTCGTTGATACATAAAAAACGGTTCTTTCTTTTAATAGGGGCTGTGAAATTGAAATTAAACCAGAAAGGGTGAGCGTTTCCTTTTCACCTGTCACTGTTCTATTGTATCTTTCATGTTTTTGGTATACATTTGCGAGCACATTTTTTGTCAAAAATCAAATAAAATTTATAAAAGTTCATTTTGTGATATATAATATGTTGGCATGTTATGAAAATAACATGCTTCATTAAGAAATGTTCAAGCCAATATGTTTACAGGCACGTTATGAAAATAAAATTTTAGATACAGTCGGTCGATTCTAGGAAAAATTAACCCAGGTCAAGTTGTAAGGATGCTTTGGAGTATTTGAAAGGTGGTAGCGACATTATTATAGGGTAGAGACGAAATAATGTAATTTACATCAAAAATTAAATTGTTGTTTGATTCACATTACCAAATTATTAGTTTTTTTGGGAAAAAAGTATTTACTATGTTAACCAAATTAATAATTATAAATTATTCCAGAAATTATTGTAATTAGTTGGAAACGTAAACTGCATTGAATATAACAAATGCCAAAATAATAACAATGATATTTTTAAGAATTGTAGACTTTTAAAAACTTCTTAATGATTTCATTATCTATTCTGGGCTCATTTTCTTCGTTAAACCTCTAGGTAACAAATTAATAAAAAAATGTTTATTTGTCTTAAATATTTATATACAACAATTTGTTAATTAAGAGAGTACAAAGCATATAAAGAAACATGGACTTGGAGGAAAAAACTTCAAAATTTTGGAAAAGTTTTAAAGAATATGTAAAAAAAGGTTTTTTCTACTTCATTTTGTAGTAACTTTTATTTATTAACATATTTTAATCAGCCAGGTCTCGAATTTAACCTTATCTCCAGTAGCAGGTGATTAAACGGAAGTATTTTTTGAAAAACTACCCGGTTTTCATTATTTTAACAACAATGACTGTAAACACACCTCTTTGAGGTTGGTTAATATTATTTATATCAAAAATATTGTATGATCTAAGATCTAACCAAGGGTCTATCTTTTAAGTTGATTTTATTTATATTTATTTAAGTGCATTCTATGTTTTCCGCAAACCATCTGCAGTAAAACTGCAAAAAACTTTAAAAATATCATAAGACGTCGATTTTTTCATTCCCTTTTTTATTTCTTACAAATTTTAACACTTTCTCATTACCATTTTCATATAACTGATGAACTATACTTCTTTTTTTCTGTCTGCATCATTATCTACAATATTTTATTATAAAATATTCATATTTCATTAACGCCCAGTACTAACAATCGTTTTCCCTTGACAGCAAGTTAAAGTGCAGTTTTATTGGGAATAAATCGTTAATCATTTGAAGTGACAGACTTTTGTGTTAGAGTCGAATTCAGTTTTCGTTATGTAATTACTGTAAAGAACGTGAATTTTTATTTAGAAATGAACGAAATACGAATAGAGTGCAGTCTTTAAATACACTAGAATGACAGAATGATATTTTATTATACTAACCCTTACTGTGTGAAAGTCGATCTTATTAAGAACAATAAACAACTTAACGATTGAATGAAACTTCCACTATTTATTCGTAAAATAAATTTTAAATTCAATTACAGCTATTTCGCTAAAAACTAGTATCGTCAATCTGACGATGCTGGTAAATATTTAATACCTCGAATAATACCAAATAATATTATAAAATATAGTATTAGGAATGCTAACAATAGATTTTCATCTTACGTCTGCCTTTACAGATCTTCATGTTTATTTTAAAGGATTTAAAGATGAAATAAAATAAAATGGTGTAAACCCTCTGTTGTATAAACCATGCAAAACGATACTTTCAAAGGTGGGGTCCGTCCTTTCCATAAGTCTTGAACAACCTTCTTTATTCTGTTAGAACTGTTTAATTTTGATTCGGCCACTCTCTTTCATGATCTTTTGTTTATTAAATAGCATGCTAAATGCTCTTAAGTAACATCGTTATATTTTTTTTAGTTTTTGTTTAGAATAATTAACCCCAATAATTTTCTCCTCTTATATTAGTAATTCTCATTTAGTTTTCTATATATATTATATCATTCATTCGCTGTTTTATTCCCAAAACGTTCAAATTATGAAGTGAACTGTGCTCATACAAATATCTTTCCTAACTCTGCCGTTGCTCGATAACTTTAGTTAGTTCATTTATGTGAATAGCATAAAACTTAGTTGATGTATGTACAGGGATACATTTAGTGCCTTAAAATGACTTACTACAATCCAAAAATAAATAATTACCATAATTGTGTAACCAGGATTGCAAACATAATAGGAAACCTACAAAATAGTTTCATTTATCTTAAATCCGCGTTAATATTCGTTACTTGACTTTTTGGTTAGGTTAGGTTAGGCCTACGTTTCTGATGTCGTCAAACCACCTCATCTGTAGCATTCCTCTCGATCGCCTGCCATTGTAGCGTCTCGAGTGTTGCATTATAACGTTCCATCTTTTGTCTTCCTGATGTGACCTGCAAAGCATCACTTGAGTGCCATATTTGGTATCCATTCCTCATTATCATGAGGATGCATCTCGGGATGCATAGGTTAAATACTCTTCTCCTTAGATACTATGGTATGGTATGGTATAGTATCCACAGTTTTTCTAATTCTGCTCACGCTAATCTTGCTTTTATGGTAAGTTCCACAGTTTGGTATTCATTGTCAATTGGCTGGATTTGGCCTAGGTATATGTATTCCTCGACTAGTTCTAGTTCGTAGTTGTTTACAGCAATATTTCTGTCGTGGATGGTGTTCGTCATGGTTTTTGTTTTCTTCATGTTCATTTTTAATCGCGAGTTGTTCTGTCATAACTGATGATGTCGTGAGAGAAGCTAAGGTGGTTCAGTTTCTTGCCATTGACGCTGATACCAAACATTGAACAATTCATTGTCTTGAAAACATCCTCCAGAGCTAGAGTGGCGATATTACATCACCTTGTCAAACACTTCTGTCCCTGATAGGGATAGAATTTGTGTTTCAATTTTTTTAACTTGTTAGTACAGCTGCCACAGCTTTTATATTTTAGATGTGTTATACTTTAGATGAATTTTAAACTTTTGATTAAATCTTCACCTTATACTTATACGACTAACTTTTTGTAGTCTTTCTAGATGTTAAAGTATTATTTACAGTTTCCACTATACTATGTCAAACCAGTTACATAGGAAAATAACGTAGAAATTGCAAAATTCTGTTTAATTTCCAAACAAATTGACTTCTTATGAGTTTCGCTGTACTACTTCAGCCTTCCCAATCAGATTTAACTACGTTATGCACAACAACGGACTGCATCAGTCGATTCAGCGTCTTTAAAAACCCTAGTCTCCATATTTTCAAGTGTTTAGTACGACAAAAATTATTTAGTGACAAAGCAAATACCTTTGAATTTGCTGGCTTAAAATTTTGTTAAAATTCCTAATAATAAAAATAGTGTAGAACCATTATATCAAACCTGTTGCATAGGAGAATAACGATAAAATTCCAAAATTATGTATAATTCCCAACAACATTGACTTTTTTTGAGTTTCGCTGTACTACTTCAAGCTCTAATTATTTTTGCTTCAACAGGCAAATATTTTCGGCCACTATCTCACACGGTTTTTTACTGGACATCTTCAAACATCATCATTATTGCCAGTATTTTAAAAAATCCACAATTTCATAATACATTGGTATAAAATAAAGTATCTAGATATATCAAGAAAGTCATATAGATTTTTAAGGCCCCATCACGACTTATAATAACAGTTTTTTAGATCTTGAAAAACATTTTTTTCCAAAAACAAAAATCTTTCGAATTTAATTAAGTGAAATCTTTATCTGCTTAATTTTCCTGTACTAAAACTTTTAAACTGTTTTTGAAGAGTAGATTTTGTAGTAAATACGACTAAACCGTTGTAATTGTCATTATTGTGATTGAAAGAATAACGGACATACCATTTGGGGTCACAAAAGTATTATTCTTTCATAGATAAATATAATAAAAAGTCTTCCACTTTAAATCGATTTTTTGTTCATTATGATAATTTATTTCAAGAAAAAACTTAGTCTGATTACGACTTTCAATCAAAAATATTTAAATCCTTTATTGAATATAACATGCTGTGAAACACCGTATTAGTCGACGGTATAATCACTGTAATAAAACAGGATTTTAAAAACCTTTTCTGCGGTTATAAATAGTCCTACGAAAAAAAAACTGATACCTAATTGATTAGCCCGGCTTAAATATAGGGTAAACAAAATATTTTTTAATCTGAAAGTGGTCTCTCTGCGCTCGAAAAGGTATGACTGTTTTTTATCGTTTCAATTTTTTGTAGACCGTCTTTGACGGCCCCCGACGTGTGTAGAGATGGGCTTCTGACACTTTTTCCTGCGAGTATAAATACAGAACTAGTTTTAGTAACGTCTGACTTGATTCCGGGCGTGGCTCTCTTGAATTCCTAGTTCGCCAAGTGAAACGGAATTGTGACAGAAACAAATAACTTGTTTATTCATTGAATACGTAATAAAGATGAAAAAAGCAACTTAACAAAATAAATTTCTAACGCTATATGATAATAGGTTTGTGAGAGTCCTTCTTGTGGACATCCTCTTTGCTGTTGCCATGGTATTCTTCTTCCATTTTACGTAAAAAAGATGCAAAGGGATATTTTTTATGGATGATCCATGGGACGTCTCCTTCTCTTGGGAAAAGCCTCTCCCTTCAGGCGTTTGGTACTTCTTTTAAGCTGGATTTTAACTAGCTGTTGTAAATATAATACTGAAGATAACCCCTTTGGAAAAACCGCCTCCATTACCTAGCAACGTATAAGGTTTGAAATTTATTTAATTCTGTTGATTGTCTGTTTCATCCGCCAGATGCCTTTTTGTCCTAAGTCTACTCCAAGACTTTTTCATTTTACAACTTGATGGATTATCTTCTGGCTTTGACTTTGTGTAACTCCTCCAGAGATTCCTATAATTTTAGCTGTGGAGGAGCTGCCTAATTCTTTTGAAATTGTATCTTTTGTAATGAAATCGAGTCTAGAAATCATGTAAATTAAGATTAAGTATCCTGTTCTAGCACGCTTATTCTAGCATTTTTTCCAGTTATAAGAATTCTGGAATATCCTCTTCTCAAGCAAGTTTGCATGTTTCAAAATACGTTTCTCTCGTGGCTAGTTTTGCTCGAGGGAATAGAAAAAGTCACGAGGGGACATATCTGGCGAGTATGGAGGTTGTCACAGATCTGGGGTTTCTTTGGTGTTTAAAAACTGCACTATACTGAAGGCTGGAGAACATCTTCCAGAACACGTAGAAAATTTGATCACCTTTCTTTCTATGGCAGAAAATTCCAATGAATTACTACAAATTGTAACAGTATCAAGCAATAAGTGATTATTTCATTAAGTTAACTATAGATGGTCGTTCCAAAACTTACAAATTACTTTGGGAAATTTTTTAATAGACTATTGTAAAACTTTACACACCTAAGGGCACAATTATTTAAATTGAAAAATACTTACCCACCTAAAACAATCATCATATTTTAATTTTGACATTATGATCTATTATTTCCTCTCATTTGAAAACAATAAAGTGTTGGAATATTAAAATTTTTATTGTGTAGGTACACATTCGGATTTATTATTTATTTTCTTTTGAATAAAAACAAAAAAAATCTAAGATGAAGAATCCGATGAATCTGTGCCATCAAAAGAACTATGTCAAGTACGAAAAACTAAACGGAATAAGAATGGAAAACGTAAAAGGAATAGCTTAGAAAACGAGTAACTTTTTCTTTCTTGCTTTCGGAATTGTAAAACGGTCTTTTGTTGTTTTTGTATTTTTTTTTTCGTGGTTAGTTGTGTCGGATGAGTTTTTTAAATGCACGATATTTAGATGTAAAGAGCTGCTTGCTGTGGTGATAAATTTTAAAGGCGTCGTGGTTCTTGGTAGACATATTTACATTGCAAATGTAACGGCAAAAAAATTCCTTTTTAAAAACTTTTTTCGGTTGTACTGAGCTTCGTATTAAAAAAAAAAGAATCGGATTGTTTGCTGTATTAAGGTAAAATAAAAAATGATAAGAAACGTTGTCAATTACACATTCCAATTGAATGTAACTAATTAGATTTTTAATACGTTAAAGAAGCGGTCCTTCCTTCCTTATTGTTTCGATTATCAACATTATATACAAGGTAATCTTGCTCATACTTGAAAATTTGGCAACTAAACAACCTGCAACTCAAATAAATCTCAAAAGTTTTGAAAACCAAAGCAGTAAAAAAAGCAGCGGAACAAATTTCCAACAATTATTTGTCGCTTTAAAAAACGTGGGAATTTTTTTCTTAAAATTTAACGCCGTATCGGGGTTGGCCCGACTACTCCAAAATGGTTAATAATCTAGGGAGTGTCTACCAATTATTATGATCGTGTTTTGAAGGCATTGTATTTTAAAGTACTCGCTCCGGGAAGAATGAAAAAAATAAAGAGCCATTAGGTAATTCTTTTCAATTAGATTTCGAGGGGAGAAGGAATTAAATATGGCGGTGTAAGATTTATGTAATTTTTATTAGAACATCGCTGCTTAAAAGGGTGTTCCGTTAATGTCAACGTCCAAGTAATGTAGTGTGTGATTAGGAGTCATTAATATACCGAATGTCCTCGGAAAAATATTAATAATAAAATAATTAATAACATTATCTATACCAGTTATTATTAGTTGGTGTTTTCTAAAGAAAAGTGAACATTTCTGTTAAACATTAAGTTTGCAATATTGTAACATAACCGCTCGCTCCTCGGCTCGCTCCTTTGTTTGTATAAAAGTCTAACAGTTATTTACTTTTAATTAGTCAGAGTAGTTTCTGTATACTTTGATGAATTGGATCAGACGATTTACAATTAGTTTATAAGATATTATTATCAATTATGTCAACGCGTAGTTTTCGGACGAAGACGATGTAGAATGGGGAGCTAATAAATAAAAAAGTGAACGTAATTGTCACTAGTTACTTTTTAGTAAGCAAATCATGGATTCCTGCATTGTGAGTCTATGTCAATTTGATTATTAAGGCTGCTAATTCTGCACCGATATTTTCAATAATTTTTCGGAAAATCTATCTAGAGCTCCAATGAAGCTCATCAAGGTCTGTATTCTGAACTCTCTGTCAATTCAATTTTTTTTAGGCCTAATAAAAAGTAAATTTATTTTGGTAGTTGTAATTAGGTTACATTGCATCTAATACCATCTCTAGTACTGGTTCTGGCATCACTGTGGTGTTTTGATGAATATAGATTAATGTCAAACATTATTTTATCTGTGTGTTTAACATCTTGGCCATCTACTTTTCACACTTTTCATAAATTGTTTAGCACTTTGTATTTGCAACTCTGAATTTTTAATTTTTCAAATTATTTGAAATATGACAGTTGGAATATTAAAAGATTGTGTGGAACTCCAGAAAGATATCAACATCTCTCTCTTGGATCTTGGGTGGTGTGATTTGGGCTAGTTTTTTCAAACTTTTACCCTTTATTTATGAGTGGACTTAGGTGGTTTATCGTTGAATTTTGAATTTATACAGTACAAGTGTGTCAGTCAATTAATATTGGCCGTTTTGCCCAAGGAAAGTCGTCAGGGTCGTAGTCAAGTACCCTCTTCAGAAGTGGGTTTATGTGGTTATGGAATGAGGTGATCAAGTCTATGTTTCGATGTCCACCAAGAGGTCTCGTCGGATATTTGAATTTTTTAAATACCAGGTTGACCCGGTAATTAGTCTTAGCGTCTTGTTCTGTATAGTTTCGAGTCTATGAAGATGAGAATTAGCAGTTTGTGTTGATTTGTGGAAGGATGCAAGTCTTGTAAAGTGTGAGTCTACTGTCTTTTTGATATGAAGGGCCAAAGTGCGGCTTTTGAAGCGTTGGATTTTGAAATTATGTGACGGATATGTGGGTGCCATGTCAATTTGCTGTCAAACATGACTCCCAAATATTTAACTTCGGTTTTCCAATCGATAATAAAATATTTCAGCATAAAGTTGACTTGAGGTCGATCGCGATTTTTACTGAATTTAATTATTTGCGAATTTTTTGGAGATGTCTGCCGTAAACAAATTGTATAGAATGGGAGAGAAAACTGAACCCTGAGGAACTCCGGTTTCAAATTTCTTGCTCGTTGATATGGAGGATTTGACACTAACCTGAAACCGAGCCTGAAACGTTCCTGATTTGAGCCCTTCATGAACTAAATATAATAAGATTACCCATAAAAATCTGCCAATAGTGTTTGATTATTTTATAGGTCAAAATTTTTTGTGGAAAGAATATTTTACGTTAACTATTTTCATCAAATGAGCAATATTGATTGGATGGCAATTAATCAGATTCAATTTAAAATTATTTTAAAAGAAACTAATTTGACTTTTAAAATAATATAAAACATAACAGGTTTTCCTACGGTTTTGGTATTTAATTCTCTCAAAACATTTCATTATATATATTTATTAAATTATTATTAATTATTTGCATCATATTGCCTTTTTTAGGCCAATAGTCCTGTTTGAGTTCTATTGGATCAATACATTAATAAATAAACAAATTCCGAGCTGAAAATTGACAGAGTATTTTTATGTTTTTTTCTATCCCCTCAAGTTGGTTTTTCTGGATATCTAAAATGTAAAGTGTTAAATTGACACTAAAGCTCATTCTCAATTGGAATTACCTTTAATTTTTTTTGTAAATTGATTAAAAATGTACCTACCATACAGAAGAAGTTTCTGTGGTCTATGTATCGAAAACAAGTGGTTTCTGATTATTGATTAACAAGAAAATACAAAAACTAATGATTTTAAAAACTGGGCAGTACAACGTTTTGGGAACCACAGGTATATTTATCTCGTCGCCAGATGAAAGGACGGCCGTCAACCTTGAAGCAATTCATCACCATCAAGGACTACTGAAGTGGTCGTGTTGCCTATAATTTCGGAAAAGTCTGTTGGATTTTTACCTACGAAATTGAATACTAATTATATGTTGAGAGTGAACATGTAACCAACTATTTATATATAAATATTCCCCCCATATTTTTAAGTGATTACCATTAAGAGCAGGTGTTATCGTCAAGGACTAGCGTTGATTTGGTTGAAAGTAAATAAATTTGACTTTTAGACGAGTAAATCATTTGTAAATGACAGACTATTTCCAACATAAATGTATTTCATTTGAAAAAAAAACCCTTGTCAGTTTTCAAGCGGTTATGAAAAATAAAAATTTACATGGAAGATTGAAATTTTATTTGAAGTAAATGCGGAAAACTTTATGACATAAATTGATGCGGAAAGTTGGCTTGTTTGTCAACTTGTGGAACGGAAGGGTAGTTAGACAAGTTATTTATCTGTAGACATTTTCCAACATCTTATTTTCTGTATAATTTGTTTTTAGTTTTGATTATTGCAATTATTTTTGATTTGTTAGACATTCTCGTATAATTTCAAATATAATCTTATGAAAACAAATCTTATGAAATTGGAAATCTAAACTAACGTTGCCAATAAATTTAATAAAAAAAAAGTTACATATCCAATTAATTTCAAAGAGACGTTTCAGTCCCGTTATAAATCCAACTAACAACTTTGACGTGACGAGTACAGAGATCTGAAACTTCGAGAGATTTCCTAGTCGATAGAAACTTCCCTTTGAAGCTATCAAGAAGATCAGTATAGTTGGCGTTTAAATAGAGGTTCTATCTATAGCGATGAGATTTATTTTTATTTATTTATTTATTGAAGTAGCAGTTTTATGTTCCTAAATGGTACAGCAAGTAATTTTTTTAAATTTATCTATTTGACTACAACCTCGACTACAACAATCGTAAAAGTCTTTAGTCCATAGAAAAGTTACATTTGCCCTAGCAATTGTTTAAAGGTCGCAACTTTATTGTTGAGAATGTGTATAATGGATTATTTTTAGACACATTTTGGCCTATAATTTTCAAATTCAATAATTTTGCAAATAACATCTATTAATCTATTTTATTATATAAACAATATTGAAACTGCTAAATATTAATTGATTATATACTTCTTTGATATTTTGTCTGTATATATACTTTTATATACTATTTTTCCACTTGAGTTGGCATGTTTTCCATTTAACTACGTGTAAATTTGCTGCAACTAAAAATTTTTTAACGGGCTTGTAAAAATTTTCCATATTTTTTGAGAAGCTTCCGAAAACATCTCATCCAATATACAGTTCAGTTTTTGCAATGTAGTTTTATAAAATATTGCTCTGTATTGTCTAGAGACAAAATTTTACAAACATATTTTAAAATATTCCTCGATAGGGGCTAAACAAACGAAAAGCTGCTTTGACTTTATTTATTATTTCCAAAAGAGTAGCTGTGGGTTTATAAATTGAAAATTGACTGTTACCGACGATAGAATTTCAATTTGTCACGTTGCGGGGACAGTATTATCATCGTTCTCCGCCGAACCCGAACGATAATGCATTTATTTTTATTCATTTTCATCCAATAGATGTCCTACAAATATAGCGTAGCTGTAAAAATATATTTTTTTCCCGGAGTAGGAAAAGCCAATTTGCACATTTTATTTACTAGTTTCGCGTATCGTTTCTCGAAAGGAATCTAATCTAAAGCTCGACTAATATTTACTCAAATATAGGCGTTTCAGAGTACATAAAGGCAGGTGTGTAAATTTTTTTTCTATTCGATCATTTAACTGAGGTTGAGAGTTATCGAACAATCTACAAATATTTGAGCGGAATCGTATTTACTAGGAAATATTTACCGAAATTTGTTTCTGTTTAGTAAATTAATGTTGAATTGTGAATTTCAGATATACTTGCATTTACTTAAATCTACTGGGTATATCATATCAAAATGTAACGAAAAATATATTGAAATTTTTTCCACCTGATGATTAATATGAAGTTTGTTCCTCAGTAAACAGCTCTTTTTAACCAATAGATTAGTTAGTTATTAAAGGGTTTTATAGATTGACAATTGTCTGTTTATGTTAAATACCATTCGGTGTTTGTTAACGAGTTTCTTGTTTCCTAGTCAAGATCAGAAGCACCTAAAATAAACATAAACAAAGACTATATCTTAAGCAAAATATATTTCCATTAACAATTTGTACAATAACCTATCTCTGTTGAAGCAACAACCCCTTGTTGTAATGTATTTGCATTTGCTACATATTCTCGAGGCATATCCAGCAGCAGAGATTAGGGACAACACGGTAAAATTGATTGAAAGGTAGATTTTCACCGTTATACGAAAACCCATCCAGGAACATTCCTTAGGGCTAATAACCTCTATAGGTTTTAATATTGTTATGTCTTAACACTACTCAACTATCATCTCATAAAACAAAATGTAACTTCAATATATGTCATTCTGACGATGCTAATATAAAAAAACAGTTGTCATTAAGCTTAAAAATATTTTTTCTATAACTCGTGAAAGTTTTGTTAAAAAGTTTAAACTACTGCAGCTAGAAACATGGAAATTGTGACGGAACCACCCACTAAGAAAGGAATTTTAGATTTTTGACCCATAAGGGGGTAAAAAGGAGTTTAAAGTTTGTTTGTGAGTTCGTCGTTTATTATGCAATCCGCTTCAAATTTTGCAAAAAGACTACTTAGTAGAGATAACTCAACATGTGTTTGAGCAATTTTGGAATTTCAATTTCTGAGAAGAGGTTAGACGTTTGAAAGAAAGTTTATCACTTCTGTTTTTAACTTTGTAATAAGATTAAAAAGTAGAAATAATTTTGCAAACATTTTAGAATTTTCAAACCCTAATGGGGCAAAGAGGCGTGAAGTTAACAAGAAATTTTCTTTGAATTTCTCCTGCTAATATGGATCATGTTTTTGTCTAGAAAAAGATTCAATGCTTTATGAGAGTACTTTTGGGAAATCACACCATTTGGCTTTACAGCTGTGCGTTATGATCTTACATTGAAACATTTTACCGTAATTATTTATTGAAGATACACTTACAAAATTTCAGCGTAGGAAGTCGCGGGAACCTGCTAGTTTTCTTAATACGATGCACTTTTTAAGGAGTAAGATTTGGTCAACTTTTTGTTTTTCTATTTTCTATGACATCTAATTAAGTTTCTTCCTATAAAAACTTCTTGTAGACTGAAAGTCCTTCACGAACATTTATATTTTTACTTTTTTTTCGTACTTCGTCAATTTTTAGAAAAAGTTATTAATACATTCTGACATTCATATATATCGTTTAATAAGGGAAAACAGGCTTATACATCTCAACATATTTCACCATAATAATGGCGTTCGTATACCCTAAAAGCGCCACTATGAAACTCCTATAAATCCGAAAATCTTGAGTCGAAGCCCCTCTATGTGCCCATCTAGTTTTGTGTAAATATCCGCCATAGAATGTCCGTCTCTCTGCATTTACGACCACAATAGACCACCCCATATATTATTTAACAACGTGCCATTGTTGGTCGAACTCGAGGATCTTATTAGAAACTGCATGGGTTGTTTTTTGGGCGTTTCGCACAGGATGGGACTATTGTAATTCTCCAAAAATTTGTTTATTTAAACTTGAATTTCGTCCGGATTACAAATAAAAATAGTCATCTTATGGAAGTAATTCGTTGTTTTGGATATTTTTGAAAACAATGGTCGCTCATTCTATAATGAGTTTCCACGGTAGAAGTAACGAAGTTACAAGAGAGGAGTATTGCTATATATTCTCTGACAGCCGAGTGGCCAAAAAGGCGTTAAATGCAACAGGGATCAATCCAGAATTGGTCTGGGACTGCCTAGAAGCCTTCGTAGAAGCGTTCAGCAAAAATAAGATGTCAGCAAAAGATCACCGACGAGAATCGCTTTAATAGGCATATGACAACAATTGGACTGACAGAGAGTGCGGACTGCAGATTATGTCAGGCTGAAGTTGAAACGGTGGAGCATATCTTGTGTAACTGCCGAGAGCTCGAGAGAATAAGGATCAATAAATTTGGTCTGCATTAACTCGAACCCATGGAATTGTCGCCAACGACCCTGATTCATTAGAGGCTTCATTAGAGGCGTACGGCTGATAGAACGACTTACCTACAGGTGAGCCACACCTTTAGGGTCGCAGTGGACATAGAACCTAACCTAAGATCAGAATCGCGTGAGTTCCAGAAGGAATTCATAATAGATCCGATGTCAAAAGCAACACAGTATCTGTTAAAGCACGAAAGATACAATATGAGAATTAAGTGTCCGGTAACAGGAGAATTATAAGGAAATGGAAGCAGTATACTCGCAAAAGAAGGGACACATACTTTTCCTGGATCCAAGAACTGCTGCTCACGTAAGAGAGGCAAACAGGTAGGTAGTTCAAAGTGCAGATAAATTAGTCATGAATGTAGGGATTGTAGGGCTTAAAAAACTTTTCATTTTTTCCACAATGGTCAGAATATTGAAAATTGGTTCCGATCCTGGATTTGATTAGATGGCAGTATTTATTTTTCTCTGTATAAGTACATACACAGTGTAGCGACGGGAGGGCGAATCACAACACAATAACCAAGTCTAAATTCGGAATAATACATCCGTTTTGAAATAAATGTGAGATTGGGATGGCGACTGACGATGATTTGAGAAAATTTGCGGATAATACGGTGATAAATGATCATAACTGGCGTAGCTTTTTACCTACAAACAGTGAAAATTTGATGATGTTTGTGAAAGTTAACTTTGACGTATTTATTAGATATTCCCTTAAGAAAAGTTATAAGTTATTTTTGTCTTGTACCATTATTTTTCTAGTTATTCTATGGATTCGAACGAGGAGATTATGATCAGTAATGGCGGAATTGATTTTTATCAAGTAGTTTTGTCGAAGAAACGAAACATTTAAATTTGAATATTAGTAGTTACCTTAATATTAATCTATCTGGTTACTTACCATTTTGTGGCCAATAGCAGATAGAAATATAAATTAAGCTTTAATTGGTTTTTCTATATCAGTCATAACAATTGTCGCTATAAAATTGTTTCTATGGTTTCTGTTATGAGGAAAAAAGAACCAATTCTAAAGGTACTTCTTGTTTTCTCTGAGGAATTCGATACTGTAAACCATTTTAGGCTATTAGATGCTTTGGAGGATTTAATTAAATTTAATTTTTAATTTTAATTTTTAATTTTTTTATATTACTTATTATTTATCAGTCTCATTGTATAATGTATACATAAAGTATACATTTATTTTATTTTATTTTTTATTATTTTTTTTTAATTGACCTTTCGCAATGTTTTATATTGTGAAGTTTTATATGTTTGTATGTTTTATGTTTTATTTACTTGTAAATACTCTTGTATTACTGTTTTGTTCTGTGTGATTTGCTTTTTTTTTTAAACAGCTTTGTCCACAAATTTAAAAAATTTTTTCGACAATAAAGCTTATTATTATTATATTATTATAAAATTAAGTGGAAAAACGTCACAGTAACAAATTATCAGTTATAATTGCACAACTGTATTAAAATTAATGATAATTTTGCAAGAAAGCGTGATATCTAAACACAACGATAATAGTGGGTGTCTGGATAATTTGTAGTTTAAATTAACTGTTAGGCTACTTTGAAAATAAATACAGTGTTTTTATTATTAATTTAGGTTTATAATAGACAAGTAATTACCTAAAATTATAATTTCTTTTTATATATTTTTGACTGTTATTCTAATTAATTAATCATTTTTTTCTCATTTATACTTATGTTAGGAATTTGCTTTTTTGGTAAGATGTAGAAGCCTAAGGTTGGTCATTGTTACACCCTTATTTACGGCGCTTAACTCACAAAGTAACATTGGTTTACTATAAAGAACAATGTTTCTAAAGGCAAATCTTGAATTTTCTAAATTTTTTCTAAGGTGTGTCGTAGGTTCGCAATGTTGTAGTAGTTAACAACGAAAAGCTTCCAACAAAGTTGTTTGCACGTTTATTGAGATGGGTTCAAAGGTGTGTTTTTAACATTTTTTAAATGTATACAGTATGGTTGATTATTGCATGAAATCGATTTACCTAACAAGTATAGAAGAAAAAGAGAACCCGAAAGAAGAAAAAGTGTGTGGGCAAGACTTACGTCCCCATATATCACATTTGTTAATTAACTCGGTGCAAATAACGACTTTTTCCACACCTTGAGCAATTAAAATGACGACACGGTTTTGTGCCAATCTGTAATTGTAAACGTCTCAAGAAAAACACGTGTGCGCGGGTTATAGTATTTAGTTTATACTATCTTTAACAGCCTTTTACCGTTTGTTGCTTGAAATATATGATACTGAGCCTTTAGGAACAATATCTTCAATGAGCGTATAATGATGGCCATTATTGACAATGTAAAAGAACCGATAGTGTGGTATCAACCAAAATAAAGAGTACCGAAATTATGTAGCTTGTGAGATATCACACTCAACTTGCATTTCGCATATTTGCTATACTTGTCATTAGTTGTCAACTCGCCATTATATTACGGTTAAAATATTTGTCATATTATGGTTATGTCCACCGAAGAAAAAGTTTTTTTTAGTTATACATTATTTCTGCTCATACTATGTGTTTGTTTTAGAAAATAATATAACTGTTTTTTATTACTTAAACTTATTGAACATACTATAACTTATCGATAGATATGATATGTACAAATTATATATATTTGATGTTTATGATTTATCTGTACTAACGTGTGTGTCGTGTATTAGTAACAATTGTATTCGATGTATGAAGTCATGAAAGCACTTTGATAGTCGCTTTTCTCTTGAAGATCTACGTAGAGTTCTTTCAGAGGAATGAGCTTGTTTTGTTGCTGAATACTAAAAATAATTTCTTGTACCTTTCTTTTCATCGTTGTTGTGGCTCGTCCATCATTGCTGCTAGTATTTTCTTTGGTGTTGGATATTTCTTTCGGCTAGACCAAATTTGTAAAATGTACCTGCTCTTTTGCAGAATCGCTGGTAAAAATTGTGGCAATATCTGAGACCAAAACTTCTGGAAACCTATGTCTTGCGATTATTACTTGTAGTAACTCTTTGGTGGATGTTGATGATGGAGGTAATTTACATGGTTCAATTTCTGCCTATTTTGATTTGGCATCCATTACTACAAGAATATGATATCCGTGATATGGACCTGCGTAGTCGATATGGATTCGCTGCCAGTTATGATCAGGTTCTTCCTAAGGTTGAAGCGGGGCTTTTGCTGGGCTGATTTTTATTTTCGCACACGGGTAGCAAGCTCGAACTAAGTGATCGATGTGTTTGTCTATGTTTTTCTAAAACCAAAGTTTGTAGAGTTGATGGAACTACCACTCATTGTCCCTTAAATATGATGTAATGACATCCAAGGCAAATTCCTGTTCTGTATATTTTCCTTCATAGAACTTTATGTTCGATAACTGGTTCTCATTTTTTTGTTTTCCTTCGAATGGATTCAAAACTAATTTCCGGTGTAAATATTGCGTTGATCGTTTCTTCACATATGGTACAGACTTCTTCGTTAATTGCTTCATCTGTGTGTATAAGATTGATTTCGGGTGTTTTAGTGGTGCTCTTGATAAACAGTTTGCAATTACATTATCAGTTCCTTTTCTGCATATAACTGTATACAAATGTTATTATTATTCGACTTTCATCGACGGAATAATGATCCAGGTTTAGAACAATTGTTATGAAGACATCAACAACATTTTAACAAGGCGCTTCCCCAGTAAATGTTAGAGTTGGTTAAGAAATTTCGTCGTACTGGTAGTGAATTATGTCAACTTAAGGCTCTTCAGGTGGTCGAAGAACAGTTTTTTTTTTTGAGGAAAGTCCATTCATCTTAACTGCCACAGAATGAGCAGCATGCTGTCGATCAAGAGCGTTACAGACACAATATTGCGAAACTTTTTGTCAAAAAATTTAAAGACTAAAAATTTTTGTTAGAAACAAGTCAATTTAATCTTAAGTCTTAAAAAAAGGTTATTATAAAGATGGGGACGGAAAAATCTATTTTTAGGTGTAAATTTAGCACGCCATGTTACGTTTGTCACCATTTTCGTGCGGTGTGACGAAATGGTTTGATTAAAATATGTTTCTGTGGCAGCCATATCCGATTTTACACACGATGACACGTGCGTTGTGAAAACTAAACACACAGTCACACCGAAAAATAAATAAAACACCGCATTTCAACGGGCATCATTAATTTTAACAAATGAATGCTTTCCTGGATAGAATAAATATGGTAGAGGGTTGTGTATCACATCAACACGCTTTCACTTAATCTTAACAAACGCGGTCTAAGCAATATAATAAGCGAATGTGTTTTGAAATACTTTCTATTTTTTTTTTTCGTTGTAATGAATGCTAGGTAAAGGAAATAGAACGATGAAAAGGGGGTTTAATTAAATTTTTACGCCTGCTTTTTTTTGTATAGGTTTCGTTCACTTACAAACACATAATTTCATTTGAGATTATTTTTTTAGTACAGGAAATGAAATTGAAATTTTAACAGAAGGTAGATCAAAAGGATCAAAATATATAATGTACTGAAGGACACCAAAGCATTTTTTTAATACGTTTTAACCACAGGAATCTATTAAAAATTGATTCTAAGTAAAATATACTCTATACTTTTTGTTTTTTGTAAAACTAATAATTTTTAAAATCGTAGAAATGATCCATAAGTCAAATGTGGCTGATATCAATAAAACACTAAGTCAAACCACAGTAAATTTAATGGTAAAACTATAAAAATGCGCGACTAGTTTCAGTCTTAGAGACCATCATCACGTTAAAAATAAAAAGATACAGTAATATCCTTATTTTACTTAATATTTAATATTTTTTGAGTTATTCGTGACACAAAGTAACAATTTTTATATTCTACATGTTCCTTGTGGTGTATTAATTTTATTTTGTTAATTCGTTTAGGGAAATTAACAAAATATAACAATTTTTAGACGAAAAATGCTTCGAAGTATACTATTAAAGGTTTTCAAAAAAATTGATTGATTTTTTAACGCATTTTCTTCATTTTTAATGATAAAGTGTTTTTTCAAAAACGATTTTGCAGAGGTTATCAAAATCTACAAGGATCTGTAAATTACCTTTCTTAAGATCCCTTGGTTTGTAAGTGGGGTGGGTTTAAAGGGTTCAAACAAGGTGGTACTCGTTAGTAAATAAATATTTTTACTAGTTATGTTTCGCCTAATATTCACTACGTAGAGGAAAATTTTGGCCGCTAAAAAAGCTGCAATTTAATACCTGCCCTTCCATTTTTTTGGTATCTTCAGTAGTTATTTTCGGAAATATTTTGAATAAAACGAAAAATTTAAAATTGTAAAAAGTCTTATAAAAGCGGCCTGATTATGTTCTTTAAAGAAGATTCTAAGAGTTTTTCTCGAAAAAATGCAGCGTTTTCCCGGTATTTGACTTTGTATCTATCAAATTTTGTATTTGAAGATAACAGCTAATCACCAATATGCCAAATTTCGGTTCTTATTGGCCCTACAAAAATTATAAACCCTGGGAAGTTCTTGATCGAGACGACAAGACCATAACTCTCAAGATACGCAACAAACCCAACAAAGTATCGATTGACCGCGTAAAACCAGCTTTTATTTATCAAGATGACGAAGTTCTTTAATTGGTTCCTGTTACCACTACTGTTCCTGTTCCTACAAGTGCTCCTGATATACCTGCATATTCGTCCACTTTGCCTCTTGTTCAAGAACGGATGCCTCGTTCCGGGAGAAAAGTTGGTTTTAAAGAAGTTTTGAACTTGTAGCCAAAGTCCCACGGCAATAGTTGTCAAGATTATTTTGTCTAGAAGAAATCAAATAGTCAGTGAATAGTGAATGTCAGTAAAAACGATTGATCTTTTATAGAAATAAAGGATACTTAAATTTATGATACGTTAATATTCCTAATTTTTTTGTCATTTTAAGTGCTTCAATTTTGCTCGCTGTAGTTTTTTGACAAAATGCATAATTTTCCAGTTAATTTCTAGAATCTAATGCAGAACAAAAGATTTGCTTGATTTCCTGTACTATTTTGTATTCGGCAGATCGATTTTTAATTATTTGTAATAAAAATGAATAGTCGGCAATTTGAAAACATTTCGATTCGACAACGATCCCACTTCTGAAACTTGTCTTCGTCTTCGTTTTCAATGTAAAAGCCCGTGACTCATTAGTATGGACGTGTGCGACAATTAAATTGGTTTTAACACAGCAATCGAAAAGTTGTGTAACTATCGATAGAAAAACCGTTTTGTGTAGCTTTACGATGTCCCATTACATAAATTTTAATGCTTGAATAAAGTGACACGTCGGATTAACGATTGTACTTGTAGGTATATATTTTTTTCTCTTAATCGTTTTACACTTTGTTAAAGTACGTGGTCAATTTTAGACAAAAACTTTTAACCACTAACTATATGTTGTATTACATAGTTCTGGAGCTGAAAGGACTTTTGTTAGAATAAAAATTTAGCAAATCGTATCGTAATTATAGAAGTATTGAAATATGTATTCGGAATACATAGGAATAGCTCGAGGAATAGCTATTGCAAATTCAATCATGATATTACAAGCTGTATCTAATTTAAGTCATGTTGTGTGAAGGAAAACCCAAAAAATTGTTTATATAAAACGTTTAAAATTCCCTTTACCCCCAAAGCTTTTACAAAAGATATAAATCAATTATAAAACAAATTGCTTTCCTATAAATTTGATTAGCAAACTTTACAATTAGATTTTTATTACATTCAGAATTGGTTAGAAATTTTCTCCATTATGATACATCAGGTGGTAATTCTTTTAGTGGTTCTTTAAGTTTTTTTTTTGTTTTGGTTCCTATAATTTTGGTTAGGTTCTACACAAGTGAAATATCAAGTTTGTTTTTAAAATCAGCAATAACTTAGGTTCTGAAATTTATTGTACACTATCCACCAAAATAAACAGTGCCCAATATAAATAAATATATTAATGAATTAATTCTTATAGCATCCTTCATTTAACTCCAAAATTTTGGCATAGTATAACAAAAATTTTATCCGTAATGTAATTGTAAGTCCTCCTAATTTCGGTATTGTTTATTTTGGTGGACATCTCGCTAACTCTCAAATCTACAATTTTTTATTATCCTTGTCTGTATTTTTGTCAGAAATGTTTTCCATATCTGTAACACTTTACTGTCTAAACATTGCAATTATTGAGATTCTTAGTTTCGATATTGAGAACACTTCCGTCAGATTTTTAAATGTTGTTGAAAAATATAATTGTGCTATTAAAATATCAAACTCTTCATTTCTTGCAGGTTATTTTTTCATTCTGATTTTCTCCTTTTTATTGGGTGTTTTTAAAATTTTATTTCTTCACAGTTTTTCCTTTACTTGAACCTATATTTCTACACTTTTTTGAGCGTGTTAGATCGGCGATAATTTTGCACTGGGTGTAAACGCAGACGTAAATATTTTTCATTTATTTGTAAGTAAACTGTTATTAATATATCTATCAAAAACTGTCAAACCTATTTATTGAAATTTTTATCTGACTATGACGATTTGAATGATTCAAAAATTTTTTTTATATCATTTAACTCTTACAATGAAAATGAATCGATAATTTTCATAGCACTAATTAAATTGCAACTGATAATCTAGGGATTTTAAGTTTCACGATACCTATATATTTATGAAGAACATTGTATGTAGCAGAGAGCAAATTACCCTAAAACCGTATTTGCTTTTAAACTCCTTAACTATAATTAGGATTCCGCTTTAAACGGCATGCGAGCAAAAAAACGTAAAAACCTAAAAGGCACATACCGTTTTTAGAATACGCTGAATAGTATACCAGTGTCCGCAAGTTTCATTTGCTGTCAGACCACACGCGAAAAGGCCAAAAAGAAGGAGAAAATAAAAAAATAAAATTGTATCGGTCCCTTGAGAGTCGAACATGTTATGCTGACCATCTGGGCTATAAAACACTCGCACTCACTAATCTAGTCGACCAGCGACGTGCAATTGGGATTGTATGTGGCCGGTTTTACAAAATACATTTAATGGTAGCAAGATGGACCACCGCCACATAATGATAACTTTAATTATTTATACAAGTATCGAGTTCTTAAAAACTCCAAATAATTTGATTCACGGAAATTCGTTCCGTATAATTGTATTTACCTATTTATAAATTCTATAACTTCTGACTGCCGAATCGGCAGTCAGCTGAGTGGCGTACAGCCGGTGAAAGTCGTCCGAAGCGTCCGAAAACGCAACAGGCAGCTGGTAAAGTCATGGCGACCCCACATGAAGAGGAAAAAAATCATCTTTCATCAAGACAATGCACCGTGCCACAAATCAATGAAAACAATGGCCAAATTGAACGAATTGGGCTACGATTTACTTCCTCACCCACCATACTCTCCAGACCTAGCCCCTAGCGACTACTGGCTCTTTGCTGATCTCAAAAGGATGCTCCATGGAAAAAGATTTGGCTCGAATGAGGAAGTAATAGCTGAGACTGAAGCTTATTTTAAAGCCAAGGAGAAATCCTTTTACAAGCATGGTATCGAAAAGTTAGAAAAGCGT
Organism: Ophraella communa; assembly: GCA_035357415.1. Lineage (NCBI taxonomy): Eukaryota > Metazoa > Arthropoda > Insecta > Coleoptera > Chrysomelidae > Ophraella > Ophraella communa. The sequence goes on along the minus strand of CM068985.1, from coordinate 41,585,745 downwards.
TGGAATGATTGTATCGCACTTAAAGGTGATTATGTTAAAGAATTTTCCGAAAAAAACGTGTTTTTCCTAGTTAGTCTAGGGACTTATTGAACGATGTAGTATTGGATTTTATATTGATAATCTAAATCGAAATATTTAAAAAAGAGATGTTAATATGAGTTTTACTTCCACACAAACTCCTCCTCATTGTCATTAATACTTTTGATATCCCTTTCTGATAAATTTCCATGCAGACCACTGTGACTTTGGTATATACAACATTGAAAACAATTGACACTAGTTTATATTATGGGTTATGTTGTGTGTATGTGACAGTTGCTTGCGATTGTAAACAATCCGGAATTAATGTCTTATTTACATGAATTAATATATATACATAGCTTTGTTGAATACAACGATAACCATAATTGAAAGGTCAATGGGATACATGGTGGTCTATTAGTTAAAAAAATTATTCAATAAACAATGTGTCCTAAATTCAGATATTTTTAACTAGTTGTCGTTTAAATGAAACGTAAATATCGTTTTATAAATAATGTGAATACGAGGCACAGAAAACAGATTTTTCGTATTGTGCCTTCACCAATATTATCATGATACTTTTGTATCGCTAGTTGTATTTATTGATTATTTATTAAAAACTCATTTTTGTCGTAGATATTTAATTTTACGGGTGTAGCAGAAAAGACTTGTTATGAATTTAATCAAATTTCCTTTGTTTTTCATTATGTTTGTGATATTAAACTAATAGAAAGAAAAACACTTTGCGACTGTAATTTGATTATGATCTTCGCACCTTGATAACATCCGTAACAAGTTGATGGATTAAAAAGTTGCTGAGCCATTTTTATTAGATTAAAACTACGCAGTCACCGTTTGTTGCAGTTCTATACAAAGGAATTTCATTTTAGGGCTGTTATACTCGACATTGAGATTGAATTAATTGAAAAATTTAAAGCTCGTGTGTTATATTAACCATATTTTTAAACTTGATATCGATTTTGGGCGAGGACCTTTCGTATTTGTCACTTATTTCGATAATTATAATGGAACGAACTTTCGGAGTTGTAATTCGGTGGGTAACACCCTTACACAATTAAGTTTCCGGTTTCTTACGGAGATTTTATTTACCGTTAGGGTAGGGTAATTTGTGAAGGGTAAAAAATTTTTAATCAAAACTTGATTGAAAAGTGATGAAATTTTAGAGGTTATTTAATCTATTTCGGAAATCTGTTAGACAGGATTTACTGAAATCATTATTTCAGTTACCACGGTTTTCGGTTAAATACGAAAATTTCACTACATATTTTTAAGTTGAACTAAAAGTATAAATTAAAATTGTGTGTCTTTCTGTATGTTCATCATAATATGGTAATTTTAATAAAAAATTTATGAACTTAGTTTGATCTTGACTAGTTTAATTTACTAATTGAAATTAGGGTTTTGAGTGAATGGAAAAGTGTGTATCTATTAGTTTAATTTCATTTATAAAGATATTTATCGATTAGCTGTAATAACGCATTTGTTGTAAGGTGGTTAGGGATATACCAAGTTTTCTGATAAACCTTCTTGCAGAAGAGGATTCGAAGCCAAATTCTCCTTCACTGTTTTGACAACCATAAATAATATTACATATATTATTATTATTTTAAAAGTATGCTACACCTCAGTAGGTCCAGGCTATGTCGTTATTTAATACTCATGCACAAATATTGTAGGTCCAGGCTATGTCGTTATTTAATACTCATGCACAAATATTTTTTAAGTTTTCCCTTCAACTTCAAAAATATGACTTCGTATTATTGCCATAGAACAACACAGCATCTTGCTAACCACGAATACCACTATTTAAATAAAAAACTCCTTTTATAGCTGTCAAAAGCTAGCTGTAGAACTTCAATTTCTGGATTTTTTCTCAAGTATTTCTCAACAACATCAAGAATAATTCTTATTTTGTGGATAGCCCCTTGTAGCGGATTTATATTCCTGATATTTTCAACTGGATCTTCTTAAGTCCCTTTCATGATTTTACTATATATCTGTTGTATTGAAACACTACTAAATTATTTTATATTTTTCAGATGGTTTTATTTCTAAATGACTTTTTTTCATAAAAGTCCATGCCCTAATAAGTAATTTTGATTTCCTCTACAATAACTAACTTGTCTAGTTGAGTGTTGATATTAATTACCTACTTACAACAAAAAATTAGGATATCCTTCCTTCATCCGAGGCTTTTGATTCAGTTGACCTTTGGGCAATAATGCGAGGATTGAATAATGCTCGAATAGACACAAGATACACTAATATACTTAAAAATATATACAAAAAGGCAACCATGACAGTTAAAGTGTAAGACGATGCAACAACCAGTCAAATATGAATTAACAGAGGCGTCTGACAAGGAGACACAATATCCCCTAAGTTATTTACCCTTGCCTTGGAGGGTGTATTCAGAGGACTAGATTGGGCCTGCACTAAATGGTAGATATCTTCACAATTTGCGCTTCGGCGATTACATGCTTTTAATCAGCAGTGTGAAAGAAGAACTTATCGAAATATTGGGGGGCTCATAGAGAGTCGGAAAATCGTCGCAATCGATAAAACCAAACTCCAGATCCCGGTGACGTACACATAGTAGGACAACAAATAGAGAAAGTAGTCCTAGAGGACAAATTGTGTCCAAAAATATGTTAAGTTTAAAGAATAACATTACTTATATCGATTTAAATTCTTCCAGTTTTGTTTTTTATTAATTTTTATCTGTTATGATTACATGTATAAGATATTTCGTTTAAATATTATTAAATCATTCAGCTCGAGTATTTCAAAATAATACAAAAGCCAGCGGGAGCATTTACAATTTACTACAAATTTATGAAGGTTGACCGACCATGTATCATTCATAATTAATACAAAATCAATAATAATACGGAGTTCGTATCATTCGCATAATTCAGTTCAGCAGATATATATCAAGTTAAATGTATTGGGCAAACATTTTAGAAAGCGACTAAAACAAGAACTATTAAAATTTGTATGTTCTGTTGAAAAGGTTATGTAGGTACTGGAAAAATATAAAAACGTATAAAGATAAGATGTAAATGTAACAAAAATATATTAAGTTATTGTAAAGATCAGCATGATGTAGTTTTTTCCTGGTTTTTCTATATCATTGCACAGTTATAAGAGGGAAATATATCCAGGATAATCCCTTAGGGCTAATAACATCTAGGCAATATTAAATTGTAATGACTTATTATTTCCATACTTGGTCTAGCCTTAATACTACTTATATTTAGTTGTTTATTGTTATTACTGATCCATTTTTTTATATTTCAAAAATTTAAACATAAAAATGTAATAATGCCAACGCCAGACAATAATTGTCAATGGCCTATGTATTGATCTAATACTCTTTTATCAAATTATCTTTATAGTAATCATTGATTTTGCTATATAACCAGCTATAATAGCATTATTTGCTATATGCACTTATTCAATTCTTCCATTTATTTGTTCAATATCCTGTCTGTTTTTGCTATCGATCTTGTGTAATATTTCCACGATAAATTTTCGTCAAAATCCTTCAGGTATAATCGAAATCTTTTTTCGGCATTTCTTCTTTGATTGTCTGTGTGCAACCTGCGAGTCCATTGCGGTGGATGATAAATAGGAACATCGTCGTAAAATTACAGGTGTGTAGTAATAGAGCGTGAAACAGGATGTCAAATTTGTGACGGAGAACGTCCCCGAGATGCCTTTTCGTGATTCGTCTCGTTAATCGTTGTGTACTTAAAGATAGAAGATATAAAAGTTGACTGTAGACGTTTATTTTTTCCTTTTGTTATTTTCGTGAACAAATGGTTTTGTTTTCTCATTATTATCGTCATTATAATCTTTTAAATCGTATGTACACTTTTTAAAATTGAAAAAATGAGAATTTTGAAATGTAATGATCCCTTGTTTGAACGATTGTCGTATGGAATTTCTCATTGTGTTAATTCTCTGTTAAAAATTTCATTATCGGCCGATTATTTTAAATACTAACAGTCCAAGAACTAATAACACACGTTTCTAGGAGTGTTTTATTCACCTTATTCAGTATCTACTGAATAGATAAACATGTAGAATTCAGAAATTTAATTTTAAAATCCCATAAAACACAGAAAGTTAACATTTATGTACGAAATCCCAATAACTGAATATTAAATTTAATTACATAATTTTGTTTTTTTTACTACCCTTTTATTATAAAAAGACTATTACCTACATGTAAACCCGTTATAATTAATGAACAACTAATTACAAGTTTAATATCATTTTCTAGTTTCCGTTGCAACGTCGATTGTTAAAATATTCATTCCGTCGCGAAAATCAATTAAGTCAATATTTTGAGAACATCCAGAATAGTATAAGCGTAGCTGCCATATTGACGGAGGTAATTAAAAATATTCGTACTGTTTTAATCAATAATGGATAATGGCCTTCTGAGTTATTTCCTGCAACAAAACTGCCACCGTATGAACGTCCCATCTTCCATGGTCCATCGTTTTGATGTCTTGGCCAAAACTTTGTTGCTCGCCATCTGTTACAAACACATAGCATTAAAAGGAAATGTAGCATTAAAATGGAAGACTAAGAAAGAATTTATTTCTTGTGAAATCGTGCCACTAAATCAGACAACCTACTCGTCAAATAAATTGATAACGTCAACACATTGTTAGAAACATAAAATATTAGCCTCTTTTTTTACTATTACTTTTCTTTTCTTTGGGTTTATCTGGCAAACCAAACACCTACTGAGTGTCACAAAGAGACGATAAATCATCCATTATAATGGCTCGTATCCATTCTACAAGTATTTGCTTCATACAAATGTAGAAATAGTACATAATACACACCTTTTCTTTATTTGGTATTTGTTTAACGCACAAAAAGGATGTCTGGAGATGGGTAGTTAACTTTTTAATGTATGCACACTGGAATTTAATCTGCTTAACTGTAAAAACGACCGTTAAATACCCAAATATTTAAGAAATCGTAATTTTTATCGGTTATATTGTAGAACAATCATATTTAGTCTGTTTCCTAATATTGTATTTTTAGAGTAAAGGAACTGATCACACACATCTAAAATGTTGCATTTATTTATAGATTGTTTGACACTAATGAGAGTGGAAACATTTTTTGTTTCTGAAATTAATGAATACTGCGTCTAATTAAATGTGTCAGGATTGTTAGTAACAAATTAGTTGTTGAGAGGTGGTCCGAATACATACAAGAGCCTCTTCCTTTGCCAGTTGATTGTCAGATGTACAAAAAGAAAATATATTAAATTATTATTAAATAATGATAGATTGAAATAAATTTTATGATTCATTAATTTAAATCATCTACAACTTTGTTCCTATTACTTTTTATAGTAAAATGAAAAATAGAAATGTTATGAACAAAAAGAAGTGAAAATGTTGGCTTGAACACATTTTCTATTGTGCTATTCTTTTTAGAATAAAATGATATCGGAGCAAACTTCTAAAGGATATTTACCCAATTATTTCCGCTAAAACTCTATTTAATTTCATTAATGTATCTGGGTTTCTGAATAATACCATGAAAACAATTTTATATATATTTTTTGACATTTAAAATATTAAATAAGAGTCTAATAAATATAATATCAACGGAAGTTGTTTTATACTATCTCAATCTAGTAACTGTTAGTAAAATTTTTTGCTTATATGTTAAAAATAAATGAAAGTTACAAAAGAAAATGTTAATATTATTTTTTTTTAATCTCCCACACATCTTTCTGTCTCTATAGCTTCCACTTCCTACTAAAAATACCTACATAATTTTTTTATCTACATATTATTGACGTTTCCTGTTTCCCAACATCACCCCAAATTAAAATTATCGCAATCTCAGTCAATTATCAATTCCTGCACCCGTAAAGGGAAAAATTGATTTTTTTTTATAAGGCAACTATTTTAAATAAAAAATAACACAAATTGATTGTAGTAACCTTTACTTTAGTAGAAAATAACACATTTTAATTAGTATTTTTTGTCTGTCTCTTAAAGAAAATTCTTAAAAGTGTCCTTAATTGACTTTGTTGTAAAAGATCGTCTAAAATTTAGTGGAATTTACTAATGACTTTGTATATCTGCTTCCAGCTTTCGTTTGAAAGAGAAAATTTTAATAATGATTCGTCTCTAGCAGGGTATAGAAGCTAGGCATCCTCATAATGAGATTGGAATGTTAATCCGTTAGATGCAAAATAGGACGACTGCATCGGAAAATAATGTCGCTAATTAATTTTTGCTTGTGACACCCCGTGAGATTAGGGAATTTCTCTTAATTAAGTGAAAAGATATAGTGTAACTATAACTGTGTATATAGCCTTCAAGAAAAATTAAATAATGGAAATAAAAGGTTCAATTTTTTAATTATTTTTTAAAATAATGTTTTTTGGATAATACAATTTTTCTCTTTAATTACATTCTCTAAAAATACAAGGTATATACGAAATATCAATCTAAGACTAAAGAAAAAATATTTATTGCTATTCTAAACTTAATCAAAAAAAATTCTAGACTACGGATACACTTTGTGCTGTTCTTTATCAAAATATAATTTGCTTACTATCAATAGAATTCAAGATAGGTCTCCAAAAACCTGTTTGGGAACTATGATGTCATTTCCCAACCATGCAATATTTGCAGAAACGCAGAAACCTCCGCTAATGATTCAAAGACAATTTTTAGCTGAAAATATGGATCAATGGTCTCCAAAATCGCGGATATAAACACTTGCAATCTTTTTCTTCCTTACTAGTAAATAAAAAATTCTCCACCACTGTCGGATGCTTTTTTAAATACCTACTCAGATATCAGTCACATTAACACCCAATCTATTTTTCCTTTGGTTCATTGATATTCCAACCAACAGTCATATACCCATCATATTTGGACGTTCCTAGTTTAAATAAACTTATCTTGAAAACCACATTGGCTGACATAAACCAAGATATAGTAAAAATTTATACAGGTGGGTCAAAAAATGACGGAACCGGAGCAGCTAGAATTTCAGACATTTTTTCAGTACACAGCTGAAGCATTAGCTGTTAAGCGGGTAAATGTAGTTAAGATTCAATTAAAAGCATGGCCATCATGACAGATTCTAACGCTGTATTGTAAGTAATAGAGAGTTCTCCAACATATTTAAAATTAAGCAGTTGCTTTTTGATTTAAAAAATAGTGGGAAGAAAATTTATCTAGTCTGGGTGAAAGGGCATTGCAGATGGAAATGAAAGAGTGGATCTTGAAGCAGAAGCGGCTTGTAAAATATCTAAGTTGACAAAAACCCGATCATTTTCAAACTTAAATAATAACCAAAAAAGAATTAGCTCGCACACGTTGGACGAGATTGCAAAAACAAACAGCAATCAGTATTTGTCCCTAGTAAAATTAATTGCTTAAATGGCATCAGGTAATATTAAATGTAAATCATGGTAGTTTTCGGCCTCAACTTCTTGTACTTGCGATAATATATCAATAGTGGACTTTAACCACATTTTTTTTTCAATGCAAGGATTAAGGTAAGGATCTACTGGTTAAAAGAATGGAACTTTATAATTCCCTCATTTCCTGCAACTTTTCTAGACCCGTTAATTTATGTTCATTTCTGACGGAAGACTCATAAAATGTATTACTTATTCTAAATTGGAAATATAAACTTTCTTTGGATTAATATCTAATCCTGACTTTGTCCGAGTCTTTTGTTATGAATAGTGTAATTTGTGACAAAATAGCTATTTTGTTACGTTAATTTTATTGACAAATCCATTTCCTTCTATATTTAGAACAATACCAAAAACTTTGTTTGTTTCAAAACAATAAATAGTAAATCCTTGAAGCAATATTTCAAACCATGCTAATTAATTTAGTTCCTTGGATTGTTTTGTATACGTAATTTTAACACACACTTCGGTTATTGTTTTTAAATACGGAAAGAACCGTGAATTACATGAAAAGTAATAATCGTTATTCGAAGTATGCTTTTAACTGAAATTGAAAACGAAGGTGATAACATAGAACAACAAAGCGAATGGATTGTTCATGAATAAATTTTGTTTCTAGGTAAATGTGGCAACGATCTCACCACTACTCGAAGCAACAATGTCTCGGTACGTCAGACTTTCCTCAACAACATTGTCAAAACCATCGATCGGGTGGCGATATCGTCGGCAAGTTTCCACTAAATTACCCCTCTCACCCTCATTTAAACTTTCCGCCCCCACCTAACTATCCACCCTTAAACGATCAAGTCGATTGTTCTCCATCAACTTCAGCGATGGCGGAAGAGTTTTTGGCTATTCCAGGACCCTCCAGTCAACCGGACCCACCGTGGCCCAACATGGACTACAGTTATGCGTACTACGAACCCGGACCACCTACTAGACATACCAACGTTCCCAGCAAGTATCCAGGGGTGTACAGAGAAGGGTCCTACAGGAGCAACCATACCTATCTTACCAGGTAAGTTTCATTTAATGTTTCATAAAGTTATTTTGTTATTTTTGTGTTTTATTTTTTAAAAGGTATGGTACAGAAGAGAATATATACGAAGAAATAAGCGATTTAGCCAAAGCTAGACGTCGTCAAGCTCACCAAGATTCCATAATGTCTCTTAATCAAAGTCTAGTCGAAGAAGAAGTCCGTAGAGTACAACACGGTCATAGAAGAGTCCTTGGTGAGCTAAATCTTTCGGTGGAAGCTATGCTGATGCCATCCAATTCCCAAGAAGGCAGTGACGACACCGATCGTGAAAACGAAATGGACGATCAATTGGCGGATCTGCTTACAGTAGGTCCTACGGACGAATTGCTAAGTCCCGCGCCCCTAGTGGACTTGGATAGTGGTTTTAGTGGTAGTTCTAGTGGTGCTAGTTACAGAAGTGCGGCTGGTAGTTTAAGACGCGGTCCTGAAAGAGGTAAAAGTGCGGTGTCGTGTAATGCCAGAAGTGCTACGCCAGCAGAAACGCCGAGTAAGGGGTTTTGGGGAAAGAAAGCGTGGAAAAAGATCACCGCATTTCCAAGCAACATTAGTCTCAATAAAAGCAAAGGTAAGTTCCGTTCAGATTAAAACTTATACCTTGCCCAGTATAAATATAGGTGCACGTCATCAAAGTGAACAAATCGCTCTGTTCTTTTGCTACTGTCAATCAGTATCTTTTTTTCACTGTAAATTTAGTAAATTTTGAAATCCGTAGGCCGCGAGTTATTATAAAAAAATAAATAAATGCTTTAAGAAAGGTTTCGTAATTAATTTTATATAAAATACAACTCCTGTACTAATAAAATATCAACTTCAAACGAACGTAACTCGTGCCAAAATATTTTATATGTTGGCTCAATTGCGCTCTGTTGCCGTATTCAAACATGATTTATCAGATGAAATTTTGATATTCATTGACGTATCTGGTTTCTGCAATTTTTTGTGGTAACCCCCAGTCGTGTTTTATTTCTCATTTAATTTTATTATTTTTGTGTTATTAAAAAACTGTTATATGGCAAATATGTCTAAAAAATTAAACGGCCACTGCAAAGAACTTCATTAATAGATTATTTTGAACAGGAACGTGATAACAATGGCCCATTGCTGTTTGTTTGGGCTACCACACATAACCTTTTTTTCTAATTATCTGTATAACTAAGCTAGCTTAATTTTGCACTCAAATAAAGAGAAGAATATCAGAGAAACTTCGTTTGATATTTATACTAGATTCTAATACTATTTTAAATGCTTGGCAACATAGTCCAATTCTGACAACTGTGACGTGCACCTATATTTATATTGGACAAGGTATCAGATAATGAAACGATTGTCACCGATTTTCTGTCGTCCACTTTAAACACTTCTAATTTGTACAATTCATCGGACCTAGTCGCTATTTGTACACCAATAATAGCAATAACCTTCATCAACTAATAGACGTCATCAGGAGCTTCTGTCAGAAATTTAATAATGTCATTTGACTCCAGGATTTTGGACTTTTTAGCTTTGTATACTCCATGCAAGTTTTTTAATAAGGTGATTAACTTGCTACATTTAGAAATGTCACCAACAACGTACAGCATCGAATAATACAACCATAATGACGATGGCATCGTTTTCTTCGACTTTTCAGAAAAATACGTCAGAAGTATATTTTTAATCACGCCATGGATATTCTCTCTTTAAAGGACTGGTATTCTTTCTCATACATCATCCTAGATTATTGTGGCAACAATAAACTTTCTGCTTCCAACTCTGCATTTTCTACATCTGTTGGCAGGTTTTCCTTTTCTTGTGTCAATCCTTTTCCGTCCATTTCGTATTTATTCACTTTGTACACAAAACGCAAAATATTCTCCTCAAAAACCAAAACGTAACATTTGTTTGACATTTGTTGACAGAGTAATTCATATCCCTAGCAACGGAGCAACACCTGAACTTGAAGTTTTGCTATAGAAAAAAATGTATTGCACACGAAGATAAAATCGCAATATCTTCTCGAACATTATTAGCTCTCGAAGATAATGTACAATTTTATTGTCTTGTACAATAAATTACTTGTAACCCGTTTGAAGTTTTTGAAGTCGATTTAAAATTTTCATTTTATACTATGACATTAAATTCACATTTTAACATTCCACCCGGTTAATGCATTAAATCCAACTGCTTTTATCATTCGATGAAAGAATCCATTTTCGACATCGCATTTTGCACCCTTTTTATGATGGGGTTGTAAGTATTGTACTCAACAATTGCGTGACTATACCTCGGTGACTACAGACTACACTATGTTTTTTGAGTGTATATTTACAAACAACCCTTCCCATTTTACTAATCATGTTCTTAAAGATACTCCATAACCCTATAAGGTAATTTTAACTAAAGAATTTAGGAAATAAGTATGCACATTTTTTAAATTTATAAATAATCTCAAAGATTATTCTTAATATTAAAAACAAATTGGTAGTTTAAAAAAAAGAAATTCTTTAATATACCGCTTTGTATCAATTTTTTTATAAATAAAATGCCATCGCATGCATAAAGAAGCGAGACATTCCATTAAATGTTGTTATAAATTTTTAATCGACTTTACCAGTTTATTAACCCCATTAATGAGTACGGACACTAACGTATCGTCACATATTTCACTATTTTGCATCCGATATCAAGAAGAATGCGCTAAAACAAACAACCACATCGAGCTATTCGTTGGTAACTATGGAAACAAATATGTCATCACATTTATGGCAATTTGTTGGTCGTTATAGTGAAATGAATGATGCTAGACGTCATTAATTAACCACAAACAAAAAAAAAAACATAATTGTCGTTCTAATGAATCGTTTAAAATGTTAAAGAGCTGCTTTTTTGTTATAAATATTTATATAGACTTGATAATATCTGTTTATACTTTTTCATCGATGTATAAAATTAGTTAATTAATTTAAAAACATAAATTGAGCTGATTTAAGAGTTTTGGAAAACGATAAAATCGCAATTAAAAGTTAAGTAATGCGTAAATGTATGATCTTGGTTATGTTTATAATCGTTTTAAAGTATTAATCGACAAATTAGTTTTTTATATATATATATTTTTTGCTTTTGGTATAGACTTTATTAGTCATACAGTCAGACTCAACATGGTATTGATACATAAGTAACTAATTAACAGGGTAATTAACAGAATAAGGGATACAATTGGTTTAAAAAACCAAAGTTTACAAAAATATCTGGCTTTGAACGATTTGCTTAGATATTTTACTATCTCTTAAAAACTGAAACAATTATTATACTGTGTGTTGGAAATGGAGTCATAGTTACGCAAGATTTGGTATTTTCCACATTGATTATTAGAATTTTTAATGAGCGAGAGTTTATATTTTAAGGAAACTTCCTGTATTTTGTCTAAATTTTTTGAGAATTGTCAGAATTATTTTGTCACTGTCAAAATAAAAAGTAATTGTCTTGTCGAGTCTGATTTTTAGATTAGACTCATTCATAAACGGTAGAATTCGGGTAGATTTCTATTCGTTTTCATCACTGTGTTTGAGTTTAAGAATAATAATTGCTGAAGATTCTAAGAAGCTGGAATTTTATGTTTATGTAAATCCTTTATTAGTTTGTTGTAGGCTATCTATCGAGCTATCTATGGTCTAGGTATTCTTGTTCTGTACATTATTCACACCTGGCTCTGTTTAAAACTTGAATTTTAAATAAGTGGTAATGTTTTGTGGAGGTAATGTATTTTCTAAGAACATTAAATGGTTTATACCAAGGTATTTTAGGTATATTTGGTTAGAGAGAACCATATCTCAAATCGGAATATTCATTCCATAAATATTCCCACAATTGAAATAATTTTAATTTCAAGGAAGATAGAAAATCCTCGAGAAAATCGCAAGCCGTAGGTAATTCCTTAATTTCAAATGTTATGTCTCTATACCAGTCAATATAGTTTCTTTGGCAACAAGGTCTAGATATTTATTGTTTTCTAGACCAATATGGCCTTTTTATTACCCCTTGTAACTAAGTTTCCTTATTTTTGTAAATAAAAGGACAAGTGTCCATTTTTGGTCATCCAGGTTTTCCAATATAGGTTAAGACTGATAAAGAATCCGATATTATCACTATATTATATCGTTAGAATTGCATTCAGATGCATAAATTATGGCCTCATTGGATAATATCTACTTGAAACATATTTTTTTATTAAAGTTTCTATAATTCGGAAATTAATCAAGTAAAAAGGTGAATTTTATATTGACAATTGATATTCTCGACTAAAAGAATTGTTCGTTGAATATGCTCGACACGTCAGATGCATTTTTAAAATTTATAAATAAGAACGTACACAATGCCTCATTGTCCGTTGAAGATTGAAGGCTCGATTGTTGTTAAGTAAATTATTTATGGACAATATGAATAGATAATGATAATTAACTATCTACGCTTATAGAATTATAGTTAATTTAATTCGATATTTTATTAAATTTAATTAAGAACGATAAACAATGTAAAGTTTGAACAAAACTTCAACTATTATTTAAAAAATTACAAAAAATTAAAACTTTTCTTAGTGGGATGGACTTCAGCAGAGTAAGGGGTAATATAATAAATTTTATTGAATTTAATTAATAATCAATGGCATTGATTACAGGAAAATGTGTAAAATCAAATGAATTTTTAATTTAAGGCGTTCTTGAAACATTCAGTAGGGACATTAACCAGAACTCTCTAGAATATTTAAATAACCAGTTTATTATTCTTGATGTATCATGATCACTTATATTTTTTTTAATTGCCGATCATTTTAATTGACGTTCACTCGAATGCAAACACGATCAAACAGAAGAAATATTTGGAATTTTAAAAAACATTCTTTAAATTTTAAAATTATTTCTGATAATGACAGCTTATCCTGATTCTTTTTAAAGTTTTTTCAAATTATTAGTGTTTACATGACATTTTCGCTACTATGGCCCAATTTTGCTCTACGTTATTCATTGCCTTCTATAAGATATTAAATTACTCGTATTTAATTTGATTGTTGATATTATTTCTTAATGATTTTCTTTTATAACTTTGTTATTCGCCATGTACACAATAAAAATAGGATGTATCGTATATCACTGATAAGTACAACATTTTAACTCAAATGGAAGGCTCGTGTATGATTTCAGTATCATCACTTTTAAAGGATTTATTAAGGAGTTTGTTGCGTGTTGAAATAAAATAGTCTATCAAACTACGAAAACAGAGGTGGAGGCGTTTTATGTTTAATAACAATAAATATAGTGGTAATATTTGTAAAGTTAACCTTCTATTATAATATAGAAAATATAACTTTTAAGAAAACATAATTTTCTTTTCTGAAACACGTTTCTCGTTTCTATTTTTTACAAAATTGCTTTTTTATAGTTTTGATTTTTATGACTTGATTGTTGGCGCCTAAAAATGTTTCAAACTGCCATTAACCTCTACTAGAATGCTTACAACAATCCTACAGAATTACATTGTAATTTAGTAGAGTACACACACTAACATTCATTTTTTTATACAGGATGGTTCTCACAGGAATTCTAAGACAAATAAGTTTGCATGACGTCAATATTTACTGTTTTGGAAATACTTTTTATATTGACATATTAACAAATATTTAAATAAATTTAAACATAATTTAGCTGGAAAAAATAGTTTTTAAATTGGTTAAAATTTATTTGGTATATTATTATAAGTGAATCACTGAGTGCCGAGCCAAGCGAGGTTCGCAGCACCAAATTAATTATAACTATGATGTTGTTTATATATAAAAGTATGCTGTGTAAAAAATCCTACGTATACAGGGTGATTCTTACTGAGTTATTTATAAATGAAAATGGAATTTAGATTTATTGGTGTATTTGTTTTATTAAATGACCATGTACATTTAAAAAATAAATATTTTTATTACCAGGGATTTTAGTAAGCATGCGAGAGTATGCTGTGTACACATTTGTTGATATACAGGGTGAATCTTGGTGAGTTGTGTGTGGTAAAAAACTTTAAATTGTTTAATTTATTATAGAAGGTCACCCTGTGTATCTAAAAGAAAGTAAACTAGCCAGAATGTTTTTGGTTTATGACAGTACCTAATATGTGTAAAAAATTCGAAGTACCTTATACGGGGTGATTCTTATCCAGTAATTTATAAGGAATGGAGTTTTGCTCGGAATTTTGACATATTGGTGTATTTATTTTTCTAAATGACCCTGTATATCAAAAAAAAGTTATTTTTCTCTTATAGGATGTTGGTGAGATGCCAGTATTTATAAAACTTGTTTTTTCACAAGTTGGGACATTTTTTTTCTTTCTACAAAAGTATCGGCCTAATAATTGAACGTTTTTCAAATCTCTGGTTCAACTGACAGTAAATTGTAGTCCTACAAAATTGCTTTTCAAAAACACAAATGTATTTGTGCAAAAAGGAATCCCTATATATATATATATACAATGAAGATTAAAAGGTAAAGAAACTTTATAATACAAATATGGTTGTAATACAAACGCAAAAATCAATATTTCTACTCTACGCCTTTGGCACTGAGTAGTTAAAACCAAACCCTGGGTATATAAATTTCAACAAACACTCACAATTTTTTTTTCGTTAGTCGGATTCATTAAGGATATAAATATATGATATATAGGAACACCATTAATTTATCCTGAATCTTTAATTGCACACAGAATATTGAAGTACTACTGGAAAATGTTTATGCATCAATAGCTTTTCTTACATCGTATACAGATAATTATCAATTCTTTGAAATATTAATGTGCACCTTTGAAACTATGTTTTGCGAAAAATTAAAACCGTAGAATATTTTCAATTAAAATTGTTTCAAGCGAATGAATTTGATAAGGAATTTTTAAAGAAAACTGACTGACTTATAATATTGACAGTTATTGTATAATAACGGAGATAAATTGCGCGTAAAATGGTTCATTATGGGTGAAGTCTATTAACACAAAATCGAGTCAAAAATTAGTAATATAAATACATTTTGCTTTGAATGATCTCAGAAGTGTTCCTTGTTCCAGATAAAGAACAACGGAAGAATTGAAGAAAGTTTGGGAGTATCGTGAAGATATCAACTTTCTTCATCAATGCATCCGCCCCAACATTCGAGACTGCTATAAAATTATATCAATTTTCTTCTAAAGGAACTTAGGTCCAAAGTGGACCAAAATCATCAGACGCTAAAAGTTGACACCATCTTATTCCCAATGTCGCATGTCGTTTGAAAATATCTTAGGGCAGAATTTAATAATAGAAAAATGTCGATAAGTTAAAAACATAACTGTTGCTGTTTTTGTAAATGTTTAAAATAGAAATGTACTTCTGTTACGGTTAAATAAGAATAAATATGTAAAATTATGTAAATAAAAGCATTTTACCAAACAAGTTTTTGCTTTTAGAAAATTAGAAAAAAAAAGTTAAAAATCCTTCACTAAATATGAACGAAAGAAAAATTAAAGTAGTGAGTGGTGTTCTTAATTAGACCAAATCAGACTCAACCAAATTTGGGGAAAAAGTGCTTGAAGTATTTACAGAATAATAATTCGAATTTTTTAGCTGTACTTACAGTTGAAAAATTCAAGTGATGAAAAGCACGGCATAAAAGCAACGTTTAGATGTAAATTCTGCCAAAGTTTTCATTAGTGCAATTAAATGTTGGTATAAAAGAACTGAAGTATAGTTAGTTCTTTTCAAACGTAATTTTTTTGTGTCTGCAATTGCAGGAAGTGTGTTGATAGTTAGATTTACTTTACAAATTAAAAAACATTGTTAACAGAAAATTAAAGAAAATGCAGAAAATGTACGTGGTGTATTTTCAAAGATATATTAATAATAGAATTTAATTCATAGCCTCGTTTATTATTAACAGCAAGTAGACCTATAATATAGAACATTCTAAATAAGTTTTTTATATTTATATCTTGATGATATAATTAAAAAACAATTGAAACATTTTAGTGGTATCAATAAATACGTTATAATCTAAAATAATTACATAGTTAAAAATAAAGAATTGACACGTTAGTTAAGAAGATTTCTCTTCAGTAAATTAACATTATTAAGCAGTAAGATATTTCAATAATCTTTAATTAGAAATTTGAGGTTGTAAGTGTAACGAAAAATTCAAATATCTGATTTTAGAACCATCATATACAAGTAGTTCCACAAATTTCACGACGAACGTCCTTTATTTTTTTTTTAATTCTGACAATAGAAATAGAAAACATTGGCTTAATCGATGAAAATATATGACGAAACATTATTTTTGTAAAGATTCATTAAAAATGATAATACAAAGTCATTTCCGAGGACATTTCTCATGGTCATTTGATAACTAACTCACTAACTTATTTTGTGACTCACCCTGTATAACAGTTTTGCATGGAACAAGAACGAATTTTCCATTTCTGTCACAGTTTTGTATTTTTTCGCCCTGAAATCTGAAATTGCAATTCCCAATTGAACTAATTAGATTTCACATATTGAAATTATTTAGATCGTGTGAAAACGAATTTTTATAAAATGTTTTGTGCCAATAGTTTAAAAAGTTGACTTAAATTCAAATCGATTCCTATTAGCTAAAACAGTAAAAGGTAAAGGTACACCGACTATTCGATCTGTAGTTTTGTTTATGACTCTATGTGCAAGCTTATTATCTTAATCTTTAGAAAGGTAGAACGACTGCGACATAAGTGTGGTGGTGGTGGTTCGTGGGAATTGGAACTCTATCGACGGCGAATTCCATACGTTAAGTCACCTTTTTTTCGCTAGATCTTTCCGACATGAACCATATTAACACGGCGTTGTCCTTATTCAGATGTAAAATATGTATCGTTTACTATGTAGTTACAGGTACTCATTAATTTCACTGTGTAAAGTTCAACTGTTTAAAATAGTTTGTTAATATCACATAAAAGGTTTGCGAATTCATAAATGCATGCATAAATTGCTCTAGAATACCGAATATTCACAACCCTTTTTTTTATGCTTTTATCTGACAATAATAAAATAACGATAACAGACCGCAGCGAATTTACTGAAAATTTATTTGGCTCAATTATCCTGGAATATTCGAGAACCCTGCGCGTATATATAAGTTGGCTGAATCAAGGGAGACGCAAACTGTAAATCTTTTTTAAGTTAAATGTTCCATGACATATTGTCGTCACAGAAACAAAAAATAACTATGCTCTGAGAGATTTTTTTATAAATAAAACAAGAAAATCTTAAATCTTAAAATGACCTCTATTTTCTTCAATACACACTCTGTAGGTATCGTTTTAATAATGTGCTGAAAAATCATATCTTTTTGACGATATTGATTTCCAGCTTCAATAATCAAAGGTTAATGGAAAAGGCCGTATCTCGATAAAAACTGTTTTTCCGAAAAAGTGATGAGGCAAAAAAAGTTTTAAAAATGAATGTGTTAAACTAATGGTACCACAAAATTCGTTTGGTTTGAACGTACACAAATGTTTGGGTTACACTTTTTTGGGGTGTTTAAATTTTGTTGTTTTTTTTTATAAAAAATGTTCCTAAAACAAGAAAGTAACGTATCCACTTTGATTACAAAATGTCAAATAGTTTACTAGATAATGAAAATAAACAATTTTTTCCCATAGCTAATATTAAAATGTTGCTATAACAACTGTTTTGAGTAAATAAAGTATTACTTTAACAGCAAGAGTAGATAAAATGTTTTTTTTATTCAATAAAATTGAAGCAAATCAAGAATTAAAAACAATTGAAATTTTACAACTTGTACTGGATTTCTTAAACACTTGGTTCGAAGTACTGGATTGATTTTCAGGTCCGCTAAGTATACATTTGGATACAGCAATCTTATTGCTAATTGACTCTTCAATGTATAAGATTCTGCAACGGATGACGATTTCCATCCACCTAAACGTTTAAGTATTACTAGATCAGCTCCAGAATTTGTGAACATAGTAGATGAAGAACGACGGAAACAATGCCCCGTGTCTATAGCCTTGCTATAGAAAAATATTTTATTGCACACGACGATAAAATTGCGTTATCTTCTCGAACATAAAGTACAATTTTATCGTCTTGTACAATAAATAACTATTTATTTTGTTAATTATTTCAAGGGCTTTAACTTTTTTTGTGTACACTTTTGTACCAAGCTGGGTTCAATCAAGTTGATTTCATTTATGGCATACCTTTTTGATACACTCTGTAGATTTACCGTCAATAAGAATTGTTATATTTCACTAATCTTATTAAGTTAATTTTAAATGAAAAACTGATTCGCCCTTAGGGAAAAAGCCTCAGACTCAATTTATTATTTGTTTTTAACTAAAAGGCTAAATATCAACATTCATAATGCGTACTTCAAATTGAATTTCATTTGTATGTACATACATGCATTAATTTATCCACTTGGAAAATATTTCCAGAATTTATTGGTTTTCATAATTTTTGAACCCTTAGGCATATGATATTAAAAACCGCTTTTGTCCACATTACAAAAACGAGAAATGTCGTATTTATTTAAAACATTTGTATAAAGAAATAAATGTAGATATTTTCTGGTTTATTTATACTTTTAACGAACGAATTTAAAAATTAAATATGCCATCAACATATAAAGCAGGAAATAAGGTAACTTCTGGGAGAAATTACTACCATTTATTAATAGAATTAAAGAAGTAAAAAATTAAAAATTCCAGTAAAACAGTAGACCATGATAGAAGATAATTATTTACCTAATTCACTTAGAAACCGCTGACCGAAGAAAAAGCAATTATACCCACCTACTGTTACACTCTTTTAATGGAAGCCAGCCTTTGATTTAATTCAATTCTTTATTTTTTCGGAAACAAAAAATGTTGTCGGATAATGCTTTATTACCAGCCATCAGCTTAAAATCTGCCGGCACTTTCATTAGGGAAAATGAAGTTAGTTACGGAACTCCCACGTTTTGTAATATCTGTCTCTCTCTCTCCCTGGGTCCTATATGGGATTAGTTACAAATGAAAAATCCTCGTTCATTAAAAATAATCTAATAAAATTTCAGTTCAGTTACAATTGACAGTTGTCCAACTATCTTTCTATTTACGTCAAAAATATACGCCAATTTGATTGGTTTATTGTTTAATTGACAATAGCAGCGACACAAATTTTAGATCATTAACGTTGCAAATGAAAGTTTTAAAGTTATAAAGTCAGCAGCATATTTATTTAATCGATATTTTTGTTTTCTAAATATTTTGTTTAAAAAATACTGTTATTGATCAAAATAGGAGATTGAATGGGTGTAAAAAACTATAGGCCCATAGAAAGGGCTTAATTACATTTGCTAACGATAAAAATATTAATCGAAGAAGCCAACGAATGACAGATCTCACTATACATGACGTTTAAAGATTTCGAGAAGGCCTTTGAGAGCATTGGGTAGTACAGAATATGGACATCTACACATGTGATGATAGAGTCATAAAGATAAATGGTCAGTATTTTAAACACTTGCCATACGCCGATGATATCGTAGTGATAACGGCCGTTCCAGAAGAATTACAAAAAATAATGACAAAACTAAATCGGGAAGTGACAAAAATAGACTGGAAATGTACTAAGTATAGGAAAACAAAAACCATGACCAACCAAAAGGAAGAACTAATAACTGCGGTGACGCAAGAAAATGTGGAACAAATATTAGCCATAATGATTTAAAACAATAATAAATAAATACAACAAAACAAAACTACAAAGTAGTTTTATCACCCTGTATAGCGGTAAAAACATAAAAATATTGAAACGTGATTCATACGTACGGTTGGTATTCAAAGCAAATATAAAAAGTTTGCGAGTCGTGCTGAGCTTTACTTCCTACATTTCCGAGGTTACAAAGTCAACCGTAAATTTTTTTTGCAAAAAAAGGTCGAAGCGCGATAATTTATAACGTTTTACGTCACCATAATATAATCACGTAATTGACGATGTTATCTTTTATTTACTCGAAAAACGTTAATTATTGGAGACTTTAGTTTTATTTGTTTATCAATACTTTTTTTCTTCTAATTCCTGCATGGAACGAGAAGCGTAGACTGGAATTATGGCCTTACTTAAATATGAGAATTTTCTCTAAGAACCGCTTCCAATAGCGATAAATTTCAAAACTTTTAGTCCATCCAACATTTTAGGGACCGAATAAATCATGTTGGGAACGATATTGTTGTATGAGATAATAGTAAAATTAATGAAAATCGGTATAGTGAAATGTAAGTTTTCAAATTTGAATTTCCAGAAGTGATACTCGATATCATCTGCACATTTTTTTATTTTTTTTTAATGACTTTTGAGACTATTTTCGAATCTTGCCCTTCATAATATCCAATTTCTTACAGGATTGCCATTGTCGTTGGCATATTTGAAATAAATCGATTGTCACTCAGTTTATCCTACTGACTGCGCCAAGTACAATTATGTTTTGTAAAATTATAGACTATAATAATGACGCCTAAATATTTAGTAAAAGATTTATTTAATATAATAATTCATTGAGTGATAAAATGCAGCAAATTTAGTAATTTAATTGTCAAAGATACCATTTTTTTACTCAACTTAAAAAAATCGATGAACCATGGTAGTGCTTAGTATATTTATTGAAAAAATATATCCGAGAATATATCTTAAATTTGTTAAGCATTTAATTCGAATTGATGAAATAAGTCCGGTTTTAGCAAATATTAATCATCGATAGTACACAGCATTCCTATTTAAAAGCAAAGTTCAAAACCACCATTAATACTTAGGCGGTACCTTCGTAGACCAGCAGAAGTAGAAGAGGAGGAGGAAAGAAGAAAGGAGTGAGCCGGCCGGCCGACAACAGCACGGCATCGGACTTCTTTTTTTTTCAAACAACATATCTCCACAAACTTGTTTGTAAAATTGTAATAGGCCAGGCAAAATCAGTTAATAACACACAGGATATTGCACTAATTAAATATAACATCATTTCATTGGTAATAATATTTCATTCTCAACTTTAGGAACGTTGTTATTGAATTCTACTTTGTGAGTGAAGAATGTGACGATTAACTTAAACCTTAGATGGATTCAAAAATCATATTTTTTTCCTTTCCTCCCGACTACAAGTTTTGTTGCAGATTTAGTTGTTTAATAACACTCGCATGTATTCAAGAAGAAGAAGAAGAAAACTAGCAAGTACTCAGTTGGTGAGCCAATAGAAGAGACAATAGGCCTCATAGACAAAGTGGGTTTGTGAATTTTTGTGAGAGTGTAAAACTTAGCAATAGTGCTCTTTGGTTTCTTTCTTGTAGGTAAATCTATTTGCTTCTTATCCAACAGAACTGGTGTGAAGTTAGGGGCCAATTTTTAGCAGCCGTTTCAGTCTAGCCGCCAAATGACCAGTGGAGTCGTATGCATATATTTTATATATAAAAATAAAGAAAAATTTATTAATGAAATATTCTTATAATTTTGTTTAAGAACTTTGAAAGAAAGGTTTATGAACTAAAAATTTACAAAAAGCCATCTGTGTTATTATATAAGACGAACTGAGAAAAGCGAAGAAAAGTTAAATGACGAAAGTACAAAAATTTATATTAGAGTCCTTAGGAATAATTTAGCCAACTTAATATTTTCACCATAACTTCATCTAAATTCTTAAAAACCTCCTTCATAAGTGAAAAGCCCCCTGACAAATCCATAGAGATCAATAAATGAAGCTGGTAGGTGTCGTATTAAACATTTGGTCTAAATGTTTAAAGAGACTCATGACCCAATTGATTAGATAAGAAACCCTTACTATATACGTTTCTTATACATTTCAACGATAAAATAGGACCCACTACTTTTTCTATTTCAAAATATTAAAAGTTTCACAGATCTATTTATTTTATGTTGGACTTCTCTATGTTCTTTTTGTTTGTCGGTTCTCTCAATCCAACAAGGGTGAAAATTATTTTATACTAACACTCTATCAAACTTAAACTAATTAATGTTTGTTACGTATGGTGAACATTTTTGAATGTTGCGTTCCCTTTTATGATTTCCTGGTTGGAACGTATATTAGCTGTTATGCTTTGCTCTTCAATATTAGCTGTTGTGCACCTTTATTAAACCAACAAATGTTGGAAAATAATAATCCCTTATGTAAGTCAGTAGTAATTACACCTCGTCCTACTGTTACGCACTTCATTGTTGGAATCCTTTTGATGAAGTTTCATTATTTTCATCCTCGTTGCTTTATATGATGCTTCCAAGGGCTTTTGTCTACTAAAAAAGGGGTATTTTTCGAAGTACCCTCGTCGAAAACCAGGATCAGTTTTTTCTTTTTGTAATTTCAACTTTATAAAATACGTTCTTTTGAAATAGGTTGCGTCCTATTTCCATTTTTAAGTCTTTTATTGTGTACACACAATGCAGGTTTTCGTGCTCAAGAGAATTCGAAGAAATTTAGTACAAGCTTGTTTATAACAATTTGTAAAAATTCTTAGAACAACACCAATAACAATTCTCAATTACCTGGACATAGTCAAACTACTAATAGGAGTATACTTATCAAGACTCATAAGATACAAGGAAAATATGGAGAGGAATAAACAAAATAGAAATATAGAAGAGAACAGATAAAGGCAGAAGATGGAAATCACAGCACCTGACGTTGCAGGAATAATTAAAAACACTGCAAATTGGAAGGCACCAGAACCAGATAAGCTGCATAATTTCTGCATTAAGGAAATAATAGCTTTTCATCCAAAAACAACATTACCCTATAAGGTAAAGGGTCGACCCAACCTAGTGCAGTCCCAATACGTGCCTTCCTACAATCTACAACCTGCTATCAACTATTATCTGCCCGGGCAGAAGAGCAAAAGAAAAATTAATGGGAAGTATGTTCTTTCTGACGTTATTGGTTAATGACCATTTTGGAAAAGTTAAATTTTCTAAAAACATTCTTGCCAACAAAAATTACAAAGGGACAAAGTGCAGTCAGTGTACGATGCACTTATGCCTATTAATTCCAATCAAAAAACGGCAATCTTCTGTACAAAAGACTATAAGGACTTATATTATTGCTAAATATCTGATTACTAATTACCGATATGTATTCTTTGGACCAGTTCCGTCCCTGGGACGTTTAGCGTACAAACAAAGAAGGAGCAATTTTTCGAATTAGCCCGCTACGTGTATACAAGATGTTTGTTTTGTCCGTAATGGCATTCCATTAAGAACATGGTCCATTAGTGATATCAAAAAGTTGTATCGTGTCAGTTGGTCTGTCAATGGAAGATATGCTAATCTGAACTACGTAGTATTATGTTGGTATCAATGTTCTAAATTAATGCAGTGACGTCGTATATTTAACAAGGGATAATTTCTTTTTCTAAAAACATGTTTTACTTATAGCTTATTTAGTTTTTCTTTGTTGCAGGTAAGAATAGATTGTTTCAATAGAGTAGGTAAGTTAACAGAATGTCTTCTATATTTAAGTTAAACATTTAAATTTGTTGCTGATGCTGTGTCAATTTCTTAAACTACTAGCTTAAATTTTCATGAAATATTGGATTAGCTAACTTAAGTTTAGGAACTTTTCTCTCTCGACCGTAATTTGTTTTGACGAAAAAGTCTTTGGAAAATTGTTTTGTATTTCTATTGAGTATCCTTACAATTCTTATAAAAATCGAATAAAACTTTTCAATGAAAAATAATCGAATACAGCCCTAAAGTTACGTCCAGTACATTAGAACTACGAAGTTTACTTCAACTTTGGAATAGTTAAACCCTTAATTTAGTTAGTCCCCACTGTTTGTTAACGTATTATCGGAATTACGTTTATAGAATACCGAAACCATCGTCACGGAATGCTAATTACACAATTATTTGCGAGATTCTATCTAAATTTAACCGTTTGATTGAATTAAACCAGTCGATAAAGACGGGTTTCCTTTTTTGGGTAAATTACAGATTATAATTCTCGTTTTACGTTAGTGATTTTGTTAAATTCCATTCTCCAAACTCTAATTTCAACCAGAAGACGTAATAATACTTTTATTCACAATTATTGCATAATTTATTCATTATAATAATATGTCTCTTTTCTTGATCTTAATAGTACCCATTAATCACTGCAGTGATGTTAATTCTATCTCCAAGATTAGAAGAAAGGGTGGAAATGATAAAAGAGGGTGCATAAAAGGCACAAAGTGAGAGACTGGCTGTCTTAGGTCATGTACCAATGGATCCGACCTTGAGTATTAAGAAATTGTGCGATGTATCTGGTGTATCACGCACAACAAACATGAGAACCCTGAAACAACATAAATTCCATCCTTATAAGATGTCGGTGTCGGTTAGATGAAAATTCACAATTGTTTCGCTTACCCAAAATTTATTTTTTGGAAGTATTGGAGAATGCATGCTATCATCAAACAATCATTTTTCAACAAGAAATACTTCATCTGTAATTTTTCATCGAAGGAAAAGGCAAAATTTGAGGATCAGATAGTGTTATAACTTTTAGGATTAGAATTGAATGAAAATTCTTTTTATACATTGAACTATATTTGACATTGATTATTCAAAATAGTAACATAACAAATCTATAGTTAAGTAACAAAAT
This sequence comes from Ophraella communa, assembly GCA_035357415.1. Taxonomy (NCBI): domain Eukaryota; kingdom Metazoa; phylum Arthropoda; class Insecta; order Coleoptera; family Chrysomelidae; genus Ophraella; species Ophraella communa. Next base: position 41,560,520 of record CM068985.1, on the reverse strand, counting down.
ACAGATATATAATAATCTCCCACGCTAATTAAAAACTCCAACAAAAATTTAAAAAAATGTGCTCTAGACTTCGAAATCACACAATCTGGTATTCGGTTTTCTAATTCTTTCAGATCTTCTTAACTGAGGATGTGAGAATGGTCTAGATATTGTAGGTTCTGGAAAATTATGACTTGATCCTGGTATAACAGTTTCGTTACAACTTGATTCTGGTACATTGGAATTTGATACAGGTGTATTATGGTCTTCTATGACTGGTAAAGGTTGTTTTACTTGTTCAGGTTCTATGACAGTTCTATCTTGATTTTGATTATTTTTTTTTGGTGTTGATATTAAGAAATGTGGTACATCATATTCTGGATATTGTGGTTTGACTTCATCTTTTATTACAGGTGTCGGTTGGCTTGAACTTGTTTCATTTTTTTTAGGAACCATAGTCTTTTTGATTTGGTCAATATGTCGTTTTAGGGAATAACCATCATCCAACTGTACTTGATAATATAAAATTCCATACTTTTTGGTTATAGTTCCGAATTTCCAAGAGTTTTTATTGCCTTCATATATCTTACTTGCACTCTTTTTGTTGAAAATTTGACAAAAACTTATGCTGTGATACTAAAATATTCTTTTTTGGACAAAGTTAGTCGAACAGTTTTTTTATCAGTGTGTCATAATCAAATTCGTTTGGTGTATTGGGTGCTACAAGTGCTGATAATGTTGAAAATGTTTTTGAACCGATTGAATTTAATAAAAGTTCTGCAGCAAACTTTTTATTATCAAAAACATTTTTTCATTTTCAAATAGTTTTCAAAACGTTCTTTGTATATTCGAAAAGATTCTTTTTCTTGACAAAAACTTTCTAATGGTGGTACAAAAGTGGTTGAAAATGAATTACTTGCTGGAATTTTCTGTAACTGTTCCAAAATTGCATGATTTACCATCGTAAACTGTTTGAACTGTTCTGCATCCATCTCTTATTGTTCCCTTTGATTGATTGGTAATTAAAAAGTTCTTTTTTAATCCTCGTCGCCAAATTGTTATAACTTTTAGGATTAGAATTGAATGAAAATCCTTTTTATACATTGAACTATATTTGACATTGATTATTCAAAATAGTAACATAACAAATCTATAGTTAAGTAACAAAATACAGATATATAATAGATAGTACTCGATAAGATCTTCAAATTGAGGTAGCGTAACCTCCCTCATCCCTATTAAAAATCAAGGGGTTATTATTTCTAATTACTAATGTGTCCAAAAATGGTAACTGTTCATTATTTTCTAGTTCAAATGTGAATTTTGAATTTAATTTTGATAGGAAATCTTCTACTAATGATTTCTTCGTATTGAAAACTGCAAATATGTTTGTTGTGGCTTCACCACAACGGAAATAAAATAATAAAAATATTCATCAAAAATACTTCGACACTGATACTTAATATTATGCAACCAACATTGTTAAACATATATAGAAGGGAAGGGGGTAGTTAACATCGGCCAAGGGAGAAACTGTAACGGTAGCATTCCTTTCCTTTTCGAACCAGGGAGGTGTAAGTGTGATGTTCGATTTCGATAGTAAAGTTTCGTTGTTTCGTGAGTGAAGAAAAGGGTGAAAAATGGATATTAAGTTCGTAGGTGAAGAATAATTAAAGTAACCCGTATTATGTGACAATTCTTAAGGTTAGTAGATATATATTTGTGCTAATCCGGTACTTGCAAATCATATTTTTGCGAATGAATTCATTTATTTTCGATTAAGACTCACTTTCATTTAAGAATTCGTTATTTTGGATTAGGAGTAGTTTACAGCCATTCGTGGATATTTGCCTACATAGTATTTCTAGACTTTTTCGAACTCATTTGAACATTTTTGAGTATTCGTTCGAAGCCGCACCCGAAGCCACGCGGTTCTTAGCGCGCTTTTGAACTGTGACGTCAGCAGCAGCGCAGTAGAGGCTTATTTTCGTTATACCAGACGTCAACTTTACCATCAGCTACATTTCAGTCAAGGCCAGGTTTCATGTCATATAATTATTTCATTTACCCACACGTTTAGCGCGTTTAGCAGTAGAAGTGACTACGCGGTGTAAGGTATTCAGATTAATTTGTTTTAGGTATATATATATATATTCTTGATTGTGGTATTATTTATATTTGCATTTTATAATTATACATTTGTTTAGGATTAAGGATATAGATTTATGTCTATATGGAAAAATGGAAGATTAAAATTAATGCGGAAAAATCGCAATTATACAAATTTAGTAAAAATCCCGGTCGACTTTATGCTGAAAGATTTGGTTGTCGATTGAAATATTAACGAAATTAAATATTTGGGAGTTATGTTTGACAGTAAGTTGACGTGGCACTGACATCCGTCACATTATTTCAAAAACAAACACTTCAAAAGTTGCACTTTGGTCTTTCATATCCAAAAACATGCTTCCTTTCAGGAAATGCAAATATCCGACGAGACCTTATGGTGGACACGATAAGACACCAAATTCACTACGAAACATAAAATTGATCACCTCATTCCATAACCACATGTACTTGTACTGTAAAAATTCAAAATTTGCAGTAAAACTACCACTAACATACAAAGGGTAAAAGTTAGAAAAAACTAGCCCAAATTTCTCAATAACCGGTAGCATTACAGCTTTACTGAGGATGCCTTCTTAAAATATTGCTGATATGTTTCTGACGTTCATCCGATATGCTTCAATGAAGTTCAGTGATATCCTGGTTACTCCAAGTAAAGCTAGTATTCCTGAAGAATCCCAAAAATAATGTTCTTCTTCGGTAAAACTATTAGATATATGAATTTTAATTCGACCCTCGTATTTATTCTGACTAATATAAAAGTAATTTCTCATAAGTCTTCATATATTCCAAAATAAACATCGAAATATATTTTTATTTTGTTGATAGGTGGTCTGAAAAGTTACAGATGTTCGTAATTCCTTTGAACCACTTTTTTTTTGTTTGAATTGTATCCAAATGCCCGGACATATAGTTAAATACAATTAATTTGATCTCTTCTCTTATGAGGTAGAGTGAGTGACTTGACAGAGGCGTATCGCGTTAACAAAATAAAGATAATTTTACCGTGAATTTTTTCAAATAAACATTAACTGACTTTACAACTTTTATTACCCCAGTATAAAAAAGTACGTAAATTAATTCACCTCCCATAGTTTACCAGTATTCTATTACGTAAACACATCTAAGTTAATAAAATTGCGAATAAAACCACCAAATTAATGATCTCTAAATGATTAATGATCCCTTATCCTGATTTCCCATTCTTATTTTTACTACGGGACCATCAATCTTGCCTTCGACGTTTGGCTGTCAAAGTTTTTATCGGGAAAAGATATGTTACATTATTGCCGAAAAATCGTCGTAACCCTTACAAGATATGTCTACTAAAAATATTTCACATTCAACCGTAATAATTTTAAACGGTCATAAAAAACTTATGACAGATTTATTCGAAGATTTTTTTACACGGTCGCATTTGCATCTGCAGATCGTAAAATACAGGTGGGGACAAAAGTGCTCGTGTTAAGTTATCGGACGAAAAAGAGAAGAAAAGAATCATAGGCAGGTGTTGGTAGTAAAACTTGACAAGAGAGACTATTACGTTGTAGAGTCACGGAATTACATTTTATTATTTTAAAATTTAAGCGTCGACCATTTTATCGGGATTAAGCGGTAAAGTTAGCAACATAAATGGTCGGCAATGTTTTTCTTTTATTAAGAAATGATTTTTTAAATTTTCTCCTTATACAACATCCGCCAAAATAAGCAGTGCCGAAAATAATATTACTCTGAACGAGGGGGAAGCCGCTGGCAAAAATATTCCCACTAAAATTCACTTTTTAACTGAATATTCATTCTTGAACTTGTTACTGAAAAAAATACATACAAACCCTAATAATTTAAAAAAATCTGTTTAAATATTCTAGAAACAATAATTTATGTTTTTTCCTTATAGAATCTCTACATTTTCTTTTTTAAGTAGTTATACAGCAGTTATACAATGATTAGAATTTTTATTTTAATATCGATTGCTCTGATTTAATTTATATTGTTCTAAATGTTTATTTCTTTATATAGTTTTTACTTATCTTTTGAGTATAAGCCAGGGTGTGTATTTCCCACCGCTTGTATAAAACTGCGGTTAAAAAGAAGAATTAAAGACAACTATATTTCATGCTAAATCCTACTACAGATGTTAAACGTCCATGTTTATGGTTTACTTGAGATATTGAGCTATAAAGTTTAAATGGGACCCATAAATATTGCAAGGAATTACTTTTTTTACTTTATTTTTTATAATATTACCTTGTAATTATTTAGCCACAACTAACGTAAGTTAAATTGTAATTAATGACTAACATAATACGAACCTTAAACCTTAAATGAATATTTTTTCACGTGGCAATAAATCTGACCACCTCTGTATAATCCGAGGTATAATCCTATGATAGTATGGGAGAAGTAATTCATCTCCGAAATTAATTGTCTTGTTGAATTGTGTGTGAAAAATATGTAAGTTTATTTTTGGAACGAGTTACATTATAAATTTTATTTTAAAGAAACTAAACTAACTGAAATGTTTTAGAATTTTATTTACATACCCTTATGATTGGTAGGAATTTATATTCTAGATTGTTTTTTGACTACTTTATTTTAATTTTCTATTAGATGCTACCACTCCAGTGCTGTAGTTGCATACTGGTGAAAATTGTAAACCTTTTGTAACTAAATGTTGGTATTACGATTTTCAATGAAAACAAACTCAATTTTCTTCAAATTGTGATATATGATTTGATATTTTATTAAAAATCCACCTTCCACAATTTCACGAATATTAAAAAAAATACGTGATACATATGATGGCATTATTCAAAAATGACAAATAATTAACACATTCAAGTTGGATCGACCAGGGTATGTTGTTGAAATTAAAATAAAATGTAATCAAAATTTGGGATATTCATAATAGATTTCATTACTTTACTGACCACAGGAAGAATTATTGTTGGTTGCAAGTTTAATATCTCTTTTAAAATCTTTTAAAAATAGAGATTGAGTTTTTTGACAAGATCTAGTGTAAAAAATATTACCGTCAGTTAATGTAAATGTATTTGAGATTCTTTGTTTAATGTTTTAATTTTTTAAACAAAGTCGTTGTAAATCCAGCCCCCGAGTGTTTATGTCTTATATTTAGAAACATTTGTCGCATTATAAACAGATCTTTAGTCGAATTTGAAATCATAAAAGGATGTTTAAGTTTTAATATTCATAAAATAGGTGCTTTGATGTCTCGTAATCAGGTTTATTACTATTTCTGATGGTTTTCTACTTAGTAACATTAACAGTAGGGACCACACATGGCGATTTTTGCATTAATTTGTAGTAGTCAGCCGTTAGTATAATGAGAAAGCTGTTAAAACTGAGTGTACTCACTATTTATACATACACATATTCGCATTTATATAAATTTATATCTGTGGTTAAGTTTATGACAGGAATTAAGTACTTTGACGGTCGCATCAAACGTCTAAGATACTTAATTTCAGTAGTCAAAGGAAAAATATTATGGATAAAGTTCAAAAGACACAGAGTGGTCGTAAAACTTTTTTTAAAAATTTAGAAATTACTTCAACGGGAACTAAAATTAAAGTAAACTTTGTCTAAATTATGCCCAAAGTAGACACCATAAAACGGTGTAATTTTTAAAATATGAGGTTTTTTCTATTTTTACTTTGGAAAATGTATCGGATTAGTTTTCCCATTGAACTATCCAGTCCTATTGGTGAATAAATCGTTAATAATTTGAAGTGACAGGTTTTCGCCTGAGTGAAAATCAATTTTCGCAGTAATTACTGCAGTCGCATTGCGTATTCTAACGCATTAATAGTGACAGTTTGATTGCGTGAATTTTGTCTTTAGAAATGAACTACCAAGTGCTTTAATCCGAAAATGACTTAATGAACCAAGAACACGTTTTTTATTTTTGTTAAGACCACTATGCCATTCCGAATATGGGGTCGTTTTCCAACTCTTTTTGTAGCTTAAGCCTTCATTATAGGCTCTGACCTATAGGTCGGTAGAGGCCTTAGTATTTATGCACGGTTGATTATGTATGCTTTCGATGAATCTAATTGCTCTAGCCTGCCATCATACTACCGAGCCATATATCATGTTGGGTATGTAGAGTTTAGTGGAATTTACAATCAGATATCACCCAAAAATAACTTTGTATAGAAAGAATTTAGTAACTGACTTTTATTTTATAATCAATCAAAAATGTCAATGACAATTCTCTTTATAATATATTATAATCAAAATATCTATAAACAGAGTGAGTAGTGTTAGTAGGAAACTTCGTACATTTATAGATTGTTTCATTTTCAAATTTGGTGTTGGTCTAGAAGACAAAATGGTTTTTAGTATTCTCTCAAGCCCGGTATAGTTATTTATTGTACAAGACGATAAAATTGTCGCTAATTATGCTCGAGAAGATAATGCCATTTCATCATAGTGTGCAATACAACATTTTTTTCTATAGCAAGTTTAGGTGAAAAATAGAATTTTAAAAAAAAATTGTAATTTTGGGCACAAAATTTGCACTTGTACCCTTGCGGTTAAAGTGATACTTTATCTACTCAAAACAGTTATTATAGCAACACTTTAACATTAGCTATAGAAAATAGTATCAATATTACAACTCGCAATAGAATGTCCTTGTCCAAATTAGCAATTTGTGATGAACCCTTACAATATTATTTATATTTTTTACCATGTAGATCTGCTATAAAAATATCTAGAAAGCTGCTACAACAAATAGAATAATACAGTCTTCTCCATTCGAATTCGCTGCATTTAATATTTTATTTTCGTACTAGTACCTAAAGTAAATTCATTCTTGAAAAGCCTTTTGCTTGAAATGGCAATAACTGTCACTGCCTTTGAACAATCCTTTCGTAGAAATATACCTACTTTACAAATACCTTACGCGATATTTTTCAAATGTGCCGGCATACACATAGCAGGCTTGTAATAAAGTAGCATTCACTAGTCAAGAAATTGTATACAAATATGTTACCAAGAAAAATATTAAACAAAAAATGTTCGAGAGAATCGAATGTTTCAAATATAAATGGCGTGTATTCATCTTTTCTGTATGAATCAGCTGCGTTACAAAAAGGGACGCTGGAAAATTGAATGTGGTTAGGAAATGTGACGTACAATTTATAATGTACCTTAAAACACAAAAGAACATTAAAAAAAAAATAAAATATTAATATATTTATCATCTAAGAACAACAAAAAACAAAACGTTTGATCGACAGTTCTACTTTTTATTCGAAAAATTCGTTTTTAAATGCAATTACAGATTGACATATATTGAAGTAATATTTTGTTTGTAATGAAATATTCGTGCTACTGTTTTAGGGTACAATATGAAATATTTTATGAGCGCATATGTGTATGCTCAATTTGTTGGAAATGTTTAGTGTTTCGATCAAATAGAAAATTTTAAACGTAAAACATTTATAAAAAGAAATTTAAGATGCAGAAATACGACTCCCAATTTCGTTGCTACAGTTTACACTGGTGCATAAATGTTAGATACTGTTTTGAAGAATGTTTCATGCGAACATTTATAACAAATGTTTTTTTTTCTTTCCCTTATCTGTCTGTTTCTTTATCGTTCAAACAAGTGTTCAAACAAGCGATTTTTACACAAACAATAACTTTTAAATAAAGGAGGGTATGTTTTTGATAGGAAAATTTGGGCCTTTTCTGAAAATCATTTCAACAGAAACAGAAACGTCATTTTGAAATTAACTTTTACTTGCTCAAAATATCCGGCGTTGTCAAAATGCCTTTTTTATTATTTTATTGCCTTCAATAATTTTGCTTAAGAAGAGTTTAGTTGAAAATATTCCGGAATTGTTTGGAAGCTTACATTTTAGGAAATTGTGTCCTTTTTATAGATCTTTACCATAACTTAATATAAATTTTGATGAATCTAATTTTGTCTATACAAATAGAAAATGAAGCCCCAAACTAAGTATCCATAAACTTGTGATTGCTAATTCTGCGAGATGTCTTTTAATTTAATTGGATAATCCAGAAATGTCAGCATTGTAAGATTAATAAAAACTGATAGTGTTCTTCTAGAACCCACTTTGTATTCTATAAATGTAGATGATTTGTATATACAAAGGACCACAGGAAATATAATAAGTTTTGCTGATGACTTTGCTGATTTATTACGAAGCAGCTCAAAAACAAAAGCGGAAACTAACCTAGGTACAAAATAAAACTGATTGGTGCTCCCATTAAAAGCTTACGGTCACAATAATAAATCATTCTATGTGCCTTTTGCAAGTTATAGTAATCACTCGCTTGACTTTGATGAAATCAATCGGAACAACTGTCGTTGAATATGAAAATAAAATTTAACTTTTTTATGTTACTAGTGCACTATTTTTTTTTGGAGGAATCTTTCGAGTACCTGCATAAACCCATCTTTAATTTAAATTCCATTATAAAAGATAATACTGATCTGGAGGATAATTGATAATGTGAGTGATTGGATTGTGTTGCATAACAAGTAATAATTATTAAATACTACAGACAGATTTGTTTTACAAAAAAGGAAATGGGTTTAGACCTTTAATAGAAATCTGTGAAAGTGGTTAAGAGAATGAGAAAAAAAATTTGTTACTTAAAAATTCTGTTGTAGTGAATAGGTAGTGTAAGATTTTTTTAAGTATGGATAAGTAAAGCAATATCTATATTTTATTGTAGGTACTGTTTCTTAAGCTGTGGAAGTACATTCAGAACATTAAACAATGCAATGTTGGAGAATAACCAAGAAAAAACTATATCGTGCTGTATGTATTAACTATCCGAGTTACTATCTAACAATTACAAAACCGGACAAGTGCAACTTAACAGTAATTTTTAAAAAGAAGACAAGAAGATTCTAAAATAAATAGTGGTTGATTTCATAATGTCCAGTAATCTTACAATATTAAAACCGGATTCAATGTCCACAATTAGGTATTGAACTTGTGTTTATTATACATAAAGAATCAAAACCAATTAGGCCTGTAGTTTTTTTTGTTAACCTCCTAATAGTAAGTTGCTAAAAAATTAAATAATATAATATAAACAATTATGGTTACACATCTAAAAATTCCATAAAGAATTCATTACCTAGTATTTTTGTATATATAATAAACTTATAACAATTTTATTAAGGATTTAAATCAATGCAAAGTAGAAGTCGTATATACATTCGAGTACCGGTAATTGAAGGTGAAAGACGTGCGACACATCAATTCGTTTAAAACCTAATATCACTGGTAAAGTTCACGCGAAATAAATTTAAATCAGTAGTGTAAAACTAGAGTTTGTGAAAAATAATAGGAAAATGACTGAAAATCTTCCCCCCGACGGCGGGGGGAACATAATAGCCCTATCGAACAATAACAGTGAATCCGATGGAAATAACAGCGAAATGGAATCACAAGCCAACAAAAATCCTAAACTATTGCCAGTTAATAATCATATTGGCAGCAGAGAGGACGAACGCCGATCTATTCAGACGGCGGCAGGTGACAATACACAAAAACCAAAAACATTTAATATCGATAAATCGTATTTATATTCAGATAACGTTTATGTTTTTATTGAAAAGTTAAATACTGAAAACATAGGTCGTTTACATCCCATGGCCGTAGGGCATACTTTACACCAAAAATTAAAAATACCTAATATTAAACGAATTCAAAAGATAGGGAAAAATAGAGTAAGAGTGCAGTTAGAAACTATAAAGATGCAAATAATTTAATTAATAATAAAGAACTTAGTAACGAAAATTTAAAGCATTTATCCCAAATAATTTATTAGAACGTAAAGGGGTTATAAAAGAGGTTGATACAATTTTTAATGAAGAGTACTTACTCAACAATATCATTACGACGTGCACAGTTACGGAAGTGAGGAGATTTAAGAAAAAAAAAATAGATATAGACGGAGAGTGTAATTATATACCAAAACAAACACTTCTAGTAACTCTCGAGGGGAATACCTTGCCAACACACATAAAAATAAATAGCGTTATATGTCCAGTAGAGAATTATGTACAAAAAGTAACACAATGCTACAATTGTTTAAGATATGGTCACGTACAAACAATGTCGATCTACAAATAGTAGGTGTCTAAACTGTGGGGGAAATAAAAGAAGATGATCACACATGCACAGATCCGGAAAAACACCTTTTGTATATATTGTAAGAATAACCAGCATAAATCAATTTCTAGAACTTGCCCCACATTTGAACAACAAAAAAAAATAAAGAACATATGGCACAAAAATAATACTACCTTTCTTGAGGCAAAAGCCAACATTTTTAACTCTTATGCTAATGTTGCACTAATTAATAGTTTTGAAGCTCTAATCAATACCCCAGAAAATTTCCCCGCACTTCCAAATAAAAATACGAACGCTAATGAAAATAATAATAACAATAGTCGCCGACCTAACATCCAATTAGCCCAAACATTAAAGCCCAGAAATGTAATAAAAAACCCTCCCACCACACATGATCCCCCAACTCCACCAACACCAACCAGCAATACTCCCAAAAAACGAAAAGTGAAGACACGCGGAGAGGAAATGCACCCTCCAATGTTTCCTAGGAAATTCGGACCAGAGCAACCGATCCACATAGGCCAACAAACATCGAGTATGGAAGTGGATTTATGCAGTAATAAAGATGAACAATTAGTCACGTTCTTTAACATTCTAAAAGATATATTAGATGAGATAACAAGTTTTGAAGAGTTGAAAAAAATTGATATAGGTTATGTAAAAAATAAATTTAGTAAAATCCGCAATGGCTAATAAAAACAATACAATAAACATTTTGCAGTGGAACTGTCGTTCCGCTGTAGCAAATAAATATAGTTTAATAAAATTCCTAAAAGAAAATAGTGTAGACATAGCGATCTTAGCAGAAACTTGGTTTAAACAGGACAAACAATTCAATTTTTCAGGGTACAACATCGTCCGGGCAGATAGAGCGGATGGTTATGGTGGAACAGCAATCCTATTTAAAAACCACATGAGAGGAGAACAAATTAATTTTAATATTAATGTACATGAACAGATCTCAGCTTGTGCCGCTCGAGTAGAAATACACAAATCATTGAAAATCTCATTACTATCCTTGTATTGCCCGCCAGGTATAAATATCAATAGCAACGATTGGGAAAACATATTCAACACTATAAATTCGCCCGCTATACTTGCAGGCGATTTTAATGCTCACCATGAAGTCTGGGGATCGCACAAAAACGACCAAAGAGGAAGACAGCTAGTCGATATTATAGACAACCAAGAACTAATACTTCTAAATGATGGGTCACCTACAAGATTAACACACAATGAACACAAATCGGCAGTAGACCTAACATTTTCATCTCCCAACATATCCAATAAAATAACCTGGAAAACTCACGCGGATACCTTAGGATCAGACCACTACCCAATTATAATGGAACTCGCTGTTAAAAATAAAACTGAAGATAAAGAATATACCATATACCCCTCCAGCAGATGGAATATCAAAAAAGCCGATTGGAATTCTTATAGACAGAACATTAACAACTTCTTTGCACAAGACATTCCCATCTTCAATAACATCAATGAGAAATACTCATATTTCATGGAAGGAATAAATAGCTCATCAAATAACTCTATTCCAGTAAATAAACCATTTAAACCAAGAGGGTGGAAAAAATAACACCGTGGTGGAATGACGAGTGCGATGAAGCAATTAAGGCAAGGAAAAAATCAATGATAAAATTTAAAAAAGCCAGTACACTGGAAAACTTTCTTAATGCAAAAAATGAAGCCGCTAAAACTAAAAGAATTCTAAGAAAAGTGGCAAGACAATCCTGGATAACATACTGCAATAGCCTCAACAAAAACACTCCCATGACCCAAATATGGAATCAAGCAAAAAAAATGAAAGGAAAGCTAATTAACCAAACCAAGTACACAGATGACAACTGGGTAGAACCGTTTTTAAACAAAATTACACCCCCAATGGTACTATATAATCCTAAAGATATCACAACAGCAAGGCATGCAGAAGATACACCAGAAATTTTCCAGCGCAACCTGGAATTTGGAGAATTAGAAAATGCTCTAAATATTTCAAAGAACACGGCACCTGGAGAAGATGACATTAAATATGCAATGTTGATCCATTTAACTGAAAACGCCAAAATGTTCTTATTGGAAATATTCAACGAAATATGGACAACTGGAAATTGCAACATACAAGACTGGAAAAAGGTGATCATCGTTCCAATCTTAAAACCTGGGAAAGAACCCGGAGACCCTGATTCTTATAGAGGAATATCGCTGCTCTCATGTGTGCTAAAGACTTTTGAGAGAATAATCAAAAATAGACTAGAGTGGTGGTTAAATCAGAACCAAATATTACCCATAACTCAATATGGCTTTAAAAAAGGGTTCGGAACTATTGATGCGACATCACACATTACCACAGATATACAGAACACATTCTCAGAAAATGGACATCTATTTGCAACATTCTTAGACCTTCAAGATGCGTACAATACAGTGAGCATCCCAATATTAAAAGAAAAAATGAGTGAACTGAAGTTACCCGAACGAATCAGTAATCTTTTATGTCAAATGCTATCAAATAGGAAAGTATATATTAGACACAATAATTCCCTAATCGGACCACGACACACCTCTCTGGGACTACCTCAGGGATCAACATTATCTCCTCTATTATTTAATATATTTACCGCCTGTTTACACTCGGTAACAGAAACAACTATAATACAATATGCAGATGACATTGTCTTATATTCGCAGGAAAAGAAATACGATTATGGGTTACAGAAACTACAGAACTCATTTATTCCTTTAATGACCACCATCCAGGACCTAGGACTTCAGATCGCGCCTCATAAGTCAAGTATCAACGTCTTTTCTAGACACAATGTCCCAAAACCTGAAAATATCCAACTAGGTAATGCTCTAATACCATACAAAGATGAAGTTAAATATTTAGGAATAGTATTGGATAGCAAGCTAACGTGGAAACCATTTATAGAACTCATACGAACTAAGTGCACAAAAGCTATAAATTTCCTGAAAATGATTACGAGGACATGGTGGGAGCTAGTCCAGATATTGCACTTCTGTTTTACAGAGCTTACATCCGGTCTATAATGGATTATGGAAGCATACTGTACGGATCAGCAAATGACACAAACCTAAAACAGCTAGATCTTATCCAGAATAAAGCTCTTAGAATCTGTATTGGGGCAATGAAGTCTACACCTGTGGAAGCAATGAGAGTGGAAGCAAAAGAGCCGCCACTAAAATTAAGAAGAGAATACTTGGCTGAAACAATGATGTTAAAATGCAAACTAAAACTGTCACCACTAGTCCATAAAGTATCTGATTTAAACCGCAACGATTTGACAAAAACATTCTGGATCAAAAAAAATTCTCCTCCACTATGTATAGGCTTTCGTAATACGAGCAATACGACTTTGGTGCAACACACAAGAGTTGAATACTTTGATTTATATCAAAACAAACCAAAAATTATAATACCGAAATACTCTGAAGCTGCCCCTATAATCAAAATTTACTCGAAAGAATTATACATAATAACGAAAGTACCATGGCAGTATACACTGATGCATCAAAGAATGAGGTAGGTACAGGGTGTGCATTTTTTATCCCCAAAGGAAAAATAGGGAAAAAGTTCAAAATCAACCACAACAGTTCGATTTACACCGCAGAGGCATACGGAATATTGAAAGCTGTAGAATACGTAGCATCTCAAAACCAACATAAAAACATTACGGTATTCTCTGACTCACTATCTGTCCTACAAAGTTTAAATAAAACAAACAATCCAACCTCTCTCGCTACTCATCCCTATATCTACAAAATTCAAGCCATCTTAGGACAACTCACCTCAAGGAAATTCAACATACAATTGGCTTGGGTAAAAGCTCACATAGGCATAAAACAAAACGAATACGTAGATACATTAGCAAAAGAAAGCATCGAAACAGGAGAAGCAATTTTGGAGAATAATTGCCTATCGGATTGCATTAACATATACAAAAACAATCTGTATAAAAAATGGACCGTACACTGGGAAAATTATTGCAACAACAAAAACTCCCAGTATACTTTGCTACAAAAAGCCATTCCAAAAAAATGTTGGTACAGGAACACCCCTTACAGTAGAAGACAGACAGTTTCTTTAATAAGAATGCGATTCGGACATGCATCTTACCCGCTCATCTCAACAAAATCAAAGTAGTAACATCTGATCTATGTGAAGAGTGTAATGAAAGGGCTGACCTAAACCACATATTTTTAAAATGCAATAAATTCGACACTCACAATAACACCTAATAGAAGACCTTAGAAAACTTGGGGTTGAATTCCCAATCAATATGACATGCCTCTTGGGCACTAATAACATAAATGTCTTTGACGTAATCATTAAGTTCATCAATAACACAAATATTTTTTATCTAGAAAGATCATTGTTAGAATTTAATACCTATGTTTTTTTCCTTTGTGTATATATACCTTCCTATCCGTGGTCCACCTGTATGTTAGAATAATGCCTTGACTGACCCCTAGGCAAGAAACGTGTGACCTCGTCATTCCTCATAGGTGATTCGTAAGCTCGTAAGCATTTGTAACAACGATAAACTGAACTAAGACTATAGCTACTAAATTGAGTGGTTATACAAATGTAAAGGATAGTAGTAGTATTAACAGTGTTCCTGGCTGCATGGATCCATTCCTAATGCCAATGCAAAAGAAAAAAAAAAAAAAAAAGAAAAAAAAGTCGTATATATATAGCATATTTATGCGCGTCATAAAAATACAAGCAAATTCTTTAATATTTTTAGTTGGCCTCCAATGTCAATAAAAATTAGTTGTAATTATCGTTATATAAAAAATTAATTTGTTTGCTGACTTAAAGACATACAATTATTGGTGTTTCACAAAACAACTTTACTCCGCACAACTATTAATCTTCGATATCTTCGATCATTAAACGCATTTAAGGTAAATTAAAATCTAATGGATGTATGTGCGTTTTTGTCGTCTGTTTTTAAATATACTACCGTACCTACAATTATTTAGAAATGAAAATCCCAAGCACGTTTTCTTGAGATGATACCGTGATTTGGGATTGTTGGCCATGAATATTCCACCACAAAGAAATATTGGAAAGAAATATTTAACTCGACTTATGGGAGAAATAAATTATTCTAAACATAATAGATATACTATAAAATATTTAGTAATGTGCTAATGGTGCAACTTCTTCAGGGACTGATGGCAATCTAAAGCTATGTCTACTAGTGTATAACAATAACTATTAAACTATTTTTCTAATAACTATTATTTACAAAAGATAAAAGTATTTTAGAGGGGCCATTTATAGCTAACATTTTTTCTTCTTCCGAGTAGATATTATTTCTGACATTGAAAATCTTTCTCATAAAAAAATAACCCATTTTCGCCCTAAAAATTTCGTATTCAGAACAAGATTTCATCCTCCAACGTAAACATTAATAAAACCAAAGAATATAAGAACGGTTATTTCGCCCAAGTTCGATCTCTTTCAGATAATCCTCAGATAAAACAATCTCAAATGTTTCTATATTTCTCTTCAGAATAAATACGTAGAAGCTTTATTTTCATTAATTTATTATGATATATTTCTATTGGAGTTTCTATCATTACTTTTAGCTTGTTATGACCAACCAGTGCCAAAGAAAATATTTAGTAGCAGATTTAAATTTAACGCATATGTTTTTAACCAAACCAATAATCGACCAACATCCTGAGAGAAAACCACAAATGTTGCAAATTAGGATCCTCATTATTATTGTTTTAGAGGTTTAATATACATTTTCTTCTAATTGAGAATTGCTCCAAAAAAACCAATCTCGCAAGTTCTTCAACTGTGAAGATTTTCTCCTCCCTGGACTCGGAGTGTCTGCTATTTTCCATTGTAACAACTTTTATTTGGAATCTCTGACAATCTCAATGGTCTTGCTGAGCCGTTCTAGTAGGTATTGTTGAGTTTGGATTATTTTCCACCCATGGAGTCCTTAGAATTCTTCTGTGGTACCACATCTCGACAGCCTCCAGGCGTTTTAAATAACTCTTATTCATAGTCCAAGCTTCGACACCATTAAGTAACACTGAGAACAGATTACATCGAAGAAGGGGGTTCTCAACGACAGTTTTAGGTCTCTGCTACATAAAACCTTGCTTATTCTCCTAAAAGCTATTCGGGCTTGATCAATTCTAAATCTATATTTCCCCTGACCGTCAGGTTTACATAAATATACCACAAATACAATAAGTTATTGTACAGATTAGAACAAATATATCCAGGGTAATCCCTTAGGGCTAATAACATCTAGGCTTTGAAATTTTTGTCTTATTACTTCAATACTTGATCTAGTCTCGACACTCTAATGAATCAACATCAGATAAAGCAGGATGTTACTTCAATATGGCAATGTGACGATGATAGATAAGACTATGGAAGTTGTGTTTAAATATTCTTAATTTGATGAGTAAGATTAAGTACAAAAACCTTTTTTTGATATATATTATTACATGTATATTAATTTATTTTAATGATTCTGCTTATTTTTGTAGACGGGTTGACGGGCGCCCACACTTAAGTTCATTCAAAACATCAATCTTGAAGAAAATCGATCTTAAATTCGAATCAAATTCTGTTATCTACCGAATTAAGCCAAATAAATCTGCTTATACGTCAAGTTTTTTCTTCGTGAAGTGTTTAGTGGTCAGTCTCACGATATTCGATGGTAAAATGAAATCGAATAGTTGAATCTGTTTCCAGTTGACCTATATTTTTTATTTTGTGTATTTTCGCAAGTTTGAATAGAAAAATAAATAGAAATTCACTTCTTATTCACTTTTTTACTTATATAAATAAAATGTTTGGACTAAAAACTGATATCCTAGGTTTGCTTATAGAACATAAACATTTTAAATTTTCCTAGTAAATTTAAGTGTGCTCCAATTTTCTATAAATATATTATATATTGTAAAAAATATTTATTTATTAGGTAAGCGCTTTCGATCAAATAATTGGTTACCTTCAGAGCTAAAACTAATTTAACACCCAGTAAGATAACTTACGTTATATTAAATATATCACCTGAGAAGTTATTTCCAGGGAAATGCTCTGATGCCATAAAAGTAAAGTTTATACTCAACAGAATCTTGTGGGTATCTACTTCTAGGACATTAAACATTGCATTTTTTGTTGCCGAAAACCAAAAGGTATTTAAATCTCTGACAAAATGTGTCACAACATTATGTCTGCACCTCTCTTTGACAGTAACTGGCTGCTCATTCTCGTCTCTTCAACAAAATTAGAACCAATTATTCCATGACCAGACACAGCAACCAAAGCACTACGAAAAACATTATTCCAAAGCAGAACAAACTTAAATTCTGCTAAAACCTTTTTCCGTCATTGATGATGCAACCAAATCAGTTTGTACCTATACAACCTCGATTACAAAATGTATAATGATTGCCTCAGATCATATCTTTCGACCCCAGTCTCAAAATCGAT
This sequence comes from Ophraella communa, assembly GCA_035357415.1. Classification (NCBI taxonomy): domain Eukaryota; kingdom Metazoa; phylum Arthropoda; class Insecta; order Coleoptera; family Chrysomelidae; genus Ophraella; species Ophraella communa. The sequence goes on along the minus strand of CM068985.1, from coordinate 41,542,760 downwards.
TCTAACTCCATTTTTTGATACTTCTTCTTTTTTTGGTATCTCCTTGATATTACTACTAGCCAATCAGTTGGATCAGTTGGTTATTTCCAACGTAATAGATCGAATTCCCGCACAAACCGTCATGAAAACAATTTAATGTACCTACAGTGCGATTAGAATTTTTGTATTTTGCTCGCCTGTTCCGCCATTATTAACCGTTTCGAGACACATCACTGATACTGATAGAGTATGTCTATCTGGCATATAAATCTGAGAAAAACCGATCGTTTCAAACGTTAGAATGGTGTCGATATGGAATCTAAATCATCGGCGAGCGAATGAGTGCACGAACTTTTACGGTTATCACCTGACGACATGAAATACCTGGATTTATGGTAATCAAATACCCGATTTTTATATTATGTTAATTTTTTATTAAGATGGGTGTGTGTGTGTGGATTTTAAAAAACTATCCATCGTTTATTTTATATCGAATGATTAAACAACTCATTATACGAAAAATTAAAAATCTATAAAAGTTTTTAAATTAATTGTTAGTGGAACTCTTCTCATCCGTTTGATTTTATGGTTTTTGGGATTTTAAAACGAATTTAATACCCAGTTATTTCTTCGTGTTAGTATCAATTCTAAAGACGTGATAAGATCTATAATCTTTAAAATTATCATTTACTTTTAATAAGCTTTGAATAGTTGGTAATGAATGTAATAACTTAAAAAAAAAGGAATGTCATATTAAGTGCAGTAAACATAAAGTCATTCCAAATTAGTATTTTTTCAATTTGCCATAATCTTTCCTTTGCATAAAGAAAGAGATAAAGATCAAGCTTCCAAATATCGCGCAAAATGATTGAAAGGTTGGTCAAAAAAAAACATCCGTCTTCTTTGGTTAAATACAAATTTCCAACTCATTATAAATTGGAATTTTGTGTTTTACAGTATGGAGGCACATTTTTTAAATGGTTTGAGTCGTTTCTTTGAAAAATAATGCAGCTTGTAAGGGTTGACTAGAAGTTATCTTCATAGAAGCAACCCCAAATCGTGTGGGGTCAATTTTGGTATTCTTCCCTCCATTAAGCATTGATTTAACAGCTTTTTTATCGCTTCTTGTAGTGTTGGTCCTCGCATTTTTAGCATGTCCGTGGTAATTCTGTCCTCTCCAGCAGCTTTTCTCTTCTTTATTTGTTGTAGAGCATTTCTGATATCTGTTTGCGTTAATTCAGAGAGGTCTTCTGAACCCACATCTATATTTGATCATCTACAATGTTTTATTTCTTTTTCTAAACTATTCATATGAAATAATTTCTATTGTTTGTTATTGAATTTAAAAAAAATTAAAATGAAGGTACAAGTCTTGTGCAAACGTTTCTTTGTTTATTGTTCTAATTGTTTAGAATGTTTCTGTTTAAAATATTGATCTAATGTATTTTTTAACAATCTCAAATGGTAAAAACACATTTTATGCGATCGATCACCGCTTCGGCATCACGGTAGATTAACTAAACCAACATAAATTATGAACGTAAGCTCGGAAAGTAAATTCGCCGATGAGAATATGGCATTCTTAAACGCAATATCATAATCTGCAGAAGCAGTTCAGTCAACCTAGGCGCATTACATTATAATTTATTTTTTTGCAGAAGAAATTATCCAGAAATTTATAACAACAACCGCCTCTTAATTTTTAACGAAGCAAAAGCAAATTGCGATCATAGATAAGCAGGGTAATAAGAGCTATTAACTCTTTCCGCGCGGTGTGTTTACAGGGAAGATTTCAAAGGCTAAGTGTTTCTAATTAACAAAAAAGAAGAGGGAAGTTGCTGGTACATTAAATTTTTACTACTTTTTAATATCTTTTGTAGGAAATGGATAATTTGTTCTCAATTATAATGCAAGGCTATGTTAAAATGATTATTTTTTTATTATATCCATTTTAATGAAAGTTGTAAAAATAAGTCATAAAAATTCAATAAAAATTAAAACCGAAATATCCCTGATTTATTCATTTTCATCCCAAACACATTTGGGAAACAAGACTAATTGAAGATAGGGTTTTCTATAGCAAAGACAAGAAACAACTCAACCTGGTTGTAGCACTCACAGATGTCGGTAAGATAGTCCAAAAAGATCATTTCTCCCAATCCCAGAAGTCTGCAGAAGATAAAAATAAAAGAATTTCAATGTACCAAAATTTGATCTCAAGAAATTCGATAGGAGTATTAGACATTGGATAGCGTTTTGGAAATAGTTTAAAAATATGTATAAAGGCCAAAAAATCAAATTGGAGAACGTTTCAATAACTAAAGAAGGTACTGTGGCTAGAAATAGCATTGAGAGCTTTCCCCTTTCTGGATCGAATTATCTGAAAGCTATTGACCAGATTCGCCAAGGAAGAATTCCTGTGGAAACTGCTTAAATCAAGGAAGAAACTCTACAACTCAACTTAGTACTTTGGAATCGCTGGGTGTTGCCAGTGACAAATATGCAGCAGTGCTTGATCAGATTGGTACTCAGACAAATACTAATATTTTAGCTAACATTTAAAGAAAAAAATTGTAGCATACTTCTTTATCTACTCTTCATCACAGCAAATTTGAAATCTTTATTTTATTGTGGTTTTTTTTATTTTTGAAAATCTTATTATTATTTGAAAATTTATCAAAATTATGTTTTCGATAATTTTATTATATATTATTATTTAATTTGGGAAGCAGGACGATGATTTTTAATTTAAATTTATTGTTACTTCTCACCCTCTATTCGAGAAAATTGGATGAAATGTTTCGCTGTAGAGCATTAGCATCTTTGCATAGTAGGACGGTAATGGACTTTGTAAAAAATGACTCGGTCGCTTTTTAGACCGTGATAAAATGAAAAAGGAAATGGGGAAAAAGTAGTTTTTTATATATATAAAAGCAACGGCAATTTGAGTGTTTTAAAAATAATTTAATGAAATGCTTTTAATATTTCACGGGACACCGAATAACTGAGGATGCTTCGCTCTAAACAAAAACGTTTTCATTAAAATGTGAAATGTTGTTTCATTTATGAAAGCACAAAGTTAAAAGTTTAATAAATACACAGGTCTGCAATTATCAGTATAAAGGTTACTAGTTTACTCGTTAGGTTACTCGTCGAACATTTTGGAAAAAAAAAAATGGAATGTTATTTAATAATTGTTTAATTTACATTACAGCTTTGTTTTGATATTGCTTAATTTAATTTAATTTAATTAATTTAATTAATTTAATTAATTTAATTAATTTAATTAATTTAATTTATTACTGTAATTTTGGTAACAGGTGTTTCTAGCCATTTTTTGAAGACCAATTCTTCTTTTACTACTTCTTTAGCTTTTTGATATATGTAATAATTATGATATTATTGTTAAATTTACTTTTGGTGACAGTTTTCCAGATTTTTTATATATTTTTATGCATATTTACTCACAGTTCTGCTACTTTGATTTAGTGACAACAACCACGAATAATAAGCCATTTCTATCTACAATACAAATCTATATTTACAATTAATGTACATACACTTTATCGGTTAATATTTTTATTAGAATATTGGATGGACAGCACAGCGATGTTTTGAGGTCTAGATTAGATATTCTCAATGAATCAACTGCTTATATAAAAGTATATCTCAATTTCATTAAATTTATCCTAAATGAAGTGTGGAATTTGAGTATAAAAAATAGTATGTACCTTTACTTATATTCTAATTGAAAATAATTTTAATGGGTTTTAATTTTCTTGGAAAATTTATATTTAAATATATACGAGATTATTCTGCAATTAATTAAATATTTGCAAACAACAAAACATGCTTACTTCTTATAAAAAATACCTGAAAGAATTCCCTTTCTTTGCTTTTTTAATTTCCTGGATATTCCAAATACATTTTTTATGCTTTATATTTATACTTCTTAGAAAAGCAGAAAAATAACAAAATGCATTTTAAAAACATACAACAACAACTTGTATTGATGTTATCACATCTGAGTCATTGAAAAAGATATGTCATTTTAACAATAATATTTTCATTTTGTCTTTAAACTTTTACAGATCCGAATTTTACTTGGTTACGATACTTTTTAAAACAGAAATTTGAATATCGAGCATCCACTTAAACACGCGATATGAAAAGGGAAACATTTTATTAAAAATCATTTTTATAGTCATTAAACGTCTAAAGAGAGCAACATCGTTTTTCACGAAGTAATAGATGCAAATATATGGTAATGTCGGTTGTGTATAATGTGACCAAAAGTGATGACAGTAAAATTAATTTCAATAATCCCATAGCTTAAAAGTTATATCAGCAGTGCAATGCCAACCCTCATTGTAGGCTTCTTGTCATTTCATTAACATAATCCTGATCCTTTGTCACTGTCTTTAATCCTTTGCTCCCTCTAAGTATCCTCTCAGTAAAACATTCAATATAGAATAGATACAAAGTTTGCCACTTTGCCTCTTTGTTGCTTGTAGTATAAATACAATATAAATACTTAAATATTAAATAGAATACAGTCCTGTACATATATTTGAAAACACCCACGGAGAAGAGTGCGCTGACAGCAAAGTATTGCGCAAGTATTTTCACAAACCTCATTTTTCTTTTTGGTAATCAATTAACATTCTATACATGTGTTGTGTTTTGCCCGCACATAAAGGATTCTGTTAATCATTATCTGTGGTTGGTTGGTTGGTTGGTTGGTATATAACGACGTGCATCAAAAAGTTGGCACCGAAATCGTACCAGATTTATAAATAAATGTAGAAATATACCCATGGGACGATGTCGACATGATCCACATATAATGGACTAATGGGATTTATTTGTTTTGATAGATTTACAGTTAAAGAATTAAGATTACAAAAAGTCATTAAATTAACGGTGCGGTATGTTACGGTTAGAATAAATAAGGTGGTGACATCGCTGGAGGCCTTTATTGGGACAGTAAAGGGCACAGAGAAGTTTGGATAATTTTTTTTTGCTTTTAACACAAACTTTACCGCTCTTTTACGCTTAACACGCTATCTAGGGGACTGAACAATAACTATCTCTTATCTGACAGTTGTCAAACTTTACCATAGATGGCATTAAGGGCTAATTTATAAACTTGCAGTTGCCGTTACCGTTCCCGTTGCTGTTTGACGTTGCAGTTGCCGTTCGTAGTGTCAATTTATAAACTAAATGTTTGATGGTGACTGAAGTTCGGCCAATTCTTTGAAAAAGAAAAAAAAGAGAGTTGAACGATTTTTATTTATTGTTTTTGTTATGAAATTTGAATTATCGTGCAGATTTATTAAGGATTTTTCTTACTAACAGGTCGGCTGAAAAGTCCCCGGTCTACCATAGTAAAACACAATATTTTGACAAAATTCATTTTTTTTATTCAACATAGTTGCCTTCAAGGGCGATACAGCGATTATAGCGACCTTCCAACTTTTCGATACCATTTTTGTAGTACTCCTTCGGTTTGTCCTCAAAATAGCCTTCAGTTTCGGCGGTTACCTCAGTATCAGAGCCAAATTTTTTTCCCGCGAGCATTCTCTTCAGGTCAGAGAAAAGTAAAAAGGCGCTGGGGCCTAGATCTGGAGAATACGGTGGGTGAGGAAGTAATTCGAAGCCCAATTCATGCAATTTTGCTATCTTTTTCGAAGATTTTTGACACGGTGCATTGTCTTGATGAAACAACACTTTTTTTTTCTTCATATGGGGCCGTTTTTTCGCGATTTCAGTCTTCAATCACTTCAATAATGCACAGTAATAGTCGCTGTTGATTGTTTTTCCCATTTCCAAATAGTCGATGAACAATATACCGTGTGTATCCCAAAAAATTAAGGCCATAACTTTGCCAGCTGACTGTTGAGTCTTTCCACGCTTTGGCGGCGGTTTACCGGCCGCAGTCCACTCAGCTAACTGTCGATTGGACTCAGGCGTGTAGTGATGGAGCCAAGTTTCATCCATGGTCACATATCGACGCAAAGAATCGGGTTTATTACGACTTAACAGCTACAAACACTGCTCAGAATCATCAATTCGTTGCTGTTTTTGGTCGATTGTAAGCACGCGCGGCACCCATTTCGCACAGAGCTTCCGCATACTCAAATATTCGTGAACGATATGTCCAACACATTCCTTAGATATCTTTAGAGTGTCAGCTATCTCGATCATATTCACTTTACGGTCACTCAAAATCAATTTGTGGATTTTTTTGATATTTTCGTCGGTAACCACCTCTTTTGGGCATCCACTGCGTTCATCGTCTTCGGTGCTCATTTCACCACGCTTGAATTTTGCGTACCAGTCAATGATTGTTGATTTTCCTGGCGCAGAGTCCGGAAACTCATTATCAAGCCAAGCTTTTGCTTCAACTGTATTTTTTCCTTTCAAATAACAATATTTAATAAGCACACGAAATTCTTTTTTTCCATCTTTTTGAAAATAACAAAAGTTGCTTCAATAAAAATGCAATATCTCACAAACTAATAGTTCCACAGCTGTCATATAGCCTCGGAAGTAGTTGTTTTTTCATGGAATACGGTCAAGCTTGGTATAAGAACTGTCAAGTTTCTTTACCTTGGATGCAGGTGGAAACAATTTTCTACTATTTCAGTTTTATATTTGGAGAAACTTATTTTATTTAATGCAAAGATAATATAACTTATTTGTAAGTAAAAAAGAGGTAATATTTTGACATTGGTCAATTGTTTTTATGTATCAGTGGTGTATACGTATCAGTTTTCCGATTTTCTTCATAACTTTAAGTAAACACCCACTCGAGAAACAGCGCTTGGTCGCGACGGACTCTTATTGGACGGTCAAAAACTTGGAATAAATCACGGTTTTTAAGGCCGCCGAACTTGCTCATTAGAAAAATGAAAAAAAATGCAAGAAGTATTGATGATAGGTGTTAAGATGGCCACCCATGGCGGTAGTAGGTATCTCCTATCGAAAAACGTTTTAACCCAGTAAATCATAACCGAAAAGCAATTTGTTAAGTATGAGTTTCGAGTAAAAAAATTAATGACCGCCGTGCGCGGTCAATATTTACGTAGGCGTTACTTTGGTTTACGATGTCCTTTGAATGTTGTGTGATTACCGACCACGATAAACATAATAAATTTTTAGTGAATGTTTAGGTATTTAACTCTACGAAGTTGGGCGATCGTGTAGAGTGACTAGTTTAGTTGTTTGATAAATCGAAATTCGAAAATAGACACCATAAATAACAATAAGATTAAATAAATTGTTCAAGGTTAAATTTAACAATTAATTTTTACGATACCAATAATATCGATGATATTTAGTACAGTCAAATTTAATAAACGTTAAAAGCTAGTTTCGATGCATTTCAGGGTAATCCTTATTATTTTGAATTGAGGAAAGAGCTCTGTCAAATTTATTCGTACTATTTTGACATAGTACTATTTATATACACATATTTTACTAGTCGCTTGATTTCCGCGCACTGTTCACTCTTCCAGGTGATGATTGACTTTCACACGCTTGTGTTGCCTTTTATATTACCGTAAAGCTTTCGCCAATATTTTTTTCTGGTAATTTCTTGGTCGAATTTGTGTTCACGTACAAAGCTAGTGCTGCTATTCTGGCCTAGGTATTTTTTCTTTGGCACCGGGATAGCCTCTTTATACAACAATTTTGGGGGTCTTTAATATTTACCTCGATGTTCACGGCTTATGCAAATTGCTTAGCGGTCTAAGGGACTAATAATGAAACTGAATAAATCGACTCCCAGTCTAGGCTAGCTGTCGGTTATTCTTAAATTGGCAGGACTGGCTCTTCCATTGTGCACTTATTTGTACACCCGATTATAAGAGAGTTAGATCGGTCTTTCATTGGTATACTTTGGACAAAATATACTTCGCATGCTGAACTACTATGTGATATAGTAATCCTGATGTGCTCTTCATATGCTTTCCCACACGCAAACTGAGCCACCACCAAAAAAAGTGGTTGGCGCCATCAAACGTTCGTTGTATGGCTGTCCTCTTTCTCTCCACACTAATCTGGACTCATCCATAAACATACAGTACCTCCAGTTCTGAAAATTCCAACGACTGTGTTCTCTCGCCCACCGATATCTGCATACACGCTGATCCGCTGTCAACTGTGGATTCATGCAACCTTCTTCTAACAGTTTGGCTAGATATTACTCTTCCGGTAGCAAGCCCAAAGAAGCTGTTAATCCTCGAAGAAGTAAATATTCGGTTTCTTCTTGCAGTTATAGCTGTAAAGCGGTCTTTAGCAGGAGTTGTAGCTGGTTCTCGTCCTCCTCCATGGCTGAAAGTTGCAGACCCAGTTATTCCATGCATGACTGACAACACTTTGGGACACATTTAGCCGAGCATTTAGCCTTGTAGCAAGTCACTGCAAGCACTTCTACACGACTAAAATTCTGGTTAAAGAGATAATAGCGTATAAAAAGAAAAATAAACGAAAAAAACAATTTGCTACAGAGTTTACTGATAAACGCAATTTTCTGAAATCTAAAAAAATATGCATTTCAATTGTTGAGCAGTGTACATAAATTTACATGAAAAAAAAAGTTTCAGAGAGAAAATCATTGGGGAGTTGAAGCTAAAATAAATTCAATAGAAACTAACACAATATTGTTGTAAATGCAGCAAGTTCGTATAACGATCTAGGATATCGCTACATAAGCCTATAAAGTATCGCTTGAAGTAGACATTATTTCATAGTCACCACATGCGGCCGGCGTATTTCAAATAATAAATCATTGATTTGTAACAATAATACAGACTTGTATGTATATAAGGCTCTTGAGTATCGGTTACTACTAGATTATAAATCATTCGGCGATTGATAAATCTTCCTCGATCGATGATTGTGTTTATGAAACTATGGTATACTGACATTTAACCTTTTCTTAAGCCTAATAACCTTTCATATCGCTTGTTGGTACTATTATTACCAATCGTTTCAACTGTTGCGGTTCTATATAATTACGATATTATGAAATTCGCCAGAAAATAGAATTAAAATGTGATTTATTAGAATAAAACCCTGCTGGGTCAGTAGTCAGTGCTGGAATGTTGAAATAAACGACGTATCATAAAATATACATAATATTTGCAACATTGAAACATTTTGATTGGGAATTTCTGAGCTAGCTATATTACTACATTTTAGGTTTTCTTATTTATGTTCAATTCAGTACAATTTCACCTATTTTGCACAAATCTTTTTCTTGCATTTGCAGCTTCACAGTCAGTATCCACCAAAATAAACAAATACATTTTTTTCTGACATTCTCTTTTTTTCCTTTAATTGTTGTTGATATTTTAGGCTACCGATTTATGATTCTTTTTCCCATAAAATATACAAAATTCATTTTATACATGTTACTGTAGTATTGTACAAAGGGAAAAATATAAGACTCTACTGTAAATCGAACTAAATATTTTGTAAAATTATGTTAGAAAATTTCTCAAAAAGTTATATACATATTGGGATATTCTGTATTTTACATTTGATATTGAAAGTACGACTTTATTAAAGCAGATTGCATTCTGTAATGTTTTATAAAGAAAATAATGTTCCTCTCAAGAGAAGGAAGTAAACTATTTTTTTATTAGCTCATTTTAAATGTAGGATGAAGTTTTTTTGTTGTCCAGTGGATATTTATGGATTTGAACTAAACTTTTAATGCCGCAAATAGAACAATTTAATGCAAAACAAAATATACTGAAGTCTAACAACATCTAAACCGAAAACACAATTTTTTGTCTCCAATTAATTACGAGATGGGAATTCTCCCATCTCAAGACGTTTTTCAGTTGATTTACTACCAACTTCAGACATCGTTTTTCCGGATAACATTGAAGACGTCGAATATTACAAGAATGGACGTCTTGGTCTTATGGGAATTACGTTTCTTTGACCTGCAAATGAGATGGCGTTAAAACAAACATTTTGTATTTATTTTCGTACTGAGTTGTTCGCTTGTTTCCATCTATTTGGTACATAAATAAACGGAATAATGCAAAATGAACATTAGACAATGGCTACATAAACATGTAACGAAGAGAATGGGTATGAATTATATACGTAGTTTACAGTGGTGGAGCACTTTTTATGGTATTAAGGAAACTTAATATAAGATAGTTTATGTTTCTGAAAATCAGTTTGCCATTTTTTATTTAAGAAATGTCTGTTGATTTTGAAATTACGTATTAACTGTCATATTTTGTAGTATCTTGAATACCTACAGATTAAAGTAAAACAGTTTTTTTGTCAACATAAATCTCCAGGTAAATCTCAATAACTTTCAATGTTTTTCCGTCTCTAGAAAAATGTGCCAAGTTGTGATAAAAATTATTAGGTAGAAATAAAAAAAATTCGAAAAAAAAAATCGATTGTAACTACTTACGGACGCGTTTAATGGCGCAATTACGACCATTAAAATTTGCATATAATCTTTTGATATTAATTACTTGGCGGTGTAACTAACTCGCAGACATTAAAATGGCGAGAATTCATTTCACATCCGTAATTAGTATTATACGCGAAGATTATAAATTTTACACGATGTTAAGTTTACTTTGAATCGTTTATCGTACAATAATGGTTAATTTAATTATATTAATAACAGTGTATACGATTGCATTTTAATGCATGTTAAGTTTTTGAATATTAAAAGAAAGATAACCAAAAAACTAAACTAACTATTGCAAGGGAGGTCATTCTATACCAAGGAGTATCAATAATTTTTTGGGGAGGTCTTCCTATTCTAGACACTATGACAGAGGATAGATATGTTCGAAACATTATTGAACCCATTATTTTTCCACCATGTAGGATTTCCTTGTATGAACTATATCAAACACACATTTGCGGCTCATGAAAAATGGAACATCCCAATGGATACCATTAACGATCTAACTGTTTCCATGCGTTTCGTCGTTTATTTTTCTATATTTTAAATTCTTATAATTACTTGACCAATATTGAATGCATAAACAAATTATAAGTGTATTTTGCAATACACTTCTTGACTTATAATAATAGTATAATAGTAACTAACAATTCAATGTTCTTCCATGGAAAAAGAGATTACATAATAAATTTAAACTAAACTCTTCTTTTAACGGCATAGTTTCACATTAGATGCTTTTCGTCGTTTATATAGCGACAAGACATCTCTAGCGCCACTTAATTTGGACCCAACCAAGATCTATTCGTTTTTCCTTATTTTGTTTTCTTTGTGGCATAATTCACTCAACGCGTTCTCTTCATTTAAACGATCGTGTTAATTTTGTTGGCCAGTACACAAATTGGAATCGTTCATATGGATTATCCTTTGTGTTGTAACTAGGAATGCCAAGACAATAAATAAACGGATTTTTTCTGTCTGGTAATACTTCTTATTTCCACGTAGGAGCCTAACGCGAGTGTTGTACGAGTATGTCCTATATAGGGTGGGTTCCGTTGTTTATCTTCAATTATTTGGTGTTTTGCCAGCGGCGGGACACGATAAAGTGGGGATGTTATTCCACTGTGAGAAAAAAAGGTAGAAACGGGAAATGCAAATTTTATCAAGTAAAATAAACAGTTAACAGGGCAAAACTGAATTAAAGGCAAACAATCCCAAATTTCTATTAAGTTTGTAGTTTGATTTGCTTTTTTCTTAAGACGTCACAAGATTTTAAATTAATATAACGTATTTATTATTACAAGAAATATGGTCTGCAAGGTCACTAAAAAATAGAAACCACCCACAACTAAGGCCAACTTTTCTATTTTTCAAAAATTTCACTGTTATTTAAATGAGGAGCAGAAAGCTCAGATAATAAATTACGTGCATATTTTTGCTTTCTTGCTTGTTATAAAGAAAAATCATTCTGTCTTTTGCGATGTCCATGTCCAAAAAAAATCCCTTGACCATACTCTCGGCTACAATATTAATTTTTGGATTTTAAAAAAGCAGTATAAAAACCGGAATCTTCAACTGATAAAGCTGAAAATTTTATCAATTGTTTATTTCAGTAAAATAAATAAATTCCCCAACTTTTATTAAAATAAAATCATTTAAACTGGGTGTTCGGATTTTTATGTCACTTAGTATATATAGTTACCAAAATAATATAATATTATCTAATAATAATTATGTACATAATAAGTACATAAATTTAAATTAATAGTTCGTCACACAAATTTCTGTAATAAACGGTTAAATTATATTTAAGTGAGACCACATTAATTTCTCTTAATATAAACGCACGGTAATTTTGTTTAAATAAAGCAGTAAACAAATTAATTTGTTAATGACCGCAAAATAAACATCGCGAATTGCTTGGTACATTTTTCGTCTTTGACTCGTGCCGACATAATATTAGACTTTGACATATTTTGTGGTTATTTCCTATGTCTAATTATCACATTTTAGGATAACTCTAAAAGAAAAATAATCATTGTGAATAGGAATCCTCATCGATATTTCAAAATAAAACTAACAAGGGTTGTTAGTAGGTATTTTATTTCAAGAAAATCCAGCTATTGGTTACCGACAAACATCTTGTCGTATTTGGTTAGTTTTTAGTTTCATAAGAGTGTTGAATAAACACTAATGTTGTTTGTTTTGTATCAATGGTCATGCATATATTACTGTTCAAATATGCCTGTTTAATTTTCATGCAAGATCACTGTCAGTACGTTCACGTCAATGCTGTGTAAACACGTGTCCTTTCATTTGGATTTGGTGTGACGGTTTTTTTAATAGGTCAATGTTGAATTGAAGATAAGTTAGTTTTTTATCTGCAATTCGGTATGGAAAGCCGCTAATAGATTTGAGCATTCGACGTGTTTCAAGACTTAATTCTTTGTGGAAATTGAAGGACTTTGTCTGTTCTTTTATCTTCAAATTCAAGTACTACCCATTTGCGATAAATAAAAAGACATATTATACCAGAAAAACATTTTAAAATTGTAATTTTCTTTTAGCATACACTTTTTAAAAGGCTGTCCTAGCGTATTTTACGTTTTAGGGGTCACAAAATAATGAATTTTGTATGGTTTCGTTATACAACTATCGATTGCAAACACTTTTTTACTCAAAACCACATTTTCGACAGTCGTCTTAGCTTCTAGCCAAGTTGCCACATTTTCTGAGGACAAAAAAAAAATTATTTGATTGATTGAATTCATACGTAAGGACAAATACCACATTAATTTTTTTAAACATCTTAAATTAATATACGAAATACCAAACAAAATAGATGCAAACATTCTATGATATTTGGCCACCAACAGGGAACACACCTAAAAAAAATTAGCCGTTTCTATATATTTTATTGATTTGCTGCCTTTTGGAAACATAAATGCTATAAATTAAAAATTTATCTCCTCAGAATACGCTTAATTTATAACAGTGTTGTTGAAATTTGATTATCGTTACGTACGTTAAATCTAAAAATTAATTTAAAATTCGTCATTACTTTAAATCGGGTATCCTCTTACAATCATTTTTCATGACCAGTTGCCGTTGGTAGTGTCTGTTTTCTGAATATATTATTATTCTTGGTGTTCTAACCCATCAATCTTGCTGATCAGCGTTTACCTTTTGATATTTATGAATCTCGTAATATACGAGGTTTATTTAAAAAGAAATGGGTTTCAAATTATGGTGATAGTGTTTTATTTACATATAAAAATCGTTATGAAATGGGAAAAAGAATGTATAAAATTGTATGTAACAATGTTCTACGTAAAAAGTTAACAAATGCCAATGATGAGTCTGCTTTGAGCAGAGAACAAAAGCTTGCGGTTTGTATATAAGAGACAATGAAGAATGCCTCGATTCACCCAGTACATCAACAATTGATGAAAACTGCTAGTGCTTATTTGATCCCCTATGGCCTTGACGATGGCTAATAGCTGTGATAGCCTCATGGTGGCCAATACATTACCACGACTTCCCCCTACGTTTTTCATGCAATCAGTAAGTGGCCTGGAGAGTCTTGCTCATCCATATTTATATAGAATCTGCATTTTTCTGATTGTTCTAGTTTCGATTTTCTTGGGTGCTCTCTTATAAACTCTGTAAGAATTCTTGAAGTGGTTTTATTTAGATTTACTAAAGACTTTGATCTTTTGGGATTGATGATTCCAAGGATTATTTTGGATTGTCTCCTCTTTCTAGATACATTTATATCTGAGTTTCTAATCTATTGTCTTTAGTTTGGGTATGTAGATATTCTTACCTGATCCTCTAAAAGTTGCTAGTTCCATTAACTGGGAATTTCAATTGCCAGGTCGTTGTTTGAGGTACTTTCTTGTAAGGCACATACGTTAATTGCTTATAATTGTGTTTCAGATTTCAGTTTTTGTTGTGAGATCTATCTTTTCTTACTCTGCTAACTTTCAAAGTTTTTTGAATCCATTCTTGTACAATTTCATCAAGTTTTTTCATGACTAACCAATATTTTAGTTGTCCCACTGGATTATGTTGTAAATTATTGTTGGAAATTTTTTCTCTATAAACGGTTTGGAAACAAAAGCATTTCTCGTTGCACAGTTTTCGAGTATCCACTTCATTCAGCTTGTTTGTAATAATATAGTTTACATTTTTAACATATGTGTTGTAAAAAAATATTCATAAATATATATTTTATATCCAGTACTGTTTATTTTGACTTATACTGTAGGGGGCAATCCCGCCAAATATAATAATTCCGAATTCTGCTTATTTTCCGATCAAACCTCGTAAATTCACATTAAAACTGACACCCGTTCGTTGTTTCTAATCTATCGTTACTGTCAGATTTTTTGATAATTCTTAAATTCTTAGTCACATTGTGCGTACCATGAATTATTCATTGAAACCTTACATCAGGGAAGTAGAAAAAGGAAACATTTAAATATTATTTATAATAAAAAAATTAGTGTTCCTGTCTGTGTGTTTATATGTGTAAACCCTGTAGAACGTAGAACGGTTGTTAAACAATGGAAACTGAAAATAAATTAGGTCATTTCTTACTCGTTTCCACGTATCATCAGCGTTGTAAACAGCGGCACAACTGGAAACAAAACAATCTCAGATTACGAGAGTCGATCGTAGGATGTTTTTCGAGGTGCGGTCTAACCCTCCTTACACTCCGTGTAGGTACCTTCGTAGTGCCTATTGGAAACCGAAAAATAGCCGCAACAAGCTCTATGGGAGACTAATTTTCACTTGTCATAACAAAGAAACGTGTACCCGTAAAATATAAATCAGTGACAAAGTGATGGAGGAGAGAAAGCAAGGCGTTGCAGCATAATTTATTTTTCTAAAATCCTGAGAATTTCTATATGAATAATGGGTGCATTATGAATGTCTCTCATACACACCAATGACATTCATACTAGACATTTGTGATATAAAAAACAAAATGTAGATTTTCTTGAAGAACTTAAAATGAAAACAGTTTGGACGTTTTTCGATTTCTATTGCTTTTCTAATTATTCGAGGTTTTAAGGAAAGAATGTTGGCTAAGGTTCGGGTATTAGGGTTGATGACACTTTTGTTATCTGGCCTCATGGATAGGAAGCATTGGACTCTTTCTTATTCCATCTAAACGGTATACATCCTAGTATTCAGTAGGTAGAAGAAAACCAACACATACAAACCGTTATTTAAACGCCAAATCACATCATTATCCTTCCCAACTCAATTCGGTTGTTAACTCTTTAATATCTCGCTCTATTCGTCTAAATGATATCAATAACAGAGAAAAATTGAATTGAAGCACATACTCAGCATCCACAAAAGTTGAATGTTTGGATGGGAATTTTTCCAAATAAACTAATAGGACCATTTTTTATAGTCTTCTCTTTTTACTTGTATTTTTATAGCTTGATGATGGTCTCATAAAACCAAAACTAGTTGCAACGTTTAGAAACTTTAATTAAAACATTGTGGGATCGACTTTGTATTTTTCTGTGAATTTTTCTTTTTATTGTTATCTAAGATATTCAGGAGTATAGTTTGAAATGTTTACATCTCTATTTTGTTTTCTTTCTCTACGAATAACAAATTATTGACATTCCAAATTGACAGAAGAAAAAGAAAATACGGTTTGAATTTTATCCGTAGGAAACACTTCCAGTTTATCTTGCGGGGATTTGTCGGGAAGAAAAGAGAATAAAATAACACAAATGAGGATGTCAGTGGGAAATCGGATTAAGGAATCGCTTTAATGGGACTCGTTATTTTAGCTCTATAAGAATGAGGGAACGAGAGTCGTTTAAGTGCCCTTGTATTTTTCACAATAATTAGGATTCGTTATTTATTATAAGCTAAATAAAGGCGAAGTAATAGACTTTAAATTATATAATTTAAATAAAATTCCATAAAAATAACACGTTTTGGTAATTTAATAAATCCCGAGATGTCAGTTTAAAACTGTAATTTCCAATCAAACACATATATATTTTTATATTTTGTTGTGTTTCCATAAAATTATCGATGATATGATAAAATTTTGACTGAACACGCAACCGCCTACTAAATTTATCAAAAATGTTTGGGTATTTACATAATTTTTCTGACTGCAGCGCTTAACGCGGCCGGTCGCCTCGTATTTCCAAACACATTTCACTCCCATTTCTAGTCTAATCGAAAGCAATTTAATTTAATTTCGGCCGTTTGTAGATGAGAACATGAAAATTCCATGATTGGCTTTCGGACGTCTGATTAGAATCGAAAGGGGTCATACTAGTTTAAGCCAAGTCTTATGTTTAACAAAAAGCAACTGAAAGATGAACAAACATTGTTTTCAAACATATTTGGTGGATAATATTTACATAAAAGTTACTTTTTCTACCCTAAAATGAACACTATCGATTTGATTCCAGTGCTACCTTTAAAAAGGTACCTAAATCTACGAGGTCTGGCTATTAAATAACGAGACTGCCCTCGCAGAAGGCGTCTCCTAGAGGGGTAAGAATAATAAACATCATCACTTGTGATAAAACCTGGATATGTTTTACTAAACCTAACCAAAAAACAACATTTTAATCAATTGTGAGAAAATGTATTAATATTTTTTATTGTAAATACCTAGTGTTTCAACATTTTACAATACTCGAAAATAAGTGATAATCCTCTTTCTTGTGAACCAAGTCCATTTAAAAAATTAAGCATGTCCATAATCTTTGTTTTTATTGTTTGCCTACTTTTTGCTGCTGTCACCTTTTTTTTCTCGCCCGTGTCGAGATAATGAACCGAAGTAAATAATTTAGCACCCTAATCGGAAATATATGACGTCAACAAAATGCGCGCTTTCGTGTGATGGATTAATAAATATTATTTTTTTGTTGCATACACCCGTCGGTTTCCTTCCATACAATTTGTTACTTGACTAATAAAAAACACCTCTGGCTGAGCTGGCGAACAGAACAACAACACGCAGGACATAAATCACACACGAGAAAATTTTTATGACACCTTTATTTTACTTTTATATTCTTTCCGGCTGGAATGTTTAGATATTTGTGGCAAACATTTGTCCAAGATATTTTTGTTAAAGCTTATTAAAATAGTAATAACTGCAGGTAGGATTGCCATTTTAATTTTCTTTCAAATGCAATATTCGCCAAAAGAAACAGTGTGTTTATATATATAAATTGTAAATAAAAAATACACTTCTTAAAATATTAAGCTTTAAAAATTTTATTTTTAATCTTTTAATTGCTCAATTGTGATATTACAATATCACAATGAATACCTGGCAACATTGCAAAACCCAAATCTCAGTTAGATGCAAAATGTGTTGCCTATCTACCCTTTAACTGTTGGTTGTAATCTGTTCATAAATCAACCCATAACTCAAAACAGGGGCCACTTTATATATAACCCAGATTTAGAATTTTATTTGTGCCCACCACTGGTCTTAATGTATGAATTATTTCATAATTGTACTCAATTATTATCAGTCGATTAATAGGGTCTCATTTTAAAATCGAGGAATTTCGAATATAAAATGAAATGTTTTTATTGCTAATTTTATTACAAACAAATATGCTAAGCTAAGATATGACACGCCAAAGTTCAGATTAATACGAATGAAATTATGATAACGCTCAAGTTATTCTGAAATTTCTCTGAATAGGTATTTTAATTCGGGCCAAAAGTAGTTTGAGAAGGTACCTATAAAATAAAATACTATTACACCATGAAAGTATTGATAACTTATCATTTAAATACCTTTAGTCGTTTCTCGTTTACATAAAACATCCTTTTTTCTGGAAATAATTACTTGTAGATGCTAATTTTAACCTGTAATTATTTCAGTAATTAAATAAAGAAGTGAAACCGTTAAGAACCTAAAATTCAAAGATAAGGCGTTAATGTTGTTTGTATATTTAAATTAAGTAGATATCGACTTCAAATTAAAAGCTATAATAGATGTAAAATAAAAAATTGAAACAAATAAATTACATATTATTTTGTTTTTTCTAGGTAAGAATGTCGACCAAAGTCCAGTGGTTTATGAAGTGAAGAATAGAAAAGTCAGATGGAGCCGTAAAATCAAAGGTAAGTCTTAGAGACCATGAGCGAATGAAATTGGTTGTTAACACATAAGCCAAGTCCAACTCTTAAATTTGTAATTTATATTATAGAGTTAAAAATTCTAAATCCTATTTCCATCTATCAAACAAAAATATAAATTAATGTTCTATACAAATACGTTGAAAGTAGTTTCCTGTTTTACCGAGCAGATTTCTACGGAATTGTGAAACATTGAACTTCTACTTTTACTATTTTGCGATAGATGGCGTACGAAGTTTATATGTATAAAGTGTTGCCTACGGTTGAACATCATTTTAGTTGTATACATTATTTTATTTAGTCTAAACACGTTCGTGTGATGTTTGGAATGGTTTTAAACTATATTGTGGGGGTGGACAATAAATCGTTATGGCATAGGAATTTAACAGATTTATCTCTCTATAATAAGCCCACTCCGGGATTTGTTTTGTCCGTAGAACAATGGTTAAAACAATAAAAATATATTTTTAAACTCTTTATGTACCTATGCGTTTTTTCAATATGTTAATAAACAATTTAAACTTAACAAACACTGGTAGTTCAATCAATTTTAAAAATAAAACTATGAACAAATACAAAGAGTCATAAAACTGGAATAAATCTCACCTAACCAATTCTCATTGAACTTTTGTCCGGTGTTTGTTGGTTTTATGACCTAATACTCCTAGTGTTACAGGTAAAAACTATTAAAATGACGTAAGACGAACGCATTAAGTAAATGGTGTAATTCAAAACCCACTTCATTCGCAAACAGGACCGAACTGATTCTGTATTTATTAACAAATATTTCACTTAATATTTTTAATATTATTTTTAAAATTTATTATTCCAATAGCCCATTAAATAATGGTATATTTTTCTCCAACAACTATACTTTTCTGCTAAGTATATGCGATTGAAAACAATTAAAAATGGGGTGAGACATATTTATTAATTAAAATAACAAGAGCGATCAAAATATATAACCATTTTCAAAAATATTTGCAGCAGACAAAGGCATTCGAGGTCTTCCGGAATGTCCATTTAGACAGATCTTTGGCGATTTTTATGTACTTTGTTGTATTATTGTTATTGAAAGATTATTTGGTCTGTTGATCCACAAACTGGTTTCCCGAGAAAACGTGTTAGGTAATCCATATGACGGCGATTTTGCTGTTTATACTAGATTGTGATGGCAAGAGTGATATACAGGGTGTTTCAAAAAAAGGTACCACCGTCTCTAGGATAAGTAAAAAACTGAAAAATAATTGGGGTTTGCTTATTAAAATTTTTTTCTAACGCCATCCGTTTTCAAGATAAAGGGCGTTGAAGAAAATGAAAAATTACACGTTTCTTACGATTTTGCGGAAACTACTGGCACCATTGCAATGAAATTTTATACGAATATGTTTTGGAAGCTGATATATCCCATGAATTTGTTTTTATAACTAACTCTCATAGAGGGCGCTAGTTACACGATTCATACAACGTATTATTCAACATAACTTTTTTTAGGGTAGAATTATTAGTCAAAACTCCAAGTGAACATAAACATCGTTTAATTCTACACCAAAAAGGTACTTTTGGTAAAACTCGATATTATGTACCGTTTTCGGAATATTTTGATTTGAAAATTATGAAGTAATAATCGCTAAGCAAACCCCAATTATTTTTCAGTTTTTTACCTATCCTAGAGACGGTGTTACCTTTTTTTGAAACACCCTGTATTTTTTAGGAATTGAAGCGAATGAATCTTTATAATTAGCAATTTATGTTGTGTTGGGCTCGTCAATTTTATGAATGTGTCCTGTGGTTCTCCAGTACGTAAGTACATTGCAAAATTGACACCTATTTCACTTTTGGAGGAAGTGAATACTTTCCAAAAACGGCAGAATTCTACTACTACAAGTTATTATAAATACAGCTTTCTTATTTGGTAGATATCTTTGAAAAACTAAATACTCTTAATCTTCAACTCCAATGAATACATTGAATCTTTTTGAACATTGCTTTAATACAACATAACAACAGCTTTATCAGAGTACACCTCTGCACAATATTTATTTGAATTGTCAGCATCGGGACCAGTTCGAATTATAAAAGTGAACAGGAACAGGAAAAGGTGTGTTCAAAATTTAAGCCAGGGGACAAAATGAAGAACAGCAAACACGTGTAATTTTTTTTAACCAAGTTGCCGTGAGAAGTAGAAAATAAAAAGTATTACTTAATTTTGAATACTGCATCACTTAGGTATACAGTGGAGTCATTATACTCGGAACGCCTTATCGTATTAACTGATATCACACATAAAATAATGTGTGTGAATATCATATATGTGGTGTATCTTTGATTTCGTTTTGATAGTGTAAACATAATACGGCACGTGTTTGAGGAATTTTAATTTGGCTTACCCTCATAAGACAGCTCATACAGTGTGGTTTTCTAAATTCAGCGCGATGTATTCTAAGAATTGTTGGAACGGTTTTGCAATGCGCCGTTGCCGAATACTCTCTTAATAAACCTTAAACTTTGCAGTGATGTATTAGTGCAGCGGTGACTGGTCCATGATAAATTATAACTTTTTTAATTATCTTTCTATAATTTTTAACTAATTCTTATTTTATATATCTTATGCTTCTCTTTGTTTGTGTTTGTGTAAATTAGTTCTGAATATTGTCACAATATGAATCAACACCTTATATTTGGAAAAATAGAAGCCGCCAACATGTTCCTAAATAAACAAACCTATAAGTGGAATGAATTAAAATAAATCAATTTATAAACAATTTAAGTTTAAATTTGGTAACTCAATCAAACCTAATCAAGGATTATAGAGAGGGTCGTCTATTATTATTCCCTAGGAATACCTACAGGGTGAGCAAAATTGAAAAATTTTCATACTTTCTTTTATATCATGCTAAATTAGGTTTTTTGAATTCCGGTTGATTCTGAATGGAGTGCAAATAAGAAATGTTATAGTATTGTTAATTTCTGTGACCCTTCTATGGATTATTCATTTTAAACAAATTGGCCTTGATACCAATATGGTCTTAGGTGATTTCCATCTTAAAAACAGGTGTAATTCACTAAAATATTCTACTGGCTTACTATAAATATATCTTTGCAAAGTGCTACGCTGTTTTCGCACAATTCCAAACATAATAAATCCAAGGAACGGCTGACCTTCAAGTTAAACCATGTGTGTGTATATTTTACCTCCCACATATTTTGCCAAATGTTCCTTATTCATCAATGTTTACATAATCTCAATAACGATTACCTTTAGTATTTTATGAAGAACTTTAATATATTCCACCAAATAAATATTTAAACATGCTAATTAATTAGGGTGAGTTATTGTAATCAAAATTTTACTAATATATTTATATTTTATTTACATTTTTGATACAATATTACGTTTTGCGATTTGATAAAACGAACTGGGTTATCGTTTTTGTTTATTTTTAATCTTATTATAAATGTTATTAATCGATAATTTGATTTGCAATTTATAGTAAATAATCTAAAAGGGACTACACAAATCGGAAAAGTCTAGAGATATTTTTATAAAATAAAAAAAATAAAATGTTGCAGATGGTCAATTTAAATTTTAATGGTACAATTGCACAATTAAAAACCAATGAAAAAGAATATTTCATATACCACAATAAGGATAAGACTTGCCAGATCCAATTTGCAAACTAGACCAATCAAAATTTACTAAAATCGTGATAATCAGTCATTCTTTGGTTTTTTTTTTATTTATTACTCATTACGATGCATTTCCTGTGTCGTTGACAATGTTTGTAATAAATTAGTTTTTTTTTGACGTAACCATCTAAAATAAGAAAAGTAGATAAGGAATACCATGAGCAATTATTTGATCGACCTTGACAGTTTCAACACGCCTCGTACACATTTCGGTTCAGTAAACCTTGTCTTGGGTGTTCGTAATCGAAAATGAGAAGGCATTCGTTGCTTAAGGATGTCTCGAAATCGTGATGGTAAACCTTTTACCTCTGGGGTTCAAAGTAGTTAGTGCGGTAGCTATGAATATACATTGTTTTTCTAAATTGTTCTTATATCTTTAAACAAATCTGAGGAATCAAGAAAAAATCTAATTTTTGAGAATAAATGGAGAATAGTGCAAAAATTTGAATACATTTTAGATAAAGAATAATAATACTAGAGGTCTGATACAACTCAATCATGATTCATTATTCCCTCAAAAGAGTATAAAAACGGATCCAGCTTCTATAAGGAATTAATTTATAACCAGACCTGTGTATAAGGAATTTATAATTAAGCAAATATTCAGCAAGATTAGGTGAAATAAAGGCAACAATAAAGGCAACACCTACTAGTTAACCTTTGATCAGTTAAAAAGCACCGTTTATAAATTTATACCCTTTGGTTACTCGTTTATATCTTGGATTTTAACGGCAACGGCAATAATAATGAAAATTTTTTCGTTACAATTTTTTATGAAACATCCAGCTTCCGTACTATATATAAGAAGATAAGCTCTAAGACTCGACTACGTAGTTGTCTTTTTCAAGATACTATCTACGTAGTAAAGAAATTTTTGTTTCTTAATGTTTCCTTCACTCTCCATTGGTGGAGATGTTATAGAGCGATTAGAAAATGTTCGGAGAGAATCTACGAAGGCATGCTAAATTATATAAGTGGATTATATGAATTTTAATTGGTCTATTTCGTATACAACTTCCTTAATTGCAGGTTGCTAAGATATATCGGCTAATGTAATTTCTTTTCTCTACTTTTGTTGACAACAGTTAAGCACCGCCGATTGTTTCAAATAGCATTATTTTATAAATTTATTTCCGAAAATATTATGGCAGGGGATCTCAATTGTATATTACTAAAATTAAAAAATAAGTTAATAATAAAAGCTTCAGTAAGATCAATTTAACCAGCTATTTTTAGCACGTCAATTGCATCACGAAAATATTTAATTCCCTATATATTAATAGTAGCTTCTAGTAATTCCTTTGTAATAAAGTTTATTTTTTCCTAGACTATAAACATTTGTCATTTTTTTGACAAATGGTTTCCTTTTTACTAAACATTTTTCCTTCAATAACTAGGTTGTTCCATAGATACACTGCCGGGCATAAAATTAGGATAACAGCTTACAAAGGATGTGGCAAGCTCTCGATTAAATCTTGTATCGCATTTGAACCTAGTCAAGATACTGGGTGTAACCGCCGAGCATTCATCATCATCAGTGCTATTTAATCCCGATGGATTACGGCTACTACGAACGCTTTCTTCAACCCCTTTAGATTCTCTCTATTCTCTATTTTATGTCCTGGCTTTTTCGATTATGTTTTTCCATGTTTTTTGTCTCTTTATAAGGTTTTCCATTCTTTGATCTTCAATAATATTACATTTTCCTCCATATGATTCCACCATCTACTTCTCGGTCTTCCTTTTCTACCCAGGTTGTTATTTCCTTTAGATTTAACTAAGAACAATAAATAACTGCACGGTTAAACTAAACTTCCACTATTTATTTGAAAAATTCGCTTTAAAATCAATTACAGCTGTTTCGCTATAACTAGCATCGTCAGATTGACATATTGTCTGACGATGCTAGTTATAGCGAAACAGCTGTAATTGATTTTAAAGCGAATTTTTCAAATAAATGGTGGAAGTTTAGTTTAACTGTGCAGTTATTTATTGTTCTTAGTAAGATGAACTTCCAAAAAGTAGAGGTTAACACAATCAATTTCCTTTAGATTTCCTGTTGGTACTCTTCTTATAATATGTCCAATCCATTTCAGCCTTTTTGCTTTTGCATATCAGTGTATATTTTCTTCCCTAATTTTTTTTCTGTTTCTGTATTTCTTTTCAGTCTTATTTCAATATTCCTGGTTATATTTGGCCCAGTTTTGATGTTAATATTTTCCTTCACAATTGTTTTAGGTCGTCTTCCAATTTTTCATTATTGGGGTTTGTTTCATATTTTATCCTTTCTTTTTTTAGTTTGTCCTATCAATGTTCCCAAATTGCTAAAGGTTGATTTATTTTCGTACGATGGTTTCAAGTGCTTTAAAAATTATTTGGGATATTAAATCTTTTTGTTTTACTCCTGTGTTTTTTTAAATAAAGAAAGCAACTTGATTTCTTAAAGAAATTTTTTTAGACACATTTTTCTCTTGAACTCTATCAAAACAACAAAAACTTTGTTTTTTTCAAGTACAGTATTATATGTATAAAAATAAATTTACTCCAATTTTATGTCCAGCAGTGTATGTATAACTTCCCCATAATAAACCCGTATTTTATTACACTTATATAGTTTTACATTAAACTCCTGGGGTAATTCTGTCTAATTCGAATACAAAACACCCTCGTATCAGTAAAAAAAGCTTTCAAGTGTAAAACCTCACTTAAAAGTTAACCAAAAAAATTAAGGGTGTCCCAAAAGGCATTTAAGTAGAACATATTGCACGACGTTATCTCTATTTCCTATAGTAGGTACCTAGGGTATATAAAATTAAACTCTATTTTAAAGTCACACATGTGGCGCGTTCCCTTTAGTGACAGACAATCAGACACGTAGCCGTATTGCCAAATGTACAGGATATACCTAAACATATGATTTATATATTTTTTACGTAATGGACTTTTGTTGTAAAAACATAACCATAATGTGTTTTAGGATCAGGAGAATTTGTTAATTTATTGTGGTGTATTAAATGTCTAAAGTCGAGATCAGAGTGTTTTGTAAGACTTAAGACTACGACCTGAAATATCTATTGTAACAACGCACCCCTTGGTAAAAGTCGTTTTCTTAACCTTACACCTCTAATGAAGTTCTCTAGAATGATCGGTAAAACTTCATCTAAATCAGTCGATCTAGTCTATTGAAGTTTAATTGTTGTTATTTTGCTTTATTTCAAATCAAGTCTAACTCCACAAATTTTGTCAGTCACTAACTTATTTTGGGAAATCTCAAAATCGTGACATGACTTTCCTATCCAAAACCTGCTACATATCTGATGAATTACAAAGTTTTCATTTCAAACACATACTTTTATACGCTATTTGTTGCAATGTGACGAATTAGTTCCTACAGTAGACAAAATTAACCTTTGCCCTGACGTCATCATATGTTGTTTTTCAATTTTGTTTTGAGTCGAAAATGCCTTTCAAAAAGTACTTTGTATTAGCGTGTGCGAACACCCACATTGGTGACTTTTTCAAATTTTGTTTCCATCTTATAGAATTTTCTTTCGATGAATCAAATATACTAAAACTACAGATTCCACAGAACTTTTGTCACAAATGACAACACGCTGGATATTTTTACAGAAATTAAGGCATGTGTGATTCTCGGAAGAATCATAATAACAGTGTTGCCACATTGAAATGGACCAACTGTGTTATCGAGCAACCAGTAGCCATTCTAACTTATCAATCACCCTGTATGTTTGGAACAAATCATGCATGACTTGTTTCCCTTTTTCTCATTAAAATGTCGAATTAAAACAAATTTTGCAACGTTGTATTACTTCGTAAGTTAGTTTGGCACAATTAAAAGTTACGTAGGGTGGTTTGTAGTGCAGAATAATACGTGCCTACCTACCATATTCAGAATTAATTCATGGTTACAGCCCGTTTACTAATAATAATTCCTAAGGTTGTTCGAAGCGGGTGCTTATTTAAATAGGCGTAGTGTGCAGCTGAAAATGTATGCATGACCTATATTTTAATCGGAGTCCTATATTTTTAACTGTCTGTAACAACTGTCAACTTTTTATCTACAGGATAATTGTAACTTTGGAATTTTTTATTTACATGCAAACAAAACAAATGCATATAAAATATTTCTTATATATTGCAAACATTGGATATTTAGAAAAAAATTAAATAAACAATTATAATTGGAGGTTCCTATAGTTGTAGCTTTAATCTTTAACAAACCATTTTTAAAATTATATTTATCACTATCCATTATAAGGTCTTTTCTTTTTTGTAGATTTCTTAAAGAGGTGTATTCTCCTTTAGTTGAATTTGGACAAGGTGGACGGAAACAATTTACATAATTTAATGCGATATCCCCTCTTAGTAATAATTATATCAAGTGTTATTCCAGAATCAGGTTGGCAACTAAGTTTTAAAGATATCTTGCTAGTGTTTCCATCAGAACACACAATCTAAGTGAAAATGAAGATATTTTGTCTTTTTATATTCAGTTTTTAAGTTGTTTTGCAATTAATGAATTTATGAATTAAAATAACTTAAAAAATGAATATAAAAAGACACACTAAAATGGGTTTTATTATTTTTATTAAATAGGGACTAATGAGCCAAAGAAATTACATTTTAGTATATTCACAAATATATTTAAACGATAAACAAAGTTAATATTTCATATTCAAATTAATTTTGCTATCAATACTAGTGCCTATTGTTATCAGATTCATTAAAAATGTTTTTTGGAGAAAAATATTTGAATCGAGGATTTATTCAAAAGTTTGACAACGTTGCAGACCCAAAATGCACCCAACGCACCGGTGCACCGGCCTCGTGCAGTGAGCACACCAACCCACAACCATCGAACCATTCTCCGCTCACCATCAAGGGCCCTCGATAGAACAACACACATGTGTAATGTGTGTAAGAGAAGGTCCCAAATTTAACAAACTACGATTCGTTTTAACTTTTAACTAAGCACATATCCAAGCTAATCACGAACGAAGTCGGAAATTCTATCTACTACTACGTGTTATGTGTCGGATTATAGAATAATACTGTAGTTTAGTACAGAAGAAACACGGCAAACTGCGGGTTATTTCTACCATGGGTTCAGAAAAATATTAAAAAAGAATCGTATCACCTGCTGTGTGTGTGTTTTATGAAAAAGTGAGGTTACCATCACATTAACATATTTCGGTTCGTTTTTACTTGAAAACGGTTCTTGCTTTGTGTGTGGAATCTAGTGAAATTATTAAATTACCAATGGATGTGAGGTTACTAAGTTTTCGTGGTTTTTGTGATGTTTTAAAATATAGATGAGGGAAAAACGTAAAATCCTTGGGTGTATATTAATTTATTTGTTAAAATGCCGAAAATGGAAACTGCTAGAGATGGAATAGTTTTAATAAAATGTAAGTAAATATATTTCATATTTGTTTATGTACTTACGTGATTAAAAGATAATTGGGGAAATTCTTTCAATAATAAAGGTTGGTAAGGAAATCAGAGCAATCTACAATATTTTTAATGGACATAAAATGTTGCATCTCTTCGTACTTAGATTAGTTTTATTTGTAGCAACATTTATTTTATGAATATTTTTATTTCTTTTTTTTTTCTTCATTTGTTTTGAAATAATTGTAATTTCATTTCTGTAGTCAAAATAATTGCATAAAATTTAAGAAAGTGATTTCTTGTTAAAAATTAATGTATTTTTTTAATAAACCTATAGATTTACATGATTCCCCAAGGACATCCACTCAAAAGTGAGGAAAATGAATCATTTTGATTTTTTTTTCTCGAATATGAGCAAAGTTACAATTTTACAAGTTGTTAAGATTCTCTAATTCGATTTTTTAAATAATCTAAGTTGTCAACAGACGTTTCGTAAACGGAGGTAACTCCTAGCCATGCCATAAACAAAATGCAAGTAACTAAGTTAAATGTAAGGCAATAAGTGACATTTGTGAAAAACCCATCAAACTCATTTCAAGTGAAATTAACAACAAGAGTATTGACAATTTTACTACAAAGGATATTGTGAGAGTGAGACTATACAACCCCAGAGCTTCCGCAATAATTAACCTTCCTAAAAAATATTATATTATATGGGCAGGTTAAAAGTGTGTACCTACCTAACTACCATTTTAAATTTGTATGTCTACGTAACACGAATATTATCTGCATAAAACTAAAGTACTCCTGGTGGTTCGTTGACCTCGTGTTAAAAATCTGTTCTGAATTTATAATTTCCTATTGCGTTTTTTATAAATTTTGCCTTTGGCAATTGCATGCACAAAATACTTTCGTAAATCGTATAATTTGCTGATTCGACCGGTTTTGTTTATATCTATTGTATTTTTATAAATAAGTAAGTACTACCTAAAAAGATGTCTAGAAGTTTGGCTGCTTTAAAATGTTTAGTAAATTAATTTCATTTGTAGTTTTGTTTCATGTGTTAAACAAATAACTAAAAACTGTAAAATAATGAACAAATATAATGCCGAAATAAAGCTTTTGAACGAAAAAATTTAAAAATGGAAAAAATCGGTTATTAATAATGAAGATTTGCTATAATTTCAACTACTTGTTTAGTTACGCCTATGATTTCTCGGGATTGTTAAACAATTTTTTAGTTTAACATTGTTGATTATTCTTTTAAAGGTTTTGTGGTATTTTGTAGAGATAACTGACAACAACTTCCATTGAATACAACATTTACACCAATTGGATTTAAATAAATCGAATGCTATGACTTTTATCTTTACACAGATGATTAATTTTCTTAAAAAATAAATAAATAAACCATGCATCATAATATTATTTCCGAAAAGCTAACAAGAATATTGTGAAATCGTATTTGTGAGCGATAAGGGTTTAGTTGGAATTTCAAGTGGGATATAAAGAGTGCAGACGACAGCATAGTAAAATCAGTTTTTTTAAGCGGAATATGTCAGTGTTTTTTAAATTCCCATATTTTGTTTATCTTATACATGAACCATTACGGTTTTTACGTTAATTTTATAATTATTTATGATTAAGAAAGTACGTTATTTCTATAATTTATTTGTTTATATTTATCTATAATTTTCTTAGTATTTAGACCAAAAGACCAAAATTTACTCCAGAATCCCGAGCAGAATCTCCCGTTGGTATCTGTAGGACAAATCTGGTCCATCACAGCAAACAACACTAATTAATTAGATTTTGTTGCAATAAAACAATCAGTTATTAACCGTATTCCATATTTAATCAAATTAACTGCGTCGTTCACGACTCCCTTTTAAATCCACGACCTACACTCTAACAAAAATTGATGCTACTGAAATACTGAACATTTAAAGTTGTACGGCAATTGAAAGAGTTGTCAACCCCCCGGTGTTAACCCTATTTCGTCCACTAAGGCTAGTATCTTATAACAATGTTTTGAAAAACATTTGATTTCACGCAATACACAGAAAAGTGTATTAAAATGATAAATATTTTAAACTATAATATTGATCTCAAAAAACAGACGACAATAATTACGAATACTTTGAAATGATGCTTTTTCTTATAGCTCCGTTTTTTTGTATGCACTTACTTCGGCATTAGAACGTCAATTTAATGGAGTCATTCAACAAAATGATAACGATATAAATAAAAATACATCGAACGTAAAGTAGGTACGCCCCATTAAAAAATCTTTTGATAAAACCGCCTACAGTTCACTTCGTCTGTAAAATCGAGACGCTCCGATGACGTAAAGAAAATATTCCTGTGTACAAAAAAATCTAAAGAACTGAATAAAACCTTTCATCATATTGACTTAAGTATCTAAGAATCTCTCTTTTTTTCTTTCAATTCAAAGGTTGATTAAAATCATTTTGAACAATTTAACATTTACTGGACTCGATCTTAATTTTTGTTCTTATTGTCAGTGGAAAATGGATTTTAAGATTACCCTTATTTCGACAGAAACAACAAAAAACTATTTTGTGTGCATTTATAAGTTTAAATGTAACCAAATGGAAAAACGTAGACAAATTATTCTGGGAAAACCTCGGGGAAAACATACCGCGCTCTAGCGGATTTATGGAAAATAATTATTAACTTTTCTTGGAATATAAGGCAATACGTTTATTTCATTCTCCGAATTTTGAGCCACCTGTAAGGCCACTTTACCTCCTTAGGTGAGTTTCATTTACAAACCTTTTAGTAAACTGAAATGAATAGTTAAATTATAAGCATTGCCATCCACCTTTTGACAAAGAATTCCAAGTAACAAGTTGTGTGTTCTCAGGTATAGCAGCCATATTTCAATACTCTACTAATTTTCAATCATAATTCTTATCAGCATCTAAAGAGAACGGACCATAAAAATAATGCAATTTAAAGATAACTAATTAATTTATCGAGTTCTCATTACAATTACTTAAATTTAAACGGCTACTTTAATTGTATATATGCGAAAGGTCATGCACAATAACTCCTAAGTTTACTAACTAAATATGTTTTTTGTTGTAAAAATTATAAACTAAGTAATTAAAGAAATAGAGTAGAACCAGTGTTGACTGGATATTCATTCTGGGATTTATAGATTACTAAATTAAATATTTGTAACATGTCTATCGTCATGCTACCTTACTTTAGATTACCGTTATTACGAACCTTAAAATCAACCCCGACTCACCCTTACCACCGCTATCGAACCTACCCCTTGCAAGGGAACGCATCTGAAACAATACCCCTAAATGAATACCTAAAAAAACCAAAAAACATTGAGATATAAATATTCCTATATTTATCATGGTTTTTACCAATCAATAGCCTGGTACATTTTCTATTTAATTTTTTACGCGTACGATTTTAAATTCATTTTAAAAAATGAATTTAAAAACATTTCGATTATTTCCATCTCACTTTGTTGCGAATTTCCCCTTGAACCTATTTTCGCTTAGTTCCGGTTTAGAGCATTGAGATTTAGTCATACATTAAAAATAGTTTAAAATTAAACAGTAGTAGATAGATATTAACCAGGTGTTAGTTTATTATTAACGATACGTTTAACCGTCAAAATAAACTTAATTTTTTAGCAAATAGTTATATTTTTGTCTACTAAGCTCAAAACATGACATCGTTATTTATAAAGTGCTTATAAATTAGGGTTTAAACTTATCTTACTGTTTTACTATGCCAAAAGAATATTATCAAAGAACAGATTGAAATATTTTTGTTTTCAAGAAATTATTTTACCCTTTAATTTTTTCCGATGAGTTAATTAACTACGAATGTTTATTTTATGGTGCAAATATAAGGGAAACTGTCAACAACTCTTACACCACCACATCTGGCCTATTTGAACCATCGAATTTCTATTGTGAAGAACTTCTTTGGGTCCACATGTTATTTTTAGAACAACTGTACAATATTATAGTCTGACTATCGGCCAGTTCAAAGCTGTTATTAGAATCATTGGCGTACGAAAAGTATATTTAAATTACTAAAACTTTTACTACTTACTACAGAATAGGGGAGAACACACCGGAAGTAGATTAGATTTCACTCTAAAGTGTTTTTTTTCTATATTTCAAATTCTAATAATAATTTTATTATACAATATTTATCCGTTGTATTTTTTTGTTGTTTAGTTAAAATTTAATTTAGCCAATTTGCATTAAATGTATTAAAAAATTAAACGTATTTGGCTTATAATTTATTATAGTGTCTCATTTTGACAGACATAAGGGGGTCCAAGAATTTTAAGAGATTGTTTGTAGGATTTGACGTTACATAAATTTAGTTGTCTGTTGTCTGTTTGCCTAAGTACACTATTCAAGGTAAAACCTTCAAATCGTTTGATTAAAAAAAGTGGCTATTTCTATATAGAAACCAATAGGAGGTCAATCATTATATAAATTTCAGATACGGTTGATTACAATGATAAAACTTCCAGATGTGGACTGGCTGTATTGTGTGCTGGGCATAGAAGGAGGAAACTCTAATTGTTATAAATAAATAAAAATTGCCTTATTTTATTTTATACTATTTATATTTTAAATCTTTCTTTCTATTAATACTTTTATTAGCATTTTTATTTAATTTTCTTGGCTACTACCAGTTGTACTGAAATGTTGATGAACTCGACAAGTGAATCAACAAAACAGTCTCGTAAGTATATGTAAATTATTATTATAAATTCAGTTATAAATATTTATTCTATTTATTTAAAACAAAAATTAAATTGGGCAAATTAAAACATTGTTTGAATATTTATGAACTGTTTAGATAGAATAATCCAAGGTAGAAAGTGTTTTTATTGTTCCCTTGACTATAATTGAATTTTACTAGATTTGTAATGAAAGTCTTTACACCTGCGGCAATAAAAAACAGCCGTGATCATTATGGCCCGCAAATTTTATCTAGTAATTTATAATAATCGAACTCACAGTGCTGATTGACATAGATACAAATCGAAACAACTTCGATTTTGATTCATATTGAATTATGGAACATTTTTAGCAAAACTCGTATTAAAAGTCTCATTAAAAGTATATAATAAAACGTTGTAAGCACCGCGGGCGTAATTTAATGTTTGTAAATCTCTTTCCAAAAGTCCTAGAGTAAAACCATTCTCATTACGCTCTTGGTAAAGAGGAAGGCTGAGCACTGTACGTCCCAAGTCCTCAGATAATGTGTCACAAAAATATTTCATTGCCTTAAATAGCTTTTTATAAAACTTCCAGTAGGTAACTGCTTTTTACCATGAAATCTTCTGTTTCGTTTGAACAAGGTGCCTCTTCCGACATCTGTCTTGGCATTATCCATGATGATAACACTGTTGGGCGGAATATTTGGAAAAAGTTTGATTTTAACCGAAATAACCGATAACATGTACCTTTTCTGTTGTTTTGGAACTATTGTAGTTAGAGATTTACTCGGAGATTTATCTACTTACTTGATATATGTTTTGTTTTATGTAATCATAGCAAAAACAGCTTAATAAAAAAGAAGTCAGATAGAGTGACCTATATTTTTTGTAATAACTTTTACATTTTCAATTGTATAGTCTTTATTTGCTCTGAACATACAAAAGGAACAGACATATAATTTTGCCCTTATTATGGTAAAGTATAGTCTGGCACAAGTCACATGACTCTATTTAACTTTTGTTTGGAATATCTTATGTATCGAACCAATCTTCATCAAAATATTGAAATCTCCATTGCTTACAATATGTTGTTACAAACTGTAAATCTACTTAACTCCATTATTGTTCTCAACTTTGTTAATTTCTGACATTTATTTATTGCTGCTCATATTACACTCATAAATATAGTTACTTGAGATACAAAAGGGCGGTAGAAGGTAAAAACCCGTACGGGTTTTTCCAAAATATTTATAAAAATTGGAATTTTACTTCTGTAGTATATAGCTTGTTATTATTTCCCCACAAAATTATAAAATTATAAAGAAATATCGACAAAAACATTCAATAAATTAAAAGAATGAGTCTTTACCTTTCTCAAATTGAAAAGTTCAAGCTGCTATTTTATCTAAATAATAGGAAAGGACAACCGTTAGGGTTTTTTTTCACTTTGGTTTAAAAGGTGCTATAAATTGTAAGTTTTCAAAGAATATTACATTTGCCTCTCTTCACCAGGTGTAATTAAGTATCCCTTTAACACAAATAAACAGTGGCGCGCTTCTGATAATTTATATGAATCGTGAAAATTACAATTAATGTTACTAGGAATTGATTTTTAGTCTGCAACTGAAGTAAAGTAACAGAATCCTCGTTTAAATTTAAGAGAGGTAACCGCCTAATTTTTGTCCCATTAGTCCTATCACATACATTGAGGATAATCGCTTGGATCATCCAAATTGAATAGAAGTTTGCAGCTAACTAAAAGATATTTTTCATTTACTTTCGTGGTTAGCGGTATGGCGAGACGTAGTCTCGCAGTAAATACTTATGAAGTAAAAGATACCAAAATGACCAATGTACCATTCCAAACATTAACCTTTTGATAATTTGATAATCCAGTTGCTGTATAGCTGCTGACGAATCTCTAAAATAGATTGAATTCAATCTGCGTTGATTCTTCCAGCGACAAAAATTTGCTGCACTGAGTTTTTTACTGTAATATAAAAATGGTAAATTTTTAAATTCGCCTGTAAACCACAGTTTATAACCTTAAATTTTTTTATCGCTCGAGAATTTGAAATTACTAAAAATATCATTAACTATATATATGTAGTTGTTTTGCAGTATAAATCACGTTCACACAGTTATTGTTAAAACCTATTGTATTTTTTAATTTGTTTTATACAGTTGTAATTTTCCCATTGTTTACTTAATGAATCTTAATACGTCTTATAAGTACCTATTTTTTACTGTAAATATTTCCGGTCGGGTCCAATAATTTTCACGGTAGAACGTTTATTTAATAGGAAAAAAGTCGTAGGACGCCACTGTTCGACCATCATAATTTAAAGATTCTCGTTCAGATTTACCTGTTCATTTCATCTGGTTCACCCTACACGATTTACCTGAGCAACCGGACGTTGGCGTGGTTGCAGTGTATGCTTTTCTGTTAGAAGGAAGCCTACTTATTGTTTTTTCGAATTAGGTACCTGTCGACCGACCGACTAGTTCCATTTTCCGAGCCCCTGCTGTTCATCTCTACTCAAATTTCCACCGCTAAATTAAAAAAAAAAACCGAAATTGTACGTAGTCAGCTGTTTAAATTCGATCGCAGTAATTTTTCTCTCTTCACAGATTACTATGGGTTCGAATTTTAATTCTAGAACTAGAACTAGAGGTCTCGTAATACATTTAATTTAATATTTTTTATCTTGATGTGACATTGGCTTTCTTCTTTTTGTCGTCCACATTTAATTATTGCTAGCAGTTTCAACATCGGATGAATTATCTCTATTAGAACTTAAATTGTCCTTCTGGTATGTTCTTAAAGAAATCTCTTCAAGACTTAAGATTATATCACCAGGTTGTAATTTTGAAGATGTTCCCAATTTTGAATTACTCTCTATTGGAAAAATAAAACTATCATCTGTAAGTTATTATGTTATTAAGGTATATATTAAAAAGTATTGGTCCAAGGAATCGGAATTAATATGGGGACACCAACTTCGGTAAGGTCCTGTTAAACAATTGTGGACGTGCATAAATACAAAATTGTCTCCTATAAATCGATCATAAGGGGGTTCAAGAATGTCCTTAATGTATTTTGCAGCAGTTAAATTTCTTTCAATTATTGACACTAACTCTGTGCGAGTGGCTAGAGAAATTCCTCCCGATACTATAACAATCGCAAACCAAAGACAACTTGTGTTATCGCCGCGATAACACCAGCTGTCTTTCAATTCTGATTGGGGAGTCAGCTTCGGTATTTTCAACGACGTAACCATGGCAACACAAAGCTTGGCAGTTCTATCAATATTAATTGTACCTGATTGTGTCAAAATGAGCCGCTTCGGTACAAATACAAATGAAATTATCAACCAAAACATACATGTCTCTTATTACTCACTCAATAATTGTTATTGACGATTTTAATAATTTGATTATGACTGTCATACATTGTTCGTATTTATATTAACGAAGAAACTTTATTCGTGAAATAGTCTAATAAAATTCAATTTGTGATTGAATTTATCTCTTTTATTTCTGAACTCAACTGAATTGATTCGAGAAAACACCACGAGTTCTACGGAAGAGAATCAACAGACTGATCGCGGTATTACTCCTGAAAATATCGTTCATCATTATGCCTATAAATAGGAATACGTCCGTCGGTCTGATGAAAACAGATTAAATATCATCTGAAAACAAAACGTTGGACCAATCGTTGACTCTAGCTCTAAGACGATTCCTAATGGTCTGCAGCATTCGCGCTGTACAATGCCTTGGACGTCCTTGTCCTGGTATTCTGTCGTATAGTCCTGTTTCCTTAAATCGACTAGCAACTCCGGAAATCGTCGATTGTTATACATTGAACAATTATTATTATATTATTATTATATTACTTCGTTCCAAATTCCTTTTCTGATACTCAGGATTGTGTATTTTAATATTTTCTTAAATAAAATTAAACAAAGACTATGAGAATTGTGTTTTATTTTTAGTACTAGTTTTTAGTTCAAAAAACTTTTTGAACTAACCACTTAAAATTGATCTACAAAATAATATTTTCAATTTTAATAGTGATGCAGTAATTTTTGTGCGAAATGTATTTCAGTAACATAATTAATCTTTAATTAAGCAAATTTAACAAAAAGTATTTTTAAATTCAGTAATTTTATTTATTAATTTATTTTTTCCTTTGTTTCAGGTAAGTGTAGATCGCATCCTCCATAATAATAATACGAATGGTCGGTGAGTTTTGTACCTTTTTGTACTTTTCAACCAGGTTTTTGTAATATATACTTGTTAATTAAAACGTTAATTAAAACCAGTACAAATTAATATATTAGTTAAAAAGACGAAACTGGCATTTAATTTTCTCCGACATATGGGATGTTAAATGAAATCGTAACTAGCGTTGTTTTTAGAAAACAATTGTATATAGAAAAGTCAAATAAGCAAACAACGTTTACCTATTGTTTAATATAAACATTTTTGAGCTCGTTAATATTTTTTATTATTCTATTAATTTACAAACTCTTATTACATATCTAAACATCTATTTTAGCGGCGTAAAAGTTGATAAAAGAACAAATTTGAATTCAAAATGCATCTCTCTGTTATTTATTCTATTTTTACAAACAGAATTATTGATTTCGATTATTTAATTTCATATTTGCAGAAAATTAAACTAAACTATTTGATGAACTGGGCACATATGTTAAATATAAATCCACTACAATTTCAACAAGGGCGGTAACGGTACCAATATACAATGTTTTTTACAGATTAATTTTTTTTCATTGTCAAAAATGCACTATAACAATTTCTAATACCTTTCTATATTTTTTGACTAATAATGCTTTTGATCTTTGGGAATTTTAACAGTTCGCTAGGTCGAGCTTGTGATTTAATCCTAAAAATTTCGTTAGAAAATTATCAAGTAGTATTTTTATTTTGGTGAATGCGCATTAGGAATACGCCAAATTTTACAATACTTTTTAAAATTCATATATTATTAATTCTTTAATGTACAGGATGTTAGTTTTGGACCACGAGTTTAAAATATTTCTTTCTCCCAATTGTAATATAAAAACTCTTATATTCTCGTTTCATTTTATGTACCTATATTATATATTATGATATATTTAGTTCTATAATTTTATATTTTCTTTCATTACTTTGTATTTTCCTACTCTGTGAATGTGTGTGGGATTCTCGTTTAAAAAAATCTGCTATAACTTTATAAAAAGTTGCCTAATCTTGAAAAAAAAAAAGAATTTATTTTACAATTTAAACCCCTCTCTATATTAAAATATACAAAATAGTTTATTTGGGATTGTTTACGTTAAATTTATAGAAAGGGGTGCTATTGTTGAGTTAGATTATCGACTAAAATGTTCCATTATGACATGATAAACAAAAAATTCATTGTTTACGAATTTTAATTACGCTATGCAAATTTTTAAGCAGAGGTCCAAGACAATTACGAAATAAATTAGGTCAATTGCTAGAAACAAAAGCGACTCCCGATACGTGACAAAGAGCGAAACAGGTATTATCTCAGACACCAGATCCCTCGCTCTCCACAGTATCAAAACCGAATTTTTTGTGATATTATTTTGTTTTTCTTATACCTCGTCTCTGGATTAAAGAAAATTAGAGACTTGTTTTTCTTTTTCCAACTAAATGATGTTTACACATTTCAGAGACGGCTGGATTCTGGATAAAAAGACAATATTAAAAAAAACGTTGGATAACATGCGTGTCACAATTTTTAATATTATGATGAAGCCTAAACTTTTTTATTTAACATGGCTCATTACATATCGTTCGATGATTTAATTTGGAAATGTTTGTACTTAATATTTCCAACACACCTATCAATATTTAGATTTTTAGATAGAAATATGATTAGATTAACATGTTAATGATGTGTCACTTTTTATTGAAGATCAAAATATTCTCTAGGTCACATTGAATATAATTATACATCATATACTATACCTAAACTAGTAACATAATTTTTTAAAGACTGTAGAGATTTAAAAAATTTATAAAAATTTAATAGTGAACAGTAAGGAAAAAATAGACAGTAAAGTAAATGCTATTCACTTAATAAACATAATTAATTACGCATAGACATTATATGTCATATCAATTTAAGATATTATAATATTTTTATAGATTTATTGGCAAAATACATAAAGAATAATAAAAGAAGTCTTAGTTTATAAGTTATTGATTAGTAATCTTGTTGTATTTGTTTTGTTAAAACCATTTTTTATGTAGGTATTATACAGACAATAAAATAGAATACTCCAGAGTTTTTGTTAGGTTCAAGTTTTGAATACTGTAAAGTTTGTTCAAGGAACATACAGTTGTGTGTGAAATAAAGATAGAAAAATGTTCCCTATCTTCGGGAACATCTAAGAACCTTGAATAGGTTTAAATAGTAGAAGTATTCAGAAAGAGGCAGTGAAGATTTCAAGTAAATTATTAAATTATTGCTGTGAAAAGTTACAATGGTTTTTAAGTGTTTAAAAAAATTATAAAATTAAGTTAAAACTATCAAAAAACATATACAATTACTTCGCAACACCAGAATTTGTTATTATAATTGAAATCACTGGATTTTAAGACAAAACCAAAGCAGATTTACAGATTTCTTCTTGCCAAATAAATTCTGATTTGTTTTGAAAAGATCTTAATGCTGTTCTTCCTAGATAAAAAATACTTTAGTTTTGGATCTTTCTTGATAAATTCTTTCTATTTATCTATGTTCAATATAAATTTATTGTTAATAATCGATTTTTATTTAAAACCTGTTTTATAAAAAGTCAAATCTAATCCAGTTTTAAATAGTTAAAGTTATAAATAAAGAAAATGATTATAAATTTATTATAAATTTGACGATGCTAGTTTTTAACGAAACAGCTGTCATTGAGTTTAAAAAAACACTCTTTTAGGTAAGTAGTAGAAATTATGTTCTTAGTATACTTTACGATTTTATCTATAAAGATAATGGAAAGAATTTATTGAAAAATAACCGGAAACAAAAAACATATTTAAGTATGCTACTTTTTTTTTAATAGTTTTGTTTTGACAAAAATATGTATTACTATCCTCATTATTTTCCACAAAAAATTGAAATATTGAAAATAATAGGAAGTAAAGTGCTAAATCGGTCAACAACCTCCCTTTATGTCCAAATAACCACCGTAGATAGCATCTAGAAAAACATTTTTCCGGCATATATTTTCCGCTCTTTCGAAAAAAATATTTAATTCTGAAGGATGTGATATCATTTTGTTAGCTATGAGAAAAATATGATAAGTGAGTAAAGGTCAAGCCAGTATTTTTCCTGAATTCCTGAAATTTTCCCTTAAAGCTTCTTATCCGAACGATTTTCAAGCATAAAAATGATATAATGCGTAACAGA
The DNA here is from genome assembly GCA_035357415.1 of Ophraella communa. Classification (NCBI taxonomy): domain Eukaryota; kingdom Metazoa; phylum Arthropoda; class Insecta; order Coleoptera; family Chrysomelidae; genus Ophraella; species Ophraella communa. Next base: position 41,502,902 of record CM068985.1, on the reverse strand, counting down.
AAAAAAATTTAAGAAACCTAATAGATATCCATCGTTTTTATTTGTATAAAGATGCTTTTGAATTTATTTTTAAATAGAATAATTTAAAAATAGGTTCTAATTTTTGTTATTTTAACTTTATTATAATAATAATAGTGCTTATTCTGATTACGCGATGTCTTTCAAAGCGTATGAATGTTCTCTTATTTCCCATTTGTCGAATTAGTAGACTGACGTCGTAACAACTGTCATTGGCTAAAAAACTTTGGTTGAAAAATGTATTCAACTTTGTCATATAAAGTAACGTTATGAAAGTTTAACAAATTCTCCGTAAATGCTAGTTTAGAGTTTTTCAGATAATGGTGACTAAATTCTCTAATGAGTTTTCGAACAAAATTGTTATCGAGACCGATTTTCTCTCTGTAACGATGATTATGTTTTAGTTCAGTGATGGCCTAGAGAGTATATAACGACCAAACATCGGCTTTCCAACTAATTTAATGGGGATTACAGCGGATGTATACAATTAAAGTAATTGTGCTGAACTGTTTAAATTGTTTGTAAGTCCGCTTCATTTTGGAACATTTCGGATTGTGAAAAACAACAATTTGTTAAATACGTAAATAAGGTTCGGTAGAATGTCTTCAAAAATCGTAAAAAAGATGTTTGATTTGATTTTTCTCAAAATGTCCAATTTCTAAAAATCATCTTTATATCGTGTCACATTTGGGGTAGTTTTTAACAATTTATTACAGAAATACAAAGATACAGGAGTATCTTACAAATTTGCTTTTTTCTTTAACTACTCTGCCAATTTCCGCGAACTTTCGAACCTAACCTAAAATATTTTATAAAGTACAGGTAAACCCAGTAAATTGTTAGTAGGTAAATGATGGTATAATTCTTTTTTTAAATAAGTTATAATAATTTAATGACAAAGTTTAAAGTTAAAAAAGGCAGAATGTGTCACCGGTCACACGGTAAGAACTTTAAGTCCTTTTAAGTAGGTAATAATCAAATATTTTTAAATTATTTCTTAAAAAAACCCTTATATATATTTTTAAAATATTTTTCATCATTTGCCAACTTGTTGATGCCCTCGTTGACTTCACTATAAGTATTTCAAAATAAAATTATTAAATAACAACATCCTGGCGCCATCTATGTGGAAGTAGGTGGAGTAGTACTTACCGACTATCTTTTCACGTATAGGAATCTGCCTTACCCGTCACGCATTTGATGCATTCGATGGCTTTCCATTTCACGGTCAGCATTTTTTCAGCGCAACCCTCCTCGTTCCAATATTATACAAATAATATATTTACGTATAATATGGTACTTTAAAAAATGTTGTTGCATTATTTTAAAATAAATCCATAGATCCTTTTTTTCTAAGTTATCGTCTGCCACTGGAAAATACCCTCTTAACATTCAGTTAGCTTTTAATCAAACTATATGCAGGCGTTTAATGCGTCTGCTGCCTTCATCAAATTGTCATCCATTTACTGATAATTTTAGAGATGTTGCTTAATAGGTATTTATAGATTTTCCACAAAAACCGATACTATCCATTGTTTTAAATTATTGTATTATATGTAGTATCTCTATTTTCTGTAAATTATTTACTGTACTCTTGCTACCGTTATTTTATATAAACTATTCGCAAACAGCATGTTGTTATATCTAGGTATCTGTATCTGTACTATTTTATTTTAAAAAGCTTTCAGCCTAAAAGCTAAAGAATAAACATTTTCTGAACTTGTATGCATAATTGTTACATTTTTACTTCTATTGGATAATTAGTTTGACATTTTATTGAAAAATGATTCGATACTTTGTGTATAGGTTTATAATTTTATTCTCCTAAAATTTTAAACTCCTTTATGATTTGGAGTTTAGTGTGTAGTAAGGTACGAATGCTGCAATTCTAAGGAGTTAAACACTATACTTATTCTATAATCACATTTTTTGCCAAAATTAAATTCCTTCTTAACGAATAAAAAAATATTATTTGACGTTTGTGGACAATCTTCGTATTTACTGATAACTGATTTCCTCACGCGTGTGTCTTCCTTTATATATCACCCTAACGCTTTGTCGAACCTTCTAGGCAATTTTTTTTATTTTGCCTTTTAATTATATAAAAGTTTTTAAAAAATAAATTCTAATATTAAAAATAATTGATGTATTTTTTATTAATAATTTAAAATCGTTAAAACCATATAGGAGCTCAAGAAATTTGTTGAAAATTAATATTCTTATGTAATGAGATGCCATTATTTTTTCGATAGTTTTCCAAAACATTTATACTTATTCTATCTATGAAAAAGTCACTTTTAAATATTATCTGAGATGTAAAACTCTGTACATTATTTTTCTGTAAGATAAAAATAAACAAAAATACACTTGTCGTGATCCCTGGAAAATTTCTACCAGTTACAATAAATACAATAAGCTTATCTGTATTTTATTTTAAGTCAGAGAAAACGTAGAATAAGCTGTTGCGAAGATATAATATTATATTTTATTAGGAACGACGTGGATCAAGGCTATTGGTTACCAGGGAAAAATTGACTGTTTACTTTTCGATAAATGTCAGAATCGAAAGCAATTACTGTTTTTCCACTTTGTTTAATAATTTTAAAATTAAGTATTTTAAGATTTTATTTATTAATACTGATACTACATAAAAGTCTATTTCGGAGAGAAATATTCTTAAGTCAAAATCATAAATCATCAAATATTTAATAATGTATCTTTCCATAATATGAAAAAGCAGTTATTTATAACTTTAAATATTAAATCATTAATAATTTTTATTACTTTTTAACAAAAATTTCAAAATTGTAACAAAAAAATTAGAATTTCCGATTGATTTTGAATTTGAAATTAAAATCAGCGGGTGATGGGATATACGATGATGGGTTAGAGGCATTATTTTTATTTAAAATATTGCAAAGCATATGAAAATCATTAATACGTAAGCTTGTAGGTTTTTGCTTTAAGAAACCCTTAATCTTATAAATAATACATTTTTTCTGGGATAAACAGTTTTTATTTTAAACAATAACGTCAAAAGATATCTTACACTCTTGTAAACATGAAAGCTTACTGTATATATATTTTTGTATATATATATTTAAAACAAATTTTTTCAAAAGAATGAGCCACTATGCTTTGTGTCTTACTTTTTTGCATTCTGAGAGCACTAAAATCTACATCTTAAAACTCCTGAAACGAACCTCTCAAAAAAAAACAATGGATTCCTTGTGTAATTAAATGCTATTAAATAAATTACATCATAAATCAAACCAAATATATGGTACTAGCAATAGTATTACGTTAACAATGTTTTTTTTTCTTTAAAATTTACACTATTCATTTGATTGTTTTCAATTTAAAGACGTTTAAATGATTATTTTACGCAATAGTAAGTAATTGTCTAAAACTAAATCACCTTGTTCAATATGTAGGTAAAACAGGCGCCTCTCGAAGTCTACGATTTTTTTTAATAGGGTGCGGACGGACTGCCCGCGACAAGGTCGATTTAATCCGAACAATGGACGCGAACCTTGAAGTGTTCTTTGAATCACCGGTTTGATGGGAATTATGCGAAAAATTTGAACGTAATTCTTTTGTTTTCTTTTTGTTGTTTTTGGCTGTTTGATAATAATGCAATAACAATATTAATGTATCTTTTTTCCTATCTGAATTATAATTAAATCAAAAGCAGCATTTTGTAACGGGGTTTTCTCGTAACCAAGAAGTAAATGCTCTTGGTTCTCAAGTCATTTATATTTATTTATAATAAATTGTGTTTAACTAAAAAATGTATACCTAAAATTATAGTTAGGTTTTAAAAATATTCTACCAAACCACTGAAACCAAGAACATCAAAACATGTTATTATTATTCAACCTATAGTCAGAAGAGAATATTACCAGTGGTAATAATTGCAGAAGGAGTTTTTTAGAGAGTATATTTAATTAGACAATGATAGTGGGCATTTTACAATAGGATGTTTTACAATAAGGGGTCTCCTATTTTTTTATTATCTTAATTAATTCCTAATAGTCAATAAACAAAGCTTTAAGTCATGAAACTTTCCAATTATTTGTAATTTTGAAATATATTCCTTTATAAAGTTTAAAATGACGAGTCCGTAGGACGAGCAACAAACCAGAAGAAATTTTGGCCGAGAAAAACTTTTCTCTCGAATGGTATTTGACAAGACTATCTCACTAGAAAAACAAGACAATATCAACAAAACATTATTTCTTTTCAAAATTATGAAGACGCTTTAATGACGTTTGTGAAATTGACAACTATAGAAATACCAGACAACTTAGTAATGGATCGGTCATAATTTTTTTGCTGAGATATTACGTATTGTCTATATGAAATGTGCCGTTGCTATGCAGTTTTGACAGTTAAAAATAGTCTAGTGAAATAGTAAGTAAAATTTAAAATATGTCAATTTCACTGAATTCATTTATTATTGGTCACGCATTAATATTTTCAGACGCCATACTGACAGCGCGATCGAATAATAATTCAAAAATAAATTTTATAAAAAAAACATGCATTTTTTGTTATTGCTATGCTTTTTTTGTGTTTTAAGTAGTTTATAAATTAACTTTGTTGTGCAGTTTATCTTGCCCCATATATACACTACGGCCACCATAACATTTATACACGTACCGTGTGCGAGGAGACCCCAGCCGTTTAGGCGACACGGCATATACCGCTGGCTCTGGCTTGAACGCTGGCTGGCTGGTACGCCCAATAAACAATCCCAACAGTCAAACAGTAACCAGCGACATCGCGTCGCTTGCCAGCCAGACCAGAACCGAGCGAGGAACGACAGTAGTTCAAATATCTCGAAAGAGATAAGAGGGAAAGTGTATCTGTCGACGAATTTTACAAGAGAAATAACGCGAACAAGTTTCCAAGTTTCCACAACTAGTGTAATAAAACTTTTGGAAACAAAAAAGTGTGAAACTTTTTTCATTTTGTATTATTGAAAACTGGTGAATGAGTGAAACTAGTGAATTTCATATAAGCGCTCTCTACGCCGGTACTCAACAAGGGAATTTTCTGTTTATATATGCAATCGTTTTTTGTAAGGAAACCAAACCCTGCTGTTCGTAAGTAAAATTATATTTTTCAATTATATAATAAATTATTTTGAATTCCCTTTAAATATAATTATAAATTTCTGTTGCTCTTACTTCTGTCTATGTTTATTTTTATTACCTTTTCGTACAACCAATTAATTGTTAAATCCTATTATTTTGAAAGCTTCTAAACTAAATTCAACTACCTATATTAGGACCTAATTTAATAAACTTTATTAAGGTACCTGTATAAATACAAATAAATACATGCTTGGGTTATTTGTTGAAAATGTTCTCCATTCACTAGGGACTAGGTTTTTGCAAATAAGCCACTTCTCCAACTTTATTTAAAGTTTCTTGTGAAATGTTTCTTATTTTTGTTGATATCCTTTCTCGGAGATCTGCAAGGTGGCTGTACTGCATATACTTTACTCTTAAGATAACTTCCTAAAAAGGATCCAACGGCGTTGGGTCTGGTGATCGGGCAGGCCATTCAGTAGTGCCTCTTCGTTAGATCCATTTATTTGGAGAGGTGACATTTAAGTCTAACCTTACATTTGGAGCATACTGGCCCATCTTATTGGAACCAAACATTTTCATTAGGCAGCCTCCCATATACTACATTTGGAAATATGTTGATCACAGCTGGAACAATTTCATTTCTAAATTTTAACTTTTAGAGGACATTAAGTAGGTTTGATTTTTTCGCATCAAATGAATATTCTTGCCTGAACAAAACCCACAAATTTGCCTGTGTTATCTTATCTTTCCTACGATCTGGGCCATCTTCTTTTAACTGTTGATAAAAAGTAATTTTATACTGAGTTTTCTTTGTGAAACAGTTGTATGAATGATGTTATTTTGGCTGCCTATTGCCTTGCTAACCACAATTTTGAACAGCTAGTTCTCCAGATTTAAGTCCTATGGAATCCAAAGTTAACTGGAGTCACCTCAAAAGGCTAGTTTACGAAACGCCTGTTGACAACTTCGAAAAAATCGTATAAGAGAATCTTGCCAAACAATTCAAAACATTCCAAAACATTTTTCTTCTTGCGTCAGCAGTATTTAAAATAAATTAATTTTATTTATCCATATTGTCCACAATAAAGATAGATCCTTGTTGTGTTATTAAGGACATTCTGTTAAAATATTTAAATTTGTACTGTAAATTCTTGTATCTTAAACAAAACAAAAATGCATTTCAGACAATCCCTTCGTTAGTATTGTTTCAATCTCGGCGTTTCATTATTCAAACGCGACAAGGTGTTTTTTTGTTTTCCTCACTACTATTAATAATTGAAAAAACAAACGACTAGCTGTTTTACGCTTATTAACATTCGCTAAATAATAACAAAAACAAACGAGAATTTGTAAAATGTTCTTAGAACTTCATATACAATGAAACATTAAAATTAATATTGCCTGCGAAAATTCTCTAATCCGAAAAGAACGTACATCATTAGAGCTATTTTCTCCTTTGAAGTGCGTTCCATCTGAATTACATAATTTCTGATTATTCAACCAGTGCGCCGATAGAATTTTCGTAGAAATTTAATAATGCAAGTAGATAACTATAAATGGTATCATTTTTAAACTAATACGTAATAAAGGAATCAATATTTTTAAAACATTAAAATTTGACTGATTATCTGCTTTTTTTTATTTAAAATCTGGTTGCAGAGCCTCAGTTTTTGGATTTGCTCACTATTGCACTCAGAACTTTTTATATAACTGAAAAAAATATTACAAAATTACATAATAAAAAAATATGGTATAAAAAAAAGAAAGTATACAGTACATCCTTAAAACAGGAATTAAATTCTGTTTGTTAAATTAAAAGCTCTTTTTAAAAATATCTAATATAAGTGTATTTTTTATTTGAATGTTTTGCATTCTACTACAATATTTCTTTATACCGGGTAATGTTTGCGATACTTTTTATTTGCGATATTACCCATTTTTTTATTTATTTTATTTTTTTTTAGTTATTTATTTACAACTTTAGCAACTGTGGAGTAATCTAAATGACATCATTTATGCGGTAATCAAACTTTGTACAATTAGTCATTTTTTATTATATATTAAGACCTATGAATTTATATATAAAACTCGTAAAATACTTTTTGATTTTTTTGCTTTGCTCAAAAAATATAACTTTTCACCAAACCCCTTAGAAGAATATTAAAAATTGTGGGAGTAATAAAAATTACATTTTTCGCTTTTCCTATTTCTCTTCCGCAGGATCAGTTTATTCGTAATTTAATTGCTTACTTTTTACTACATCATATATGACCCAATTGATGGGTGGGATTGATGACCCAATTTCTGTATAGCACAAGAAATTCTCTACTGATTGGCATGAAAACCAAATTTTCACCAAACTACGAAATTCAAACTTATTCAAGGAAAATGGCTATGTTTTTTCATTATTAGTAGCATACTTCTTTAGAAAGAAAACATTAAATAATTGTAATCATTAATTTGGGTATGCTAATCTAAACATCAAAACGCATCTCCAAATGTGGTATTATCTACGGTAGCAATATCTAATACGGAAATATGATGCAAATGTGGCATTTAATACCTACGATTTTATCTATTAAGTTTTCTCAAGTGGGTGGCACCGCCTTCTTGTTGGTATGATTCATGCGAATCTTATTATTTTTTAAAATATTCAAAGGTGTTACGTAGTTTAAGGAATTATTAGTTCTAAGAATTAATCAGTAACATAATTTCTTGACCCAACTTCTTATGATCTTATTAAAATTGTGTAAAATGTTAGATCGAGTGTGTGAGATCATTTCGTTCCAAACTGCTGGATAAGGACTCATCGAACATGAGTTTTTCCCGAAACAAAGAACTGCTGTCTTCCAGAAAAAAATATGAAATGGCTTGGGTACGACCAGTGAAATATCTTTCAGAAAACGTTCTTTTAGTTTATTTTGTTCATGTATCTAAAACTTCATTAATGTTTTAATACTCGATGTTAAGAAGTACCTAATTGCATTCTTTTTAAAAAAAATTAAAATAATCTAAAATGGAAGGTTGGCACATAAAAGGATTTTATTTTTATTCAATTGTTTTGGTAATAATAGTAGTTTTTAAATTGTTAATGATTTACGATAAAGTATTACAACTTAATTTTATTTTTTACTTTCTTTCGTAGAAAAAATATAGTGTACAACACGTGAAAAAACACTTTTTCCACTTGTTTCACTTCGTGGTCAGTCTGGCTTGGTCGCTTTTGGCAATTTCTAACAAACGTTTTAACTGCTACTGCGACAGTGACATGTTCGAAATACTCTTCTTGACGGAACAACTGAAACTGATTGTTCGTTGATTCCGTAATTGTATGGTTGATTCCTTTTTTTTTTAAAGCCCTTTTGGTCCTTAGTTATATTTCTTGTTGGTTTAAACAACAGCTTTGACTTTATTTTTCGAAACATTCCAAACTTGGTATTGCAGATAAACTGTACCATGGGGCATGTTATGCTCATTTTCCTGTTCCTTACTTCTGTCACGCGACTGATGTCTTTTTTGTGGTTAACTTTTTGCTTGCAGTGCCTTTGTAAGATGTTCTATTTCTTCTTTGAAGTTTGTTTACTATAGTGTTAATAACCTTACGTTTTTATATAGGATGGTGGTTGGATCCATAATTAAATACTTTGTAGCCCATATAGTTGTTTTTTAAAACTTTCAAAACATTTTAACTCGACTATATTTCGAACAAATTAGACGGTCCAATTTGTACACATTTTGCAACAATTTGACGAAAATAGGACAAGGTTTGTTACCCCAGTTTTATGTTTTAATCTATACACATATCGGTATATTTTTGCTGACTTGCATTAAATCGTAATTTTACTGCTTTTAACAGAATAAACATTCTTTATCTTTGGTTGCAACAATGTAAACAATGTCTGCAAACTCGTATCTTATCTCTATAGAGAAATAATGATTTGTTATGAAAAAAATCGTCGATTATTGATTCGCTTTTCAAAAACAATTTCTTGTGAGAAAAATACACAAGTGTAACGTATATTTTTATTTTTAATGATTTGTTGTGGCATCATTTTTTATAACTCCGATTACAGCGCCACCGAGACAAAAAAAGGCCACTGTTTATACATCCAATTAAACAACGTATAGGTTTAAATTTATAATTATAAACTACACGCAATTTTGTGCAAACTCTCTTTCTATGATATCAATTTCACTGATAAATGTTGAAATCTATCTAGTTCGTTCCCATGCTGGTATAATGTGTGAAACTGACACAATGTTTTATGATTTTATTTGTTCAAGTACTAAATTAAATGTAGTTTTTGTACTGAACAATAAAAGAAAGTTCTATGTATGTAATTTCAGTCAAAGAAATATACTGTATCACTTTCTTTAATATTAGATTCATACAAGTGGATTTGGCTTAATAAAACAATTCGTTTTTTATTCAATTAAAAACTTAAAGTAAAATAGTATATTGTGAAACAAGTGGGAAGACTGATATATTTTTTTACTACTGCAGCTAAAAAATAAAATAATATGGTTAACAGTGAATGTAAGTCACTTCAGTGCTAGTTGTTTTTGCTGAAAGTGTAATATTATTTCTAGCTTTCTGAAAGTTACTGGTAATAACTCTTCGGCCACCATACAACTTACCAGTGAATTATGACTCTTATGACTACCATCTGGATCCACTATCTGTTACACTCAAGTGGTCTTTGTTTTTTTGTAAACCACTTTTTTGCTAATCTTCTAACCATCTATTTTCCCATCCAAATATTCATCTTTTGTGGATACTGGGGATGTGTTTTAATAATCCAATGGGGATAGTGCCAAATTTGTTGTGGGATTTTGCGATGATCCTCTAAATCAATTGCCAAATTTTGTTTCTACTAACCTAACTGCGTTTGTTGTAGTCCGTAGTATTCCAGGTTTTGGTAATTTTTGACCATCCTTGTTAGATTAAAACAAATATTTAAGTAACCGTTGAACCTGGTACAGAATTTCTTTCAGGATGAACCCCTTTATGAGTTCTATCATAATTCTCAATTAAATAAACCGTAGATGACATTTTCTAGAGACACTTTTCAACAATGTTTTCCTCCAAACTTGTTATGTATGAAATCAAAATAACAAGTTGTTTTACAATCTGGAAAACATACAAGGTGTCGTAGTTAAAGTAATTAGGTCAAGGGTATTTCCGGTGAAACTAGAAGTACCAAAAAATATGTCATCTAAAGCTTTTGCGCCACTGTACTTGCATAAAAAATTTCCTAAATATTGTTCTTTTCGATTCAAAGATATGTGCTTGGTTCCATACTTTATCCCAACGCTATATATACATTGCTGTAATTATTGGAGGTATGCGGTATGTTATACGAAAATATTTGAAGGTCTATTCCAACAAATCCATTAAAAAGAGGAAATAAATTATACGAAGATAGTTGTAAAATTCGTATTTAAAAATATAAAAACTAAAATAAATATTACGTTACATTCTCCTGTATATATATTTAAACCTGACGTGTTCTGACAAATTGATGCGCGTAATTGAAACATAGATTTTGCGGTTAAGTAAATATTTATGGAAAACCTTAGATCCAAAATAATTATTAACGCTTGGTAAATAATATTATCATCCTTGATGGATCAATATTCGAACTGATGGTCGTGAGATGCGATTTGTGATTCTAACGATGAATGATATTAGTCACGTTTGATTGTTTTATCAATTTTTTTTCATTATTAAGTTATTGTTCTAATTGTTTTTTTTTATTTAATAATTTGGCTGTTACTTTTCACTGTGTAATTTATTAATAAATTGGTATCTGAGAGTTTTCGTTTGTACTGATTATTATTATTAGCTAGTTGATGCACTTTTATAATGTTTGCAACGAAATTGTTGCCCCGATTTATAATTGTTTTGATACTTTCTTGGAATTTCTTCTACGTTTTAATGATCAGACCACAGATAAACTTACATTTATGTGTCGTTAACAACGTTTTTACAATTTATCAAAAAGTTTGATTGCAGACCTGATGAAATTATCCTTTTAAAAGTTTACATCGCACTTTTTCCATCTATATTATAGTAGTTTATTTACCTAAGTGCTTCCAAAAGTATTGTCTAGGGGCCTTTTGCTCCAGTCCAGCAAAGAGCTTATCTTGGGAGTCTGCCATGGTTCTTAATAAGATGGCCCATGGCCATAGCTACCGAGGTACGTTAAATTTAAATATATCTGTTCAATATTTAGTTTATTTTGATAAAAAATGGAATATGTTTAACAAACTTTTCTCCAAAAATAACAACACAAATGAATTTTTAATGGTCGAGGGGTAGCAAATCGAAAGAGTAAAAGAATACACATACTTGGGAACAATAATTACAGAAAATAATGATTATACCACAGGAATGAAAATCAGAATCTAAAAGGCTCGTACCAACTTTATAAGAATGAAAAAAGTACCTACTATACACCTAGTCAAGATCTGTCGTTAGCTCTTAAACTGCGACTAACAAAATTCTATGTACAAAGTGTTCTTTACTATGGGGTAGAATCATGGACACTAAATGCAGAAGCAATGAGGCGACTGGACTCTTTCGAAATGTGGACTTACAAAAGAATTGGGATAGAAAAAGAAGTAGAACGAACAGTTGAGGAGAGAAAATTACAATATTTAGGACACATAATGCGTGTAAAAAAGTACAGTATCTTACGATTTATCATGCAAGGAAAGATAGAAGGCAGAAGAAGCATAGGACGAATTTCATGGCTGAACAATCTGAGACAATGCTGTGGATGCAGCTCTTCTTCCGAGCAACCGCTTCGAAAGCTAAGATAGCCATGATGATTGCCAACCTTCGTCGCGGAGATGACACTTAAAGAAGAAAAAGAACAAAGAAACTGGGTTCTGTTTGTCCATCTTAAATTAATAAATGCGTATAACCGTTTTGAATAAACAAATTTATTCCATTACGTGTAAAACATTTTCTTAAAGTTTTTTTGAAAAAATTAGTGAGTTAATCGTACCAATTAGTTTATATAGTGATTGCTATGGCACCATATTGTTTTTTGTTTGGGTATTGTAAATTTTCTGTGGTAATTCGTTGTGGTATGTTTCACAGCTCTTGGAATCCAATTTTAAAATCGTACCTACTATTGTTTATTTTTTTAAACCTCATGTATCATCGTCCTGTTATATAGCTTGTTTTTGCAGTAAAAATTCTAATTACTTTATGTTCGAATACTGCAAAACTTCAGTCGTCATAAACTGTGTGATTTTTATTGAACAGAACGTAGGGTTAAACAGACTTCCTGTGTTTTGTTTTGTCTACCGATCCATAGACGTACCGACTTCTTGTTTAAAAAGGTGTTTTTCTTACAGATTCAAAACACGGTAATGTACCAGAAAAAAAGACATAAAAACCTCAGCAATTAAATTACCTATATACACACAGTAAAATCCTGTTCAACGATCGTATTTCTTTAAAGTGCTTTGTTTGCAATTCGTTACCACCAACGAACGACAAATAATCACGTATTGTTCCCGAATGATATTTCGTTCATTGAATTATTCAACGTTGATCTATTTTAAGAATTTTAATAATAAAATTATCATATACGAACATATGACAAATGCGATAATGAAACCCGATTTAGATATGCCAACATAATTTAATAAATATGCATAGTGAGATACAAGGCGGAAGCTGTTACCGCTAGTAATGACATTGAACGAGCTTGGACTGTTAAAAAGGTTAGAAATGAAAGCGACATTGCCCTTGGTAAATGTTATCCAAAACAAGGTTTATTATTTCACATCTCTAGACGCACCAGACCCCTTAACTTTGAAAATTTTTATTGTATTATGCTGTGTGGTATAACTTACTCTGTTTGTAGTTAATTTTAAATATTCAGATACCACTGGTTACTACCATTATAATGGGAAATGTTTAACATATCGAATAGAACACAACAACAAATATAGCAACATTCAAATAAAAAAACTGTATACAATTCAAATAAATATGGATCAATTAATGTTATTTAAAACTTTAGAGGTAATATGAATAGAGTTTTTCCATAATACTGACCACCAGACTACTGAATCATCTTATAAACAAACACTTTATTTATAAAATATCATGGCAAATGTTTACAAAGTGCTAACTGTAAATATATTTCATTTTTATGACACACTCTGATCAAACAAAACTGAAGAAGGTTAGTTAATAGTCGGAAAGTACTGAGGTCCTATGCAGGAGGCTACCCAGGGGCAGAGAGAATCTACTTCTTTTCATTTATATTTTTTTATGGTGGCAGATTTCCCTCCTCAAGGTTAGAAACTGTTAGACATACATCAAACTTATGAAAATAAAATAAAGTACACACGGCACTCTTATAAGATCTATAAATTTTACTAATAACTTATTATGGTAACATAATACCCAAAATTAGTCAAAATTATTATGGGAAAAAGTTATAACAGAATAATTTATAATAAATTTTCATATAAAAAGCCGCAAACAACAAAATATAAATGAGATCATACTAGAAAATGGCGAACATGAATATTGTTAATCAACAAGTAATTATGAGTAGATACATTAAGAAAATAAGACAAAAGACATTGAATGTTCAAATATTAGACAATAAAAATAAAAATAATCTATTTATTAGAAAAAGAATTTATATTCATAGATCGACATTCCATTCCCTACTAATCGCTTTATCATTTTGTATTTTTTTATGACCCAGCCCTACCTACTTACTACTGCCCCACCTCGTTACCAAGTATAAAACTTATTTTGTACCGTAAGCGGATTTTTACAATAAATAACTGTTTTAATATTAAATAATAAAGGTATATTTAAATTTGGTACCGAGAGATGGGGGATTAATTATTAAATATTACACCTGGTAAACCTGTTTTTTCAGATTTTTATTTAATAATTTGTATTATCAGATGTATTTGTCGACACTATTGAATTCTTGGGATTATAGTTTCTTCTAAAATATATATTAATTTCACAATGATATTATATTGTCTTGTTATTTTTCTATAAACTTATAGTTATTCCCAAACGATTTTTTATTCCCTAATTGATAAAAAGGCATCAACCAGTGATTTGAATTTTTAGAAATACAAAGAATTTAAAAAAAACATATTTTTTTCAGAATTCGCTTAAACTTTTTGATTTCAAAGCTTTTGTTATCGAATCTGCTGATTGTTGATATAACCTACATATCCAATAATTTAACAAATATCTAGATGTTTGCTGTGTTAGTTCCTATAAGCATTTTGTTTATGCAGAAATTTATGAAAACCAAACAAACAAAGTGATGTTTCTTATTTCTCTGTAAAAATAATTATGATCAAAGAGGTAGAACGTAATGATTTCCAAATACAAATACAAATTAAAAAGAAAAACTATTGACATACCCGACTAACTAATTTACTGTTTAATTGCACCAATGATTTGATTAAAGTTCAAATTAAATCATCTGTCGAATTGCGATGTTATTTATTTTATTACCCGTTCACTATAGGTTTACAGAAAATGTTTTTAATTGAAATACAAACAATATAAACAGTTTGTAAAACCCAATTATAAAGACAATCAAAAGTCCAAGAACTTTTAAGTCCAATTTATTTCACGTCGAAGAATGTAAATTTATTCAGGGGGATATGCAGTAATCGAAATAATAAATTTATTTCTTCCAGATTTTTCACACTGTATATAAACAACTGTTTTAAGTATAGTTCTCCAGCCCTTATAACTCGTTCTTTGAGTTAGTAACATGATAATAGTTATTTGTGTACCAAGGCCGTAATGTTGATGTTTTTTGGCCGAATCTGAAATTTGCGGCCGAGGCGTAGCCGAGGCCAAGCAAATTTCAGGTGAGGCCAAAAAAGATCATACGGCTGAGGTGCACACAAAATTTTTTAAGCGAGTGTCTCATCAAATAGGTAACAACTTTTTTTACAATTTTGTTTCTAAACAGAGACGAAACTGGAAGATTAGATTCAAATTTTTATTAACCAAATGAAAAGTGTATTATTAAGTAACAAAGATGTGTACAGAATTACTTACAGTAAGTATGATAAACAGAAGTTGGGTCATAACGAAGTTAATAAATTAGGGCATTATTTGCTATTAATTGTTATGTTAAATGTACATTTACTACATTTTGAAAATGTAATACCACTTTTAGACATGACATTGTTAACAAACATTTCATTTTCTTGATTTTCCGTAACAATGGTTCTTGCTGGAAAGCTGCTTACTGAAGTACCATTTAATTCAATTTCTTTGGAATTATTTTGAACAGAAGAACGCATACCTGAAGTACCTTCTCCTCCTGCAAGAATTCTATTTGAAATTTCCTTCTTTCTTGAAATGGAATCTTCAATGTAGCCTTCGGCTACAGAGTTAGATTTACAACCTCCGTGGCTTTTTAACATTAAAATATCACCCCCTGTTTCAACCAAGAGAGAGGCTGAACTTGGCAACGGAACCTTTTCTTTTGTTTTATGGGTAAATAACCCTAACATGCAAATTAAGTGTGTCTAGTAGGCCGCCTTCATAATTTGACAATCTTAATATCAGACGTGGAAATAACTCAAATAAGCAAATTAAATGTGTCTAGTAGGTTAACCTCATAATGACTTTGTTTGCAAAAGCGGCCGTAAAGTAAAAAAGCGGCCGTAAAGTAAAACAGCGGCCGTAAAGTAAAAAAGCGGCCAAAAAAGATACACTTTAGGGACGTTAATAGATCCGTAAAACTTTATTTTTTGTGACACTCGCTTAAAAAATATCTGGGTATCGTTTGTGTCCTTTTTCAAATTGACCAATTAAAATGAGTTTAGCCGCTAGTAAATACGCTGATTAACATATATTTAAAATTAATCGTATATACGTCAACTTTTATTACGGGTTACATATTTTCTCAGTTTACAGTTTATAAAATATTTTAGTTAACATCGTAAAATTCAAAATAGACTTTTGATCTTTGATATTGACTCTACGATTGTGACCTCTAATTTTATGTTTTAGCTCTCCAAATTAGTATTCTATCTTTATAGTTGCATAATCCAGAGATCTACATTAGTATTTTCAGCTAGAGCACATAATAAATATTCCATTAATATTATATAAATTTTTTAGATTAATATAACACATTTTAAAATGGAGCGTAGTATTCTGGAACAATTTGAAACATTATTAATTATTATTATTACTATTATTAATTATTGATGGATGTGAAACTAGTTTAAGTGAAGAACGAATCTTTAATGAATGACACCCAGATCCACCAACATCCAGAAAGTAAATTTACTGCTTCTGACAGAGGATGATCCACATCCAGATGAATTCTGGAGCATGTTAGCAATAAAATAGAAGAGTATCCTTATTATTTCTTTATTTTTCTTAACGATAAAAAGAATTGTTGTATGAAAATGAGAAGGCATGATGTAAGTTTTCATATTTAGCCATTTAGCTGATTGCAATTTTTACGGAACTCAAATTTTTTATGCCACTGATATATAGTTATACTTCAGGCAAGCATTTTGGACTTTCTGTAATCTTATTTGATCAAAAAATACCGAAAAAGGTCTTGAGTTGGACTGAAATATTGACTTTGATGGATTAATATTACTATTAACATTTACGCACCTTTATTTGAGAGATAGGATCAATATTTTGTTTTTTACAATTTTGATATATTATATTTTATATCTTTAAATCATAACATATCATTTTTTAAAAGTACTATTTAAATAAACCTTTTTATAGGTTACAGTCCCTAAATGATTTTTTTTCATTTTATAATTCAGTCAAAAATGTAAGAATTGCCATACGAAAACAAAACTAGATGTTTCTATTTTGTTGTAGATAGAACACAAAATTGCAGAGAAGTTGATTTTCATTTATTACCATAAATATTTTAGTACGTACCTGTACATAATCACATAAAACGACGATTGTTTATCTACCAACTAGTTATTACAGTAATTTACAAAAAAAAACTATTAACGATTCTCCATTTCGCAATGAAGAGATCAAACCACCTTGAACGAGAACACTCTTAAATGCATCCGCTGCTATTTTAATTGATGTAATTGAATTAAACGACTGTAGGTTTTGCGTCGGTATGTTTACAAGAAATTTGTAATTGTTTTGCCTTTATAGCAAAGTACTTAACTGGAATATCTTATATAATGATTTTATAAATGTTTGTTTCGGGACATGAAAACAATTAGATTATATTATTGTAACATTCGGATAGGGAGTCGGATCAACTTTTTCTAGAAAAAAGTTGCCACGTTTTTGCAGTAACCACAGTACTAACCTTCCGATTTGTCCATTAATTTGAGGTCATTTTACATAACATAAAGTTTTTTAAATATAAATAGATAAATCTCTGTGTTGGTGGGAACAAACTATTATTATTTTTTATATATATTTCTGAGTTATCAATTTTACGAATTTTTATATATGTCAGGATAAATATAGACATAAAAAAAACATAAACATGTGTTCAGATTTTCAGAGCGTAATGAGGCTATGATTATGTACAACTGTTTGGTTCATCACATTATGTTATTTATGTTTCTTCGCATACGCACAAAATAACATCGATGCAAACATGTTTTCGTTTAGGTAATAGATTATTGAGCGTGAATAAAAAAAAACTTTGATTAAATGATGTCAGTTCTAGGCGATTAAACCCACGTCGGGTCGGGGTCCATAACTGCTGCTAAGGCAATACTATAAAATTTAATTTAATTCGAGCTTTTGCCACATAAAAGCCACCCAAAACAATTATGCCCAACAAATTTTTATAGGATCGAACTAAAAACAAGTAGAGGTCGGGCAAAACAAGTCGTAAAATATCCTCAATTATCCACACGTGTTATTAAATTTTCGATAAAAGATTATTTTATATTAATATCCACATACGAGCAATAGAAAACAAGTTTTGTAAGGTTCAAAGTAAAATTCGTAATTAAAACAAATATTTTACATATTTTATATTATTTTTAAAAAATTTCTTTCATTTTATTAACAAACTAAACTTTTTCGTATTGCTTCTTTTTGACATTATGAAAAATTTATTTAAAATAAAGTTTGTCAAATAAGTATTTTTAGTCAAAAAATATTTACCAACATATCTATATAAAAGCCAATATGTTTTATAGAACTCTCGTGGACAACATATTTTAATTAATTTGTATTTGAATTTGATTTTTTTTTTATCTTTTAATACACTTTCTGTTGGAATCATGCTCTACCGGCTAGAAAGTTTTTTTAATGAAAATGTTTAATGATTTGTTTGTGTTATTTTGTAGATAAAAAAATAAACTATCTTTTTTATTTTATAAACAATTTTTCTACGTTTTTGCTCTTTTTTATTATATACAATACCTGTTCCTAGAGAAAATGTACAAGTTTCCGAATACTTTTAAATATTTATGATCCTTGGAACATGTATCTAGATATGTACTTATATGCTACTTATATACTATAGCTTTATCCTGCCAGCGTTGCTATGTCAACAACTAAAATAAATTTAAACGGAAAACAGCACACAAATATATAAATCATTTGCATTTTCGATTATTGGAGTGCTGTGAAATACAAAATATTCCTTGTTTTTTCATCTTGTGAGTAAATGAATAAATCAAAAGGTCCGACGCATGATCAAATGTATAATTTACGATTTTATAACAAACATTCATTTTATATACATTGCGCGTCATATAAAACGGGCCACTCCAAAAATTGCGGATATTTTTAATGGTTTCAGTCAAAAACAAGTGGCAATACAATTAAATATTAGTCGTTCGACTATACAAAGGGCCCAAAAACAACAACAGCCAGGAAAGATCAACTCCTCACATTTGCTGTCAGTCCAGCAACAGACCCCATACTTTCTACAGACCCCCTACATTCCACAGACTTGATTTTCCTCTTTAGCACATCAATAAATTGGATAGTAGATGATTGGAAAAACGTATTATTTACAAATGAGTGCTGAATGTCCATTTATGTCAAAGACGGACGAAATAAAGTGTATAGACGGGTTGGAGAACGTTATGCTGACTGCACTAGGGCCTTTGGTGGTTGTTTGGTAATGTTTTGGGCAGGAATTTATTTTGAAGTACACACAGATCTCGTGCGTTAACCGCAGAAAGATTTGTAATGGAGATCCTGCAACCTAATGTGATGCCATATGCTGGATTTATTGGTGATAAAATTCTACTAATGCAGGATAATGCTAGACCATATACGGCAAGAAGAGTTACAGGGTACCTTTGAGGGGTTAATTATCAAAAAATGGACTGGCCTGCTTAAACTCCGGACCTGAATCCGATTGACCATAAAAAATGCTAAAAGATCGTGTAAGACGTTGTATACCTGCTCCAACACTATGTGAAGAGTTTCGAATGTATCTTATTTGGGATAGTTTTCCCTAAAGAAATTCAAAACATGATGAATTCCATACCAACATGCTTTGTCTTGTACAAAATTAATTAATAAAAAATAAACATTTTTCTTCAAAATAACGGCTGAATTATATGCTAAGAGTTACTCGATATGGACTAATAAAAAACTCTTCGTTATATAAATTTAATTTAAAAATATTCGCAATTTTTGGGGCCACCCGTTTTCTATGACGCGCAGTGTATATAGATGTATATTTTTTATACTTCAGCAATAAAAGTGACCCAATAACATTGTAGTAAGATCATTTTTAAGATATAATTAATAAGAAATACAAAAAATTCCACGTAGAATTACAAAGACATAACAGTTGCCATTTAGGTAACTTGTCAACCATCTTACGTCATCGGAATGTGCCAGCAATGTTAATACATTTTTCATGTCAATTTCTCGTTAATCTAATCTCCTAGAAAAAAAAATATTACTTATATACACTTTACATACTTTCATTATCTTTAAATAACAAAGAGTAATATTGATGTAACAACAGGAATTGGGTCAAGTATTATGAAAATCATACGTATATTATTTTAATTTCTAATTCCGTTATATAATCCCGTATACTCTTCACGTTTATCTATGTTGTATCACTTTATCTGCACCTAGATAAAAAAAAACTCGCTTAATCTACTGACACAAATTTGTTAATAAAATATGCGAAAATCCATTTTTTTTGTATACTGAAATTTTATTAAAAATACGGTCAGCTCTTATAATTTCAAAGCGGTTCTCATGTTAATTCATTTATAAACAATTAATTTACATATAAATTTGATATATTTCACTCCTTTTGCTACCAGTAAATAATCAATTGGGATCAATTGAAACTTTTTTAACGATTTGTTTTTAAAAATGTTTCTAATTTAATCGTGAGAGATGTAAAAATAAATGAAAATCAGGTTTATGGCGTAAAAAAAATGATTTCAGTCCAGTTGTTCTAAAGAAGTAAAACATAACACTCATCTGTCTAGTTAAATCACATCTGCGAATAGCTCTAATAAATTTATACATATTGGAGTGAGTCAGTTGGTGGAATTAGTACGGTTAAATTTAGATTACTTATTCTATCATTATTTGTTTTAATCATAAATCTTTTAACGACCTTATTTTGAAAGATGCCTATTAATTACGATGTACTTGTATAAACCGCTTCTGGTTTATTAATTGATGATTTTTATCTTTATGCCATGGAATTTATTTTATATTATGGTAAGGTATTGGATTTTTTGCAAGGTTGCAATGTTGTGCAATTCAATTCAACTCAGACTGAATTGCAACAAGCAGTTGGTCAAATCGAATTATAGAGAGAACAAATCGTTAAATACAGAACAGAATGTAAAGCCTTTGATGCAGAAGATGTACAAAAAAGACGATCATTTGTTACAAAGCACTGCCAAAACTCGAGTTTAGGAAAATGATTGGAGTGGATTCAGGAAGATCCATGAAGATAAAGAAATAATTTCAATATTAGCTTTAAACTACTGGATCAAGTTTAGCAACCAAGGAATTGATTGAGTTCTGGATCAAAATACTAAGGACGAGTATCTATTACAGAGTTACGTCGAAGAATTAATATTGAGAATATTCTTCTCAAACAAGCAACCAAAACGAAAACAGGTATGACTTTGGCAAACTTGTACGACAAATTGGAGACACAACTCAGAGCTTTTGAAACTCTTGGGGTGCGTTGCTCTATCCTCTTGTCGAGTCAGTAGCTTTACCAGAGGAATTACTTTGCTAGTTCGAATCATACTAGCTAATCCGTCTAGTTCGAAGTAGTTTTGTAGTGGAAAAACAAAAATTATTTAACCAAAGGAAGTCAAATCAAACAAGATGGACAGAAAATGTACTCAGCATCAGCACTTTATTCCGCAACAAAAAGAATTTTCAGACCAATATAAGATACTGTTCCAATTTGTTTATTTTGTTACAAATCACATGCCAGCCAAGATTGTTTAAAAGTCTTATGTTAGAGGAAACCGAGGAGGAAACTGAAGCTAAAGTTATCAATGAATGACCTGCCGCGCCTTCATTAAATGTCTTATTTGTAAAACAAAGCATTATCCGATGGTGTGTGCAGACTTATCTGATAATAAAGTATCTAAACCTAACAACAATGAGGAAAAAAATGACAACGTGAACCTTTAACTATATATTTAGCAATAAACATATTGTGGAACGTTTGGAGGGCTTTATTTAAAAGCCTGTGCGTTTTACAAACAAAAGTTACAAATAAAATATTAAAAAGTGTTTTTTAATTTGGCGATTTTCCCGAAACACCCTCTATCCATTCACGCCACTTGAATTTACTTTCATTGGAGATCCCTGATGTTCTTTGGAACATCGACATAGTTTTTTTGCTCTGGCGGCTTGGCCTAGTACACATAGAAACTTTAAATTCTATTCGATTGGAAACAAGATATTTTTATACTAAATCCGTCAAGAGTGTTTACGTTATGTTTCGTTGATTAAATCTCAGTGACTTTTTTATGTTCCACGGATCATAAAAATAAAATAAACATTGCCAATTGAAAACTAAATATAAAAATTCCATCGCAGATAAAAAAAGGTTTAATTATATACATTAATAATATTTCATCTATGCAACTGTAATTACGATCAAAATTAATAGGGTATTTTATATGTAAACAAACATGTGTGATAATGCAGTGTATTCCCATTATAATAAGGCTATCGATTATGAATGGGTCAGGAAAAAAGAAACGTGTTTCGCCATTATTACCACCAGGAGAATAAATTTTTAATTAATGTGCAATCTATAGACCAATGACACGTGGGAAACTAGCAAGTGTTAATGAAATTCTTCAAACGATTATTCTGATAGCAGAAGTTTTAGATATTCCAATAAAATCGCCTGTTGACAATAACAAATTTCCAGTTGCATGGAATCGTATGGTCAATAAAACCTGGTTTATAGGATGAATAAAACTTTTTAAAACTCGATTATCTAATTGGAAGATGTAAAAATGTGTGCAGCTGGTTGTGGCAGAGATAAAACTGTAGATAAATCTATTAAAAAATCCAAATCGTTTTGGCCCTCCTTACTATTACTATAATTTTCTCATTGTCTGATGAAGAACTAGAACTTGATGAATTCATAATATTCTCAGTGACTTTCAATGATTTATGTCCTGTGTATAACCATGACAGGGAAACAATAGGTTATGTTTACATTAAAAGGACAAGTAAAGAGCGTTTGTCCAGCCTTTATGATAAAGGAAGCTTATGAAACACATTTTTCCATTTAAGGTCACTTTTTCTTTTAAAAGAAGCTTTAATTTTGATTACGGAACTTGCTGTAAGTGTCTTAAACTTTTTAGTTCACACCAGTAAGAGCATCTCATTCGATGTACATTGTTCTTCTGGATATTCTATTCGCTATCCAAAGAAACGGCCCTGCACCTATAAATAATTATTCAGCACCTTTTCTGGCTAGAAGGTCCTGCATTCTTATTATACCTTTGTAATTCATGAGATTTTTTTTGTTGACATAATTTACGATCTTCAATAAATATTAATGTTCTAATCTATTTAACTTATTTATTAGTTTTATACGAAAAATAAAAATATCGTCTTCTGTTGGATCAAATTGGGATTTATTTTATTTTTGACCAAAGTTTAACGTGGAAATATCTTCATCATTTGTCCTCATATTCCAAATTATCTTCGGAACACCCGCACGGAAGTATCTGAAAAACAGAAACTAAATTTGTCACTCTAACCTTTAGTTGTACAATAATTGTAGACAGAATGTTTTGGAGGTTAAACCAAGGGTATGAAGATGATTATTTCGAGAGATTTTTGTCAAATTAATTCTAGTTCATTCACAAGAAGCGAGGTTAACAATCCGTTGGAGATTTATGTTTATCATTATACTAACTTGGCGTACATCTTATATAAAGTAATGCTTCAAACCAACAATCAAAATTAATTATTAGATAATTGTCTTATTGGTGTAAGCCTTAATCGCCCATTATTTTGTTTCTTACGACGATATAATGTCGAACTACAAATCAAAATCTAAACGAATGATCTTCGTATCGAATTCTAATTAAAAAGCAATTACTGTACATCAGAGAATGAATAATTAAAATATATCTCAAGGTTGTAACTCATTCAATGCATTTATTGAGCAAATTAAAAGAACCAAAACAGTTATTAACAAGCAGAGATATTGCTAGAAAGGGCTAAATAGAATTTATGATAATAGCCAACGTGGAAGTCTACAGCATAATGAAAAAAATTATTAAAAAAGTTATTTATTCTGTATGCTTAATAATGTACTGTTATTCTTTATATTCGACAGAGTAAATGTATGTATAGTTGTGTGAATAAATTGTTTATATCTCACTCGGTTCAAAATTTGGGACATTATTTAAAAAAATAATTTTGTAGATATAAAAGTAATGGCTTTAAATTTAACACATTGATAAACGTCAACCTGTCGTGGAAAGCTCAAGATTAGTTTTACGCCTTAAAGAAAATTTATCAAGTATTTGATAACACCGCCTTATTTTTTTGGCAAATTTAACAAAGGACGACTAAAAAATATTTTTTTACAAAAAGACATGTACACACTTTAGTGACATTCACGTCAAAAAACAACTGCTAGAAGTATGAGACAAAAAAATCAAAATATAGTATGTCGTTGATCATTTGTAAAACAGGCAGGCAACTGGTAACAATTATTTTTTTTTTACTGACGTTTAATAGAGTTGTTTATTGGGGCGCCATCTAGCCTGAAAACATAAAATTTATATTCTCGGCTAACCGTAGAAATTGTAATACAGATTTTTCATAGTATAGAATAAAAACTAAAATTTTATATTGTTTCAATTTTGTTATATTTTTGTTATATAGATCTATTGTCCTTTTCCTGAGTCTGTCCCTTTAGTCCTTCGTCCAGCCTACTGATTTGAAGTACAGTCGTCCTTTAAGGACTCGGTGACATTTTGGCACTGTTCCCCTTGCCTACTGTCTGTATAAATTGGATAATTTATCACTTATTTGATTTAATAAAATCACGCTCCTATACGACTATAAATCATTTTAAGGAAAGGTCTGAAGTAAAGCCCTTAGGTAGATAAAATTCAGTCTCACATAATCACAACGTAAAAACAAAAAAGGTGTTAAAAGAGCAGGAAAATTTATAAGTAAAACGCTACACCTCTCTAAATTGTGTGGGAAATATTTATGTATATATTTTAATTATTTCAAAAAAAAACATTTAATATCAATTAATTATATATTATAATCTACTTCCAGAAAAAATGTTTGTTGCAATTTTTCAGTTAATGATGTTTTTTTTGGTAATATACTTGCTAGTGGATATTATAATTGGAAAATTTCAAATTTAATCTAAAATAATTTAAAATTATTAAAAAAATAGTATATTAATCTCAGAACAACTGTCTCAGACACATTTTTACAACATGTAAGATTTTAGTTAGTTACTATATTGAATTAGAAGACATTCTTGCCCACAGAGCAGCTAAGAGTGATGCTAACCCAGAATAGAGACTTTATGCGGAGCAATATCCTCAGTTTTCCAGCATGATGGTGTACCAACACATTTTAGATTATACCTATTACCGAAATTATATTAATGCACAGTTTCCAAATGTATGAAACGGTAGAGAGGGCCTGCACGTTCACCAGATATAACATCGCTTGATTTTTTATATTTGGGATCATATTAAATAATTGGTTTATGGGATACCTCATTATATACCCCTATTTATAACCTTTAAAGTTGTATTATTTTTAATACATCCTTCAATAATGTAAATAGCCATTTTTTGATTTTGGATATGAATTCAATTTTAAATATTTTGTAGTTATCCTGCCACCAAGATATTTTCGGATACTAGTTTATAAATTTAAAAAAAAAATGTTTATTTAGGTGCCCTTTTTGTATGATAAAAATGTAACTTAACACTGGCAAATCGAAAAATAAGATTTGTAGTAAGAATTAAATATAAATTTATTAAATAAAAAAACATCGAGACGACCTCCTCGTTATCTATTAAGTATTTAAATTTAAAATTTCCACTCGAAGGCTATTTTTAAACACACATTTACGATATTAAAGTTCTTTGGATAGTTTTGAGTTGGTAATTTCGTAAATATAAATTTAGCACCAATCTATTTTCAATGCATGGTACGGTCGAACAATGTCAAAGTCAATGTAAAAGCAGGAACTGATTTTCCTCAGATTTATACAAAATTTGTTTTGCAGCTTTTCAGAAATGTCTATTCCAAGTAGGCGCCGAAACATAAATTAAGTATCTTCTTTGTAAACATTCCTGAAAGGAAAAAATTCGTTGACAACCGTTAATATCTGAAAGTAAATGCATAAACAATAATTTCCTGTATTTTTAAACGGTTCCCTGTATCAGTTGCGAACGCGGTAAATCATTCACTACAGCGTTTGTTGTTTGTTTGATGAGAGTTTACTGTACTGTACAATGATCTTTGTGGAACAACAACCTCTTCCTCTCCTTTCTTTTATTTTTTTCTGTTTATCTATATTCGGTCTTAGTTTTATACTTGGTGGTTGTACTTAGTCTTCCAATCTTTCTTTGTTTGTTTCTTATTATCAATACGAGCAAGATATTTTCTATAATTCTTTTCACGATCTACTAAACTGCATATCATATCTTTATTACTACTATCTCCTAAATTATTAATTGCAACAAGAGTTTTCGATATTTTTGACTTTAACAGTACAATTTCTCCAGATTTTTAACAGTTACATTTTAGACTTTTGCTTTTATCAATACAAATACCTTAGAATTTAAAGTTGGTTAGGTCAAACCAACTTGAGGGAGCTCACCTAAGTTGGTTGACGAGCTAGTAGGTGGACTCAATCTCAGAGGGGAGCCACATGTGGCATAAGTGATGTGGAACGACCCACCCTTCAAGAATTACGGATACAGATACAGACCCAAATTAAAACACAAAGTGGAAGTACATAGTTTTGAAAAAAATAAACATACAAAGAAATTTATTGTATCAACCCTTACTAAAGGAAAGTCTCCATCTTACTAAGAACACTAATTTTCTAAATAAACCAATAAAACTACAAATCTGTTTTCATTTGCATTCAGACAGATTTTAAAGAATTATGGCACTTGGAACTAGACTATACAGCAAATACCATTCTAAACGCACCATATAAATGTAAAACTAGCGAGTGTTTTGTTACTTTTGTCCTTTGTTATATTAGATTGATAGAACAGAAAAATAATATTGATTTCCGTTAGAATTCCCAGTGTTTGTATTTTCCCACGCACAACTGCAATTTCACAGGGCACGAAAGAAGTATGTCAATGTTATCTACTTTGTATTTTCTGAGATGTTTCAAGACCACCGTTAATAATGGACAATTTCGTTCGGTAGTTCTGTTAAATATTTCTATTTTTGGTAGTGGTGTTAAAATTTATAATTATGTTTAGAAAATGCAAAATGGTACTATTCTGAAAATAACAATAAGTTGTCCAAAATCAATTTTTTGTCTTCGCCAAGGTTTTGTGAAGCTTATGTCACAGTTGGAAAAAATATCTTAGCTACTAGTTTCGACCTGATATAGAGGCCATCATCAGGGTATGGAAAACAGTTATGTTAATCAACAGACCCAACAGATAAAAATTAAATACTTAAAAACCAACATTTAGGATTAGTAAAAATAAATAAATCAATTAAATAAACATAGAAATAGAGGTATTATAAACAACCCCTACAAAATCATTACGTAAATAAAATTTAAAATCAAACAACTTAAAACGCACTAACAATTATCTAGATTTAATCAAATAAAACGAAAGTTTTATAAAGAAACATTTTATATATTAAAAAAAGAGGTCCTTTAAAAATAGTCAACAAAGAAAAATAAGAATTAAAATTAAAGTGTATCTGTGGTCTGTTTGAATGGTTTGGACTAATTTAATTCAACGTATTTTAGTTTAAATCTATTTATTTACTGATTTGGGAATCGATATTATTTGTACTTTCTGTCTGTAATGAGATAATGCCGCTCTATAAATATTTTTTAAAGCCTTTTGAAAATTTTAGGTCGACAAACTTAGTCACTGTAACATAATTTTTTAGCCTTAAGTATTCACTAGTTAAACACCGACATTCAACATGGTTTAATTGTAGTTAATGAGACTTTCAGTCGGTATACCAGGAAAATTAACACCAATTAAATAATTGCTTTTATTATCGAGTTTGTTCTGACAATACATTTATCAAGGTTGTACGTATGTGCGCATGCGAAAAAAAACCAAAAATGTAATCAAATATCAAAGATTTAAATTTATGAAGCAACCAAGTAGTTCTTGTATTTCTTCTAATCAACGCCATATTTTATTTAAAATATCTTTTTTACCTTTTTCTACGGGAATTTAAATCCCTTCATTTCCTCGCCGATGAACGTAAATCTATCGAAAAATTACGGATAATTTATCGAGCAGTTTCTTAAATTACATAAACGGTCGTCGGTTAACCCAATTTCATCGCATTTAAAACTTTTTACGTTGTAAATATCAACAGCCGGTGGTATTACCTTACGCGAATTATGCAAGACCAAATCACGTTGGGTGGTAATTTTTCTTGCACCGTCAGCAACTTTTTTTTCCATTTTATTTAAGTAAATGTCAGCCATTGTCTCGCGTTACAAAAATGGTATTTTCATTATCTAATAAGAACTCAAGGAACACGGGATTTGAATTAAATTAAGTACGAAACTGCTGCGTTTTTCAATATGTACCATACAATATTTGTATGGTTGCTTACTAAAATCTAAATTGATTACCTAGGTACCTATGATCTAATTTATTAAAACATTAATAATCAAGAGACAGAAAGGAATATTAATAAATCTTAATTTTTATACGTATTCACATAATTATATTACTTAAGAGAAAATTGCCAGAATAAAAATTATTAGGTACCTATTTGCTGTTGGGCTTTTTAAAGAAAAACTTTTGCCAGGATTAAATTAATAAGAGAATTATTGAATATTTTTAAAACTATTTATCTCATATAATATTAATCTAAACACCACCGACTGTGTTTGAATAATAATAACCTGGTATGCGAACGATATTGAACACTATTTTATTGTTTAACTATTTGTATGTGCTTCGGCGAACAATGCAAGCGACATACTTGGCATTCTTAGAATGTGAATGGACTTTCAAAGAGCACTTCGTGAGCCACGATTATGATTCACTCATACAAGGTGTTCGATAGAATGAAAATTATCTAAAAATGTTATCTTTTTGCGATATTCGTTCGAAGGTGTAATCATTTTGAAAATATTTCTGTTTTAATCTTTTAAGTAATTATTGGTATTAATAAATAAATAAACTATTTTAAAATTTCTATGAAGAAAAAAATAGATGCTCATTCTTCACGTTTCTTTTTGTCGGTGTACTAAGTTGACATTTGCTTGTGAGACAATCTGATTAGGCATAACGACTATGATTATTCCTTGTTATACCTACGTTCACTTTTTTCTGACTACTTATTGTCTGCACATCGATTGGGACTGAATAGAAAGAGAAAACGTGAGAGAGAATGAACCACAATAGGCAACTACAATGATTATGGTTGTATTAAGACAGCAATAAGGAAATGGAAAAGAAAATATATCAAAAGATTTATTATCCATTATGGTATGGTAATTGAAATCGTGTGGCGTGTTTTGAAAAAATATATTAAAACAATTTGGTTATTGTTTTCATACATTGTGAATGTGGTAACAGATACTGTATCTTAGAAAAAAACCGTTACATATTTACAGTAACTATATTTTCGAAACTTTAAAGTTTCTTTCAAGTTGTTCTCTTATAATGTTATTTATAATATGTGTAATTTCTTAAAAAAAAAACCAGTAAATTTTCTTCAAGTATTAACAGTCATGAAAACAAATTGATATTTATATTAGATTTTAAAACTATATCAAACATCGTGAATTGAATATCAAATGGAACATTGAAAGTACACATTGTACGGCAATCATGTCTCATTACCTCTAAATCTATTTGTTTATCAATTACTTAGCGTCATTAATAATTTTACAATTCCTTTTTGAACATAAGAATAGCTAAGGAAGAATATAAAGACAGCAAAGTTAAATTTATATTTTGAATAACCTACTAGTATCTATAACCTAGAAACTCGGTTCTGTACTTTACATTGAGGATATATTGATATTGAGCGAATGATTTGAACGCCAGTCAATTATTCGACCGTTGTGGAATGTTGTTCATTTCGTTCTAATAATGTATTCGAAATGGGGTCGCTTAAAAGACCAGACAGACAAATATTTTTGGTCAACCAGTAATGTATCTACTTAATATATTCAAACAGGAGAAAAGTATTTTTTTTGTTATTACAATTGTTTCTTTTTTTTGTTACAGATGAACCACGAATACGATCCGGTACGTGGGAAGAACCGACATGTGAACATCGAGTGGCGCCACCTCTCGCACACACCCGCACCCTACAACACACAAGTTCTCAGAGAAGTTCTGAGGACAGTTGGTGTTCAGGATCAGACCCTGAACTGTCTTCCGACGAGGAAAGCGATCGAAGCGCAGCCTCCAGTAATAGGTCAGTACCTACTTATAAAAATATTTGAATTTATTGGATCGACCCTTACTTAGTAGTTTTTATTTCATTTTACTTTGATTGCAATTAAATGTTTTTTGCTATAAAATGTTAATAAAAGTTTAAAATTATAAGTAGCGCCTATAAAAATATCTTTTTTAATAGCGTGTTGTTCAAAACAGGAAGTCGTAGAATTAACGGCTCTCTTTTTGAAGTTATCAGTTATTACTTGTGACTGTCATTGTTTTGGTAATAATAAATAATTACACTCTATTTACATACAAAATTACTTCCTACATGCAATAACTTATTCTTTAATTGTTCATATTAATAAATTTTTCGATTTTTTTTTATTTTCTTCTTTTAATACGTTGATTCCTGGTACTTGTCCCATTGTCGAACAGTTCTTGTAGTCTCCGGCGGTTTTTCGTTAGACAGAAGTATGTAATAACATGATTTTCAGACCACCTTTATTGAATTTCAATCTTTTTTGGTTTATTAGAAACTTTACTTTTTTTTTACTTTTGTCGGACAATTAGTAAAATTGTTAAAAATTCGACAACTTTAAAACAGTGCTACAGCTTGTAAAGCAGGTAAAAAGTAAAACAAATATTATCGTAGAATTAAATCTATTGTAAAAGGAAAAGAATAGATAAAAATTAAAAGAAAATAAATTAGGGCGATTTGAGGTAGTGCAAAAAATCCTATACAAAAAAGTGTAATTGCAAAGTTATAAGTAATGAAATAATCTTTAACTTTTGTGTTTACATTTTCCCATTGTCCCGTTCCGAGACAACAATATGTTCCATGTCAGCTGTCATGTGTTCCATGAGGCACGGAACAACAATGTGTTGGCTGACCTGTGTTGCTATACGGACGGCTATACGAAAGCGGTGCTGGAACTGGGATCTATGGAGGGAAACTAAGGGTGAATCTGAACCAGAACTCGAGTAACCATCCCCAATTTTCCAAGCAGAGGTTTTTGAAATAGAGATGTTTCTGCAGGACTACAGGCACAAAACTAAAAGAATCATTTCAATCATAGGGCTGATAGAAGGACTATAACTTAGGGGTGAGCCACAATAGTTCTTTCTGGTCGTAAGTCACTAACTTGACCTAAGCACCTTAAGTTTCAGTTAAAAATTCACTCGTCAAAATATCAGATTTTTTCAAAAAGTTGGTGATCTACTTTGTGATATTGTATAAAAATATATACGCTGCTTTGGTAAACGTTCTCAAAAAATGTAAAAATAAAAAAATCTTGTTATATTCTCTTCCTTTTCCAATAGGTTTCGTACTACTATAATTTTTTTGTTTAAAAAATGATCGACCCTAGTCTATGAGATTAATAGATAGAAAATAATTAACTTGATCTAATATAATCTTTATTTAATTATAGATAGATCAATATTTTTAATTGTAAATATTGCTCGAGTTGTGACGGAGTACGTGCTTTGAATAATAAGTAATTAAAATTAAACTACCACTTTTAATTATTCTTGGCAAAATGACAAGGTTTCTAACTAGGATCTGAAGGACGCTGTTGAATTTTAATATCCTGTTAATATTCCAGGAAAACCCTTTATTTTGGCTTTAAAAGTTAAGGTCCGGCTTGCCATTAATTATATGTGAAATATTAAGTGACAATTTTGTTTGTTTATCAATTGTAGGGTCAATTTATCTGTAGACTGAGTGCGCTTCTAACTACGGTATCCACCAAAATAATTGAGCCATATGGAAAGTCTCTCTTTCAGTTGCTGCTATGTAGTGGATGTGCATAAAATAGCTGTGTCATCAGCAAAACTAATGATCTTGCCATTTATATTTTAATTTTAACATATTAATGTTGTAAAAAGAATGGATTCCAGTACTGATCGCTGAGGCACACCATAGTTTATGCTTTGAGGAGTACTATAGTAACACCATTTATATCCTCTATCTGTAATCGTCCTGAAAGATAACTTTATATATTTTTCCCCTAATTCCATAACTTTCCAATCTTTCCAAGAGCCTGTCTTGACAAACAGTGTCAAACACTTTAGAGAGGTCTTAAAATATGCATATATTGTGGGTACTTTTTATAATAGCATTTGCTGTCTGCCTGATAGGATCCTGTAGGATTTTTTTAGAAAATTGCAGAGGGTGAAATTAAGTATTTTTTCATAAATATTGACAATAATGCTATGGGACAATAATTTTCAACGTTTTTATTGCCTCTACTTTTATTTATTGGTTTAATATCACCTGCTTTCAAAATCTCCTGAAAACACCCTGTACCCATACTTCAGTTTATTAGAAAGCTAAATAATAACCTGAATATGGGACAATTATAATTTCTAAGCTGCTTGTTTCCCTAATCCCCAAACTAACACTTATTAAAAGAGTAAAATGTGTTCTAGAATTCTTTCTGTACGCAAATTTTTGTCACAAATATTAATGAGTAAGTTTAATATGTTTAAATCATCTTTAATCTTATTTTTGTCGTCTCATCACTTCAAAAAATGTACCACTTCATTTATAATGTTAACAAATTATGATTCTGGAAAATAAATTCATAATAATAATAAAAATAACGACATCTGGTTAGCTGCATCCATTAAACTCATTGAGAATTGCTGGGTAAGCAGAAGAAAGACCGAATTTAAATTTAGTCAAAAGGCTTGGAGGAGGGCCAACCACTTAAAAACCATAACAGTCAACACAAGCGTAACCAAAATAATTATTATTAATATTGTGTGTATCAGTGGTCTTATTTTAGTTACAGTTCATGTTAATTTATTTTTTTCAGTATGTTTTCTCTTTTAGGAGTTCTTTTTTAAAACAATTAGAGTTGCAAATTATTCTAATCCTGGTCAACAAGTGTTTGAATAATTTTATTCTATACCTAAATCTATTGTAAGTAATTATCAATTATTGGATCTTGTTCAATTTGTCTTCTACATTATTCCGTCTATCTTCTAGTCACCAGGCTATTTTTTTTTCTTTTCATTGAAATTTCTGTTGGTTTTGATGTAAAACCTATTAAGAATTCCTTCGCCTATCTTGGTGATTTTGTTAACCATGCTTGAGACCTCCCTATTGTCTATTTATTCATGTGCAACTGCTGATCCACAGAAATGAGACTTCGTTCTGCCTCTTTGTAACCTTCCACAAAGGCTTCTATATAATGCCACACCAACCTTAAATTTCTATTGAGCCTAGTTTCTTGGTCTTTTGAAAATATAGTGATAACCCATCCTTCTCCGTTCCCAACATTCTGCTATCAATATAATTGACAAAATTTACTCACAAACCTAAAGTATCTACTAACATTAAAAGTAAATAAAAATCATTTTATTCCATTCATTAACGTTTTTCTACGCCCATGTCGCCTTGATCGTTTTATAAGCCACTTTGTACCGATTGGGATATAATTATAGTGATAAATTAATTTTAATTGATCACTGCTTGTAAGTTAATGGTTGGGATAAATATTTGGATTCTAGAATTAATTTGTACAGTGTTGAACAAGAATTTTAATTTTAAAGTTATTCGATTAGATAAATCGAATTAATAATAGCAAGAGAAAGTGCATAAATGTATATTTTTAAACCGTAAAAGTTCAATTGATTGTTTTCTTGGCACTATTCTCAACATTTTCCGCTAGTTATGCAATCCGTTTCCGTAATGTTAAAACAAAATTTAAGATTATCTTTATGGAAATGAAGGTTGCATTTTTTTCCGAATTTAGCAATCAAGGAGCTAATTTGAATGTCTTCTTAGAGCCTTGATATTTTCGCCTTCCTTCCTTTTCTCTCTCTGTGTTGTTTTTTTCGTTCCTCTGTCCATAGTGTTCCTCCTATTCTTTTTCTTCTAAACTCAAAGAAATCTTGTATCTTATCTCTTAGCAAATTTCCATTTTCTATATCTTTCTCTGTGATATTCATATCTGCCATATCAAATTTTATTTTCTTACACCAAGTGATTTGTGTTTCAGGGATGTTATTTTTTTAAGAAAATGAATCTTTTTTGGGTTAGTCTGTCATCTTCCATTTTTTCAATTGTGCATAAAAACTAACTCTTCTTTTCCTCATTGTATCTCTAATTTTCTCCACTTTTTCATACACTTTCTTTTTTACTTCTTAAGTTCCAAATTTTCTTTTCAAACTTAGACCCAAGTACTCTTCCTCTTAGTTGTATTCTCCATTTCTTTGTTTGTGTTCTTTGTCAAACATTTTGAAGATTTTTTGTTAGGTTGAATTCCGTCTACATTTTTCTTATTCTACTTCTCTTCCTTCTTTGTCTGAAAAATTTGGATCAATAATTTCACCGAAATAATTTAATTTTTTAACTATCTTGATCTGTCAATGCGTTGTGGTCACGGGTGTTGGCAATTCTCTTACATTTGTGACAAATTTTGTTTTTTCAACAGATATTTTTAACCAAGCTTTCTCCACTGTTTCTTTTAGAACATTTAGTTGAGTAGTAGCTTCTTCAAACATAATTGCCAAGTCATCGGCAGAAGAAAGACAATCAACTTCTTTCATCTCTGTCATATTTTCTTTATCCCTTCTCTTATTTACTCCCTCTCTTATTACTTGGTCTGCTCTAAACTATTTTTATTCTTTTTATTAAAGTCCGCTAATGTGGGGACAATGCTCGTTACTCTGATTCATCTGATTCATTCATATTTAAAGATGTGGATAGATTAGAGAAATTTTCTATTCTTCCATAATATGTTCCTAAGTCCCGACTTGTTTTAGAGTTTCTTAATCTACATATTTCTGCTATTTGCTACATTTAAAGCAGCATCAGTCTTTCTTTGATATTGTTATCCTTTCATTTATCAGAGTTTATTTGAAGACTTTGGTAAAATCCTTCTCGAGATCCTTCTTTAATGTGTTTCAAGGAATTGCAATTATATATTTATAAAATCTGTTTTATATAAAAATAGTTTTTGAAAACAATCCGATATTATTTTATAGTAAGTAATAATTTTATAGTTCAATTGTGTCCTAGATACTCTTGATGTTTTATTGATGGTTGAATTTTTGTTACAGAAGCAATAACGGTCAACTCCGGAACACGTTGAATAAAGCACGTACATTGTGTGACAAGTGGAGGGGAAGTGGAGGCATAGGCTCAAACAATAGACTATCTCTCGATAGCGCGTTATCAGTCGACACTTCCCCTCAAAATCACGGCAGACTGTCCAGATGGTTTTCGATAAGAAGAGGAAGCAACCATCAATACGACATAGAAAATGCAGACGTCCAAAGAACCCCGCAAAATTCGAATAAAATGCCTCAGTTGCCCGAAGTAAGTAAAATTCATCCTTGTCATTTAACGTTAAAGAAATACAATAATTTCTTGGTTTTAGGTCGAAGAAGAGACTGGATTCCATTTTTCCAGTTGTAATTCTTCGCAAAGGCGACAATTGCCCCCAAGTTTACCGCCACCACCTCCAAATTTAACCCCCTTACAGTTAAAAAGGAGGATGATAGTGTCGGCCATTGTACATAGTGAAAATTCTTATATAGCCACCTTACAAAGACTAGTAAATGTAAGTATATAAGTAACATTTATATATTTCTCTGCTCCATTAACAATCAACCGAAGTAATATTTTAAAAATAAATCAAGTAACATTAATTGCCTTAATGACAATAATTTTTTATTTCAGGATTTATTATTTCAGGATTTAATTTAATTAGTTTTCCATTTGGTATTATTATAAATATATCACCATATTAATTTAAACTAATTTTTTTTAAATTAATTATTTTTATATTCGTTTTTTCAGGATTATAAAAAACCTTTAGAAGAAAGCAGTCCACCGGTGTTGAGCAGTTCGAAAATACACACATTGTTTCATAGATTACCCGAAATTTTACAGTGCCATACTCTTTTTCGAATAGCTATAGCGGAATATGTCAGAAATTGGGACAGAGATGAAAAAATTGGCGATGTCTTCATAGCTTCCTTCTCCAAAGCCATAGTGCTGGATATTTATAGTGGATTTATAAATAATTTTTCCGTCGCCATGGATCTGGCAAAAATGGAAGCCAAAAGAAAATCGGCTCTTGCAGACTTTCTAAAGGTAAGTACTTAGTTTTCAACACTTTTGTCAGTTACTATCTGAAATAGGAACACCTGATTATAAAGTAATTATCTGTTCACATTCTCATAAATTTTTGCAAAACACGTTGGTAAATTTAATCAGACCTTCTCCATTATGCAATGATTATGTTTACACTACATTTACCTTCCAATTACCAACATTTCTGTATCTGGTTACATTAGAAATATTTTGCTTATAGTTACATGTTGTTTGCAGGCAAAAAATTTCTTACAACTTTAACTTTTTCCCGATTCTTTTGAGCTAATATATTTAGGCGTTTTTCCAGGTTTTCCAACCTTTTTGGTTTGGAACAAGTGATTCTATTTATAACCTCAAAAGGTTATTCAAAATGTATGATGAACTGTTAGATTACATCATAATAAAAAAAGTATATTTATTATTCTAATGCTTTATAGTATACAATATTCCTAATTTATTTTTTCTTGTGCCTATATAAACAGTTTTGTTGCTATTTCTACAAAGGAACAGGCTATAACTGTAGATAAATTGTTGAAGATATTTTGTTCCCCAACATTGCAACAATACTATAATAATTGGTCTTGCAAATCTCCAATTTTTTAAACCAGACCCTTAGAAGTGTCTTATACATATTGTCAGGCTTGGTTTTTACATATTTTATAATATCAAAAGTTTATGAAAATTAATTTTCTGCTTACAGGTGAAACAGATCAGCTCTCATGATCGGTTATCATTTTTTGGATTGATGGTGAAACCCGTTCAACGATTTCCACAATTTATTTTATTTCTACAAGTAAGTGATTGAAATGATGATAAATTTTCTCTAACCAAGTTAATAAAACAATAATAGGTAAATAAATTAAGAAGAATTGAACTTATAAAATTTTTTTTTAGGACCTTCTAAAGTACACGCCTCACGGTCATCATGACAGGATGTCCTTGCAGCTGGCTCTAACTCAGCTTGAATCGTTAGCCGAAATGCTCAACGAACGAAAGAGAGAAGCCGAACAGTACCAAGCGTTCAAAGAGATGCTACGAAATATTAGTGGAAAATTCTCCGTCAGACCTTTGTCAGATAGCAACAGATACCTTTTGAGAGAAGATAACGTTACGCAATTGGTAAGTTTGTAATATTTGTCCAATTAAAAGCATTTTAAACAATTTGTTTTACAGGAATATAGTCAGAACGGCATGATAACGAAAGCCAAAAGCAGAAGACTGCTTCTACTCAACGACTTGGTCGTATGTGTAGCGGTAGCTTCCAAATCCGCTGACGATTTCAGCAACAACGAAAGACTGAGCCTAAAATGGACCTACCCGGTATCCGATATTGAAATTCAAGATACTAGCGCCTCACCGACGCTTAGTAGACTGCTTACGTCGCAACAATCGAAAGGAGGTAGCGTCAAGTCGAACGGATCCTTCGATGGTACTCCTCCACAAGAAGCAAATAACTTGTGCGCTGAGATGAGTAATCTGATGCACGATTACGAAGTCATCAGCAGGATCAGCGACCTGACGGGTAAGTGTATACATCTGATTAATTCACATGCGCGTCGTTCTTATTTTTAATTTAATAACGATCATGTTACAGGCCAACTTAAAGGCAACTACAAAGACATCAACCTGGATAATGCGAGAAAGATTCTCCATCAAATCCAAAGTTCCATCCAACAAAAGGACGAAGAAATGGCGTGGATGGATTCTTGTTGTTTACAGTTAGTAGTGAAAACCAAAGGCAAAGAGGAGATATTCACGTTTCAAACTGATAATCCGAATATCAAAAAAGACTGGATAACGGAGTTGAGGTTGGCTCAATTAGCTTTAGATCCGAATAATTCGCCAGCCTGGGAAGTACCTGAACAAGAACAAAGGCCTTCTACGAAGATGCCGCTGTTTGTGAAGTCGCAGAATGTTTATAACTCACAGCATCAAACTGAGGTACTTCAAGTTATTTTATATATATTACAATAAAGTTTAATGTAAATCATCCATGGTAAAAATAAGACTGATTGTTAAATGAATAAAAAT
The DNA here is from genome assembly GCA_035357415.1 of Ophraella communa. NCBI lineage: Eukaryota > Metazoa > Arthropoda > Insecta > Coleoptera > Chrysomelidae > Ophraella > Ophraella communa. Next base: position 41,464,544 of record CM068985.1, on the reverse strand, counting down.
CAAAATCAATGTCACACATTTTTTTAATGTAATAGCAGCTACTAGTTTCGCCCTATGATGGCCTACATATAAGCCGAAACTAATAACTGCTATTACATTAAATAAAAATGTTGTGACATTGATTTTGATTTTTCTTCATTTGTTTATTTAATTGAAAAAAAAACTATAGCAGTACACAACAAAATTTGTTCATAAAGCATGTTCTCAGTGATTTTTTATAGTTTTCAATGTATTAGATGTTCATACAGAAAATTTTCACAATCCGATGACGGTCACATATTTGCCAATACATTTCAAATAATTTATCCAAGATACCAGATGACAATTTAGTCTTACATTTTTACTAGCCCACCTCAAAAAAAAAAATCCAAACTTACCAAAACTTCATATTAAATTGAACTTCTAATATTAGGCGCAATTGCTCTGAACTAACCGTGATGTAGAGAAATACAATTTTCTTACATACTTTTTGTGGGAAATAATTAATTAATTATTTTACATGTATTTTTTATCAGTAAAATAACTCCGATCGATGCATTCAGCTTGGGAAGTTTCACTCTTCGGATATTTGCTTAGAGACATATTGAAACTCGTGAAATTTATTTTCCAGATAATTGTCAAGGTGTGGTAAGCGATATTTCAGTATCAGAAAGAAGTGGTTTAATAATTTGGGACAGTGATTGTATTTTAGGTTTATAAGTGATCTATATATAATTTAAATTGGAAAACGATTGGTATTTTCCAATTATTATTCATCTATTTTTCTTACAGGTACGCTGTGGTTGTTACTATACTGTAACTTTACCAAAAACAGCCAAGAGAAGAAACAGGATCCAAAACTATTTGTGGATTTGCACGACAGATGGTGCCAGCAGTCATATTTCGGTACTAGCTCAGCATCCTCAACAAGCGGGAGTTTTAAAAGACTTAACTACGTTCTCATTGGTCGAGACTCAGATTACCGCAATGGAATTTGTGAAAGGTAATTAAATTTGAAATTTATTGTGTCACCACTAACTTTAGAATTTTATTAAATCATAAAAAATTTTATTCAATTAAAACAGATTGGCGGATCAGATCATGAAATTTAAGTAGAAGAGAAAGTTTTTGTTGCAGATTTACTTGTTTAGTGTTTTTAAATTCAAGTAAATAAATTTACTCGTACTTTCGTTAATTACAAGATACTACAAATTTGAACTTGCCTATCAACTTTTTTTCCAGGTTCTTCTCCTCCATGTCCGAATCTAGCTACCGATACCGTTTGGGTAGGAACCGACAGGCACAAACTGCTTCTTTACGCTGCCGACGAGCCTGAAAAACAAGAAGAAATCGCCAATACCGTCGTATCTGACGTTATAATGCATATTAAGTACCACTGTGATAACGTTTTCGTGGCATTAGCCAACGGAACGATTTGTATATATAGAAAAAATCCAATTGACGGCGCTTGGCTCATCCAAGAACCCCAATTATTGAATCTCGGAACCGATCCCGTCTCCTGCTTACTACCAATCAATCTTTATCTTTACGCCGCATGCGGGAAAAAAGTTTGGGTCATAAATGGTACGACGGGAGAGGTACAAAAGAATTTCACCATTCAACACGAGCATTTCGGCAACGTAAATTTAATGGCACATAGCGGTATTGGTTTATGGATATCCCAGAAAAATTCTAGTACAATTTGTTTATATCACACGGAAACGTTTAAGCATCTCCAAGACATCAACATAGCTTCTATAGTTATGAGAATAAACGGTTCGCTCGGTCCGAGAGATTCTTTGAATAACAACAGATCTGTGGTCTTCGTTACTGCTTTATTGGCTTGTAAAGGGTTGTTGTGGGTGGGAACGAACGTAGGTAGGGCTCTAACAATACCATTACCGAGATTGGAAGGAGTGCCTATTATCAGTGGAAGGGTGAACATTTCTTACCACGCTCATTTTGGACCTATATCCTTTTTGTTGGCGCTGCAACCGAGAAATTATAAGTAAGTAGAGGCTAATTAGTGTTTTGTCTATGTATCTAGGTATGTGACAGAATTTTTAAGGTTAATTTTCACCGGTTTCTAGAAATCTGATTTATTTAAAAAAAACGATGCTTACGTATCAAGATCTGATGACAATGCAATTCCATTATTCTTATTAGGACTGTCACATTTTTAATTAGAAATTTTGAGTTTTAGTTTTTTTGAGTCTTAAGAAGGTTTAAGTGGAATTATGATTGATTGTTCGACTATTATGATTTAACAATATTGGTTCTATCCCGGCTATGAGACTTTCTCGAGGAGTGGTTCGACTCCAAGTTAATGCTTACTATAGAAAGGATTGGTGGTATATAAGGGTTAAGGGCGCCACTATCTTTTTATACGTTTACAATTAAACAACTGAAGCTATACATAAGAAACTAAGGTGAAAAAGATAGAAACACCCTGTAATTAAACTGAATTTGGAAGCAAAAAAAACTATATTCAATGACAACCGAACACGCTGCACCCTTAAGACTTTTAGTCCGTGGGTATATAAATCAAACTGATATTTAAAAATAGTAGACGACACTGCAATCTTCTCCTCCGCTCCTAACCGAGACTGCCTCCAAACCCGTCTCCAAGATTACCTAAACATCTTTTCCAACTGGTGTCACTCTTAATTCGTCAAAACCCCAACTCATATTTTTCAAACACCCCGACATTTTCAAACAAAAACTTCTTCCCGGAAACTTCCGAGTAATGCTCTGGGGGGAGAGGCTCGAAATCCGAAACGAAGCCGTCTACCTGGGGGTGAGATACACTCACCCTCTGTTGGACGACTGACGTAAAGTCCACCCTGGACTCAGTCCGGAGACGAGCCAATCTCATCAGGGCATTAGGAGGAAAATTCGGCAGAACCCACCACCCACCACTCTTCTGCACACCTACAAAACATTTATTCGTCCACTCCTAGACTACAAAGCAATTCTGGAATAAACATTTATTTAACATTTCAGCAACTGTTCCACAAAATCTACCCTGAACAAAGAGGAGGTAAAACCGGAACCTGAGAGTACAAGCGGCAATTTCGCAGACAAATCAAACGAGAGTCCGAATCGACCAAAAATGGAAAAACAGTTATCGGATAGTTCGATGCAGAGTGTATCTTCAAAAATGAAATACTTAGCTAGCAGCCCGGTAGTACTGAGAAAAAGAAGAAGCAAGGAAAGCGATTTGGCGAGGTTATCTAAAACTTTACCAAGAGGTAAGAGATTCAACAGATTTTCCACTATCTTAAAGTTAATTGAAAAACTATTAGCAACAGGTATTTGTTTATGTATTTGAATTTGTTGTAAGATGAAGATGGACCATGATTTTTATTATATTCAGTTTGTTTGAATAGTTTTGCCTAAAATAAAAATGTATTTGGTAAAATTTTCCAGGACTAGTAGTATTTGAGATCATTTTTTGAAACATTCTGTACAAAACTTTACAAAAGTTTATTTAAAATAATTTCCGAAAAAAAACTTGTATTTCGTAATTTACACAAACAAAACTAACACTTCTTTGATTTTATCAATACTAATAAAACGACTAGTGGTTTTATCCGGAATGATTAGCTAGCCTTTAGCACAAAACATTGAAGATGAAGCGTTTTCATTGGACGAAATCAAAAAACTATTATATTTTGACAGTTGAAAAAATAATCAGTCTAATTTTTTTGCAATATTTGTGATTTTCGTCCATGAGTTTTTATCTTTTATTTGATTATTTCTGTCATTCAGAATGGATCAGAATTGTTGTAAAAATATGCCTGGAATTTTATGGCCTTGATGGAGGAGTGAAGTGAATGACGTGGAACCTCAGAGTAATAAGTAAACATAGAGATGCCACAACAACACAATAACATACATTTTGTAGTCAATTGCAATGAACCTATAATTGAGAGAGATGGAAAATTTAGTGGTGTAGGTAAACACAGCCGTACAGTGGCGTGTAATTGGTTAGAGTTCACCGTAATACCTATATAAATGTTAGTTAAATAATTTAATACGCATATTTTGGTAAGGAATTTATATCTACACTTATGGCATGGCACTATACTTCTAACATATTTTTATCGGAAAGAAATCTAAAAGGATATTATGTGTATTTCATTATTAATTTGATTTTCTTAATTTTAATTGAAATTGCTAATTGTACGCCAATGTAGTGAATAACTTACCGGTGATAGGTTAGATTATCATTTTGCGAAGTACCACATATTATACACGCTTTTCGGGGTTTCACCATTTTCAATATTGAAAATAAATAAATACACTTTATAAAGTTCACTTAAATACACAAAAATTCAAGTAAAATCGAACAAATTGCTAATCACCTCTAAACAATTACAAACAAAGGCACTGATGCCAAATTTTCGGTGTTGGTATTTGATACAATTGGTCTAGAGCTTTTTTATCAGTATTATAGAAAGGTAAGAAAGTGAATATTAAAATGTATTAAAGAATATTTTCTCTGAATAAAAATCTTCTCTTAAAAGTAAAATAAAATTGTTGTAAATTATACTATTACGTTTTTGTTTCCTACTTTGTACTTACAAAACACAACGTCTGGCAATGCTCTGCTGGTAAACAAATCTGTCTCGACGACAAGTAGTAGGGAATATGCCTACTCTATGTTTACTTATTACTCTGAGCGTGGAACACTTGGAACACAGGATCAATAGGCCTTGGTTTGGTTGAGCACGTCAGCCATGGTTTTAGAAATCACGCCTATTATGATTTGGTGAATTAGGTTGGGCGGTTTTTATGAAGATTTATTATTTTTATAATCAATTCTGTGTAGATTCATATTTTTATCTTTACAAGAATAAAATGTTTATTTTTATCTTCAGAATATGGAGTCATAAAATTTTTTCATTTGATGTTTGGCTTTTAAGTGAAACAGCTCCACGCAGTGCCTTATAATAAAACATTTATTATAACCAAGTGTCGAACCTTTTGGAATATTTAGTATCCATTTTGTATTATTTTGTACCATATAAAAGAATTTTTCTCCTCAGGTATCAATCTTAAGACCCAGTATACCTTCCCGACATCCATAGGCATGGGGGTTTAGTTGAGTCCCCTTGGTGGAGTGATTTTTGTGTAATTCTTTCTAAAATCCCCTATATGTTCGCCTTGTTTCACTTTCTAGAGGTTTTCAGACATTACACCTTTATTTTTTAATTGTTAGCCACAGAACCAATAATATTCTGAAAATGGATCTGAAATTTTAAGAAACTTCAACATTAACCTAACCAATTGCAGATTTATAAATGAAAAATATTTTAGTTGTTTATTTATTTATAACTGTTTTGATGTGCTTAAATGTTCTTGTTTTGGTGGAAGTTAATCCTGAAATCTGAAATATTAAAACAATCCCATATTTGTTTTTTCCTGTTTTTCTGTATAAGTGTACAGTCTTCACATTTGATTTGATTTTTTAGGATTGGGTAACGGCGGATCGATATTTTCTACTTCAAGTACGTCTTCCCAAAGTTCTGGCGACACTAACAACGTTTATGGTCTCTACAGCGAGCTGATGTACGTTAAGGATTACGAACGCGAAGATAATATTCTCATAGATCCAGTGTACGAATCTCTTCGACGCAGCGATCCTGAGCTAGCTCTACCGAATAAAGTAAGCACGTTAGATCGACGATTAAAGATGAAAGTTTCCAGACCGAGATCTTTGGATCTGTCGAATTGGTCGGTGGATTCACGATCTTCTAGTTTGTGCACATCGTCTGGATCCGAAGAAAGTATGGCGATGAGATTGAACAACATGGCTCGCAGCGTGTCGCGAAACAATTCCAACGCTTCCAGGCAACTGAACGGCGTCTGCGAAAACGTCGCGGAAAAAGAAACTCCCATAGAAAAAGAGGCGGTTAATGTTAAACAAACGAATACGAGGACATTGGTTAAAAATAAAAACAATCATTGTGACAACAGCAGAAGGACTGTAATTACGCTTATGGGCGGTAGGGGGTACATCAACTACAGGCAGCCGTGTTGTTCGGCCGATAAGATCAAACCTCTTACTGCTGGCAAAGATGCCAATTGTAATGATGCCCATATTGTTATATGGGAGTTGAAATTGTGATTCGTTTAGGACAAAATAAATTTTTATCGGTTATTCTAAGGAGAAATTTTATGTGATTCGTTAGAACAGGGTACGTAGCAAATTACGGTCAAATTGCTGAAATCTACAAGTTTGTTAGAAACAGTTCTATTTTTCAAAAAAAAAAAATTTTTTAATCATACAAGTATACCAACATTTTTTTGGTTTTTATTAACAAGTCTCCACTGTTAACATAACTTGTACGGGACCAAAATGTTTCATGTAAAGTTGGATCTCCGATTTTGCTAAAATTTGGCAACTTTTTGCACCTTTCGAAAAAGGTTTTTATTATTTTTTTTGAAATTCTTTCATTAACCCAATCGAGAGATACGCATTTTTGACTATTATGGAAGATTATATTTCAAATAGTCCTAACTTGGTGAGCAATTGTCCAATTTGAGTATTTTTGTTTTATATTTCGTGTTTTTAAAGAATGTATGTGTTCAAAGTTTTTCTGTTCTTCAATTTTGATTTAAAAATTGAAAGATACAAACAATCTTAAAATCCTTGTATTAACCTTGAAATGAAAAAACAATTGAATGTATGAGTAATTTTCTGTACACATTTTTCAAAAAGTGCTAAATTTAAAAAAAAGACTCACTTTTACCGAGTTAAAACAATAATTTTTTTTAATTCTCAAAAATTCTACCCTTCAAAAACACAAATTTTAAGCCTAGCCGCGTAATGGGATAATGATATGGGTTATCATTTCATTTAATTCTTAAATTTATTCAATTTTCATTTTAGAAGCATTTTGCAGAATAAGAATCGGTACAAAATTCATTTGACAGGTGACAGTAGCGCCACATATTAGCCAATTGATGAGTTAATAACATCAGCGACCTTGAAAGTTCTTTTTTGTAATTTATGTTATGAAAAGTAATTTTCAAAATAGAAGAACAGTCAAATTACAAAATAAAGTATTCCATTACGAGACTTAAAGGCTTAAAATTTCTGAGAAATAAAAAAAATTGAAAGATTCAAAAAATTTATGATTTATTTTTTAAAAAGTTCATAAAAAATACGAAGTTTCAAAATAAAAGACTCACATTGAATATTTTTTCACCAAGTTATGGATATTTAAGACAAAACTGCCAAAATTTTTACAAATGCATGTCTCTCGATTGGCCGAATGAAAAAAATCCGAAATTAAGTCGTCTAATTGGTTAAAAAGTAGAGGTGTGAAAATTTCAAGAGAATATAAATAGATATTTTTCTAATAATTTTGTAGAATACGCTATTCCACTGTAAACTCTACGAAAAGCTTAAATAATTATCTGTACAAACATTATTTAAAACTGATGCAATTTCATAAACGTTTAAATTTTTTTTATTATTATTTTGTATGATTATGAGAACGATCTATTAATAATTTCTCCTTACATGAAAATAAATGTGTATTTTAGATAGAATATTATTATAAATGTCAATATTTTTATGGCCTTTAAAAATAATACAAGATAGGGTTCTTTGTAAGATTATTTTTTAATTTATTTCGTTGTCGAACAGCGTTTATTTTTTTTTATTTATTACCTGTCAACCGAATCCTTCAATATACGAAACTTTTATTTAAATGAAACAAAAAAAAACGAATTAGTAACCAATCAACATCCAAATAATATTTGTGTTGGTAAAAATATTAATGAAATTCGAAAATTTTACACATTGTACTTTTACGGTTTATATGTTTTCTTAATAGTTTTCATTTGGATTTTTGATAACTGTTCACCAAGCTTTATTTTTTAATATTCTTAGTAATTTGATGGATGTTGGTTGTTGGCCAAATTTTTCTCTATGATTGTAGTGAATATTTATCTAAATCGTAACTGAATTTGAATACAAAAATATTTATTAATTATATTTGTATATTTTATATTCGCCACATGTCCCTGTTATTTTTTTTCAAAATAGTTGCATGTTTAACTCTAATAAATTTATTATTGTTCACTGTGTTATATCAGAGCATATATTAAAATAAATTGTAAAACCCATCATTTTGTTTTAATTTATATATTTTGTTTGAATAACTATTTTAAACTTTTTTCTAAACTGTAATCTTTTTTAATTACTGCAAGCGTTATAACTCGATTACTACAAATTTTGTAACCAACTTCTCCCAAATATTTGTTGTGTGCTTGCTTTGGAATTGTACAAAATTTTAGTAAAAAAAAAAATTAAAAATAAATGTTCTTGTTGATATCCTACGAAATATTAAAGAAAACCAAATAATTTTTATTTTCTATTTAGTACATAAAATAGTACCTAATTTTTTGACATATGGTGCTACTATACCTATCTCTTCGCCATCTTTTAAAAAGGTCAGGAAGTTACGAGGTTTTTAAAGGTTATATTTACAGTTTCCTGGTATGTACGTATTCGCCATCTACCAATGAGGCTCTGAAGTTTTTCATTTGTTCCCCTTAGTAATTGCAGTTTTCTAGGTGGGTATCTCTTCGCCATCTTTTAACGAGGTCAGGAAGTTACGAGGTTTTTAAAGGTTATATTTACAGTTTCCTGGTATGTACGTATTCGCCATCTACCAATGAGGCTCTGAAGTTTTTCATCTGTTCTCCTTAGTAATTGCAGTTTTCTAAGTGGGTATCTCTTCGCCATCTTTTAACGAGGTCAGGAAGTTACGAGGTTTTTAAAGGTTATATTTACAGTTTCCTGGTATGTACGTATTCGCCATCTACCAATGAGGCTCTGAAGTTTTTCATTTCTTCAGGTTAGTAATTGCAGTTTTCTAGGTGGGTATCTCTTCGCCATCTTTTAACGAAGTCAGGAAGTTACGAGGTTTTTAAAGGTTATATTTACAGTTTCCTGGTATGTACGTATTCGCCATCTACCAATGAGGCTCTGAAGTTTTTCATTTGTTCTCCTTAGTAAATGCAGTTTTCTAGGTGGGTATCTCTTCGCCATCTTTTAACGAGGTCAGGAAGTTACGAGGTTTTTAAAGGTTATATTTACAGTTTCCTGGTATGTACGTATTCGCCATCTACCAATGAGGCTCTGAAGTTTTTCATTTGTTCTCCTTAGTAATTGCAGTTTTCTAGGTGGGTATCTCTTCGCCATCTTTTAACGACGTCAGGAAGTTACGAGGTTATTAAAGGTTATATTTAGAGTTTCCTGGTATGTACGTATTCGCCATCTACCAATAAGGCTCTGAAGTTTTTCATTTGTTCTCCTTAATAATTGCAGTTTTCTAAGTGGGTATCTCTTCGCCATCTTTTAACGAGGTCAGGAAGTTACGAGGTTTTTAAAGGTTATATTTACAGTTTCCTGGTATGTACGTATTCGCCATCTACCAATAAGGCTCTGAAGTTTTTCATTTCTTCAGGTTAGTAATTGCAGTTTTCTAGGTGGGTATCTCTTCGCCATCTTTTAACGAGGTCAGGAAGTTACGAGGTTTTTAAAGGTTATATTTACAGTTTCCTGGTATGTAAGTATTCGCCATCTACCAATGAGTCTCTGAAGTTTTTCATCTGTTCTCCTTAGTAATTGCAGTTTTCTAGGTGGGTATCTCTTCGCCATCTTTTAACGAGGTCAGGAAGTTACGAGGTTTTTAAAGGTTATATTTACAGTTTCCTGGTATGTACGTATTCGTCATCTACCAATGAGGCACTGAAGTTTTTCATTTGTTCCCCTTAGTAATTGCAGTTTTCTAGGTGGGTATCTCTTCGCCATCTTTTAACGAGGTCAGGAAGTTACGAGGTTTTTAAAGGTTATATTTACAGTTTCCTGGTATGTACGTATTCGCCATCTACCAATGAGGCTCTGAAGTTTTTCATCTGTTCTCCTTAGTAATTGCAGTTTTCTAAGTGGGTATCTCTTCGCCATCTTTTAACGAGGTCAGGAAGTTACGAGGTTATTAAAGGTTATATTTACAGTTTCCTGGTATGTACGTATTCGCCATCTACCAATGAGGCTCTGAAGTTTTTCATTTGTTCTCCTTAGTAATTGCAGTTTTCTAGGTTGGTATCTCTTCGCCATCTTTTAACGAGGTCAGGAAGTTACGAGGTTTTTAAAGGTTATATTTACAGTTTCCTGGTATGTACGTATTCGCCATCTACCAATGAGGCTCTGAAGTTTTTCATTTGTTCTCCTTAGTAATTGCAGTTTTCTAAGTGGGTATCTCTTCGCCATCTTTTAACGAGGTCAGGAAGTTACGAGGTTATTAAAGGTTATATTTACAGTTTCCTGGTATGTACGTATTCGCCATCTACCAATGAGGCTCTGAAGTTTTTCATTTGTTCTCCTTAGTAATTGCAGTTTTCTAAGTGGGTATCTCTTCGCCATCTTTTAACGAGGTCAGGAAGTTACGAGGTTATTAAAGGTTATATTTACAGTTTCCTGGTATGTACGTATTCGCCATCTACCAATGAGGCTCTGAAGTTTTTCATTTGTTCTCCTTAGTAATTGCAGTTTTCTAGGTTGGTATCTCTTCGCCATCTTTTAACGAGGTCAGGAAGTTACGAGGTTATTAAAGGTTATATTTACAGTTTCCTGGTATGTACGTATTCGTCATCTACCAATGAGGCACTGAAGTTTTTCATTTGTTCCCCTTAGTAATTGCAGTTTTCTAGGTGGGTATCTCTTCGCCATCTTTTAACGAGGTCAGGAAGTTACGAGGTTTTTAAAGGTTATATTTACAGTTTCCTGGTATGTACGTATTCGCCATCTACCAATGAGGCTCTGAAGTTTTTCATCTGTTCTCCTTAGTAATTGCAGTTTTCTAAGTGGGTATCTCTTCGCCATCTTTTAACGAGGTCAGGAAGTTACGAGGTTATTAAAGGTTATATTTACAGTTTCCTGGTATGTACGTATTCGCCATCTACCAATGAGGCTCTGAAGTTTTTCATTTGTTCTCCTTAGTAATTGCAGTTTTCTAGGTTGGTATCTCTTCGCCATCTTTTAACGAGGTCAGGAAGTTACGAGGTTTTTAAAGGTTATATTTACAGTTTCCTGGTATGTACGTATTCGCCATCTACCAATGAGGCTCTGAAGTTTTTCATTTGTTCTCCTTAGTAATTGCAGTTTTCTAAGTGGGTATCTCTTCGCCATCTTTTAACGAGGTCAGGAAGTTACGAGGTTATTAAAGGTTATATTTACAGTTTCCTGGTATGTACGTATTCGCCATCTACCAATGAGGCTCTGAAGTTTTTCATTTGTTCTCCTTAGTAATTGCAGTTTTCTAAGTGGGTATCTCTTCGCCATCTTTTAACGAGGTCAGGAAGTTACGCTGTTATTAAAGGTTATATTTACAGTTTCCTGGTATGTACGTATTCGCCATCTACCAATGAGGCTCTGAAGTTTTTCATTTGTTCTCCTTAGTAATTGCAGTTTTCTAGGTTGGTATCTCTTCGCCATCTTTTAACGAGGTCAGGAAGTTACGAGGTTATTAAAGGTTATATTTACAGTTTCCTGGTATGTACGTATTCGCCATCTACCAATGAGGCTCTGAATTTTTTCATTTGATCTCCTTAGTAATTGCAGTTTTCTAAGTGGGTATCTCTTCGCCATCTTTTAACGAGGTCAGGAAGTTACGAGGTTATTAAAGGTTATATTTACAGTTTCCTGGTATGTACGTATTCGCCATCTACCAATGAGGCTCTGAAGTTTTTCATTTGTTCTCCTTAGTAATTGCAGTTTTCTAGGTTGGTATCTCTTCGCCATCTTTTAACGAGGTCAGGAAGTTACGAGGTTTTTAAAGGTTATATTTACAGTTTCCTGGTATGTACGTATTCGCCATCTACCAATGAGGCTCTGAAGTTTTTCATTTGTTCTCCTTAGTAATTGCAGTTTTCTAAGTGGGTATCTCTTCGCCATCTTTTAACGAGGTCAGGAAGTTACGAGGTTATTAAAGGTTATATTTACAGTTTCCTGGTATGTACGTATTCGCCATCTACCAATGAGGCTCTGAAGTTTTTCATTTGTTCTCCTTAGTAATTGCAGTTTTCTAAGTGGGTATCTCTTCGCCATCTTTTAACGACGTCAGGAAGTTACGAGGTTTTTAAAGGTTATATTTACAGTTTCCTGGTATGTACGTATTCGCCATCTACCAATGAGGCTCTGAAGTTTTTCATTTGTTCTCCTTAGTAATTGCAGTTTTCTAGGTTGGTATCTCTTCGCCATCTTTTAACGAGGTCAGGAAGTTACGAGGTTTTTAAAGGTTATATTTACAGTTTCCTGGTATGTACGTATTCGCCATCTACCAATGAGGCTCTGAAGTTTTTCATTTGTTCTCCTTAGTAATTGCAGTTTTCTAAGTGGGTATCTCTTCGCCATCTTTTAACGACGTCAGGAAGTTACGAGGTTATTAAAGGTTATATTTACAGTTTCCTGGTATGTACGTATTCGCCATCTACCAATGAGGCTCTGAAGTTTTTCATTTGTTCTCCTTAGTAATTGCAGTTTTCTAGGTTGGTATCTCTTCGCCATCTTTTAACGAGGTCAGGAAGTTACGAGGTTTTTAAAGGTTATATTTACAGTTTCCTGGTATGTACGTATTCGCCATCTACCAATGAGGCTCTGAAGTTTTTCATTTGTTCTCCTTAGTAATTGCAGTTTTCTAAGTGGGTATCTCTTCGCCATCTTTTAACGACGTCAGGAAGTTACGAGGTTATTAAAGGTTATATTTACAGTTTCCTGGTATGTACGTATTCGCCATCTACCAATAAGGCTCTGAAGTTTTTCATTTGTTCTCCTTAGTAATTGCAGTTTTCTAGGTGGGTATCTCTTCGCCATCTTTTAACGAGGTCAGGAAGTTACGAGGTTTTTAAAGGTTATATTTACAGTTTCCTGGTATGTACGTATTCGCCATCTACCAATGAGGCTCTGAAGTTTTTCATTTGTTCTCCTTAGTAATTGCAGTTTTCTAAGTGGGTATCTCTTCGCCATCTTTTAACGACGTCAGGAAGTTACGAGGTTATTAAAGGTTATATTTACAGTTTCCTGGTATGTACGTATTCGCCATCTACCAATAAGGCTCTGAAGTTTTTCATTTGTTCTCCTTAGTAATTGCAGTTTTCTAGGTGGGTATCTCTAGGCCATCTTTTAACGACGTTAGGAAGTTACGAGGTTTTTAAAGGTTATATTTACAGTTTCCTGGTATGTACGTATTCGCCATCTACCAATAAGGCTCTGAAGTTTTTCATTTGTTCTCCTTAGTAATTGCAGTTTTCTAGGTGGGTATCTCTTCGCCATCTTTTAACGAGGTCAGGAAGTTACGAGGTTTTTAAAGGTTATATTTACAGTTTCCTGGTATGTACGTATTCGCCATCTACCAATAAGGCTCTGAAGTTTTTCATTTGTTCTCCTTAGTAATTGCAGTTTTCTAGGTGGGTATCTCTTCGCCATCTTTTAACGAGGTCAGGAAGTTACGAGGTTTTTAAAGGTTATATTTACAGTTTCCTGGTATGTACGTATTCGCCATCTACCAATGAGGCTCTGAAGTTTTTCATTTGTTCTCCTTAGTAATTGCAGTTTTCTAAGTGGGTATCTCTTCGCCATCTTTTAACGAGGTCAGGAAGTTACGAGGTTTTTAAAGGTTATATTTACAGTTTCCTGGTATGTACGTATTCGCCATCTACCAATGAGGCTCTGAAGTTTTTCATTTGTTCTCCTTAGTAATTGCAGTTTTCTAGGTGGGTATCTCTTCGCCATCTTTTAACGACGTTAGGAAGTTACGAGGTTTTTAAAGGTTATATTTACAGTTTCCTGGTATGTACGTATTCGCCATCTACCAATGAGGCACTGAAGTTTTTCATTTGTTCTCCTTAGTAAATGCAGTTTTCTAGGTGGGTATCTCTTCGCCATCTTTTAACGAGGTCAGGAAGTTACGAGGTTTTTAAAGGTTATAATTACAGTTTCCTGGTATGTACGTATTCGCCATCTACCAATGAGGCTCTGAAGTTTTTCATTTGTTCTCCTTAGTAATTGCAGTTTTCTAAGTGGGTATCTCTTCGCCATCTTTTAACGACGTCAGGAAGTTACGAGGTTATTAAAGGTTATATTTACAGTTTCCTGGTATGTACGTATTCGCCATCTACCAATGAGGCTCTGAAGTTTTTCATTTGTTCTCCTTAGTAATTGCAGTTTTCTAGGTTGGTATCTCTTCGCCATCTTTTAACGAGGTCAGGAAGTTACGAGGTTTTTAAAGGTTATATTTACAGTTTCCTGGTATGTACGTATTCGCCATCTACCAATGAGGCTCTGAAGTTTTTCATTTGTTCTCCTTAGTAATTGCAGTTTTCTAAGTGGGTATCTCTTCGCCATCTTTTAACGACGTCAGGAAGTTACGAGGTTATTAAAGGTTATATTTACAGTTTCCTGGTATGTACGTATTCGCCATCTACCAATAAGGCTCTGAAGTTTTTCATTTGTTCTCCTTAGTAATTGCAGTTTTCTAGGTGGGTATCTCTTCGCCATCTTTTAACGAGGTCAGGAAGTTACGAGGTTTTTAAAGGTTATATTTACAGTTTCCTGGTATGTACGTATTCGCCATCTACCAATGAGGCTCTGAAGTTTTTCATTTGTTCTCCTTAGTAATTGCAGTTTTCTAGGTGGGTATCTCTTCGCCATCTTTTAACGACGTCAGGAAGTTACGAGGTTATTAAAGGTTATATTTACAGTTTCCTGGTATGTACGTATTCGCCATCTACCAATAAGGCTCTGAAGTTTTTCATTTGTTCTCCTTAGTAATTGCAGTTTTCTAGGTGGGTATCTCTAGGCCATCTTTTAACGAGGTCAGGAAGTTACGAGGTTTTTAAAGGTTATATTTACAGTTTCCTGGTATGTACGTATTCGCCTTCTACCAATAAGGCTCTGAAGTTTTTCATTTGTTCTCCTTAGTAATTGCAGTTTTCTAGGTGGGTATCTCTTCGCCATCTTTTAACGAGGTCAGGAAGTTACGAGGTTTTTAAAGGTTATATTTACAGTTTCCTGGTATGTACGTATTCGCCATCTACCAATGAGGCTCTGAAGTTTTTCATTTCTTCAGGTTAGTAATTGCAGTTTTCTAGGTGGGTATCTCTTCGCCATCTTTTAACGAGGTCAGGAAGTTACGAGGTTTTTAAAGGTTATATTTACAGTTTCCTGGTATGTACGTATTCGCCATCTACCAATGAGGCACTGAAGTTTTTCATTTCTTCCGGTTAGTAATTGCAGTTTTCTAGGTGGGTATCTCTTCGCCATCTTTTAACGAGGTCAGGAAGTTACGAGGTTTTTAAAGGTTATATTTACAGTTTCCTGGTATGTACGTATTCGCTATCTACCAATAAGGCTCTGAAGTTTTTCATTTGTTCTCCTTAGTAATTGCAGTTTTCTAGGTGGGTATCTCTTCGCCATCTTTTAACGAGGTCAGGAAGTTACGAGGTTTTTAAAGGTTAAATTTACAGTTTCCTGGTATGTACGTATTCGCCATCTACCAATGAGGCTCTGAAGTTTTTCATTTCTTCAGGTTAGTAATTGCAGTTTTCTAGGTGGGTATCTCTTCGTCATCTTTTAACGAGGTCAGGAAGTTACGAGGTTTTTAAAGGTTATATTTACAGTTTCCTGGTATGTACCTTAGAACAAAAAGAAACAGGAAGGAGTCTGTCATATACTAACTTTAAGGAAAATTTGCGACGGAAGTCGGCCATCTTGAAGCTCCTTTTATGACTCATTGTTTATGTTTACAGTGTACTGTCAAAGCAAAATGTGCACATAAATGTCAAAAATGAGCGCATAGGCGTATCATTCGGTTCTTATAAATACTAAATTATTTAGAACACTAATGGTATCCACACACTTGATTGGTTGAAATTTATTAAAAATGAAAACCTTGATATAATTTTTATTTTTTTGCGGTACGTCAATGGAAACGGAAATTAAAATTGACAATTGGCCGCCATGTGCAAGCTCCTTTTTGGACTCAAGGTCATTTTGCATATACTCCTTCCTGTATCTTTTTGTTCTAAGGTATGTACGTATTCGCCATCTACCAATGAGGCTCTGAAGTTTTTCATCTGTTCTCCTTAGTAATTGCAGTTTTCTAAGTGGGTATCTCTTCGCCGTCTTTTAACGAGGTCAGGAAGTTACGAGGTTTTTAAAGGTTATATTTACAGTTTCCTGGTATGTACGTATTCGCCATCTACCAATGAGGCTCTGAAGTTTTTCATTTCTTCAGGTTAGTAATTGCAGTTTTCTAGGTGGGTATCTCTTCGCCATCTTTTAACGAGGTCAGGAAGTTACGAGGTTTTTAAAGGTTTTATTTACAGTTTCCTGGTATGTACGTATTCGCCATCTACCAATGAGGCTCTGAAGTTTTTCATTTGTTCTCCTTAGTAATTGCAGTTTTCTAGGTGGGTATCTCTTCGCCATCTTTTAACGAGGTCAGGAAGTTACGAGGTTTTTAAAGGTTATATTTACAGTTTCCTGGTATGTACGTATTCGCCATCTACCAATGAGGCTCTGAAGTTTTTCATTTCTTCAGGTTAGTAATTGCAGTTTTCTAGGTGGGTATCTCTTCGCCATCTTTTAACGAAGTCAGGAAGTTACGAGGTTTTTAAAGGTTATATTTACAGTTTCCTGGCATGTACGTATTCGCCATCTACCAATGAGGCTCTAAAGTTTTTCATTTGTTCTCCTTAGTAATTGCAGTTTTCTAGGTGGGTATCTCTTCGCCATCTTTTAACGAGGTCAGGAAGTTACGAGGTTTTTAAAGGTTATATTTTCAGTTTCCTGGTATGAACGTATTCGCCATCTACCAATGAGGCTCTGAAGTTTTTCATTTCTTCAGGTTAGTAATTGCAGTTTTCTAGGTGGGTATCTCTTCGCCATCTTTTAACGAGGTCAGGAAGTTACGAGGTTTCTAAAGGTTATATTTACAGTTTTCTGGTATGTACGTATTCGCAATCTACCAATGAGGCTCTGAAGTTTTTCATTTGTTCTCCTTAGTAATTGCAGTTTTCTACTTCCCATTCGCACAGCGATTTATGACTGTCCCATACATCCAATCGAGGAACTGATTGCGCCAGTCGATTCAGCGTCACAAAAAACATCGTTTCCCATAATTTCACGCAATTCTAAATCCAAAAGTGTTTTTGTCAAAAAAATGAGCAAGGCTATAGTCTTGGATTTTTGTCAAAATTCAACAAAACATTAATTATCATAGAAATGGTTTAGGATCACTATTTCGATAACGTAGAACACGAAAATTGCTATTAAAATGCAATATTAGAGCTCATTTTCATTAAAAGTTCAGTTTTTTTGAATGCGAGTGTATACTTCCCATTCGCACAGCGATTTATGACTGTCCCATACATCCTATCGAGGAACTGATTGCGCCAGTCGATTTAGCGTCACAAAAAACACCGTTTCCCATAATTTCACGCAATTCTAAATCCAAAAGTGTTTTTGTCAAAAAAATGAGCAAAGCTATAGTCTTGGATTTTTGTCAAAATTCAACAAAATTTTAATTATCATAAAAATGGTTAGGACCACTATTTCGATAACGTAGAACACGAACATCGCTATAAAAATGCAATATTAGAGCTCATTTTCATTAAAAATTCAGTTTTTTTGAATGCGAGTGTATACTTCCCATTCGCACAGCGATTTATGACTGTCCCATACATCCTATCGAGGAACTGATTGCGCCAGTCGATTCAGCGTCACAAAAAACACCGTTTCCTATAATTTCACGCAATTCCAAATCCAAAAGTGTTTTTGTCAAAAAAATGAGCAAGGCTATAGTCTTGGATTTTTGTCAAAATTCAACAAAATTTTAATTATCATAAAAATGGTTTAGGACCACTATTTCGATAACGTAGAACACGAAAATCGCTATTAAAATGCAATATTGGAGCTCATTTTCATTAAAAGTTCAGTTTTTTTGAATGCGAGTGTATACTTCCAATTCGCACAGTGATTTATGACTGTCCCATACATCCTATTGAGGAACTGAATGCGCCAGTCGATTCAGCGTCACAAAAAACACCGTTTCCCATAATTTCACGCAATTCCAAATCCAAAAGTGTTTTTTTCAAAAAAATGAGCAAGGCTATAGTCTTGGATTTTTGTCAAAATTCAACAAAATTTTAATTATCATAAAAATGGTTTAGGACCACTATTTCGATAAGGTAGAACACGACAATCGCTATTAAAATGCAATATTAGAGCTCATTTTCATTAAAAATTCAGTTTTTTTGAATGCGAGTGTATACTTCCCATTCGCACAGCGATTTATGACTGTCCCATACATCCTATCGAGGAACTAATTGCGCCAGTCGCTTCAGCGTCACAAAAAATACCGTTTCCCATAATTTCACGCAATTCTAAATCCAAAAGTGTTTTTGTCAAAAAAATGAGCAAGGCTATAGTCTTGGATTTTTGTCAAAATTCAACAAAATTTTAATTATCATAAAAATGGTTTAGGACCACTATTTCGATAACGTAGAACACGAAAATCGCTATTAAAATGCAATATTGGAGCTCATTTTCATTAAAAGTTCAGTTTTTTTGAATGCGACTGTATACTTCCCATTAGCACAGAGATTTTTTACTGTCCCATACATCCTATCGAGGAACTGATTGCGCCAGTCGATTCAGCGTCACAAAAAACACCGTTTCCCATAATTTCACGCGATTCTAAGTCCAAAAGTGTTTTTGTCAAAAAAATGAGCAAGGCTATAGTCTTGGATTTTTGTCAAAATTCAACAAAATTTTAATTATCATAAAAATGGTTTAGGACCACTATTTCCATAACATAGAACACGAAAATCGCCATTACAATGCAATATTAGAGCTCATTTCCATTAAAAGTTTAGTTTTTTTGGATGCCAGTGTATACTTCCCATTCGCACAGCGTTTAATGACTGTCCCATACATCCTATCAGGGAACTGATTGCGCCAGTCGATTTAGCGTCACAAAAAACACCGTTTCCCATAATTTCACGCAATTCTAAATCCAAAAAAGTTTTTATCAAAAAAATGAGCAAGGCTATAGTCTT
Source organism: Ophraella communa (assembly GCA_035357415.1). Classification (NCBI taxonomy): domain Eukaryota; kingdom Metazoa; phylum Arthropoda; class Insecta; order Coleoptera; family Chrysomelidae; genus Ophraella; species Ophraella communa. The sequence goes on along the minus strand of CM068985.1, from coordinate 41,445,425 downwards.
GGATTTTTGTCAAAATTCAACAAAATTTTAATTATCATAAAAATGGTTTAGGACCACTATTTCGATAACGTAGAACACAAAAATCGCTATTTAAATGCAATATTAGAGCTCATTTTCATTAAAAGTTCAGTTTTTTTGAATGCGAGTGTATACATCCCATTCGCACAGCGATTTATGACTGTCCCATACATCCTATCGAGGAACTGATTGCGCCAGTCGATTTAGCGTAACAAAAAACACCGTTTCCCATAATTTCACGCAATTCTAAATCCAAAAGTGTTTTTGTTAAAAAAATGAGCAAAAAATTCAACAAAATTTTAATTATCATAAAAATGGTTTAGGATCACTATTTCGATAACGTAGAACACGAAAATCGCTATTAAAATGCAATATTGGAGCTCATTTTCATTAAAAGTTCAGTTTTTTTGAATGCGAGTGTATACTTCCCATTCGCACAGCGATTTATGACTGTCCCATACATCCTATCGAGGAACTGATTGCGCCAGTCGATTTAGCGTCACAAAAAACACCGTTTCCCATAATTTCACCCAATTCCAAATCCAAAAGTGTTTTTGTCAAAAAAATGAGCAAGGCTATAGTCTTGGATTTTGGTCAAAATTCAACAAAATTTTAATTATCATAAAAACGGTTTAGGACCACTATTTCCATAACATAGAACACGAAAATCGCTATTAAAATGCAATATTAGAGGTCATTTTCATTAAAAGTTCAGTTTTTTTGAATGCGAGTGTATACTTCCCATTCGCACTGCGATTTATGACTGTCCCATACATCCTATCAAGGAACTGATTGCGCCAGTCGATTCAGCGTCTCAAAAAACACCGTTTTCCATAATTTCACGCAATTCCAAATCCAAAAGTGTTTTTGTCAAAAAAATGAGCAAGGCTATAGTCTTGGATTTTGGTTAAAATTCAACAAAATTTTAATTATCATAAAAATGGTTTAGGACCTCTATTTCGATAACGTAGAACACGAAAATCGCTATTAAAATGCAATATTAGAGATCATTTTCATTAAAAGTTAAGTTTTTTTGAATGCTAGTGTATACTTCCCATTCGCACTGCGATTTATGACTGTCCCATACATCCTATCGAGAAACTGATTGCGCCAGTCGATTCAGCGTCTCAAAAAACACCGTTTTCCATAATTTTACGCAATTCCAAATCCAAAAGTGTTTTTGTCAAAAAATTGAGCAAGGCTATAGTCTTGGATTTTGGTCAAAATTCAACAAAATTTTAATTATCATAAAAATGGTTTAGGACCACTATTTCGATAACGTAGAACACGAAAATCGCTATTAAAATGCAATATTAGAGCTCATTTTCATTAAAAGTTCAGTTTTTTTGAATGCGAGTGTATACTTCCCATTCGCACTGCGATTTATAACCGCCCCATACATCTTATCGAGGAACTGATTGCGCCAGTCGATTCAGAGTCTTAAAAAACACCGTTTCCCATAATTTCACGCAATTCCAAATCCAAAAGTGTTTTTGTCAAAAAAATGAGCAAGGCTATAGTCTTGGATTTTGGTCAAAATTCAACAAAATTTTAATTATCATAAAAATGGTTTAGGACCACTATTTCGATAACGTAGAACACGAAAATCGCTATTAAAATGCAATATTAGAGCTCATTTTCATTAAAAGTTCAGTTTTTTTGAATGCGAGTGTATACTTCCCATTCGCACTGCGATTTATGACCGTCCCATACATCTTATCGAGGAACTAATTGCGCCAGTCGATTCAGCGTCTCAAAAAACACCGTTTCCCATAATTTCACGCAATTCTAAATCCAAAAGTGTTTTTGTCAAAAAAATGAGCAAGGCTATAGTCTTGGATTTTGGTCAAAATTCAACAAAATTTTAATTATCATAAAAATGGTTTAGGACCACTATTTCGATAACGTAGAACACGAAAATCGCTATTAAAATGCAATATTAGAGCTCATTTTCATTAAAAGTTCAGTTTTTTTGAATGCGAGTGTATACTTCCCATTCGCACAGCGATTTATGACTGTCCCATACATCCTATCGAGGAACTGATTGCGCCAGTCGATTTAGCGTCACAAAAAACACCGTTTTCCATAATTTTACGCAATTCCAAATCCAAAAGTGTTTTTGTCAAAAAATTGAGCAAGGCTATAGTCTTGGATTTTGGTCAAAATTCAACAAAATTTTAATTATCATAAAAATGGTTTAGGACCACTATTTCGATAACGTAGAACACGAAAATCGCTATTAAAATGCAATATTAGAGCTCATTTTCATTAAAAGTTCAGTTTTTTTGAATGCGAGTGTATACTTCCCATTCGCACTGCGATTTATAACCGCCCCATACATCTTATCGAGGAACTGATTGCGCCAGTCGATTCAGAGTCTTAAAAAACACCGTTTCCCATAATTTCACGCAATTCCAAATCCAAAAGTGTTTTTGTCAAAAAAATGAGCAAGGCTATAGTCTTGGATTTTGGTCAAAATTCAACAAAATTTTAATTATCATAAAAATGGTTTAGGACCACTATTTCGATAACGTAGAACACGAAAATCGCTATTAAAATGCAATATTAGAGCTCATTTTCATTAAAAGTTCAGTTTTTTTGAATGCGAGTGTATACTTCCCATTCGCACTGCGATTTATAACCGCCCCATACATCTTATCGAGGAACTGATTGCGCCAGTCGATTCAGAGTCTTAAAAAACACCGTTTCCCATAATTTCACGCAATTCCAAATCCAAAAGTGTTTTTGTCAAAAAAATGAGCAAGGCTATAGTCTTGGATTTTGGTCAAAATTCAACAAAATTTTAATTATCATAAAAATGGTTTAGGACCACTATTTCGATAACGTAGAACACGAAAATCGCTATTAAAATGCAATATTAGAGCTCATTTTCATTAAAAGTTCAGTTTTTTTGAATGCGAGTGTATACATCCCATTCGCACAGCGATTTATGACTGTCCCATACATCCTATCGAGGAACTGATTGCGCCAGTCGATTTAGCGTAACAAAAAACACCGTTTCCCATAATTTCACGCAATTCTAAATCCAAAAGTGTTTTTGTCAAAAAAATGAGCAAGGCTATAGCCTTGGATTTTGGTCAAAATTCAACAAAATTTTAATTATCATAAAAATGGTTTAGGACCACTATTTCAATAACGTAGAACACGAAAATCGCTATTAAAATGCAGTTTTCTAGGTGGGTCTCTCTTCGCCATCTTTTAACGAGGTCAGGAAGTTACGAATATTATGCAATATTATGCAATATTAGAGCTCATTTTCATTAAAAGTTCAGTTTTTTTGAAACCTCGTAACTTCCTGACCTCGTTAAAAGATGGCAAAGAGATACCCACCTAGAAAACTGCAATTACTAAGGAGAACAAATGAAAAACTTCAGTGCCTCATTGGTAGATGGCGAATACGTACATACCAGGAAACTGTAAATATAACCTTTAAAAACTTCCTGACCTCGTTAAAAGATGGCGAAGAGATACCCACCTAGAAAACTGCAATTACTAAGGAGAACAAATGAAAAACTTCAGAGCCTCATTGGTAGATGGCGAATACGTACATACCAGGAAACTGTAAATATAACCTTTAAAAACCTAGTAACTTCCTGACCTCGTTAAAAGATGGCAAAGAGATACCCACCTAGAAAACTGCAATTACTAAGGAGAACAAATGAAAAACTTCAGTGCCTCATTGGTAGATGGCGAATACGTACATACCAGGAAACTGTAAATATAACCTTTAAAAACTTCCTGACCTCGTTAAAAGATGGCGAAGAGATACCCACCTAGAAAACTGCAATTACTAAGGAGAACAAATGAAAAACTTCAGAGCCTCATTGGTAGATGGCGAATACGTACATACCAGGAAACTGTAAATATAACCTTTAAAAACCTCGTAACTTCCTGACCTCGTTAAAAGATGGCGAAGAGAGACCCACCTAGAAAACTGCATTTTAATAGCGATTTTCGTGTTCTACGTTATCGAAATAGTGGTCCTAAACCATTTTTATGATAATTAAAATTTTGTTGAATTTTGACCAAAATCCAAGACTATAGCCTTGCTCATTTTTTGACAAAAACACTTTTGGATTTGGAATTGCGTGAAATTATGGGAAACGGTGTTTTTTGAGACGCTGAATCGACTGGCGCAATCAGTTCCTCGATAGGATGTATGGGACAGTCATAAATCGCAGTGCGAATGGGAAGTATACACTCGCATTCAAAAAAACTGAACTTTTAATGAAAATGAGCTCTAATATTGCATTTTAATAGCGATTTTCGTGTTCTACGTTATCGAAATAGTGGTCCTAAACCATTTTTATGATAATTAAAATTTTGTTGAATTTTGACAAAAACACTTTTGGATTTGGAATTGCGTGAAATTATGGAAAACGGTGTTTTTTGAGACGCTGAATCGACTGGCGCAATCAGTTCCTAGATAGGATGTATGGGACAGTCATAAATCGCAGTGCGAATGGGAAGTATACACTCGCATTCAAAAAAACTGAACTTTTAATGAAAATGAGCTCTAATATTGCATTTTAATAGCGATTTTCGTGTTCTACGTTATCGAAATAGTGGTCCTAAACCATTTTTATAATAATTAAATTTTGTTGAATTTTGACCAAAATCCAAGACTATATATAGCCTTGCTCATTTTTTTGACAAAAACACTTTTGGATTTGGAATTGCGTGAAATTATGGGAAACGGTGTTTTTTGAGACGCTAAATCGACTGGCGCAATCAGTTCCTCGATAGGATGTATGGGACAGTCATAAATCGCAGTGCGAATGGGAAGTATACACTCGCGTTCAAAAAAACTGAACTTTTAATGAAAATGAGCTCTAATATTGCATTTTAATAGCGATTTTCGTGTTCTACGTTATCGAAATAGTGGTCCTAAACCATTTTTATGATAATTAAAATTTTGTTGAATTTTGACCAAAATCCAAGACTATAGCCTTGCTCATTTTTTTGACAAAAACACTTTTGGATTTGGAATTGCGTGAAATTATGGAAAACGTTGATTTTGAGACGCTGAATCGACTGGCGCAATCAGTTCCTCGATAAGATGCATGGGACGGTCATAAATCGCAGTGCGAATGGGAAGTATACACTCGCATTCAAAAAAACTGAATTTTTAATGAAAATGAGCTCTAATATTGCATTTTAATAGCGATTTCTGTGTTCTACGTTATCGAAATAGTGGTCCTAAACCAATTTTATGATAATTAAAATTTTGTTGAATTTTTGACCAAAATACAAGACTATAGCCTTGCTCATTTTTTGACAAAAAAAATTTTGGATTTGGAAGTGCGTGAAATTATGGAAAACTGTGTTTTTTGAGACGGTGAATCGACTGGCGCAATCAGTTCCTCGATAAGATGCATGGGACGGTCATAAATCGCTGTGCGAATGGGAAGTATACACTCGCATTCAAAAAAACTGAACTTTTAATGAAAATGAGCTCCAATATTGCATTTTAATAGCGATTTTCGTGTTCTACGTTATCGAAATAGTGGTCCTAAACCATTTTTATGATAATTAAAATTTTGTTGAATTTTGACAAAAATCCAAGACTATAGCCATGCTCATTTTTTGACAAAAACACTTTTGGATTTGGAATTGCGTGAAATTATGGAAAACGGTGTTTTTGAGACGCTGAATCGACTGGCGCAATCAGTTCCTCGATAAGATGCATGGGACGGTCATAAATCGCTGTGCGAATGGGAAGTATACACTCGCATTCAAAAAAACTGAACTTTTAATGAAAATGAGCTCCAATATTGCATTTTAATAGCGATTTTCGTGTTCTACGTTATCGAAATAGTGGTCCTAAACCATTTTTATGATAATTAAAATTTTGTTGAATTTTGACAAAAATCCAAGACTATAGCCTTGCTCATTTTTTTGACAAAAACACTTTTGGATTTAGAATTGCGTGAAATTATGGGAAACCGATGTGAATGTGAAGCTGAATCGACAGGCGCAATCAGATCCTCGATATGATGTACGGGCCAGTAATAAATCGCTGTGCGAATGGGAAGTATACACTCGCATTCAAAAACTGAAATTTTAATGAAAATGAGCTATATGGGTATTTTTAGGCCATCTTTTAATATGACTAGCAAGTTGCGAGTTTTTTAATGTTATACTTACAGATTCCTAGGTGGTTGCGTATGTGCCATCTATCAATAAGGATCAAAAATTTTTCTTTTGTTTATGGTAATAATTAAAGTAAATTACAGTTTCCTAGTTGGGCATGTATAGTAATTACAGTCTTCTATGTGGGTATTTTTACGCCATCTTTTAATAAGATTAGCAAGTTGCGAGTTTTTTAATGTTATAATTACAGATTCCTAGGTGGTTGCGTATCAATAACCTAGTTTAGAAAGCATTTGATTAGATTGGAAAACTTTTGATTGGATTAGAACGCATTGGATTAAATTAAGACGCATGAGATTACATTAAAAACATTAGTTCAAATTAAAAAGCATTAAATTAGAAATCATTAGATTAGATTTGAAAGCATTAGATTAGTTTTGAAAGCATTAGATTAGATTAGCAAACATTAGATTAGACTATAAAACATTACATTAGATTAAAAAGGATTAGATTAGATTAGATAACATTGGATTAGATTTGAAAGCATTGGATTAGATTAGAAAGCATTACATTAGATTACAAAACATTAGATTGATTAGATTAGATTGGGTTAGCAAATATTAGATTAGATTAGAAATCATTACATTAGATTTGAAAGCAATAGAGTGGATTGAAAAGCATTAGATTAGATTGGGTTAGAAAGCATTACATTAGATTAGAAAACATTAGATTAGTTTAGAAAACATTACATGAGCTAGGTTAGGTTAGGTTAGGCTAGGTGTACCATAAGTGGGTTTCTTGAAATGCATGGTAGACAATTCCCTTCTAGCAGTCTGCCAATATTGTATATGAACACTTTCATTTGAGACCAACATTTAAAAAGTTTTTCAGATGTACTGTTATAGCATGTATGTCCATTGGCACTGTCGAACAAATTATCAAAAAGTACATATTAAAATTTGAACAGCACACCTGGCTGAATTTTGCAAAACGTAACATCCATCTTAAGATTTGACTTGTAAAATAAAAAAAAATATTAATGTGTAAATAAATTGGAAGTTATTTATACTGAAAAATAAACAAATCTAAAAAGGATTATAGAATAACAAAAAATTACCTTTGGTGTACATTAAATGCATTACTGATGCAAATTTGCGGGTGAACACCTGGACAGCTTATGGAACAAAAACTTTCATTTTTTCCCTAAATTTTTCATAAACATGTCCTTTTTTTATTCTGTTCAAAGCTCTAAGTTTTCCAGCTTTGTTGTCAATTTTATATGTAGCTACAATATCTTGCCAATCACCAAAAATCCTAATTTTATTCACCTTCCAATATAATTGTTTTTTTAAAAGAAATTATTGTGAATTACCTTTATCAAATGTGGAGCATCATAATATGCATATGTGCAATTGTTTGTTTGTTTGTGAATTTGATACATTTTCAACTTTTTGTTAATATTATTTGGGACTCCATTATGCTTTACTAAGTAATTTATTGCCCCTGTATTTTTAGTGCCTCAGTCTGATACTGTAGCTACTACTGTTAAGCCTGCCTTTTGACATTCACGGACTATGGTTTTGATTTCATTGACTATGTTTATAGAACTATTTTTAACACTCAAAAAAGAATATGAAAAGGGTTGCTTACAGCCAGCCCATTTGAATTCCTGAAACAAAAAGGATTAAATGATTAGGATTATTTTATTGGACCATCTGAAGATAACTGACTTATTAAATGTAATTAAAATACAAGACAATTAAAAAACAAAAATTCACCATAGATGGTTCAGATGTTGTTGTGGAGAAGTTGTTATAGATGATTTTATTATTCTCAGAGAAGCATATAAACTTAAAAGTAGTACATTTCAGGAGAAACCACACATTTTTTTATTCTAAAATTGAGGATGAATCACCCACAACAATATGGCAGGTTACATTGGAATGGAACTACCCTGTTTAATAAAAAGAACAAACCTTCAATTAAATAAACTTGAGCATAATCTGCATTTCAGAATTTCTCACTTTACCATAATCAACAAAGCCATCAAATTCCAAATGTATTTTTATTTACATGAATATGTGCCTTTAGGTAATAATACTTGCTCAAAAAGCAAGGCACATACTCTGCCCTCCTCTTTCAAGTTAGCCTGATTTATTTTGAGGTTTCTAAACAGGGCTTGATTCATTCCAGCATCTATAGGAATTCTATTTAACAATTTTTGCAGAGTTTTTTGTATTTGGAACCCCGCCAAAAGCCTGGAGAAGAGTTTATAGCTTCTTCCACTTTATTTTTGTAGAACTAAACCCAAGACTTTTTCATCCAGTGTGTAAAGATGACTTGACTTGTAACTTTACTAAAGTAGCAACATGCTTCTCTTACTCAACCTTCTGTTACTTGATCTAACATATTTTCATCTTTTAGGTGTTTAATAGATACTTTTGATTTTCAGTTGTTGTTTTAGTAGTAAAGCCTTTTGGTACAATATTATATTTTTTCTGTGGAATTCTAATTTCCAACACCTGTATTCCCAAGAATATTAAATGTATCTGAAATTTTAAAATTACAATTATTAGCTTGGATGTTTAACTCATGAAGTCACAAAATGGATTGAGATCACTTAGTTTGAGGCAGTCTATTCTATATCACATCAGTTTTATTTAAATAAATGACATGTAATACACTTTACTACAACTGAAAATACAGACGCTGTGTAAAGTAAAAACATTTAATGCCCTAACTCTACCAATAGATAATCCATTTTGACATTAAATTTTTTCAAATTTACTTCTATTGATGATTATGGTAAATTCTGGACATTTTATGACATTTCAGATACCTACATCATTATCTCCAGGTTGTAAATAATCATGGTCACATACATCTACAACAAAAACATGTTTTTTTAACATTAATTTCTTTTCAATTATATTAACAATCCATGATTTGTTACACTTATAACATATTACTTAAAACAAATTAATTGCACAAAAAATGTATATTTTTTACAGTTATATGAATGGTACCAAAGGGGCTAACTTTGTTGATTATCTAGGTACTTATCTACTAATTCAACATTATACAAATAACCTACATTGTGTCCTCTTTAGAGTAGTACCTACTCTTATATGTTGATGGAAAATTTTGGACATTTTGTGTCATTCCTTGAGTTAAAGTATTCTCAATTTGTTCATAAACTTAGTGATTACCTTCATCTTCATCTTTATTGGCCCTACAAAGCAGTCAGGCAGTGTTGGAACAGCATTACGTAAAGTTAATTGTTTGAAGTTTATTCTTCAGTTTTAAACTTAACATTGTATGTGATCTATAAATTGAGTCATATGGTAATGTTTTTAAATATGAATTTTCCGTTATTTCAAGCCATTTCCGGAACAAATTCTTATTATCTGCTGGAATTGGAAACGGAAGGCGGGGTAAATCTAAATCTGGACTGCACACATTAGAGACCATTTGTTCATGTTACTTACCCATTCTAATCTACAAGAAAGGTGATTTGTGTTAGCACATTACAGCAGCTAAGTAAAAAATCATGTCATCATGTGTATGATAAAAATAGAAATTCTATAAAATGGTTAAATTGATTGTTACCTTAGCACATAACCAAAAAGTTAAGAGGGGCGTCAAAAATGTGACAGCTGAAAACGGGTGGCAAGCCTGAAGTGTACCCAAAATTTCAATCATTTTGTAAACAACAAATCTAAAGAACGCCTTAAAATTACGTGTTCAAATTTTAACAGGACATAGCTTAGACCTTTCTCTAGGAGATAAGGTTTTTTAGTTGAGTTTTTTATTGTTATAAAAGAGATATTGGCGTTTAAGTGATGGTATGTTTTGAAAAAGTTTGACAATTTGTGATCACGAATTTTAACGCCAGAAGCTTAACTCCTAAAGAAAGCATAGAGAATGCGACTGGCAAAATATGAAGTTAAAAAAAGGTATATTTTTTGAGATTTGTTGCACGCAAAATTTGAAAATTGCACCAATCTGTCAATTTAGTTCAACAGTTTTGGTGGCGCTATTTTCAGAGACGTATGTCTATTCTAATTCTCCAAGTCCAAACACAAACTTGACTTAACATAACCTAACCTTATTTCTCGTTTATAACGTCAAAATATATTAATTTTAGTGTTTTGATTTTAAGTATATAATTGTCTATATTAATATTCGTTTATAATTTACCAGAAGTTAAAAAAAATTAATTTAAAAGTATATTTTCACAATTTGCGTTGGTTTTTACATCGTTTATAGCATTATCCAACTGTGATATGTGCAGTGTTATTGTTGTTGGAATTTAGTGTTATGAACCGTTATTTCCTAAATTACTTTTTACTTAACCACAGTTGTCTTATTTTAGTCGAATTGGTAAAAATGTGAGTTTTGAGAGACCTGATTTTTCTTTATACTTTTTTAATCTTTAAGTTACCTAATCATTATCTTATATCTTTATTTGTTAAATAACATAAACCCAACCTAAGGGATTTACATTTAAAAATTAAAACCACATATGTAAATATTAACAGCAAAGTGTTAAACTGTTTTTCTAAATAGGCAGGATAATAATGTCCACAAAGTAAGGGTTTCTACAATATTTATTTACATGTTCAAAATGTATAAATATAATACATTTCTCTTTAGACAATGTGAAGAATTAAAATTTACAGTCAAATATGTAAAAATTTTTATTAAAACAGTTTTACAAATTTGGGTTGGATACTGGATACTTCTGTTATCTGTTATATCATCCATGGCAATATCATCTTTACATTCAGCATATCCTCAAAACAAAACAAAAAGTTTGCAAAATATAATTGTTTTTTCAAACTTATACTCACAAAGGGTACATATCCCCTTTACCATTGAAAGTTTGTTGGTAAATGATAAAACAGACCAAAGGGTTCCATATTCATGTCAGAACAAAGTTCATATCTATCCATAATATGGTGAACTGGGTACATATAAATAAATAAGTCCTGAAAAAGAAAAACATAAAACATTTACTTGTTATTTACTAATAATATGGAGATGTTATTTAGTAATGTTTAAAATGTAATTGAACCCTAAAATAAACATTTGTATTTTTAAAACACATAGTAGCTGCAGCAAAATAGGTTTCATATTGATGTAGACATGGGTTCTATAAGGTTCAAGATACAATGATTTTGAAGAAAAAGTTATAAAAAATAAAAGATTATAATTAAATTAAAAAAAAATTAATTATTTATAAAACCTGCATAGGCAGTTACTTGAGGTCCAAAGTTTTTGAGGAAACAGTTCTATAAAATAAAAGATTAGAAATAACATATAAAATTTTTCATAACTTTGCTAACTCACTTACAAATTTTGTCAGTCTTTTTACTATCAACAGAATACAACCAGTGTAGGTAGTTACTTGAGGTCCAAAGTTTTTAAGAAAACAGTTCTATAAAATAAAAGATTAGAAATAACATATACAATTTTTCATAACTTTGCTAATTCACTTACAAATTTTGTCAGTCTTCTTACAATCAACAGAATACAACTAGTGTAGGTAGTTACTTGAGGTCCAAAGTTTTTGTGTGATTGCAAATTATGCAATTATTATTACCCCGATCTGAACGAATTTAAATGAATATTGATTCACATAATATATGCATTTCGAGTTTTAAAACCAGTAGCATACATTTTGAAAACCATCGATTTACTTATTTCTTCAACAATTTAATTATTTAAACTAGATGAAATAATATATATGGTTACTAGAAAAAGTATATTGCTAAAAACAGTATTTTCAGGACATTTTTGAAATACTTTAGAAAAGTTGTAACCTATTGAATCTTGTAGAAATATTTTGTTTACCATCCACCTAATAAAATAATCAAAAATTAATCAAATAGTTTTGATTTAAAAAATGATACTAATATTCTTCTTGGTCTATCCAAGTATTTAAAGTAGACAAAGGAAGAGTAGCATTAACACTTCTCTGAGATGCCCTAGTAAAGCCTCATATGAAACCAAAGAAATATGCTATCCAGGAAATACTGATTATTTAGTATCATGAGACAAATTCACAGGGGAATAAGCACACAGTAGCAGTAGTACACAAAATACCACTGATTTCAATTTTCCAAATAAAATACTTCAACATGGGCTAATACTATTGGTAGGTACTCAAAAAGAAGAAAGAAAATTCATATATCTAAAATGCAAAATACCTAGGTATACATCTTTTAAAACTAAATTTGATATTTAGATCTGAATCATATATAATAAAATAAATAATCGATACATATTAATTGTAAAAAAATTAAACCAGTAAATAAACAAATTATTAAAACTTACCTCTGATCACTTCTGATTACTAGACAGAAAGTGCTTTCAAATGTAAATAAAATATGGATCATTATAAAATAAATAAGATTTTTCAAAGTTTTTCATTTATGTGTAAGATACCAGTTCAAAAATTGAAGTTATAAACCTATTGGATAGATTTTAATTTCAATTGATTCCACAAAGTATGGGGTTGACATTTTTGGAATATAATTAATAGTCATAATTTAATGATACAATTAGTTTTATTAAGATATACCCATAACATTAACAATTGTTGTTTAGTACCTACTTACAAGAGTTTTTATAGCTAATTGTTGCTAGTCACAGGTCCATATAAATATTATTTTTATAGGTACTAGATAAGTGTGTTAACATCATAGGTTATTCCAAACAAGGCAATATTTTTCCTTCACTAAAATAAACTAAAAAGTTTGTTGTGTTTTATTTTGTACTCCATTTTTCATTAAATCATGGATCTGGGTGGTAATTTACATAGGTATGTGCAATATACTCTCTAAAAAATAAATGAGATTTATTTATTTAGGCAGTAAATAATTAGCAAGGTACTTACTTGAAGTGATATTAAAGACAGACCAGAAATATATTCTATTTACATCTACTTCAACACCTTCAAATAATACATCCATCAGAAAGTAAATAAAATCTCTCTTAGACATGCTTTCCTAATCAGAAAACTCTAATACAATTAACCTCGTTTAATTTTGCATTGTTGGCAAGATACCCTTCGTTATTTTTATATATGTATGAAGCAATACATTTCAATCTCAATATCAATTTAAAAAAAAGATATAGGTATTTACATACTTTCCACTTTACTCCAATTTTTCTTTAGACCATGTTGATGTGTGTATATTCAGAAACCGTAATATGTTTTTATTATAATTAATATACCTATTTATTCTAATAAATACCTTAATTTCATTAAATAATTATTTGATAGGTATGCCGAAATCTTATTTTATTTTGTTTTTTTTATATATCGATATTTTAAATCCTAAAAACAATTAATTTGTTACGCCTATGACAACAATATCACGACAAACTTTCAAAATATATATCCAAATAGGATATTTATTAATAAAAAATAGGTATACAGTAATTTTTCATCTGTTTATGGTCTCAAGGTCAAATGTTTGTGTATGTCGTGAAAATATTCAAAGATTTACGAAGCAAAATTCATATTTCCATCTCTCTCTTAGATAAAGAAAGTCAACAAGCTCTAAAAATATTCAAATTTATAATAAAAATACTAATTTGAAACCACTACCGCCATCTACTCTACATTCTTGTAATTTAAAAATAACCAGATTTTTCACTAAATTCAGGCAGTCTTACCAAATTAGAAACGCCCCTCTTAAAGGGTAAAAATCTTCTTAATCTAAGGTAAAAATTATTTAAGCCGACAACACCGCAACTTCAAACTCATCTAAAAATCAATAAAGTAGAAATTGTCGCGCATGCGCCTAGGGGGGTGACCTAAAATACACCTTTACCAAGATGTATTTTAGGCATATATGTATAAAAGGATATACTGCTCACTGTCTATGCGATCGTGTTGCGACCCTAGCAAAGAGACTAAAGAGAGATAGACATAGACGTGACGTGTATGTGTTTACACGACTATTTCATTCGTTTGGGTTAACTACGCTTGCCTGCAGGGTCGTGTCGTGTGATTTATGTTCCGCTGAAACGATTGGCAATCGTTTGAAAATTATCTAGTTACTTTTGTATTGTACATAAACACATGATTGACAATAACTTTTGGAAAGAGATAAAGTGGTAACAGGTGTTTTATGATTGAATATAAGTAGTAATTAAAAGTAGCTACCGAGGCTTGTGTTTTTAAGAATTAATTTAATTTTAATGAATTAATTTTGTTAAATAAGTCAAGTAGGTACTTAAATTTATAAAGAATGTTTTTCTGTAGAAAATCAAATTTTCTATTGAAATGCACTTTTTAGAATTAAAAAAATCGTACCTACTTTGTTGAAAGTTAGCTCAAAAATGAAAGGTGGAAAACACCGAAAAATTAGTTTTTTCTTTTTTAGAGTTGATTCATTTTTGTAAAATAACATATAGGTGCTTAATATTTGAATTAATTTGTTACATACACAAACACATGAAGTGCGAAATAAGAATTCCGAAGTAGAATATTTGTTTTTAAAAACTTTTAGTAAAAAGACAATTGGTTAATGCCCGAAAATTTATTACGAGTTATTTCTTTAAGATTTTACTGTAGACTATCATAGCAAAAGAATTTATTTAATAAGAAAGTCATTAACGTCAGCGAAATAAATATGATTACAACATCATTTTAATAAATATGATCTTAGTTATAGAGAATGATATAATTCGCATCTTGAATATCTTCCTATAAATACAAATTAATAGAATTAAATTTCGCATTATTACTAAATTAATATGTGTGTGGTCCTTACGAATTATAAACTTTCTCAATAGCAAACAAGTGTTACCTATACTGTATATTATAATTGTAGGGTTACTCGGTTACTGTATAATAATGAATTTTCCCTAAACCTAAACATTCGAATGCATCCGAGTAACGTCTAGCGTCGGAGGCCGGCGAACTCGAGTTTTACGTGAAATCCGTTGGAACAATCTTTTTCTATGGATATACCTACCTAAGTATATAAAATCCGGTGGAACAACAGCCGTTTCTGTCTTTCTGTAACTAGGTACCTACCTATCCATTTAAAATATAAATATATTTATATATTTTCTATTATTTATTTGATTAATTTATTGTTTAACTATTGTTTTTTTGTTTCTTTACATAGATAGATATACCTACCTTAAGTACGAAATAAAATTTTTTATAAGTATTAATTTTTTTATTACGAATTAAAGAAAATCGTCTTAGTTATCGAATTTTTCCGAAGTGTCATATAGGGGATAAAAAATTTAAAAACTAAATTGTTGTTGATAACGGTAAATAACATTTTCTATCTTTATAGCTTTTTAAAAGAATGCGTTATTTATCATAAGTTTACTATATAAATGTAGGATTTTCTTTGTTGCCTAAGGTTGGGTTGATTAAAAAGCTTCCGAATTCCACAAAACAGTTCAAGACAGTTTATTAAAAATGTAGGTAATTGGGTTACATAATTAACGGATGTATGTTAACAATGATACAAATATTGCATTACAGAAGCGTCTTTTGTTTCCTTTATAAAATAATAATAATCGTCGTTACGTCTTACATCGTTGTAATTTTACTCTGTAGGTACCTACCTACTCACGCCTCTGATTCTTAACAACAACCATAAAATTATAGAACAACTGCGGGTGTGTGTGACTATTTTAACTTTTAACGAGGGTGTTTTCCCCCGTCCCCTCCGTGAAACGAAGGTTCGACATTCCACAGTTCATCTAGAGTCGTGACAAAATATTGCATAAGCAAAGATTTGTGAGGAATGAATATTATTATTTCTAGCTGAATTCTAAACGAATAAATAAAAGTTTTGTTTGGTAATGCAAGACGATCCGACATAAATATAATTTAAAAATAAAAATTTTACATATATAAATATGATAAAAAAATATATATATAGTTGGTGTAATATAAATCTCAACCCACGTGACAAATGTCTAAAAAAATTACGTGAAATTATACCAACCCAAAATATTTCGATAAATTTCGTCTGTAGGTCGGTTCGTTTGTATAATCATTAATCTGAGTGCACTGGAGTTAAAGTAACTAGTCATATTTTAATATATTCACGTAGAAATTATATTTTAAGATTTGTATTGATGTATATTTAAGAAAATAAATCATAATGCGGCTAATTTCATTAATATAAGTGGATTATAAATAGTTTCTGTCAAACATTTTTGAATCGAAAGCAGTTTAGGTACAATGCGAAAAAACGTAACATTTTGACATAAATTGGTAAAACTTCTTTTACATTTACGACGTTGTCACCATTTTGTTTTTGTTTATTTGTCATTGTAATCAATTGTAATCATTTCAGAAACGGATGGAAAACCAAAACAATTTGTTCATCTAAGTAGTTACCCTGTTATAAGTTTAATGGGTTAGAGGTTAGTAAAGCCAAAATAAAATGTTTAAATAGGTAAAGTAAGGAGCAATTTAAGACCAAACAATGTGAATGAATACAATACAAATATGAATATGCTGTAGGTACCTACTTTTATTTGTAGATAAGATAAATTTATGTAGGTATACATATATAATAATGAAGGAAAGGTAGGTAAATAGACGTCTGAATTGTTAAAAGAAAAGAAAAATTTAATTGTTTGTAAATAAAGTTTGTTTGTGTTTTATTAAATAAAGGTTGTTTTTGCGTTTTAATCTCAGAGTAATAACAGTTTACTTATTACTCTGAGGTTTTAATCGTGTAAAAGTGAAATAGAAAAAGGTAAGTGCTATTTTATTTACGAATTAGGTAGGCAGGTTAGATGAATTTATTCTACAAAGTTATGTTAGGTAACAGCAATTAGGTTAATTATCATAATTAGAAAAGTAAATGCAATAGTTTTAGGGCTAGACAGACTAATGAGAGGTTAGGAAAGAATAAATTTAGTTAAATATTAATTACATGGGATAATTAGTAGTTAGGAGATATCAATTTAAAGATTAGGACAGGTACCTTATAATAAGTAGTTGATGGTCTTAGTGGTTAATTTGAGAGGCTAGATGTTAAGAACTGTTTGAAGGTATTTTTATTAGTTTAATATATTTATAATACGTGAGGGTTTAGTTAAGCCAAAATAAATGTTTAATTTGGTGAGCAAATAATAAAATTTTGTGAATATACCTATACTGCAGTTTTATGTGCAGATAAGGAAATGTATGTTGGGAAATGGGAATAACTCGTTGAAATAAAAATGTCTTTTTGTAATATTTAATATATTTATTTTACTTTATTAGACGAAAGATCTTATTTACTCTATTAAGGTTATCGAAGAACTGTTTTGAAAAATATTTTTGTGTTCCATTTCAACCTTTTGTTTGGTATTAAACAAAGAATGTTTGGTAGTTGGTCATCTGTAGAACATATGATATAATCCTTTATTAAAAAGAGTGTTGTAAGATAATAAACTTAGTTTGGAAACCTTAATAAATAAATGTTTGTTTGGGATTAAAATCCCTTTTCAAAATATCTTTATTATTTTATTACGTCCTTTTAGGTTTATTAAAAATAATAAATAACATTCCATAAAATGAAATGTAAAATATAAAATATTAATTTTTGAATCTCCAACAGGTACTATAGTTTTACTTGTAGATAAAAACAGGTTAGGTATCATGAAAATTGGTAAATAATGGTTAACTAAAATACATGACCATGGGGCAAATTCAAGTGTTGTTTAGTAGTACGGGGTTATATTCACAGTCTTAAATGCAATTAATTATAAAAATTATAAAAATCTTTGAAAAATTCATCGTAATTAATAATTTATTAAATCTTTCTATAAGTCAAAAATTAATACGGTAAATGAAGTGTTATATTCCCTATCTGAAATGCGTAGATTTCCTAAAAAATTAATAAAAACTTGTTAAAAATTCAATAAAATCTTTGTTTGGAAGATTTCTCTTCGAAAAATCAAGCCGCGCCCGAATTTGCCTTCTCCGCCAATCAGCGCGAAGCATTCGTCCGCGGGCAAGCATAAATACCGGCGCTAGTTCCTCGAGACGGCAGTCGATTCTCGCAGTCGAGAGTACACACATCGTTGTTTCAACTTATTAGCTTTTGTTCGAAGTATAGTATATCGCGAGTCAGATAGTTTTTTTTTTAGCTTTTGTTCCAATTGTTTATTGTACTTTTCAGTACAGATTTGTTAATATTAGTGAATTAAATCGTCGTATTAATTTTGGAGCATAATTTTATAAAGTCTTTAGTACTTATTAGTACTTAAACGATCCTGATATTACAGTTTGAGCCGTAGCTGGTACTTTTTAGCAAGTTGTGAAGGGGATCACAACATTGTTTCTATATTTACGAATTGTACTAAACCCAAATAGCACTTTTCAGTGCATTTTACATAGAAGAAAGAAGAGCTCCAGTTTGTCGATGCTCGAGGGCTTTTATCTCTGCACCAACAGAAATAAATTCCCGAGAGACGCCTACCAAGATTCCATACGTTGATTTCCACGGGAAATCAACAGAGCACTTGGATCTTGCGGCTTTAAACGCAACTTCCGTCTCCGGGAGACGGACACGGCAACGAGGTGTTAGGGTTGTTTATTTGTAAACAATTTAGGGTAATAGGGATCGTAGGGACCTCTTATAGCCCGGCTGGTCCATCGTGGTGGCATAAGAGTGTAAAATCGGTCAGCTTAGCTAGTTTTAGGGAACAATTTGTACTATCACAAATTGTTTGCATTCTAAGTTGTGTCGAACTTTGTAAACTTTGGTTGGGTTGTTTGTGGGTTGATTTTTTCGAGAACTATTTTTGTAATTAATCTGTTCGTTTGTATTTTTTTGCATTAATTAATTGTAATTTCACTTTTATATTTTTGTACTTTTATTCTAAATTCATACAATCCAAAATTATTGTATTAAAGTTGTATTTGGGTATTGGTTTGGTTCACCACTCCGTTTACAACTACATTACGATAACATTGTTATGATTTTTGTGATTTTGCATCTCCGCCCATTTCCCTGAAAGATTTCATTTCATTTGAATTTAGCCCTTTCTTCCTTATTTTCATTAATTTCTTCTTATTTTTCCCCAGTTTTGCAATTGCACCTGACTGTTTTAAAAATTTCTTTTAATTTGTTCCTTAATTTCCTTCTTTTGTGATTTTCCTTTCCAAATTTGGAACTAATTTCGACTGTGTCCCAATTATCTTGATTCTTTTTTCGAGTTTTTCCAGCTTTTCCTGGATTTTCTAGGTATTTCCAAATATTATTTTTCTAAGTATTTCCAAATATTATTTTTCTATGTTCCTAATAGTGGTAAATTTGGTCTGTAATGAATTAATTTGTATTTGGCACTCCATCCAATTTGTGCTACAGTTTCTTTTCCTATTTTTCTGGTTAATGGATTTCTTTTTACTATTTTCTTATAAAAGTGTTTTGTTTTATTTTTAATAATTTCTGCCAACGGCGTGTACTCATAAATTTCTCTAATTTCTACATTAGTTGTATATCTATCTGCACCTTTTATTAGTCTGTAAATTTTTGTTTCTTTTCTTCCTAAAGATTTTATATTTTCATCAGATGTAGAATTCCAAATTGGTGCTCCATATAGCATTACTGATCTTATATACGCGTTATAAATTTGTTGTTTTAACTTCTTGTTTAGAGGGTTTGTTTTATGTATATATATGGTCCTATAAATTTTCTAGCTACTTCAACTTTTCTTCTTGTATTTTTTATATGTTCATTGAAATTTAGTTTTCTGTCCAAAGTTATTTCAAAATATTTTACTGAATCTGTTTGTTGAATTTCTTGTCCATTGAATTTTATTTTGTGATTTTCAAGTGTTTTCTTTTGGTTAAAAATTATAAATTGTGTTTTTGCTTCATTAGCTTTAATTTTCCATTTTTTTATATACGTTGTAATTTTCTCTAGATGTCTGTTTATCTTATTTGTTATATTTTCCTCTTTTTTGTCTTTTGTGTAGATACCAGTATCATCTGCATAAAGTGCCATTTCCGTTCCTTCATCCTTTGGTAAGTCACTCATGTAAATATTGAAAAGTGAAGGAGCCAATACACTATCTTGAGGCATTCCTTCCGGTATTTCCTTAATACTTGAAATTTTGTCTTCTTTTTTCACCTGAAAAGTTCTATTTTCTAAAAAGTTACTTGTTATTTTTGTTATGTAATTTGGTATTTGCATTTCTTTCATTTTATAAATCAGTCCTTTTCTCCAAACAGTATCATATGCTTTTTCTATATCCAAAATTGCCATCCCAGTTTGTTTATTTTGGTTAAATCCTATTTTTGCATCTGATACAACTCTTGCAAGCTGCATCTCTGCGTTTCTTTTCCTTCTAAATCCAAATTGTTATTGTTGAATTTTATTATTTCTTTCTATGAATTTTGTAACTCTTTTGTTTATAATTCTCTCTAAAATTTTTCCTAATGAGCATGTCAATGAAATTGGTCTGTAACTGTCTGATTTTTTAGGGTCTTTTCCTGGTTTTTGTAGTGGGATTATTATGGCATCTTTCCATTTTTTGGGGAAGTATTGCTTTCTTAAACATTCATTGAAAATATAATATAATTGGACCAAAGCTTTTTTAGGTAAATTTTTTATCATTATGTTCGTTATATTGTCCCTGAAAGAGTCGAAGTCGATGAGTTATAATGGAGTCTGAACGGCGAGGTATTTTCTCAGAATCCAACCATCGCCTAACGGATCAGAAGCCGCGCCCACTTTTACGGTCTCCGCCAATCAGCGCGAAGCAACCGTGAGGGAGCGGACAATAAATAGCAGCGAAATTCAGCCGTCAAAGTCCCAACTAATCTTTTTCAAACACCCCGACACCTATAAACAAAAACTTGTTCCCGGAAACTTTCGAATAATGCTCTATGGAGAGAGGCTCGAACTCCGAAACGAAGCCGTCTACCTGGGGGTGAGATACACTCACACCCTCTGTTGGACGACTGACGTAAAGTCCACCTTGGACTCAGTCCGGATACGAGCATCTGGGTTAGGGTTTTCCAGTCATCAGAATGTCGTAATTTATAAAATGTGTCCCCGTTTATATATTTCATCCCTCTGATATCGGCTACAGTTGGATCGCCACTTTTTTTACCTGGACGAATTGAAGTAAAGTTATTGGGTAATCCTTCGTAATTTGTAAAGAATGAATAATCAATGTGATTTATATATAATGTAAGGTTGTTTTTTTCGCGCCTGCCTCATTCTTTCAACATAGTGCGAGGGTGTGAATATAGGAGGCTGAAAGAGTTGCTCCAATGTTGAGTGAACACTATCAACCTCCATCATTGTATGTCCTTTTTCTAATATAATTTGCTGAATTTCTACGGAAGATTTTTTGTATAATCTGATAAGGCGCTTGCTAATATTCTGTTTTTATTTTGGTATGCACAACCATCTGAAATCAGAATAATTTTCTTAAACTGTGAATGCTTTTGTACAAAGTATATTATGCAGCTGGTAAATTCGTTTGATGTTACACTTCCGTTTTCTTCACTCCATACATAAAGATGAACATCTTTGTTATTGCTGATATAAAGAGTAAAGTTGTGAACTTGGAGCTTCTGGGAATAATACTTCTTGGAAACCAAGAGTTTGGGACTAAGTAAGATGCTTTGAACGTCCATGGTAACTACCAATATTTCATCGGATAGATTTGCAATAACATCTTGCTTTGCCTGACGAGCTTCTTCCTTCTTTATAATGTGCTCTTCATAGTCTTGTTCTGGTAAATTCCCTTCCTTAAATGACACACAAATGTCGCACTGATCTTTCTTTGGTTTAAAAATGGAGATTTTTTCCCTTTTTAGAATTTCACAAAACTTGTTTCTCTCTTACCAGTTTCTTGACACCATTCTTTAAAAACATTGTGCATATGATTCATTGAATTAAATGAAGATTCGACATAAATACGAGAACTTGAAGCCCTGCAATAATGACTTTGTACTTTTGGTAATAGGTTTAGCCATTCAACAATGGAATCAGATTTAAGTCTCTTTTTAGTTTTAGCTTGTTTTATATCCTCGCCCTTTCGTTTGTTAGTATTCAAATCATAATTTTAGGGGCAGTAGGGTTATTATCTTGTATCCATCTGGATAAAGTATCTTTCTTGATATCTAGGGTGTTTAAAAAGAAGCCCCTACACACCCTAACTTTAATTCCTTCCGATGTTGGTAAGAAGCAATCATACACGTGGTTTTTTTTAGCTGATCTAAGTTTGTATTTTTCCTCCTTCTTTTCGGAATTGTAAACTCAACCAAGCCCTTCAAGTAGGATTTCTTAGAATCCCAAGATTTCAATGACGAAAAATGTTTGAAAATAGATTTTCTTGTATCTTCGCTAATCTTTTCGCACATATACGATCTCTTCGATTTTGCAAGAGTTATGGTGTGAATACACGTTTTTGGTTTTATTATTCGCGGAGCTGTGTCTTTCTTATACCCACGATATCTTTTGCCGAGCACTCTCAATGTTTTGTTTATTTGTCTTGAATTTCCTCTGGTCGCTTCTTTTTTGTTGCCTTCAACATCACTGCCAGTAGATCGATTATTATCTTCGCTACTTTCATCATCTTCAACATCTGTTTGCATTTCTTTTTCACCATTCACACCATCTACTACCATAGCCTGTTTTTTTTCTACGTTCAAGCTTATTGTAATTTCATTTTGTCTCATGTTTTTTCATTCTTACCCTCTGTATTAAGTGTTTCAAGATTAGAGGATTCTCAAAAGGTACAGATATATCGAGGGGTATGAATATCGTTTCATTGAGAGGAATGGATAATATGGCGTTATCGAGATTTGTAACTGTGGTGTCACCAAGAGGCATAGGTGACATTGGTATAAGATTTGGATTTTTTCCAACGTTAAATAATGTTTCACTAATAATATTATCCTCAAACGTGTTATTTAGAAATGGGTTCTCTACATCATGTGTCTCTTCAACATTGGATTGGACATTATTTCTGTTATTAATGTCATCAAAGGGAAGCACAGTAATTTTATTATATGCGTTAGTACGAGTATAATTTGTTTTAGTAGGATTCATTAACACAACATTTTCATTTTCGTCATCTTGGGCCATATTTTCTGCCAAAAGCAATATTTTTCTTGTCCTTGTATTCTCCATGATTGCAGAAACTATAAAAATAAAAATATTCCGGTTAAGCACAATTTGTCTTTACCAAACCGCAACATTATCTTTACATAAACGATCAACTCGTACCTTACACATCGATAACTGATAACATTTTGTTAATTTCTTTGTTAAATAGTAATAGGATAATATTTTAGGCCGATTAAGCGAAGAAAAATAGGTTATATATGGGTACCATACCTTAGTGGAAGAGTACACAGATTTGTAAAAATCGAAACACTGTATAAAACTATTGTAACTGGGTGTTTCAAAACAATTTTCTACAACAAAACATTCAACTGTGTGCTTTCGCGGCCAATCTCAACACGAATTGACCTGTTGTATTAGGTATCACAAAAGCGATATGTGTATGTAAACACTTCAAAATTGCGCCTTTAAAATGCGTTATGTGCATTTTTACACTTGGCGTATTTTAAAGGCGCATATTTTCGATTCTGTACGAGTCGCTTAGAACTAAAACTGATCCGATTATCACTTGGCCGCATTTGATAAAACATCCAGATTGAAATCCTTAATCCAAATATACACTTAACGCATTTTGCACAATATATGCACATGTCGCATTTTGAAGGCGCAACGACGATATATATTTATAGGGTTAGTCTTAGTTACTACTAGTGTTACTGATCTAAGTATATTTAATTAATTAATATTAATTGTGATTAAGTTAACGTTAAATCTCTTATGGCCAGACCACATTCAGTTGCTAAAACTTTTCATGATAAGACTTATTGAGGATTGCATTAAAGTTTTTATTGAAAAACTTGTTTCTTTAAAAACACCGCGGTGCAATGCTGGTAAAATTATCGACATCATCTAACAATAAAATGTTTGATGATTCACACCACAAAGCACTAGGTAAAAACCGGTTGCATCCTCTACATATTGAGTCCACAAGACATATTGCTCATGTTATAAAACCTACATGTGGAAAGAATTAGGTATAGGAATTGAAAATGTGTTTAAAAAAATACAGAATTAAGTAGGTACCTATTGCTAATAAA
The DNA here is from genome assembly GCA_035357415.1 of Ophraella communa. Taxonomy (NCBI): domain Eukaryota; kingdom Metazoa; phylum Arthropoda; class Insecta; order Coleoptera; family Chrysomelidae; genus Ophraella; species Ophraella communa. Next base: position 41,421,124 of record CM068985.1, on the reverse strand, counting down.
TGTCTTTCTATTTCCTATAAAATTTGTAATCTCTTTTTTTTACTTAACTGTTTTTACACTTGGTAAAATTCAATATTATTTAATAACATGAAATTCATATTAATATTTGAAAATATGTTCAACACATTGTTAAATTTTTATCAGGATCAAAAAGTAAATGTGTTTATTACAAAAAGTTATATTTTTGATAAATCATTGTGTTTTTTTTATTGATTTTTCACTGCAAAATTAAAGCCCTGTTGCAGTAAAACTGTGTTATCTTAATATAAAGCTTAATTTCTTAAAATGTACTTTATTGACTTGCAATAAACCAAACTGACAGCTTGCAATGCTCTAAAAATTAAACAATCTGATTTTTTTTTAATAATAAAATAGAAATTCCTTAACTTTGCTTTTTAAACGAATTTATATTTGTTATAATATATACCTATTGTAAGTTAGGAGGTAAATTTGGTTCAATAAAATGTCACTACTTTAACTATATTACTTTATTGGAATATTGTACTGAATTTTTCATTTTATACAATATTTTTACTATTCACTAATATTTTAAATACTTGTTATTATTTATTTTCAGAAACAGAGGACGAGGACAAATAAAAGGAACTTCTGCTTAATTAATGTTTCGAATTTTTCAATCCACATAATAATCAAGATACAGGAAAGAAGAGTTCAGGGACAGGTAATACAAAACACCCCACAGTCAAACTTCCAGTGGCTGCCTCTGGAAACGCACCCGCCGCTGGAACCGCTCCTGCCTCTGGGACTGCTCGTGGTGGCTGCCTCTGGAACCGCTCCCGGCTGGTGGCTGTCTCTCTCTGGAACCGCTCCCGTTGGCTGGTTGCTGCTTTCCTGGCTGGTGGCTCCCTCTGGAACCGCTCCTGGTGGGAGAATGGAACCGCCGCTCCTGGAACCCTCCTTCCGCTGGGACTGCTCGTGAAGGTGCCTCTGGAACCGCTGGCGGCTGTCTCTCTCTCTGGAACCAATAGTGGGAATATGAAACCGCTACCGGCTGGTGGCTTCCTCTGGAACCGCTCCTGGCTGGTGGCTGCCTCTGGAACCGCCGCTCCTGGCTGGTGGCTGTCTCTCTGGAACCGCTCCTGGTGGCTGGCTGGTGGCTCCCTCTGGAACAGCCCATGGTGGGAGAATGGAACCGCTCCCAGCTGGTGGCTCTCTTTGGAACCGCCGCTCCTGGCTCCCACTGGAACCGCTCCCGGCTGGTGGCTGTCTCTCTCTGGAACCGCCCATGGTGGGAGAATGGAACCGCTCCCGGCTGGTGGCTCTCTCTGGAACCGCCGCTCCCGGCTGGTGGGTCCCTCTGGAACTCTTCTGCCGCTGGGACTGCTCGTGAAGCTGCCTCTGGAACCGCTCCCGGCTGGTGACTGCCTTTGGGACCGCTCCCAGTGGCTGCCCCTCCCTGGAACCGCCGCTCCTGGCTCCCTCTGGAACCGCTACTCCTGGCTCCCTCTGGAACCGCCGCTCCCAGTGGCTGCCCCACTCCTCCCTCTGGAACCAGGAACCACCGCTCCCGGCTGGTGGCTCCCTCTGGACTGGCTGCCTCTGGGACTGCTCGTGGCGGTTGCCTCTGGAACCGCCGCTCCTGGCTGGTGGGTCCCTCTGGAACTCTTCTGCCGCTGGGACTGCTCGTGAAGCTGCCTCTGGAACCGCTCCCGCCACCCCTCCCTGGAACCGCCGCTCCTGGCTGGTGGCTCCCTCTGGAACCGCTCCTAGTGGGAGAATGGAACCGCTCCCGGCTGGTGGCTCTCTCTGGAACCGCCGCTCCTGGCTGGCGGGACTATGGAACCACTCCTCCCTCTGGAACCACCGCTCACGGCTGGTGGCTGTCTTCTCTCTGGAACCGCTCCCGGTGGCTGGCTGCTGCTTTCCTGGCTGGTGGGACTATGGAACCACTCCTCCCTCTGGAACCGCCGCTCCAGGTGGCTGCCTCTGGAACCGCTCTGGGACTTGTCGTGAAGCGGTCTCTGGAACCGCTGGCGGCTGTCTCTTTCTGGAACCGCTCCTGGTGGGGGAACCGCTCCCGGCTGCCCGGCTGGTGGCTCTCTCTGGAACCGCACCGCCGCTCCCGGCTGGTGGCTCTTTCTGGAACCGCACCGCCGCTCCCGGCTGGTGGCTCTTTCTGGAACCGCACCGCCGCTCCCGGCTGGTGGCTCTTTCTGGAACCGCACCGCCGCTCCCGGTGGCTGCCTCTGGAACCGCTCCCGGCTGGTAGCTGCCCCTAGAACCGCCGCTCCTGGCTGGTGGCTGCCTCTGGAACCGCTCCCGGCTGGTGGCTCCCTCTGTAACCGCCCATGGTGGAAGAATGGAACCGCTTCCGGCTGGTGGCTGCCTTTGGGACCGCTCCCGGTGGCTGCCCCTCCCTGGAACCGCAGCTCCCAGTGGCTGCCCCTGGAACCGCCGCTCCTGGAACCGCCGCTCCTGGCTGGTGGCTCCCTCTGGAACCGCTCCCGGCTGGTGGCTGTGAGAACCGCTCCTGGTGGCTGGCTGCCTGTCTCTCTCTGGTGGGAGAATGGAACCGCTCCCGGCTGGTGGCTGTCTCTCTCTGGAACCGCCGCTCCTGGAACCCTCCTTCCGCTGGGACAGCTCGTGAAGCTGCCTTTGCCTAACCGCTCCTGGCTGGTGGGACTATGGAACCGCTCCCGGCTGGTGGCTGCTACTTTCCTGGCTGGTGGCTGCCTTTGGAACCGCCCATGGTGGGATAATGGAACCGCTCCTAGCTGCCTCTGGCTGGGTCGCTGTGTCACCGCTAGTAAACTCTTGATATCTCCCGTGACTTGTAGTAGCTCGTCTAGGTACAAAGGCGGTTTGCTTCTAAGTAACGGTGTGATGTTTGGGAGTAGCTGCTCGGCGATCAGCCTGGTCAGGTACTCCTCCGGTAGGTCTGGGGCGATTCGGTCTGCTAGCAGTCGTTTGGCCATGACCCTCTGTAGGCGGCTGCCGTACGTACAGCTTGGTTGTCAGCCTGGCTAGGGTGCTGGGTGGTTGAAGCGGGCTATCAACCTGTTTGCTATGAAGTGGAACGTCTGGTTGGCTCTCAGGTACGGCTGGCCTCTTCCTGTAATTGTTGTTCCAGGACGTTCACGTGGACGTCTTCTGGAACCTGCTTTCTCTGGAAGAAAGCGTCTAAGTCCTGGAGAAACTTCTTTGGGCACTCTTCTTCTTCTATAGAGTAGGTGGGTCCCGGTGTGTTGTTGCGCTGTCATCGTTTGGATTCCTTGGATTAGGTACTCCTTCCTATGGCTTGACCTGGGCTGGAGTAGTTCCAACCATGGATTGCCTGGGGTAGTCTTGATTGTTTGGATCGGTCCTGCTGTGGTGTCAGCTTCTCTGGTTTCAATTGTGTTGGAAGGTTGGGCGCCATGTCTGCTTGGGTTAGGTTAGGTTGCTGTTGTTGGCAAGTTTCCATGCAGTTGGGTCTCTGTAGACTCTTTTGTTTCATTAAGAGTGTGGTGTTCCATCTTGAAGCTTAAAAGTAAAAAAAATAATCAATAACTTGTTAATAATAACTTGTGTTTATTCAAATAAACACTTTTAATGAATTTGTAAAAGTTCTATTCATAAATATGTAATCGGCGAAGCGTCTTTCACTAAAATAGCTTAAAAATAAAAATCGTCTATTATTTTTAAGTACCCTGTAGAATAATTTAGTCGTTTAGAAAGTATTTATTTCATTTATCAAATTCGTTAACTTTATAATATGATAAATCGACTAGTTCGGCAGGTATTTTTAGTGTCTTATCATTTAGGTACGCATATTGAAAGGTCAATCAGTACTTTCTGTGTATTCGGTCGTGTCGTATGTACACAGGAGGAGATCGGAAATTACTCGTTAGTAATTTTAGCCGGTATACATTTAATAATAATCTATTAGTTATTTATCAGTTGGTCCAAAAATATTGTGAGTGCGGTATAGTGATGTGTCTATTACCGAAATATTACAGTGTTAGTGATATTTAAATTGAAATATATGAATATAGACAATGGCAGTTCAATGAAATATGGTTGAAATGCAGATGATGACAAACCAATATGGTAAGTTAAATTTAATATTTTTTAAATGAATATTGTAAATAGCACAGCCCAATTTTATGCATTTGTCCGTCCGGCAAATACATAGTTTGTCTGAAAAGTATAAAAACTTCCTTCTCACTAGATTACAGAGTTAATTTTTTAATGTCAAAACCGATAGTTTAATAAATGTATAATAGTATATAAAACAACGCATTTCATATGGCTTTCTGTTATGACACAAGTTCACAAAAGCCATATGAAATAAATTGTCAATAATATATTTGATATTTAGCCATTTTATCATTCAATTAAATTAAATTAAAATTTATTTTTATGTAAATTACGATAATTTTGATTTTAAAATGTTAATGTTTTAAAATATTTTTAAATGACTAATACATCAATAGTAATATATTATGTATGTAAAAGATGATATTCATATTCACAAATACTTTCTTAAAGAACAATAAAAAGTTTATGTGCAGAATATAAAAATACATTTTTACTACATATTGGATTTTAGTTGGGTATAAAAAACATTATCTCACCAAAGAAATATAATAGCTTGTTTAAATTTTAATTGGACATTCTGTATATTTTGAAATTGTTCGTTTACGTTGCAATCCTCGCCATTTAAGACTCTTTTTAGATACGCATTGAATGAAAATCATGCAACTGTTAATTACTTTCCTTTTTTTACAGGGTGGGTATTGAAGAAAATGTAAGATCTTCGAACGGCGTTCTTCACGATCATCAGTAGAGCTTATCTTTAATAATGATAATGGTGAGTGAAATATGTCTAAGAAGACCCAAAGAAAAAGACGAGCCCAATGTAATCGGATGGATAACACGAAAAGACATTTTTCTAAACTAATTATATCTATTATTAAAATATCGTCTTACCACTTATTCCGAGATGTCTATTTTCCACTTTTTCTTTAAACATTTGATGACTTTCTGTTGTTCTGTTTCTTACCGTCTTTCTTCTAACGTCGTTGTTGTCTACAGGCCATGTTTCTTCATTTTCTATAAAGTTGATTCATATTATTTCTTATCTCTGAGATTTGCCGTTAATATACTGAATCCTTTTATTATATTGAGATAAAAATGCTGCATAACGTTGTTGTCATTGCCATGTCTGCTTTGTTTTCGCCTAAAATAGATATTAAAGGTTTATGATCTGTTTTAATTATACAAAAAATTACCAGCTAAATATAATTTCCGGACAAATTTTGAAAGATGTTGTATTTTTATTCCCTATTTACAAATTGTGTGATCTACATATTCAATACTGTCTTCAAAAAATATGCATTTGTTTAAGTTAAATGTGAAAGCAGCTCCCTTAAATAGTTTTTCAAGATTTTCTAAATGTTCTTTTGCATTTTCCCTGTACAAATTATGTCATCAATAAAACCACAAACACTATCTGAGACTTTGTAAAAGTTGATCAATAATTTTTTGAAAAATTGCACAACTTTTTTAAATCAAACCCTAATCTTTTAAATTTAAATGGTCCTTTTGATGTATTTATTGTTACAATTTTTGAGCTTTCATTATTGTAGTGTTCTTTATTTATTTATACTTTTCATACACTCTATATGTTCATTTGTAGAGAAAATCAAGTGACTGAATACATTTTTAATCAATGTTGAAATAAATAAAACTTAGAAAACGTCATATTTTCAAAAGTCTCAGATATACATAATATATATTTATATCAATTTTAGAGTAATGCTCACCGTGTTTCATCTTGGTCATGACTTGATCAATTCTTGGTAGGTAATGAGTATTTGACATGTTTTAAAGCTTAGAGTTATTTTATGGTCGCAACACAATCTCACAGTCCCATTTTCTTAAGACTGGTACCAAAGCTGATGTCCATATACTGTTTTCAACTGGTTCGATGATATCCTGGTCCAACATATACTGCAACTCTCTATCCACTGCCTCCTGAAATGCAAACGGAACAGGATGTGCTTTGCAGAAGATTGGTTTCACTTCAGGATCTAAATCTAAAGAAATTTTATATTGATTAATTTTTTAATTAGTTATGTCAGAAAATAATTAAGAATATTTATTACTTACATTTTTTATCTGTTCTTTGATTTAGATTACAAATGTATTATATTTAATTTTATATTAAATAGATTTAAAAAGTTTTGTCCAACTAGATTTTGACCTCCATCTCTAACAACATACAATATACTATCATGCAATTCCATCAAGGCAAGCCCAATTTTTGCTTACAACAAAACCAACTTGGTTGACTTGAAAACAGTCATGATTTTCTACCATACATTTTTCATAAACTTTTACAGCTGTATGTTTGGGAGTTACTCCCCACAAAGTAGGTTTATTGCTAAATAACATTTTCATTGGATATCATATTGTCTTTATCAATGATAAATTTTGATACTGTGATCCTACCGACTCTTCCAAAACTTTAGCATTTTGTTATTGAAAATGTTTCACCTAACAAAAACATTATTCATAAAACATAAAAGAACTTTTGAACACAATACATTTGACTAATTAATAATTCTACCAGTTCTAAAGAATATAAGTATCTTTCACAATACAATGTAGAAACCATTAACTATTTTTGTCACACAATTTACTACAAATCCAGACTCAAAATACAGTATAATAACTATGTGTTAGGATAAAATAAGAAACAATATACAAGTTTGTTACAGGTGGAACTCCTCGTCTAGATATTATAATACATTTAATGAATAAGGATTTACTAACTTTAGCTTCATTTTATATTTATCTGTAAACATATAGTTTACATTATAAAAAATAGGAAACAGAAACACTTTTGTTTTCTAAACAAATAAATAATTAGGTTTGCAGCTTACCTTTGACTAATATTATTTGGAATAAATTACAGTCATTTTTTAAAAACGATTTGTGAATTATGAGTATGGTTTTAATATTGAATAGTATTCTTTCCAGTTGGTATTCTCATCATTTAGAAATGCTTTTAATATCTCAAAAAATAAAATGCTTCTGTAACAGGTAATGCAATGCAAAGCAAAACAATGATTAAACTATGAAAATAAGTACAAATTATGGTTTAAAAGAAGAAGAAAACTGTTTGGATTTGATGTTAAATTATTGGGATATAAAAATTTGGTCAACTTAACCATCATTAGATGTGTAAGCATGTTAACATTATAAATATTAAAAAAGAGCTTAGCAATACTTACAAATAATTGTGTACCATTGACTTTACATGTTCTTGTTGAGGAATTTTTTTTATACTAAATAAATTCGGAACAGCATCGATGACTCGCACTTTCCGTGTAGCCAAAATCAGGCGCAGCTATAATCGGTGAAATAACTGTTACATATTGTACGGTTACGAATAGAAATACCACGTGTATACTTCACTCCCATCGCTTCTTGCCACCATTTTTACCTATAAACATAATACAATTAATATTTTTTATTACAAGCTGGATAACACTGAAAAGTGCTATTGTTTTCTCGTACAAGTTTAACAATTCATAAATATTTAAAAGGGTTTGTGTTTCCCTTTACAAGTTAAAACATCCGTTGGTAAGCTGTGGTTGCCTTCTATAACGGTCTGAAATGTCTTCAGGAGATAGGAAAGGAAGTAAGGTACTTTATTTAATAAATAAATGCTTGTAGTCAATTCATAAATATATACGGAAACAATTCATAAATATTAAAGGAAACTGTTCATAAATATATATGTAAATTTCAGTCTTCTTTGAAAATTACTTAAATAACTCCAATACTTGCATTATTGGTCTTTGTTTTAAACGGCTGCGGTATAACTAATGTACTAAAAGCACTACTCACAAAACATTTCATAAAACTAACAACATCTTCCCTCGCCTGCAAGAATCGACTGCCGGATTCGGCGAAAAGCGCGGTTATTTATGCTCCAATTTTCAACGGCACGCTAACCGCGGATTGGCGTAAACCGGGAAAGTGGGCGTGGCTTTGCGTTTCATACCATAAAGCCATAAATAGGCGTGCTTTTCGGAGAATTCAGTAGTTGATTCTCAGCAACGTCTGAGAGTACTTGTATATTTTTTTTACAAACTTCGCACCTTGTCGGAAGCTCTCAGGTATTCCATCCTGCTAAAACAGGAAAGAGTACTCGAGGGACGCCTACCAGTCTCCATACGTTGTTCTCTCCGTGAGAGCAACACTGCACTTGGATTCTGCGGCTAAAAACGCTAATTTCACCTGCGGCAGGTGAACACGGGACTCATTTTTTTATTGTTAGGTGTTAGCTTTAGGGAAATAGGGATCGTAGGGACCTTCTTGAGCCCGGCTGGTCCATCGTGGTGGCCTAGAAGGATGTAACGGTCAGCTTAGTTTTAATTTAGGGTTGATTAAACAGATTTTTAACTAAATAGGTATATAAAAGTAAATTTCTTTTATTTAAATATGAAATAACTTGGTTCTATATTATTTAATATAATTTTTATTCTTTGTATTTACTATATAAAACTGTTTCTATTAGGTGCCATTCAACCATTTTTCAGAGATTAAATTTTACCCACTTCTCAACAGTATTTCTGTAAGAAGTAACATATTCCATGTAGTAGGTATAATATAATTTTCATTTAAATGAATATTGGACACTTTGCTATTTTACTATTATTTATTAGTATAATTGGTTGATATTTTTCATTTTACAATTTTCACAATACATTCTTTACAAGATTTCATTAAAACATAAAGAAGATAAATTAGTAGTTGAAAATTAATGTCAACTATTGCATTATCTAGCTGTTAGCAGTTGCTTATCATCCAAAACATCATTGATTACCACATTTTATTTGCATTGCATACTTTTTCTCATCCTACCTACCTCATTTTCTTTGATTTATATTCTCAAATTTATAATATGTTTGATGTTCAAATTCTGATCTGGAAATTTATTGTGCTAACCCTTACTATGTGAAAGTTAATCTTATTCAGAACAACTAAAAGGTTGAATTAACTTTCACTATTTTAGTATTTGTTTAATACTTTAAATGTAATAACATATTGAAGTTACATTTATTGTTTGTTTGTAGCTATGTAAAAACAAAAATACCTACATTAAAAAAATCTGGTGTTTACAAAATTAATTGCCCAAAATGTAATGCTGTATATATAGGTCAAACACAAAGAAACTTTGAAATAAGATTCAAAGAACATTTAAGATCATATGGATTACCAACAACCAGATAAGTCAAACTATGCAAAACACGTTCTTGAACATCCACACTCACTCATACACACCAATGACATTCAAATATTACACACCTGTGATAAAAAACTAAATTTAGATTTCCTCGAAGAACTTGAAATCAAAAGACATCTAGCAAATCAACAATATAAAGTAGTTAATTAACATATAAATCTTGGAAGTTCACCACTATTAAACTGTTTACTTTGATTGAGTCTTCATTTTATACATAGATATAAGACGTTATTGTAACACAAATATATTAAGTTACTGTAAAGATCAGCATGATATAGTTTTTTCCTGGTTTTTCTATATCATTGCACATTTATACTGATCTTATAAGGAAATACATCCTTCAACCTTTTAGTTGTTTATTGTTCTGAATCTGATCTGGAAGATAACAGTATTACATTATTTTTTATTCTCACTTTGACTATTTGTTTATGTTTATGTCTTGTAGTAATTTGAGCATAGGTCTATATTCATAATGGAATCAGGCAGGAAAGTTATATTTCTTTTTCATGTAATATTTAATTGATTAATATTTATAGCATATTTACAATTTCAACAATATATTATACTTAGCATCACAAAATAAAGGTTTTTGTTAATTTACCATTCCACTACAAACCACGATCATATTATCTATTTGTCAGACTAAAGACAATGACATAGGTATATTGAAGACATCAAATTATCTCGATCTTTGATTGACTCCTTCAACATTAACCGTAGCTCTTAAAGGTTTTTTATTAGGTAGGTACAGATTCTTCCTCATTGAATTACTTCTTATTTTTCAAAAAGTAGCCATTATCATTTTGATAAAGTGTTGTTTACATAGTTCTTCAACAAGAAATCCTTTATCCAGTACAACAGCATCTACTTAACACACTGCTAATTTCACTTTCTTCAAATATAACTTTATTGGATCTTTCACCACCATAAGCTCATACCAGTCATTATTTTTAGTTTCTCTTCTTGTAGTAGGAATACGTCTTTACTTGATAGCATCTAGTTTGCACAGGACTGAATATTGTTTGTATGACACTCACAGAATTCAACATAGTGTCTAATTTAGTACTTTGGCACAATTTTAATTTGAAATAACCACTACAAACTTGGATACTCTCATCACATTTTGTAGTTTCTAAACTGCATTGCATTGTCTTTAGTACTAGCCATCTGTTTATATACCTTCTTATCTACAAATTTCAACAAAAGATTAATACAAAGAAACACTGTAAAAGTTTAGGATTTACGAATAAAATTTACTTTTAACTTACTTATGTTTATACTAGATCAAGGATTGGGTTATCTTTTTATTGATTTATTCGATCCAAATGTCATCCATGTAAATATTGAAAAATATTAATTCATTACTTTCTCAGATTACTTGATAGTTTTTGTGTAGTAGTCAGCATAGGCACAGATTGTATAAAGAACTTCAATTATTACCTACATAAACAAATTACTGCTTTCACCTATTACCTGAAACTTGCAACAATAAAAATGCAATTTATATGAATACATTTATTTTAAATGTATTGTTCAATTCATTTATAATTAAATCTTATATTGTCCATGCATGCAACATCCATTAAACTTAAGGAATTATTGTTTGTTCAATTTCATGTAATGTTTCATTCTTCTACAGTACTATTGAATCGACAAGAATAAAAGTGCATATTATTATAAATGTGTATAAATTATTTTAAAAATACCTTTTGGATAAGTATGGCCAAGAAGTACAATGTATGATGTATGTTCTCCATTTATTTTGTATACAACTTTTCTTTATTTACTAAAAAAAAATTTTATTATAGACTCATATGTTATATTCTAACATATTGTAGTTTATTAAATGTATCGGGTATTTTTTATTAAATTGATGTGACACACTCTCTGGAAATAGCACTTATACAGTTTCCTAGGTGGGCACGTATAGTAATTACAGTATTCAAGATGGGTATTTTTACTCCACCTTTTAATAAGATTAACAATTTGAGAGTTTTTTAATGTTATAATTACAGATTCCTAGGTGGTTGCGAATAGTAATTACAGTATTCTATATGGGTATTTTTACGCCATCTTTTAATATGACTAGCAAGTTGCGAGTTTTTTAATGTTATAATTACAGTTTCCTACCTGGGCACCTATAGTAATTACAGTATTCTATATGGGTATTTTTAGGCCATCTTTTAATATGACTAGCAAGTTGCGAGTTTTTTAATGTTATGATTACAGTATCCTAGGTGGGCACGTATAGTCATTACAGTCTTCTATATGGGTATTTTTACGCCATCTTTTAATATGATTAGCAAGTTGCTACTTTTTTAATGTTATAATTACAGTTTCCTAGCTGGGCACCTATAGTAATTACAGTATTCTATATGGGTATTTTTACGCCATCTTTTAATATGACTAGCAACTTGCAAGTTTTTTAATGTTATGATTACAGTTTCCTAGCTGGGCACCTATAGTAATTACAGTATTCTATATGGGTATTTTTAGGCATCTTTTAATATGATTAGCAAGTTGCTACTTTTTTAATGTTATAATTACAGTTTCCTAGCTGGGCACCTATAGTAATTACAGTATTCTATATGGGTATTTTTAGGCCATCTTTTCATATGACTAGCAAGTTGCTACTTTTTTAATGTTATAATTACAGTTTCCTAGCTGGGCACCTATAGTAGTTACAGTATTCTATATGGGTATTTTTAGGCCATCTTTTAATATGACTAGCAAGTTGCGACTTGTTTAATGTTATGATAACAGTATCCTAGCAGGGCACCTATAGTAATTACAGTATTCTATATGGGTATTTTTACGTCATCTCATAATATGATTAGCAAGTTGCTGGTTTTTTAATTTTAGAATTACAGGTTCCTAAGTGGTTGCGTATGTGCCATCTATCAATAAGGATCAAAAGATTTTCTTTTGTTTGGGGTAATAATTAAAGTAAATTACAGTTTCCTAGCTGGGCACCTATAGTAATTACAGTATTCTATGTGGGTATTTTTACGCCATCTTTTAATAAGCTTAACAAGTTGCGAGTTTTTTAATGTTATGATTACAGATTCCTAGGTGGTTGCGAATAGTAATTACAGTATTCTATATGGGTATTTTTACGCCATCTTTTAATATGATTAACAAGTTGCGAGTTTTTTAATGTTATAATTACAGTTTCCTAGCTGGCCACCTATAGTAATTACAGTATTCTATATGGGTATTTTTACGCCATCTTTTAATAAGATTAACAAGTTGCGAGTTTTTTAATGTTATAATTACAGATTCCTAGGTGGTTGCGTATGTGCCACCTATCAATAAGGATCAAAAGATTTTCTTTTGTTTGGGGTAATAATTAAAGTAAATTACAGTTTCCTAGCTGGGCACCTATAGTAATTACAGTATTCTATGTGGGTATTTTTACGCCATCTTTTAATATGATTAACAAGTTGCGAGTTTTTTAATGTTATAATTACAGTTTCCTAGCTGGCCACCTATAGTAATTACAGTATTCTATATGGGTATTTTTAGGCCATCTTTTAATATGACTAGCAAGTAGCGAGTTTTTTAATGTTATGATTACAGTATCCTAGGTGGGCACGTATAGTCATTACAGTCTTCTACATGGGTATTTTTACGCCATCTTTTAATATGATTAGCACGTTGCTACTTTTTTAATGTTATAATTACAGTTTCCTAGCTGGGCACCTATAGTAATTACAGTATTCTATATGGGTATTTTTAGGCCATCTTTTAATATGATTAGTAAGTTGCTACTTTTTTAATGTTATAATTACAGTTTCCTAGCTGGGCACCTATAGTAATTACAGTATTCTATATGGGTTTTTTGTGGCCATCTTTTAATATGATTAAGCAAGTTGCTACTTTTTTAATGTTATAATTACAGATTCCTAGGTGGCAGTTTCTATTTAGTTTACAGTGGGCACCTATAGTAATTACAGTATTCTATATGGGTATTTTTACGCCATCTTTTAATATGATTAACAAGTTGCTAGTTTTTTAATGTTATGATTACAGATTTCTAACTGGTAGCACCTATAGTCCACTTACAGTGTTCTATATGGGTATTTTTACGCCATCTTTTTATATGATTAACAACTTGCTAGTTTTTTAATGTTATAATTACAGATTCCTAGCTGGGCACCTATAGTAATTACAGTATTCTATATGGGTACTTTTACGCCATCTTCTAATAAGATAGGCAAGTTGCCAGTTTTTTAATTTTAGAATTATAGGTTCCTAAGTGGTTGCGTATGCGCCATCTATCAATAAGGATCAAAAGATTGTCTTTTCTGATGGTTAATTACAGTTTCCTAGCTAGGCACGTATAGTCATTACAGCATTCTATATGGGTATTTTTACGCCATCTTTTTAATATGATTAGCAAGTTACAGTTTTTTTAATGTTATAATTACAGATTCCTAGGTGGTGTGTATGGGTATTATTACCCATCTATCAATAAGGATCAAAAGATTTTCTTTGTTTATATCTCGGTTATAATTGCAGTTTCCTAGCTGGGCACCTATAGTAGTTACAGTGTTCTATATGGGTACTTTTACGCCATCTTTTTATATGATTAGCAAGTTGCGGGTTTTTTAATTTTAGAATTACAGGTTCCTAAGTGGTTGCGTATGTGCCATCTATCAATAAGGATCAAAAGATTGTCTTTTGTTTATGGTAATAATTAAAGTTAATTACAGTTTCCTAGGTGGGCACGTATAGTCATTACAGTCTTCTATATGGGTACTTTTACGCCATCTTTTTATATGATTAGCAAGTTGCGGGTTTTTTAATGTTATAATTACAGATTCCTAGGTGGTTGCGTATGTGCCATCTATCAATAAGGATCAAAAGAATTTATTTGTTTATGGTAACAATTAAAGTTAATTACAGTTTTCTATAGTAATTACAGTCTTCTACATATTAACATTGATAATTAAAATTAATTTAGGGTAGGTTTAATTATCTACGGGTAGACTAAAATAGGTGGGGTTAGACTAAATTATCTTGGGTTAGACTGAATTATCTTGGGTTAGACTAAGTTATCTTAGGTTAGACTAAATTATCTTGGGTTAGACTAAATTTGTTAGGTTAGGTTAGGTTAGGTTAGACCAAATTATCTTAGGTTAGACTAATTATCTTGGGTTAGAACAAAGTTATCTTAGGTTTTAACCAAATTATCTTGGGTTAGACAAAATTATCTTAGGTTAGACTAAATTATCTTAGGTTAGACTAAATTATCTTAAGGTTTGGAGTTAGACTGAATTATCTTAGGTTAGACCAAATTATCGTGGGTTAGGTTAGGTTAGGTTGGGATTAGGTTAGGTTAGGTTGGGATTAGGTTGGGTTAGGTTGAGTTAGGTTAGGTTAGGTTAGGATTAGGATAGGTTAGGTTAGTTTAGGTTAGGTTAGGTTAGGTTAGGTTAGGTTAGGTTAGGTTAGGTTAGGTTAGGTTAGGTTAGGTTAGGTTAGGTTAGGTTAGGTTAGGTTAGGTTAGGTTAGGTTAGTTTAGGTTAGGTTAGGTTAGGTTAGGTTAGGTTAGGTTGGGTTAGGTTAGGTTGGGTTAGGTTAGGTTGGGTTAGGTTAGGTTAGGTTAGGTTAGGTTAGGTTAGGTTAGGTTAGGTTAGGTTAGGTTAGGTTAGGTTAGGTTAGGTTAGGTTAGGTTAGGTTAGGTGCGGTTAGGTTAGGTTAGGTTAGGTTAAGGTAGGTTAGGGTAGGTTAGGTTAAGTTAGGTTAGGTTAGGTTAGGTTAGGTTAGGTTAGGTTAGGTTAGGTTAGGTTAGGTTAAGTTAGATTAGATTAGGTTGGGTTAGGCTGGGTTGGGTTAGGCTGGGTTGAGTTAGGTTAGGTTAGGTTAGGTTAGGTTAGGTTAGGTTAGGTTAGGTTAGGTTAGGTTAGGTGAGGTTAGGTTAGGTTAGCTTAGGTTAGGTTAGGTTAGGTTAGGTTAGGTTAGGTTAGGTTAGGTTAGGTTAGGTTAGGTTAGGTTAGGTTAGGTTAGGTTAGGTTAGGTTAAGTTGAGGTTGGGTTCGGTTAGGTTAGGTTAGGTTAGGATTAGGTTAGGTTGGTTAGGTTAGGTTAGGTTAGGTTAGGTTAGGTTAGGTTAGGTTAGGTTAGGTTAGGTTAGATTGAATTGAGTTAGGTTAGGTTAGGTTAGGTTAGGTTAGGTTAGGTTAGGTTAGGTTAGGATTAGGTTAGGTTAGGTTAGGTTAGGTTAGGTTAGGTTAGGTTAGGTTAGGTTAGGTTGGGTTAGGTTAGGTTAGGTTAGGTTAGGTTAGGTTAGGTTAGGTTAGGTTAGGTTAGGTTAGGTTAGGTTAGGTTGGGTTAGGTTAGGTTTAGGTTAGGTTAGGTTAGGTTAGGTTAGGTTAGGTTGGGAGGTTAGGTTAGGTTAGGTTAGGTTAGGTTAGGTTAGGTTAGGTTAGGTTAGGTTAGGTTGGGTTAGGTTGGGACAAGTTAGGTTAGGTTAGGTTAGGTTAGGTTAGGTTAGGTTAGGTTAGGTTAGGTTAGGTTAGGTTAGGTTAGGTTAGGTTAGGTTAGGTTTTGTTGGGTTAGGGTTAGGGTAGGTGAGTATAGGTTGGGTTTGGTTATGTAAGGTTAGGTTAGGTTAGGTTGAGATTGAGTTAGGTTAGGATTAGGTTAGGTTAGGTTAGGTTAGGTTAGGTTAGGTTGAGTTGGGTTAGGTTAGAATAGGTTAGGTTAGGTTAGGTTAAGTTAGGTTAGGTTAGAATTAGAGTTAGAGTTAGGTAAATTGGGGTTGGGTTAAGTTAGGTTAGGTTAGGTTAGGTTAGGATTAGGTTAGGTTAGGTTAGGTTAGGTTAGGTTAGGTTAGGTTAGGTTAGAGGTTGGGTTAGATTAGGTTAGGTTAGGTTAGGTTAGGTTAGGTTAGGTTAGGTTAGGTTAGGTTAGGTTAGGTTAGGTTAGGTTAGGTTAGGTTAGTTTAGGTTAGGTTAGGTTAGGTTAGGTTAGGTTAGGTTAGGTTAGGTTAGGTTAGGTTAGGTTAGGTTAGGTTAGGTTAGGTTAGGTTAGGTTTAGGTTAGGTTAGGTTAGGTTAGGTTTGGTTTAGGTTCTGTGAGGTTAGGTTGGGTTAGGTTAGGTTAGGTTGGGTTAGGTTAGAATTAGGTTAAGTTAGGTTAGGTTAGGTTAGGTTAGGTTAGGTTAGGTTAGGTTAGGTTAGGTTAGGTTAGGTTAGGTTGGGGTTAGGTTAGGTTAGGTTAGGTTAGGTTAGGTTAGGTTAGGTTGGGTTGGGTTGGGTTAGGTTAGGTTAGGATTAGGTTAGGTTAGGATTGGGATTAGGTTAGGTTAGGTTAGGTTAGGTTAGGTTAGGTTAGGTTAGGTTAGGTTAGGTTAGGTTAGGATTGGGTTAGGTTAGGTTAGGTTAGGTTAGGTTAGGTTAGGTTAGGTTAGTTAGGATTAGGTTAGGTTGGGATTAGGTTAGGTTAGGTTAGGTTAGGTTAGGTTAGGTTAGGTTAGGTTAGGTTAGGTTAGGTTAGGTTAGGTTAGGTTTGAAGTTAGGTTAGGTTAGGATTAGGAATTAGAGTTATTGGGGTTAGGTTAGG